>BSWB01000005.1:87356493-88738493 GCA_033239125.1 Fagopyrum homotropicum | reverse complement strand
CGAAAACCCCAAATTTTAGACTGCGAGTGGCGTCGGAGTCTACCTCTTCCTTTTCTCTCTAATGAGCTACAGTTGTCTCACCAGAAAAAGCAAATTGCCATGTTCGCCATAACAACTCTTCGAAGACAATCTCTCAAAACCCTTTCTTCGCTCCTCTGCAGCACCGTCTCCAAGTAATCTATTTGACTCTGCCTGTATTTATAGCTTCTACCTGTGCATCTAATTCACCTAATTGTCCACTTGCATCACCAAATTTTAGGGATGGGGCGTTGTCGGGAGAGCTTTCATGGAAGTCGTTATCGAGGCATGCGGTTCCAGTGTCTTCCGATTCAAAAAGTTGCAGTTTCTATTCGAATGGTCGGGAGCCTGGAAGCAGCAGGTGGATGTCGTCGGCGCCGAGAGGGAGGAGCATGAGGAGTAAAGTGGAAAAGAGGATGCAGAGGGAGGCTGGTAAAACCCTAAAGGAGATCCGTAGAGCTAAGAGGTTGAAGCTCAAGCTCATGACTGAAGAGGAGAGGCTAGTTCATCAGCTTAGAAGGGTATGCGATTTTTATTTGGAATTCGGAATTGGATTGTTGATTCATTGTGTCGTTTTACTGCTTCTGCTAGCTTTCTGGTTATCGATTATTAAGACGGTGTAAATGATCTGAGGGCTCACTGCTGTTAGATCTTAGTAGAACTGTGGAAAATGCTCAAGGTCTATACTTGAATTACCAAATGAACATCTTTTCGAGTTGCCTTATCTTTTGATATACTTGGGAAATGGGGAAGGAGGCTCATTTTTAATATTCTAGGAATACCAATCGAATGCTTAACCTTTCTTATTGATTTTTTGTTTAAATAAGGATGCTGATTTTCAGTATGATAGAAGGTATACATGGAGTACCAAACGGGCTAATATTTATCTAGTATATATTTGCCTCGTAGATACTTTGGCATTATATCAATGGAAATGTTTGGCGATTGATATGACGAGATCATACTGATTTGAAGTCTTGAAAAAGTTTTGATACTAGTAGTTTTATTGAATGGAAAGATCCTTTAGAAACTTTTAATTGGAATCATTTCTAGATTCCGGTTATAGTTTGTTTTACACATTGACATGATCTTTGTGCTGTAGTTAATATCATGCTACTATATGGCAGGCCAAGAAGAAAGTGGCACTCCTTCTACAAAAGCTCAAGAAATACGAGCTACCAGAGTTGCCATCACCTAAACACGATCCGGAGCTGTTTACTTCTGAGCAGCTTCAAGCTTTTAAGAAAATTGGTTTCAGAAATAAAAATTACGTCCCTGTTGGTGTTCGAGGGGTCTTTGGAGGGGTTGTTCAAAATATGCATCTTCACTGGAAATTTCATGAGACTGTCCAAGTTTGTTGTGATAACTTCCCCAAGGAAAAGATAAAGGAAATGGCCACCATGATTGCAAGACTTAGTGGTGGCATTGTAGTTAATATACATAATGTCAAGACAATTATCATGTTTCGGGGAAGAAACTATCGGCAACCAAAAAATTTGATACCGATCAACACCCTTACAAAAAGGAAGGTATGCCGAGATTGACTTTCTTGCCTTTCTACCTTTCTTGATTTTATAGTAATATGTAGAGTAGAACTTCTAGGAGGAAAAATATCAGTGAATTAGTCATGTTTTATGGATTTGCACCTCAATTGTTTTAATCACAAGAGGTTTCCAAAATGATGCTTTGAATAGTTGACATTAAAATACAGTACTCGGACTTTGTTAGCCCTAAACCCCCTGTTTGTTTGCCACTTTTTTCGGAATAAAAAAATGTAAATGCAAGCTTCCTATTTCTATACCAAGGGTCTTTCTCGATCTAAGTATTTAACTGGAATCTGATCACTTCCATTTGCTGTCTCCATTTAAAATCGGTCTCAGTTTGATCGTGAGTTGCTCCAGTCTAGGCTTCACTCAATTTACCTGCTTGCATTTGTCAACACTTTTGAATGATGATGATATTTTACTTATTTCTTGTTTTTGTATTGAAATACAGGCACTTTTTAAGGCCAGATTTGAGCAAGCACTAGAATCTCAGAAATTAAACATAAAGAAAACCGAGCAACAGCTGAGGCGTAAGGGTGTAAACCCTGAAGATCCTGCTGCTATGGCTAGCATACAGAGAGTGGCTTCCACTTTCTTCAACGCAATCGACCAGAAAGAAGGAAGCCCTTATGTGTTCCGGGACAATGAGAAATCGAAGCTTGAACCAGAGAAAAGCTTGGAACAGTCGGAGCCAGTGGATGATAGTGAGGATGAAGATTTGGACAAGTTTATAGCCGAGATAGAGGATGCGGCTGATAAGGAATGGGCTGCTGAGGAAGCTGCAGAAAAAGAAGAGGGTGACAGGATCAGGTATTTGAACAAAGAAGATTCTAGTGGAAGATTTGTAAGACCCGAGCGAGTTAGGGAAAGTGATTTTGACAATGGAATGAGAGGAGGAGTTAGAACTCGGAAGGATGTGCACGAAAAGAAAAGAACATTTGATAGTGATGAGGAAGAAGACCTTTCAGACGGCAGTGAAGAAGAGTGGGAATCTGATGAGGAAAGCAAGGGAAGTGGCTTCCAGAGGTGCCCTCATAACGTTGATGCTTATCGCACTACATCAAGAATTGAAAGAGGCAACAAGCATCAACCACGAGGACCTTATCAGGGCGACGGGTTTAAACGACAGATGGACTCTAAATCTAGTAGAAAAATGGCTGGATCTGACTCTGATTCGGAAGAGCTATTGAGTGACCTTGAAAATACAATATTTGAATCTGATGAGGAAAATCACCTGAGGACACCTAGATCTGCTAGCAATGCTTATAGTCAATTCGAAAGACAGATGAACAAGGGGGCTGGTAGAAGGCATGATTCTCGAGACAGTGACGATGGTTCGGACGGAGAATATTTCAAACCAAGTATATACAGAGATAGAGGTGGGAAGCATGATAAGTTTGGTAGAGGTAATACCCATGACATCAGCACAAATTCTAGACTGGATAAGAACGAACGGGGAAGTGAAGCAGAAAGTGAAGCCTGGGAATCAGATGATTCAGAAGACATGGACTCGAGTGCACTGAAAGCAGCCGAAGATGATTACAAGAGCTTTTTTGGAGAGACTGATTATGGACGGAAGGCCGGTAATGTCAATGGCAAGTTACATGGGAAGAAAGGCGGAGGAAAGGATGGTTGGGAAAGCGATTGAAACGAACTCGGAGTTACGAAATCGGAGTTACGGATGCATTCGAGTTGATGAGATGCGTTTGGAGTGGTCAAATCGTCACAAGGGAAATAACTCGAGATGTATGTCAATGGAAAATGGTAATTAATGGTAGTGAGTGCTTGCCTTGCTCTGCTTGAGCTTCATGAGCTATGCCTGGCCATTGTTTCTTGTCATAGTGCAGCACTTGAACTTCAATTTGTTTCCCTTAATATTTAGATTTTTGACCTTATAATTAATGGAATTCATTAGAGCATCTCAAGCCTAAATTGGCAGTTGGGGACAGGGGTCCATGTCTATCAAAACCGGTTTGATGGAAAAAGAAAGAAGTGCAAAGATGATAGGTAAGCCACAAATAGCAGCAAAAGGCATTCTAATTTTGTTAGAGATGAAACGACAGTAGGTTGTCAAATTTACCTAAAAGCAGGGGCTGCTTATGAGTTGGCAGCAAGCAAGTATTCATCTCCTACATAAAATGATGATGATTCAACTGCAACCACATAAAATAGGAAAGCCATCGGAGGAATCAAATGACTATATTGCTATGAGTTGCTATTACAAGAGGATAAAGCTTACAGAAGCAACTGTAACTCATCAATGGCTTGGATACAGATAAACAAAATTAACCACTAAAAGGATCTAAGCATCTCAACATATACGATGCATGCCTTTCCTGTACACAATTCATCAGAATCTTCAACACTAACACTCACCCACTTCCTCTCACACAATTCCCGGGCAAAAGATATTTGTACTTGTCCGCATTCTCCAATAAATAAGAAGGAAGATGAACTGCCGAATAGGATCGAGGAATTGGCCCCATTTTTCCTATCATCTCTCTAAATGTGTGCTCTTCAGGGAGCATGTCAAATAGGTTATTCCCTTTGCAGATTATATCCTGGATCCTTTGCGGATTCAGGAAATGCGGAAACCTCACCCTGTCATTGTGACTGTAGGCTTTCATCTTGAACACGAATTCTTCAACATACCGAAAACAAAAGCTACAATGCCAACCACTATCAGCCAGAAGGTAATCAGCCTGCCGAAAGTGCGCATACCTCGTCTTTCTCGGTTCATACCTGTGAACCGAAGCTCGCCAACTGTCATCATCAACCTTGAACTCAAAAGAGTACAGATAGTTCCTCAGCTGGAGATGAAGAACTGGAGGAATCTCATCACACCACCTCAAAAGATTTACAGTATGTCTACTCGGAATCTCATCAACATCAGACATAATCAGCAGATCATCCTCTTGAATACCGGCAAGCTTAAGCAGCTGGTCAAGAGCAACCCTCTGATAAGCTTCTTCAATGAAAGGGTTTTCGCCTTTCCTGAATCTCCCTCCAATCTTTCCATACGTCAGCCTAGGCTCCGCGAACTTAAACCTATCCCGGTTGATCCCAAAGAACATAGGCTTGAGGATTCCTGAGAAAGTGGAGTTTGATTCCAAGAGAACAAACTGTGAGACATAGGGATACAACTCCCTCCACCGAATTTCAAGCATGTCAACCTCATTGTTGAACAGCACAGCATCGAACACTCTTCTCGGGTAGTCACGGATTCCCCAACCGTGGAGCTTGCAAAGGGTTTCCATGGTCGTGTTGTCGTTGTAGTAATGGGTTAGTTTTGTGAAAGGCCTGGGAGGGGATTCCCATAAAGGTCTAAAGAAGTAAGTTATCTTCTGTCCATGAAGATATATACCAATGATCAATGCAGGAATGAAGAGTAGTGCAAAGATTATAGATTTCACATCTATTCCTTGTAGGATGCATTTCAACCTTGCCATGTTAAATGCTGCACCAGATCCCTGCAGTAGATTATGCAACAAATGTGTATCGTTTTTAGTAGCTGAGATTGAACACAAGACAAACACTACAGAACAAAGTATAGCTTAGGGAATCCACCAAAAAAAGGGCTTATCATAATCAGCCACACCAATAATACGCGTGAAAACGTCTTTTAGATGAACAAATTTGGAAGTGTAAAAGCCGTAGGGATTGTTTGGGTGATCAGATTTGGTGAACGTTTGTTTGACAAATTAATAAATAGAGTATTTAAACGTAATTAATCATAAAACCTGGAAAGTGGATAGTATACCCACATGGTAAAAAAAAACTCAACAGACGATTTTAAAATTTGGGGGAAAAAATATTGCAACGATACTTCCGAAAACAGAAATTATTCCGGAAGAATGAGAAATCGTTCACAATCCAATCATAGAGGGTTTATAATAACGAAATTGATTGCAACTTATAGAAAGAAAGACATTGAGTAAACTGAAATCAACGATACTCAGATTTAGCGGAAAACTGGAATTTTGAAACGAAATAACCGGCGAGCAAATTGATGATAGAAGAGGAGTAATTTAAGCGGAAGGAGTGATGAAAAAGAAGCAGCAAACAAACCTGGCCACAGTAGTCTTCACACATGGCGTCAGTTTTCTTCGAATTGCAGTACTCCTCAGACATGGATGTGTCTTGTGTTGGAATGAAGGCTCTGTTTGAAGTTGGTGAAAACAGAGCAACCCAGATTGCAGGTCGTCTGAATCCAAAATCTAGATCGATTAAGAGAGAGAGAAAGAGAGGGGGAGGGTCTTGTCACTTGTGCAATTCTACGCTGGCGTATAGCATTTGGGTGGTTTTTCTCTAACTAGAAAGCAAGTGCGAAGAAGAAAACTGCTTGGAGGTTACAAATGACATGAGCAGGAGCAGGAAGAAGGGGAAGAGAAGAAAAGTGCTTGGAGTTGGAGTGGTGATGGTGGATTTGTATTACATACGGACACTCAAAACAGTCGAACAATATCTTTGTAGGAAGCAATTACCAAGAACGTTCGATTTTCTTGTTTTTAAGGTCCCAGATTTTGGTTACGGATATACTACATTTAAGGTTTTACATATATTATTTAGGTTTAATTCTTCTTTTTCTTTAAATTACAATAGAGTTCTTTTGAAAAAAATTGCCATCCTTATTTAAATAAACTTTTTTATTAAATTGTTCATTTATACAATTTATATTTTTTTCAACCTTATGTAGTCATTTATATTTTTTTTATTAATCAAATATCTTCACCTTGTTTAAAATAAAAGACTTGATAAGTTTTTTTTAATTAGATAGTGATTAGACTACTTCTGGTCAACTTGTTAGTCGGCTTCCATCCAACTTCTTTAATTTGTTTCCCTTTGATATAATAATAATAATAATAATAATGGTAATAATAATAATAATGGTAATAATAATAATAATAATAATAATAATAATAATAAATAATAATAATAATAATAATAATAATAATGAGACTCTCTCAGAGAGAGAGGATGATAGTCTCTCCATGCTTCTGGTCGATTTCAAGAATGCTTTTAATCTTGTTGATCGCACTGTTATGATTTTTCAGGTTCGACTGGTTTGCCCTGCTATTTCCTCTTGGGTTGAGTTCTGCTATGCTCGTCCTGCCCGTCTTTATTATAGGGAGCATGTCCTATATTCTTGTCTGGGGTTCAACAAGGGATCCCCTCGACCCGCTGCTTTTCGCGTTTGTTCTTCATCCCCTTATCCGGAAAATTTCACACAATTTCCGGTTGAAGTTTAATGCATGGTATCTTGATGATGGGACGTTGATTAGTGATACCCTGATGGTTGATAAGGCGCTTAACATCATCACGGCGGATGGCCCAGATTTAGGCCTCCACCTTAGCATCGGTAAAACGGAGATCTTTTGGCCGAAGGTTGATCCACGTAGTAGTGAGTTTGGTGTTTTCCCTGAGCAGATTGCTAGGTCGCTTGATGGTGTCAAGATGTTGGGTGGTTCTGTAAGCCTTGACCCGACCTTTTGCTCTCGGGTGGCTTTGATGAGGGATGCGAAAATCAAGTCCTTGATGGAGGCCATTACGAGATTGGGGGACCCCGAGTGCGAGTTATTGCTTCTTCGGGCCTATTCTGGTGTGTCTCGTCTATACTTCGCGATGCAGATTGCTCCTCCCTCTCATTTTTCCGAGGCTATGGGGTCTTCGATCACGCCTTGTGTTGTTCGATCGAGCAGATTGTTACCGTTGGAGGGGTTGGATTTGGCCCCTTCAATGGCGTCTTACTACTTTGCCTATTAGTGACGGAGGGCTTGACATTTTCTCTTGTGCTGATACGTTGCATATTGCCTTCCCGGCATCGAGATCTCAAACCCGTGGCTTGCAGATCAGATCTTGAGACTTTCTGAGACGGTTGTTGCTAGTTGGGTCAACTTCTGTAAAAACTACGACTTGGACATGAGTGTGATACGCCCAACCCCCTATTTATTGAAAAAATTGGTTGAATGTTATTACAATATCGTGAATAAGTGTTTTTTGAGGAACTTCGACCTTTCGATTAGGCAGAAAGTTTTAGTTGAAAACCTGAGACTATCCTTGGCACAATAGTGGCTTAAAGCGGTTCCGGTTTCTGGTCTTGGTCAGGTTATGAACCCGGCCACCTTTCGGACTGTTGTTAGGTATCACCTTGATATTGAGATGTTTAGAGAGGATTCCAAGTGCCCTTTATGTGAGGAAGACATTCTAGATGCTTGGGGTGACCATGCTCTCGCTTGTGCTACGCAGGTTGGCATTAAGCACCGACATAACATGGTTCGTGATGCCATTTTTTATGAGTCTCTTAAGATTGAGATTTTTGTTTGGAATGAGGTCCTTATGGGTATGGTTGATGGTGGGAGGGCTCCGCCCTACCGACATCATTTTCTATAGTTGGTATCAGAGCAAAGTCACATGTGTCGACATCACTGGTATTTCTCCTTTTTTTTGTTATAATTATAACAAAAAAAAATAATATATTTGTATTTTTGTATTCTACTTAGATTATTTTGAATGAGAATAGGAGAGAAAAAGAAAATTGTGAAGGAAGAGGGTACCTGCGAAGAAAGAAAAGAATTATTGCGGGAAAGATAAACTTAAACTCAAAAAATAAATATAAAGAACATAAAACAAAAAAAGCAAAATTAATAATGAGCATTCGAAAAAGAGGATATTCTGATAAAAGCAAACCAAAAAGTTGTGAATAGAAAATAAAAATAAAAATCTCAAATGGTTGAAACTTGAAAAGGATATTTATTTGGGCTATAAATGCTATAATTAATGTTATTATTACATTTCCAAAGAAGCTGTTAATAGGGTGAAGTAAGTGTGTAACCCCTGCCCTTTCAGGACTCCATCCAATCAAATCCGTACTACACACGTGATGGGAGCACGTGTCGTGGCCTTGTAGGATAATATTCCAAAGTCTTCCCACTTTCTATTCTATACAACTTCTTTAATTTATAAATTATTTTAATTTAGAATATATAAGGTCCACGGATTATTCTATAAATTTAATCAGCTACATCTATATACACACGATATTAGGAATTTTTTTCAAATTAATTAAAACACCAAAATCATTTCTCACATAACTCGTAGTTAACATTGCAGCTTTGTTAGAAATTAAAAAAATATAAACACTATTTCGTGTGGGAGAGCGCTTAAGAAATCAAACTTTGAACCTCTTGCACACAAAATACTAGACGGACATTGTTTTGGTGACCCTGAGGGTGGGTCACCCTTTCACCCACTAACTAAAAGAATTAATTATTTAATAGATATTTGGAAAGTGGGAGACATGAGTATTAATTAGAGAATTTATTTATTTTTTCATAAAAAATTATAATTAGATAGGAATGATGGGATTTTAATTATATATATATATATATATATATATATATATATATATATATATATGGGTCTAATACAACTAATCTTTTATTTTCTTTTCTTATAGAAGCGTTCGTTGCCACTTGTCCTCGCCACAATTTTTCTTAGCCCAAATTTTTTTAATTCAACAGTATCTCTCAAATAATTTAAATTTAAATAAGTATTACAATTTGTTGAAAAAAATTGTTAAATACCCAACAATATTTCCTCAATAATATAAATTAAAAATTTTAAATTTAAAAAATTTTCTCAACCCAATTTTTTTAATCCAATAATACCTCTTCAATAATATAAATTAAAAAGTTATATTTTTTTTAGCAATTTGATAAATCATAATCAATTTAAATAAAAATCAAAATAAAAAAAAAGTCTTTACGTTAAAAATCAAAGTAGTCTTTGCTAAATTTGTGGTGAAAATTTAAAACGTTATATTTTATTAAAATAAAATGCTATTATAATTTTTTAAGATTTTGAATTGTAATTATCCAAATAATTTAAATTTTCTAATTACAAATACTCTATTTAAATTACACATTTGAACAAAATTTATTTAGATAATTTGGTAGACTACATGTGGACTTAAAAACTACAGGGATGATGGGTTTCAAATTATATATATAGGGGATTTATTTACCTTTTTTTTAGCATTAGACATTTTTTCAAATTATAAAAACCTATAGCTTTTTAAAATTTTAAAAACTTTTGGTTCATTGTAAACACCCTAGTAGTTAATCACATAATCAACGTCATTCGAATCGATATGAGATATCAATACCCTAGTTGCATTTCACAAAATCAACTTTACTCGAACCGATATGAGATATCAATACCAAAGTTGCTAATCACTGAATCAACCTTACTCGAATCGATATGAGATATCAATACCGAAGTTGTTCATCACTTAATCAACCTTACTCAAATCGATATGAGATGCCAATACCCTATTTGCTAATCATGGAATCAACCTTACTCAAATTGATATGAGATATCAATACCCTAGTTGCTAATCACGGAATCACTTAAAAACTTTTAGTTTTTATTTACTTTTATAAATTAAATATTAACAAGTTTATAGCACTCACCCGTAATTGGACCAATAGATTTTTTACAAGTTTAAGTAACTTTTAACTATTTTTCTAAAAAGTAAATTTTGTCTTTTGATAACATAATATCAATGGCCGATTGTATACACTTTTTTCCCAAACCTACATTAATACACCATCCAACTAATATTTATTCATTTCACGTAAGGTTGATAAAGTGATTAGCAACTAGGGTATTTACAATAAACCAAAGATTTTAAAAATTCTAAAAAGCTATAGGTTTTTATAATTTTAACAAACGTCTATTGCTAAAAAGTAATATTGTTTTAAATTTTAATCTTATATCTATTAAAGCAAAAGCCTATATTGCCACGTGTCAACGCCAGATTTCTCGAAGCCTACAAAAATTATTTTAAAAAGTGATTTCTAAATGTTAATATGAATTGAAAATTGATTTCTAAATTTTAAAAAAATATTTAAAAAATAGTTTTATAAAAATAGTTTTTAAACTTTTATGAATTTTTTTTTACCAACAAGCATATCTTAACAAATCAATTTAAAAATATAATTAATTAGAAGAGATAAATACTTAAAAGAGAATTAAAAATCATAATATTGATTATAATTTTATTTTTTGAATTTTTATTTTACAAAAATAAACATATAAATTTTTAAGTATTAAATATTTATTAAAATTGAATCTGCACAAAGTGCGGATAATACACTAGTTTATATTATTAAGGAGATATTGTTGGGTATTTAACAATTTTTTAAAACAAATTGTAATATTTATTTAAATTTAAATTATTTGAGAGATATTGTTGAATTAAAAAAAAAATTTTGCCTGAGAAAAATTGTGGCGAGGACAAGTGGCAAATAAGACTTCTCCTTTAATACATATACTAGTGTAATACCCTCACCTTGTGCGGTTCTTGAATATATATATATATATATATATATTCTAAATTCATATATAAATATATTGATAAAAGTTGTAATAATTTATTGGTTTCGATTGAAAATGGAACATACATTAGACGGAATGAAGAAGGTAAGTTCAACATTTATAGTAAATTTTGGACGAAAACAATGCGTATTTAATTTACAATAATGAGACTATGGTTAGATATGAATCCTGATTTCGTATGAGATATATTCCGGTAAATTATTTCGTAAAAATAGATGTCGTTCAATTTTAAAATTTCGAAAGATAAATTTTTGAGATACATTCAAATGACATATATTCGGAAAAAAAATCGGGTATATTAGTAAAATAACAAAATATTCTTTAGACTATACCCTTTAGTTTATATCATCAGTTTATACGTAGTTGTTAGAAAATGAGACAATATAAAGATGAAAAAGTAGTTTTATATGATCGGTCATCTATCATAGATTTTGTAAAATTCATTAGTTACTTCATATCATATAAGTTAAGCTTTAATGCTTTTATAATAAATATTCAAAATTTTATCAAAAATACAATTTAATAAGTTGAAATTTTAATAACAAAATATATGTAATTACTGTTTCAAAATTTAATTACTAAGATTTTATTGGTTATCTATATAAGAACTTTTTTCACAAATGGCATATACTTAAACTTGTTAGTTATAATCTATGTGCAAATATGAGTAATGATCGCAAAGATGGGGAACATGAATTCTAATTTATATATAAATAAAAAATAAAAAATTGGAGAGGTTGATTTTTATTAGATTGCTTTTTTTTTTTTATACGATTCTAACTCTAATAATATGTAACTCTAATAATCCGTAAAGATGGGTGAATATGAATTGTAAGTATTTTTAAAAAAAAATTCAGTTGCGTATGAATAAAAAAACAAAAACTTCATTGAAGAGATTAACACTTTTTTAGAATCGGAAAGGATTTTTAAAACCGCCCCTATCTTTCTTAAAAAACTGTTAACTTTTTTACAAACTAATTAAGGTTATTTGTTAATATTTTTAATTAAAATTTTTAAATATATTTTGCTGATTAAAAAAAAAAGGTTTTTTTAATTTTTTTAAATTAAATTTGTTGAACAGATTTTGTTGATTGTGTAAAACCGTCCCTATCTTTCTAACGTCCAGGCTATTTGGCGCAGCTCCAAATTACTAATCATGCCCATTTGTCCGTGACGGACAAATGGGCATGATTTAGTAATTTGATCCCATCTGTCCGTCACGGACAAATGGGAGTTGTCCGTCACGGACAAATGTCACTTGTCCGTGACGGACAAGTGTTATATGTATATAATGAAAATGTTTGGATTAAAATTATAAAATTTGGTTTATTTGAAAGAAATTTAATATCCTTTTGATTGTCTTTTGTTAACAGAAAGTTTAAATGTTTTCAATAACGTCATTTTGATTTGATCGTGTTTATGTTTAAATTTCTTAAAAATGTAACATTGATCTTGAAACTTTGATTCCTTTGTAATTGTTATGTTTGTAAGTAAGTTTGGTTTCTTTATTGAAATAAAATGTTAATCCTTTGAATAAAATATCTTTGATTTGATCTTCTTTTGTAAAAGGAAGTTTAAATCCTTTCAATAACATTACCTTCATTGGATCGTAGATATGTATGATATGAAGTTACGTTTATTTCTTGAAACTTTATTTGTTTGTTATGAAATCTATAAATTTTGAACAAAAGAAACGTTTATTGATAGGAAGTTACGTAATTTTGGATTGACAAGAATTTATAATCTTGGCAATAGCGTTAAATTGATATTTTTATCTCATTATGTTCTTTACAACTCGTTATGTTCATTCAAAGATCTTACTAAATTAAAATTTAACGAAAATGTTACTAAAGGTAATTAAACTCATTAATTTAATGAAGTTGTACACATTATTGGTTGATCTAAAAGATACAAATATATGTTGTAAATACCAAGGTGGAAGGAATGTTCTGTCCGTAACGGACAGAATGGGTTTGTCCGTCACGGACAAACCCATTTTGCCCTATTAAGGACAGCCACGCTCTTTTCTTTCCCTTTCTTCCTCTTCCTCTTCCTTTCTTCGCCGCGACGAACACCTACGACGATCTCGCTCGATCTTCGGCTGCAATCTCTCTCAATCTCTCTCCACATTTCTCGTATTCTCTACTGCTATATAAGGTAAGAACATAACTTTCTCGTTTTAGTTTCGTTTAAATTTGTTTGTTTTAATTAGGTTTAGGTTTAGGGTTTAATTTGTTCGATTTGGGTTGTTTTAGAGAGGTTTAGGGGCTTATATGTTACTAAAATCGATGAATATGAGTTAGGGTTGAAGTTAATTAGTTGTTTTAGAGAGGTTGATTGAGCAGATCGCGAACGCCATTGTTGGCGTTCGCGATCTGCTGAACGAAGAAGACGCTTGTCCGTTGACGGACAAGCGTCTTCTGTCCGTGACAGACAAGAAGAAGTTGTCCGTCACGGACAACTTACTTGTCCCCTACGGACAAAGTAAGTTGTCCGCTACGGACAACTTCCTTGTCCACGGACAAGTTAGTTGTCCGCTACGGACAACTTACCTTTTTTTTTTAAATTTGTTTTTTCCCCTTTTTTTCTTTTCCTTTTTATTAACATTTGTTGTTTTTGTTTGCAGATGGAAAGGAACCCAAACAAGGACTCCAAGAGGTTCAGTGGATTGGGATACTTCAGGAAAGTATTCCACAGTGGCATGCGTTCTCTGAGGGGACAACGGGATGTCCACTCTAGACACGAGGCACGAGAGCCAGTTCCTTACTCTGGAGGTGAGGAGCAGTTCCCGACACAGGAGTCGGGAGTCACGCGGCGTAGTACATCTGGTATTGCGCGTGACATTGCTCCACTGAGCCCTCCTCACCATGCTTTTAGCGGAGCCAGACATAGCTCCTATACTGGAGGTGGTGCTTCGTTTGGTGCCGAATATTATTCTCAGATCGAGGATCTGAGTGCTCCTTACCAGCAGGAGCAGCAGTTTGCTCCTTCTTCTTCCCGACAGGAGCAACAGGATGCTCCTTCTTCTTCCCAGCGGGAGCAGGAGTATGCTCCTTCTTCTTCACAGCAGCAGCCTGCAGCTGAGAGGAGACGCCGAGGGAGGAGGCCACCTTCGCCAGCTCCTATGGAGGAGGTACTTCCTCGTGCTCTGGGCGATCGTCCTAGACCAGTACCTCCTACTCGGCAGGCCTTTCAGCTCGATCTTCGAGGTCCTTGTGGAGGGGGACCTCATATACCAGAGATACTCAGGAGTTTCCAGGCACACTCCGCTCTCCACGTCTGGCATGGCATGGTGAGTACGCAATAAATATGTTTAATAAATGCATCTTTAATGTTATAATATTTTTAGTTATATATTAAATTTCTTTTTCTATGTAGGATCGTGATACGCTTCACTATCATACCAGAGCCAGCCAGCTGGACGCCTGGCCACTGGATGAGGAGGCTTGGTCGGGTTTAGCGCACGCCAGTGGACTGACCCATCTGCAGGGTCTTATGTACAGGCATCTGAATGTGCGTCTACTGGACGCTTTTATCGAGAGATGGCAGCCCGAGGTGAACCAGCTGCACATGCCTTGGGGTGAGATAACCATTGCTCTTCATGATGTCCATCTCATCCTAGGCATTCCCATATCCGGGACGGCGGTTACTCAGGTGATCGCCAAAGCTGATTCTGCCATCCGAGTGCAGGAGTTTTTTGATTTTACCGATGAGCAGATGACTGCCGGAGATGTACGTCGTCGAGGGCTGTCACATTCCTTTTTACTGGATCAGTGTGACGGATATTCACATCTGTATCCGACGACTGCAGCGTCCAGATGGTTGTTGTACCTGCTGGGATCGACGCTGTTCACCGACAAATCGCAGCACAAGATTTCTCCAGATTTACTGATATTGGTGGAGGATCTTGATCAGGTGATCACTACATCCTGGGGTACGGCGACACTCGCCTACCTCTATAGGCGTATGGGCGAGGCCACTAGGGTCGACTGTCGCCAGATGTGCGGTTTTCTGACGCTGCTGCAGGTAAAATATATCCTCTATACTCATATTATTATTCTCGTAACTTAATTTGTATTGTTTGTCTAATTTTTATTTCTTTTTTGTTAAAGGCATGGATCTACCTTTATTTTCCATGCTTTGCACCGGAGGTTGTCGAGGGCTGGGAGCATGGGATGCCTTGGGCGGCGAGATTCGAGATCAGGCCTATCAGGAGGGACACCCGTGATTATAGACGGATGCTTGACGAGATGACTGTTGATCAGGCAAGTCCATTACATTTGAATAGTTGTAATCTTTTTGTCAACTAACGTGTTTATTTTCTAACAATGTTGTCTGTTTTTTAAATAGGTGAACTGGCAGCCATACGGCTAGTTGGACTTCACTGATAGAGAGTTACAGCGTTCGTTGTTTCACGGGCTGTTGACTTTTATGGACATATCAGAGCCCTACGATCCATACAGGAACATGAGGGCTTTTGGATACGTTCAGACTATTCTGCCTCCGCTGATACAGCCTGATTATGCCATTAGGGTCGAGGATCCCAGGAGCTACAGAGTTGGCTATCCTCGTGGTAGCTGGGCATGGGATAGATGGGAGCACCATCACGTCACGGTTGAGGAGATGGCTGCACGTTACGGCCCTGGATATACCGCCACCGACGATTATATGCCATGGTATACAGACCGATCGCACCGGTTTATACGCCCAGGTGCTCAGCAGATGCATCCTCCTCCACCTCCTCCTCCACCTCCACCTCCACCTTCGACATTTGACGGCCAGTTGGACCCTTACGATTACGCTACACGATTTAGGGGGTATATTGGTGATCCTTCTATCCCTCCTTCCCTGCATCAGGACTTACGCAGTTATGTAGATTATTTTCCTGATCTCCGAGATTATTCTTACGATCATGGACAGGGTAGCGGTACTTGTCATGACGATGACGAGTAGGCTTGTGTATGCACTTTTTTTTGGGTTTGTATTGTGTGTTTAAACTTTTGAATCTTATGTCTACATTTTTGTGTATGTTTAAACTTGTTTCGTTGTATGTTTAAACTTCGTACTTAACTTTTTGCGTTATATTTAACTAAATATAAACGATAACTATATAAGCAAACTTAACCTTAACATAATATAAATGACTAAACCTTAAAAAAATATGTCTGATCGTAAAGTTAAAACTAACAAGTTAAACTAAACAAGATCAACCAACTATGCCAAGATCTATCCGTGTTATTCGTTCATGTTGTAAATGTAACTCTTTCCAGCGAGTGAGGCGATGAGCTAATCTGACTTCAATACCATCAACCGTGTCGTTACGAAAGTGAGCCCAAGTTTTAAGAATCTCTGGTAAAGGACAATCATCTTCAAGTGTTAGCTAAAACAAATAGGAAAAAAAACATTAGTACATATATGTTGTGAAGAACAAAACCGAAAATGATAAAATAAAAGATCTTAAAGGACATACCCTGATGTAATGATACTGGTTGGGAACTATTGATATATGGATCTCTGGAAATTCTAAGTTCGAAGTAATTCCTTCTTCTCGACGATATAGTGGAACATATGTGTAGTCGCATCCACCGTACGCTACAACAATACACTGCAATGCAGTGGCAGCTAAACACCCCATGTCCGTCACATTAAACCAATATTCTGGTGGTACAAAACCGTCTCCATTCCATCCAAGTGCTATAATCGTCTGATTGATGTTACGTTGATGACAAAAACCCTCATACAACTCGCGATGAGAAAGGAGCTCTGCTAACATCAGTCGCCTAATCATCCGCCATCCTTCGTCTGTGTCTGTGTCGTATATTGCATGATGTAGTGCTCTGAAACCACAGTTTCCATCCCCTCTAACATTATTCCAACTGATTACATACTTTTTCATCCAAATGCGAATCGCTCCAGGCCACTCTACTAAAATATCAGGGTTATGCGTGGATATACTTCTCTTCAAAGGTGTTTTGGGTGGTAAATCGGTATTAGAAGATGGACTTGATACTGGTATTGGAGATGGATTTGATACTGGTATAGGGTTCTTTGGGGGTCGACCTCTTTGTTTTTTTGGGTGGGGTACCTGCTAACTCCCAATCGGATGACAATATTTTGTTTGGACTATCCTTCGGTCTTCCTTTAGTCGCAACCCTAGCAGGTTCCCGCAAACTGGTCCTCTCCGGAAAAACAGTTTCTATAGCTTTATTTACAACATCCAACTGTCGAGTAGGGCTCAGGTTTGGAAAATCTTTCTCGCAGAACTCCGTCATTAAATTTCTTGCAACTCGACGCACGTCTCGTCCTTTTTCTGAGTCCGGAACCACGTCATCGATATCTAACTTTTTCCAGAATTCATGCACATCTGTAAGAGGGATATACATTTCTTTCTTCATATAACCCCAAATAAAGTGCATACACGACAGACCATGAGTTGTCGGAAATGAACATGTGCACGGACCATCGGGCTTTTTAGCACGAGCTTTATTGTACTCATCGATAATAAGTAAAAAAGCTTTGAGGGAGATGTTGTGGTGCAACGACTGAAATTGTTTAACACAAGAAGTCCATGTTATCTTTTTTGACATGCTCTCGTTGAACGAACCGAGGATCTTATCCAACTGAATCCTCATCAAAGAGTGATAGAACCTGAAAATTGTATCCAACTTCGCAGAACTTGTTTTCATGAATTGTTTCAGAACAGAGTGTGCAGTTTCTGCTCTGTTGAGAAATAAAAGAGTTAACGTCAAATCGGGTAATTAAATTTTAAATTGCTTTGAAATACGTACCTATTCGTCGTGTTACTTTTGAAGTTCAGATATTGATCCGTACACGCGGAAACAATTCGTCTTTTGTAAGGATCTAGCCATTGCGTCCTCACATATTGCAGAAGATGTCCTCTCCTCTTCCACTTGTTTTCAAGTTTATTTAACCGTCTCTCGTAAGACTCTTCCGTTTTGGATGTAAATAAACCCGAGTAACTATTGGCAAATATTCGAGCGAGTTTTTTATCCATGTGATTATTCCTAGCCCTTCCTTCAATGTTTTTGAATATGTGACGGCGACATAAAAGAAACTGTGTTTCTGGGAAAATACGATCAAGTGCGTTCATAAGAGCCTTCTCTCGATCCGTCACAATTGTAGTTGGTGTCCTCTCGACGCGCCTACAAAGCTTTGCAAGTTGTTCAATCGCCCAGACATAATTCTCTTCCTTCTCCGTGGATAGAAAAGCACCGGCAACGTTAAAGTTCAGCCATGTCGATGTAAACCCAATAATTTCAAAAAATGGCATCTTGTATCTGTAAAAAAAAATAATATCAAAGCGTTAATTTTAAATACATAAAAAAAGGACATCTAACGGAAAAGTAAATAACTGTGAAAGCTTACATGTTGGTGTTGTATGTTGAGTCCATTACTAATACGTAAGGGAATGCTTTAAGGAGGGCAACTGATTCCGGATGTGCGAAAAAAATGTCGGTAACTTCACCGTTCTTGTTTCCCCTATGTTCACAAAAATAGCCCTCTTTACGACATTCGAAAAAGAATTGTTGAGCGACTGTCCTTTGATCCAAACCTTCTTTACGTAATTTTTGCCTCTGGTTGTAGATTTGTCTCATCATGGTGTTGTTATCTTTATCAATGCTCAAAGCACTCGCAATTTGGGCAGGGGTGCAATTACTGGTCCACATGTTCATTACTAACTTCTTCTCATCCTCGTTCATCCTTCCTGCTAATGCATGACCCTTTAAATTTCTTCCAAGCTTGTGGTTGTGGACACCACACTGCACGTAAACTTTCCATAAACCTTGGTAAGTCTCAAAAACCTGAATCATGAATTCACACCCGCTTTTCTTCGTCGATGAATTCTTTCTCTGAGCTGGCTGCACCTTTTTTGGGTTGTATGCTCCATATTTCTCGCACGACAACCATGTCTTTCCCAAACTACCGAGGACGGACTTCTTTACCCGACAAACAGAAAAAACCATTTTATTTTCCTGTCCCACTTTTCGAACCCATCCTATTACCTCCTCTCGACTATTGAAGTTTATGTCGGTTGTGAACAGGCTAGAGTAATCATTATTCGTCGCTTCTGAGACGGATGCATTTACGCCATCTGTTGATCCTTCATCAATGCTAAGATTATCAACGTCCGCATCTATCTCCTCCAAACCCTAAAAAAAAAATTTGGTCAATCTGTTCGATGACTGTCCGTAACGGACAGTCATCGAACAGCCGTAACGGACAAAATATACGTAATAATCAAATTCAATTTACTCGATCAATGGTTAAATATCTAAGTTCAAACACGATTAATGACTTCAACTTTAATGATCAAAATAAACAAAACTTACCTCAACAATGTCTTCGTCTTCGTTCTCAAAACTCAAAGATCTTTCTTCATCATCAATATCATAATCTTCCTCGTATGACATTGTTAAGTTGCTTTTTTAATAAGAATAGACTTTGTGAATAGATGGCTGAATGAGGGTTGGAGGGGATTGACTACGGTTTTTATAGGATGAAAAATATTGATTTAGGGTTGTTAAATTATGGAAAAAAAGATATTATTTATCCAAAATTAAGATTTATGGAAATAAAGATATTATTTATTTAACCGGAAATAAGATTTATGTTTGTTAAATTATGGAAATAAAGATATTATTTATCCAAAGATAAGATTTATGGTTTTTAATTTATGTAAATAAATATATTATTTATCTATCCCTAAATAAGATTTATGCTTGTTAAAATAAAGATATTATTTATCCAAAAATAAAATAAAATAAAGATTTATCCAAAGATATAATTTATGTAAATAAATATATTATCTATCCTTAAATAAGATTTATCTATCCGTAAATAAGATTTATCCAAAGATATAATTTATGTAAATACATATATTATCTATCCGTAAATAAGATTTATCCAAAGATATAATTTATGTAAATAAATATATTATCTATCCGTAAATAAGATTTATGCTTGTTAAAAATAAAGATATAATTTATGTAAATAAATATATTATCTATCCGTAAATAAGATTTATCCAAAGATAATTTTTTTTATTTAATTTAAAATAAAATAAAGATATTATTTATCCAAAAATAAAATAAAGATATTATTATCCAAAAATAAAATAAAATAAAATAAAATAAAATAAAGATATTATAAAGTTTGTCCGTCAAACGTAGCTTGTCCGTGACGGACAGACATAGGTTGTCCGTCACGGACAACCTCTATTAAATTACTAATAATGCACGTTTGTCCGTGACGGACAAACGTGCATTATTAGTAATTTAAGTATGCGCTAAATAACAGCGGCCTGAGATAAGATTAGCTGTTTTAAACCCATATATATAATTAAAATCCCATCATCCCTATTTAATCATAATTTTTTATAAAAAAGATAAATAAATTCTCTAATTAATACTCATTTCTCCCGCTTTTCAAACATCTATTAAATAATTAATTTTTTTAGTTAGTGGGTAAAAGGATGATCCACCCTCAGGGTCACCAAAACAATGTCCCTAATGGACTAAACACCTTTTTTGTTAATTTATCACTAACTTTGATAAACACTCTTTAATTTAAAAGTTTAAAATACAAAGTATACCATTAATACCAATTGCTAAAACAAATAAGAGAGTTCCGTGATTCAAACTCAGGGTCTCTCACACCAAGATAGAAACTCAAACCACTAGAACAATTATGCTTTGCTTGCTTATATTTTACATTTTTAATAAACCCTAGTTGTCTTCTTATTGTTGGAAATAGTTTTCCTCCGAACCTACTTTGAGAAATAATTTTATTTTTTTAAATTATTTTGAAAAAAAATCCCGATATTAGAAACTTAGGTGTCCAGCCGATATTCGTTTAATCTATGAGTCACACTGAGAATTAAAACCACTAAGTTTTGTTTTTAATAAAATTAAAATAAAACTATTTATTTTACATGTTACTTTATTGCCATTAAAATTAAATTAAATAATTTTATTTCAATTAAATACAACTTTTATAATTAGACAAATTTTAATTTAAGAAATATCTCCCTTTCATTCTTATCACAAATTATATTTAAACTATATTTTATTTTCATTGTGATCTCATTTTTCTAATTAAAAAAATAAACAAATTTAAAATTTAAAATTTAAAAAAAATAAAATGTAATTTATATTAAATTAACCGATATAAATATGTGAGTTAAACTAGTACAATTACTTATTAGTAGGAGAAAAAGTATGTTACGGAATTGTGTGAGGATCAAAAGGCATATGACGCAAAATTTCCTAAGTTGGAAGAGGGTAGTTTAGGGAATATGCGCAACTTGCATATTCGTTTTGAATATCAATATTTTGTTTTATTTATAGATTAGGATTAGGATAGAAGAATAAAAGTAGGGTAAAATGGTTAAGTAGGCACCTTTTGCATACTTGTGTACAAAGTAAGTAGTTTTGAGTTATCATTAACAAACTAGGCCCCTTGAATATTAAAAGAAAAGATTTAAAAATAACTAAAATAAAGATCTCATGATCTTTCTCTCTCCAATTAAACCATATTTATTTCCAAAATTAATTATTGAAATTAAAGTAAATAACGGTTGAGAAAAAATAGCAGCCACGATCATCTATAATTAGGATCTGTTTTTTACGAGATACGGTTCTCCATTTTCAACGAATTCAGAGGACGAAGGTTTTCGCCATTTTCGGGGAAAAACTTTGTGCGTTTGTGAACTTCTACTGCATTTGTATTTTGGTTTTGGTTGCATCATTGTAACGCCTCGTTTATTTGGGTGCGTTCTGACCTTTGTTTTTTTTCCTCCCTTCTATCGGTTCGTTAGTAGCTCGAGTTATTATTTAAAGTTTTTTTTATATATTTAAAAATATCTTTTCCGGGCATTTTATTATTTTGGAATACATATATGTATTTCCGTATTTTTTTTATTAATTTAATTTTTATCGAGAAGTCGGGATTTACCGATCCCGAAAATCCCGTTTTGATCGTTTATTCGAGTTTTGATATATTCCCTTTTTCTTTTCTTTTCTTTCTTCTCCTTCTGCTTTTTGGCCTCTTGCGTGCTGACTGGCCTCCCAGGGGCAGCGCCTTCTCGGTTCCCCCGTCTCTGCAGCCTATGAGCCGGCCATTGATTCCCCTGCCCTAGCCCGCAAGTAGACTCTGTGCCCTCCCTCTTGATGACTACCCCCCAAGCTGCCTTCCCCTTTTCTTCCATCCACTCCTCTCCCACTCATCTCTCAATCGCACCTTCTCTCCCGTTTCTTTCCTCTCTCCATCTCTATTTTCCTGGCAGATTTGGGTAAGTATCACAGTGCAGGAGCCACCAGACAAAAATCGCCGGTGGACGAGGGTTGCACCACCAAGACGGGAACCGCCGGATCGAGAGGAGCTGCAGCCTCGATCGATCGGAGCCGCCAGCCGGACTAGGGCACAACCGCCGCCTTGCCCTCCTTTTTCCCTTTCCTCTCTTTTGTGTGCGAAGGCCGCCGGAGGGAGCAAGGTCTGCCGCCGGAGACGACACGCTGGAGCCACCGCCTGCACGCCCGGTCGCCTCTTCTCTTCCCGCCTGGGCCGCCGCCGGAAGCTACTTTCCTCCCTGAATTTTCCCTTCTTCTGTCGTGTTAGCAGTAAGGTGAAGAGACGTTGGAATTTGTAATTGTGCCCCTCTCTTTGTAACTAATTCAGTTTTGGCCCCAGTTTGTGGATAATTGCAGTTGTGACCCAATAACTTTAAAAAAGGAACTTTTATGCCCCTGCAGTGGGTTATTTTAAATATTGAACTCGTGAATTTTGTTGTAGTTGTGACCCAAACTCATTTTTAAAATATTTGGTGTCTTTGATGGGTTAAACTCGATTGTTGAATGAATTAGAATTTCGGTTTTTCAATCGACCTTCCATTTTGGATATTTTGCCCGGAATTGGTTTTAACGAGTTTTACCTTGGATTTATGATGTTATACAATTTGCCCGGAACATATATTTACGGTTTTGACTTGGGTTTTAAAATGGGGTTTTCCTTAGATTATATATGTTAATTATTCCGTTCAAATTTAGTGTATAAGCTAAATTTGTATAGTTTTGGTGTTAGGTTCGGAAGCGTCCCGATAAAGACCTTACAAGTCCAATTCGACATCCGTTGATCGATTTTCATCATTTGACCTCGTGTGAGTACCTCTTCCTCGATCTAGTTATGTTTTAAGGTAGTATCATGCTAGGTTGGATATAGCATAATTTAGAGTGAATACCAAGTAGTGGTTATGAACTTTAGGTGAGTGTTCGAGGATTGTGAAATGTTTTATGACTTGAGGTGTTGATGTTATCTTGTGAGGCTTGTGAGGTTTGAGAATTGGAGTATATGGCTATTGAGATTATGGGCTAGAATATGTATATCCTAGCATAGGGTTGATACCGTTGAGATTGTTGACACTAGGCATGTATATCCTAGTATGTGTTATAGGTTATGATCCTGCGGGATCATAGGGTCTAGAAGTCTAAGGACTTCTAGCTTCTGTTGAGTGTGATGTGAGCATGAGGGATTCTAGGATGCGGTCCTAGAATTGAGAGTCAAATGGTCTTGCGTAGATCATTTGTATAGAAGTTTAAGACTTCTATCGTGAGTGGGTTGTTGTTGATATAGTTATCTTCTTGTGAGCAGGTTATGGGCTTCCTCCCTAAGGAAGCGAGAGTGTTGTGAGTTAAGTGTGGTGACGAGGTAAGTCTCCGGACTTACTTAACTCGTATTCCTTGTATTAGCATTGATGTGTGGTTGGTGGTGTGTGTTTATTCTTTATGGTTTATCACAACTAAACTGGAAATAGGATTACCGACCTTTATATTATTTTGGCTCAAGTGTATGATAACGGGCGGTGACAACTTGCCTGACTCCCGCGAGAGTTAGGAGGTTCTCGGCGACTATCCCGTGCTGGTAGACGGTTAGATGCATCAGTACCATTCCATGCCGGTAAGTAGAGACCGAGGCGAGTTTCGGTGACTCTCGTGTCACAACCTAAGTTGAATTAGAACGGGATATGACTTAATAATAATAAGATAATAAACCGGACTTGTGTGCTTTGGAGTGTATTGGGTGTTTATGATGATTGACTTGTGTTTGTGCCTTTCACCATGATTCTAATGCCTCGAATATTAGCTAACGGTTTTATACCGATTGTTGTAGATTGTCTTGCAGGTTAGGAATGCGGTCGAGAGATCCGGAAGAGTGGACAGTCGGGGTTCCGTACATTTTAGGAGTGGGTTTTGGTTAGAGTCGAGTTTGTATATTATTCACGTATATTGTATATCGCGTGGTGGCATTTAGCCCCTGGTGTTGCATATCGGCTGAAGTCTTTTGTTGTTTCTTTCGGGTTTTCTTTCATTGCATAAAAAATGTATTTAAGTTTTGGCCTTTATTTGTGTCTTGTTGTAAGATCCGGTGAAATTGTTGTCAGGCTAAGGGTCGGGACCCATTGTGAGGTCCCAACCCGTAGCATCCCGAGTCCCACGGATTTGGGGTGTTACAATCATCATCACAACACTCGTAATTCGGTAAGCCTTATGTGTGTATATATATATATTCTGGATATTCGAAGCTTTTTATATGCGTCAATGGCGGACGAATCATTCATCTAAAATTAAAGCGTTATATCGGAAACAATTAATGTACATATATGATGAATCACCTTACTTGTAGTGTTTTGACTGTGTAAATGGTAAGCCATATTCTGGATAGACGATGACTGTCTGTAATTAACGGTATCAGGTTGAAGAAAGTAACATTGTGTACACATTCGATGATACATTGATATATGTATGTGTTTGAAACATATAAATAATATGTATATGTGTTACATATATTGTATGACACAATGTGTACGCATGTAGTATGTACACATTCGATGATACATTATTAAATTAATATATGTATGGCTTATGAATATGTACGTAATTTTTGGATAGAGTACTGTACACATTGAGCATGTACGTTAACTATTTTGTTTAATGTAGACATTTGTTTGGTGACTGGTTACATTTTATGTTTATGTGTATATGTATGTGCATTGTAATTTGTGGGTATGTGATATGTACATGATTGTACAAAATTATGTACATAATATATTATTTTCAGGTGCGAAGTAGAAGAAGCCGATGATCTTTGAAGAAACGATGAAGAGTCGATGAAGAGTCGAAGAAGAAGAAGCCGATGATTTTTGAAGTTTTTGGGTTGATGGGCGGCGAGGGCGAAAGTTGGTTGACGAAATTCATAGGAGACGATATGGATGTGGGAAGAAGACGCTTTGTTCTGAATTATTGGGATCTAGTTTCCGTTGATATGATTTGGAAAAGATTCTGCAAATCTCTATATACAGTTTCCATTTTTTATTAATAGGTTTTTTGAATTAAGGCAGTTTCCAATTAATGAGATTATGTTAACTGCCATAACTTCTTCCTATAATTCAGCCTTTTATTTTTAATTTATCTTTATTTTTATATTGAAATTAGCTAGGAGCCTAGTTAGTATCCAATAAACAAAAACTGCCCTAATAGCTAAATTTTCTCATAAAAGTAGAGGACTCCTAGAGAGTAGAGCCAAATGATTGGGCGTCAAAAAATAATAATTTTTATACTTTTAATAGATCATATTAAACCTATATTAATTTTCACGTCACATTATTCTCACAATTATTTTTAAAAGTAATTTGTTATCCACTTTTTTTTTTTTTTTTTAATTCGGTTATATTGTCATGAATTTTACTATCCATATCGGTTATCAAATAAGGGTGTGTTTAGTAGGGGATTAATTAACATTATTTCCGATTGAATTTTGGTCTAATTTTGTGGAGTGGTTTGAACGAAGAAGAGATTGTAAAGGAGATTAAAATTAGGTAAAAAAAAAACACAAATCACTGAAAAAATAAACAAAACACGACACACAGAAGAAATTAAAGGGGAATCTACAAAAAAAAAGTAAGGTTAAATTAAGGATAAATTTATAAATTATTATAAAAATAAATAATCCCTAATAACCCATCATAACATTTTAACCCTAGTAAATTTCATCTAGATTAATATCCTAAATAACCTCCATCCCCTATCATACACACTCTAAGGCTGACATTTGAGAACTTGCATGCATATAAATATAAAAGGTTTGAAGATAATACAAATCATATATTTCTTGGTTTTTTAGCTAAGATCAAGTATATTATGTATTCATATCAGATTAATATTTGGTATGTGGTTCACCGACTACTGATTTTTACAATTTTAACGATTATAATATGAACGATATGATTTGAGTTAATTTTTTAACTAAGTCAAAACTTGTTATATTATTGAAGAAAATAAATCTATATAGTTTTTAATAAATACATTCGAATGTGAAGATAACATTCTGATCACATTTATTAAAACTATATAAATAAAAAAGGTAGTCTACTCATATTTATATAACTATATCTATATATTCTATATTTTAGTATGTTTATATACTAATTAGGCGAATTCCCCATATATTAGTATTTAGTACGTGGATCACCGACCGATTTCACAATTTTTAAAGCTTATATTTGCACAATATGATTTGAGTTTTTTTTTTTTATCAAAATCAAAATTTGTTGATAGTATCGGAGAAAGTAAATATTTTTTGATAATAAATCGATAAAACCTAGAAATATAAAATAAAATGTGCATTGAATAAATATGAATATAAAACTTTGAAGGCATTTATAAAAAAAATATGTAACAAGTGGTCTACTCGCAACTATATATTTATATCTATATATTCTGTATATACTATATAGATATTAAAGTAGAAGACACATTGTTGACGTGATACTATAAGAATTGAGTATTAAGGTCAAATAAATAGTTTTATTTTAATTTATTAAAACAAAACTATATAAATAAAAAAGGTTGTCTGCCATGCTTGCCCGAATTAAAAAATTCATAATTCAATATTCTATTATTGGGAGACCTTGCAAGACGGTTCGATTGGTTCACTGGACGAAGCCGAAGAGAGGATGGATAAAGATTAATTCAGATGGCGCTTCGAAAGGGGAACAAAATTTTGCTGCTGCAGGTGCTGTTTTACGTAATGATCAAGGAGGATGGATTAGCGGTGTGGCAATCAATTTGGGAGCATGTTTTGCTCCGGAAGCGGAGCTTTGGGGGGCACTGTATGGGATGGAGAGGGCTTGGGAGATGGAGTTCCGACAAGTGGAGATGGAATTGGATTCGCTAATCGTAATCAAATGGATTGAGAGAGGGGTTGAGCAGGTTCATCCGCTATCTAGCCTGGTAACACGTTGCCAAGGCTTTGCTATTAGAGACTGGTCTATCAGTTTCAGTCACACGTTTAGGGAAGGTAATCGAGTTGCCGACTCTCTTGCTAATTACGCTTATAGCCTGGACTTTGGTATTCATCACCTTCAGGATCCGCCTTTACATATTAGAACGTTGATTTTGGATGATATGAGGGGTGTGTCCCTCCCCCGTGTTTCCCGTTTGTAAGTTTTATTATAATAAGAGAGTTGAAACTCTCTTTTACCAAAAAAAAAAAACTAAAGTATATTTAAAAAAAAAATAATTTAAGCCTTAATTCCTATTTTTGACAAATTATATTAAATCTATATAAGTTTTCCCGTTAGATTGTTAAAAATAATATCTAGCAAATCCTTTAAAACATAATATCAAAATTTCTCATAATCTATATATATTACTAAAGCAGCACCCATTTTGTCCACGTGTCAACCTCTAAGGCCGTCCACGTCAGCTTTTTCCCAATTTATTTACAGATTTGCCACAAGGTATTTACAGATTTGCCATTAATTATTTTATAAGAAAATTTTTTATTAGAATTTGTAAACAGTCATCATGACACGTCAATTTTATTAAAATAAATAATTAAAAATAAATAAATCTACCTATCTTCCAATCAAAATTAGTAAACTGATATATTGTAACTCGATTTTGTTGAGAAAATCTAACGCAAATATTCTAACAAGATTTGACACATTTGTTTAATTTAAAACTAAATCAAATTTTGCTCCTCTATCTAAATCTAAGTAAAAGTGATAATATATTAAGGTATAAATATAATACTCGAATAATAATTTTTGTAATAGAATTTTAATTATGTTCTTTTATTTATTTAAAAAAAATTAATCTTAATATGTTAGTCATATTAATTAATAAAAATATTTTTTACGATAAATTGATATCAAATATATGATGCATGATAGTGAAAATATAATATTTATTTAGACAATTCCGCACAAGGTGCGGGCACTAAACTAGTTATTTTAAAAATAAGTTGTCATCCACGATTTTTGTAAAATTCAGTCATATTTTCATGAATTTTGCTTTCGCCACATCGATTATCAAGTAAGACTGACAAATCATACATTTTTCGCATTTTCGTCAAAATCAAGAATAATATATATCCATATCGGATTAATATATAATAAGTGGATCACCGACCAACTGATCTCACTTTTTAATCTCATTTGCTAAATTTTTTTATCCCCTAATTTATGTTTTATCAAATGCGGCCTAAAAATACATACAAGTTTATTGTAGATGCATCATTTTATATTTTCTTAAGAACTTATGGTATTTAATGATGAATATTAGAATTTGAAAGTATTAGATTATTAATACTTTATATATCATCTGATAAATTGATTCAACACATTATTATCAATATACTAAAAAGTACAATTTTTTTAAAATATATATATCTTACAAATATTAGTGCACGACACGAGCCCTAAACTAGTTTTACGTTAAATCAATTTTGATCTCGGTGAAATTCTAGCCAAATTTTATCACAAAAATGGTTAATAAATTTTTAGTTCATACAAAATCACCTTATATTATATTTTCTTTTAAAATTCACCCATATTAATTTTATATACTTAACAAGTTATGAAATAAAGGTTAATTCATCATTTTATTTTAAAATATTTTAAAATATTTAAATAAAATGTAAGGTTAAATCATCACTTTAAAAATTACAAATTGATGTACAAACTATTTTCTTTTAAAATTACTTTAATGTAAAATAATTTATATATCAACTAGCAATTTTTAAAACTTGTATTATTTTTAATATTTATTTTATAGTCGATGTTATTTTTGGTCATTTTACCTAAAATTTTTATGATGAATAAAAATAAAAGATTTAGACTTCAAGATGAGATTAATTTAGAGTGGACGGCTTAATGGAAGTAGTATTCCTTGTGTGTTTGTGTGTAATGTATGTGATGACAACATAGAAGAAAACAAGTTCTTTATGAGGAAATTGATATGCCACTTGCTCCTACGTCTACTCTACTACCTCTTTTGTATCCCACTAAAACATCTTCTTCATGTGATAAGTGATTGCATAAAACTAATTCAATTCGAATTAAAAGATAAACTTGATTGAATCAAAATATAACCGATTCGATTTTTATGGACTAGGTTTGAACCATATTATATTGGACCATAATAATCCGATCCATAATTCAATATTTTATAAATATATGGTCCACCGATCTATATTGAGTTGTAATAATCTTGTCCAATAGAAATTGCTCAAAAAATAAGTTGTATATTGGTCTAGGTGTAGATTTTGATCAAAACTTGTCAAATATTCTTGTACTACTGGAAAAACAAAGTCTATTGTTGCTTCTTATGATTCGTTGTAGGACCTTGCTAAGGACTAAATTGAAAAGTGAAACAATCAGCAAACTGTGGTTTAGCATTAGTTCGGCTACATTGTCTAACTTTCTTACTGAGTTTATTTTTACTTTGACTTATTGCTTTAATCTAGAAGTAAGGAACAAGAGAACTATATCTCAGCTCTTGAGTAATCCTTGTTCGAGATTTGGGATGAAAATCCACATTATTTATAACCATAACATTATTCCTTCAATCGTTAATCATGTTTATGAGAATAATTTTATACATGGTTACTTTATACCCTTATTAACAACTATGTAACGCCCCATTTTTGGGCGCGTTTTCGATATTTATTTTCCGACTTTTATCAATTTTTTTATAGTCTAAATATTTTTTTTTATTACGAGTATTTTCACGTCGTAAGTTATATTTTATGGGTTTATATATTCTATACTTACATATTTCTCGTATTTTAATTTATGGAATAGTTCGGAAAGTCTTTTCCGTTTCGAAATCCCGTTCCGATTTATTTTGATTGAGTTTATCCATTCCCATTTTTTCCCCCCAGTTATTTATTTTCTTTTCTACCATTTCTTTATCTCCTTCTTTGCGTGTTGAAGAGTATCCAGCCTTGTCACCCTTTTGCAGCCTACTTGATGATGCTTTGCGCCCTACCGACCTATCACTCGCAGCTTGCAAGCAAGCTCTTCCTCCTCCCTTCAGCAAAGCCCTGTAACTCCCCCACTCAAGCTCTCCACTCTCCTCTCTATTCTCTCAACCTCTCCTTGTCTGACTCTTCACGCCCTACCAGCAATTGAGCTGTCGGGTTGTTTCCGGAAGCAACTCCCTCGCCGAAACTCCTCAGTCTCGCGTCGATCTGCTACTCGAGTCACATTCGCCTCTCGAGTCTCTCTGCAGTGTCACACACAGAAACTTCAAGTGCTCCCTGCCACCGCGACGCCGGAAAGCCCATTGGAGCCGCCATCGACGCTGATCCTTCCCTTCTGCAACAGCCACAACCTCCCTCGCGTCCAAGCCCCCTATGGCCGAATCGATTTGCCTCTATTCTTCTCTGCAACGCTGCTCAGCAGCCTCTCGAACCCTTGCACACCTCCAAAGAAGCTCCTGCCGCCTCGGGAACGCCAAGGGAGACGCTTTCCTTGCCGGAGTGGCCCGCCACTGCCACCAGAGAAGCCCGCCGCCTTGCCCTGCTGTCTCTCGGCCGAATCCACGCTTGCTCGCCGCCGACTGCTGCTCCCTCCTGCTCCCTCCAAATCGGGCCCCTCAAATTGTGGTTAATTACAGATTGTACCCTAATATTTGGTATAACTACAGAATGCACCCATATTCTATATAATCTCAGTTTTGGACCCACAGTTTCTGGAATTTGATATTTATGTCCCTGCAGGAACTTAATTACATATTATGGCCCAAGGTTTTATTTTCGGAAAATGTATTTATGGTTTTTAAATTTGGGATTTACTTGAATTATGTTCTTATTTATATATACCATATATGTTATGCTCATTTTGGATTAATTCCAGGTTATGACTCAAAGATTAAATTACGGGATTTTAACGTTGGCTTTGAAAACAAGTTTTACCTTGGGCTTATAATGTTATACAATTTGCCCGGAATATATATTTACGGTTTAAACTTGGGTTTTAAAAGTGGGATTTTCCTTAGATTATATATGTTCTTTATTCCGTTCAAAGCCAACGTTAAATTACGGGATTTTAAAAGTGGGATTTTAACGTTGGCTTACGGGATTTTGTTTTCAAAACTTGACTCAAAGATTAAATTATGCTCATTTTGGATTAATTCCAGGTTATGACTCAAAGATTAAATTACGGGATTTTAACGTTGGCTTTGAAAACAAGTTTTACCTTGGGCTTATAATGTTATACAATTTGCCCGGAATATATATTTACGGTTTAAACTTGGGTTTTAAAAGTGGGATTTTCCTTAGATTATATATGTTCTTTATTCCGTTCAAATTTAGCTTATAAGCTAAATTTGTTTAGTTTGGTGCTAGGTTCGGAAGCGCCCCGATAAAGGCTTAACGAGTCCAAGTCGACATCCGTGGAACGACTTTTGTCTTTTGACGTCGTGTGAGTATCCTTTCCCCTCGATCTAGTTATGTTAAGTTTTAGTATCATGCTAGGATGGATCTAGCATAACTTAGAGTTAATGCCAAGTAGTGGCTTTGAACCTTAGGTGAGTTTCGAGGATTTGATATTGTTTGATGGATTGATGTTGATTCTACGCTTGAGGTGTGGGTTATCTTGTGAGGTTGTTATAAGACTTTAAGTTATATGGTGATCTTGTGAGCGTTTTGAGGCTCGAGGTGGGGTTATAGGATCTTGTGGGATTTTAGAGTTTAGGTTTGGCTTATCCTAGTTGCGTTGTGAGTTATAATCTTGCAAGATCCTAGGGTTTAGAAGTCTTAAAACTTCTAGCTTGTGTTGAGTGTGATGTGAGCATGAGGGATTCTAGGATGCGGTCTTAGAATTGAGAGTCAAATGGTCTTGCATAGATCATTAGGATAGAAGTCTAAGACTTCTATTGTGAGTGGTTGTTGTTGATATAGTTATCTTCTTGTGAGCAGGTTATGGGCTTCCTCCCTAAGGAAGCGAGAGTGTTGTGAGTTGAGTGTGGTGACGAGGTAAGTCTTCGGACTTACTTAGCTCGTATTCCTTGTATTAGCTTTGATGTGTGTTTGGTGGTGTGTGTTTATTCCTTATCGTTTATAACAACTAAACCGGTAATAGGACCACCGACCTTGTATTATTTTGGCCCAAGTGTATGATAACGGGCGGTGACATCATCTGCCTAGCTCTTGCGAGAGTCTAGGAGGTTCTTGGCGACTAGCCCGTGCTGGTTAGACGGTCGGAGGCATCCGCACCGTTCCATGCCGGTAAGTAGGGACCGAGGCGGGACCACAGTGGTCTCGTGTCACAAAACTAAGTTGAATTAGAACGGGATATGACTTAATAATAAAAAGATAATAAACCGGAATTGTGTGTTTTGAGAATGTTGTGTGTTTATGATGATTTACTTGTGTTTGTGCCTTTCCCATTAATTCTAATGCTTCGAATATGAGCTAACGGTTTTATACCGATTGTTGTAGATTGCCTTGCAGGTTAGGAATGCGGCCGAGAGATCCGGAAGAGTGGGCAGCCGGGGTTCCGTACATTATAGGAGTGGGTTTTGGTTGGAGTCGGGTTGTGTTTTATTCTTCGTTTATTATGTTCGTATGCCGCGTGTATGGCATTTTGGTCTTTGGTGTTGTTTATCGGCTGAAGTCTTTTGTTGTATTCTTTCGGGTTTTTCTTTTCATTGCATAAAAATATATTTCGGTTTTGGCCTTTATTTGTGCCTTGTTGCAAGATCCGGTGAAATTGTTGTCAAGCTAAGGGTCGGGACCCATTGTGAGGTCCCAACCCGTAGCGCCCCGAGTCCCGCGGATACGGGGTGTTACAAACTATCTGTTTCTTTTATAATTTGAACCTTTCTATGCAAAAGATTTGCTTGAATCTACTCAATCTATTCTCTATATGCATTTTTATCTTCCTTGATTCGGATTACCTGTACCAAGTCTCCATTCTTATAGGATATGTGTTGTATTATCCACCTTAGGCTCTCAAGAGAAATCAAGACCATGATGACAACCATAAATAACAACTGAAAATGGTGATAAAGGATAGAACAAAGCTACACAAGAGCTAGTCTACTAGAGTAAACAATAGATTGCGCCGGTCAACACAAAGAGAAAAACAAATCTTGTAATGGTCCAAAGAAAAACCTACAAGTCTGTGAACAAATTTTCCCTTTTTTAGGGTGATATTAACCAATTACAAGCTAACTTTCCCCTTGAGAAAATCCTTTTTATCACTCGTTTTAATTGTTATTCATTGAGACAGATGATAAAAATATTAAGCGACATGGAAAAGAATGAAAAAATAAGTACACTAAACAGGAAACGTGATACGGGGTATTCTCCCATGTAGTTGACCCGATCTTTCGATGCCTAAAGACTTAGTGGAAAAGAGAAATAACAAATAGAAAGGGAAATAGATAGATCAAGGTTGAACCCTCAAAAACTACTTGGAAGCACAAAAGTCCACGATCGGAAGGATCGCCCAAATACACAACCAACGAAGTCCTGTAGAACTCTCCCCGCTACCCCAAACTCAATAGGCGTTCGAAGAACCCTATAGCACCTAGAGGTTTGCTTGAAGCTAGTTGAAGCACCCTTCTCTTCCAATGGCAAGTAGAACACACTCAAACAAGTCCAAGTGGGGCGAGCAAGAAGTCTCTTACTTAGGTTTGTTCTCCGCACAAGGAGACAACAGTAGACACCGCAGGGGGATTACACAACATGTTTATCAAAAGTGTTCAATATTCAACTGAAAAATAATGAGGCACAACCTTCATGTTTAAAGAGAGGGTGATTGAAAATCGTACACATGGGACGGTTGGGTTGGCCTTTCAAAATCCCGTGATCTATCTAGAATAAGATAAGATCTATCCCTAAGAAAAAATTATAAAAAGATAATCTTCTAGAAAGATTAGATCTCTTTTGTAACTTATAAAATAAAATCTATCTTCTAATAAGATAAGATCTATCTTTAAGCTTCCCTATTGAAAGACTTAAATGTATTCCTAAATAAATAAAATAAACTTGGGATAAAAATATAATTAAAGCCCGCAAAAATAACCCACAATTAAATATGTATTTATGGGATGAAATAATAAAATAGAAGGACCGAATGTACTACCTATTAGTCCCCCTTCACAAACAGTTCCTGGATTAGATCTCTTTTATAACTTATGAAGTAGAATCTATATTCTAATAAGATAATTTAAGCTTTCCTTTTTAAAGACTTAAATTTATTACTAAATAAATAAAATAAACTTGGGATACAAATAAAATTAAAATCCTGCAAAAATAACCCACAATTAAATGTCTTTATGGTTGAAAAAATAAAATAGAAGGACCAATTTACTCTCTATTGGTCCGCCCTTCACACACATTTCGTGGATTAGAAATGGCCTTCATTGGTCATGGTTCTTGTCTCTTGCTAGCGTTGTTGATTGGGTAGACTTGTATAACTGGTCCATTCTACAGAGGAGTTGACGAGGGATCATCCCTGTGACACCTATTTCATTTCTAATTTATTACCAATTAATTAACCTTGTTTAAAACAATAAGCGGAAAAACGGAAAACGGAAATTTTTTAAAACTTTATCTTACAACCATATTCACAACATATATACATACTAACATACGTCATAAAACTCCGTTTAACCAAACCACAACTGTTTTAAAACCATGCAAAACATCCTAGGCGGTAGCATCCCATAACAGCCCACCTGATATGATCTCAAATCCAGGTGTTGGGTCCAACGTCCTTGCCTTGATCAGGCCGAGTCTGAGTAGCTGAAAAAAAAAGTGGATATAACAACAATGAGCCACACGCTCAGTAAGGATATACAAATCACGCTCCCCAATATATATAAGTATCTAATATACCGTCCCCAAAGAACACTCTATACCCTTTCTCACATTCTAAAGTCCATAGATACATATCCTCATTCACATTTAATTCCACAACCATTCATATCACATAACATATAAACATTCAAGCATGTAATCATACCACATATCACATATGAATAATCATAACATATAACATATAAATGCTAGACTCGATCGCATCGATGCATAGGTGATAATTAACTAACTAGCTCCAACTGATCGTACGATATAATTTCTCATGTGCTTTCGTATTTCTTTTCTCTTTAGGTTGGCCAACCCGATAGCGTCGTAGGCCCCCTTGTAGATCAAGCGCTGACCTCGGCTATCTAATCTTTGAGACCCCTCGTAGATCGAGCACTGTCTCTATATATGTCCCCAGGTGGTGCGGGACATTTCCGAGGCCCCTCGTAGACCGAGCGCTGCCTCTGAGGCCCCTCGTAAATCGAGCGTTGTCTCTATATATGTCCCCAGGTGGTGCAGGACATTTCCGAGGCCCCTAGTAGATCGAGCGCTGCCTTTGAGGCCCCTCGTAGATCGAGCGCTGCCTCTATATAGTCCCCAGGTGGTGCGGGACCCAGTTGGGCTAACTAATCAATTACCATCCTATATTATCACTTTCATATCATAACTCAATTTCATGCTTTCATCATATTCTTTCATCATATTCTTTCTATTATCATCTCATGTACCTCATGCATGCTTTCATAAAGAATATCAAGTCCTCATCATCATCTCACTCATATACATATAAGCATGCATACAATCATAACGAACAGATATATACACTCAAGCATGCATAAAATCATGGCATATTAAATACATAACATATATTAAGCAAGTGTAATTCATATACACTTACCTCGCAGGTAAGAACAATAAAACCTCGCAAACCAACTATTGAGTCCGTTTGCCACTCGGACTATCCTTTTTTTTTTATCGTGCTTGGATACGCTCGCAAAGAACTAAGCTATAGTTAGACCAAAACCTTCAACAACACCTGTTGAGAATATCATATTCCTCGTATTAAACTTCTCGATTCAAACACCAGTTAAATTCATTCCTTTGAACTTAATTAACTTATAACCTTCTCTAGAATCCCAATTTAATTAATTAAATTTCACCCGAATCATGTAACGAGCATAATGGAATTTCCAATTATCCATTTTGACAAGTCTAAGGTCCATTTAGGCCAAACCGCAATACGGAAAATGAATATATTCATAACTTATTCGTTACTAACCCGATTGACGATCCAGAAGAAGATCCGGAATCACAACGACGCAAGCTATGCTTGGATACCATCAAATTCACCGGAATCTGAGCGAAGGACCCGACCAAGAAAAGGGCATGCTCGACATGGCCTTAACTTTGTCGGAAAAGCCGAAACTCGGTACCAACATGAAGAGGACGAAGAAAGGAATCCGAAAACTCAAACGGATTCGAAATCGGATTATAAACGAAGAGTAGATCTGAATTTGAAGCATGAGAGAAATCAGAGTTTTTACGAGAAAATGTGAAAGAAAATGAATGAATTTCCGCTATTTATAGAGAAGTCGATAATTATCCTTTAGCTTTATCCTTTACCATAATTGATAATTATCCTTTAGCATAATTGATAATTATCCTTTAGCATTATCCTTTAGCAAAGTCGATAATTATCCTCTAGCATTATCCTTTAGCAAAGTCGATAATTATCCTCTAGCATTATCCTTTAGCAAAGTCGATAATTATCCTCTAGCATTATCCTTTAGCAAAGTTGATGATTATCCTCTAGCATTATACTTTAGCAAAGTTGATGATTATCCTCTAGCATTATCCTTTAGCAAAGCCGATAATTATCCTTTTACCGATCCGAAGGTGGTTTGAGCCCTTTCTCCAAACTTCTCGGAATTGGAATAATAAATCCGGAATACTATGTGGATAGTTATTCCGCAATTGTCTCGGAAAACGCGTATTCCTAACCCGTCTTTCTTAGCCTCTAAGAAACAAAATAGCGACTCTTTTGGCCATTTTGTCTTTCCATGTTATTTCATATCTAGGACATGTCCGATGTCCTGATCATATCTAGGACATGTCCGATGTCCTGATCATTTGTGGGAATATCTTGGTTCGTATCTTCCTATATTTCCACTTATTTCATTTCATAAATCATCTTTTTATCGTTTCATTATCAATCTATCAAACTCACGTTCATTGGTTTCGAAGTTGCATAAATATCGGCCAACAGAAGAATCTCGTTCGAGATTCCCCACCGAGATGTTTAATGAGACAACTTTGAAGTTTCATAGATCAGGCAATCGCGGCTTCAGCACCGCATCAAATTGGTATCAGAGCGCAATCGATTGAAGTCCATCTCAGGTTTGAGTCAATTTTATTTGAGTCTTCTTTGAGTCATATAAAAACTGAGTCTTTTCTTGTTGCAATTATCTTTGCGAGATTATTTGAGATTAATGTGTGTTGACTTGTGTCTTTTGGAAGAGAGAAACGCCATATCCAAACACAAAGCCACCAATTGACTTCAACAAAACCTCATCTGTCCATATCCTAATATGTCGCTTGAAGTTTTGAGCCTAAAGTTGAGATCTGTTACGCTAGGATTGTACGGCACAAATCCAAGGCAAGAGTGCCAAGAACTTGTTTGCCCAAAACATGCACACACAAAGTCTTACATTTATAAACTTGATCTAAAATCCTAAACTACTTTGCGAAATCCGCAGTGTACGGATCGTTATGTAGGAAGGAAATTCTGAGGTCGAACACAAGGACTGAGGTGAAATCAAGTCATTCAATGATCAAAGATAGTGTAAATCTAAACTAAGATGAGATGAGGAATAAAGAAAGTACAAAACACAATATTTTTGGTTGGTTTTGGGTGATCAAACAAGGATCACAAATATATCAACACAAACAAACAAGCAAACACACAAACACAAAGATAAGAGATAAGAGGTAAGAAAGCAGATTCTAGAGATTCGGAATTCCGATTATGACAATGGACTCATGCTTCTAAAGATCAAAGGAAAGCTGTGGTTGTTCGGAGTTGGGTGTTTCTCTAATGGGAGCAATTACCGGGTAAGTCTCATGCTCCACTAGTCTCGAACCTAAGGTCCTATTACCGGGTAAGTCTCAAGGAACCTAATGACGGGAATTCTACACAAACCGGCCACCTCCTAAGGGTCAAACCCCTCCTTACCGGGTAAGTGTCGGAAAAGGTAAGTCTTAGGCAACGATCCTAGCACACTCAATCCAATAGCGGCTTTTTTGGCTCACTACTACCTAGAGTTCATCATCTTATGTATCTAAGAAAGGAAATTACCGGGTAAGTCTCATTCCTCAAAAAGGTTGCTAACATTAGGTCACCCTAAGTTAGATTAGGCTCAACTAACACTAGGATATCAACTCATCTACATCCTAACATCCAGATTCATCAATTCAAGCACAATAGAGAAAATTACGGTTGGATCATGGAAACCACGGCCGTGGAATCATGAAGAACAGGCCGTGATTCTACACTGAGTTGGGGTTTCGAACACAAATCGATGCTAAGCTAACATGGAAGTCCATACAATCATAGTCTAAAGCATAAACATCCTTCATTCACCCTAGAATCACAACTATTCAGCCAACAACATAAATTTCAAGATCAAACTTCACAAATAGAGCATGCTTGCAAGTCATGGCTAGATAATGAAGAATAATCCAAAGAAAAGACATTAAAAGCTAGAATAGAAGTTACCAAATCTTACAAAGGCTCCAAGAGCTGTTCCAAGTTGTCAACAATGGAAACCTCACTCAAAACCACTCTAATCTCACTTTAAAACGAAAATCTACACTAATTTCTTCCAAGAACACCCACAATGGGTGCTTGGAAGAGAGGCTACAATGGAGAAGTTTTTTGGGAAGAAGCTAGGTCAAAAAGGGAAGAGAGAGATCCTTCAATACAGCCTGCAACATCACTTAAATACTCCTCCAATAAGCAAAGGTCGAGCAAAGAGATCGTGTGACACGCGTCAAAGTGGTCCAGACAGAAACCACGGCCAAAACCACGGGCGTAGAAATGGCCTCTAGGCGTGGTTTTGCTCCAGAAACCCTCCTTGGATCATTAAGCCACGAGTTGGTGCAAGGCATGCACCAACTCGTGGTTTTGCTCCAGAAACATTTTATATTTATAAAATGTTTTGATCATGTTTGGATTTTAAATTCCATGAAGTATTCTCTTAGAGTGATCTATGATAGTTGCACATCATAAAAATGTTTTTGAAAGACTTTTCATTGATTTTCTTGACTATTAATCCATTCTATCTTGTCTTTTATATGCGGAACTTGCTTGGGGACAAGCAAGGGCTAAGTATGGGGTATTTTGATAGCATGGATTATAGTCTATATTTTGGGGTTTGTTTGGACGTTTTATCTTTCATAATCTGCATGTTTGTATGTATATTATGTGATTATATTACCATTTCATCTACCTTTACGGGAATCGAGGTCTACACCTAGTTTTGTTGTAATCGTAGGTAAAATGGCACGTTTTGCATCGAAAAGGAGCAAAAGGAGCTATGGAGTCATTGGAGCTACATTGAGGAACATAAGGCACCATCCAGGAAGCATGGCCATGGATTTGAGATTCACTTTGGACCAGTTTTGAGAGATTTCACATTCAGTTGTGACTCACCTCGGTTGACCACAGATTCACCTCGACCGAGGTGATCCAGAGAAGCCGACTCGACCGAGGCGAATACCTAGGACGCGGCGAGAATATTTTATTCTTGGCTGAGATCTTTTATCTTTGGAAAGTGATCTTATATTTTTGGGCTTGGCTCTTGGAAGGAAGAAGATATACTAGATCTTATATTTTACCTATTTTTATGGGAAGAGATCTTTCTAAGATATCTTATATTTGGAGGGTTATTTTCCTATAAAAAGGGTTGGATTTCCCACAAATCCAGGACCCGCTATCAAGCCCGCTTACACCGAAAAACACGCTGCATACATCCGCATACTCCAGTTGGGAGATTTGAAGAACCTTTTTGAAGGTTGAAGGAAGATTGAAGTCTATAACTTTTATAGCTTTTTGAAGGGTTTTTGTAAGATTATCTTAGATTCCCTTCCTTGTTGTCTTCCTTTGTTGGATTTATATCCAAGGAACGCTTTTGTTGTGATATTTGATTCAGTTATTGAAGTCTTTACATTAAATTCTTTTTGTTCAAATATTCACCTTCTTCCCATATATTTGATTCATACTTTCATGATGATGAGTGGCTAATTTCCTTGTGTGATTCTAGGGTGATTGGCTGAAGGTTGTGGGAAAACAATGATAGAATGATCTTAATCACAGTAGGACCTTGAAAGTTCGAGTCTTTAATCTTAACCCTAAGCATCTCGCTCAGTCGATGAACATCTCGGCCGGGGTGGAATTCTTCTGACCGAGGTGACTTATCTGATCCGAAACTGAGAGTTAAGTGTTAGAGTTTGCCAAATCCTATTCTTATTACACCTTTCCTGGTTCAATGCAAGCCTAGGATGAGACTTACCCGGTAATTCCTTTGTTTGTGTACCAACGATCATAAGAGTAGGTAATAAAGGTTTATCCTTTATTGGGGTTTGAGTGTGCTTCCATCCCATCTTTGTGAGTTAGCCTGAGACTTACCCGGTAAAGGTTGATTCTATTCCCTTAGATGGTGTGTTAGTTTGAGGTTATAGTTCTTTATCTTAATTCCTTGAGACTTACCCGGTAATAGGAGTTACGGTTTATGATTAGTGAGTAGTGAGACTTACCCGGTGATCTATTCCACTTTAGTAACACCTTCCCTATGCAAAAACCTCAGCTTTGTCCGCTTATCTTTAGATCTTGAGTTGGAACCACAACTAGATGCTTTAATCCCTAGAATTGCATGTTTGCTTTATTGACTTCTTATTCATCTTTGATTGTTTTGATCACCTTTTGTGGTTAGTATTTACATAAGCATACCGTAACTGGACTTTGTTTCACTAAGTCCCTGTGATCGACCCCTGAAATTCCTTGCTTTTTACTACGATTGACCAGTACACTGCGGGTTCGCATCCTTGTTTTAAGCTTACGTCTAGGGTTATAAATTTAAAGCTTGCACACACCGTTTGGAGCGAACATATGCCATAACCGGAATTTCCAACCCCTAGAATCCGCTTTTCTCTCTTTGATTACATATTTCGTATTTGCTTGTTTACTTGTGGTGTTAGCTTAGTTGATTGTTGATTTCGCATAATTTGTGATCTTTGATTGATCACCTAAAAACCAAACCAAAAACATTGAGATTTTCATTTCTTTATTCCTTGCTCTTTTCTTAGCTTAGATCTTCACTATCCTTAGTCACTAATCGATTCAATCTCACCTCAGTCTTTGTGTTCGACCTCGGAATACTATCCCTACTACGAAATGTCCTGTACACTGCGGGTTCGTTAGGAGTTAGGAGAAATATATCGAGTATAAATTTAAGACTTTTGCGTGCATACATCCTTAGCGTAACAGTTATAAACGTGTTCGCGTTCTAGGTAATGGAGGATTTAAAACCCTCTATTAAGGTGGAGAGTGTCATAGCCTTTACCTTTGTGCTTCCTTTTGACTTCCTTGGGTTTGGTGTTTGGTATTGAGAGTGTAATACTATCCTTAGATCCTCTTCTTGGCGAGACTCAATATCGATCCGTTAAGTAGAACCTTTGGGTGAGACAAAAGGGTGTTGGAACTTCACCGTACGATATCCTACCTTAGATCATATACCTTTGCTATCCAACTCTGGCCTTTACACATCTTTAGATATCTTGAATCGAAAACCACCATCGAATATTTGGATCTTTAGAATTTGCAATTCCCAATTATACTTACATCTTATTCATTACATTTGATCATTGCTTTGCTTGCTTTACAAGTTAGATTGTTTTGCTGCTTTGTTCTCACTAATTCCCTGAGATCGACTCCGTAATATCAACCCTTACTACGACAGATCCGTACACTGCAAGTTCTCTACCGTTAGGCAATATTCTTGGATATAAATATGAAAGCTTTTTGTGTGTAATATAAAGCTTTTTGCACACACACCTTTTGGAGCGAACATTAGTTATTGCAACATTGCTAGTGAGGAATGAATCACTAAGTTGCAAATTACTACTTTCTATCATCCTAGACCTAATACATTGCATTGGATGAATGATTGTGGAGAGTTGAAAGTTAATAAACAAGCTAGGATTGCGTTATTCTTAGGGAAATATGAGAATACTGTTGTATGTAATGTTGTGTCTATGCAAGCATGTCATATCTTATTGGAACGTCCATGACAATTCGATAGAAAGGTCAAGCATGACGGTTTTACTAACAAACATTCTTTTGAGTTCAATGGACAGGAAATTACTCTTAAACCTATGACCCCCTTGCAAATTGCAGAACATTACGACAAAAAGAAGGAAAAAACTTAAAGAAAAGGAGCGAGAAACGAATCTTAGAGAAAAAATCTTGGGAAAAACAGAGGAATCTCACCTAAGATCTGAAGAACCTCGCCCTAGTACACGTTCTAGGGAACAACCTCGGTCCCGACAGACAAATCTCACCCGAGATTTCCAGACCGAGATTCCTTCTTTGGAGCCTCATTGAGTACTTTTAGCATCCAAACGGGAATTTCTTGATGATTTTATTCCTTTGGATACTGTTTTACTAAGTCTTTGTAAAAGCCTTATGACCTTGAGTGATAAAGTCAAGACTACCTTACCTAAAAACATTGTAAGGGTTTTGGATGAGTTTTGTGATGCATTTTTGGATGAGATTCCTGCTGGTTTTCCACCTTTTCGAGGCATTGAGCATCAAATTGATTTCATTCCCGGTTCGACACTTCCTAATCGTCCCGCATACAAGATTAGTCTGTAGAAAATTCAGGAAATTCAAGATCAAGTGCAAGAACTTTTAAATAAAGGCTATGTTCGGGAAAGCTTGAGTCCTTGTGCGGTTCTAGTTCTATTGGTGCCTAAGAAAGACAATACTTAGAGGATGTGTGTTGATTGTAGAACAATTAATAACATTACTATCAAATACCGTCACCCCATCTCTAGATTAAATGACATGCTAGATGAGCTTAACAGAGCTACATAGTTCTCCAAGATTGATCTTAAGAGTGGTTATTGTAAGACCCTAAATTCTGAGAACTCGGGGAGCTACTGGTTAGGACCTCACAATGGGTCCCGACCTTAGTTTGACAACAATTTCACTAGGATCTTACAACAAGACACAAAAGTATTTAAAACATTTGAAAACTTTAAACAATATATACATGAAGAATATGTATCAGCCTTACAAAGCAAAGGTACCAAAACAACACATATGAAGAACATAAGACATCCCCGTCTCCAACTAAATGAGTACGTGGGCCCGGCTGACCATTCCCTCCGGATCTCTCTACAACTGTCTTCACCTGCAAGACATCTACAAGCGGTATAAAACCGTTAGCTAACATTCCATGCGTAAGTATAATGGTAAAAGCACAAACACACAACATACACAATCAACATGCAACACTCAATCCTTTTATTATCTTTAATTAGGTGATAGGTTATTTCTAATGATACTTATTTTGTGACACGAGGGATTCCCAAACCTCTCCCTTGTCCCCGTTTACCAACGCGGAATGATACTAATGCATCTGACCGTCTACCTGACTGGGCTGGTCGCAGGGAACCTCCTAGACTCTCGCAAGAGCTAGGCAGATGATGTCACGACTCGTTATCATATACTTGGGTCAATTACGTAAATAATAAAGTCGGCCTAATCCGGTTTCGTTGTTTATCATAACTAACAAACACCGCCCATGCACATTACACTCATACAAGAAGCCATCTAAGTAAGTCCGTGGACTTACCTGAATCAGATCTCGACTCTCTTAATCACAACTTAATCTGTAACTGTATAACTCATTTGCTTGTCAAAGGAGGCAAGTGGATCAACACATATCCAATATACTTAGAAGTCTATGACTTCTAAGATATAAGATCCTATCGGAAGAGAATATACTAAAATACACATCTAAGGTAAAATGACCATTTTACCCTTGGTTCGAATCTTCTAAAAATCTCATAATATGTACTTAAATTCTTACTTGAGACTAATTGTCATATTCTAACTCTTGAAGTTGAGTTTAGGTCAAGACTAGAACATTACATGTTTTCTTTAACATTCTAAAAAGGTCATTAGGGTTCAACTTTGGCTTCAAATATGAAATTCGAATAAACTTATAAAAATTCCGAAATAATTCTCTAGATCATCTATGATATCTCATTTACTCCTAAGAGCAAGAATTTCTTAAAACTGTTCAACCGTCACTCCTACAAAAATTTTCAAAGTTGGTTACAACACTTGAAATTTTCTATACTTAGCCGAAATCAGAGTATGTTTTCTAACTGTACAACAAGTCCATTTTGAGCCTCTATAATTCTAAATCCCACTGTTGGATTCATCCCAACTTTTGACATATTAACCTATGCATGGCACTAAACAACATTTCAAAAACAGAACGGTGGATCTTATCTCTAAAGCATCAAAAAGTATGCTCAAACTTGATTGATCAACACAGTTTCTGGAATTTCAGCAAACACTTAACAGAACAGCACACTGTCTTAACTTTAAAAAATCATAACTCCTAAACCGCTCCTTGGATTTATCCCAAAGTTTGATATGTTCTACTAAAATATGCCAACTATATCATATCCAAAATTCAAGTCCAACAGAGATCAAAAGCCTATTCAAAACTATCTCACAAAACAGCATCACATGCTGTTTTTCCCTATACGTAGCATAAATCTCGGTCATATTCCATAAATCTTGGCCGAGATTTTGACCGAGGTTTTCCACTGTTGCGAGAAAAGTACTATATTTTCGAAGGCTTTATGTTCCATGAGGATAAAGTTTGTATTCCTAGATGTTTTGTGAGATTATTATTGGTTGAAGAGGCTCATATGGGAGGTTTAGTGGGACACTTTGGTAGAGATAAGACTTATCATATGTTGCATTCGCATTTCTATTGGTAACATATGCTTAAGATGTTGAAAATATGCTTAAGAGATACATTATATTTTTGAAGGCTAAGTCTAGATGAAAACCACATGGTTTGTATATATACTCCTTTACATATACCTACTTCACCATGGCTTGATATTAGTATGGACTTTGTTGTAGGATTACCGAAGACTAAGAAGGGGAGATGAAGAACCGTTAGGTGAATATAAAGGATAAAAGATACTCTAGAAGGGGGGTTGAATAGAGTATGAGATCTTTTCGTAAAAACCTATCTCAAGGCTTTGAAACTGATTTCAAGGGCCTTGTCTTTGTTCACCTGCAAAACAAAGTTAGTCACAATAAAGCATATAAAGTGTGGAATGAAAAAGATCGACACGAGGATATGTTTACGAATTTCGGCTCAAATAACCTACTCTCCGTCCCAGGGTATAGCCGTAGGATCTAACTATCTATTATCAGCTTCAAAGAGTCCTAGATACAAACTAGAAGAAAACCCCTTCTTCTCTCACTGTAGCCAATGCTACAATCTAGCTTAAACTCTTCACCTTGCTATAATAGCCTAGTTACTTCGTAAAGTAACACACAGTCTAGTATAACACTTTCTAGATATACCAATGGAGCTCTCAAGTTTTATCTCTCTCTAGGGAATAACGCTTTAAGAAGGAGAGAAAGAAAAAATTGTTTGATCGAATGAAGATGTTTTGGATCGCTTGAAGACTGTTTATGTTTCCGTGTAAGCTTGTATCTTGTTCTTCAACTGACATCTTCATTTATAGACTTCTATGGAAAGGTCTTCTAACCGTTGGGAAGATGACCGCTAAGATGATTTTTCTTCTCCATGAAAGTCGCTTCTTGGTTGAGATAAGGTAGACGTTGTGGATCTTCTACCGTCTTCATCTCCTTGAAACATGTTGATCTCTCTTGTCCGTAATCTTCTCGTATTTGTTGTGAAGATAATAAAATTAGTTTGAGAGAAGATCTTTGTGCTTTCGGTTGAGGATCGTTACAAGATCCTTTTACGAATCAGATCTTCCTTGGACAGTTGAGATCTTTGTTTGAACATATCTTCTTGTTGGGCATATCTTTGTAGAAGATCTTCTTTGCTACTTGCTAGATTAGTTTGTTGAATTCGAATTCCTTCATCGTGCTTTGTTCTGATGAGATTCAAGAGCCTTGGCGTGTCTTGACTTCTGATTCCTTGAATCGACTTTCAAGGCCTCCATCTTTTAATCACTCTAACGCCTTGTCTTTCTTTGCTTCCGATTTCAAGGCCTTTCAAGGTCCTTTGAAATGCGTTTCCAAAACCTACACACATTCTAAACAAAACACCAAACCAACCAAGCAACTCGAAATATAACCAATAGATTGTTAGTATATAAAACCACTTCATTTGTGTTTAAGTCTTCCATCATCATCACTTATACAAATATATTATCAAGGTGGAGTTTTGATCTCCCCCTTGATGGAAGACAACACAAATGTCTCGTACCTGCATTGTAAAGTTAGCGATGTATATATGAATATCAAACTAACTTAAAATGTAGAATGTAGAAATATCAAGATGTCGAATCATTTATTTCTCCTCCTTTGTCTTTCAAAAAGGGTGAAAAATAGTTAAAGAAAGGAAAGGATGTCTCTCATTGGTTGAGAATAATCCAGATAGAACTGGCTTGAAGCACTTCGAGCCTTGATAGAGAGAGGCATGTGAATAACTCTCGATCGAATAATTCTCACATGCATTGATTCCGATCGTTGAACCCATTCAGCCAATGTTTGACTGCAATCTGAATTCCGAACCAGTGTGAGGGAAGACCCGTCTTGGCAAAAACTTCAGCATCATCCACATGAAATGGGGAACTAGAGCTTGAGTCTGAGCTGGAGTCTGAGTCAGAGGAGATTTGAACTACTCTCTGGCGTTTGGGGGCAGATGTTGCGACATCATCAACTGAAGATATCTTGGAAGCCATGGAAAATTTTAAAAGAGAGAAGAAGCGGATTTGTGAAAATTGAAAGAGTAAAGCACGGGAGTTTACAAAGAGAAGGTGAAGCGGAAGAGATAAAGAAGGAAGAGAAGTGATAATTAAGGAAAGAAGTCACATCAACGCAAGTTCACTAAGATCTTGAGAGACTCAAAATCTTGGAAGAATCACTTTTGATTAGAATTCTTTCCATAAATTTTGTAACCACTTTTCAAAATTCTTTGAATCTGAAAATAAAGCCTTTTGAAATCCCTTTTAAAGCTCTTTCTTAAAAAAAAAAATAGGAATTAGAATATCTAAAGGATACTAATTCCTAAAAGATTCGTGAAAATCTTTTTACCCTTGAATCTCGTTTCAAGTCCCTTGAATTGCCTTTCAAGGCCCTTGAAAAAGACAAGTGGGCTGCATATGAAGGAGAAAATAAAATATTTTACTCCCCCTACGTTAATGCTTCTTTGTTCAACATATCAAGCTCTAATCTAATAAAATTGAATTGATCTTCAGGTAGAGTCTTGGTAAAGATATTTGCAAGCTGCAAGTTAGTTGATATAAAAGAGATCAAATCACCTTTCTCAACATGATCACGTATGAAGTGGTGCCTTACATCGATATGCTTAGTCCTTGAATCCTGCACAAGATTTTTAGTAATTGAAATAGAACTAGTATTATCACATTTTATAGGAATACCTTTCAAATCAAAGTCAAGATCACAAAGTTGTTGAGCTATCCATAGAATTTGCGCACAACAAGCTCCCGCAGCTATATATTCGGCTTCAACTGTGGATAGAGCGACAAAGTTTTGCTTCTTGGAGTGTCAATTGATTAGGGATGACCTTAAGAATTGGAAACATCCAGAAGTGCTCTTCCTATCGACCTTATAACCTGGAAAGTCTGCATCTGAATAGCCAACGAGGTGAAATAAGCTTTGACGTGGGTACCATAACCCTAGATCCTTAGTGCCATTGAGATACCAAAAAATTCTTTTCACAGCAATCAAGTGTGACTCTTTAGGATCAACTTGAAATCTTGCACGCATGCACACATTAAACATAATGTCAGGTCGACTAGCGGTTAAATACAACAATGAACCGATCATACCTCGATACTCCTTTTGTACTACATTTTTGCCATCTTTGTCATGGTCAAGCGAAAGTGTCGAACTCATAGGAGTCTTTGCGACCTTATATTGATCCATCTTATACTTCTTAAGCAAGTCCTTGGTATACTTGCTTTGATTGAGAAAAATTCCTTTCTTTGCTTGTGTAACTTGAAGTCCAAGAAAGAAATTTAGCTCACCCATTAAGCTCATTTCAAATTCCCTGCACATGATATCTGAAAATTCCTTGCATAGAGAATCGTTAGTAGCACCGAATAATATATCATCAACATAGATTTGTACTACTAATATATCGTTGCCTATGGTTTTGATAAATAAAGTTTTATCAATCAAACCTGTTTTGAATTTGTTTTCGAAAAGATACCTGGACAATCTTTCATACCAAGCTCGAGGAGCTTGCTTAAGACCATAAAGAGTTTTGTCTAGTTTAAAAACATGATCAGAAAATTCATCATTTTCAAAACTAGGAGGTTGTGCAACGTAGACTTCTTCTAGAAGCCGTTTAGAAAAGCTCATTTTACGTCCTATTGAAATAACTTTATGTTCATGAAAGATGCAAATGCAAGTAGCATATGTATGGCTTTTAACCTGGCAACCGGAGCAAAAGTCTCCTCATAATCAATACCTTCTTCTTGGTTATAGCCTTGTGCTACAAGTCGTGCTTTATTTCGTATGACTTTGCCGCTTTCATCCAACTTGTTTCGAAAAACCCATTTCGTGCCAATGACGGATTGATGCTTTGGTCTTTTAGTAAGAGTCCAAACCTTGTTTCTCTCAAACTCATTTAGTTTTTTTTGCATAGCAATGATCCAGTCGGGTTCTTGAAGAGCTTGAACATAATTTTTTGGCTCAATAAGAGACACGAACGCAGAGAATGCACATAGGTTGTTTACTTTAGATCGAGTTTGAACTCCTGCGTTTGGATCTGATATCACATTTTCTTATGGATGGTATGAAGAGTGTTGAAATTTCCTTCGTTTGTAAGATGAAATAGATCCTGAAGGTTGAGGCTCATATGCTTGACTAGATTCGGGTACCGTTGGTGTATTTCCCTTGTATCCTATCTCAAGGCCTTGAAGTTGGGTTTCAAGGCCTTGAAACGGAGTTATGACATCATAGTTTTCTGTTTCAAGGTCTTGAAGATGTGTTTCAAGGTCTTGAGGATTTTCTCCGGTATCTTGAATCTTTTCTTGCATATTCTTTCCTTTATCTTTGGGATCTTCATCTTCATCCGAATTGTGATATTCTCGCTGATTCATATTAAGATCTGCAAAACTTTCACTCAAAGTACCATCATTGCTTTCATCAAATATGACATGAATACTTTCCTCAACAATTTTGGTACGTTTGTTATAAACTCGATAAGCTTTTCTATTTGAAACATATACAATTAATTTAGCTTCATCACTACATGCATCAAATTTTCCATGATTATCTTTGCCATTGTTATGAACAAAGCATGTACATATAAAGGGTTTGAAATATGAAATATTAAGTTTTCTACCCTTAAATAGTTCATAAGGAGTCTTTTTCAAAATAAGGCGAATTAAACATCTATTTAGTATGTAACTAGCAGTGTTTATTGCTTCTGCCCAAAAACACTTTGGCAAACTTTTTTCTAAAAGCATAGTCCTAGGCATATCCTCAAGAGTGCGGTTCTTACGTTCCACAACTCCATTCTGTTGAGGAGTTATAGGAGCTGAAAAATTATGTGAAATACCATATTTTGCACATAACAAGTCAAACTTTAGTTGATCAAATTCTCTACCATGATCACTTCTTATAGAAATGATTGGTAGGTTTTTCAAAGTTTGCAACATATTTTAATGCCAATAATGTCACACTTTCCTTTATAACCAAGCGTAATGGTTCCGGATGATTGCTTCTTTAAATTAGAGAACAATGAACTTTTTCCACTCATGTGTCTTGAGCAACCACTCTCTAATATCCATTTTTGCTCCTTTACCTTGGTGATATCCTGCAAAACAGCAAACATCAACCATTCCGGGTCCACCAAATGGCATATTTTGGTCCATATTAAGGCTCGATCATGTTTGGTGGTCTAGTACCTTTAGAAACCCATATTTGTTTGACCTGTTTCCTTAAACATAGAGGATAGGTGTTTCTGATGATGTAAGGATCATTTCTTCTATAGGGACATGTAGATTTTACATGACCTTTTTTACAATAGTAGAAACATGTGGGCATATGAATACTTCCTTTAGCCTTGACAAAAGTGGTAGTTGGTTTTCTAGGAAAGATCCTATGATAACCTATACCATTTTTGTTAAGTGAGGATTATTGTTCACCCATCATTCTTTCAAGATTAGCTTTTAAACGAGTGAATTTAACAAGTGCAGCCTTCTAGTTTTGACTCGTCAAAGTTAGATCAACTTTCTCTTTCTCTAGATCGATATAGTTTCGATGAAGAGAGGAGAGATTGTCCTTGAGAATCGCATTTTCTGATTCCAAGGCCTTGATATTGTCATCAAGGTCTACTTTCTCTGTGTTAAGATTTTCAATCTTCAGAGACATCTCACTTAGTTGTTTTTCTTGTTCAAGAACCTTTTCTTTTTAAGAATTTATCCTTATTTTATGTTCTTTGTCACATATAATAATGTCTTTAAGGAATTGTGCTAGGTCAGATTCAGGTTGAGACATGAAAGTACTTACCACATTATCAACGTAGAGATTTGAATCTTCTTCATGGTCGGCCATAAGACATAGGTTTGCTTGTTCTTTTTCGTCTTCTGATTCATTTGAAGAATCTGAATCACTCCATGAAGCTACCATAACTTTCTTCTTTCGATCATTTTTCTTGAAGTTGGTCCTCTTATTTTGTGGACAGTCCTTAACGAGATGATCTGTTTCACCACATTCAAAACAAGTCAGCACTTCAGTTTTCTTGTTAGAGTTAGGAAACTTACCTTGGGTTTTTGATGTTCGTGGATATTCTCTATTGTTTTTAGATTGTTTCTTTATCTTGAGAATTCTTGCGAGACCCTTAGAGATCATAACAATTGCATCTTCTTCTTCATCGTCATCACTGTCTTCCTCTTCATATGGTAACTCGTCCTTCCTCGATTTTAATGCCAGATTCTTAGTGCTAGATGGGAGCTCTCCATCTTCTTCACCAAGAACCATTTCGTGTTTCATGAGTTTTCCAAGGAGGTCATCAAGAGGAAGAGTTGAGAGATTCTGAGCTTCTCCGATGGCAGTCATCTTTGGTCTCCACTTTGCTTTAGGTAAGCTCCTTAGAACCTTCCTAACTTTTTCTTCATTTGTGAAGATCTTTCCTAGTGAGTCCAAGTTATTCACGATCTCAGTGAATCTCGTGAACATTTCTTTGACTGGTTCATTTGGATTCATCTTGAATAGCTCATATTGTCTGAGGAAGATGCTAATCTTTGTTTCCTTGACTTGACTTGTTCCTTCATATGTAACAACGAGTTTGTCCCATATTTCCTTTTCACTTTTGCATTATGAGATGCGGTTGAATTCGATTGCATATAATCCGTAGTAGACTAGGTTCATATATGTGTAGTTCTTTGACATACTATCCAAGTCAGCTTGTGTGAAATCAACTTCCTTCTTTGGGACTTGGACACCTTCAATTGTCGTAGTTGGGACTTTGGGGCCATTTTGAATAATGCACCATAGTTCCATGTCTTGATAAATAATGTGCATATGCATGAGTGCTCTCCAATGGGCAAAGTTGTTTCCACAGAAGAGTGGTGGTCGAGATGAGGATCTTCCTTGAGCAAATCCTCCATCACCTACAGGATCCATGATTAGTCTCACTGATGGTTAAATCAATATACGTGAGTCTAGCTCTGATACCAATTGAAGAACCGTTAGGTGAATATATATGATAAAAGATACTCTAGAAGGGGGATTGAATAGAGTATGAGAACTTTTCGCAAAAACCTATCTCAAGGTTTTGAAACTTATTTCAAAGGCCTTGATGTCAATCTCAACTTTTTGTGACACACTTTAATTTCAAGGGCTTTGAAACTGATTTTAAGGGCCTTGACTTTGTTCACCTGTAAAACAAAGTTAGTCACAATAAAGCATATAAAGTGCGGAATGTAAAAGATCGACACGAGGATATGTTTACGAAGTTTGGCTCAAATAACCTACTCTCCGTGCCAGGGTATAGCCGTAGGATCTAACTATCTATTATCAGCTTCAAAGAGTCCTTGATACAAACTAGAAGAAAACCCCTTCTTCTATCACTGTAGTCAATGCTACGATCTAGCTCCAACTCTTCACCTTGCTATAATAGCCTAGTTACTTTGCAGAGTAACACACACTCTAGTATAACACTTTCTAGAAACACCAATGGAGCTTTGGAGTTTTATCTCTCTCTAGGGAATAACGCTTTAAGAAGGAGAGAAAGAAAAAACTGTTTGATCGAATGAAGATGTTTTGGATCGCTTGAAGACTGTTGATGTTTCCGTGTAAACTTGTATCTTGTTCTTCAATCGACATCTTAATTTATAGACTTCTATGGAAAGGTCTTCTAGCCGTTGGGAAAATGACCGTTGAAGATGATTCTTCTTCTCCATGAAAGTCGCTTCTTGGTTGAGATGAGCTAGACGTTGTGGATCTTCTACCGTCTTCATCTCCTCGAAATACGTTGATCTCTCTTGTCCGTAATCTTCTCGTATTTGTTGTGAATATATTAAATTCTGTTTGAGAGAAGATCTTTGAGCTTTCGGTTGAGGATCGTTGCAAGATCTTTTTACGAATCAAATCTTCCTTGGTCGGTTGAGATCTTCTTTTGAACATATCTTCTTGTTGGGCATATCTTTGTATAAGATCTTCTCTACTACTTGCTAGATTAGTTTGTTGAATTAGAATTCCTTCATCGTGCTTTGTTCTGATGAGATTCAAGAGCCTTGGTGTGTCTTGGCTTCTGATTCCTTGAAATGACTTTCAAGGCCTCCGTCTTTTAATCACTCTAACGCCTTGTCTTTCGTTGCATCCAATTTCAAGGCCTTTCAAGGTCCTTTGAAATGCGTTTCAAAACCTGCACACATTCTAAACAAAATATCAAACTAACCAAGCAACTCGAAATATAACCAATAGATTGTTAGTATATAAAACCACTTCATTTGTGTTTAAGTCTTCAATCATCATCACTTATACAAATATATAATCAAGGTGGAGCAGGAGAGATTCCATTTTTGTGGTTGTTGACCGGTTTTCTAAAATGGCTTATTTTATTGCTTGCCATAAAACTGATGATACTTATAATGTGGCTAACTTGTTCTTTAGAGAAGTTAGGTTGCATGGAGTACCACAAACTATTATAAGCGATATGGATATTAAATTCCTTAGCTTCTTTTTTTAACTCTTTGGGGAAAAATAGGTACAATGTTGTTATTTTCAACCTCTAGTCATCCTCAAAATGGATGGTCAAACAGAAGCCACTCATAGGACTTTAACCACTATATCGAGAGTTGTTTTCAAAGATAATTTGAATGCTTGGGAGGATGTTTTACTACATGTGGATTTTTCTTATAATCGTACTTCGCATTCATTTACTAATCTAATGCCATTTGAATGTTTCTATAGATTGAATCATTTGACTCTTTTTGATTTCCTACCGTTGCCTATCAACGAGTGAATAGATTTTATTGCAGGAAAACAGGTTGAGTTCATTAAGGAATTGCATGAGAAGACACGCATGAGGCTGGAAGATAATGGGAAATCCATGGCATCGAAAGCAAACAGGAATTGCAAGGAAATGCTATTCTAACCAGGAGATCTAGTTTGGTTGCACATAAGGTAAGAGCGATTACCGGAGAAGACGAACTCTAAGTTGTCTCCAAGAGGAGAAGGACCATTTCGTGTAAAGCGGAAGGTGGGTGAAAATGCTTATTTCTTGGAGCTTCGAACTGAGTATGGAGTAAGCAAGACCTTCAATGTAGGAGACATGAGTCCTTTGAGTCTAAAGATGTAAGATCCTTAGTCCTTGGAGCCTAGATGAGCTAGGATGTGTGTTAGTTTGACCCAGTCAGCCGCCCCAACGGATCAGGGAAGCCGCCCCTGCGTCTAGGCGCCCCTGCGTCTCAGGCTAGCCGCCCCTGCGACTCTGTGGCTGGTGCAACCGCTTTTGTTGACTCTTGACCGTGCTTTGCGGCTGGCTTCTCCTATAAGCTTTCTAATACTTCAAATGAGGGGTTTCCTTACCTCTTTTCAGCTCCATCTTCTTCCTCACGTTCTTCATCATCTTCTTCTTCTCCTTTGATCTTCTTTGATCTCCTCTTGCTTGTGTGAGTGAGTTCTTGAGAGTTTGGAGGTGTTCTTGGCCTTGGATGATCTTGTGGATGTTGTTGAGAGTTGTTGCTGTTGTGTTGAGGCTGAGAGTTGTGTTGTTGCTCCGTAGTTCAGCCTAGGGCTTGAGTGGTCAGCTTTTCCTCTTCATCTCTCTTCCTTTCTTCTTTCTTGTTCCTTTCTTCTTCTTTCTAGCTTAGGACCACAAGCTGAGCTTGTGTGGATCCTTTCCTAGCCTTTTGATGATCATATATGTGTATATGTGCATATATGTTGCCGTGGTATGTTGAAGACGTAAAGATAATCGAGAAAGGGGTTGAAGAGAAGTCGGGACCAACTCTTTGCACAGTTGGCCGCCCTTGCGCCTGTCCTGAGCTGCACCTGCGCCTGGTGTGGAGCCGCCTCTGCGCCTTTGGTGATCCGCCCCTGCACCTCACGGGACCAGCTGGTGTGTTCTTGCTTCTGTTGGTGCATACCTTGTTGGTATGTCTTCCTTCCTTTCTTTCCTTTAGCCTTGGCTTAGTTGATACCTAGGTTAGGATGGTTAAGATGAGTTGTATGATAAAGATGTGCCTTAGGCACTTGTGTTGATGTTGAGGGTATGCTATAGGCATATGTGATCTAGTTACGATCTTGAGGTTGTAGGTTGGTTTTGGTTATGGAGACGAGTCTCCTAACCCTTTCAGGTTGAGATATTGTGTGCCTTGCTCTTGCAGGCGTTGGTTTCTTCCCCAAGGGGAATCTGTGACGTGGTAGAGGATACGAGTGTAATGGTTATGTGTGTTTATATGGTTGTGCATTTATAACCTAAACCGGACTAGGATGACCATTCATTACATTTATATGGCCCAAGTGTATTATAACGGGCGGTAACCACCGGACTCTGCCTGCTGGTTAGGAGGAGGTGCCCGGAAGATGATCTCACAGGAGGGGACGGGTGAAGGTCACCCCATGCAAAACTCCTGTGTTACGTTGGATGAGACGGGGTTCTTGAGGCTTCTCGTGTTACAAAAGAAGTTGAATTAGTAATGGAATAACTTAATTAAAGATAATAAATGAATGGGTGTGACATTGCATGTATGAGATGCTGTTGTGTGTTTGTGCTATTACTATCATGCTTATCTATTGCTGTAGCTAACGGTGTATACCGTGTTGTAGATGATCTGCAGGTTAGGAAGACTGCAGAGTGAGCCAGATAGTGTGACCAGCCGAGGACTTCTGTACATTAGGATGCGTGGGTTAGAATCTTTTGTATCAGATGTTGTTGTTGTTGTTATGGTTTTGTACTCGGCTTTGAGTTTGTAAACTCTTTTGATGTATTATATGGCTTTTATGTATATGTTTTTACTCTACTTGTGCCTTGTTATAAGATCCAGTGAACTTGTTGTCAGGCTAGGGTCAAGATCCATTGTGAGATCCTAGCCCAATGTAGCATTCCGAGTCCCGCAGATTCGGGGTGTTACAGAGTTGGTATCAGAGCCTTAGGTTGACAACAATGACACTTGCTATCTGCAATAAAGGTAGAGTGGATCAAAAAAGAACCCACATGGGGTCTGAACAGAAGTCGTCACCCATCTAAGGATCTCAACAGTATAGATATGTATATATATAGATACCTCTTATGTGATGATATGTGTGCATGTGTTATTAAGTATTATATATATATATATATATATATATATATATATATATATATATATATATATATATATATCTACATATGGCCTATGTAGAGCCTTATACGTTAGGTGTGCATACCCCGTAGATGGCTCGGACTAGAGCTATTGCTATTGCAGGCAGAGGTAGAGGTAGACCACCTTTTCCTCCAAGAGGGATAGGACAGGGACCAGCTCCCGCTGCAGATCCACCAGTGGTGGAGGAGGTTCATGAGGAAGTTGTTGAGAGCGTAGTTCCAGCTACGAGGAGTGGTGGGTCCAGGATACAACAGACCCACCCAGGCCAGTCTGATGGCACATACCGTGTTTCTATGGGCGGATCAAAGTTCAGAGATTACCTTCAGCATTTTGAGGAGGCTATCAGAGCGGGCAGACGAGCCCCAGATCTGCCAGGACATGAGGGATCATATGGGAGATCCCATGGAGCTACTCAGGTGCTAGCTGCACTAGTTCGTGTAGTTGAGCCAACTCGAGTTGTGGAGGAGACTAGAGGGCCTCGACCAGATACCTGGTTGAAGGCATTCCACCAGCAGGATCGGGCCTCTGCTTATGAGAGAGAGAGGGCTAGCTAGAGGAGGACTTCTCAGACTGGACGGTCTAAGAAGAGACAACGTACAACACCGACTGGTGCAGGAGCATCTGGATTCGGGCGAGGTCAGACTCAGGGCCACTTGAGTATTCCAGTGTCTATACAAACTACTGATAGAGGCCGGAAGTGTTACAACTGCGGGCCCTATGGGCATATGAGGGCTGATTGCCCTAGAGCACCGCTGAGTTGCTTCTCGTGCGGGAAGCTAGGACATATAGCTACGTTTTGCCGTCAGGGCAAGGCGCCATCACAACAGGGTTCTTCCCCTGCAGGTGCAACAAGAGGTGGGTAGAGACCGCCTCAGCATCAGGGATAGCAGAGGGTCCCAGGGACACCTACTACTCAAGGTTCAACTCTTGGACCGAGTAGGGGTAGAGGTAGAGAGGCTGGTACTAGTGATGCCCGAGGAGTTCGAGGCCGTGCTTTTGAGTTGAGGAGTACTGAGGAGCCGCCAACACCAGCTGCTACAGGTACCATTTTATTATATGGTTTACCTGTTACAATTTTATTTGATATGGGTGCTACGTATTCATTTATTTCTGCTTCTTGTGTTGAGCGTTTGAGTTTGTCTACCATAGAGGGGGAACCCTTTACTATAGGGTTACTTGATGGTAGTAGGGTCAGAGGTACCCAGGAGATACGTAGTTGTCCCCTACCTTTAGGGACTCATGTACTACTTGTTGACTTCTTAGTCATGCCTTTGATGCATGAAGAAGTCATATTAGGTATATATTGGATGTGTAGACACCGTGCGGTGTTAGATGTGGGTAAGAGAACAGTTACAGTCTCTACCGACTTAGGTCCGATAGAGGTCTTCCGGGGTTGGGACCTTGGGAAGGCAGCATCTGTCATCAGTGCTGTACGAGCATCTAGACTGATTGCACAAGGATATGATGTCTTATGGTGCTACGCCATGAAGGATGGAGAGAGTCCAGCTTTGGAGGACATACCAGTGGCCTGTGAGTTTATAGATGTTTTTGAAGAGCCGTCTAGCTTGCGACCTCAGAGGAGCGTAGATTTTGGCATTAACTTGGAGCCTGGCACGAGACCCATCTCGAAGGCCCCATACCGTATGGCACCTGTCAAGATGTTGGAGTTGAAGAAGCAACTTGAGGAGTTGGCTGAGAAGGGCTTTATACGCCCTAGCATTTCACCATGGGGTGCACCGGTCCTCTTCGTACGGAAGAAGGACGGATCGTTGAGACTGTGCATAGATTACAAAGAGCTGAACAATGTGACCATCAAGAACAGATATCCACTGCCTCGTATTGCTGATCTACTTGATCAGCTGTAGGGAGCGACAATCTTCTCCAGGATTGACTTGCGTTCAGGATATCACCAGCTGAGGGTGAGAGAGTAGGATGTGCACAGGGTGGCATCTCGTACCCGTTATGGACACTACGAGTTTTTAGTGATGCCACTTGGGCCGACGAATGCCCCAACAGTTTTCATGGAGTTGATGAACAACATCTTCATCGACTTCCTGGATCACTTTGTGGTGGTCTTCATTGATGACATTTTTGTGTATTCTTGTAGTAGAGAGGAGCATGCGGGACACTTGATGACGGTATTGTAGATTTTAAGAGATAGAGAGTTGTACGCCAAGCTCTTTAAGTGTGAGTTTTGGATGTCCGAGGTTGCATTTCTCGGGCATATCATCTCCGCCGACGGGATTATGGTAGACCCGGCGAAGATCGAGTCTATTGCTACATGGACGACACCGATGAACGTCAAGGAAGTGCGTAGCTTTCTTGGCTTAGCCGGTTACTACAGACGCTTTGTGGAAGGATTTTCTGTGATTGCCCGCCCACTGACGAGTCTTCTGAGGAAGACTACCAGATTTGTATGGACCGACCAGTGTGCTCAGAGTTTTGAGGAGTTGAAGAGGCATTTGACTTCTGCTCCTGTCTTGGCACAACCAGAGGGTTCTGATGATTTTGTAGTCTATAGTGATGCATCAAAGCTAGGCTTGGGATGTGTGTTGATGCAGAGGGGCAGAGTGATTGCATATGCGTCTCGACAGCTGAAGACATATGAGGAGAACTACCCGACTCATGATCCAGAGTTGACAACGGTAGTTCATGCATTGAAAATCTGGAGACATTACTTGTATGGTGCTACATGCCAGATCTTCACAGACCATAAGAGTCTGAAGTATATTTTCACACAACGGGAATTCAATAACCTCTAGCGTTGATGGCTTGAGTTGATCAAGGACTTTGACCTTGAGATTTTGTATCATCTTGGCAAGGCGAACGTGGTAGCTGACGTCTTGAGCAGGAAGACGCCTCGAGAGAAGGCGATTGCCAGACTTACTGTACAACCTCAGCTTCAAAGGGACCTACCCTGGCTAGAGATGGACATCCAGTTTCCTGATGAGGATGCCCAGTTGTTTACTTTAGAGGTTCTACCTGGTCTGTTGGATGAGATCCAACAGAAGCAGGGGACCTGCCCGACCTTGGCGAGGATCAGAGATAGGATGTCTCGTGGAGAGGCACCCCAGTTTACTATTGGGGCAGATGGAGTTATGAGGCGACATGATCGTATCTGTGTTCCTGCAGATGCAGAGCTGAGATAGCGGATATTACAGGAGGCTCACTGAACACCTTACTCAGTACACCCTGGTACGAGTAAGATGTACCATGATGTGAGACGTTCATTTTGGTGGGGAGGGCTGAAGCCCGATATGGCTAGATTTGTGGCTCAGTATGTGACCTGTCAGCAGGTCAAGATAGAGCATTTTAGGCCTGGAAGTGAGCTCCATTCACTGCCAGTACCGCAGTGGAAGTGGGAGAACATCTCCATGGATTTTGTGACTGAACTGAAGACCAGTAGGAGCTTTGATGCCATTTGGGTGATCGTTGATAGATTGACGAAGACGACACGTTTCATCCCCATCAGAGAGACGTGGCCCGTGAGCAGATTAGATGAGGAGTACACTAGACAGATAGTGAGACTCCATGGGGTACCGAGGACGATTGTTTCTGATCGTGATGGACGATTCACATCGAGATTTTGGTAGCTGATTCAGACTGCTTTGGGGACGAGTCTACACTTCACAACTACGTTTCACCCCCAGATAGATGGTCAGTCAGAGAGGACCATCCAGACCTTAGAGGACATGTTGCGAGCCTGTGTGTTAGATTGGGGACAGGGATGGTGTGATTACCTCCCACTCGTTGAGTTCTCATACAACAACAACTGGCATGCATATATAGGGATGGCTCCTTATGAGGCACTATATGGACATAGATGCCATATGCCTTTGTGCTGGGATGAGCCGAGTAGTATAAGTGGGATAGCGCCAGAGCAGATTCAAGATGATATGGCTCGAATAACGCTGATCAGAGAGAGGATGCTGCTGCACAGAGTCGCCAGAAGTTGTATGCAGACAAGAGGCGTCGACTCTAGAGTTCAGGGTAGGAGCTCATGTCTGGTTGAGAGTATCTCCGACGCGAGGCGTTAGACGTTTTGGCATAAAGGGGAAGCTGAGTCCCCGATATGTCGGTCCTTTTGAGATACTAAATAGAGTTGGGCGAGAAGCTTACAGATTAGCTTTGCCTCCAAGGCTAGAGGGTGTTCACCCCATATTTCATGTGTCCCAGCTGCGGGGGTACAAACCAAATCCGAGGCACATCGTGAGTTATGATGATCTGGTGGTTGAGCCGGACCACACGTAGTGCCTTCTTGGTGAGTGCTTGTTATATGCTTATGTGATATGCTGTATTTTTGTGCTAGCTGTGATGTGTGCATATGATCTGTTAGATCTGATTGCTAGCATGAGATATGTATAGCTGGAGATGGTTCTTTCCTCCATGCTTTGGTCTGTGTTAGGACTAGCTGGAGATGGTTCTTTCCTCCATGCTACCTTTGATGGACATAGTGTGAGTGGAGATGGTTTTCCTCCACATAGTGGTCTCATGTGTACGTTGTGGCTAGAGACAGTTTTCCTCCATGCTAGTGTGACGTGGTTAGTGTTTGGCTAGAGATGATCTTCCTCTAGGCCTTATGTAGAGTTGTTATTCTGGAGTTGTGATTCCTCCATGCTGTGTTGTGGATGATTCCTCCATGCTGGAGTTATGATACCTGACGTTCTTGAGGAGAGTATTTTACCTCGGCTTACAAGTCCGAGAGGCTTTGGGATTCTGCAAGTTTCGGGACGAAACTTGTTTTTAGAGGGGTGAGATGTAAGAGCCTTAGTCCTTGAAGCCTAGATGAGCTAGAATGTGTGTTAGTTTGACCCAGTCAGCCGCCCCAGCAAACCAGGGAGGCCGCCCCTGCGTCTAGGCGCCCCTGCGCCTCAGGCTAGCCGCCCATGCGGCTTTGTGGCTGGTGCAACCGCTTTTGTTGACTCTTGACCGTTCTTTGCAGCTGGCTTCTCCTATAAGCTTCCTAATACTTCAGATGAGGGGTTTCCTTACCTCTTTTCAGCTCCATCTTCTTTCTCACGTTCTTCATCTTCTTCTTCTTCTTCTTCTTCTCCTTTGATCTTCTTTGATCTCCTCTTGCTTGTGTGAGTGAGTTCTTGAGAGTTTGGAGGTGTTCTTTTCCTTGGATGCTCTTGTGGATGTTGCTGAGAGTTGTTCTTGTTGTGTTGAGGCTGAGAGTTGTGTTGAGGCTGAGAGTTGTGTTGTTGCTCCTTAGTGCAGCCTAGGGCTTGTGTGGTAAGCTTTTCCTCTTCATCTCTCTTCCTTTCTTCTTTCTTGTTCCTTTCTTCTTCTTTCTAGCTTAGGACCACAAGCTGAGCTTGTTTGTATCCTTTCCTAGCCTTTTGATGATCATATATGTGTATATGTGCATATATGTTGTTGTGGTATGTTGAAGACGTAAAGAGAATCGAGAAAGGGGTCGAAGAGAAGTCGGGACCAACTCTCTGCACAGTTGGCCGCCCTTGCGCCTGTCCTGAGCCGCACCTGCGCCTGGTGTGAAGCTGCCCCTGTGCCTCATTGGACCGGCTGGTGTGTTCTTGCTTCTGTTGGTGCATACCTTGTTGGTATGTCTTCCTTCCTTCCTTTCCTTTAGCCTTGGCTTAGTTGATAGCTAGGTTAGGATGGTTAGGATGAGTTGTATGATAGAGATGTGCCTTAGGCACTTGTGTTGATGTTGAGGGTATGCTATAGGCATATGTGATCTGGTTACGATCTTGAGGTTGTAGGTTGGTTTTCGTTATGGAGACAAGTCACCTAACCCTTTTAGCCTGTGATATTGTGGTCCTTGCTCTTGCAGGCGTTGGTTTCTTCCCCAAGGGGAAGCTGTGACGTAGTAGAGGGTACGAGTGTATCAGGTAAGTCCATAGGACTTACTTAGCGTATGGTTGTGGATTTTATGATTGTAATGGTTGTGTGTGCTCATATGGTTGTGCATTTATAACCTAAACCGGACTAGGATGACCATTCATTACATTTATATGGCCCAAGTGTATTATAACAGGCGGTAACCACCGGTCTCCGCCTACTAGTTAGGAGGAGGTGCCCAGAAGATGATCTCACAGGAGGGGACGGGTGAAGGTCACCCCCATGCAAAACTCTTGTGTTACGTTGGATGGGACGGGGTTCTTGAGGCTCCTCGTGTTACAAAAGAAGTTGAATTAGTAATGGAATAACGTAATTAAAGATAATAAATGAATGGGTGTGACATTACATGTATGAGATGTTGTTGTGTGTTTGTGCTATTATTATCATGCTTATCTATTGTTGTAGCTAACGGTGTATACCGTAGTGTAGATGATCTGCAGGTTAAGAAGACTACAGAGTGAGCCAGATGGTGTCACCAGCCGAGGACTTTTGTACATTAGGATGCGTGAGTTGGAATCTTTTGTATCAGATGTTGTTGTTGTTATGGTTTTGTACTCGGCTTTGAGTTTGTAAACTCTTTTGATGTATTATACAGCTTTTATGTATTTGTTTTTACTCTACTTGTGCCTTGTTTTAAGATCCAGTGAACTTGTTGTCAGGCTAGGGTCAGGATCCATTGTGAGATCCTAGCCCAATGTAGCATTCCAAGTCCCGCGGATTTGGGGTGTTACAAAAGATGGGCATGTTGGTGATTCGAGGATGAATCCTTCTCAAGAAGGGGAGTATGATGAGGGATCATCCCCAACACTACCTTAAGGACCAACTACTAGATCAAGGGTTAAGACATTGAAGGACAAGACAACCACAAGCCCCATCTTGGAAGGAGCCATCACTAGAAAAAGAGCAAAGGCCATCCAAGATAAAGTTGCTAGCTTGTTAGAAACATGTACACACAAAGAGACCCTACTCATACTTAGGTGTCCTTTGGTCACATTTTTTACCACCATGGAAGGACCAAGCAAGGGCCATGAAGATCCAACAAGCATAGAAGGTGGCTAGAACGAAGGCATTGAAGGACAAGACAACCACAAGCCCCATCTTGGAAGGAGCCATCACTAGAAAAAGAGCAAAGGCCATCCAAGATGAAGTTGCTAGCTTGTTAGCAACATGTACACACAAATAGACCCTACTCATACTTAGGTCTCCTTTGGTCACATTTTTTACCACCATGGAAGGACCAAGCAAGGGCCATGAAGATCCAACAAGCATAGAAGGTGGCTAGAACGAAGAACGAGCTCCATAGAAGAAATCTCGGCCCCGAGGACCAAAATATCGCCCAAGATTTTCATAAATATTGCCCGAGATTTGGCTCCCGTCGAGAGTTATAAGATCCATTCATGATCTTATTAGTTATAGATATTTTATTATTTTTAATACCTTTAAAGCTCTTAAACATTCTTAAAGGTATTTGTTGATCCTATCTTTTAGGATTATCTTTTAGTTGTAGATTTTATCTTTTCTTAAAATCTCATCTATAAATAGCCTTAGAAGGCGAGATTATTAGGTAGAATGAATTTGATTATTATTTCCACTATATTGTGTGACTCGCTGCTTCGCTCACGGAGTTAATATTTTATTCATCTATTCAATCAAAAGAAAGAGCCCTTGATTGAATCGTTGTGAGTCCTTACTAGATTGTGCTTGTGTGTGTTAATCTTCTCAAAGATTGGTGCTCCTGGTCAATTCTAGTCTCTCCTTGTGTTTGTCTTACTTATAAGGCTTGTGTAAGGTTAAATAAGTGAGGGTTAAGGTAAGCTCTTCGTTAAGGGGTTTTGACACATAATTGGTCAAGATTTTTTACGGAAATATCTTGGTTTGTATCTTCCTAGATTTCCACTTATTTCATTCCATAAACCATCTTCTTATCTTTTCATTATCAATCCATCAAACTCACGTTCTTTGGTTTTGAAGTTGCATAAATCTCGGCCAAAAGAAGAATCTCGTCCGAAAATCCCCACTGAGATTTGTTCTGTGAGACAATTTTGTGGGCTTCCAATCTAGATTAGACAATCGCAGCTTCAACCCTACATCAGGGGTAGACCGTGTATTCTGACGGTGGGCCCGGAAAGGGTATCCCTAAAGATTGTGGGGCCCACATGGTGTTCTTGGATAAATAGCTTGTATGGGTGTCGTCGGATCCCATGTAGACATGTCTTGGCTCGCATGGATTGTATAGCTTGAATGGCTTAGTTCATAACCATCCCTCACGTATGCATGACCTACATGGATCAAAGGAAACCCCGCATGGTTGTTGAGGAAAAATGTGTATAAATTCCTAAAACATTATTTCATTTATTTTTCATGATATTTTAGTTTGACCCTATTTTTTACCCTCTTGATTTGAAATAATATTAATACAAAATATTAAGGGGTTTTTATTAATCGGGTTGCACCCAGATTTTTAAGGGTTACCTATGTATTTCTTTGAAAGGAATCAAGCCTTACGTAGTTCAGTTGGTTTCATGCATGAGAGGATGTAATCTAGACCCACCTTCTATGAAGGGTTGCCTAAATATAACCCAATTATCATTTGCACAGTTTATATTTTCGTTCATGCATCAAAGGGATAAGATTAATCCCACCTTCTATGAATGGTTGCTTAACTCTCCTAATATCATGTGCATAATTAGAAAATGTATTTATATTTCTTACAATTTATATTATTTTATTTTGTAAAATTTGTATTTTGATTTTAGACTTTAATTTTATATAAAAGTCAAAGATTTATTTGTGGTTGAACTCAACGAGCGAATGCTTTATATCGAGTTTAGATTTATTTGAGGATTTTGGTTTAACTCCAAGATTTATTCCGGAGTTGATTTTATTACACGCAACTAATACAAGTGATCTCAATATATGTCTCATATTTTGGACATAGTTATATGTATATATTCTTCTTTTTTATTTCTTCACAAACGGTCAAATGAAGACAACTTACTTTCCTCTGTACACTTTAATTAATATAAAACCATCTAGTTTAAGGACAACTAATTATAATTTGTCATGTACGTTTTAATCAATAGAGAAAATGACGACGGCCTCCTCCTGTCAATTCCAATTCAAAATGTGTCCTAGTGTCAGTGAAAGAGTATTCATTGCTTCTACTTTTTTTTTCTAAGTTTTTCCATTTACTTTAGGGGGAACTTATTTACGCCCCTAAGTAGTCAAATCAACTACTTTTTATTTTTATTTTTATTTTTATTTTATATTTTTTCTTTTTACCCACAACTTTTTAGTATTTATATTTAGGGTACCTAGTTTATAATAAGTTGCATTTATATCCTTGTTTAAAACTTTAAGTCGTATTTTTGTAATTTTGTGTGATCCTGTCATTTGGTATCAGAGCCAAGTGATTAAGTAAACTTAAAAAATTAAAAAAAGTATATAAAAAAATTAAAATTAAAAATTAAGTAAAACTGGAGGTTTCTGAAAATTGTCCACATAAATTAGCACCACATGCAAAACATTTAAATGCTGGAAAAGGTCATCACGAAGCTATTTAAATACCATAATTGACGATATTGCAGATTTAAAAGTAAGCTTAATTAAGTTGAGAACAACCCTTACAAAATATAGGGAAGAAATATCTGCTACTTTATTATCTATTAGAGAAAAAAACAAAAAATTAGTTCTTGAAATTACCAACGAAATTAGACATCTTGGTGCAACACCTATCTTAAACCCTCCAACAAAAAAACTAGTCGGATTTCCTTATAAGTATCCTTTTCAAAACGAAAATCCCCAAAAGAAGTTTTCAGTACCAAGTTTAATTAAAAAACCCGAAACAAAAGAAGAACCAGAAGAAGACTCAGAAAATCAAGGAGACACTTGATATGTCTGACAAAGAAATAAATTCTTTAAGTAGTGACGAATCTGGTTACTACACTGATGAAGAAGAAATGTATCAGCAAATGGGGTTAATCAAACTCAAAGACCTAGAAACTATTCCCCTAAGTGAAGTTAAAAGAAATCTAGATAAAAAGATGGGAAAAAGAGTCGTGGATTTTAATGAAATGGAAGAAGAAATAATTCCAGAACAAGAATTATTTCTTCTTAAATTATATCGAACATAGTTTGTATGGAATTGTGGCAAATTGGTATGAATCAATTGATGAAGAAATTAAAGAAACCTTAAGAGCAGTAGAGCCACCAGATATTATGTTTAGGCAATTCTGCAAAGCCTTAGAATCTGAGTTTATTGGAGACAAAGATGATAAAGATAAAAAATTAATCGAATGGCAAAGAAAGTTAAACACTCTTGAAATCTGTAATATGAGATATTTGGAAAACTATCTTTCAGAATTTGAGAACTATTACTATAAGGTGGGAGAAAATGGGATAAACCTTCAAATGCTATTCGACAAACTTCCTAAGCCCATAAATGAAGAAATTAGTGAAGGGTACCAAAAATGGATAGAAAAATTCAATTCGAGAGATACCCTAGGAAATAGATTAAGATTCATTAGAAAATGGGTAGAGAAAAAATGTCGAGAAGTTAAGGGAACTCAACATATGAAAGACAATTTTTAAATTGTTGGGATCTTCCTGGTGAATGGGGATGTAACCAAAAAGATAATCAGAAAAATGGTTATGGAAGAAAATATTATAGGAAGAAAAGATTTAATAGACAAAGAGGGAAAAATATCACAAAAAATATTATCCAAAACCCTTTGTTAAGAAAAGAAGATTTTTTAGAAAAGCCTCTTACTGTCCCGAGAGGAAAAACAGTTGCAAATGTTGGGCATGCGGAGAAATAGGTCATTATGCCAATGAATGCAAAAATAGAAAGAATAATAAACTTGCTGAAGCTTTAGGAAGCTTAGATTATATTGAAATAACAGAAGAAGAAGCTCTTGACCTAGCCTTAAATAATAATAAAGAAATTGTAAGAGGTAGTAGAGGAAGAAGAAGAATCTGAAAATTCAGATTATGAGGAAGTATGTGAAATGATGCAAGGAGAGGATAGTGAAGCTCAAAGAAAAATGGAAGAAATGTTTTCTTCAAAAGAAACAGCTACTCTAGCCCAATTGCAAGAAGCTGATACTTCCATCGACGAAGGGCAATTGGAAAAAATGCATAGATCAGGGGTTGAATTCCCGATCATTGCTAAAGAACAGTTCTTTAAAAGAACGTTTATTCCAATATTCTCAAAGTTTGTATGTGAAGAAATGGCTGGAGATATCGTAGTAAAAAATAATGAAAATCAAGCTACTGAGATAAACCTTATTAATTGGAAAAATATCCAAAAGCACAATAAAGAAAAAAAATATTAGTACATTTATGTTTGTACAATTCAGGTCATCATTACTTCATTACAAGACTTTGGTAAGAATGTGCATTGTATTAATTTTGTCTGTGACACTAGGCACAAGAAATTTAGTGATCAAACGATCAGTGGAGTAATATGCAATATAAGTCAAGGACCAATATCATGGGTATGTAGACCAAATTATTATGTAAGTTTAGAAGATCAGTTTGCGCATAAATTCCTAACATTAAAATTGCTAACTGAAGGAATTAGTATGCACAAAGGGACTTGTCCTTTACAGTTGAAATGGAAGGTCATCTATAAACTAGAAAATACCACTAATCCACCTGCTAGAACTCAAATGGTAGAAGCTGATAAATATGAAGTAGTTTGACCAGGACAAAAAGCTATACCAGTCAAAGTAAGGCCTGACCAAATAAGTTTAAAGACAGTGTGGATAAATGCCTTCGAAAATCCTTCTAGTCCCAACCAAGGAAGAATTTTGGCCGTTGATGAAGAAGGGAGAATTCACACGAATTCTCATCCACCTCCAATAAATAGAAGTCTTTCCAGGAGTCAAAGTTATAGGGTTAATCCTCATTTCAACTTGCCTCCACAAAATCAAGCAAGTTTTCCAACTAGAAATCCTAGAGAAGAACCTTCCTTTAAAGTAGATGATGAAATTGCCAGCTTATTAACAGCCCTAAACAGAAAATTAGAGGTCAATAACTTGGAAAAAAATATTAGGGAACCTGCTAGACATAGTATAGATCTAGGAAGCACCGGATCTAGCTATAAACCACATCTAGAAGGTCCAGGACCTATTAATTTAATAAATACATCACAAACACAATGAGAAGCCTCAAGTTCTAAAAAAATAATAGGGTATAATACAAAAACAATTAGCCAACCTGTGTTTGAAGATGATGAAGAACTTAATTTGCAAATTGAAGTATGCTTAGAGATTACTAATCCAAACAGCATTTACATTCCTATCACCATATGCATCGAAGGTTTTAATAGTAATGATTTATGTGCATTTGTTGATAGTGGTTGTTCTGTTTGCTTTGGAATGAAAAATTTATTTCCTGCATTCATGTGGAAAACTGCATCGAAACCAATTCAGGTGAGGATAGCTGATAATAGCATCATGACACATTCAAAGGTTATTCAGAATTTACCAATCATGATAGGAGGTTATCCATGCATAATTTCTATACTTTGGGCTACCGAGCAAACATCACATGACATGATAATGGGAAATAACTTCCAAATATTATATTTTCCATGCACTCAAAGTCTAGGTGAAATGATATTCACTATAAATGGAGAAAAAGCCTTATTAAAAAAGATGAAAGAAGCATAGACTCATCAAACTATTGAATTCACGCGCAGTAAGCGTGGTGAGGAATATATTGTTCCTACTCAAAAAGAATTTGCACTTGCTATAAATGAAGTAACTCTGAAAGAACAAATAATAGATCAACAAAAAGAATTGTGCAAAGAGTTATATACTGAAAACCCCTTAAAATTTTGGGATAAGGATAAATCATTTGCTATAATAGAGTTAAAAGAACCTAAATTGGTTATTAGAGTTAAGCAGATGGTTTACACTTATAAAGATCAACAAGAATTCAAGGAACAGATAGATGAGTTACTTAAAAAGAATCTAATTAGAGAAAGTAAGAGTCCTCATTCTAGTCCTGCATTTATGGTTAGAAATCATGCTGAAGAAAAAAGAGGTAAAGCTAGAATGGTGATTAATTATAAAAAACTAAATGATAATACTGTCTTTGATGGCTATTATATCCCTAATAAAACAGTCTTATTTAATAGAATCCAAGGAGCCACTTGGTTCTCTAAAATGGATTCTAAAAGTGGATATTGGCAAGTTAAGATGGATAAAGATAGTATTCTGTTAACAACTTTTAGTGCACCTCAGGGACATTACGAATGGTAAGTTATGCCATTTGGATTGAAAAATGCACCTCATATATTTCAAAGAAGAATGGATAAGATATTTGAAAACTTGAAACATTGTTGTCTAGTTTACATTGATGATATCTTAATCTTTTCAAAAATACTAGAACAACATATGCATGATCTTAAAGTTTTAACACAAGAATGCATAAAACATGGCATCATCTTAGGACAAAAGAAGTGCATCTATACAGAACAATAAATAGAGTTTCTTGGACTAAAAATAAAAGCTGGAGAAATAGTATTACAAGAGCATGTCCTAGAAAAGATAGAAAAATTTCCATATAAAATAGAAGATAGAAATCAACTAGAAAGGTTTCTAGGATGTCTCACATATGCTTTAGATTTTATTAAGGATTTAGCTAAGCTTAGAAAGCCTTTACAAGTTAAGCTGAAGAAGGAACAAACTTGGACTTCGAACAATCTGGATACTCAGATAGTTCAAGATCTTAAGAAACGTTGCATGAAGTTACCAGTCTTAACTTTACCAAATGTGGATGATGATCTAGTACTTAAAACTGATGCAAGTAACTATCAATGGGGAGCTATCTTAAAAATGAAAAAAGATAATAATGCAGGTATAGTAGTGGAAGTTTCAATAAAGCCGAATGCAATTACACTACAATGGAGAAAGAAATACTTGCTATCCTAAAAGGGATAGATAAATTTATAATTTTTCTTGCTCCAAAACATTTCACTATCAGAATTGATTAGAAAGGAATATTAGGCTTTGTTCGAAATAATTTGAGTAATGAAAGCGCAAGTGAGGCTCCTGCGTTGGCAACTCACACTAAATCAATATTCCTTTGATATTGAACATGTGCAGGGATCAAAAAAACTCTCTAGCAGATAGCCTAACTCGAGAGCTTGCGTACGAGCATTCCCAAGCTATCGATGGCATCTTCTAGCAGACCAAAACTGAAAAAAATCAATAGGAAAGCTATATCACTCCTCAATGACGATGGTAGAAACAGAAGAGTTGGACGAGATGGTGCAGTCTGCCCTCTACATGCAAGTAGAGAAGGCAGACAAAAAAAAATATAAAAAAGAAACCGAATATCATCTAAGATGGGTAACACCTCTTAGTTACTACTATGTTAATCTTTTGCAAAAATTTTCAGAAAAAATATCAAGAAACGGTTTAATCCTATCCTGCGACACAATGACTCAAAGAATTCTGGAGTTGGAGTTAGTTCAATTTTTGTTTTGCCTTCCTTTTGATGTCCAAGAGAAGATGAAAGGCTACTGGAAGTACAAAGAGTTTCCTAATTGGTACCCATATGTGATGAGTGGAATAAAGTGTCCATATTATGATATCTATTATGAATGGAGTCCCTTGGTGAACCGATTCAACAAATCTGGATTGAAGGCAGTGAGTTTACCAGCAAACCCATTTGAAGAATGTGACCTTTTATATGCATGGGATTATGGAATGTTTCAAGGGTTATTCGGAGGTTTTCCAACACCATGGAGTCCGACCAGGAAGCATTTCACGAAGTTTCAAAACTATGTATTTAACAGGGTCACGAAGTGGGAAGGAGCTGAGAAACTATTGTACTATATTCATGATAACACGATTTATGATGTTAGATTATGCACTCATTTAGATAGTTTTCCCGCTCATTCATGCATGGTTTAGCACTAGTTCGTGACGTTTGCACATAATTCATGTATTTTGTCGAGATAGACGTCTACACGGACTTTTGCGTGCTTTATAGGTATTTTGGAAGATTTATGAGCTTAATCAATACATTTGAAGATCATTCCTCGAGGTGACACACCTTCGGACTCATTGGGAAGCAAGTTAGGAGCTAAGGAGGACACATGGGACGTTGTTGGTGCATGCCATGCACCAAATCATGACTTAATGATCCAAAACAAGTTGAGGCACCAAAACCACGGCCACTGGGACTTCCACGGGCGTGGAAATGGGCCGTGGTTTTCCCCAGACAGCTGTAACAACTATCCCACGATCTTCATGGCCGACTCTTGCAATTTGTTGAGGATATAAGGTGGTCCTGCAGGTTGTTATGACAGACCCCATCACTCCATTCTCTCCCACACTCTTAACACCACATATTCTCTCATTCGAAGAGGGGATTGGGGTTACTCTTGGAGGAGAAGAAAGGATTCCATTGGAGAAGAAGAGAAGAACACACCATTCTTAGTTTTTCATAGTTTTGAGTGCTTTTTGTGGAGACGATTTGCTCGGTTTTGTAAGGAACGAGATTGAACTTTCTTTTGAAGGGTTGTAAGTCTTTCTTATCATACATTCAGCTTGGTTTTTTTTGTTCTACTTGTTCATCTCTATTTCACTTCATCTACTTGCTATGGAAGCCATGCATGTATTGTTGTTGAGTTTGATTGTTGAGATGCTTGTTGTTGGCTAGATAGATGTGATTCTAGGGTAAGGAAGTGATGATTATGGCTTGGACTATGATAGGACGGACTTAGATGTACCTTAGGATGATTCGTTTGCTTGAACCGAGCTATTGTTGGAAACCACGGTTTGTTCTTGCCACTCCACGGCCGTGGAAAGGGATGAACAACCCGTGATTCTGACTAACTCGTTTGATTTGATGAATCTAAGTGCTAGAATGTTAGATTGTTGAAATCCTAGTGTTTTTTGATCTAAATCTATCCTAGGGTGACCTAGTGTTAGCAACTAGGTGTTAGAAGAGACCTACCCGTGATTCTTTCTCTTAGATACCGAAGATGACGAACTCAAGGTAGTAGTGAGCCTCACAAGCCGCTATTGGACTGAGTGTGCTAGGATAGGTATTTAGGACTTGCCTTCCCGAGACTTACCCGTTAAGGAGAGGTTAGATCCCTAGATAAACATCCGGTTTGTGTAGATATCCCTACCTTAGGCTCCTAGAGATTTACCCGGTGATAGGACCTTAGGAGCGGGATTAGTGGAACATGAGACTTACCCGGTGATTGACCCTATTTGAGAAACATTCCTTCCCAACATACTGTAGTTTATCCAAGGTTGATTATAAGCTTGATTCCTACGCCATAACCGGAATTTCCAACCCCTAGAATCCGCTTTTCTCTCTTTGATCTCATATCTCGTGTTTGTCTTGCTTGTTTGTGTTGATTTGCTAGATTGTTAGTTTGTTTTGCATTCTTATATCGTTGTATTTCTTGATTGATCACCACACAAAACCAAACCTAAAAATATTGAGATTTTCATTTATTTGTTTCTTTTTCTTTTCTTAGCCTAGATCAACACTATCCTTAGTCACTATTTGACCCGATTTCACCTCAGTCTTTGTGTTCGACCTCAGAATACTATCCTTACTACAAAACGTCCCGTACACTGCGGGTTCGCTAGGAGTTAGGAAAAATATATCGAGTATAAATTTAAAGCTTTTGCGTGCATCAATTCCTAGACGTAACAATTCATCCAGCAAACATGGAGGTTGAAGCAGGAAGATCTAGAGCGCCACATTATCTGATCATATTCCGAACAATAACAGATCAATTCTCCCAAGATCCAATTACAGTAAACCAACCCAGCATCCAAAATCATATCTAGGCCAGGGCAAATGGATTTTTCTACATTTATGAGTATATTAAGAAACATCAGAAGGACAAGAAAAGTATTATCTTCAAGGTTGGATTTACTACGGTCGTAATCCCTGAAATCTTAAGACCATATTTCTCAGAAGCTATCGAGTTCTCAGATTCAATTTCCGACTACATAAGAGACTTAGATCTGGGAAAATTCATGTCTTCGGAGTGTCAAGAATTTTTCTATGACACCCTCTTAAGTTGGAATGATGAATACGCAAAAAACATTTATGAAGCCCTTAATAAGGATGTTGATGAAAATTATGAAGATAAATCAGAGAAGAGGGGATGTACAACATCAATCATTGCATGGATTAGTCAGAAACATCATCATCACTAACCTGAAGGAATCTCGTGAGTGTTGTGTCAGAGTCTGTCACTTTCTTTTAACTATTTCTTTTGCTTTTTGAATCATTGAACGTTGGCACTGTTGGCCATGTGAAGAGTGTCAGAGTCCGTAATAATGTTGAGGGTAAAATGGTAATAGAGCAAGGGCATCCAATGTCTCTCCAGCTCTATAAATAGAACCCTTGCGAGTCATTATAAGGCATCGAAAGCCATAGAGTCTAAGAGTGAGAAACACCAAAAACTAGAAAGAGAAAGAGAATCGATTTTGAGCTTAAAGAGTAGTGGATCCTCCTCTCTCTAAGATCAAAACACTTCGATGGATCATTCTAGCTTGAAGTGTTTGAAGTGAGTTGAGTCTTTCAGTGTGTTTGAGTGCTTGTAATCCACTTTCAAATTCAATAAAAGTTTGTTTTTAAGTAAGAGAAAGCTACTTAATTGAAAGCTATGTTATGAATAATCTATTTTCTTGATTATATTCCCTTCATCCTCATAAAAGAGAGATTTGAGTGAGACACTACGGTCTGAGGTAGGAAACGAAATAGATTTGTGCTGTGCTTGGGCTAAGGTAGTCTTGGTTGAGGATTATCCACCCCTAGAAAGCCGGAAGCTACAAGAACGCCGGTGGTCCAGTGATACTACGTCCAAGTATCGGTCAAAACTCTCTCATTAAAGTTTCTTAATTACGGAGCATGGTGGACATGTGATCATATAAAATTTATTATTCATAATATAGTTAGTAGATTATGGTAGCAAGTACCACGTAAAGTCCATATATTTAATCAAGTGGTTTTGTTTGTTTGAAAGTGTGAAATATATAAAGTTGGGGTTGAAAACTGTAATTTGACAAAAAGTAGGGATAGAAGCTAAAATTGAAAATCTAGTAATAATTGTCCAATCATTGCCTATTAAGGGGTGCGAATAGTAAAATCCTTACTTTATCATACTTTACTACTTCATTCATGTGTCATATTTTTTTCTTTCAACTTTCCCTCCCTCTTTTTTTTATTCTCCCATACTCTTTTACGAAAAGAAGGAGAAGAAGATAGAGTTTCATCCATGGTGAATCGGTGATGATGAGGGTTCGTTTCCGGTTCCGGCTAAATACAAGAAGGCGGAGTATGAAACATAAATCCCTGATGTAAAAGAAACAAAAGAGAGAAGACCGCTCAGAGCATCTGGAGACGGAATCCGAAAGATGCTCCACTAATCAAAGCCATGGAAGTGGGATCGTAGTTCGAAGAAATCCGGAACATTTTCAGTACGTTGGGCTTCTTTTCTCTCTTTCCCTTTTACATTTTGATGTGAATGATATAGATCTATGACTAGAGGTATTTCTATGGTCGTCTATACCCGATCAAAAGTAAATCCCGACTTAGCACTAAAACAAGTATAGTGGTTAAGTAAGGGTCGAACCCAAGAGAGTTTAGGTAATTTATTAGATGTGATTATTGATTATAGACACAAGTAACAAAAGGGGGGTTTTGGTTGAATTGATGCACACAAAAACTTATGAAAACGAATCACGCAGCAAGTAAGACAATAATAGATGAATCTACACTAGGTTGATTCTAAGCATGCGACTGCTACTTTGGTGAGTTCCTTTTACAAGCTTTCAAGTAATCTCGCGTCTCGATCATATATATGTGTTGAGTCAAACGGCATCAACACAACTTAACAAGTTAGTGTTCCGTAAATCTACAAGAACAATTAATAAGTTAGCTTTCAAATAAAGACTAAGGGATATAAAGAATAGGTTAAAACCGTTAACCTTATCATTATATTTGTGTTCCTTTTCTTTAAGTAATTACAACCCGTTATTACTTAAAGTTTACTACTAGATTAAAGACCCGAACCCGGAACCTATTAATCCTAATTCTTTGCATGCACTTTAGAACCTAAGGTGATCAATCTCAAGTAATAGTAAAACAAGCAATTAGACAATGGAGATCAAGGAAACACAAAGCATTACTGAATGAAAACTTATATTAAAGAAAACTTACAACCAAATAACAACGCAGCTTCAAACCAACCCAATGTAGCAAGGGAGTTAGCAACTCATTACAATGGAAATGATGAGAAAATTGGATTCTAAGTGGATAATGATGGGTGATAAGTTGGATGATACTAGCAATCAACCAAGGACTATTTATACTACAAAAGACACTAAATAGGAGTAAATGGCCGGCCCAAAACAGCCACCTTTAATGCCATAAAGGTGGTGTAAACAACCGGAGTAAAGCTTCTGTCGTTGAACCGCAGGGGCGGCCTTCAGCTCCGGAGGGGCGGTGAAGGCAAAAATGCTTGATCTTCTTCATGGCCGCAGGTGCGGCTAGGCAATTCCACAGGGGCGGATCTTTAATGCTCGTCAAACGTCTGACCCTTCAACTTCCTGCCATTTCTGATGCCAAGCCGCCGGGGCATCCTAGTGTCGACGTAGGGGCGGTGACACAGACTCTTCATCTTCTAGCTCCTAGGTTGAGGCGCAGGCAGAGGCGCAGGGGAAGGCCCAGGGGCGCTGGTCTTCGCTTCTTCAGGGCAAGTCACCGCAGGGGTGCTGACAGTCTTCGTGGCTGGCGTTGGCGAAGGCGTAGGGAGCGCTCCAGAGTAAGGTGTCACCCGCAAGGGCGGTGACAAGGCGCCGCGGGGGCGGTGAAGCAACAGAAGCTTTGCTTCGTGAACGATCTTCACTCCTAAGTGCTTATAACTCCTTCCTTAGCTTCTTTTAGTCTTTTTCTTCTGGACCAAGGAGTTAGTAGCATAAACCGACACAAATGCAATAAAAAGATTCTAAAAACTATCCTAATTGATAGTGATTCCATCATCTATCAATCTAGATCTAGATCTAAATTTGAATAGTGCTTCAAATGTATATATGTTTTTAAGTTCTGCATATTTCACTTTGTATCCCTTTGTTCTTGACTCGTTCTTGGAGACCTATGTCTGAATTGGTGAGGTTGATCTACTGTAATCCTGTAAATCTAAATGGACGCTAATTGATTGTCTTTCTTATCGCCTTTGTTTCTTTCTTTCGAATGGAAGATTTTTATAGTCATCGTTTGACAGATTTAATATGTATGATTTTTTAATAAGCGCTTTGTATATGTAGTCTATTCACTTCAATAGATGTGCGCTTTTCCTTCTCCGGTCCCGATCGTGTACATTGTATATACACAAAGTGGTCAAGTTGCAACGGCAGAATCCATCGATTTAGACCAACTACGGGTTTTGCAGCGGAGGAATCCATAACCAACCGCGTTTTTGTGTGAAGCGGTCAAAAGTAAGTACTTTCAATCCAACTACGGGATTTCGTAGCGGAGGAATCAATCAAATCCAACCAACTACATTTTTTGTGTGTAGTGGTCAAAAGTAAGTACTTTGGATCCAACTACGGGGTTTTATAGCGGCGGAATCCATCGATTTCGACCAACTACAAGTTTTGCAGCGGCGAAATCCATTGATTCCGACCAACCACGGGTTTATTTTAGTGCGAATGATTTCTTGTGCTGGTTGAGACATTTTGTTTTCTTTCGGGAGGATCTGTAGCGCCAACTTGTATGGATCACTTTCAATCGTATATCCATCAAAATGGTAGAAACGACATCTCTCAATCGCAACTTCATTCTCTGCGTTTTCTTCTTTTGTATTTTGCCTTCTAAATTCTTATGCCTTTGTGAATAATAATTATGTCGCATTTACTATATATGGACAAACCAAATCATGAGAATAGATTATCCATGAATAGAATAGATTATATATGAATGTAAACAACCCAAAACTTACTCAATACTTTGACCAAATTGAAGAAGAAGATGGTAATCTGTGGGCCTCTTGAATCAATGTGTTCTTCTACACTAAAAGATTTATTTACTTCTCTTTCTTACGATCTTTTTCTTCTGTAAACTTTTGTGTGGGTCTCTTTTTTAATCCTCTCTCCAATTGGCACATATATAGAAATCATGTTTTACAGTTGCATCTAGTTAGCCAAATCAACTGTTTGGTTTTTATCAACCGTAATCTTCCCTTTTCTTTTCTCTTTTTATTTTTTTTTCATTTATATCTTAAATTTTCATTTCTTTTGCATTGAGGGAGTTAAAATGTGATTTATACGTTTTGCACTATACATAACTCAACTTTCCATTTGTTTTTATTCATTTATCACCTCATCAATAATAAATTTGTGAAAATTTATGGCCAAACAATGATTTTCCCTCATGTGTGCATGTATGTATGAAAGTGGAGGAAATGGTGGCATGTATGTCCGACATTCAGGAACATGAGACTGATCTGAAATGGTATAGGTGGGTCTGGTCTCCTTTCATCAACAAATAGTTGTGTTGGAAGGTGGATCTTCATGAGTTATCTTAGTCTTCTCCTTTCTTGCATTCTTAGAACATGATTGACCATGTTCTCCTGCATTATTGACCTTGTAGCTTGGAAAGACCTTATCCATCTCCTCTTCTTAGTTATGCTCCTTCTCCATCTTTTAGGCTTTGGCTTCCATATTTGCATTTTTCCCTTTCATTGCCTCTATCTTAAGAGGTTCTGAACGTGCCCTTGTAACCATGTTTGATCCCGGATGTGATTTTGTGTCCATTGACGATCCTCGATGTGCTCCTGCGTCTAGGGTGATCATTGTGATCCTTGATGTGATCCTATATCTGGATGTGATAATGTAGATGATTCTGCATGATCCCTTCCTCCTTTAGAATGATTCGACCTTGAATCCAATTCTTCTAGTATAGGAGTTGTCAAGGAAGGAGGTCGTGGTCCTACAAATATCACAAGTAAATAGAATGTATTAGGATGAGTCCAAATTTCAGCGGCTGAAGTTCTCAGTTTCTCATGATGTAATGATGAGAAAACTTCTGTGAAATGGAAATATGGAGTTTTTGTAGCCGGGGCTAGAGTATATGATGCGGGAATAAACCGCAGTTTCCGATATAGATTGAAAGTCCTTAACTGGGATAAAATTGGGTTGTTCTAACGAATAAATCGGTCGATTTATCAGATGAACAAATCGATTTATCGACAGTTAAGGACTTTCAATCTAGATCGGGAATTGCGGCTTATCCCCGCATCAAAGTGGTATCAAAGCTAAGCGATTGAAGTTCGAACGTTCATAAAAAGGTTTGATTTTCTTTTGAGTCTTTAAAAGTTGAGCCTTTTCTTGTTCGCCATCTTTGCGAGATTATTTGAGTTTAACGTGCGTTGATTTGTGTGAGTTTTGGAAGGGAGAAATGCCATCAACCAAACACAAGCCAGCCGTTAACCTTGAAACCTCGCCAATACAAAAAAAAAGTAAAGGAAAGAAAGTTCGTGAACGACAAATCCGAAAGTCTATTTATCAAAGAAAATTGACTTGTTCTTCCGAAAAATCATCCGATTTTTCACCCGATTTTTGCCACTGTTGCCATTTTTGAGAAATTTTTTAGGCCCACTTTGCAGAATCCAAGTGCACCCTGTGCAAGAGTATTATAAAAGAATAATTACAATACATACCTTGATCCAGTTAAAGAATTCTAGCCATATCTAATTCCAAACCCAGCTAACTCTCTTTTCTTAAACTTCGCAACTCAAGGTACGTTATTCTCTCTTCTTAATCTCTTGTGTGCTTTTCTTTAGCCTTTTCTATTCTAAACACTGAGTCTTTCCTTGAGTGTGTTAGTTAGTATCTATACTTCTTAACACACTAGTTTTCTATCCACAATATCTTTTTTCAACCTTGTCGTGTGTGAAGTAAACTTCTTACAGGGATTCCTTAACCATTGCACCCCATAAGAACCTTTTACCGAAGCAAGTTGACTACTTGATTTAGTCAAGAAGTTCTAGTGAGGCCAAGGAGCTGATTAGTAAAGAAGCATTAATCCACCTGCTAGAAAATACCACTAATCCACCTGCTAGAACTAGAAAATACCACTAATCCACCTGCTAGAACTCAAATGGTAGAAGCTGATAAACATGAAGTAGTTTGACCAGGACAAAAAGCTATACCAGTCAAAGTAAGGCATGACCAAATAAGTTTAAAGACAGTGTGGATAAATGCCTTCGAAAATCCTTCTAGTCCCAACCAAGGAAGAATTTTGGCCGTTGATGAAGAAGGGAGAATTCACACGAATTCTCATCCACCTCCAATAAATAGAAGTCTTTCCAGGAGTCAAAGTTATAGGGTTAATCCTCATTTCAAATTGCCTCCACAAAATCAAGCAAGTTTTCCAACTAGAAATCCTAGAGAAGAACCTTCCTTTAAAGTAGATGATGAAATTGCCAGCTTATTAGCAGCCCTAAACAGAAAATTAGAGGTCAATAACTTGGAAAAAAATATTAGGGAACCTGCTAGACATAGTATAGATCTAGGAAGCACCGGATCTAGCTATAAACCACATCTAGAAGGTCCAGGACCTATTAATTTAATAAATACATCACAAACACAAGGAGAAGCCTCAAGTTCTAAAAAAATAATAGGGTATAATACAAAAACAATTAGCCAACCTGTGTTTGAAGATGATGAAGAACTTAATTTGCAAATTGAAGTATGCTTAGAGATTACTAATCCAAACAGCATTTACATTCCTATCACCATATGCATCGAAGGTTTTAATAGTAATGATTTATGTGCATTTGTTGATAGTGGTTGTTCTGTTTGCTTTGGAATGAAAAATTTATTTCCTGCATTCATGTGGAAAACTGCATCGAAACCAATTCAGGTGAGGATAGCTGATAATAGCATCATGACACATTCAAAGGTTATTCAGAATTTACCAATCATGATAGGAGGTTATCCATGCATAATTTCTATACTTTGGGCTACCGAGCAAACATCACATGACATGATAATGGGAAATAACTTCCAAATATTATATTTTCCATGCACTCAAAGTCTAGGTGAAATGATATTCACTATAAATGGAGAAAAAGCCTTATTAAAAAAGATGAAAGAAGCATAGACTCATCAAACTATTGAATTCACGCGCAGTAAGCGTGGTGAGGAATATATTGTTCCTACTCAAAAAGAATTTGCACTTGCTATAAATGAAGTAACTCTGAAAGAACAAATAATAGATCAACAAAAAGAATTGTGCAAAGAGTTATATACTGAAAACCCCTTAAAATTTTGGGATAAGGATAAATCATTTGCTACAATAGAGTTAAAAGAACCTAAATTGGTTATTAGAGTTAAGCAGATGGTTTACACTTATAAAGATCAACAAGAATTCAAGGAACAGATAGATGAGTTACTTAAAAAGAATCTAATTAGAGAAAGTAAGAGTTCTCATTCTAGTCCTGCATTTATGGTTAGAAATCATGCTGAAGAAAAAAGAGGTAAAGCTAGAATGGTGATTAATTATAAAAAAAACTAAATGATAATACTGTCTTTGATGGCTATTATATCCCTAATAAAACAGTCTTATTTAATAGAATCCAAGGAGCCACTTGGTTCTCTAAAATGGATTCTAAAAGTGGATATTGGCAAGTTAAGATGGATAAAGATAGTATTATGTTAACAACTTTTAGTGCACCTCAGGGACATTACGAATGGTTAGTTATGCCATTTGGATTGAAAAATGCACCTCAAATATTTCAAAGAAGAATGGATAAGATATTTGAAAACTTGAAACATTGTTGTCTAGTTTACATTGATGATATCTTAATCTTTTCAAAAACACTAGAACAACATATGCATGATCTTAAAGTTGTAACACAAGAATGCATAAAACATGGCATCATCTTAGGACAAAAGAAGTGCATCTATACAGAACAATAAATAGAGTTTCTTGGACTAAAAATAAAAGCTGGAGAAATAGTATTACAAGAGCATGTCCTAGAAAAGATAGAAAAATTTCCATATAAAATAGAAGATAGAAAGCAACTAGAAAGGTTTCTAGGATGTCTCACATATGCTTTAGATTTTATTAAGGATTTAGCTAAGCTTAGAAAGCCTTTACAAGTTAAGCTGAAGAAGGAACAAACTTGGACTTCGAACAATCTGGATACTCAGATAGTTCAAGATCTTAAGAAACGTTGCATGAAGTTACCAGTCTTAACTTTACCAAATGTGGATGATGATCTAGTACTTAAAACTGATGCAAGTAACTATCAATGGGGAGCTATCTTAAAAATGAAAAAAGATAATAATGCAGGTATAGTAGTGGAAGTTTCAATAAAGCCGAATGCAATTACACTACTATGGAGAAAGAAATACTTGCTATCCTAAAAGGGATAGATAAATTTATAATTTTTCTTGCTCCAAAACATTTCACTATCAGAATTGATTACAAAGGAATATTAGGCTTTGTTCGAAATAATTTGAGTAATGAAAGCGCAAGTGAGGCTCCTGCGTTGGCAACTCACACTAAATCAATATTCCTTTGATATTGAACATGTGCAGGGATCAAAAAGACTCTCTAGCAGATAGCCTAACTCGAGAGATTGCGTACGAGCATTCCCAAGCTATCGATGGCATCTCCTAGCAGACCAAAACTGAAAAAAATCAATAGGAAAGCTATATCACTCCTCAATGATGACGGTAGAAACAGAAGAGTTGGACGAGATGGTGTAGTCTGCCCTCTACATGCAAGTAGAGGAGGCAGACAAACAAAAATATAAAAAAGAAACCGAATATCATCTAAGATGGGTAACACCTCTTAGTTACTACTATGTTAATCTTTTGCAAAAATTTTCAGAAAAAATATCAAGAAACGGTTTAATCCTGTCCTTCGATAGAATGACTCGAAGAATTCTGGAGTTGGAGTTAGTTCAATTTATGTTTTGCCTTCCTTTTGATGTCCAAGAGAAGATGAAAGGCTACTGGATGTACAAAGAGTTTCCTAATTGGCATTCATATGTGATGAGTGGAATAAAGTGTCCATATTATGATATCTATCATGAATGGAGTCCCTTGGTGAACCGATTCAACAAATTTGGATTGAAGGCAGTGAGTTTACCAGCAAACCCATTTGAAGAATGTGACCTTTTATATGCATGGGATTATGGAATTTTTCAAGGGTTATTCGGAGGACTTCCAACACCATGGAGTCCGATCAGGAAGCATTTCACGAAGTTTCAAAACTATGTATTTAACAGGGTCAAGAAGTGGGAAGGAGCTGAGAAACTATTGTACTATATTCATGATAAAACGATTTATGATGTTAGATTATGCACTCATTTAGATAGTTTTCCCGCTCATTCATGCATGGTTTAGCACTAGTTCGTGACGTTTGCACATAATTCATGTATTTTGTCGAGATAGACGTCTACACGGACTTTTGCGTGCTTTATAGGTATTTTGGGAGATTTAGGAGCTTAATCGATACATTTGAAGATCATTCCTCGAGGTGACACACCTTCGGACTCATTGGGAAGCAAGTTAGGAGCTAAGGAGGACACATGGGACGTTGTTGGTGCATGCCATGCACCAAATCATGACTTAATGATCCAAAACAAGTTGAGGCACCAAAACCACGGCCACTGGGACTTCCACGGGCGTGGAAATGGGCCGTGGTTTTCCCCAGACAGTTGTGACAGCTATCCCACGATCTTCATGGCCGACTCTTGCAATTTGTTGAGGATATAAGGTGGTCCTGCAGGTTGTTATGACAGACCCCATCACTCCATTCTCTCCCACACTCTTAACAACACATATTCTCTCATTGGAAGAGGGTATTGCGGTTACTCTTGGAGGAGAAGAAAGGATTCCATTGGAGAAGAAGAGAAGAACTCACCATCCTTAGTTTTTCATAGTTTTGAGTGATTTTTGTTGAGACGATTTGCTCGGTTTTGTAAGGAACGAGATTGAACTTTCTTTTGAAGGGTTGTAAGTCTTTCTTATCATACATTCAGCTTGGTTATCTTTGTTCTACTTGTTCATCTCTATTTCACTTCATCTACTTGCTATGGAAGCCATGAATGTATGGTTGTTGAGTTTGATTGTTGAGATGCTTGTTGTTGGCTAGATAAATGTGATTCTAGGGTAAGGAAGTGATGGTTATGGCTTGGACTATGATAGGACGGACTTAGATGAACCTTAGGATGATTCGTTTGCTTGAACCGAGCTACTGTTGGCAACCACGGTTCGTTTTTGCCACTCCACGGCCGTGGAAAGGGATGAACAACCCGTGATTCTGACTAACTCGTTTGATTTAATGAATCTAAGTGCTAGAATGTTAGATTGTTGAAATCCTAGTGTTTGTTGATCTAAATCTATCCTAGGGTGACCTAGTGTTAGCAACTAAGTGTTAGAAGAGACCTACCTGGTGATTCTTGCTCTTAGATACCGAAGATGACGAACTCTAGGTAGTAGTGAGCCTCACAAGCCGCTATTGGACTGAGTGTGCTAGGATAGGTGTTTAGGACTTGCCTTTCCGAGACTTACCCGTTAAGGAGAGGTCAGATCCCTAGATAACCATCCGGTTTGTGTAGATATCCCTACCTTAGGCTCCTAGAGATTTACCCGGTGATAAGACCTTAGGAGCGGGATTAGTGGATCATGAGACTTACCTGGTGATTGACCCCATTTGAGAAACATTCCTTCCCAACATACTATAGTTTACCCAAGGTTGATTATAAGCTTGAGTCCTATGCCATAACCGGAATTTCCAACCCCTAGAATCCGCTTTTCTCTCTTTGATCTCATATCTCGTGTTTGTCTTGCTTGTTTGTGTTGATTTGCTAGATTGTTAGTTTGTTTTACATTCTTATATCGTTGTGATTCTTGATTGATCACCACACAAAACCAAACCTAAAAATATTGAGATTTTCATTTATTTGTTTCTTTCTCTTTTCTTAGCCTAGATCAACACTATCCTTAGTCACTATTTGACCCGATTTCACCTCAGTCTTTGTGTTCGACCTCGGAATACTATCCTTACTATAAAACGTCCCGTACACTGAGGGTTCGCTAGGAGTTAGGAAAAATATATCGAGTATAAATTTAAAGCTTTTGCGTGCATCAATTCCTAGACGTAACAATTCATCCAGCAAATATGGAGGTTGAAGCAGGAAGATCTAGAGCGCCACATTATCTGATCATATTCCGAACAATAACAGATCAATTCTCCCAAGATCCAATTACAGTAAACCATCCCAGCATCCAAAATCATATCCAGGCCAGGGCAAATGGATTTTTCTACATTTATGAGTATATTAAGAAACATCAGAAGGACAAGAAAAGTATTATCTTCAAGGTTGGATTTACTACGGTCGTAATCCCTGAAATCTTAAGACCATATTTCTCAGAAGCTATCGAGTTCTCAGATTCAATTTCCGACTACTTAAGAGACTTAGATCTGGGAAAATTCATGTCTTCGGAGTGTCAAGAATTTTTCTATTACACCCTCTTAAGTTGGGATGATGAATACGCAAAAAACATTTATGAAGCCCTTAATAAGGATGTTGATGAAAATTATGAAGATAAATCGGAGAAGAGGGGATGTACAACATCAATCATTGCATGGATTAGTCAAAAACATCATCATCACTAACCTGAAGGAATCTCGTGAGTGTTGTGTCAGAGTGTGTGACTTTCTTTTAACTATTTCTTTTGCTTTTTGAATCATTGAACGTTGGCACTGTTGGCCATGTGAAGAGTGTCAGAGTCCGTAATAATGTCGAGGGTAAAATGGTAATAGAGTAAGGGCATCCAATGTCTCTCCAGCTCTATAAATAGAACCCTTGCGAGTCATTGTAATGCATCGAAAGCCATAGAGTCTAAGAGTGAGAAACACCAAAAACTAGAAAGAGAAAGAGAATCGATTTTGAGCTTACAGAGTAGTGGATCCTCCTCTCTCTAAGATCAAAACACTTCGATGGATCTTTCTAGCTTGAAATGTTTGATGTGAGTTGAGTCTTTCAGTGTGTTTGAGTGCTTGTAATCCTCTTTCAAATTCAATAAAAGTTTGTTTTTAAGTAAGGGAAATCTACTTAATTGAAAGCTATGTTATTAATAATCTATTTTCTTGATTATATTCCCTTCATCCTCATAAAAGAGAGATTTGAGTGAGAAACTACGGTCTGAGGTAGGAAACGAAATAGATTTGTGTTGTGCTTGGGCTAAAGTAGTCTTGGTTGAGGATTAACCACCCCTAGAAAGCCGGAAGCTACAAGAACGCCGGTGGTCCAGTGATACTACGTCCAAGTATCGGTCAAAACTCTCTCATTAAAATTTCTTAATTACAGAGCATGGTGGGCATGTGATTATATAAAATTTATTATTCATAATATAGTTAGTAGATTATGGTAGCAAGTACCACGTAAAGTCCATATATTTAATCAAGTGGTTTTGTTTGTTTGAAAGTGTGAAATATATAAAGTTGGGGCTGAAAACTGTAATTTGACAAAAAGTAGGGATAGAAGCCAAAATTGAAAATCTAGTAATAATTGCCCAATCATTGCCTATTAAGGGGTGTGAATAGTAAAATCCTTACTTTATCATACTTTACTACTTCATTCATGTGTCATATTTTTTTCTTTCAACTTTCCCTCTCTCTTTTTTATATTCTCCCATACTCTTTTACGAAAATAAGGAGAAGAAGACAGTGTTTCATCCATGGTGAATCGGTGATGATGAGGGTTCATTTCCGGTTCCGGCTAAATACAAGAAGGCGGAGTATGAAACATAAATCCCTGATGTAAAAGAAACAAAAGAGAGAAGACCGCTCAGAGTATCTGGAGACGGAATCCGAAAGATGCTCCACAAATCAAAGCCATGGAAGTGGGATCATAGTTCGAAGAAATCCGGAACAATTTCAGTACGTTGGGCTTCTTTTCTCTCTTTCCCTTTTATATTTTGATGTGAATGATATAGATCTATGACTAGAGGTATTTCTATGGTCGTCTATGCCCGATCAAAAGTAAATCCCGACTTAGCACTAAAACAAGTATAGTGGTTAAGTAAGGGTCGAACCCAAGAGAGTTAAGGTAATTTATTAGATGTGATTATTGATTATAGAAACAAGTAACAAAAGGGGGGTTTTGGTTGAATTGATGCACACAAAAACTTATGAAAACGAATAACGCAGCAAGTAAGACAATAATGGATGAATCTACACTAGGTTGATTCTAAGCATGCGACTGCTACTTTGGTGAGTTCATTTTACAAGCTTTCAAGTAATCTCCCGTCTCGATCATATATATGTGTTGAGTCAACCGGCATCAACACAACTTAACAGGTTAGTGTTCCGTAAATCTACAAGAACAATTAACAAGTTAGCTTTCAAATAAAGACTAAGGGATATAAAGAATAGATTAAAACCGTTAACCTTATCATTATATTTGTGTTCCTTTTCTTTAAGTAATTACAACCCGTTATTACTTAAAGTTTACTACTAGATTAAAGACCCGAACCCGGAACCTATTAATCCTAGTTCTTTGCATGCACTTTAGAACCTAAGGTGATCAATCTCAAGTAATAGTAAAACATGCAATTAGACAATGGAGATCAAGGAAACACAAAGCATTACTGAATGAAAACTTATATTAAAGAAAACTTACAACCAAAGTAACAACGCAGCTTCAAACCAACCCAATGTAGCAAGGAAGTTAGGAACTCATTACAATGGAAATGATGAGAAAATTGGATTCTAAGTGGATAATGATGGGTGATAAGTTGGATGATACTAGCAATCAACCAAGGACTATTTATACTACAAAAGACACTAAATAGGAGTAAATGGCCGGCCCAAAACAGCCACCTTTAATGTCATAAAGGTGGTGTAAACAACCGGAGTAAAGCTTCTATCGTTGAACCGCAGGGGCGGCCTTCAGCTCCACAGGGGCGGTGAAGGCAAAAATGTTTGATCTTCTTCATGGCCGCAGGTGCGGCTAGGCAATTCCGCAGGGGCGGATCTTTAATGCTCTTCAAACGTCTGACCCTTCAACTTCCTTCCATTTCTGATGCCAAGCCGCCGGGGCGTCCCAGTGTCGACGCAGGGGCGGTGACACAGACTCTTCATCTGCGAGCTCCTAGGTTGAGGCGCAGGCAGAGGCGCAGGGGAAGGCGCAGGGGAGCTAGTCTTTGCATCTTCAGGGCAAGTTACCGCAGGGGCGGTGACAATCTTCGTGGCTAGCATTGGCGAAGGCGTAGGGAGCGCTCCGGAGTAAGGTGTCACCCGCAAGGGCGGTGACAAGGCGCCGCGGGGGCGGTGAAGCAACAGAAGCTTTGCTTCATGAACGATCTTCACTCCTAAGTGCTTATTACTCCTTCCTTAGCTTCTTTTAGTCTTTTTCTTCTGGACCAAGGAGTTAGTAGCATAAACCGACACAAATGTAATAAAAAGACTCTAAAAACTATCCTAATTGATAGTGATTCCATCTAGTTGCTATGGAAGCCATGAATGTATGGTTGTTGAGTTTGATTGTTGAGATGCTTGTTGTTGGCTAGATAGATGTGATTCTAGGGTAAGGAAGTGATGGTTATGGCTTGGACTATGATATGAAGGACTTAGATGTACCTTAGGATGATTCGTTTGCTTGAACCGAGCTACTGTTGGAAACCACGGTTCGTTCTTGCCACTCCACGGCCGTGGAAAGGGATGAACAACCCGTGATTCTGACTAACTCGTTTGATTTGATGAATCTAAGTGCTAGAATGTTAGATTGTTGAAATTCTAGTGTTTGTTGATCTAAATCTATCCTAGGGTGACCTAGTGTTAGCAACTAAGTGTTAGAAGAGACCTACCCGGTGATTCTTTCTCTTAGATACCGAAGATGACGAACTCTAGGTAGTAGTGAGCCTCACAAGCCGCTATTGGACTGAGTGTGCTAGGATAGGTGTTTAGGACTTGCCTTCCCGAGACTTACCCGGTAAGGAGAGGTTAGATCCCTAGATAACCATCCGGTTTGTGTAGATATCCCTACCTTAGGCTCCTAGAGACTTACCCGGTGATAGGACCTTAGGAGCGGGATTAGTGGATCATCAGACTTACCCGGTGATTGACCCCATTTGAGAAACATTCCTTCCCAACATACTATAGTTTATCCAAGGTTGATTATAAGCTTGAGTCCTATGCCATAACCGGAATTTCCAACCCCTAGAATCCGTTTTTCTCTCTTTGATCTCATATCTCGTGTTTGTCTTGCTTGTTTGTGTTGATTTGCTAGATTGTTAGTTTGTTTTGCATTCTTGAATCGTTGTATTTCTTGATTGATCACCACACAAAACCAAACCCAAAAATATTGAGATTTTCATTTATTTGTTTCTTTGTCTTTTCTTAGCCTAGATCAACACTATCCTTAGTCACTATTTGACCCGATTTCACCTCAGTCTTTGTGTTCGACCTCGGAATACTATCCTTACTACAAAACGTCTCGTACACTGTGGGTTCGCTAGGAGTTAGGAAAAATATATCGAGTATAAATTTAAAGCTTTTGCGTGCATTAATTCCTAGACGTAACAAGTTTTTGGCGCCGTTGCCGGGGACTAGGTCTAGTTTGAGTCTTTTTGTGATTGTTTATAGTGTAGGTCTTTCTTGTTGCTTTTGATCTTGTTTGGTTTGTGTCTTTGCATTTTCAGGACATCTCTCATTCTTTAGGTGCATGCGAAGATCTCGTGGCAAGGATTTATCTCCATTCGATCCCGAACCGGAGAAAACCCTTAAAGCTAGATCTAAGAGCATTAAGAAGAAGAAAGAGATGGCCGCAAGAGATCTTCAAGCTTAGTTGGATGAGGCTTTAGAGCAAATTAGGTTAAGAGATGAGCTCTTGGAGAATGAAAGGAGACTTGCCAATGAGAGGCAAGAAGCAACTAGGAGGGAGATTGAAGAGATTAGGCAAGCTCTTGTGCAAAGAGAGCTTAATCGTCAACAACCTCCACCTCCACCATAACCGCAGCCGGCGGCGGTTAATATTCGGGTTGTGCCCATTGCTATTGAAGAACCACAAACGTTAGGGAAACGTATGGATCCGGATCAAAGAGTGCACCGTCCGGGTGTGAACTTAGGAGATCCCGTAGCCCATGATTACGAGCTCCACCCTCAAGTTCTACAAATGATCCGGCATAACCAATTTGGAGAGATGGAAGTAGAGTCTCCTCATCAACACTTGATGAACTATGAGATCTTGATGGAGACTCTAAGACCGCCTAGATTGGAGAGAAACAACCATAAGCTTAGGGCTTTCTCCTTTTCACTTAAGGATAAAGCCTTGGCTTGGTATCAATCTATTCCACAAGGGCGAGTGAGTACTTGGGAGGAGATGACAACCGAGTTTTTGACAAAGTTCTTCCCACCTTCCAAGACTACCGAGTTAAGAGGGAAGATCAATGCCTTCATGATGAAGGATAGAGAAAGCTTATTCAAGTCTTGGGAGAGGTTCAAATACCTTCTCCTAGATTGTCCGCACCATGGTATACCGAAAATAGAGCTTTTGGAGATCTACTTCAAGGGACTTGATGAAGATGGCCAATTCAAGCTTCAATCTCTTTCCGGTGGGACTTTCATGAAAAAGAATGTGGATGAAGCTTGGGAATTTGTAGAGAAACAAGCTTTGGTGATTGAGAAGTACTCCCATAGGAAGAGTGATGGGAGGAAGGTGGGAGCATATGAGGTGAGTGAAGTCACCATGAGTAACTTCAAGCTTGATGCAATCAACAATGAGCTGAAATCTTTGAGAGAGTTGTGCGCTACAACTTTGAAGAATCAAGCAAGCCCTCAAGTGCAAGTGCAAGCAAACTTGTCTTCCAAGGAGGAAGATGTGAACTACATGGGAAGGGGCAATTACAACAACTATCAAGGCCCAAGGAACTTCAACAACAACCGGCAATTCAACAATTACCGGCCTAACCACAACCATCCCGGGTTTTCCTATTCTAACCCGGATGGAGCCTTGAACCCTCCCGCTTCCACAAGCGCAGCTCCACTACCAAAGGCTTCACAAGAACCTCCACCCGGATTTACTCAACCTCCAAAGGATAGAACCTAGATGATGTTTGAGCAATTGCTTGGAAGGTTGAGTGGTTTTGAGAGCACGGTGACTTCCATTTCTAAGGCTCAAAAGGTGTTGGAAGCACAAGTGTTCCAAAAGGCGGGTGAAGCTCATAGAGATCCGGGAAAGCTTCCCGGAAGAACCGAAGATAACCCGAGAGGCAAAGTGTTGGCCATTACAACAAGAAGTGGGCTGAGCATGAAGGATCCCTTACCTAAGGGAAATGATAAAGGGAAGCAAGTGGTGATAGAGGAAGAGACATTTCAAGAAGATGGAGGCAAGAGCAAGGATGATGAGCCAACATATGTGGTACCACCTCCATACAAGCCACCACTACCATTCCCACAATCACGAGCAAGAGCTCGCTTGGACAAACACTTTGGTAAATTCCTTGAACTTATGTCTAAATTGCATATTAACATTCCGTTCATGGATGCTATTCTAGGTATGCCAGCATATGGAATGTTTTTGAAAGAAATACTCTCCAATAAGAGGAAGTTGGAGGAGTATGGGGAAGTGAGGATGACAAAGAGGTCCTCGGAATTGATTCAAACTATGAAGGAGGAGATGCCTCCTAAGCTAAGAGATCCGGGATCCTTTTGTGTGCCGATTGGAGTGGGAGAAGTGAAGTATGAAGCCCTATCTGATCTTGGGGCAAGTGTAAGTATTATTCCACTTGCACTTTACAACAAGGTTGGGCTAGGAGATCCAAAGCCGGTCAAGATGACCCTTTACATGGCGGACCGTTCAATCACTCACCCGGTTGGAATCTTGGAGGACATACCGGTGCAACTCGGGAAGTTCTATGTGCCGATTGATTTTGTTGTCTTGGACATCTCGGCAGACTATCCGGTTCCTATCATCTTAGGGAGACCTTTCCTAGCCACTTCCGGATGTTTGGTGGATTGTAAAAATGGAATTCTCTCCTTCAACATTGGAGAAGAGAATATTAAGTTCAAACTATCCACAATGATGAAAGGGTCAGCCCTTGGTGAAGATGTGTTCAACATTGTCGAGCAAGAGGAATGTAGAGAAGTTGTGAGCTCGATCTTGATCAAGGACCCCTTGGAGAAGGTTCTTAGCTTGAGTTTGATGGAGGAAGGAGTTGAGGAGGCTTGCAATGAAGAAATCAAGGCCTTGGATGCATTGGAAAAGGAGACAAGAGCTGAATTTGAAGTACACGAAGGTGTGCTGAATTGCTGTGTGAAACACGGCCTGGGGGGAAGAACCACGCCTGTGGTTTTACCCGTGGAACCTACTGGAGTGCTCCGAAAGGCTAGCTTAGCAAGTTCCACGGCCGTGGTTGTGCCAGAGCCCGTAATTTTGCCCGTGGTTTCTTCAGAAACTGCATTGGTTGTTGATCAAGCTTCAAGGAGCTTTGGGGAGTCTTCCATGGCTTTGGATTCATCTCAACCAACATTATATGGAGCATCTCCAATCGATAAAGGTCCTCCTAAACTTGAACTTAAACCCCTCCCCTCTCATTTGAAGTATGCTTTTCTTGGTGAGAATTCTACTTATCCGGTTATTGTGAATGCATGCTTGAATGATGATGAACTTGCTATATTGTTGCATGAATTGAGATTGCATAGGAAAGCTATAGGCTATACCATTGATGATTTAGTTGGAATTAAACCTTCTTTGTGCATGCATAAGATCTTGATGGAAGATAATCATAAACCAACAATTGAACCTCAAAGAAGACTAAACCCTATCATGAAAGAAGTAGTCAAGAAAGAGATCCTTAAGTTGCTAGTTGCGGGAATCATTTTCCCGATTTCGGATAGTAAATGGGTTAGTCCCGTGCATGTGGTTCCTAAGAAGGGTGGGATGACCGTAGTAACCAATGAGAATAATGAAGTAATTCCAACTAGAACGGTTACGGGATGGAGGATGTGTATAGACTATAGGAAACTAAATATTGCCTCTAGGAAAGATCACTTCCCTCTTCCCTTCATTGACCAAATGTTAGAGAGATTAGCTCAACATTCCCATTTTTGTTACTTAGATGGCTATAGTGGATTCTTCCGAATCCCTATTCACCCCGATGATTAAGAGAAAACTACATTCACATGTCCTTGGGGTACTTTTGCATATAGGAGAATGCCATTTGGGTTGTGTAATACACCCGCCACCTTTCAAAGGTGTATGATGGCTATCTTTTCTGAATATATTGAAAACATCATGGAAGTGTTTATGGATGATTTTTCTGTTTATGGATCTTCATTTGATAATTGCTTAGCTAACTTGTCTCTAGTGCTAAAAAGATGTGAGGAGACTAATCTAGTCTTGAATTGGGAAAAATGCCACTTCATGGTAAGTGAAGGCATTGTGTTGGGACACTTGGTGTCCAACCGTGGCATTGAGGTTGATAGGGCTAAGATAGAGACGATAGAGAAGTTGCCACCACCTACCTCGGCGAAGGGGGTAAGGAGTTTTCTAGGGCATGCCAGTTTTTACCGGAGATTTATTAAAGATTTCTTTAAAATTTCTAAGCCTCTTACTAACCTACTAATGAAAGATGTTGAGTTTGTTTTCTCCAAGGATTGCCTTGAGGCTTTTTGTAGGTTGAAGAATGCTTTGATCTCCGCACCTATCATGCAACCTCCGGATTGGAGTTTACCGTTTGAGATCATGTGTGACGCGAGCGATGTAGCCGTTGGGGCTGTTTTGGGACAAAGGAAAGATGGGATTACACATGCCATCTATTATGCTAGCAAGACGCTAGATGATGCCCAACTCAATTATGCTACCACCGAGAAGGAGTTGCTAGCGGTGGTGTATGCATTTGAGAAGTTCCGAGCGTATCTTGTTGGAGCGAAGGTCATCGTGTATACGGATCATGCTATGATCCGTTATCTCCTTACAAAGAAGGATGCCAAGCCTCGTTTGATTCGGTGGATCCTTCTTCTTCAAGAGTTTGACTTGGAAATCCGGGATAAGAAAAGGTCCGAAAATTCTGTGGCGGACCACCTTAGTAGACTCCCACCATTGGAGCTCGAGAGAGATGACATCCCGATTGATGACTCATTCCGGGTTGAGCAATTGCAAATGGTGGAGGAGTGCTTGTTTCAAGTGTCAAGGGGTAATAAGCCATGGTATGCCGACATTGTGAACTATCTTGTGTGTGAAGAAGTGCCACCCGGTTTGTCATATGCCCAGCGGAAAATGTTCTTCAAGGATGTGAGGCATTACTATTGGAGTGAACCTCTTTTGTTCAAGAGAGGGCCTGATGGAGTCTTTAGGAGATGCATACCGGAGGATGGGGTGGAGAGTGTGATCCACCATTGTCATTCCTTGCCATGTGGAGGGCATGCTAGCTCACACAAAACTTGTGCAAAGGTGTTGCAATCCGGGTTTTATTGGCCAAGTTTGTTCAAGGATGTGCAGAATTTTGTGGTAGCTTGTGATGCTTGCCAAAGGACGGACAACATCTCAAGGAGGAATGAGATGCCCTTGAACAACATACAAGAGGTAGAGATATTCGATGTTTGGGGTGTGGACTTCATGGGACCATTCCCTTCTTCATGTGGCAACCTCTACATCCTATTGGCGGTAGACTATGTTTCGAGATGGGTGGAGGCAATTGCCTCTCCTACAAATGATGCCAAGGTGGTGGTGCGGTTCTTCAACCGAGTGATCTTCCCTAGGTTTGGAACACCAAGGGTGATCATAAGTGATGGAGGGAAGCATTTCACTAATAGGAACTTTGGGGCACTTTTGGCTAAGTATGGGGTGACTCATAAGGTGGCAACACCTTACCATCCCCAAACTAGTGGCCAAGTGGAGATCTCCAACCGAGAGATAAAGGGAATTCTTGAGAAGACGGTCTCTAGGACGAGAAAGGATTGGGCTATGAAGCTCGATGATGCTTTGTGGGCTTATAGAACTGCTTTCAAGACACCGATTGGCACCACTCCCTACAAGCTAGTCTATGGCAAGTCTTGCCACCTTCCGGTAGAGATGGAGCATAGAGCATATTGGGCTATAAGGTGGATGAGTTTTGACCTCAAGGAGGCCGGAGAGAAGAGATTGCTTGATATGAACACTCTTGAGGAAATCCGGTTGGACGCCTACGAAAACGCCCGAATCTACAAGGAAAGGACCAAACGTTGGCATGACAAGGGTCTCATCCCGAAGGAGTTGAGTGAAGGCAACCTTGTCCTTCTCTTCAATTCAAGGCTGCGGCTCTTCCCCGGAAAGCTAAAGTCAAGATGGACGGGTCCTTATGTGGTGAAGAAGATCTTTCCCCATGGAGCGGTTGAGATAGGTGGTGAGCATTGTGAAGACTTTAAGGTGAATGGGCACTGGTTGAAGAAGTATATCCTGGGAGCTCCGGTGGATATGATTGCCCCACTTCACCTTGAGTGAGACGCTCCCGAATTTGGTCAAGCTAATGACCTTAAAGAAGCGCTTGATGGGAGGCAACCCATTGGTAACATCTTTCCCTTTTCGTTTTTGTTTTTGTTTTGATTTTTCTGTTTTTGTGTGTTTGGTGTGCTTTGTGTGTGTGCTAGAGTCTTGGTAGCATGGAAGCCTTGCATGGCATATGGATGATGATGATGAGTCCCTCATCAATTGTGGGTGGAGCGGACGCGGGACTTGGACGGCTAGCGGCGCCTAGCGCGGATCCCGATGCCATAACGAACACCTTGAGCTCTCTACCATTGTTGATAGGATCATCCACCATCAATCCACTTGAGTGAACCCAAATACCGAAGCAAACCATTTTTACATTGTGAGAACCCTCTTTCACTCTTCTTTACTTCATTTACACATTGGGGACAATGTGTTTCTAAGTATGGGGTGGGGTTTTCATGATCACTTGCATGATTAGCATCTAGGATAGTTTAATATTGTCACATGTTTTGTATTGTACATAGATATATCTAAAAATCCAAAAAATCTAAAAATTCAGAAAATTTTGAAAAAATTGTAGTGCTTCTAAGCTTGTGGAATGACCCTTATGATGAAATTGTCTTGTGAATTGGCTATAGATGGCCTTATGTGTTGAATTGATGAATGCATATGTGGACTTGAAGTACTTATCTTCAATCCCATGAATGATTTGTGATTATGATGCTTGCCTTGATTGGATTGAGGATTGAAAGTCGAAATTGCATGCTAGTTCTTGCACATCATTTAGGAATGATTAAGGCAATTCATCTTTCTCTACTTCTCATCTTGATCATGTTGTTTGAGCACCTCAATTGATAGAAATTTGACCTCTTTTGACTCATCCGGAAATAGGAGCATGTTAGTGTGTTGAGTGCGTGAAAAGCAAGTGTGGGGTGAAGTTGTTGATGGATGAATGTTATGAATGAAGTGGTGAATTTGTTGTGAAAAGTGTAGACAAAAATATAGGTTTGGGGACGTTGGTTTAAATGACGAGTAACTCGGCACCATTCACATAATCGGGTGTTTGTGCCTTGCCAAAGTCAAATAAACGGATAGTCCTAACAAGCTTTGGTATGTGTGCCCGGTGTGGATGCACCTCGAAAAATAAAAAAGCCCGAGGACGGCTAATCACCAAGGTTTCGGCTTTTGTACACCAATACCATTGTCTCAAAAATAAGTGAAAGAAAAAGAAAAGAAAAGAAAAGAAAGAAAAGATGGAGAAAATATACACTTGTGGGAAGTTGATAAAAATGTGAAGTTGTGAAGTTAGTTCCGTTCCCGGCTTAGCATCACATGACCTAAAAAAATTCCCACCTAATCACAACGTTTCTTGGCCGTTTATTTCACAAGCCCTTGTGACCTATTTGCATGTGTGTAAGACTTAGTGATCTAGATTGGATATTCTCATGATCATCTTAACTTCTTCGTTTTTACATTTCATGCATGCCTTCGAGTTAAGTACAATTGTCTTTCCGTGCCTTCATTTATTTGATGCATGATTGCTTGTCCATTGCCATGAAGCATGACTATGAAGGTTATCCAATATTAGAAGCACAACTCCAAAAAGATTTTGTTGTTTTTCTGCATGCATAAATCATGTCATCTCTTAGTCTATAGTTGGGGGCTTGCTTAGGGACGAGCAAACCTTAAGTATGGGCTATATTTGATAACACGATTTATGATGTTAGATTAGGCACTCATTTAGATAGTTTTCCCGCTCATTCATGCATGGTTTAGCACTAGTTCATGACGTTTGCACATAATTCATGTATTTTGTCGAGATAGACGTCTACACGGACTTTTGCGTGCTTTATAGGTATTTTGGGAGATTTAGGAGCTTAATCGATACATTTGAAGATCATTCCTCGAGGTGACACACCTTCGGACTCATTGGGAAGCAAGTTAGGAGCTAAGGAGGACACATGGGACCTTGTTGGTGCATGTCATGCACCAAATCGTGACTTAATGATCCAAAACAAGTTGAGGCACCAAAACCATGGCCACTAGGACTTCCACGAGCGTGTAAATAGGCCGTGGTTTTCCCCAGACAGTTGTGACAGCTGTCCCACGATCTTCCTGGCCGACTCTTGCAATTTGTTGAGGATATAAGGTGGTCCTACAGGTTGTTATGACAGACCCCATCACTCCATTCTCTCACACACTCTTAACAACACATATTCTCTTATTGGAAGAGGGGATTGGGGTTACTCTTGGAGGAGAAGAAAGGATTCCATTGGAGAAGAAGAGAAGAACACACCATTCTTAGTTTTTCATAGTTTTGAGTGATTTTTGTGGAGACAGTTTGCTTGGTTTTGTAAGGAACGAGATTGAACTTTCTTTTGAAGGGTTGTAAGTCTTTCTTATCATACATTCAGCTTGGTTTTCTTTGTTCTACTTGTTCATCTCTATTTCCCTTCATCTACTTGCTATGGAAGCCATGAATGTATGGTTGTTGAGTTTGATTGTTGAGATGCTTGTTGTTGGCTAGATAGATGTGATTCTAGGGTAAGGAAGTGATGGTTATGGCTTGGACTATGATAGGACGGACTTAGATGTACCTTAGGATGATTCGTTTGCTTGAACCGAGCTATTGTTGGAAACCACGGTTTGTTCTTGCCACTCCACGGCCGTGGAAAGGGATGAACAACCCGTGATTCTGACTAACTCGTTTGATTTGATGAATCTAAGTGCTAGAATGTTAGATTGTTGAAATCCTAGTGTTTGTTGATCTAAATCTATCCTAGGGTGACCTAGTGTTAGCAACTAAGTGTTAGAAGAGACCTACCCGGTGATTCTTGCTCTTAGATACCGAAGATGACGAACTCTAGGTAGTAGTGAGCCTCACAAGCCGCTATTGGACTGAGTGTGCTAGGATAGGTGATTAGGACTTGCCTTCTCCAGACTTACCCGGTAAGGAGAGGTTAGATCCCTAGATAACCATCCGGTTTGTGTAGATATCCCTACCTTAGGCTCCTAGAGACTTACCCGGTGATAGGACCTTAGGAGCGGGATTACTGGATCATGAGACTTACCCGGTGATTGACCCCATTTGAGAAACATTCCTTCACAACATACTATAGTTTATCCAAGGTTGATTATAAGCTTGAGTCCTATACCATAACCGGAATTTCCAACCCCTAGAATCCGATTTTCTCTCTTTGATCTCATATCTCGTGTTTGTCTTGCTTGTTTGTGTTGATTTGCTAGATTGTTAGTTTGTTTTGCATTCTTATATCGTTGTGATTCTTGATTAATCACCACACAAAATCAAACCTAAAAATATTGAGATTTTCATTTATTTGTTTCTTTCTCTTTTCTTAGCCTAGATCAACACTATCCTTAATCACTATTTGACCCGATTTCACCTCAGTCTTTGTGTTCGACCTCGGAATACTATCCTTACTACAAAACGTCCCGTACACTGCGGGTTCGCTAGGAGTTAGGAAAAATATATCGAGTATAAATTTAAAGCTTTTGCGTGCATTAATTCCTAAACGTAACAATTCATCCAGCAAGTATGGAGGTTGAAGTAGGAAGATCTAGAGCGCCACATTATTAGATCATATTCCGAACAATAACCGATCAATTCTCCCAAGATCCAATTACAGTAAACCAACCCAGCATCCAAAATCATTTCCAGGCCAGGGCAAATGGATTTTTCTACATTTATGAGTATATTAAGAAACATCAGAAGGACAAGAAAAGTATTATCTTCAAGGTTGGAATTACTACGGTCGTAATCCTTGAAATCTTAAGACCATATTTCTCAGAAGCTATCGAGTTCTCAGATTCAATTTCCGACTACATAAGAGACTTAGATCCGGGAAAATTCATGTCTTCGGAGTGTCAAGAATTTTTCTATGACACCCTCTTAAGTTGGGATGATGAATACGCAAAAAACATTTATGAAGCCCTTAATAAGGATGTTGATGAAAATTATGAAGATAAATCGGAGAAGAGGGGATGTACAACATCAATCATTGCATGGATTAGTCAGAAACATCATCATCACTAACCTGAAGGAATCTCGTGAGTGTTGTGTCAGAGTGTGTGACTTTCTTTTAACTATTACTTTTGCTTTTTGAATCATTGAACGTTGGCACTGTTGGCCATGTGAAGAGTGTCAAAGTCCGTAATAATGTCGAGGGTAAAATGGTAATAGAGCAAGGGCATCCAATGTCTCTCCAGCTCTATAAATAGAACCCTTGCGAGTCATTGTAAGGCATCGAAATCCATAGAGTCTAAGAGTGAGAAACACTAAAAACTAGAAAGAGAAAGAGAATCGATTTTGAGCTTACAAAGTAGTGGATCCTGCTCTCTCTAAGATCAAAACACTTCTATGGATCTTTCTAACTTGAAGTGTTTGAAGTGAGTTGAGTCTTTCAGTGTGTTTGAGTGCTTGTAATCCTCTTTCAAATTCAATAAAAGTTTGTTTTTAAGTAAGGGAAAGCTACTTAATTGAAAGCTATCTTATGAATAATCTATTTTCTTGATTATATTCCCTTCATCCTCATAAAAAAGAGATTTGAGTGAGAGACTACGGTCTGAGGTAGGAAACAAAATAGATTTGTGTTGTGCTTGGGCTAAGGTAGTCTTGGTTGAGGATTAACCACCCCTAGAAATCCGGAAGCTACAAGAACGCCGGTAGTCCAGTGATACTACGTCCAAGTATCGGTCAAAACTCTCTCATTAAAATTTCTTAATTACGGAGCATGGTGGGCATGTGATCATATAAAATTTATTATTCATAATATAGTTAGTAGATTATGGTAGCAAGTACCACGTAAAGTCCATATATTTAATCAAGTGGTTTTGTTTGTTTGAAAGTGTGAAATATATAAAGTTGAGGCTGAAAACTGTAATTTGACAAAAAGAAGGGATAGAAGCTAAAATTGAAAATCTAGTAATAATTGCCCAATCATTGCCTATTTTGGGGTGCGAATAGTAAAATCCTTATTTTATCATACTTTACTACTTCATTCATGTGTCATATTTTTTTCTTTCAACTTTCTGTTACGCTAAGAACGTGTGCACGCAATAAGCTTTAAATTTATACTCGTTATATTTCTCCTAACTCCTAGTGAACCCGCAGTGTACGGGACGTTTGTAGTAGGGATATTATTCCGAGGTCGAACACAAGGACTAAGGTGAGATTGATTCGATTAGTGATTAAGTTTAGTGAAGATCTAGGTTAAGGAAAAGGGAAAGAAATAAAGAAATGAAAATCTCAATGTTTTTGATGGGTTTTTTGGTGATCAATCAAGGATCACTAATCATGCGAAATAAGCAATCAACTAAGCTAACAAATCAACACGGACAAACAAGCTAAAACGGGATACGAGATCAAAGAGAGAAAAGCGGATTCTAGGGGTTGGAAATTCCGGTTATGGCATAGGACTCAAGCTATCTAATCATTCCTTGGATTAACTATGATATGTTGGGAGTGAGTGTTTCTAGATTGGGATCAATCACCGGGTAGGTCTCATGGTCCACTAGTCCGTTCCTAAGGTCTCATCACCGGGTAAGTCTCAAAGAGCCTAAGGGATGGAATTCTACACAAACCAGATTGTCACCTAGGGATCTAACCTATCCTCGCCGGGTAAGTCTCGAAAGGGTTAGTCCTCAACAACTATCCTAGCACACTTAGTCCAATGGCAGCTTATGAGGCTCACCACTACCTAGAGTTTGTCATCCTTGAAATCTAAGAGTAAGAATCACCGGGTAGGTCTCTTCTAACACTTAGTTGCTAACACTAGGTCACCCTAGGATAGATTTAACTCAACAAACACTAGGATTTCAACATTCTAACAATCTAGTACTTAGATCCATCGAACCAGGGAAACCACAGGTTGTTCTACCATTTCCACGGCCGTGGAAGGGCAAGAACTAACCGTGGACTATAGCAGTGACTTCGTTCAAGCAAGCAAGTCATCCAAGGGCAAATCTAATTCCATCCTATCATAGTCTTAGCCATAACCATCCTTTCCTTACCCTAGAATCGCATCTATTTAGCCTACAACATGCATCATAACAATCGAAATCATCAAGCATAAAATCATGGCTTCCATTTGCAAGATAATGAAAAGAAAGAGATGAACAAGTGAAGCAAACAAAACCAAGCTGAAATTAAGATTAGAAAGACTCACAACCCTTCCAAAAGAAGGTTTAATCGATTATTACAACCCTAGAAAACGATTCCGAAATTCTTCACTACAAAACCTATCAAATGCTAGCAATGGTGTGTTCTTCTCTTCTTCTCCAATGGAGCTCTTCTCCTCCTTCAATGGTGTCTCCCTCCTTAGAGAATCTTCTTGTTAAGAGTATGGGAGAGAATGTGGATTTGATTGGATGATGAAAGATGCCTTCTCTCAGCCTTGCAGGACCACTTTTATACTACAACCTTGCTAGAGTGAGCCATGAGATCGTGGCACAGCTGTCACAACCGTCTGGCAAAAAAAACACGGTTGGTTCCACGGCCGTGGAAGTGCCAGCAACCGTGGTTTGGTGCTTCAGCTTCGCCTTGGATCATTAAGCTATGATTTGGTGCATGGCTTGTGTTGACAAGGTTCCATGAGTCCTCCTTAGCCTCTAGTTTGCATCCTAATGAGTCCGAGGGTGTGTCATCTTGATGAACGATCCTCAAACGTATCGTTTAAATTTCTAAATCTTCCAAAATACCTACAAAGCAATGCAAAAGTCCGTGTAGACGTCTATCTCGACAAAATACGTGAATTTAGTGCAAACGTCGTGAACTAGTGCTAAACCATGCATGAATGAGTGAGGAATCTATCCAAATAAGTGTCTAATCCTAAGTCATAAATCGTGTTATCAAAAATACCCCATACTTAAGGTTTGCTCGTCCCCGAGCAAATTCTCAACTATAGACTAAGAGATGACATGATTTATGTATGTAGAAAAATGGCAAAATCTTTTTGGGTTTGTGCTTCTAATATTGGATCCCCTTCATAGTCATGTTTCAGGGCAATGGACAAGCAATCATGTATCGAATAAATGAGGGCACGGAAAGACAATTGTACTTAATTCGAAAGCATGCATGAAATGTAAAAATGAAGAAGTCAAGATGATTAAGAGCATATCCAATCTAGATTACTAAGTCTTACAAACATGCAAATAGGTCATAAGGTCTTTGTGAAATAAAAGGCCAAGAAACGTTGTGATTAGGTGGGGATTTTTCTAGGCTATGTGATGCTAATCCGGGAATGGAACTAACACCACAATTTTGTCCTCGATCAACTTCCCACAAGTGTATATTTTCTCCATCTTTTCTTTTTCATTTTCTTTCACTTATTTTTGAGACAATGGCATTGGTGTACAAAAGCCGAAACCTTGGTGATTAGCCATCCTCGGGCTTTTTCTATTTTTCGAGGTGCATCCACACCGGGCACACATACAAAAGCTCGTTAGGACTATTGGTTTATTTGACTTTGGCAAGGCACAAACACCCGATTATGTGAATGGTGCCGAGTTACTCGTCATTTAAACCAACGTCCCCAAACCTATATTTTTGTCTACACTTTCACAACAATTTCAGCATTTTATTCATGACATTCTTTCATCAACATCTTCACCCCACACTTGCTTTTCACACACATCAACACACTAACATGCTCCTATTCCCGGATGGGTCAAAAGAGGTCAAATTTATATCAATTGAGGTGCTCAAACATCATGATCAAGATGAGAAGTAGAGAAAGATGAATTGCCTCATTCATTCCTAGATGGTGTGCAAGAACTAGCATGTAATTCCGACTTTCAATACTCAATCCATTCTAGGCAAGCATCATGATCACAAATCATTCATGGGATTCAATATAAGTACTTCAAGTCCACATATGCATTCATCAATTTAACACATAAGGCCATCCATAGCCAATCCACAAGACCAAATTCATCATTAGGGTCATATCCAAGCCTAGAAAGCACAAAATTTTTTTAAATTTTCTGATTTTTTTGGGTTTTTTCGAAATGATTATATACAATGCAAGACATGTGATAATATTAAAATATCCTAGATGCTAATCATGCAAAGGATCATGCAAACCCCACCCCATACTTAGAAACACATTGTCCCCAATGTGGCATTCAAGTAAAGAAAAGTGAAAGAGGGTTCTCACAATGTAAAAGTGGTTTGCTTCGGTATGTGGGATTTCTCAAGTGAATTGAAGGTGGGTGATTCTATCAACAATGGTAGAGAGCTCTAAGTGTTCATCAAGGCGTCGGGACCCGCGCTAGGCACCGCTAGCCGTCCAAGTTCCGCGTCCGCTCCACCCATAATTGATGAGGGGTTCATCATCATCATTCACATGCCATGCAAGGCTTCCAATGCTACCAAGATTCTAGCACACACACAAAGCACACCAAATACACAAAAACAGAAAAATCAAAAACAAAAACAAAACGAAAAAGGGAAAATGTTACCAATGGGTTGCCTCCCACCAAGCGCTTCTTTAAGGTCATTAGCTTGACCAAACTCGGGGGCGTCTCATTCTAGGTGAAGTGGGGCAATCATATCCACCGGAGCTCCCAGGATGTACTTCTTTAACCGGTGCCCGTTCACCTTGAAATCTCCACAATGCTCCCCTCCTATCTCAATAGCTCCATGGGGGAAGATCTTCTTCACCACATATGGCCCGGTCCATCTTGATTTTAGCTTTCCGGGGAAGAGCCGCAGCCTTGAGTTGAAAAGAAGGACAAGGTCGCCTTCTCTCAACTCCTTCGGAATGAGGCGCTTGTCATGCCACCGTTTGGTCCTTTCCTTGTAGATCTGGGCATTCTCATAAGCATCCAACCGGATCTCCTCAAGGGCGTTCATATCAAGCAACCTCTTCTCTCCGGCCTCCTTGAGGTCAAAATTTAGCCACTTAATGGCCCAATAAGCTTTATGCTCCATTTCTACCGGAAGGTGGCAAGACTTGCCATAGACTAACTTGTAGGGAGTGGTTCCAATTGGTGTCTTGAAAGCGGTTCTATATGCCCACAAGGCATCATCGAGCTTCATAGCCCAATCCTTTCTCGTCCTAGAGACCGTCTTCTCAAGAATTCCCTTTATCTCCTGGTTGGAGATCTCCACTTGGCCACTAGTTTGGGGGTGGTAAGGTGTTGCCACCTTATGAGTCACCCCATACTTAGCCAAAAGTGCCCCAAAGTTCCTATTAGTGAAATGCTTCCCTCCATCACTTATGATCACCCTTGGTGTTCCAAACCTAGGGAAGATCACTCGGTTGAAGAACCACACCACCACCTTGGCATCATTTGTAGGAGAGGCAATTGCCTCCACCCATCTCGAAACATAATCAACCGCCAATAGGATGTAGAGGTTGCCACATGAAGAAGGGAATGGTCCCATTAAGTCCACACCCCACACATCAAATATCTCCACTTCTTGTATGTTGTTCAAGGGCATCTCATTCCTCCTTGAGATGTTGCCCGTCCTTTGGCAAGCATCACAAGCTACCACAAAGCCTTGCACATCCTTGAACAAACTTGGCCAAAAGAAGCCCGATTGCAACACCTTTGCACATGTTTTGTGTGAGCTAGCATGCCCTCCACATGGCAAGGAGTGACAATGGCGGATCACACTCTCCACCTCATCCTCCGGTATGCATCTTCTAAACATTCCATCCGGCCCTCTCTTGAACAAAAGTGGTTCACTCCAACAGTAGTGCCTCACATCTTTGAAGAACTTCTTTCTTTGGGCATATGTCAATCCGGGAGGCACTTCCTCACACACAAGATAGTTCACGATGTCGGCATACCATGGCTCACTTCCTCTAGACACTTGGAACAAGCACTCTTCCACCATTTGCAATTGCTCATCCCGGAATGAGTCATCAATCGGAATGTCATCTCTTTCAAGCTCTAACGGTGGGAGTCTACTAAGGTGATCCGCCACGGAATTCTCGGACCCCTTCTTGTCCCGGATTTCTAAATCAAACTCTTGAAGAAGAAGGATCCACCGAATCAACCTAGGCTTGGCATCCTTCTTGGTAAGTAGATAACGGATCGCAACATGATCAGTATAAACAATGACCTTCGCTCCAACAAGATATGAGCGGAACTTCTCAAATGCATACACAACCGCTAGCAATTCTTTATCGGTGGTAGCATAATTGAGTTGGGCATCATCTAGCGTCTTGCTAGCATAATAGATGGCATGTGTGCGCCCATCTTTCCTTTGCCCCAAAACAGCCCCAACGGCTACATCACTTGCATCACACATGATCTCAAACGGTAAACTCCAATCCGGAGGTTGCATGATAGGTGCGGAGATCAAAGCGTTCTTCAACCTACAAAAAGCCTCAAGGCAATCCTTGGAGAAAACAAACTCAACATCCTTCATTAGTAGGTTAGTAAGGGGCTTAGAAATTTTAGAGAAGTCTTTAATAAACCTCCGGTAAAAACCGGCATGCCCTAAGAAACTCCTTACCCCTTCACCGAGGTAGGTGGTGGCAACCTCTCTATCGTTTCAATCTTGGCCCTATCAACCTCAATGCCACGGTTGGACACCAAATGTCCCAACACAATACCTTCACTTACCATGAAGTGGCATTTTTCCCAATTTAAGACAAGGTTTGTCTCCTCACATCTTTTCAATACCAAAGACAAATTAGCTAGGCAATTATCAAAGGAAGATCCATAAATAGAAAAATCATCCATAAACACTTCCATGATATTCTCAATGTATTCCGAAAAGATAGCCATCATACACCTTTGGAAGGTGGCGGGTGCATTACACAACCCAAATGGCATTCTCCTATATGCAAAAGTTCCTCATAGACATGTAAATGTGGTTTTCTCTTGGTCATCGGGGTGGATAAGGATTTGGAAGAATCCACTATAGCCATCTAGGTAGCAAAAGTGAGAATGTTGAGCTAACCTCTCTAGCATTTGGTCAATGAAAGGGAGAGGGAAGTGATCTTTACTAGAGGCCATGTTCAATTTCCTATAGTCAATACACATCCTCCATCCCGTAACCGTCCTAGTTGGGATTATTTCATTGTTCTCATTAGTTACTACGGTCATCCCACCCTTCTTAGGAACTACATGAACGGGACTAACCCATTTACTATCCAAAATAGGGTAGATGATTCCCGCATCTAGCAACTTGATGATCTCTTTCTTGACTACCTCTTTCATTATAGGATTCAATCTTCTTTGATGTTCAATAGAGGGTTTATGGTTATCTTCCATCAATATCTTATGCATGCACAAAGAGGGCTTAATGCCAACTAAATCATCAATAGTATAGCCAATGGCTTTCCTATGCAATCTTAGCTCATGCAACAACTTAGCAAGTTCATCATCATTCAAGCATGCATTCACAATCACAGGATATGTAGAATTATCACCAAGAAAAGCATACTTCAAATGAGAGGGGAGGGGTTTGAGTTCAAGTTTAGGAGGACCTTTATCGAGCGGAGACGATCCAAATAACATTGGTTGGGATGAATCCAAAGCAAATGAAGGTTCTCCAAGGCTCCTTGAAGTTTGTTCATCAACAAGAGCTGCTTCTGGGGAAACCACGGGCAAGTCCACGGTTCTTGGCACATCCACGGCCGTGGAAGTTACCATGCTTGCTCTTCGGAGCTTTCCAGAGAGTTCTACGGTCGTGGAACACCTTCCACGACCGTGGTTCCTACAGGAACTCAGCACACCTTCGTGGTCTTCAATTTCAACTCTTGTCTCCTTTTCTAATGCTTCCAAGGCCTTGATTTCTTCATTGCAAGCCTCCTCAACACCTTCCTCCATCAAGCTTAAACTAAGAACCTTCTCCAAGGGGTCCTTGATCAAGATCGAGCTCACAACTTCTCTAGACTCCTCTTGCTCGACAATGTTGAATACATCTTCATCAAGGGTTGGCCCTTTCATCATTGTGGACAGCTTGAACTTGATGTTCTCTTCTCCAATGTTGAAGGAGAGAATTCCATTCTTACAATCTACCAAGCATCCGGAAGTGGCTAGGAAAGGTCTCCCTAAGATGATGGGAACCGGATAGTCCGCCGGATTGTCTAAGACAACAAAATCAATCGGCACATAGAACTTTCCTAGTTGCACCGGAATGTCCTCCAAGATCCCAACCGGGTGAGTGATCGAACAGTCCGCCATGTAAAGGGTCATCTTGACCGGTTTAGGCTCTCCTAGCCCAGCCTTGTTGCAAAGTGCAAGCGGTATGATGCTCACACTTGCCCCAAGATCACAAAGGGCTTCATACTTCACTTCTCCCACTCCGCTTGGTACACAAAAAGATCCCGGATCTCTTAGCTTAGGAGGCATCTCCTCCTTCATTATTTGGATCAATTCCGAGGATCTCTTCGTCATTCTCACTTCCCCATACTCCTCCAACTTCCTTTTGTTGGAGAGTATTTCCTTCAAGAACTTGCCATAAGCCGGCATTCCTAAGATAGCATCCATGAACGGAATGTTAATATGCAATTTAGACATAAGTTCAAGGAATTTACCAAAGTGTTTGTCTAAACGAGCCCTTGCTCGTGATTGAGGGAACGGTAGTGGTGGCTTGTATGGAGGCGGTGCCACATAAGTTGGCTCATCATTCTTGCTCTTGCCTCCACCTTCTTGTAATTGCTCTTCTTCATTCACTACTTGCTTCCCTTTGTCATTTCCCTTAGGTAAGGGATCCTTCATGCTCAACCCACTTCTCGTTGTGATGGCCAACACTTGGCCTCTTGGGTTGTCTTCGGTTCTTCCGGGAAGCTTTCTCGGATCTCTATGAGCTTCACCCGCCTTTTGGAACACTTGTGCTTCCAACACCTTTTGAGCCTTAGAAATGGAAGTCACCGTGCTCTCAAGACCACTCAACCTTCCAAGCAATTGCTCAAACATCATTTCGGTTCTATCCTTTGGAGGTTGAGTGAATCCGGGTGGAGGTTCTTGTGAAGTCTTTGGTGGTGGAGCTGCGCTTGTGGAAGCGGGAGGGTTCAAGGCTCCATCCGGGTTAGAATAGGAAAACCCGGGATGGTTATGGTTGGACCGGTAATTGTTGAATTGCCGGTTGTTGTTGAAGTTCCTTGGGCCTTGGTAGTTGTTGTAATTGCCCCTTCCCATGTAGTTCGCATCTTCTTCCTTGGAAGATAAGTTAGCTTGCACTTGCACTTGAGGGGTTGCTTGGTTCTTCAAAGTTGTAGCACACAACTCCCTCAAAGACTTTAGCTCGTTGTTGATGGCGTCAAGCTTGAAATTGCTCATGGTGACTTCACTCACCTCATATGCTCCCGCCTTTCTCCCTTCACTCTTCCTATGGGAGTACTTCTCAATCACTAAAGCTTGTTTTTCTACAAACTCCCAAGCTTCATCTACATGCTTTTCCATGAAAGTCCCACCGGAAAGAGATTGAAGCTTGAATTGGCTATCTTCATCAAGTCCTTTGAAGTAGATCTCCAATAGCTCAATTTTTGGTATACCATGGTGTGGACAATCTAGGAGAAGGTCTTTGAATCTCTCCCAAGACTTGAACAAGCTCTCTCTCTATCCTTCATTATGAAGGCATTGATCTTCCCTCTTAACTCGGTAGTCTTGGAAGGTGGGAAGAACTTAGTCAAAAACTCGGTTGTCATCTCCTCCCAAGTACTCACTCGCCCTTGTGGAATATATTGATACCAAGCTAAGGCCTTATCCTTAAGTGAAAAGGAGAAAGCCCTAAGCTTATGGTTGTTGCTCTCCAATCTAGGCGGTCTAAGAGTCTCCATCAAGATCTCATAGTTCATAAAGTGTTGATGAGGAGACTCTCCTTCCATCCCTCCGAATTGATTATGCCGGATCATTTGTAGAACTTGAGGGCGGAGTTCATAATCATGGGCTGCGGGATCTCCTAAGTTCACACCCGGACGGTGTGCTCTTTGTTCCGGATCCATACGTTGCCCTAACATTTGTGGCTCTCCAATGGAAATGGGCACAACCCGTATATTAACCGCCTCCGGCTGCGGTTGTGGTGGAGGTGGAGGTTGTTGACGATTAAGCTCTCTTTGCACAAGAGCTTGCCTAATCTCCTCAATCTCCCTCCTAGTTGCCTCTTACCTCTCATTGGCAAGTCTCCTTTCATTCTCCAAAGCTTCATCCCTTATCCTAATTTGCTCTAAAGCCTCATCCAACTCAGCTTGGAGATCTCTTCCGGCCATCTCTTTTCCCTTTTTAATGCTCTTGGATCTAGATCTAAGGGTTTTCTCCGGTTCGGGATCAAATGGAGCTAAATCCTTGCCACGAGATCTTCGCATACACCTAAAGAGTGAGATGTCCTGAAAAGCAAAGACACAAACCAAAAAGAGATCAAAAGCAACAAGAAAGACCTACACTATAAACAATCACAAATAGACTCAATCTAGACCTAGTCCCCGGCAACGGCGCCAAAAACTTGTTACGCTAAGAACGTGTGCACGCAATAAGCTTTAAATTTATACTCGTTATATTTCTCCTAACTCCTAGCGAACCCGCAGTGTACGGGATGTTTGTAGTAGGGATAGTATTCCGAGGTCGAACACAAAGACTAAGGTGAGATTGATTCGATTAGTGATTAAGTTTAGTGAAGATATAGGTTAAGGAAAAGGGAAAGAAATAAAGAAATGGAAATCTCAATGTTTTTGATGGGTTTTTCGGTGATCAATCAAGGATCACAAATCATGCGAAATAAGCAATCAACTAAGCTAACAAATCAACACGGACAAACAAGCTAAAACGAGATATGAGATCAAAGAGAGAAAAGCGGATTCTAGGGGTTGGAAATTCCGGTTATGGCATAGGACTCAAGCTATCTAATCATTCCTTGGATTAACTATGATATGTTGGGAGTGAGTGTTTCTAGATTGGGATCAATCACCGGGTAGGTCTCATGGTCCACTAGTCCGTTCCTAAGCTCTCATCACCGGGTAAGTCTCAAAGAGCCTAAGGGATGGAATTCTACACAAACCGGATTGTCACCTAGGGATCTAAATTATCCTCACCGGGTAAGTCTCGAAAGGGTTAGTCCTAAACAACTATCCTAGCACACTTAGTCCAATGGCGGCTTATGAGGCTCACCACTACCTAGAGTTTGTCATCCTTGAAATCTAAGAGTAAGAATCACCGGGTAGGTCTCTTCTAACACTTAGTTGCTAACACTTGGTCACCCTAGGATAGATTTAACTCAACAAACACTAGGATTTCAACATTCTAACAATCTAGTACTTAGATCCATCGAACCAGGGAAACCACGGGTTGTTCTACCATTTCCACGGCCGTGGAAGGGCAAGAACTAACCGTGGACTATGGCAGTGACTTCGTTCAAGCAAGCAAGTTATCCAAGGGCAAATCTAAGTTCATCCTATCATAGTCTTACCCATAACCATCCTTTCCTTACCCTAGAATCGCATCTATTTAGCCTACAACATGCATCATAACAATCGAAATCATCAAGCATAAAATCATGGCTTCCATTTACAAGATAATGAAAAGAAAGAGATGAACAAGTGAAGCAAACAAAACCAAGCTGAAATTAAGATTAGAAAGACTGACAACCCTTCCAAAAGAAGGTTTAATCGATTCTTACAACCCTAGAAAACGATTCCGAAATTCTTCACTACAAAACCTATCAAATGCTAGCAATGGTGTGTTCTTCTCTTCTTCTCCAATGGAGCTCTTCTCCTCCTTCAATGGTGTCTCCCTCCTTAGAGAATCTTCTTGTTAAGAGTATGGGAGAGAATGTGGATTTGATTGGATGATGAAAGATGCCTTCTCTCAGCCTTGCAGGACCACTTTTATACTACAACCTTGCTAGAGTGAGCCATGAGATCGTGGCACCGCTATCACAACCGTCTGGCAAAAAAAACACGGTTGGTTTCACGGCCGTGGAAGTGCCAGCAACCGTGGTTTGGTGCTTCAGCTTCGCCTTGGATCATTAAGCTATGATTTGGTGCATGGCTTGTGTTGACAAGTTCCATGAGTCCTCCTTAGCCTCTAGTTTGCATCCTAATGAGTCCGAGGGTGTGTCATCTTGATGAACGATCCTCAAACGTATCGTTTAAATTTCTAAATCTTCCAAAATACCTACAAAGCAATGCAAAAGTCCGTGTAGACGTCTATCTCGACAAAATACGTGAATTTAGTGCAAACGTTGTGAACTAGTGCTAAACCATGCATGAATGAGTGAGGAATCTATCTAAATAAGTGTCTAATCCTAAGTCATAAATCGTGTTATCACTTTCCCTCTCTCTTTTTTTATTCTCCCATACTCTTTTACGAAAAGAAGGAGAAGAAGACAGAGTTTCATCCATCGTGAATCGGTGATGATGAGGGTTCGTTTCCGGTTCCGGCTAAATACAAGAAGACGGAGTATGAAACATAAATCCCTGATGTAAAAGAAACAAAAGAGAGAAGACCGCTCAGAGCATCTAGAGACGGAATCCAAAAGATGCTCCACAAATCAAAGCCATGGAAGTGGGATCATAGTTTGAAGAAATCCAGAACATTTTCAGTACGTTGGGCTTCTTTTCTCTCTTTCCCTTTTACATTTTGATGTGAATGATATAGATCTATGAATAGAGGTATTTCTATGGTCGTCTATACCCAATCAAAAGTAAATCCCGACTTAGCACTAAAACAAGTATAGTGGTTATGTAAGGGTCGAACCCAAGAGAGTTAAGGTAATTTATTAGATGTGATTATTGATTATAGAAACAAGTAACAAAAGGGGGGTTTTGGTTGAATTGATGCACACAAAAACTTATGAAAATGAATAACGCAGCAAGTAAGACAATAATGGATGAACCTACACTAGGTTGATTCTAAGCATGCGATTGCTACTTTGGTGAGTTCCTTTTACAAGCTTTCAAGTAATCTCCCGTCTCGATCATATATATGTGTTGAGTCAACCGGCATCAACACAACTTAACAGGTTAGTGTTCCGTAAATCTACAAGAACAATTAACAAGTTAGCTTTCAAATAAAGACTAAGGGATATGAAGAATAGATTAAAACCGTTAACCTTATCATTATATTTGTGTTCCTTTTTTTTAAGAAATTACAACCCGTTATTACTTAAAGTTTACTACTAGATTAAAGACCCGAACCCGGAACCTATTAATCCTAGTTCTTTGCATGCACTTTAGAACCTAAGGTGATCAATCTCAAGTAATAGTAAAACATGCAATTAGACAATGGAGATCAAGGAAACACAAAGCATTACTGAATGAAAACTTATATTAAAGAAAAATTACAACCAAAGTAACAACGCAGCTTCAAACCAACCCAATGTAGCAAGGAAGTTAGCAAATCATTACAATGGAAATGATGAGAAAATTGGATTCTAAGTGGATAATGATGGGTGATAAGTTGGATGATACTAGCAATCAACCAAGGACTATTTATACTACAAAAGACACTAAATAGGATTAAATGGCCGGCCCAAAACAGTCATCTTTAATTCCATAAAGGTGGTGTAAACAGCCGGAGTAAAGCTTCTGTCGTTGAACCGCAGGGGCGGCCTTCAGCTCCGCAGGGGCGGTGAAGGCAAAAATGCTTGATCTTCTTCATGGCCGCAGGTGGGGCTAGGCAATTCCGCAGGGGCGGATCTTTAATGCTCTTCAAACGTCTGACCCTTCAACTTCCTGCCATTTCTGATGCCAAGACTCCGGGGCGTCCCAGTGTCGACGCAGGGGCGGTGACACAGACTCTTCATCTTCCAGCTCCTAGGTTGAGGCGCAGGCAGAGGTGCAGGGGAAAGCGTAGGGGCGCTGGTCTTCGCTTCTTCAGGGCAAGTCACCGTAGGGGCGGTGACAGCCTTCGTGGCTGGCGTTGGCGAAGGCGTAGGGAGCGCTCCGGAGTAAGGTGTCACCCGCAAGGGCGGTGACAAGGCGCCGCGGGGGCGGTGAAGCAACAGAAGCTTTGCTTCGTGAACGATCTTCACTCCTAAGTGCTTATAACTCCTTCCTTAGCTTCTTTTAGTCTTTTTCTTCTGGACCAAGGAGTTAGTAGCATAAACCGACACAAATGAAATAAAAAGACTCTAAAAACTATCCTAATTGATAGTGATTCCATCACCTATCAATCTAGATCTAGATCTAAATTTGAAAAGTTCTTCAAATGTATATATGTTTTTAAGTTCTGCATATTTCACTTTGTATCCCTTTGTTCTTGACTCGTTCTTGGAGACCTATGTCTGCATTGGTGAGGTTGATATAGTGTAATCTTGTAAATCTAAATGGACGCTAATTGATTGTCTTTCTTATTGCCTTTGTTTCTTTCTTTCGAATGGAAGATTTTTATAGTCATCGTTTGACAGATTTAATATGTATGATTTTTTAATAAGCGCTTTGTATATGTAGTCTATTCACTTCAATAGATGTGCGCTTTTCCTTCTCCGGTCCCGATCGTGTACATTGTATATACACAAAGTGGTCAAGTTGCAACGGCAAAATCCATCGATTTAGACCAACTACGGGTTTTGCAGCGGAGGAATCCATAACCAACCGCGTTTTTGTGTGAAGCGGTCAAAAGTAAGTACTTTCAATCCAACTACGGGATTTTGCAGCGGAGGAATCAATCGAATCCAACCAACTACATTTTTGTGTGTAGTGGTCGAAAGTAAGTACTTTGGATCCAACTACGGGGTTTTATAGCGGCGGAATCCATCGATTTCGACCAACTACAAGTTTTGCAGCGGCGAAATCCATTGATTCCGACCAACCATGGGTTTATTTTGGTGCGAATGATTTCTTGTGCTGGTTAAGACATTTTGTTTTCTTTCGGGAGGATCTGTAGCGCCAACTTGTATGGATCACTTTCAATCGTATATCCATCAAAATGGTGGAAACGATATCTCTCAATCGCAACTTCATTCTCTGCGTTTTCTTCTTTTGTATTTTGCCTTCTAAATTCATATGCCTTTGTGAATAATAATTATGTCGCATTTACTATATATGGACAAACCAAATCATAAGAATAGATTATCCATGAATAGAATAGATTATATATGAATGTAAACAACCCACAACTTACTCAATACTTTTACCAAATTGAAGAAGAAAATGGTAATCTGTGGGCCTCTTGAATCAATGTGTTCTTCTACACTAACTGATTTATTTACTTCTCTTTCTTACGATCTTTTTCTTTTGTAAATTTTTGTGTGGGTCGCTTTTTTAATCCTCTCTCCAATTGGCATATATATAGAAATCATGTTTTACAGTTGCATTCAGTTAGCCAAATCAACTATTTGGTTTTTATCAACCGTAATCTTCCCTTTTCTTTTCTCTTTTTATTTTTTTTCATTTATATCTTAAATTTTCATTTCTTTTACATTGAGGGAGTTAAAATGTGATTTATACGTTTTGCACTATACATAACTCAACTTTCCATTTGTTTTTATTCATTTATCACCTCATCAATAATAAATTTGTGAAAACTTATGGCCAAACAAAGATTTTCCCTCATGTGTGCATGTATGTATGAAAGTGGAGGAAATGGTGGCATGTATGTCCGACATTCACGAACGTGAGACTGATCTGAAATGGTATAGGTGGGTCTGGGTCTCCTTTCATCAACAAATGGTTGTGTTGGAAGGTGGATCTTCATGGGTTATCTTAGTCTTCTCCTTTCTTGCATTCTTAGAACATGATTGACCATGTTCTCCTGCATTATTGACCTTATAGCTTGGAAAGACCTTATCCATCTCCTCTTCTTAGTTATGCTCCTTCTCCATCTTTTAGGCTTTGGCTTCCACATTTGCATTTTTTCCCTTTCATTGCCTCTATCTTAAGAGGTTCTGAACGTGCCCTTGCAACCATGTTTGATCCCGGATGTGATTTTGTGTCCATTGACGATCCTCGATGTGCTCCTGCGTCTAGGGTGATCAATGTGATCCTTGATGTGATCCTATATCTAGATGTGATAATGTAGATGATTATGCATGATCCCTTCCTCCTTTAGAATGATTCGACCTTGAATCCAATTCTTCTAGTATAGGAGTTGTCAAGGAAGGAGGTCGTGGTCCTACAAATATCACACGTAAATAGAATGTATTAGGATGAGTCCAAATTTCAGCGGCTGTAGTTCTCAGTTTCTCATGATGTAATGATGAGAAAACTTCCGTGAAATGGAAATATGGAGTTTTTGTAGCCGGGGCTAGAGTATATGATGCGGGAATAAACCGCAGTTTCCGATATAGATCGAAAGTCCTTAACTGGGATAAAATCGGGTTGTTCTAACGAATAAATCGGTCGATTTATCAGATGAACAGATCGATTTATCGACCGTTAAGGACTTGCAATCTAGATCGGGAATTGCGGCTTATCCCCGCATCAAAGTGGTATCAAAGCTAAGCGGTTGAAGTTCGAACGTTCATAAAAAGGTTTGATTTTCTTTTGAGTCTTTAAAAGTTGAGTCTTTTCTTGTTCGCCATCTTTGCGAGATTATTTGAGTTTAACATGCGTTGATTTGTGTGAGTTTTGGAAGGGAGAAACGCCATCAACCAAACACAAGCCAGCCGTTAACCTTGAAACCTCGCCAATACAAAAAAAAAGTAAAGGAAAGAAAGTTCTTGAACAACGAATCCGAAAGTCTATTCATCAAAGAAAATTGACTTGTTCTTCCGAAAAATCGTCCGATTTTTCACCCGATTTTTGCCACTGTTGCCAATTTTGAGAAATTTTTTAGGCACACTTTGCAGAATCCAAGTGCACCCTGTGCAAGAGTATTACAAAAGAATAATTACAATACATACCTTGATCCAGTTAAAGAATTCTAGCCATATCTAATTCAAACCCGGCTAACTCTCTTTTCTTAAACTTCGCAACTCAAGGTACGTTCTTCTCTCTTCTTAATCTCTTGTGTGCTTTTCTTTAGCATTTTCTATTCTAAACACTGAGTCTTTCCTTGAGTGTGTTAGTTAGTATCTATACTTCTTAACACACTAGTTGTCTATCCACAATATCTTCTTTCTACCTTGTCGTGTGTGAAGTAAACTTCTTACAGGGATTCCTTAACCATCGCACCCCATAAGAACCTTTTACCGAAGCAAGTTGACTACTTGATTTAGTCAAGAAGTTCTAGTGAGGCCAAGGAGCTGATTAGTAAAGAAGCATTAATCCACACAAGTCAACTCCATCAACCAGCTTGCGACAACACAACACGAGCGTGAGAGCGAGAGAAAACAAGTACGATCTATTTATGATTTCTCTAACATTACGAGTTTGTTGTTACTTTGCGTGTTGGTATAGATGTCATGAAGAGATAGTCCACATGGATCTCAAAAGGACAACACTCCGGATATAGCGGACATGTTCAAGCAAATCATGACCAAGATGTCCAACATGGATAAACGGCTTGAACAAGTGGAAGCAAGGCCTAACGGAAATTACCGATCTGAATCTCATTTAAGATTTGATCCGAAGGCTGGTTATGAAGTAGGCGGAAGCTCCGCTAATCCACACACCCCCCCCTCAAGTTTCAGCTATAAACGATCAACTGATGCCCGGTAATACTCAACTTAATCAATTCTTTAATGTTAACCGCAATCCACTTTTTGGTGACGAATTTCAGGACATAAGTGATGAAGAGGATGAGGGAATTTGGAGAGATCACCCACAACATCATCAACGTAGGGGGCGCTATAATGAACACCCTGGATCCCAACATGATAATGACGGACTTGCAAAGGTCAAGGTCAAAATCCCGAGTTTTGAGGGTAGATGCGATATGGATGCATACATGGAGTGGGAGACCAAAATTGAAAATGTTTGGTCTTGTCACAACTTTAGTGAGCAAAGGAAAATCCAACTTGTTGCTTTGGAATATCAAGGCTACTCTCTCATTTGGTGGGATCATCTCATCAAAGAATGGAGAAGAGCGGGAAAGCCGGACATCACCACTTCGGAACGCATGAAAGCCTTGATGAAGGCTAGGTTTGTGCCACCACACTGTGGTCGGGAGCTGAGACAACGCTTAGAGAATCTTAAACAAGATTCCATGTCCGTAGAGGAAGTCTACACCGCCATGCAAACGGCAATTGTGAAAGCCAACATACAAGAGGATGAGGAGTCTATTATGACCCGATTCTTACGAATTTTACATCCCTCTTTAGCTAATGAAATTGATCTTTATCCCTATACTTCTATGACTAACTTACTGTATTTGGCTATCAGGGTGGAGAAAAAGATCAAAGGACAGAATCAAGGAACAACTTCTTGGACTCCAGAGAAGAAAAATTGGCCCACTAACAGAAAAATAGACCGATTTTTCAATCGATTTTCTTCTCAGAACGACGATGGAAAACGTTCTTTGTCCGATCCAGCAGATCCCAAACCTTCTACTCAGTCTCGTCCTTTGAATCAGCTTTCAAAGGACCATAAAAGGAGTACTTCTAACCCTACCTCACGATCAAGAGATATAGTTTGTTTTAAATGTCAAGGTAGAGGTCACTATATGCACGATTGTCCTAATAAACAAGTCTTATTTATTAATCAACAAGGACAATATAAAAGTGAAGAAGAAACTGAGCATGATCATACCCACATCAATGCATTACATGAGCATGAGCATGATAATCAAAGTGATAGTGAGTGTGAATATGAACATGGTGATTCTTTGATTGTTAGATGCACTTTGCATGCTAAAATTGATTTATGTGAGGATAATCAACGTGAAAACCTTTTTTATACTCGATGACTTGTTCAAGGAAAGGTTTGTAAAATGATTATTGACGGGGGCAGTTGTTGCAACATTGCTAGTGAAGAATTGATCACTAAGTTGCAAATCGCTACCTTCTACCATCCTCGGCCTTATAAATTACATTGGATGAATGATTGTGGGGAATTAATGGTTAATAAACAGGCTCGAATTGCGTTTGCTTTGGATAAATATGAAGATATTGTTGTTTGTGATGTTGTGCCTATGTAAGCATGTCATATTTTGTTAGGCCACCCTTGGCAATTTGATAGAAAGGTTATTCATGACGGATTTTCTATAACGACCGGATTTTTTGTTACGCTTTGATAGGGTTAGAGGAGTTTAGAAAACGAAATTAAAATTTAGTTAGACTAGGATATACAAGTTTAATTTTGGAAGTCGTTTGATTAAATACCTTGTTCTAAGTTTCGGGACGAAACTTATTTTAAGGGGGTACTGATGTAACATCCGGAATTTTTATTCCGCTTAATTCCGTATCAAACCGGGTTTTGATCCGTTGATCTTTCTCTGTCTACCTAGTCGTACACACTATCTCAAATTTTATCATTTTATGTAAACTCACTTCACATAAAATGATAGAATTTTATATCAAACCCTAATTTAGAACATGACTTGTCTTTGACAAGGTCATGACGTCCTAGTGACGAGATCAAGACGAGCCCAAGACAAGGCCATGCATGGGCTTGACAAAGCCATGACGAGTTTTGACAAGTTGTGACAACTCATCCCACTCTTATTTTTACCTTGTTTCAGCCCAGCCTTGCCTTTGCTCTAGCCCAGAATTTGTCCTTGCTTGTGTGCTGCCCAGCAGTGGCTTTGTGTCCGTCCAGCCCAGCAGTGGCTTTGTGTCCGTCCAGCCCAGCAGTGGCTTTGTGTCCGTCCATCCCAACCAGCCTTGCATTGCCCTTCAGCAACCCTAGAAGACAGCAGCCCATGGATCTCCTACATTGCATCTTGATCTTCTTCAGCCCATGAGGACATCCAACCCAAGACGTAACACCTGTACGTCTCTCTCCCCAAACGTCTGTATTCAAGTCTCGACAGATTCTCTCCCTTCTGCAGTGGTCGTGAATTCCAGACTTCATAGACAGCCATATTCAGTCCTCACCAGCAACAAGGAGCACACCCCCTTAGCCTCGAGCCAGCGTATACACTTCCCTGCAGCGTCGACAATACCGGACATCCTGTAGAATTGGTGACCCTCTTCTTCCCTTCTTCCTCAGGTCCTAATCGAGATTTAAACCTCCCTTAACCTGACTTGGAGTTACTATCTGTAAATCTGTGAAGATTCAGCCTTTTTCTGAATTTTCGAAACTGTGTTGAGTATCCAACTTCGGGGCCAGATTTAGGTATGCTAAACTCATTATTTTTGGCTGAATTTAGGATATGATATATTTGGAATATTGTGGTAGATCATATTAAAATATGAGAGGAATCCGAGTTACAGTTTAAGAGTTATGGTGTCCCAAAGTAGAGAACTTGAGCAGTTTATAGGTTGTGCTGAATTTTGTCTAAAACTGCTTGTGATCCAGTTTTGTGATATAGATTTGATTGGGCTATATTTCTTGGTTAGACTTGAATTTTGGATATGTCATAGTTAATATTTTATAGTAGAACATATCAAACTTTGGGATAAATCCAGCGAGTAGTATAAGAGTTATGATTTTTCAAAGTTGAGACAGTGTGCTGTTTGTTAAGTGTTTGCTGAATTTCCAAAGTGTGGAAAACTGCATGTCGATATAGTTTTGTGATCCAGATTTGGGTAAGTTAGACTCCTCCTTTAGTGCTGATTTTTGGATATGTTGTAGTTGATATTATATAGTATAACATACTGAAATTTGAGAATATTCCGAGATATAGTTAAGGAGATAGGATTCTCCAAAGTTGGTTCCTCATGCAGTTTTGTGAAATAGATTTGGAGGGGTTATTGACCGCTGCTGGACGTGATTTTTGAATATGTTGTTTCTGGATATATATATATATATAGGAGCATGTGGTAAAATTTGAGAACGATCTGTTGGGTTAATCCAGATTTAGGATGTTCCGAAGTTGGGTATAAGTATAGTTTAGTTTAGAAGAGTTGTGTTAGGTTTTAAGTGTCAATCCATCTCATGCGTTTATGTTCTTGTGAGGATGTTGAGCCTAGAAGTCTAAGGACTTCTAGTTGACTAGAGCGTTGTTTGATTCGTGTGCCTTGTCTTGAACAGGCGTTGTGCGTTTTCCCGAGGGGAACTTGAGAGTGTGCTGATCGGTTGCTCTTGGAGACTGGTAAGTCCACGGACTTACTTAGCTGTCTTCTTGTATGAGTGTAATGTGTGTGAGTGGTGTTTGTTAGTTATGATAAACAACGAAACCGGATTAGACCGACTTTATTATTTACGTAATTGACCCAAGTATATGATAACGGGTCGTGACATCATCTGCCTAGCTCTTGCGAGAGTCTAGGAGGTTCCCTGCGACCAGCCTAGGCAGGTAGACGGTCAGATGCATTAGTACCATTCCTCGTTGGTAAACGGGGACAGGGGCGAGGTTTGGGAATCCCTCGTGTCACAAAATAAGTATCAACAGTAATAACCTATCACCTAATTAAAGTTAATAAAAGGGTTGAGTGTTGCATGTTGATTGTGTATGTTGTTTGTTTGTGCTTTTACCTTTATACTTATGAATAGAATGTTAGCTAACGGTTTTATACCGCTTGTAGATGCCTTGCAGGTTAAGACAATTGTAGAGAGATCCGGAGGGAATGGTCAGTCGGGTCCACGTACTCATTTAGTTGGGGACGGGGATGTCTTCTGTTCTTCATATGCGTCGTTTTAATACCTTTCCTTTGTAAGGCTGATACATATTCTTCATATATATATTGTTTACAGTTTTCAAATATTTTAAATACTTTTGTGCCTTGTTGTAAGATCCTAGTGAAATTGTTGTCAAACTAAGGTCGGGACCCATTGTGAGGTCCTAACTAGTAGCTCCCCGAGTTCTCAAAATTTGGGGTGTTACATTTTCTAATAAACATTCGTTTGAGTTTAAAGGGAAATCCATTACTCTCAAACCCATGACTCCTTTGCACATTGCAAAGCATTACGACAATAAAAACGCAAGCAAAAGGACAAAGAAAAAACTCTCATAGAAGAAAAATCAGACAGTTCTTGGAAAAATCGACCGATTTCTTAAGAAAATCGGTCTGTTCAAGGGAAAATCGACCGATTTTCCTGTAGCTCATCCAGTTTTTCCTCTCTGGGACAACAACGAGCCCTTCTTTCTTCTAAATGGGAGTTTCTTGATCATTATATCCCTTTAGATATTTCTTTATTGAGTCTATATAAAAGCCTACTGACTTTGAATGATGATGTGAAGACCGCTTTACCTTTAAACATATTACAGGCTTTGAATGAATACGAAGACGTATTTCCGGATGAGATTCTTGCCGGACCTCCACCATTACGAGGCATTGAGCATAGGATTGATTTCATTCCAGGTTTGTCAGTTCCTAACCGCCCTTCTTATAGAATGAGTCCACATGAAAGCCAAGAAGTACAAGATCAAATGCAAGACCTTTTGAACAAAGGCTACGTACGTGAGAGTTTGAGTCCTTGTGCGGTTCCGGTTCTATTGGTGCCCAAAAAGGACAACACTTTGAGGATGAGTGTGGATTTTCGAGCAATCGACAACATCACTATCAAGTATAGACATCCCATTCCTCGATTGGATGATATGCTAGATGAGTTGAGCAGTTCCACTTTGTTTTCAAAGATTGATCATAAGATTGAGTATCACCAATTCCGAATGAGGGAGGGAGATGAATGGAAAATAACATTCAAGACCAAATTTGGACTTTATGAGTGGTTAGTAATGCCTTTCGGTTTAACTAACGCTCCTAGTACTTTTATGAGGTTAATGAATCATGTCTTATGCCATTTTATTGGAAAGTTTGTGGTTGTTTACTTTGATGACATCCTTATTTATAGCAAATCCATTGAGGAGCATGAAGAACACTTAAGGGAAGTACTTGCAACTCTTAGATCTTAATATCTATATGTCAATATTAAGAAATGTGAGTTTAGTACTAAATCAAGTAGTTTTTCTTGGATTTGTTGTCAGCAGAAGAGGTCTTGATATGGATAAGGAGAAAATCAAAGCCATTCAATAATGGCCTACACCTACCATCGATGAAAATGTGCAATCTTTCCATGGATTGACAACGTTCTATAGGCGCTTTGTGAAGGATTTCAGCACCATTGCATTGTTGGAGATTTGGGCTAAGTCTTCATTGTAACCGTTGAGCTTGTCTTGAGACAAGGTGCAATGAGTTATTCACATGTGTGTCACTATGGTCCGGGTTACGGGAGGCAAGACAAGTGAATGGTACTAAGAACAACTAGTATTATAAGGGGAGTCGAATCAAAGCAAGGTGATTCACGACAAGGTCAACTTGTGCTAGCTTTTAGAAGGCCAACGTTTGGGGATTTTTAGCCATATTTTATCGGCGCACCTTTGGTTCTTAGGCCTTATATTGGATAAAGAATATGTGGTTAAAAATTGGGAGCAATCCAAGCTCAAATGCTTAGTGAATGTCAATGAAGCAGCTAGTGAGCTTCTTAAGGAGCTACACTAGCTTGAGCTAAGATATTGAGTGTTTGAGGATCTTGAAGCTTACCCTAGCTATATTAAAGTGAATGAAGCTCATTGAAAGTGTTTGGACCAAGAAAAACAAGCTAGCTCTAAGCTAGCTCCGGGGAGCGGTTTTGGGCTTCCTATGTGGGCCTTGGGCCTCGGGCTTTCTAGGGCTTCAAGGCCCATCTTCCAAGTAACTTCCACGTAACTTCCATAACCGATTATAACCTCTTTTAACTCCCCAAAACCGTGGCCCCCTATGCCTATAAAAGGGAGAGCCATTTGCACTTGATTGAACATTCGTTTTTGCAACAATAAAGCTTTTAGTTCCATTGTATTGACATTGGATAGGCCTTCTTATAAGCTTGTTTGTAAAACTCGAAAGACCAGTATAGTTCCTTTGTATTGACAAAGGATAGGCATCCATCTTAGTTTGGTTTTGTATTGACAAAACCTAGGAATATCCTTTCTACAAAGTAAGACAAGTAAGTCTCTTACTTAGTCTTTGTAACGTGTAACGTTTTATCCCACTAAGGTATTTGGATATTCTCGGTGTAGGGGAGAATACAATTAGAAGGAAAGTTCATTTATGAATGACTCATTACATTATCCAAGTCAATGGTTTTAACATATAACAACCGGTTTATATGACGTGCAATTGAACATAACTTCTATTAGAGTTTTGTCTACTCCTTTTCGGAGATTACAAACTCTTGATTGGGTTTTGTCTACTCCTTTGTGGAGATTACAAACCCTTGGTTAATAATTTGTTTTTAGTTCAAGATAATTATATTAAATTGATTGGCAATTGGGAGAACCGTCTACTGACATAAGTGAGACTACGGCCCTTTGGTCTAAAACCGGACACCGAAATTCCAACAATCTTCTAAGTGTATTTATTGTTAATTGTTTTGTTGGATTGGATTGATCAATAATGAGTAAGACGTTAATGACAGAAATGACTTCTCGTTTTGGGAAGTTGGATAAGTTTGAGGGTGTAGACTTTAGGATGTGGCAAAAGAAAATGCACTTTCTCTTTACTACACTAAAAGTCGCTTATGTACTCACTACACCTAGACCGGCCGAGCCGGTTGATGATATGGTGGAGGAGATAGAGGTTGTCCGACGAAGGAGTAAATGGGATAATGATGACTACATATGTCATGGTCATATTCTCAATGGCATGAGTGATGCATTGTTTGATGTCTACCAAAGTGTAGAGTCATCAACATCAATGTGGGATCAACTGGAGTCTAAGTACATGGCAGAGGATGCTTCATCTCGCAAATTCTTAGTCTCGGATTTTAACTCATATAAAATGGTGGAATCAAGGCCGGTAATGGAACAACACAATGAATTGCTCCGGATTCGGGAGGTTCACTCAACATGCCATGCACATGGATGAGGCCATTGCGGTTTCGTCTATAATGGATAAGTTCCCCCCTCTTGGAAGGACTTCCGCCATGTGCTAAAGCACAAGAAGGAAGAACTCACGTTGGTGGAACTTGGCTCTCACCTTCAAATTGAACAAGGTCTTAAGGCACAAGAAGGAGGACTCAAGAAGGAGGATAAAACTTCTACTTCCAACGAGGCCAACATGATGGATGGCAAGGGCAAAAGGAAGAGGTTCAAAGGAAAGGACAAAGACAAGGACAAGGATAAGGGAAATAAGTCCAAGAAGGATAATATTAACAAGAAACCAAAAGGGTCTTGTTGGAAGTGTGGCAAGTCTGGCCACTTCAAACGGGATTGCAAGGTTAATAATGGATCCAAGGGTGGAGGCCAAAGTGGCCAAAACCCCTCCAACCAAGGTGACTCACTTATGAGTCTTGATTCTAACTTTGATATAAATTCTGATTTGAATTATGTGTCATTGACTTTTAAATGTTTGTCATGCAGGATGATGACCTTGGATGGTGGGTTGACTCGGGTGCAACAACTCATGTTTGCAAAGATCGGCGTTGGTTCAAGACATACGTTGTTGCTAACGATGGAGCACTCATACATATGGGAAACGAGTCTACCACCCCCGTTCTAGGAAGAGGACGGGTTGATCTATACTTCACAAGTGGCAAGACTCTAGTCTTGTCAAATGTACTACATGCACCGGCCATTAGAAAGAATGTGGTTTGTGGTGGTGTACTCAATAGGCTTGGCTTCAAACAAGTCATAGAAGCCGACCGCTATGTATTATCTAGGAGAGGAACATTTGTAGGCTTTGGCCATTCGAACAATAATATGTTTCTTCTCTCTTTATGTAATAACCTTTCTAATACTAATATAAACAAGAATAGTTTGTTTACATTGTCTTCTTCTTCTTCCAATTGTGATTTTGTCAAATGGCATGCACGGCTTGGACATGTTCATTTTAAGCGTATGAATGACATGACTAAGGCTGGTATTTTACCTAAACTTGACTTGCCAAAAGACAAGTGTAAAACGTGCATGTTGACCAAGATAACAAGACTTCCATTTCCTAGAGTTGAAAGAGAACAATCAATGCTCAGCTTAGTCCACTCGGATCTAGACGACTTGCACTCTACTCCTTCATTAGGAAAAAAGAAGTATTACGTAACATTCATAGATGATTACTCTAGGTATTGTTACGTATATCTACACTTTGCAAAGAGTGATGCCTTAGACAAATTCTATGTATTCAAGAATGAATCTGAGTTGCAACAAGGTACCTTAATAAAAAGACTACGCACAGATCGTGGTGGTGAATTTATGGATAAGGAATACTTTGAGAGTGTCGGGATCATACATGAGACCACGGCACCTTACACACCACAATCAAATGGTGTGGCCGAACGAAAGAACTGAGTGCTTAAAGAGATGGTCAATGCCATGTTGTCCTACTTGGGTCTTAAGAATTCGTTTTGGGGTGAAGCTATGCTCACGACAAACTACTTGCTTAATCGTGTTCCAAACAAAGGAAGCAAGAAGACTCCTTACGAACTATGGTTCAAAAGGAAACCAAACCTACATTACTTACGAGTTTGGGGATGTCGAGCCATAGTAAGGCTAAATGACAACAAACATAAGACTTTAGGTGAAAGAGGTGTTGAGTGTGTGTTCATTGGCTATGCCGAACACTCCAAAGCTTATAGGTTCTATGTGATAGAACCAAATGACTTCATCTCGGTTAATACCGTAATAGAGTCCAGGGATGCCATCTTTGATGAAGATCGCTTCACCTCGGCTCCTAGGCCTAGGGAAGTGATCAACATGACCTTAGATGAGGAATACCCAAACAAGCATCATAGGATTCAAGATGAATCCCGGCAAGTGTCCCACGGGCTTGACTTGCCAGAGATTGCTCCTATGAGCACTAATTTATCCCAAAAATCGATTTTCCAAGTGTTCTTGGTTGAAGGGTCAAGGGATAATGAAATGGATCGTCACTCTTACTTTCATATAGATGAGGATCCAAAGACATTTGACGAGGCCATGAAGTCTCAAGATGTTGCCTTCTGGAAGGAAGCAATCCAAGAGGAGATGGACTCTATTATGGGTAACCATACATGGGAGTTAGCCAACCTTCCTTCCGGTTGTAAACCTTTGGGATGCAAATGGATCTTCAAGAGGAAGATGAAAGTTGACGGTTCCATTGACAAGTTTAAAGCATGCTTGGTCATCCAAGGCTTTAGACAAAGGGAAGGTGTCGATTACTTTGACACATATGCTCCGGTGGCTAGGATTACAACCATTAGGTTATTAATAGCTATGGAGGCTATACATAATCTAGTGATTCATCAAATGGATGTCAAGACAGCATTCCTTAATGGTGATCTAGATGAGGAAGTGTATATGAGACAACCTGAAGGGTTTGTTTTAAAAGGACAAGAGCACAAAGTGTGTCGCTTGGTCAAATCCTTGTATGGACTAAAGCAAGCTCCAAAACAATGGCATCAAAAGTTTGATGATGTTGTATTATCAAATGGATTTAAGATAAATCAAGCTGACAAGTGTGTCTATAGTAAGTTTGATCATACCGGTCAAGGTGTGATCATATGCTTATATGTTGCTGACATGTTGATCTTTGGAACAAACCAAAGACAAGTAGATCTCACTAAGGATTTCTTGTCCACTAAGTTTTCTATGAAAGACTTAGGTGAGGCGGATGTGATTCTAGGCATAAGAATCAAACGTGATGTTAAAGGCTTAAGCCTCACACAATCACACTACATTGAGAAGATTGTCAAACGCTTCCAATGTGATAAAATTTCAACTGTTACTACTCCTATGGACTCAAGTGAAAAATTGATGCCCAACCAAGGATCATCTGTCTCTCAACTTGAGTATGCACAAGTAATAGGATGTTGCATGTATGCAATGACTAGCACTAGGCCATATATTGCTTTTGCTATTGGTAAATTGAGTAGGTACACAAGTTGTCCTAACTCACAACATTGGAAGGCACTAAGGCGTGTGCTTAGGTACCTCAAGGGGACCATGGGTTTTGGCATCTTGTACAGTAAGTATCCTTCAGTGATAGAAGGCTACTCGGATGCGTCATGGATCACTAATCTAGATGATCACTCATCCACCACAGAATGGGTTTTCTTGTTAGGTGGTGGTGCCATTTCGTGGGCTTCAAAGAAGCAAACGTGCATCACTACCTCGACCATGGAGTCCGAGTTTGTGGCATTTGCCGCTGCCGGTAAGGAAGCTAAATGGCTAAGAAATTTGGTTCTAGAAATTCCTCTATGGCCAAAACTGGTTTCTCCTATCTCAGTTCATTGTGATAGTGCAGCTATGTTGGCTAAAGCTTATAGCCAAACGTACAATGGAAAATCAAGACATCTTGGTGTGAGACATAGCTCGGTTAGAGAGCTCATAACTCACGGTATAATATCGCTCGATTTTGTGAGAACACACAATAATCTAGCCGATCACTTAACCAAGAGCTTGGCTAGGGACTTAGTTCAAAAGTCAGCCAAGGGATGGGGTTAACGACCTAAATTGAAAACGACTTGTCATGGGACACCCAATTCGCCTATGGCTTGATGCCTTAGCCGAATTCAATGAGGAAAGCCCATTCCAAAAAGTTGTGAGCATAAAATGTCCATCCAAGGTAATGCTTTATGCCTATATAATATGTATAGTTTGAAATATGTAATTTCTTAACAACTCTTTTGAAAAATTGCAATCATAGGTGCAAGATCAAAGAGAGTTGGCTTCGTGAACGTGAAGTGTCAAGGCTTCTTCAAGGGAGTAGATGGTCGACTCACCTATATGTTCATTAAAGGATTAGGACACAATAGCCTTTAAATGTGTCATTTATTTGTAAAGGAAATGTAAATTTCGTATATGTTGTCTTCATGTACTTAAACAAGTTAAGTGGTTCAATCCATTAGGACAACACAATTCTTTAGTGCAAAATGTGTAATTATACTAATTCAATAAATTCAATCGAAAGATATTTATGATTATGCGAATATTTTGTTTGTATGTCTATTAAAAATTTCTTGACTTTGCTCAAATGGGAGAGGAATGTTGGAGATTTGGGCTAAGTCTTCATTGTAACCGTTGAGCTTGTCTTGAGACAAGGTGCAATGAGTTGTTCACATGTGTCTCACTAAGGTCCGGGTTGCGGGAGGCAAGACAAGTGACCGGCACTAAGAACAACTAGTATTATAAGGGGAGTCGAATCAAAGCAAGGTGATTCACGACAAGGTCAACTTGTGCTAGCTTTTAGAAGGCCGACGTTTGGGGCTTTTTAGCCACATTTTATCGGCACACCTTTGGTTCTTAGGCCTTATATTGGCTAAAGAATATGTGGTTCAAAATTGGGAGCAATCCAAGCTCAAATGCTTAGTGAATGTCAATGAAGCAGCTAGTGAGCTTCTTAAGGAGCTACACTAGCTTGAGCTAAGATATTGAGTGTTTGAGGATCTTGGAGCTTACCCTAGCTATATTAAAGTGAATGAAGCTCATTGGAAGTGTTTGAACCAAGAAAAGTAAGCTAGCTCTAAGCTAGCTCCGGGGAGCGGTTTTGGGCTTCCTATGTGGGCCTCAGGCCTCGGGCTTTCTAGGGCTTCAAGGCCTATCTTCCAAGTAACTTCCACGTAACTTCCATAACCAATTTTAACCTCTTTTAACTCCCCAAAACCGTGGCCCCCTATGCCAATAAAAGGGAGAGTCATTTGCACTTGATTGAACATTCGTTTTTGCAACAATAAAGCTTTTAGTTCCATTGTATTGACATTGGATAGGCCTTCTTATAAGCTTGTTTGCAAAACTCGAAAGACCAGTATAGTTCCTTTGTATTGACAAAGGATAGGCATCCATCTTAGTTTGGTTTTGTATTGACAAAACCTAGGAATATCCTTTCTACAAAGTAAGACAAGTAAGTCTCTTACTTAGTCTTTGTAGCGTGTAACGATTTATCCCACTAAGGTATTTGGATATTCTCGGTGTAGGGGAGAATACAATTAGAAGGAAATTCATTTATGAATGACTCATTACATTATCCAAGTCAATGGTTTTAACATATAACAACCGGTTTATAAAACGTGCAATTGAACATAACTTCTATTAGAGTTTTGTCTACTCCTTTTCGGAGATTACAAACTCTTGATTGGGTTTTGTCTACTCCTTTGTGGAGATTACAAACCCTTGATTAATAATTTGTTTTTAGTTCAAGATAATTATATTAAATTGATTGGCAATTGGGAGAACCGTCTACTCACATAAGTGAGACTACGGCCCTTTGGTCTAAAACCGGACACCGAAATTCCAACATTGCATCCCCTCTCACGCAGATCACGAAGAAGAAAGTATCGTTCGAGTGGGGAGAAACGCAAGAGAAAGCATTATCGGAACTAAAGAGGCGATTATCAAATGCACCTCTTCTTGCACATCCGGATTTCACCAAACCCTTTGAAGTAGAGTGTGACACTTCAAGTATTGGTATAGGAGGAGTATTCATGCAAGAAGGTAAACCTCTAGCCTACATTAGTGAGAAATTAAAAGGTCCATGTTTGAACTACTCTACTTACGATAAAGAATTATATGCTTTATTTTGAGTTTTTAAAACATGGCAGCACTATATTTGGCCTAATGAATTCATCCTTAGAACTGATCATGAGTCTTTGAAACATTTTCGAAGTCAAGATAAGTTGGACAGGAGACATGGACGTTGGATGGAGTTCATTGAGACATTTCATTATATTATCAAATATAAGAAAGGGAAGGATAATGTCGTAGCGGATGCCCTTTCCAGGAGGTATACTTTGATCACAACAATGGGTTCTAAAGTCCTAGGATTCCATTATATCAACGATCTATACGAGGATAATGAAGACTTTGGCGATATATACACTGGATGCAAAAATCGACTCAGTCTCAAGAAAATCGACCGATTTTCTACCCGATTTTTGCCCCAATTGAGAGATAAGTATTATCCTTTTGAAGGTTTTTTGTTCCATGAGGATAAAGTTTGTATTCCTAGATGTTCTCTGAGATTATTATTAGTTGAGGAGGATAATATGGGAGGATTAATGACACTTTGGAAGAGATAAGACTTAATATATGCTTCATTCTCACTTTTATTGACCTCACATGCATAAAGATGTTGAACATTTGCTTAAGATGTGTCTTGTGTGTCTAAAACCGAAGTCAAGACTGAAAACACACGGTTTGTATACTCCTTTACCTATTCCTACATCACCTTGGCTTGACATTAGTATGGATTTTGTTGTAGGATTGCCATGGACTAAGAATGGGAGAGACTATATTTTTAGTTGCTGATCGCTTTTCTAAAATGGCTCACTTTATTGCTTGTCATAAAACTAATGATGCATATAATGTAGCTAACTTGTTTTTCAAGGAAGTTGTTAGATTGCATGGAGTTCCAAGAACTATTGTGAGCGATATAGATGTTAAGTTCCTTAGTTTCTTTTGGAAGACACTTTGGGAAAAGCTAGGTTCAAAGTTGTTGTTTTCAACTTCTAGTCATCCACAAACGGATGGTCAAACAGAGGTAACCAATCGAACTTTAACTACTATATTAAGAGATGATTTGAAAGATAATTTGAATGCTTGGGAAGATGTGTTGCCACATATTGAATTTGCTTATAACCGAACCTTGCATTCATCTACTAACCTAGTGTCATTTGAGTATTTTTTATGGAGTGAATCATTTGACTCCCTTTGATCTTATTCCGTTGCCTCTAGAGGAGCGAGTCAATTTTGTTGCAGGAAAACAGGCGGAGGTCATAAGGGAGTTACATGAGAAGACACGTACACGACTGGAGCAAAAAGGAATTTCCCTTGCTTCTAAAGCAAACCGGAATCGCAAGGAGATGTTATTCAAACCCGGAGATCTAGTGTGGTTGCATCTATGGAAGCAGCGATTTCCGGACAAACGGAAGTCTAAGTTATCTCCAAGAGGAGACGGACCCTTTAGAGTGAAAAGGAAAGTTGGTGACAATGCTTACGTCTTGTAACTTCCAGCTTATTATGGTGTAAGTCCCACCTTCAACGTTGGTGATTCAAATCCTTACGACTTTAGAGATGAGCTTGCCGATGATTCGAGAATGAATCCTTCTCAAGAAGGGGAGTCTACACGAACTCTTGTCGGTTTTGTAGGTATTTGGGGAGCTTTTGGAGCTTAATCGGTACATTCGAGGATCGTTCCTCGAGATGACACACTTCCGGACTCATTAAGGAGCAAACTAGGAGCAAAGGAGAACACATAGGACCTTGTTGGTGCAAGCCTTGCACCAACTCGTGGCTTAACGATCCAAAGGAAGCTGAACAAGAAAAACCACGGCCCAAAGCCAAGAACCACGCCCGTAATTTTGGCCGTGATTTCCTCTGGACAGCTGTGACAGCTGTCCCATGATCTCCATGCTCGACTCTTGCCCTTGATGGAGAATAAAAGTGGTCCTGCAGGTTGTTGCTAGGAGATGCTCTCACACATTCTCTCTCACACTCTCTTACACACACATCATTCCATTGGTGGATAAGCTTGGAGAATAAGAAAACACTCACATTTTGGGAAGAAGAAGAACAACACTAATCTTAGAGTTTTCATAGTTTTTGAGTGATTTTTGGGTGACCTTGGTTGAAGACATTTGCAAAGATTGTAAGGAACGTTTTGGACCTTCTTTTGAAGGGTTGTAAGTCTTACTTAAACTTATATTCAGCTGGGTTTTCTTGTTTCTACTTGTTTCTTTTCTCTTTCATTTGATTTTCTTGCTATGGAAGCCATCAATGGTTGCTTGTTGAGTTTGAATCTTAAAATGCATGTTGTTGGCTAAATAGTTGTGATTCTAGGGTAATGGAATGATGGTTATGGCTTGGACTATGATAGAATAGACTTGAATGTGCCCTTGAATGATTTTCTTGCTCGAACCTAACCACTGTTGAGAATCACGGTCTGTTCATGTCTTTCCATGGCCGTGGTTTAGGATGATCCGCCCGTGGTTTTCTCTGTTGTGATTGTATTGATAAATCTGAGTGTTAGGATGTTAGATTGTTGAAATCCTAGTGTTTGTTAAGCATAATCTAGCCTAGGGTGACCTAATGCTAGCAAACTAAGTGAGGGAAGAGACCTACCCGGTAATTCTCGATCTTAGATACTCAAGATGATGAACCCTAGGTAGTAGTGAGCCTCATAAGCCGCTATTGAACTGAGTGTGCTAGGGTTGTTACTTAGGACTTGCCTTCCCGAGACTTACCCGGTAAGGAGAGGTTTGACCCCTAGATAGCAATCCGGTTTGTGTAGAATTCCCAACCTTAGGCTCTTAGAGACTTACCCGGTAATAGGACCTTAGGTGCGGGATTAGTGGACCAAGAGACCTACCCGGTGATTGATCCCATTTGAGAAACACCCTTTCCCAACATACCGTAGCTTATCCAAGGTTGATTAGAAGCTTGAGTCCAATGCCATAACCGGAAGTCCTAACCCCTAGAATCCGCTTTTCTCTCTTTGATCACATTTCTTGTGTTTGTGTTGCTTGTTTATTTTGCTAGCTTGAGTTGTTAGTTTGATTTATAACATTGCACGATTTGTGATCTTTGCTTGATCACCACAAAACCAAACCCAAAAATATAATGATTTTTCATTTCTTTATTCCCTTCTCTTTTCTTAGACTAGATTTACACTATACATGATCACTTGTTTGATTTGATTTCACCTTAGTCTTTGTGTTTGACCTCGGAATACTATCCTTTCTACAAAACGACCCATAAACTGTGGGTTCGCTAGGAGTTAGGAAATTATATCGAGTTATAAATTTAAGACTTTTGTGCTATACGTTTCTAGCGTAACAAGTTTTTGGCGCTGTTGCCGGGGACTAGGTCTATATTGAATCATTGTGTGTGATTATCCATAGTGTAGGTCTTTCTTGTTGCTTTTGATCTTGTTTGGTTCGTGTCTTTGAATTTTCAGGACATCTCTCATTCTTTAGGTGCATGCGAAGATCTCGTGGAAAGGATTTAGCTCCATTCGATCCCGAACCGGACAAAACCCTTAAGACTAGATCCAAGAGCATTAATAAGAAGAAGGAGATGGCCGGAAGAGATCTTCAAGATGAGTTGAATGAAGCCTTAGAGCAACTTAGGCAAAGGGATGAAGCCTTGAAGAATGAGAGGAGACTTGCCAATAAGAGGCAAGAAGCAACTAGGAGGGAAATTGAAGAGATTAGGCAAGCTCTTGTGCAAAGGGAGCTTAATCGTCAACAACCTCCACCACCACCACCACCACCGCAGCCGGCGGTCAATGTTCGGTTTGAGCCGATCATCATTGAGGAGCCACAAACGCTAGGGCAACGTATGGATCCAACCCAAAGAGTGCACCATCTGGGTGCAAACTTAGGAGATCCCGCAGCCCATGACTATGAGCTCCGCTCTCAAGTGCTACAAATGATCCGGCACAATCAATTTGGAGGGATGGAAGGAGAGTCTCCTCATCAACACTTGATGAACTATGAGATCTTGATGGAGACTCTAAGGCCCCCTAGATTGGAGAACAACAACCATAAGCTTAGGGCTTTCTCCTTCTCACTTAAGGATACGGCCTTGGCTTGGTATCAATCCATTCCACTAGGACGTGTGAGTACTTAGGAGGAGATGACAACCGAGTTCTTGACAAAGTTCTTCCCACCTTCCAAGACAACCGAGCTAAGAGGGAAGATCAATGCCTTCGTGATGAAGGATAGAGAGAGCCTATTCAAATATTGGGAGAGGTTCAAGGACCTCCTCCTAGATTGTCCACACCATGGGATACCAAAGATAGAGCTTTTGGAGATATATTTCAAGGGGCTTGATAAGGATAGTCAATTCAAGCTCCAATCGCTTTTCGGAGGAACATTCATGGAGAAGAATGTGGATGAGGCTTGGTGATAGAGAAGTACTCCCATAGGAAGAGTGATGGGAGGAAACCGGGAGTATATGAAGTGAGCGAAGTCACCATGAGTAACTACAAACTCGATGCAATCAACAATGAGCTTAAGTCTTTGAGGGAGTTGTGTGCCACAACCTTAAAGAATCAAGCAAGTCCTCAAGTGCAAGTGCAAGCCAATTTGGCTTCCAAAGAGGAGGACATTAACTACATGGGAAGGGGTAACTTCAACAATTATCAAGGCCCTAGGAACTTCAACAACAACAGCCGACAATACAACAATTACCGGCCTAATCATAACCATCCCGAGTTCTCCTATTCTAACCTGGATGGTGCCTTGAACCCTCCCGCTTCCACAAGCGCAGCTCCACCACCTAAGGCTTCACAAGAGCCTCCACCCGGTTTTGCTCAACCTCCAATGGATAGGACCAAAATGATGTTTGAAAAATTGCTTGGAAGGTTGAGTGGACTTGAGAGCACGGTGACTTTCATCTCGAATGCTCAAAAGGTTCTAGAAGCACAAGTGTTCCAAAAGGCGGGTGAAGTACAAAGAGATCCGGGAAAGCTTCCCGGAAGGACCGAGGGCAATCCAAGAGGCCAAGTGTTGGCCATTACCACAAGGAGTGGGTTGAGCATGAAAGATCCCTTACCTAAGGGGAATGACAAGGGAAAGCAAGTAGTAGTGGAAGAAGAGCCATTGCAAGAAGAAGGAGGCAAGAGCAAAGATGATGAGCCAGCATATGTGGCACCTCCTCCAGACAAGCCACCACTACCATTCCCACAATCACGAGCAAGATCTCGTTTAGACAAATATTTCAGTAAATTCCTTGAACTCATGTCTAAATTACATATTAACATTCCGTTCATGGATGCAATTCTAGGTATACCGGCCTATGGAAAGTTTTTGAAGGAGATACTCTCCAACAAGAGGAAGTTAGAGGAGTATGGAGAAGTGAGGATGACAAAGAGATCTTCCGAGTTGATACAAACTATGAGGGAGGAGATGCCTCCTAAGCTGCGAGATCCGGGATCTTTTTGTGTGCCAATTGGAGTTGGAGAAGTCCAATATGAGGCCCTATGTGACCTTGGAGCAAGTGTAAGCATTATCCCGCTTGCACTTTGCAACAAGGTTGGTCTAGGAGAACCAAAGCCGGTCAAGATGACCCTCTACATGACGGATCGTTCAATCACTCACCCCGTAGGGATCCTAGAGGACATACCGGTTCAGCTTGGGAAGTTCGATGTGCCAATCGATTTTGTTGTTTTGGACATCCCGGTGGACTACCCGGTTCCTATCATTTTAGGAAGGCCATTCTTAGCCACATACGGATGTTTAGTGGATTGAAAAAATGGAATCCTCTCCTTCAACATAGGAGAAGATAATATCAAGTTCAAGTTATCCACAATGATGAAGGGGCTGGCCCTTGGTGAAGATGTCTTCAACATTGTTGAGCAAGAGGAGTCTTGAGAATTTGTGAGCTTGATCTTGATAAAGGATCCTCTTGAGAAGGTTATTAGCTTCAGTATCATGGAGGAAGGGGTTGAGGATGATTGCAATGAAGAAATCCAAGCCTTGGATGCATTAGAAAATAAGAGAAGTGCTGAATTTGAAGTGCACGAAATAGTGTTGAATCACTGTAGAAACCACGGCCAGGGAGCAAGAACCACGCCCCTGGTTTCACCCATGGAACTCTCTGTAATGTCCAGAAGTGTCAGCTCTTCCAATTCCGCGCCCGTGGTTGTGCCAGAGGTCGTGGTTTTGCCCGTGGTTTCTCCAGAAAGTCCCTTAGTTGTTGATCAAGCTTCAAGGAGTCTTGGGGAGTCTTCCATGGCTTTGGAATCATCTCAACCTACATTGTATGGATCATTTCCAACCGATAAAGGTCCTCCTAAACTTGATCTCAAACCTCTCCCTTCTCATTTAAAGTATGCTTTCCTTGGTTCAAATTCTACTTATCCGGTGATTATGAATGCATCTTTGAATGATGATGAGCTTGATAGATTGTTGAATGAGTTGAAATTGCATAGGAAAGCTATTGGATACACCATTGATGATTTAGTTGGCATTAAACCTTCCTTGTGCATGCATAAAATCTTGATGGAAGACAACCATAAACCTTCAATTGAACCTCAAAAAAGATTGAACCCTATAATGAAAGAGGTAGTCAAGAAAGAGATCCTTAAATTGCTAGATGCGGGAATCACTTTCCCGATTTCGGATAGTAAATGGGTTAGTCCCGTACATGTTGTTCCTAAGAAGGGTGGTGTGACCGTAGTAACTAATGAGAAGAATGAACTAATCCCAACTAAGACGGTTACGGGGTGGAGAATGTGTATTGACTATAGGAAGCTTAATGTGGCCTCTAGGAAAGATCACTAGCCCTCTTCCCTTCATTGACCAAATGTTAGAGAGATTAGCTCAACATTCACACTTTTGTTACTTAGATGGTTATAGTGGGTCTTTCAAATTCCTATTCACCCGCCACCTTTCAAAGGTGTATGATGGCTATTTTTTCTGAATATATTGAGAACATTATGGAAGTGTTTATGGATGATTTCTCGGTGTATGGATCTTCATTTGATGATTGCTTGGCTAACTTGTCTTTGGTATTGAAGAGATGTGAGGAAACTAACCTTGTGTGGAATTGGGAGAAATGCCACTTCATGGTGAGTGAAGGCATAGTGTTGGGACACTTGGTTTCTCAACAGGACATTGAGGTTGATAGAGCAAAGATAGAAACAATAGAGAAGTTGCCACCACCTACCTCGGTGAAAGGGGTAAGGAGTTTCTTAGGGCATGCCGGTTTTTACCGGAGGTTTATAAAAGATTTCTCTAAAATTTCTAAGCCTCTCACTAACCTACTAATGAAAGATGTTGAGTTTGTTTTCTCTAAAGATTGTCTTGAAGCATTTTGTAGGTTGAAGGATGCTTTGATCTCCGCCCCTATCATACAACCTCCGGATTGGAGCTTACCGTTTGAAATAATGTGTGATGCAAGTGATGTGGCCGTTGGGGCTGCTTTAGGACAAAAGAAAGATGGGCTTACACATGCCATCTACTACGCTAGCAAGACGCTAGATGATGCCCAACTCAACTATGCCACAACCGAGAAGGAGTTACTAGCGGTAGTGTATGCCTTTGAGAAGTTCCGGTCATATCTTGTTGGAGCAAAGGTCATTGTGTACACGGATCATGTTGCAATCCGGTATCTCCTCACAAAGAAGGATGTCAAGCCCCGCCTCATTCGGTGGATCCTTCTCCTCCAAGAGTTTGACTTGGAAATTCGGGACAAGAAGGGTTCTGAAAATTCAGTAGCGGACCATCTTAGTAGGCTACCACCATTGGAGATTGAGAGAGATGACATCCCGATTGATGACTCATTCCGGGATGAGCAATTGCAAATGATGGAGGAGTGCTTATTTCAAGTGTCTAAAGGGAATGAGCCATGGTATGCGGATATAGTGAACTACCTTGTGTGAAGAGGTGCCACCCGGTCTATCGTATGCCCAAAGGAAAAAGTTTTTCAAGGATGTGAGGCATTATAATTGAAGCGAGCCTCTCTTGTTCAAGAGAGGACCGGATGGAGTCTTTAGGAGGTGCATTCCGGAGGATGAGGTGGAGAGTGTGATCCGCCATTGTCACTCCTTGCCATGTGGAGGCCATGCTAGCTCACACAAGACGTGTGTAAAGGTATTGCAATCTGGTTTTTATTGGCCTAACTTGTTTAAGGATGTGCAGAATTTTGTGGTAGCTTGTGATGCTTGCCAAAGGACGGGCAACATCTCAAGGAGGAATGAGATGCCCTTGAACAACATACAAGAGGTTGAGATATTTGATGTTTAGGGTGTGGACTTCATGGGGTCATTCCCCTCTTCATGTGGCAACCTCTATATTCTATTGGTGGTGGATTATGTGTCGAGATGGGTGGAGGCAATCGCCTCTCCCACAAATGATGCCAAAGTTGTGGTGCGGTTCTTCAACAGAGTCATCTTCCCTAGGTTTAGAACACCAAGAGTGATCATAAGTGATGGAGGGAAGCATTTCACCAATAGGAACTTTGGGACACTTTTGGCTAAGTATGGGGTGACTCATAAGGTGGCCACACCTTACCATCGCCAAACTAGTGGCCAAGTGGAGATCTCCAACCGGGAGATTAAGGGGATACTTGAGAAGACGGCTTCTAGGACGAGAAAAGATTGGGCTATGAAGCTCGATGATGCCTTATGGGCTTATAGAACCGCCTTCAAGACACCAATTGGCACCACTCCCTACAAGCTAGTTTATGGCAAGTCTTGCCACCTTCCGGTGGAGATGGAGCATAGGGCTAATTGGGCCGTACGGTGGCTGAATTTTGACCTCAAGGAAGCCGGTGAGAAAAGGTTGCTATACATTAATGCTCAAGAGGATCCGGTTGGATGCTTGTGAGAATGCCCGGATTTACAAGGAAAGGACCAAGCATTGGCATGACAAACGCCTCATTCCAAAAGAGTTGAGCGAAGGTGACTTAGTCCTTCTCTTCAACTCAAGGCTGCGACTCTTCCCCGGAAAGCTAAAGTCAAGATGGACGGGTCCTTATGTGGTGAGGAAGGTCTTCCCCCATGGAGCGGTTGAGATAGGTGGGGAGCATTGTGGAGATTTTAAGGTGAATGGGCACCGGTTGAAGAAGTATATCCCGGAAGCTCCGGTGGATATGATTTCCTCACTTCACCTTGAGTGAAACGCCCCCGAATTTGGTCAAGCTAATGACCTTAAAGAAGCGCTTAATGGGAGGCAACTCATTGGTACATATCTTTCCCTTTTCGTTTTTTGTTTTCATTTTCGATTTTTGCTTTTGTTTTTTCTTTGGTGTATTTGTGTGTGTTGGTATTTGTGTGCTAGAGTCTAGGTAGCATGGAAGCCTTGCAAGGCATGAGGATGATGATGATGATCCCGCATCAAACGTGGGTGGAGCGGACGTGGGACTTGGATGGCTAGCGGTACCTAGCGCGGGTCCCGACGCCATAATGAACATCAAGAGCTCTCTACCACCTTTGATTGATCATCCACCATCACTTCACATGAGTGAACCAAAATACCGAAACCATCACTTTTACATTTTGAGGACTCTCTTTCACTTCTTTATTTAATTTGCACATTGGGGACAATGTGTTTCTAAGTATGGGGTGAGGTTTTCATGATCATTTGCATGATTGCATCTAGGATAGTTTCATATTGTCACATGTTTTATTAGCTTTTGCATTGTACATATATATTCCAAAAATTCCAAAAAAATCAAAAAATTTTAAAAAAAATTTAGTGCTTTGAAGTTTGGGTATGACCCTTATGATGAGATTGTTTTGTGAATTGGCTATGGATGGCCTTATGTGTTGAATGGATCTATGCATATGTGGACTTGAAATACTTCTCTTGAATCCCATGCATGAATTGTGATTATGAAGTTTGCCTTGATTGGATTGAGGATTGATGGTCGAAATTACATGCTAGTTCTTACACATCATCTAGGAATGATTAAGGCAATTCATCTTTCTCTACTTCTCATCTTAATCATGTTGTCTGAGCATCTCAATTGATATAAAAATTTGACCTCTTTTGACCCATCCAGGAATAGGAGCATGCTAGTGTGTTGAGTGTGTAAAAAGCAAGTGCGGGGTGAAGTTGTTGATGAATGAATGTTGTGAATGATGTGATGAATTTGTTGTGAAAAGTGTAGAAAAAATATAGGTTTGGGGACTTTGGTTTTGATAACGAGTAACTCGACACCATTCACATAATCGGGTGTTTGTGCCTTGCCAAAGTCAGATAAACCGAATGTCCTAACGAGCCTTGGTATGTGTGCGTGGTGTGAGGCACCTCGGAAAAATACCGGGGTCCGCTAATCACCAAGGTTTCGACTTTTGTACACCAATGCCATTGTCTCAAAAATAAGTAAAAGAAAAAGAAAAAAAATGAAAAAAGAAAAGAAAAGATGGAGAAAAATATACACTTGTGGAAAGTTGATCAAAAATGAAATTGTGGAGTTAGTTTCCTTCCCGGATTAGCATCACATCACCTAGAAAAATTCCCACCTTATCACAACGTTTTTTGGCCTCTTCTTTCCTAAGACCTTGTGACCTATTTGCATGTGTGCAAGACTTAGTGATCTAGATTGGATATACTCATGATCATCTTGACTTCTTCATTCTCACGTTTCATGCATGCTTTCGAGTTAAGTATGATTGTCTTTCCATGCGTTCATTCGTTTGATACATGATTGGTTGTCCATTGCACTGAAACATGACTATGAAGGTGATCCATCTTATGAAGCACAATCCCAAAAAGATTTTATTTTTTTTCTACATTCATAAATCATGTCATCTCTTAGCCTATAGTTGGACCTTGCTCGGGGACGAGCAAGTACTAAGTATGGGGTATTTTGATAACGTGATTTATGAAGTTAGTTTAGGCATCCATTTAGATAGTTTTTCCCGTTATTCATGCATGTTTTGACATTAGTTCATGACGTTTACGCTTAATTCATGCATATTATCGAAATAGACGTCTACACGAACTCTTGTCGGTTTTGTAGGTATTTTGGGGAGCTTTTGGAGCTTAATCGATACATTCGAGGATCGTTCCTCGAGATGACACACTTCCGGACTCATTAAGGAGCAAGCTAGGAGCAAAGGAGAACACATAGGACCTTGTTGGTGCATGCCTTGCACCAACTCGTGGCTTAACGATCCAAAGGAAGCTGAACAAGCAAAACCACGGCCCAAAGCCAAGAACCACGCCTGTAATTTTGGCCGTGATTTACTCTGGACAGCTGTGATAGCTGTCCCACGATCTCCATGCCCGACTCTTGCCCTTGATGGAGAATAAAAGTGGTCCTACAGGTTGTTGCTAGGAGATGCTCTCACACATTCTCTCCCACACTCTCTTACACACACATCATTTCATTGGTGGATAAGCTTGGAGAATAAGAAAACACTCTCATTTTGTGAAGAAGAAGAAGAACAACACTAATCTTAGAGTTTTCTTAGTTTTTGAGTGATTATTGAGTGACCTTGGTTGAAGACAATTGCAAGGATTGTAAGGAACATTTTGGACCTTCTTTTGAAGGGTTGTAAGTCTTACTTAAACTTATATTCAGCTGGGTTTTCTTGTTTCTACTTGTTTCTTTTCTCTTTCATTTCATTTTCTTGCTATGGAAGCCATCAATGGTTGCTTGTTGAGTTTGAATCTTAAAATGCATGTTGTTGGCTAAATAGTTGTGATTCTAGGGTAATGGAATGATGGTTATGGCTTGGACTATGATAGAATAGACTTGAATGTGCCCTTGAATGATTTGCTTGCTCGAAATTAACCACTGTTGAGAATCACGGCCTATTCATGCCTTTCCACGGCCGTGGTTTAGGATGATCCGCCGTGGTTTTCTCTGTTGTGCTTGTATTGATGAATCTGAGTGTTAGGATGTTAGATTGTTGAAATCCTAGTGTTTGTTAAGCATAATCTAGCCTAGGGTGACCTAATGCTAGCAAACTAAGTGAGGGAAGAGACCTACCCGGTAATTCTCAATCTTAGATACTCAAGATGATGAACCCTAGGTAGTAGTGAGCCTCATAAGCCGCTATTAGACTGAGTGGCTAGGGTTGTTACTTAGGACTTGCCTTCCCGAGACTTACCCGGTAAGGAGAGGTTTGACCCCTAGATAGCAATCCGGTTTGTGTAGAATTCCAAACCTTAGGCTCTAAGAGACTTACCCGGTAATAGGACCTTAGGTGTGGGATTAGTGGACCATGAGACCTACCCGGTGATTGATCTCATTTGAGAAATACCCTTTCCCAACATACCGTAGCTTATCCAAGGTTGATTAGAAGCTTGAGTTCAATGCCATAACCGGAAGTCCTAACCTCTAGAATCCGCTTTTCTCTCTTTGATCACATTTCTTGTGTTTGTGTTGTAATATCCGGAATTTTATTCCATTTATTTCATAGCAAACCGGATTTCGATCCGTTAAGCTCCACCTGTCTACTTAGTTAGACACAATAATAAAAAAATTTATCATTTTATGTAACTTCATTTCACATAAAATGATAAGATTCTTATAGCAAACCCTAGCCCTTTAAACCCTAATTTCTACGTGACTTGTCTTTGACAAAGTCATGGCATCCTAGTGACGAGATCGAGACGAGCCCAATACAAGGTCAAGACTAAACCTTGACGAGACCATGATGAATTATGACGAGACCATGACAAACTCGGGACAAGGCAATGCATGGGCTTGACGAAGCCATGACGAGTTTTGACAAAGTTTTGACAAATTCAGCCCACATAGTTTTCCTCTTATTTTCAAGCCCATCTCTCTTTTGTTTCTTTGCTTTGCTGTAGCCCATGGCTTGGCCTTGCTTCAGCCCAGAGTTGCGTCGGCCCAGCTGCTTGAGGAGACCAGCGAAGCAGCTTGCTTCAGCCCAAAATTTGCGTAGGCCCAACTGCTTGAGGAGACCAGCGAAGCAGCTTACTTCAGCCAGAGTTGCGTCGGCCCAGCGACTGGAGGAGCCCAGAGAAGCAGCTTTTACGGATCCCCCTCCTGCACTCTTAACCGTCTACTCTTCTCACTCTCTCTCCTATCGCGGTAACGCCTCAATCATCGCCCCATATATCGCCTCTCCTTCTCTGCGTATCTTCATCCTTCGAACCTTTCGTTACACCGACCCTCCTTTCTGTCCAGGTACAGACGCCTTGCAGATCCACTCCAATCTCCTCTTCTCGCCGCAACAACTGGAACGACTTCAACCTTGAGAACCCGTAAAGTGCAGCAAGGTAGACATTTCCCTCCCTTACACTTCTACCTTCTTCTAGTCTCACTGCTGAACTCACACCACCGTTCCTTACAGTCTCGACCAGCAACTAACACTGCCTTCTGGATCGATCGAGACTCGGCCTGAAATTGTCCATCCGGGTAAAGTTTTTCCTACCCTCATGTCCTGAGTATATCGATCATGAAAGCTACGTATATCTATCTGTATAAGACAGACTTTCATTCCGACCATGGTGACCGCAGGTTGCCAGTTTAGGAGCTTCCAATCCCTACAGCAGGAAGGTCAGACTCGTCTCGAGCCTAGTCTGGTAAGGCTTCTTCCCCTCTCCCCTACTCCTTTATGCCTTAGATGAAGTTGGGTTAGATGTGTGTCGTCCATAAGAATCGAACACTAGATGTGAGGTAGAGACCTTGTGTGATTTCTAGTATGTGAGTGCAGTGAGTTTCGAACTCAGGACCTGTGTACAAATAAAATGGTGAGTTTTGCTGACAAGGAGAATCGAAGTGAAGACCTTATACATGCTTTGTTCCAGCTTTAACCCGCCAACTTCCAGAACTAGTTTTGACACTTTAAATTTAACATCCACCGTTGAATTTTGGATATATCGTAGACTGTTATACGTATATATGGTGTTAAAATTTGGGAACGAGTTAACGGTCGGATTAGAATCTATGAGGCCTCCAAGTAGGGTTGTAGGGTTGTTTTCCAACAGGGGTATTATTTTGGCTAAGTATAGACATACTAGTTTTAACCCAACTTTAAGAAATTGTGTAAGAGCTATGGTTGATTATTTTTGAGAGATTCTTGATCCTATGAGTACTTGGCCTAAGAGTAACGGGCGGTGGCATTCTGCTTAGTTAGCTTGAGGGCGCTGGGGGTTTCTTTAAGGACTAGTCCACACTCGGTTTGTAGTGATGCTACCGGCAGAGGTAAGCTAGACCTACACCTAGTTGGATAAGGAACGGAGGCGAGAAATCTTAAGATTCTCGTGCCACAACTGAAAAATTGAATAAGATGAATCACCTAAGGAATAGATAATAATCGGTTGGGTGCCAGCATGATGTTTGTTTATATTATCTTGAGTGTGTTTGTGCTGTTGTTATTTACTGTTTATTTTTGGATAGTTAGCTAACAGTTGTTATGTTGTGTAGACGTACCACAAGTTAGAGCGGATGCCGAGTGATCAGGATGGTAGTGCTCAGCCGGGGTATCGTACTTAGTAGGATATGTTGCAGTTTCCCTTTGATGGTTTTTCAGTTAGGACCTTGTTTTCTTTGTATCTTTTGTTGACACTTTGTTATTCCCGGCTGTTAGTACTTCTGGTCACATTCATAACATCGTTAAGACTTAAATTATGATTTTCCGGTTTTTCCTTATTTGTGCCTTGTTGTAAGATCTTGTTAAGTTGTTGTCAAACTAAGGTCGGGACCTACTGTGAGGTCCTAACCAGTAACTCCCCGAGTTCTGAAAACTTGGGGTGTTACAACATGGTATCAGAGCGAGGTTGGCAACAATGACACTCGAAATCTTCTAAAAAGGTCAAATAAGTAAATAAACAGAACCCGAAAGGAGTCTGAGTTTTACAAAAGAATTTTGATTTTAAAATGCATGCATAGTCGGGTTGGGATAGAAAGTACGGATGACCACCACTACCTCCGCGGATCTCGGTATTCTTAGTATGATCACTATAGACTTTTACTGCTTATGATAGATTAGTTAGATTATAACAATAGTTGTTATCGCTCATGTAGATGGCACGTACTAGGGCTACACCAACGACTGGACAAGGTAGGGGTCGTCCCCCTCTTCCTCCAGCTAGACAGGATCGAGTTGACAAGACCTCTGCTGTTAGAGGGCGTGGTCATGGAGGAAGACCTCCACTAGGGAGAGGTCAAGGACGAGTCCCTCGAGAGGATCCACCTGCAGTGAGCATGCCATATGCTGTTGTGGAAGAGGTAGCTGAGAGTATAGGTCCCGAGGTCAGGAATGAGACTACTGCTAGGTCTGGAACGCAAAGAGCACGTTCGACTGAGTCAGGACGTGTTTCTATTGGAGCATCTGAGTACATAGCATACGTCGAGCGTATGGAGGAGGCTGTCAGAGTAGAGAGACTTACCCAGGTACCACCGGTGGTACCGGCTAGGTCAGTCCAGGTGACACAGGAAGTGCCTCAGGTGCCGGTTGTACCTGAGAGGAGAGTTGATGTTGATAGAGCTCCTGCTGGGTCTAGAGCACTGAGACCGGATGAGTGGTTGAAGGCTTTCAACTCTCAAAAAGTTCCCTCATTCAGTGGAGAGATAGGGTTAGAGGTGGAGCATTGGATTGGACATATAGAGACTGCCTTAGAGGCGATACGTTGCCTAGAGGATCGACAGGTGGACTTGGTGCAGACATGTTTCACGGAGGATGCTCATTCCTGGTGGCGGACCATTCGTAGCCGAGTCACCAGTTGGGAGCAGATGAGGAGCATTGTTAGAGAGAGGTATTGCCCTGTCTCGCTGAGGAGAGAGAGGTTTCAGGATTTCATTGAGACAGGATTTGAGGATATTCCGATTGCTGCTGCCATAAAGAAGTTTCAGAAGGAGTTTACCCTACTTGGGCCAGCTGCACCTCCAGAAGAGCAGCATGTTTACCTCTTCTCCAGGAGATTGAGAGAGAGTACCCGATCTTATCTGGAAAGATTTCGCTGCGAGACTTTGTCTGACTATCAGGATAGGGCCTCTGCATATGAGAGAGATAGGCCAGTTTCGAGGAGAGCAATTCAGTCTAGTGAGCCGGATAAGCAGCAGAAGACAGGACATGCTGGTAGCGGTGCAATAGTAGCAGGTTATGGGCGAGGACAGATTCAGGGGAGACCCAGCTACCACCCTACAGTTCAGACTTCCAGTAGAGATCGACAATGCTTTAACTGTGGTAGCCGTGATCATATTAAGATAGACTACAAGAGGCCGCCTACTACATGCTTCACTTGCGGGAAGCCGGGACACAGGGCTACTTTTTGCCGTCAGGGTAGAGCTCCTTCACAGCAGGGATCTTCTCCTGCAAGTGCTGAGAGGAGTGGACAGAGACCTCCTCAGTACCGAGCACCGAGTTAGCAGCAGCAACAATACCGGGCTCTAGGATATCCTGCTTCATACAGTAATGCACAGGGATCAGGTCGTGGCAGGGAACGTGGTAGTACCACTGACACCAAAGGAGGACCATCGAGAGTGTTCGAGCTGAGGAGCACTGAGCAGCCTGCAGCACCCGCGACCACAGGTACTATCTGGATCCATGACTTACCTGTGCGAGTTTTATTTGATACGGGTGCTACGTACTCCTTTATATCAGATGCATGCGTAGATAGGTTAGCTACAGTAGAGGGTGTACCTTTTGTGGTTGGTTTACCGGATGGGGGTAAGATTAGAGGATCCCAAGAGATTTATGACTGCCCTATTCATCTGGGGGGCCGGGATTGGATGGTAAATTTTCTAGTCATGCCCTTAGCACATGAGGACGTGATTTTGGGGATAGATTGGATGACTAGACATGGAACAGTCTTAGACATTGGTAGGAGAACTGTGACTGTCGCCACTGAGGAGGGTCACAGAGTGATATTCCGAGGTTGGGACCTCGGAAAGTCCGGCACAGTTATCAGCGTAGTGAGAGCAGCGAGACTGATAGTACAGGGTTGCGAGGCCTTCTAGTGTTATGCCATAAAGGAGCGCAAGAGCCTGACAGTAGAGGAGATACCAGTTGCATGCGAGTTTGCAAAGGTATTCAGTGACGACCTGCCAAGGCTACCCCCACAGAGGAGTGTTGATTTCAGCATTGAGTTAGAGCCGGCACGAGACCGATCTCGAGGGCCCCGTACCGTATGGCACCGATAGAGCTGCTTGAGCTGAAGAAGCAGTTAGAGGAGTTAGCAGAGAAGGGCTTCATACGCCCTAGTGTTTCTCCTTGGGGAGCACCAGTATTATTTGTGAGGAAAAAGGATGGATCGATGAGGCTGTGCATTGATTACAGGGAGTTGAACAAGGTCACCATCAAGAATAAGTATCCACTGCCTCGCATAGATGATTTGCTGGACCAGCTGCATGGAGCGTCAGTGTTCTCAAGGATAGACTTGAGATCGGGTTATCACCAGCTGAGGGTGAGAGACCAGGACATACCTAAGACGGCATTCCGGACTAGGTATGGCCACTATGAGTTTGTAGTGATGCCATTCGGGCTCACTAATATGCCAGCAGTATTTATGGAGTTGATGAACGAGATTTTCATCGACTTCTTAGACCAGTTTGTAGTGGTCTTCATTGACGACATCCTAGTTTACTCTATAAGTCGCGAGGAGCATGCCGGGCACTTGAGGACAGTATTACAGATTCTACAGAATAGCCAGCTATATGATAAGCTTTCCAAATGCGAGTTCTGGATGTCAGAGGTGGCTTTCCTAGGCCATGTAGTGACTGCTGAGGGGATTAAGGTCGATCCGGCGAAGATTGAGTCGGTGTCTTCTTGGCAACCTCCGAAGAATGTTAAGGAGGTTCGCAGCTTTCTTGGATTGGCAGGTTATTACCGCCGGTTTGTGGAAGGGTTTTCCCTGATTGCCCGACCACTTACTTGTCTTCTGAGGAAGACTACTCGGTTCGTCTGGTCTGAGCCGTGTCAGCAGAGTTTTGAAGAGCTGAAGAGGAGATTGACGTCTGCTCCGATTTTAGCACAGCCTGAGGGTATAGAGGACTTTGTAGTGTACAGTGACGCATCCAAGCTGGGCTTCGGGTGTGTCTTGATGCAGAGGGGTAAAGTCATAGCATATGCGTCTCGACAGCTGAAGACGTATGAGGAGAACTACCCCACCCATGACCTAGAGTTAGCTGCAGTAGTACATGCTCTTAAGATCTGGCGTCACTATCTCTATGGGGCGACCTGTCAGATCTTCACAGACCATAAGAGTCTGAAGTACATATTCACTCAGCGGGAATTGAATAACCGCCAGAGGCGGTGGCTAGAGTTGATCAAGGATTTCGACCTTGAGATTCTCTACCACCCCGGGAAGGCGAATGTAGTTGCTGACGCTTTGAGTCGGAAGACGCCTCGGGATAAGGAGATAGCCCGGTTGACAGTACAGCCACATTTACAGAGAGACTTAGCTTGGTTGGAGGTAGAGATCCAATTCCCCGATACAGCTCATCAGTTGGCAACCTTAGAGTTACTTCCTGATCTGTTGGGTGAGATCTGACAGAAGCAGGAGACCTGTCCGACTTTGACCCGGATCCGAGACCGGATATCACGAGATGAGTCACCTCAATTCACTATTGGTGCCGATGGAGTGATGAGACGTTAGGACCGCATCTGTGTGCCATCATACAGTGAGTTGAGACAGAGGATATTAGGTGAGACTCACGCTACCCCATACTCAGTACATCCTGGAGCGAGTAAGATGTACAAGGATGTGAGACGTTCCTTCTGGTGGGGTGGTTTGAAGCCGATGTGGCTTGGTATGTAGCTCAGTGTGCGACCTGTCAACAGGTCAAGATTGAGCATCGTAGGTCCGGAGGAGAGCTCCACCCACTGCCAGTACCACAGTGGAAGTGGGAGGATATATCTATGGACTTTGTCACGGGGTTGAGACTCAGCAGAGGTTTTGATGCTATTTGGATAGTGGTAGACCGTCTGAGGAAGACCGCACGTTTCATTCCGATTAAGGAAACGTGGCCGGTAAGTCGTCTAGCTGAGGAGTTCAACAAACACATTGTGAGATTTCATGGGGTACCGAGGACTATCGTCTCCTACAGAGATGGACGTTTCACCTCAAGATTTTGGCAGCAGGTACATACTGCTTTGGGGACGAGTCTCCACTTTACCACGGCCTACCACCCACAGACTCACGGTCAGTCTGAGAGGACCATCCAGACATTAGAGGACATGTTGCGGGCTTGTGTGCTAGATTGGGGACAAGTATGGCCAGATCATCTCCCTTTGGTAGAGTTTTCATATAATAACAGTTGGCACGCGTCTATTGGGATGGCACCTTATGAGGCTTTGTACGGACGGAGATGTCGCACACCATTGTGCTGGGACGAGCCTAGCAGAACTGAGGGAGTAGCTCCAGATCAGATACAAGATGACATCGCCCGGATTGCCTTAGTCCGAGAGCGGATGTTGGCAGCTCAGAGTCGTCAAAAATCCTACGCCGACAAGAGGCGTCAACCACTGGAGTTTAGAGTAGGTGCACATGTATGGTTGAGAGTGTCACCGACGAGAGGCGTCCGGCGTTTCGGCATTAAGGGAAAGTGAGTCCCCAATATGTCGGCCCATTTGAGATCTTGGAGAGAGTTGATAACGTGATTTATGACGTTAGTATAGGCATACATTTAGATAGTTTTTCCCGTTATTCATGCACGGTTTGACATTAGTTCACGACGTTTACACTCATTTCGTACATATTTCTAGAAAAGACGTCTACACGAGCTTTTGTCGGTTTTGTAGGTATTTCGGGGATCTTTTGGGCATTAATCGATACATTCGAGAGTCAAGCCTCATGGTGGTACATATCCGAGACCTTGAAGGAACATAATTGGAGCAATGAAGGACACAAGGACCCTTGTTGGTGCAAGCAATGGAGCAACTCATGGCTAGACGATCATAGCATGCTTCTGTTGAAGAAAATCGACCTACACCCAGGAAAATCGGCCGATTTTTCCTACTGGGTCGATTTTTGGGCCTTTGACAGCTTAAGCCATGTGTCCCACGATCTCTTGTCCGGCCTTGCTCTTGGTGGAGAATATAAGTGGTCTTGCAGGCTGATTTATGGATCCTTCTCTTTCCTTTGGACCTTTCTAGCATCTTCTCAAAGAATCTTCCAATTGGGAGCTCTCTTCAAGACACCCTTGTGGGTGTTCTTGAGGGAGATTAGTGTAGATTTCAATTTCATAGTGAGATTTGAGTGATTTTTGTGAAGAAGATTGTTGAAGGTTGTAAGATCCGACTTGGAGCTACATTTGGTGTGTTGAAAGACTTGTTTTGAGCTCAAATCTAGCTAAGTTTCATTGCTTTCATTTCCTTACTTCATCTTCTTGCTATGGATTCCATGTATGCTTGTATGATGATTTTTGATCTTGAAATGCATGTTATTGGCTAGTTTGTTGTGATTCTGGAGTGATGGATTGATGATTATTGCTTGGGTGATGATAGAATGGACTTATATGTTAGTTTAGGATGATTTGTATGCACGAAACCCATTCCAGAGAGAAAAATCGGCCTGTTCTTCAGGTAAATCGGCTGATTTTTGCTATGATCCACCCGATTTTTCCTTCTGTTGCTCTTTAATTGATGAATATGTATGTTAGGATGTTAGATTGTTGAAATCCTAGTGTTTGTTGAGCATAATATAGCTTAGGGTGACCTAATGCTAGCAAACTAAGTGAGGAAAGAGACCTACCCGGTGATTTCCGATCTTAGATATCAAAGATTATGAACTCTAGGTAGTAGTGAGCCTCATAAGCCACTATTGGACTGAGTGTGCTAGGATTGTTGCTTGAGACTTACCTTTTCCGAGACTTACCCGGTAAGGAGAGGTTTGCCCCTTAAGTAGTGTCCGGTTTGTGTAGAATTCCCAACTTTACCTCCTTGAGACTTACCCGGTAATAGGAGTTTGGTACGGGATTAGCGAAGCATGAGACCTACCGGTAATTGCTTCCATTAGAGAAACACCCTTTCCCAACACCGCAGCGTTGTCCTTAGAATCTTTAGAAGCTTGAGTCCAATGCCATAACCGGAAATCTTGACCTCTAGAATCCATTTTTCTCTTTGATCTCATATCTTGTGTTTGTGTCATTTGTTTGTTTGCTAGCTTGAGTTGTTAGTTTGTTTTATTACCTTGCTTGATTTGTGATCTTTGCTTGATCACCACAAAAACCCAACCAAAAAATATCATCATTTTCAATTCTTTATTTCTTTCTCCTTTCTTAGACTAGATTTGCACTATCTTTGATCATTGAATGACTTGATTTCGCCTCAGTCCTTGTGTTCGACCTCGGAATACTATCCCTACTACAAACGTCCCGTACACTGCGGGTTCGCTAGGAGTTAGGATAATTATAACGAGTATAAATTTAAAACCTATTGCGTATCACACATATCCTGAGTGTAACAAGTTTTTGGCGCCGTTGCCGGGGACTAGGTCTAGATTGAGTCATTTGCTTTTGATCGTTTTTAGTGTTTATCTTTCTTGTTACTTTTGATCTTGTGTTGTTTTTGTCTTTGCCTTTTCATGTTTTCCATGGACGGATTGTACTTCCAAGACGACCTTGACAACATGGAGTATGAGGAGTGGATGGAAAGCCAAGATCTAGGACCTCTCCATGATGAGTTTGAGTATTGGGAGGAGTTTAATGCCTATCATGAGTCCCATGATCAAACTCACATGACTACATTGCCTTATGTGGAACCTCACCATCAACCTCACAATGACCGAGTGGAATCAATGCTAGAAGAAATGTTGAGGAAGATGGATGATCTAGAGAGCAATCTTGCTTCCATTTCGAGTTCCCACATGGTTCTTGAAGAGGAAGTATCAACAAGAGGAGGTTCACCATGAGGAGATCCAAGAATTACCCGGTTCAACCATAGCCAATAGAGACCTTGAGGAAGAGTTGAATGAAGCTCAGGAGCAATTGTGGCTAAGGGATTTGGCCCTGGAGGATGCAAGAAGATTGAATGTTGAGAGAGAAGAACAAATGAGGAGGGAGATTGAGGAGATTAGGCATGCTCTTATGCTAGGAGATCCTACCATCCTTCAAGGCTTACCTCCACCTCCTTCACCTTTGGAGGAGTGCAATGAAGTATTCTCACCCCCGGACATCCTTTCCATCAACCCCGGAACCACACTTGAAGAGCTCACGAAGGAGAACCCTAAGTTAACTTCAACTCCTTCCAATCCTTTCTTGCTTGCCCGGAGTACACACGAAGATTGGAGTCCCTTTCCTAAGGAGTCTCCAATGTTGAATGAGGGAGGCAAGCATGATGAATCCATGATGGTTATGGAGCACTTCAATGAAGAATTCTTTCCAAGAACCGGCCTTCTTCGGATTATAGAGGATGAGGATGGCAAGTATCTCACCGGAGTGACCGCGGAGTACCAATTGTCTAAGTATGGGGTGGCACCTATGGTTGCAACTCCATACTATCATCAAGGGAGCGGTGATGAAGGTTTCTACTACTCACCGGTGAAGAGAGAACTTAAAGCTTATTTGGGCATCAAGTGGCCCTTGCTTGTCATCATGGATGCCGGAAAGCGATGGTTGCTTGGACTCCTCAAGCAAACCATGGTATTCGAGGTGGATTGACACATCCTCGGAGTTTGGTCAAGCTAATGACCTAAAAGAAGCGCTTCTTGGGAGGCAACCCAAGGGTAACAACTCTTTCCCTTTTCTCTTTCGTTTTCGTTTTTGCTTTTGTTTTTGGTGTGCTTTGTTTTTCTTTTGTGTTTTTGGGTGCTAGATCTTGTTGTTGTCATGTGTGATGAGATGCTGGAGGTCATGTGAAAGCCTCATGGAACTGTTGAGAAGAAGGTGCAAGATCCGAACACATGGATAAGGAAGAAAGCACCCAGGAAAATCGGACTGTTCTTCACAGAAATCGGCCGATTTTCCTGGGATATGGTCCGATTTTTCCTTCTGTAAAGGAAAGTGGTGAACTCCAATCGAGCATGGGTGGAGCGGACGTGGAACTTGGACAGCTTGCGGTGCCAAGAGCGGGTTCTGACACCATAATGAACATCAAAGAGCTCTCTACCATCCTTGATCGATCATCCACCATCATCATTCGATGTGAACCGAAATACCAAAGCATCACCAATTTTACATTGTGAGGACTCTCTTTCACTTCTTTATTTAGCTTCCACATTGTGGACAATGTGTTTCTAAGTATGGGGTGGGGTTTTCATGATCACTTGCATGATTAGCATCTAGGATAGTTTAATATTGTCACATATTTCATTATGTCTTGCATTGTACATACATATTTCGAAAAATCTAAAAAATCAGAAAATTTTAAAATTTTTAGTGCTTCTAAAACTTGGGAATGACCCTTATGATGAAATTATCTTGTGAATTGGCTATGGATGGCTTTATGTGTTGAATAGATGAATGCATATGTGGACTTGAAGTACTTATCTTGAATCCCATGTGTGATTTGTGATCATGAATGTTTGCCTTGATTGGATTGAGGATTGAAAGTCGAAATTACATGCTAGTTCTTGCACATCATTTAGGAGTGATTAAGGCAATTCATCTTTCTCTACTTCTCATCTTGATCATGTTGTTTAAGCACCTCAATTGATGAAAAATTTGACCTCTTTTGACCCATCCGGGAACATAAGCATGCTAGTGTGTTGATGTGTGTGAAAAGCAAGTGTGGGGTGAAGTTGTTGATGAATGAATGATGTGAATGAAGTGCTAGAGTTGTTGTGAAAAGTGTAGACAAAAATATAGGTTTGGGGACGTTGGTTTAAATGACAAGTAACTCGGCACACTTCACATAATCGGGTGTTGGTGTCTTGCCAAAGTCAAATAAACCGATAGTCCTAACGAGCTTTGGTATGTGTGCCCGGTGTGGATGCACCTCGAAAAATAAAAAAGCCCGAGGACGGCTAATCACCAAGGTTTCGGCTTTTGTACACCAATGCCATTGTCTCAAAAATAAGTGAAAAAGAAAAGAAAACAAAGAAAAGTTGGAGAAAATTATACACTTGTTGGGAAGTTGAGCAAAAACGAAATTGTGAAGTTAGTTCCTTTCCCGGATTAGCATCACATAACCTAAAAATTCCCACCTAATCACATCGTTTCTTAGCCTCTTCTTTCCTAAGTCCTTATGACCTAATTGCATGTGTGTAAGACTTAGTGATCTAGATTGGATATACTCATGATCATCTTGACTTCTTCATTTTCACCTCTCATGCATGCTTTCTAGTTAAGTATAATTGTCTTTCCATTCCTTCACTCATTTGATGCATGATTGCTTATCCATTGCTATGAAACATGACTATGAAGGTGATCCAATGTTAGAAGCACAACTCCAAAAAGATTTTGTTGTTTTTCTGCATGCATAAATCACGTCATCTCTTAGTCTATAGTTGGATCTCGCTCGGGGACGAGCAAATCTTAAGTATGGGGTATTTTGATAACGTGATTTATGACGTTAGTATAGGCATACATTTAGATAGTTTTTCCCGTTATTCATGCACGGTTTGACATTAGTTCACGACGTTTACACTTATTTCGTGCATATTTCTAGAAAAGACGTCTACACGAGCTTTTGTCGGTTTTGTAGGTATTTCGGGGATCTTTTGGGCATTAATCGATACATTCGAGAGTCAAGCCTCATGGTGGTACATATCCGAGACCTTGAAGGAACATAATTGGAGCAATGAAGGACACAAGGACCCTTGTTGGTGCAAGCAATGGAGCAACTCATGGCTAGACGATCATAGCATGCTTCTGTTGAAGAAAATCGACCTACACCCAGGAAAATCAGCCGATTTTTCCTACTGGGTCGATTTTTGGGCCTTTGACAGCTTAAGCCACGTGTCCCACGATCTCTTGTCCGGCCTTGCTCTTGGTGGAGAATATAAGTGGTCTTGCAGGCTGATTTATGGATCCTTCTCTTTCCTTTGGACCTTTCTAGCATCTTCTCAAAGAATCTTCCAATTGGGAGCTCTCTTCAAGACACCCTTGTGGGTGTTCTTGAGGGAGATTAGTGTAGATTTCAATTTTATAGTGAGATTTGAGTGATTTTTGTGAAGAAGATTGTTGAAGGTTGTAAGATCCGACTTGGAGCTACATTTGGTGTGTTGAAAGACTTGTTTTGAGCTCAAATCTAGCTAAGTTTCATTGCTTTCATTTCCTTACTTCATCTTCTTGCTATGGATTCCATGTATGCTTGTATGATGATTTTTGATCTTGAAATGCATGTTATTGGCTAGTTTGTTGTGATTCTGGAGTGATGGATTGATGGTTATTGCTTGGGTGATGATAGAATGGACTTATATGTTAGTTTAGGATGATTTGTATGCACGAAACCCATTCCAGAGAGAAAAATCGGCCTGTTCTTCAGGTAAATCGGCCGATTTTTGCTATGATCCACCCTATTTTTCCTTCTGTTGCTCTTTAATTGATGAATATGTATGTTAGGATGTTAGATTGTTGAAATCCTAGTGTTTGTTGAGCATAATATAGCTTAGGGTGACCTAATGCTAGCAAACTAAGTGAGGAAAGAGACCTACCCGGTGATTTCCGATCTTAGATATCAAAGATTATGAACTCTAGGTAGTAGTGAGCCTCATAAGCCACTATTGGACTGAGTGTGCTAGGATTGTTGCTTGAGACTTACCTTTTCCGAGACTTACCCGGTAAGGAGAGGTTTGCCCCTTAAGTAGTGTCCGGTTTGTGTAGAATTCCCAACTTTACCTCCTTGAGACTTACCCGGTAATAGGAGTTTGGTGCGGGATTAGCGAAGCATGAGACCTACCCGATAATTGCTTCCATTAGAGAAACACCCCTTCCCAATACCGCAGCGTTGTCCTTAGAATCTTTAGAAGTTTGAGTCCAATGCCATAACCGGAAATCTTGACCTCTAGAATCCATTTTTCTCTTTGATCTCATATCTTGTGTTTGTGTCATTTGTTTGTTTGCTAGCTTGAGTTGTTAGTTTGTTTTATTACCTTGCTTGATTTGTGATCTTTGCTTGATCACCACAAAAACCCAACCAAAAAATATCATCATTTTCAATTCTTTATTTCTTTCTCCTTTCTTAGACTAGATTTGCACTATCTTTGATCATTGAATGACTTGATTTCGCCTCAGTCCTTGTGTTCGACCTCGGAATACTTTCCTTCCTACATAACGATCCGTACACTGCGGGTTTCGCTAGGTAGTTTAGGATTTTAGTTCGAGTTTATAAATGTAAAGCTTTCTGTGCTATTTCCTAGCGTAACAAGAGTCGGCAAGGTTGCCTACAGATTAGCACTGCCACCGAGATTGGAGGGAGTCCATCCGGTTTTTCATGTATCTCAGCTGAGAGAGTACATACCGGATCCTAGACACGTCATCAGTCATGAGGATCTGATAGTTGAGCCAGACCACACTTTTGTGGAGTACCTAGTAGCCGTCCTAGAGCGTAGTACTAGGCGTCTGCGTTCTAAGGAGATACCGATGTTGAGGATTTAGTGGTCCAGACGAGGAGCCGATGAGGCTACCTGGGAGACAGAGGAGAGTATTAGACGTAAATATCCTGAGTTCCTTGCGGAGTTAGCCGCTACCTCAGTACCGACGGGTTAGTACTTAGACGATATTTTATATGACTTCTGTGACTATATGTTAAAATGAGTGTTTATATTTATGTGATGTCTGAATAAGTGGCGTAAGTAGTTTTGCATGCTAGAAAAACGAGATTAAAATTTGAGTGAGGCCAGAATATACAATTTGAGGGTGAGAATGTTTTGGGTAGATACCTTATTCTAAGTTTCGGGACGAAACTTATTTTAAGGGGGTACTGATGTAATATCCGGAATTTTATTCCATTTATTTCATTGCAAACCGGATTTCGATCCGTTAAGCTCCACCTGTCTACTTAGTTAGACACAATAATAAAAATTTTATCATTTTATGTAACTTAAGTTCACATAAAATGATAAGATTCTTATAGCAAACCCTAGCCCTTTAAACCCTAATTTCTACGTGACTTGTCTTTGATAAAGTCATGGCGTCCTAGTGACGAGATCAAGACGAGCCCAAGACAAGGTCAAGACTAAACCTTGACGAGACCATGAAGATATATGACGAGACCATGACAAACTCGGGACAAGGCAATGCATGGGCTTGACGAAGCCATGACGAGTTTTGACAAAGTTTTGACAAATTCAGCCCACATAGTTTTCCTCTTATTTTCAAGCCCATCTCTCTTTTGTTTCTTTGCTTTGCTGTAGCCCATGGCTTGGCCTTGCTTCATCCCAGAGTTGCGTCGGCTGCTTGAGGAGACCAGCGAAGCAGCTTGCTTCAGCCCAGAATTTGCGTCGGCCCAGCTGCTTGAGGAGACCATCGAAGCAGCTTACTTCAGCCAGAGTTGCGTCGGCCCAGCGACTGGAGGAGCCCAGAGAAGCAGTTGTTACGGATCCCCCTCCTGCACTCTTAACCGTCTACTCTTCTCACTCTCTCTCCTATCGTAGTAACGCCTCAATCATCGCCCCGTATATCGCCTCTCCTTCTCTGCGTATCTTCATCCTTCGAACCTTTCGTTACACCGACCCTCCTTTCTGTCCAGGTATAGACGCCTTGCAGATCCACTCCAATCTCCTCTTCTCGCTGCAACAACTGGAACGACTTCAACCTTGAGAACCCGTAAAGTGCAGCAAGGTAGACCTTTCCCTCCCTTACACTTCTACCTTCTGCTAGTCTCACTGTTGAACTCACACCACCGTTCCTTACAGTCTCGACCAGCAACCAACACTGCCTTCTGGATCGATCGAGACTCGGCCTGAAATTGTCCATCCGGGTAAAGTTTTTCCTACCCTCATGTCCTGAGTATATCGATCATGAAAGCTACGTATATCTATCTGTATAAGACAGACTTTCATTCCGACCATGGTGACCGCAGGTTGCCAGTTTAGGAGCTTCCAATCCCTACAGCAGGAAGGTCAGACTCGTCTCGAGCCTAGCCTGGTCAGACTCGTCTCGAGCCTAGTCTGGTAAGGCTTCCCCTCTCCCCTACTCCTTTATGCCTTAGATGAAGTTGGGTTAGATGTGCGTCGTCCATAAGAATCGAACACTAGATGTGAGGTAGAGACCTTGTGTGATTTCTAGTATGTGAGTGCAGTGAGTTTCGAACTCAGGACCTGTGTACAAATAAAATGGTGAGTTTTGCGGACAAGGAGAATCGAAGTGAAGACCTTATACATGCTTTGTTCCAGCTTTAACCCGCCAACTTCCAGAACTAGTTTCGACACTTTAAATTTAACATCCACCGTTGAATTTTGGATATATCGTAGACTGTTATACGTTGTATATGGTGTTAAAATTTGGGAACGAGTTAACAGTCGGATTAGAATCTATGAGGCCTCCAAGTAGGGTTGTAGGGCTGTTTTCCAACAGGGGTATTATTTTGGCTAAGTATAGACATACTAGTTTTAACCCAACTTTAAGAAATTGTGTAAGAGTTATGGTTGATTATTTTTGAGAGATTCTTGATCCTATGAGTAGTTGGGTATCACAAATAACCTTAAGAATTATTTTGGAATTTTTAGGAAATTATTTGAGTTTCATATTTGAAGGCGAAGTTGGACCTTAATGAGCTTTCGGAAAATAAGAAAAAGGGTAAATCGCTAGTTTGTAACCAAACTCATCTTTAGGAGTTAGAATATGACTTTTTAGTCTTAAATAATAGTTTAGGCATGAATTGTAGATTTTTGGGAATCTTCGGAACCAAGGGTAAAATAGTCATTTTACCATAAATTAGTACTGTAACCAGTTCTGTTCTATTACGATCTTCTATCTTAGAAGTCTTAGACTTCTAATTACTTTGGAGTGTGCTGATGCACTTGTCTCCTTTGGCAGGCAACTGAGTTGCTGCAGTTACAGAGCAAGTTGGGTTTACAGAGAGTCGAGATTTATAACAGGTAAGTCCTTTGGGCTTACTTAGCTGACTTCTGAAAATGAGTATGAATAATGATAGTGGTGTGTGATGGAGATGTGTAGAATCATATGTTGTGATAAATATTTACCGACCTATACTTGGCCTAAGAGTAACGGACGGTGGCATTCTGCTCAGTTAGCTTGAGGGCGTTGGGGGTTTCTTTAGGGACTAGTCCACACTCGGTTTGTAGTGATGCTACCGGCGGAGGTAACCTAGACCTACACCCAGTTGGATAAGGAACGGAGGCGAGAAATCTTAAGATTCTCGTGCCACAACTGAAAAATTGAATAATATGAATCACCTAAGGAATAGATAATAATCGGTTGGGTGCCAGCATGATGTTTGTTTATATTATCTTGAGTGTGTTTGTGCTGTTGTTATTTACTTCTTATTTTTGGATAGTTAGCTAACAGTTGTTATGTTGTGTAGACGTACCACAGGTTAGAGCGGATGCCGAGTGATCCGGATGGTAGTGGTCAGCCGGGGTATCGTACTTAGTAGGATGTGTTGCAGTTTCCCTTTGTTGGTTTTTCAGTTAGGACCTTGTTTTCTTTGTATATTTTGTTGATACTTTGTGTATTCCCGGCTGTTAGTACTTCTAGTCACATTCATAACATCGTTAAGACTTAAATTATGATTTTCCGGTTTTTCCTTATCTGTGCCTTGTTGTAAGATCTTGTTAAGTTGTTGTCAAACTAAGGTCGGGACCTGATAACACGATTTATGACTTAGTATTAGGCACTCATTCAGATAGTTTTTCCGCTCATTCATGCATGGTTTGCACTAGTTCATGACGGTTTGCACTCAATTCATGTATTTTGTCGAGATAGACGTCTACACGGACTTTTGCATGCTTTGTAGGTATTTTGGGAGATCTAGGAGCTTATTCGATACATTTGAGGATCATTCCTCGAGATAACACACCTTCAGACTCATTGGGAAGCAAGTTAGGAGCTAAGGAGGACACATGGGACCTTGTTGGTGCATGCCATGCACCAAATCGTGGCTTAATGATCCAAAACAAGCTGAGGCACCAAAACCACGGCCAATGGGACTTCCACGGCCGTGGAAATGGGCCGTGGTTTTGGCCAGACAGTTGTGACAGCTGTCCCACGATCTTCATGGCCGACTCTTGCAAATTTGGAGGATAAAAGGTGGTCCTGCAAGGCTGTTAGAGCAGACCCCTCACTCCCATTCTCTCCCACACTCTCAACAACAATATTCTCTCATTTGGAAGATTGGATTGGAGCTACCATTGGAGAAGAAGAAAGGCTTCCACTGGAGAAGAAGAAGAAGCACACTAGTTCATAGTTCCATAGTCTTTTTAAGTGATTTTGAGTGAGCTTTGTGAAACGTTTTGCAAGGGTTTATAAGAAACTATTCGAACCTTCTTTTGAAGGGTTGTAAGTCCTTCTTGAACCTTGATTTAGCTTGTTTTGCTTGTTTCATTTGCTTAATCCATCTTTCATTTCATCTTCTTGCCATGGATTCTATGATTTTATGCTTGTTGAGTTTGATTATTAAGATGCATGTTGTAGGCTAAATAGATGCGATTCTAGGGTAAGGAAGAGATGGTTATGGCTTGGACTATGATAGAATAGACTTAAATGAATACTTGGATGATTCGCTTGATTGAACCTAGTCACTGTTTAAAACCACGGTTGGATCTTGCCTTTCCACGGCCGTGGAAAGGGATGAACACCCCGTAATTTTGATTAACTTGCTTGTATTGATAAATCTAAGTGTTAGGTTGGTGATTTGTTGAAATCCTAGTGTTAGTTGAGCTAAATCTATCTTAGGGTGACCTAGTGTTAGCAACTAAGAGTTAGAAGAGACCTACCCGGTGATTCTTGCTCGTAGATACCGATGATGACGAACTCTAGGTAGTAGTGAGCCTCATAAGCCGTTATTGGATTGAGTGTGCTAGGATTGATGTTTAGGACTTGCCTTCTCGAGACTCACCCGGTAAGGAGAGGTTAGATCCCTAGATAACCATCCGGTTTGTGTAGAATTCCTATCCTAGGGCTCCTTGAGACTTACCCGGTGATAAGACCTTAGGAACGGATTAGTGGACCATGAGACCTACCCGGTGATTGATCCCAATCTAGAAACACTCACTCCCAACATACTATAGTTGATCCAAGGAATGATTAGATAGCTTGAGTCCTATGCCATAATCGAAATTTCCAACCCCTAGAATCCGCTTTTCTCTCTTTGATTACATATTTCGTATTTGCTTGTTTACTTGTGGTGTTAGTTTAGTTGATTATTGATTTCGCATGATTTGTGATCTTTGATTGGTCACCTAAAAACCAAACCAAAAACATCGAGATTTTCATTTCTTTATTCCTTTCTCTTTTCTTAGCCTAGATCAACACTATCCTTAGTCACTAATCGATTCAATCTCACCTCAGTCTTTGTGTTCGACCTCGGAATACTATCCCTACTATAAAACGTCCCGTGCACTGCGGGTTCGCTAGGAGTTAGGAGAAATATATCGAGTATAAATTTGAGACTTTTGCGTGCATACATCCTTAGCGTAACAAGTTTTTGGCGCCGTTCCCGGGGACTAGGTTAAGATTGAGTCATTGTTTGTGATTGTTTATAGTGTAGGTCTTTCTTGTTGCTTTTGATCTCGTTTGGTTTGTGTCTTTGCTTTTCAGGACATCTCTTACTCTTTTAGTGTATGCGAAGATCTCGTGGCAAGGATTTAGCTTCATTCGATCCCGAACCGGAGAAAACCCTTAGATCTAGATCCAAGAGTATTAGAAAGGGAAAAGAGATGGCCGGAAGAGATCTCCAAGCTGAGTTGGATGAGGCTTTAGAGCAAATTAGATTAAGAGATGAGCTCTTGGAGAATGAGAGGAGACTTGCCAATGAGAGGCAAGAAGCAACTAGGAGGGAGATTGAAGAGATTAGGCAAGCTCTTGTGTAAAGAGAGCTTAATCGTCAACAACCTCCACCACAACCGCAGCCGGCGGCGGTGAATATTCGGGTTGTGCCCATTGCTATTGAAGAGCCACAAACGTTAGGGCAACGTATGGATCCGGCACAAAGAGCACACCGTCCGGGTGTGAACTTAGGAGATCCCGCAGCCCATGATTACGAGCTCCGACCTCAAGTTCTACAAACGATCCGGCATAATCAATTTGGAGGGATGGAAGGAGAGTCTCCTCATCAACACTTGATGAACTATGAGATCTTGATGGAGACTCTAAGACCGCCTAGATTGGAGAGCAACAACCATAAGCTTAGGGTTTTCTCCTTCTCACTTAAGGATAAAGCCTTGGCTTGGTATCAATCTATTCCACAAGGGCGAGTGAGTACTTGGGAGGAGATGACAACCGAGTTTTTGACAAAGTTCTTCCCACCTTCCAAGACTACCGAGCTAAGAAGGAAGATCAATGCCTTCGTGATGAAGGATAGAGAAAGCTTATTCAAGTCTTCGGAGAGGTTCAAAGACCTTCTCCTAGATTGTCCGCACCATGGTATACCGAAAATAGAGCTTTTGGAGATCTACTTCAAGGGACTTGATGAAGATAGCCAATTCAAGCTCCAATCTCTTTCCGGTGGGACTTTCATGGAAAAGAATGTGGATGAAGCTTGGGAATTTGTAGAGAAACAAGCTTTGGTGATTGAGAAGTACTCCCATAGGAAGAGTGATGGAAGGAAAGCGGGAGCATATGAGGTGAGTGAAGTCACCATGAGTAACTTCAAGCTTGACGCCATCAACAATGAGCTGAAATCTTTGAGGGAGTTGTGTGCTACATTTTTGAAGAATCAAGCAAGCCCTCAAGTGCAAGTACAAGCAAACTTGTCTTCCAAGGAGGAAGATGTGAACTACATGGGAAGGGGCAATTACAACAACTATCAAGGCCTAAGGAACTTCAACAACAACCGGCAATTCAACAATTACCGGCCTAACCACAAGCGCAGCTCCTCCACCAAAGGCTTCACAAGAACCTCCACCCGGATTCACTCAACCTCCAAAGGATAGAACCGAGATGATGTTTGAGCAATTGCTTGGAAGGTTGAGTGGTCTTGAGAGCACGGTGACTTCCATTTCTAAGGCTCAAAAGGTGTTGGAAGCACAAGTGTTCCAAAAGGCGGGTGAAGCTCATAGAGATCCGGAAAAGCTTCCCGGAAGAACCGAAGATAACCCGAGAGGCCAAGTGTTGGCCATCACAACAAGGAGCGGGTTGAGCATGAAGGATCCCTTACCTAAGGGAAGTGACAAGGGGAAGCAAGTAGTGGTAGAGGAAGAGACCTTGCAAGAAGGAGGAAAGAACAAGGAAGATGAGCCAACATATGTGGCACCACCTCCATACAAGCCACCACTACCGTTCCCACAGTCACGAGCAAGAGCTCGTTTGGACAAGCACTTTGGTAAATTCCTTGAACTTATGTCTAAATTGCATATTAACATTCTGTTCATGGATGCTATTCTAGGTATGCCGGCATATGGCAAATTCTTTAAGGAGATACTCTCCAACAAAAGGAAGTTGGAGGAGTATGGAGAAGTAAGGATGACAAAGAGGTCCTCGGAATTGATCCAAACCATGAAGGAGGAGATGCCTCCTAAGCTAAGAGATCCGGGATCTTTTTGTGTGCCAATAGGAGTGGGAGAAGTGAAGTATGAAGCCCTATGTGATCTTGGGGCAAGTGTAAGCATTATCCCGCTTGCACTTTGCAATAAGGTTGGGCTAGGAGAGCCAAAGCCGGTCAAGATGACCCTTTACATGGCGGACCGTTCGATCACTCACCCGGTTGGAATATTGGAAGACATACCGGTGCAACTAGGGAAGTTCTATGTGCCGATTGATTTTGTTGTCTTGGACATCCCGGCGGACTATCCGGTTCCCATCATCTTAGGGAGACCTTTCTTGGCTACATCCGGATGTTTGGTGGATTGCAAAAATGTAATTCTCTCCTTCAACATTGGAGAAGAGAATATCAAGTTCAAATTATCCACAATGATGAAAGGGCCAGCCCTTGGTGAAGACGTGTTCAACATTGTCGAGCAAGAGGAGTCTAGAGAAGTTGTAAGCTCGATCTTGATCAAGGACCCCTTGGAGAAGGTCCTTAGCTTAAGTTTGATGGAGGAAGGAGTTGAGGAGGCCTGCAATGAAGAAATCAAGGCTTTGGAAGCATTGGAAAAGGAGACAAGAGCTGAATTTGAAGCACACGAAGGTGTGGTGAATTTCTGCAAGAACCACGGCCAGGGACCAAGAACCATGCCCGTGGAAAGTCCCGTGGAACTCTCTGGAATGCTCAAAAAGGCTAGCTTTGCAAGTTCCACGGCTGTGGCTGTGCCAGAGCCCGTAATTTTGCCCGTGGTTTGTCCAGAAACTGCATTGGTTGTTGATCAAGCTTCAAGGAGCTTTGGGGAGTCTTCCATGGCTTTGGATTCATCTCAACCAACATTATACGGATCGTCTCCACTCGATAAAGGTCCTCCTAAACTTGAACTCAAACCCCTTCCCTCTCATTTGAAGTATGCTTTTCTTGGTGAAAATTCTACATATCCGGTTATTGTGAATGCATGCTTGAATGATGATGAACTTGCTAGATTGTTGCATGAGTTGAGATTGCATAGGAAGGCCATTGGCTATACCATTGATGATTTAGTTGGCATTAAACCTTCTTTGTGCATGCATAAGATCTTAATGGAAGACAACCATAAACCTTCAATTGAACCTCAAAGAAGACTAAACCCTATCATGAAAGAAGTAGTCAAGAAAGAGATCCTTAAATTGCTAGATGCGGGAATCATTTTCCCGATTTCGGATATTAAGTGGGTTAGTCCCGTACATGTGGTTTCTAAGAAGGGTGGGATGACCGTAGTAACCAATGAGAATAATGAATTAATCCCAACTAGAACGGTTACGGGATGGAGGATGAGTATAGACTATAGGAAACTAAATGTGGCCTCTAGGAAAGATCACTTCCCTCTTCCCTTTATTGACCAAATGCTAGAGAGATTAGCTCAACATTCCCATTTTTGTTACTTAGACGGTTATAGTGGATTCTTCCAAATCCCTATCCACCCCGATGACCAAGATAAAACTACATTCACATGTCCTTGGGGTACATTTGCATATAGGAGAATGCCATTTGGGTTGTGTAATACACCCGCCACCTTTCAAAGGTGTATGATGGCCATCTTTTCTGAGTATATTGAAAACATCATGGAAGTGTTTATGGATGATTTTTCTGTTTATGGATCTTCCTTTGATGATTACTTAGCTAACTTGTCTCTAGTGCTTAAGAGATGTGAGGAGACTAATCTAGTCTTGAATTGGGAGAAATGCCACTTCATGGTAAGTGAAGGTATTGTGTTGGGACACTTGGTGTCCAACTGAGGCATTGAGGTTGATAGAGCTAAGATAGAGACCATAGAGAAGTTGCCACCACCTACCTCGGTGAAGGGGGTAAGGAGTTTTCTAGGGCATGCCGGTTTTTACCGGAGATTTATTAAAGATTTCTCTAAGATTTCTAAGCCTCTTACTAACCTACTAATGAAAGATGTTGAGTTTGTTTTCTCCAAGGATTGCCTTGAGGCTTTTTGTAGGTTGAAGAATGCTTTGATCTCCGCACCTATCATGCAACCTCCGGATTGGAGTCTACCATTTGAGATCATGTGTGATGCAAGTGATGTAGCCGTTGGGGCTGTTTTGGGGCAAAGGAAATATGGGCGCACACATGCCATTTATTATGCTAGCAAGACGCTAGATGATGCCCAACTCAATTATGCTACTACCGAGAAGGAGTTACTAGCGGTTGTGTACGTATTTGAGAAGTTCCGCTCGTATCTTGTTGGAGCGAAGGTCGTTGTGTATACGGATCATGCTGCGATCCATTATCTCCTTACAAAGAAGGATGCCAAGCCACATTTGATTCGGTGGATCCTTCTTCTTCAAGAGTTTGACTTGGAAATCCGGGATAAGAAGGGGTCCGAAAATTCTGTGGCGGATCACCTTAGTAGACTCCCACCATTGGAGATTGAGAGAGATGACATCCCGATTGATGACTCATTCTGGGATGAGCAATTGAAAATGGTGGAGGAGTGCTTGTTTCAAGTGTCAAGGGGTAATGAGCCATGGTATGCCGACATTGTGAACTACCTCGTGTGTGAGGAGGTGCCACCCGGTTTATCCTATGCCCAAAGGAAGAAATTCTTCAAGGATGTGAGGCATTACTATTGGAGTGAACCGCTTTTGTTCAAGAGAGGGCCGGATGGAGTCTTTAGGAGATGCATACCGGAGGATGAGGTGGAGAGTGTGATCCGGCATTGTCACTCCTTGCCATGTGGAGGCCATGCTAGCTCACACAAGACATGTGCTAAGGTGTTGCAATCGGGCTTCTTTTGGCCAAGTTTGTTCAAGGATGTGTAGAATTTTGTGGTAGCTTGTGATGCTTGCCAAAGGACGGGCAACATCTCAAGGAGGAATGAGATGCCCTTGAACAACATACAAGAGGTAGAGATTTTTGATGTTTGGGGTATGGACTTCATGGAGCCATTCCCCTCTTCTTGTGGCAACCTCTACATCCTATTGGCGGTGGACTATGTTTCAAGATGGGTAGAGGCAATCGCTTCTCCCACAAATGATGCCAAGGTTGTGGTGTGATTCTTCAACCAAGTGATCTTCCCTAGGTTTGGAACACCAAGGGTGATCATAAGTGATGGAGGGAAGCACTTCACCAATAGGAACTTCGGGACACTTTTGGCTAAGTATGGGGTGACTCATAAGGTGGAAACACCTTACCATCCCCAAACTAGTGGCCAAGTGGAGATCTCCAATCGGGAGATAAAGGGAATTCTTGAGAAGACGGTTTCTAGGACGAGAAAGGATTGGGATATGAAGCTCGATGATGCTTTGTGGGCTTATAGAACCGCTTTCAAGACACCGATTGGCACCACTCCTTACAAGCTAGTCTACGGCAAGTCTTGCCACCTTCCGGTAGAGATGGAGCATAGAGCATATTGGGATATAAGGTGGTTGAATTTTGACCTCAAGGAGGCCGGAGAGAAAAGGTTGCTATGAAAACGCCCGGATCTACAAGGAAAGGACCAAACGTTGGCATGACAAACGTCTCATCCCGAAGGAGTTGAGTGAAGGAGACTTGGTCCTTCTCTTCAACTCAAGGCTGCGGCTCTTCCCCGGAAAGCTAAAGTCAAGATGGACGGGGCCTTATATGGTGAAGAAGATCTTTCCCCATGGAGCGGTTGAGATAGGAGGGGAGCATTGTGGAGATTTTAAGGTGAATGGGCACCGTTTGAAGAAGTATATCCCGGGAGCTCCGGTGGATATGATTGCCCCACTTCACCTAGAGTGAGACGCCCCCGAGTTTGGTCAAGCTAATGACCTTAAAGAAGCGCTTGATGGGAGGCAACCCATTGGTAGACATCTTTCCCTTTTTTGTTTTTGTTTTTTTGTTTTGATTTTTCTGTTTTTGTGTGTTTGGTGTACTTTGTGTGTGTGCTAGAGTCTTGGTAGCATGGAAGCCTTGCATGGAATATGGATGATAATGATGAGTCCCTCATCAATTGTGGGTGGAGCGGACGCGGGACTTGGATGGCTAGCGGCGCCTAGCGCGGATCCCGACGCCATAACAAACACTTTGAGCTCTCTATCATCGTTGATAGGATCATTCTACATCACTCCATTTGAGTAATCCCAAATACCAAAGCAAGCCATTTTTACATTGTGAGAACCCTCTTTCACTCTTCTTTACTTCATTTACACATTGGGGACAATGTGTTTCTAAGTATGGGGTGGGGTTTGCATGATCTTTTGCATGATTAGCATCTAGGGTAGTTTCTTTTAGTCGCATGCTTCATTATGTCTTGCATTGTACATACACATTTCGAAAAATCCAAAAAAATCAGAAAATTTAAAAAAAAAATTAGTGCTTCTAAGCTTGGAAATGACCCTTATGATGAGATTGTTTTGTGAATTGGCTATGGATGGCCTTGTGTGTTGAATAGATGAATGCATATGTGGACTTGAAGTACTTATCTTGAATCCCATGAATGATTTGTGATTATGATGCTTGCCTTGATTGGATTGGGGATTGAAAGTCGAAATTACATGCTAGTTTTTGCACATCATCTAGGAGTGATTAAGGCAATTCATCTTTCTCTACTTCTCATCTTGATCATGTTGTTTGAGCACCTCAATTGATATAAATTTGACCTCTTTTGACCCATCCCGGAATAGGAGCATGTTAGTGTGTTGAGTGTGTGAAAAGCAAGTGTGGGGTGAAGTTATTGATGATGAATGTTATGAATGAAGTGCTGAATTTGTTGTGAAAAGTGTAGACAAAAATATAGGTTTGGGGACGTTGGTTTAAAAGACGAGTAACTCGGCACCATTCACATAATCGGGTGTTTGTGCCTTGCCAAAGTCAAATAAACCAACAGTCCTAACGAGCTTTGGTATGTGTGCCCGGTGTGGATGCACCTCGAAAAATAAAAAAGCCCGAGGACGGCTAATCACCAAGGTTTCGGCTTTTGTACACCAATGCCATTGTCTCAAAAATAAGTGAAAGAAAAAGAAAAGAAAAGAAAGAAAAGATGGAGAAAATATACACGTGTGGGAAGTTGATAAAAATGTGAAGTTGTGAAGTTAATTCCATTCCCGGATTAGCATCACATGACATAGAAAAATCCCCACCTAATCACAACATTTCTTAGCCTCTTATATCCTAAGCCCTTGTGACCTATTTGCATGTGTGAAAGACGGGTCTTGTTCCCCTAGAATTACTCTAGCTGAAGTTCATAAAATCCTATAGAAATATATTCAAACACAATTAAAGGTAATTGAAAATTAAAAAAATTTGGAGAGAGAATGAACTTAAGCTGACCATTGGATTATCATTGAATGGCTGAGATTCATTCAATTCTAGGTAGAGTTTTTTTCAAGAACTTCACCGTAACTAAACCCGTGAAAGACTTAGTGATCTAGATTGGATATGCTCATGATCATCTTGACTTCTTCATTTTTACATTTCATGCATGCTTTCGAGTTAAGTACAATTGTCTTTCCGTGCCTTCATTTATTTGATGCATGATTGATTGTCCATTGCCATGAAACATGACTATGAAGGTGATCCAATATTAGAAGCAAACCTCCAAAAAGATTTTGTTGTTTTTCTGCATGCATAAATCATGCCATCTCTTAGTCTATAGTTGGGGACTTGCTCGGGGACGAGCAAACCTTAAGTATGGGGTATTTTTGATAACACGATTTATGACTTAGGATTAGGCACTCATTTAGATAGTTTTTCCGCTCATTCATGCATGGTTTGCACTAGTTCGTGACGGTTTGCACTCAATTCATGTATTTTGTCGAGATAGACGTCTACACGGACTTTTGCATGCTTTGTAGGTATTTTGGGAGATCTAGGAGCTTATTCGATACATTTGAGGATCATTCCTCGAGATAACACACCTTCGGACTCATTGGGAAGCAAGTTAGGAGCTAAGGAGGACACATGGGACCTTGTTGGTGCATGTCATGCACCAAATCGTGGCTTAATGATCCAAAACAAGCTGAAGCACCAAAACCACGGCCACTGGGACTTCCACGGCCGTGGAAATGGGCCGTGGTTTTGGCCAGACAGTTGTGACAGCTGTCCCACGATCTTCATGGCCGACTCTTGCAAATTTGGAGGATAAAAGGTGGTCCTACAAGGCTGTTAGAGCAGACCCCTCACTCCCATTCTCTCCCACACTCTCAACAACAATATTCTCTCATTTGGAAGATGGATTGGAGCTACCATTGGAGAAGAATAAAGGCTTCCATTGGAAAAGAAGAAGAAGCACACTAGTTCATAGTTCCATAGTCTTTTTGAGTGATTTTGAGTGAGCTTTGTGAAACGTTTTGCAAGGGTTTGTAAGAAACGATTCGAACCTTCTTTTGAAGGGTTGTAAGTCCTTCTTGAACCTTGATTTAGCTTATTTTACTTGTTTCATTTGCTTAATCCATCTTTCATTTCATCTTCTTACCATGGATTCTATGATTTTATGCTTGTTGAGTTTGATTGTTAAGATGCATGTTGTAGGCTAAATAGATGCGATTCTAGGGTAAGGAAGAGATGGTTATGGCTTGGACTATGATAGAATAGACTTAAATGAATACTTGGATGACTCGCTTGATTGAACCTAGTCACTGTTTAAAACCACGGTTGGATCTTGCCTTTCCACGGCCGTGGAAAGGGATGAAGACCCCGTAATTTTGATTAACTTGCTTGTATTGATAAATCTAAGTGTTAGGTTGGTGATTTGTTGAAATCCTAGTGTTAGTTGAGCTAAATCTATCCTAGGGTGACCTAGTGTTAGCAACTAAGAGTTAGAAGAGACCTACCCGGTGATTCTTGCTCTTAGATACCGATGATGACGAACTCTAGGTAGTAGTGAGCCTCATAAGCCGCTATTGGATTGAGTGTGCTAGGATTGATGTTTAGGACTTGCCTTCCCAAGACTTACCAGGTAAGGAGAGGTTAGATCCCTAGATAACCATCCGGTTTGTTTAGAATTCCTATCCTAGGGCTCCTTGAGACTTACCCGGTGATAAGACCTTAGGAACGGATTAGTGGACCATGAGACCTACCCGGTGATTGATCCCAATCTAGAAACACTCACTCCCAACATACTATAGTTGATCCAAGGAATGATTAGATAGCTTGAGTCCTATGCCATAACCGGAATTTCCAACCCCTAGAATCCGCTTTTCTCTCTTTGATTACATATTTCGTATTTGCTTGTTTACTTGTGGTGTTAGTTTAGTTGATTATTGATTTCGCATGATTTGTGATCTTTGATTGGTCACCTAAAAACCAAACCAAAAACATCGAGATTTTCATTTCTTTATTCCTTTCTCTTTTCTTAGCCTAGATCAACACTATCCTTAGTCACTAATCGATTCAATCTCACCTCAGCCTTTGTGTTCGACCTTGGAATACTATCCCTACTACAAAACGTCCCGTACACTGCGGGTTTGCTAGGAGTTAGGAGAAATATATCGAGTATAAACTTGAGACTTTTGCGTGCATACATCCTTAGCGTAACAGGACCCACTGTGAGGTCCTAACCAGTAACTCCCCGAGTTCTGAAAACTTGGGGTGTTACATGTGTTGCTTGTTTATTTTGCTAGCTTGAGTTGTTAGTTTGATTTATAACATCGCACGATTTGTGATCTTTGCTTGATCACCACAAAACCAAACCCAAAAATATCATGATTTTTCATTTCTTTATTCCCTTCTCTTTTCTTAGACTAGATTTACATTATACATGATCACTTGCTTGATTTGATTTCACCTTAGTCTTTGTGTTCGACCTCGAAATACTATCCTTGCTACAAAACGACCCATACACTGTGGGTTCGCTAGGAGTTAGGAAATTATATCGAGTTATAAATTTAAGACTTTTGTCCTATACGTTTCTAGCGTAACAAGTCCCACCTTCAACGTTGGTGGCTTAAGTCCTTACGAGTTTAGAGATGAGCTTGCCAATGATTCGAGGATGAACCCTTCTCAAGAAGGGGAGTCTAATGTGGGACCATCTCCATCACCAAGTCCAATTACACGCTCAAAGGCTAAGGCATTGAAGGATAAACCAACAACACCTTCACCTTCTTCAATGGATGGCGCAATCACAAGGTCAAGAGCGAAGGCGATTCAAGGCGAAGTTATAAACATACTCATGACTTGTACACTCAAGGAAACTCTCCTCACTCTCAAGAGCCAAGCCTCGACCAAGAAGATCCACCAAGCAAGAAAGAAGGATAAGATAGGAGCAAGGAAGAGTTCCATAGGAGAAAAATCGACCGATTTTTCAAATAAATCGACCGACTTTCCTGTAAGAAATATCGATCGATTTTCTGTTGGGATTTCCTTCACTAGAACAAATTCTGCAAAAGATCCGGCCATGATCTTCTATCTTTTGGCAATTCTAATATGTTTCTATCTTTTTAGATTTTATATCTTATATATTTGAAAGATATATTTGCAAGATTAACTTTAAATATAATTTTCTAGTTTTAGTAGGTTTAATCTCCCTTATAAATAGCCTTAGTGTGGGAGATTGTTTGATAGATTAGATTTGATATATTTCCACAAATTGTAACACTTACAACTTCCCTTACGAAGTTTGTGTTTTATTCATTAAATCATTCAATCAATAAAGAGAGCTTTTGATTGAACTGTTTGTGAAGTCCTTACTAGATTGTGCTTGTGTGTGTTAAGCTTATTGAAGGCTGGTGCTCCTAGTCAATACTAGTCCCTCCTTGTGCTTGTCTTAATTAGAAGACTTGTGTAAGGTTGAAGAAGTGCGGGTTAAGGTAATCTTCTCGTTGAAGGGTTTTGAAACATCATTGGTCAAGGTTCTTTTGTCGAACTATCTTAGTTCATATCTTCCTATATTTCTTTCATTAATCATTCCATAATCATCTTCTTGTCTTTCCATATCAATCAATAATCCGTGTTCTGAGTTTGTCGAAAAATTGACCAGTTCATCAGATAAATCTACCGATTTATTCCTTAAAACAACCCGATTTTATCCCAATTAAGGACTTTCAATCTAGATCGGGAACTACGGCTTATCCCAGCATCAGTATAGATATCACAATTAGGGGTGGGCAACGGATCGATCCGATCCGAATACCCGGATATCCGAATAGAAATTTTCAAAAAACTCCCGATCGGATCCGATTCGTATCCGGCCGGATATCCGGCACTTTTCCCGGATTGGATAATTAGTATCCGAAAATGATTTTAGCCGGATCGGATTATTATCCGCGGATATCCATTTGATCCGAATGACTTTTGTTTGACCTGGTTGATCCGTTTGATCCGAAAAATGACTTTAGCCTGATCCGGATATCCGATTGATGCGTTTGATCCGAATATCCTCTTGATCCGAATATCCGTTTGATCTAGATATGTATTTGCTACTTTATTTATCATAAAATGTAATAAAAATAATTCAAAGACACAAAAAAAAATCAAAAATAAAAACAATAATCATATAGATAATAAAAAAAATGAGAATATTACTGTACATTATAATAAGAAAATAAAAATAAGGTTTAAAACAATAGATATCTTTATCTTTACACTTTATAACTATTTCATGCAATACGGAATAAAAAAATGAGAATGATAAAGTAAAAGTAAATTATTTAACTTGAATAAATATTTATTTTTTTTAGTCTTGAAAATATTAATATATAAAAAATATTATTATTAAATATTATCAAAGTCAATTAACTTATTTTTTATTTTAACAAAAGCTAATTGATTGCATTTCATTATAAATATTATGAATAATGATTACACCAGAAAATGATATTAATGCAAATTATAATATAATATAAAACTTTGTATATATATATTCTAAAATGAAATTCTTGTATATATATAAATAGATACATATATATTTATGTATATATAGGTGGTTTCGTTAAATGAGACAATATTCTAATAAAAAAGTTGATTTGCTAAGAAAAAAAATTACTAAAGTTATAGTTATCATAATTATCATTACTTATATTATTCAAAAACTTATTTTTAAGATTTTAACACAAATCTTATGACTAACATAGTTAAAATAGTTAGACTTATAAAACATCATTATATAAACTTATAGCATGTAATTTTGTACTTGTAATCTTGTATAGTAAACTAGATGTTAAAACCAAAAGTTATATTTAATATCTTTTAAAAAATAATTTGTAGAATTAAAGTAGAAAAGTAAATTTTAGTTGGATCTAAATTTATTTATATTATTTTTTTTATAGAAGCCTTTTTGAAAAATTATTGTGCCAATTTATTTTTTACTCAAATTACAATTTTTATTATCATCATTATTTATATTAATGAGAAACTTATATTAATACTTTACCACATATCTTATCTTTAATAGGGTGATAAGAATTGAAATTAAAAAAACTCGTTAAGATTCATAGTAAATTATAATATATAAAAATTCATTTTTAGAACTATAGTAAAATCTTATTTGAATCAAAATTTATTATATATATTTTTAACTCTTTTAACCATGTTAAAATATAAAAATATTTTTACAACCTTGTGATAAAAAGATTATTATGTGCATTTATCACATATCTTATCTTTAGTAGGGTGATAAGATTTGAAATTAAAATGCTCGTTATAGACCTATATTATTTAATAATGTTTCTACAACCTTATGATAAATTGTACTATATGTATGTTTTTACAATTATCATTATCATCATTATTTATTCATTTAAATGAGACAACTTCTAATAAAAGATTATTATTGAGACCAACTTATAAAAATATATATCTTACTAAGATCAACTTATGATAAGAGATTATTATGGACATTTTGTTCATTTAAATGAGATCAAATTCTAATAAAGATTATTATTGAGGTCATCTTATAAAATATATTTCTTACAATGAGACCAAATTATAATAAAAGATCATTATGAACATTTGTTCTTTTAAATGAGACCAACTTCTACTAAAAGATTATTGTTGAGATTAACTTATAAAAACATATACCTTACAATGAGATCAACTTATAATTAAAAGATTATTATGAATATTTGTTCATTTGAATGAGATTAACTTCTAATAAAATATTATTATTGAGAGCAACTTATAAAAAATATATATCTTACAATGAGATCAACTTATAATAAAATATTATTATGAACATTTGTTCATATAAATGAGATCAACTTCTAATAAAAGATTATTATTGAAACCATCTTATAAAACTTATGTCTTACAATGAGATCAACTTATAATTAAAAAAAATAATATTAATATTTGTTCATTTAAATGAGACTAACTTATAATAATAGATTATTATTGAAACCAACTTATAATCATATTTATATAAATCTATATATGAAAATGAGACTAACTTATAATTAGAGATTATTATGAACATTTGTTCATTTAAATGAGATCAATTTTTAATAAAATATTATTATTAAGACCAACTTATAATCATATTTATAAGAATCAACATCTTAAAATGAGATCAACCTATAATAAAAGATTATTATGAATATATGTTCATTCAAATAAGACAAACTTTTAATAAAATATTATTATTGAGACCAACTTATAATTGTATTTATAAAAAGATATATCGTACAAAGAGATCAAATTATAATACAAAAATATTATGATTATTTATTCCAAAAGGTATGAATATATGAGTATGTACAAAGTTGTATATATTATAGATGTATATATGTTTAATTGAATTACGTAAGATCAATATGACTATGTGAGTACATGTAAAGTTATATAAAAATATTATTAATTCATTACTTTGATTAACTAAAATAGTTTACCATATATATATTATAATATATGTCAAGTATTGATACACAACTACATAGTGATATAAAGTAACTAAGTATGCACATTATTAATTCATTACTTTACTTAACTCAAATATTTTTTCATTTAATATATTTTAAATATAAATATTAGTACATAATTGCAATATACAATCTTGATTTATTCTTCCTAAAACAAATATATTTATATTATAATAAAAAAATTTATAGCCGGATATCTGGGAATATATAGTGATCCGGGACTATGTGGATATCCGGCGATCCGGAGCTATCCGGATATCCGTGACCCGAGCCGATCCGATGATCCGCGGATATCCGGTGACCCGCGGATATCCGGTGATCCGTGAGTATCCGGATATCTGGGATTATTTGGATATCCGGGATTATTCGGATATCCGCTTTTTATCCGGATATCCGTGGATATCCGTTTTTTATCCGGGTATCCGGATGCCTAAAACTCCGATCCGATGATCCGGAAAATCTCCCGGATCAGATCGGATTCGGACTGGATCAAAACGGGTACTAAATTATCGGGTTTTTTCGGATCGGGTCGACGGATTTTTCGGACCGGACCGGACCGGCGGATCGGATTGGTTTTGCCCCCCCTAATCACAATGGTGTTCAACATGAGACCATTGTATTTTGAGCATATATTATAAAGAACTCTAAAATTATCAAAAAATGCATCAACTGAAATCCTAAATCACTAATTTTAGAAGGAAAAAAATCCTATTTTTTAAGTAATGATATTTCATAACAAATATGAATAATATAATAATAAAATAAACTAATAAATAATATAATAAATATGTACAAATAAAATAGTATAAAAACAACCTGAGAACAGAATCAAGATATGAACTAATTGTACAAAATAGTTGAACTAAAATAATGACTCTGAAAACAATTTCGTCATTTAAAAATTTATTTTTATAGAAATATTATTACATTATAAATTTTTAAAATTTAAACTAATTGGTTCGTGTTTTCATGAAAACATCAATATATTTTAGTAAATTATGTGACATAATGCTAACGTGGCGGTTTTAAGCTTTTCTTGAATTTAATAAATTATAAATTAAGTCAACAAATATTTTTTACTAAAATAAAATCTAAGTTTTAAATGTTAAATTTTAAATTTTACATAAATAAATTTTACAATTTGATTTTTTTTTTATCTAAGTAGTTCGTTTTAGTTTTAGTTTAAACTAGTATAATACCCGCACCTTGTGCGGGTTTTGAAAAAAATGAGAAAGAATATTGTGAAATTGGTTTTTTTACGTGCTTTTGTTTTGTATACTTATCTAATCTAATCGACTTACCAACATTACTTTATTAAGGATAAATTTACTAAATGAGATTATACTATGGCATACTTAATAGAATAATAATATTATTATATATATATATATATATATAACAACATTTTTGTTTTTTTTTCCGATTATGTAATGAGTTTGAGGATTTTTTCTTGGTCAATGGGTAACAATTTAATTTTACAATTTTTTTTGTATTTAACAACTCTTTTGTTTTTTATTTTGGATTATAATGCTTATTGGTGGATTAAAATTTTTATTTTAATTAATTATTTTTCGACTATAAATCTATTAGTTAATTAGTTAATTTTATTTTTAATTATTAAAATTATACAAGATTTATGTGATCTACAAGCTAAGAAACTTAACATAATTAAACAAAATTTTAATTAATATAACGCGGTCTATATCTACAAGCTAAAAAAGTTTTAAAAAAATTTAATTTAATTCAAAATTAACTTCAAAGTCTGATAACTATTATCTAAAAATAACTTATTTGCTGATGGGTGGAAGAAAATAAATAAATAAATAAAATTAACATAAATGTACACGTCAATTTTTTTTTAATAACTTGAAAATAGATTAGATACACGGGGTTACGGTTAAAAATCAAATCAAGGGATGAAACAATAGAAAAACGATTTTTAATTATACAATTTCAAAAAAAAATTGTGGGAGCTCCATTTCAAAATACTACTCTCACAACGCACCATGTAAATTGTCATGTATACTGCTCTAGTAGTAGATATAGACTCGCCCATAACGTAAAATTTTTAGTTCCAAAAAAATAAATTTTTTTCGACAAATTTGTAAAACATAAAAAGTTCTAAGGGAACCATGAAAAAAATCACATGGAACGTTCAGGAAAAAAAATCGTTCGAATAAAAATCCTAACAGAAAATATAACTAAAATGGAAATGAGATCGAAACCAATTTAATTAAAATCCATAATAAAAAGATATAACAACAATGGAAATCAATTTACCGTCAAAATGGAAATCAATTTTGTTGATTAAATGAAAGTTTTTTATTTAAAAAACTATCAAAAAAATCCAATGGAATCATGTAAAAATTTATTATATATTTATAGGTATTTTTCAAAAAAAAAACAACGTAAATTTTGATGGATTTTATCAAAAAATAATTGTTCGCTTAAAATCTGATTGAACATTTCGAAAATAAAATTTAATTCAAAATCAATTTAATTAAAACTCGCACATAACGTAAAGTTGTAGTTTCAAAAAAATAAATTTTGTTTGACAAATTTGTAAAATAAAAGTTCTAAGCGAACCATGGAAAAATCTGATATAACGTTCGAAAAAAAATCCATCGAATAAAAATTCTAACCGAAAATACAATTAAAAGGGAAATCAAAATCGCAATATCTTTTAATATATTTTTATAAATATTTATTTATTAAAAAAATGATTTGGTTGTTAAGGTGATTTGATTGTTAAAGCTAATTCGATTAATTTTTTTATTATTATTAAAAAATTGATTTTGTTTCAAAAAAATTATTATTTTAATAATAAAAGATTTTATGGTTTCAAAAATAGTGTAAAAAATAAAGATTTATTGGCTTTAATTGTGGGAGCTCAATTTCAAAAATCTTGCGTCCACAACGCGCCACGTCATCAACCCGTGCTCTGCTTTAGTAAGTATAATAGATTTCAGTTTTATATCAAACACAAAATTTTATTTTCCCTTTTTATTTTGTATTTAAAAATTTTAATTTTTTTTTCAAATAAAAAACTTTCAAAACTGTTTTTTTCTCTTCTAAAAAAATACTTTGTTTTTTACCGCTTTACCTTTTTTCAAATAAAAAACTTGCGATGTCTGTCGGACGGTGATTTCTTGGATTATTCGTGAGGTCGTAGCTCCCTTAATGGAGAAGATTTCTTGTAAGGTTGCTTTTGTTCTTCCAATAACTTTGTTATGTTGAAGAGTTACTTTTTATGTGAGTTTGTGTGACATCCGATGAGTTTTGATGGGATAGACATGGAAAAAATAAATAACGAAGAGGTATATAGAATTTAGTAGTTCGTTTTAGTATTTTTTTTAATACTAAAATTAGATTCTAAAAATATTTTATTAGATATAAAAAAATATTAAAACTTGTGGGAGAAACTCTTTTCTAACGTAATTTCGAAATTCAAGATTTAATTAGATATAAGTTTACAAGATTTTGGCAAGATTTGCCTAATATCAATTCAACTAGTGTACTTCCCGTGCATGCACGGTTTTTTTTAATTATTGTTGTATAAAATTTATATTTAATCATATTATTAACATTAACAATAACTGTAAATATTTAAAACATTATAAGTTTTAATTGGTACTATAAATATTTAATCAAACCCCACCAATGCTTCAGTCAAAATTCCACCGTCAGATGACCTATTGAGAGTAGTACCCTTTTAGGATCCCTTGTCGAAATTTTCTATTTAGAATAAGGCGAATGACCCTAAATGAAATCCCTTGTCGGAATTATGTAAGTAAAATCCATAATTCACACGAGAAATATCTCTTGTAGTAATTTGTTTGAATTAGCGTTTTTTATTTCACAATAAATTAATTTGTTGAATCTTATAAGATTTTAAATTTCATATAACTTGGAGATTTAGTAGTATTGTTTCAAATGTATCCCAATCGAAATATATGTAGGTAAATTAATAAATAAATTGAATTATTAACACTAAAGCATCGGCACATTACAGATGAATTTTAAACAAAAACAAATAAATTATTATTTATTTAACTATATTAGATAAATAATAACTTTCAAAAAAATAAGAAGCCGACGGCCGTCAATATCGGATTTTTAAAATTAATCAAAAATGAAAGTCAACATGTTATAGATTTGTCAAGTAATTAATTAAAATTAAATAATTTATTTAAGATAAAAATAGTATATATAGTTTCTAAAATTATAGGTTAAAGTTTAACAAACTAAACTAATAGCTAAAATAAAACAAATTAAATACCTTATTTTTAGGTTTTATAACTTAATAAAAAAAATCCCATACTGGGTGCCATTTCCATAAATTAAAAAATAAAAACAATTTTCTACAATTACCCTAAAGTTGAATATTAGAAACCCTAATATTAGACAACCACGACACCCTAGCGGCATTCTCATAATTTATTGTTCTACTAGTGTACCATGTGGTGTTCATACCATTCCTAGTAAAGGATCGATTTCAACCATGGTACAAAGATGGAGATCTAGCGGAATTTGTGACTATGAAGGATGTGATTTGGGTTGTAAACTGACAGTTTTTACGAATTAAGGTGAATATGAGAAATATTCAACTTCGTCCAAAACTTTAGATGAGTCTTCCCAAAATCTTCTTCAATCCCTTGTCATCTTTAATAAATTTACTAAATGATTAGAAAACTTATCATATACATTAATTGACAATAAAAAAAAGCTTCCGAATAAGAAATAACTTTTCAATTTGAAACACTAACTTGTTGGCTACTTTTACTTGCTTGTAAGCAAGAACATGAACCAAACATAGGGCACACAAGACGATAATTAGAAATTTTGATAATTAGAAATCATGTTTGAAGAGAGGGGAATTATGAGTATGAAAGGAGTATTGGATTATTGACTGTAATATAACCTTAAACTGCATACCTTCAAACTTAAGTACTCGATTGCCGAAGAAGAATTTGATAGAGGAGAATATGGGAGACGATGAAGGAAATGATCGAGTTCAATGTAGGTTGACGATGACTTTTGAATCTGATTAAGATGGGATACATGAATCGTATCTTGAAAGTCAGTCACGTAAAAGGTTTTTTTTAAACAACATAAAAGGCTTATTAATTGTTCAAATCCTATTGTTTTGTTTATTGATCTTATCAATCTCATCGGAAGAAGTGTAGATTAGAAGATTTACTACGTTCATATTAGCGAGAGATTAAAAAAATTGATTTTACAGAAGTTCTAAAAAATGGTAAGATTTAAAAAATTAATTATATACTTGGGTATTTTTTTTTTATTTTCTATCAAAACAATCAAAATAGTAACTTTTTTAAAATATTTTTTAATTTTTAGTTCATATACCATTTATCAAGTGATCCTCATACTCCATTAGCCCTCACTTACATAACTTTATTAATCTATCTATTTATTAGCATGGTTATACGGAGGCACTCTGCCCTCATGGCTTCCCAACAATCTCTCAACCATCGAATTGCTCTTCCTTACAGAATTTGAGGCGGCAGTTGTCCACTTATAGTTACGTGGCTTCTGATGCCCGTCTTCACCAAGGCTTTCGCATGGTTGGGCGCTTATTGACTAATCGACGCTTCCTACAAAAAAAATTGATGATATACTTTCATTTGCTGCTTACATACAAAAGAAACAACTCAGGTCTGAGCAAACAAAAAATTGATGATATACTTTCATTTGAGTCGTCAACCTGTACATCATACAAAAGAAACAAAAAATATAACATACAAAAGAAACAACTCAGGTCAAAACTACTATAAGAGAAGAAGGATACGAAAAAGACGTGAGAGAAGAATGAGTGCACGTCTTCTAAGCTAAGAAGTATATATAGGCATTGTCAACTATTAAATGACTTGTTAAAGATTGTTGAAGAAGATTTAAATTGGTGAGATAAGATCAAAACTACTCTTTTATCAAAATAATTCAGCTTTAAATTTTAAAGTTAGTTATACTTTTTTTTTTTAAATTGTTTAAGAAGATTTGTTCATAAGCTGGTGAGATAAGATCGTAAGTTCGTAACTACCTCATTTAATAAAATAATTTAGAATTAAAAATTTTTAATTTGAAAATTATTATTATAAAACCCGATTTACGAAATTTTAATTTAAACTACGAATCTAAAAAAAGTTTTAGCTGATGTTAAAATTGTAGAATAGTTTGAGGATGTAAATTTTAACTAGTTCATATCCCGCACCTTGTGCGGGTATATTTAAAAATTGATGGATCTTCATAGGCAGGATCTCGGAAGATCTGTCTGCGAGTAGGTAATTGAGAAGAAAGGCGGAAGGGGAGAGACTTTCATACACAGGAAATATTAAAAACCAAAGTTGTTGAAATAAGAGTTATTGAAAACAAAATAAGGAATGAATAAACAATGGCAGAATGAGTGTGATGATTGAAAACATATGAGATTACCTGAAAATTTAGACGAAGTAGCTTTGAAAAATCCGATCTTCAAATTATCACATCCCTAAAAAAGATGAAGAAATATGATCAATATTGGAAAACAAAAACTGTCAGAAAAAGGATGAGGTATTATCCACATATATAGCGTGAGAGATAAAACTTGGAGGAGAAGTAAAACGTACAAGAGAAATTTAGGTTTTATGATCAGCCAACGTAAATTGTGGAATTAGTAGATTTTGATATTTTTTTAATTTGATAAAATTTACAGGAGAAGTTTAGAACGTGATATACTTAACTTTTTGGATTAATTTTTAAAAGATTAGTTAAGAAAATTTTTGTTTTAGATTTTGTTTTAGTCTACAAGATTTCTTGGCTTAATTCTTGACTTAGTAAAAAATTTAATCCGAAAAAAATTGTGGGGCGCCACATCAGCATTAGTGTAGTTTACTTTAGTAGTATATATAGATTGGTTAAATTGTTGCAAAATATGTAGCAAATAACATGTTTTTTTTTGCAGATATGAGATCTTTAGATACGTATCTTGATATATTTTTTTTAATTACTAAAATATTCTTTAACAAAATTTTACGAATAATAAAACGTTAACTTAAATATAGTTTTTAATTACAATGGTATTTTAGTAAATATTTTACTAAAAAGCTGACGTGGCATCCCTCCTTACTTGACACGCGTCCTTTGTTTTAGTAAGTTATTATAGATTTGTAGCATCTTTAGTCGAATTAAAACAAAAGAATTAATAATTTTTACATCGAAATTAAATTTAAAACAAGTTTTATCAATATGGATAATTGGATACAATAAAAAAATAATTAATAAATTATCCTAGGTAATCCTAACAAATTGTTTAATGAATTAAATGCAATCAAATACACATTCTTGCTTAATCCGGACACCACAAACTTTGTATCAAATAGAAATACCGAAACAATAAATAAAAAAATTTGTATACCGAAAACATATATTTCTGTTACCCATGTATATAAAAAATTTGTATACCAAAAACATATCTTTCCGTTACCCATGTATATAAACACATAGACATTCGAACCCAACTCATTCTTCGATATGTTACAATCTACACGTAAACTTTCTTCTTCCCATTTTATTTTAAGAACACAACTACAATCTACACGTAAACTTTCTTCTTCCCATTTTATAAACGAAATTTTGAAAGTTTTTCCGAAATTAGATTCGGATGAAACTTAATTCCGAGAATACATGACGGAGTCAGGTTTGGAACTAAAACGCGGTGACTCACCGCGTTTCTTCTGTAAAGAAACGCGGTGAATAACCACATCAGACGAAAATTTAAAAACAGTAAATAAAGGATAGAAACGTGGTGAGTCACCGCGTTTCTATCAATAAAATAAAATAAAATAGAGAAACGCTATCATTGACCGCGTTTCTATTATTGCATTTTTCTTTTTCTGCCACGCGTTTTTATTGGTTAAAAACGCGGTGGCTGACCGCATGTCTGGGTTTCTGCAAAAAAAATTACTCAGCAGCATTATTGAGGGGCGTTGAGCGTTCAACATTGAAGACGACGAAAGACATTGAAGACGACGAAGGTTTGAAGACTGCTTCCTCCTCCTATAAATCTTCACTTCTTCTTCATATTTTTTGTATCAACCTTCTTCTATCTCCTTTCTTTCTTGTTTTTCTCCAATAAGATAATAGAAGTTACCTCGTAGGAGACTATCTGATCACTGGACCACCGCTGGACCACCGCTGGACCGCCGCCAGACCACCTCTATACCGCAGATGGACCACCAGTGAAACCGCCGGATCACCCTTGTACCTCTGTACCGCATCCTTTCTCCAAGTAAGTGATTCCTTCTTAATATTTGTTAATTTTGTATTAGCATATTTAGGGTTAGGGTTTTGTTAGTAATTAGATGATTATAATTAGTTATTTAAATTTGTATAATATAAAAAAAACAGAATATTAAACAAATTATTTAAGCTTACATATTTTGTTAGTATAAAATTGTTAGTTTAGGGTTAAGACATGTTAGTAGTTTAGTTAGATTAGTTTAAGTTTACATATTTTGTTAGTATATACTCAGATTAGATCATTGTATTTAGTCATGTAATTTTGTGTAATATAAAAACATAATATTAAAAATTTAATAATATGAAAGATTTTGTTAGTATAAAAAAGTTAGTTTAGGGTTAAGATATGTTATTAGTTTAATTGGATTAGTTTAGGCTTGCAATATATTTAGTTAAGAAAATATCGTTAACTTAGCTAAGATTAGTATTAAATAGAAATTGTATAAACAAATTAGTCTAAATAGATAAGTTAAAGAATAGGAAAAAAACGTTATTATATTTTTTTAAAAATGTGTAAATAGATTTAAGTAAAATATTTTTTTAGAATAGGTAAAAAATGTTAGTCTAAATATATTTATTAAGAAATGTCTAAATAGATTAGTATTAATATGATTTTGTCATTAGTATAATGTTAGTCTAAATATATTTATTAAGAAATGTCTTCAATGTGGAATAATTTAAGTAAAATATTTTTTTTAAATAGGTAAAAATGTTAGTCTAAATATATTTATTAAGAAATGTCTAAATAGGTTGATTATTAATATATTTTGTCATTAGTATAATAGTTTATCACTAAAAAATTGTTAATCATTAGTATAATTGTTAATCATTATTAAGATTACTATATAAATTTTATAGATTTACTATGAATATTGAGTAGACAATATTTATTTTAGATTAAGTAAAATAATTTAAAGTAATGTAAAATAGATGGATGACAACAATAACTACCCCTATGGCAAAACATGGAAACATACACGAGATTGTTGACGGATAATGAGTACGCGCAAACTGTGATGGCCGGGTATGAAAATACTCTCATGCATACAACTCATCCCTCCATGACACCATCAACATCACATGCGTCCTCAAGCCATGGAGATGGAAATGAAGTTGATGACGATGATATACATGTTGATCAAAATGGTGTTGAGACTGATGATGAGATTCTTGAAACTGAAGAAGATCGTCACGTTGAAGATGGCCCTGCAGCACCAGATTATGACCAAGTCGTAGCAGAAGCGGATCGAATAATAAGAGCTCAAGCCATCAAACCAAACTGGAACAACGTCGTCGAACCAGTATCAACATAGATAAATTCATGGGAGGATCCTTATGCTTCCATTCAAATGCACGACGTTGATGGATTTTATATAGGTCAATGTTTCAACTCATTGAGCAATTTGAAAATTCAGCTTGGAAGTTATTCCCTAAGAAGTGGATACTCTTACAAGACAGGTAGAGCAGATGCACATTATTACACCGTCTATTGTGCTAGAAAAAGCGAAACCGAATGCACATGGCTAGTTTATGCTCATCGGGTTGAACAAGCGCAAGATTTGTGGTCTGTGTACCGGCATAACGGGCCTCATATCCCTGCTTGTGTCTCTCATTCCCGAGAACTCGATAACCGTAATGCAACTTCCAGATTCATCAGCAATGAGATTCATAACCTTGTTCGCCAAGACTTGACAATCAAATCGCAAACCATTATAGAACTTATAAACATGAAATACAAAGTGATTCCAAGTTACAAGAAAGCGTGGAAGGGCAAACAAAAAGCAATTGCTGATATCTATGGAGATTGGAAGCAGTCGTACGCTGATTTACCGCGATATATGGAAGCCCTACAACAATCAAACCCGGGTACAGTGGTTGACTGGGTCACAACAGAAACAAGTGATCGGTCAGTGAGGATGTTTCAACGCGTCTTTTGGGCATTTGGGCCTTCTATTGCTGGTTTCAAGCATTGCCGTCCTGTGATCTAAATTGATGGAACCCACTTATACGGAAAGTACAAGCACGTCCTCCTAATTGCTATGGTTGTTGATGCAAATGAACAACTTTTCCCTCTTGCATTTGTCCTTGTGGAAGCGGAGAATACAGAAAGTTGGCCATGGTTTATGAGTTGCATTCGCGAACATGTGACAGATAGAGTCGGCTTGTGTGTGATTTCTGATAGACACGCAGGGATAAGTAGGGCAATGACGGATCCAAGATGGAGTCCACCAAATGCATATCATAGGTTTTGCATCCGTCATCTTAAGTCTAATGCTGAAACTCATTATAAAGATTTGCAACTCAAATTCCTAGTGGGTGATACTGCATACGTCCGTGAGCGACGTCCTTTTTCCGCCGGGTTTGACCAAATTGGTGAAAAAACCGTGAATGTCGTGAGTTTCTCCAAGAAATTGGCCTCGAGAAATGGTCTCTACATCATGACGGTGGTTTACGATATGGATGCATGACCACAAACATGTCTGAGTGTTTCAACGGGGTAATGAAAGGCACAAGATCTCTTCCAGTCACTGGCATTGTGCAAGCAACGTTCGCCCGTTTGAACATTTATTTTGTTACAAGGCGTGGTCGAGCTATTAAACGCATACAAGACAGCTTAACCTTATCTCAACATATAGATCAAAAAATTGAAAACTTTAAGGAGGTAGCCATGACAGCAACAGTGAGTCCATTTAACATTGATCAAGGAATATATCAAGTACAGGTCCCTAGAGTAGACCGGGGCGGTCGCCGCAACTTTACCGTTCGTTTACAGCAACGTCAATGTAGTTTTCATACCTGGTAGTTGCTGAAGTTTCCGTGCCCCCACGTACTTGCTGTTTGTTATTATCACAAGTGGTCCTTTGAGCCCTTTGTTGATGGATTTTTCACCACACATTCATATCTTGAGACGTACAAGCCATACTTCCAACCTGTTGGTGATCAAATAGAATGGCCAATAGTACATGGGCCGTTAATAGTCCCGGATCCAAGTTTTAAGCGCCCAACTGGAAGACAAAGAAACTCAAGAATCGGAAATGAAATGGATCAAAGTGAAAGGGGAAAAAGTCGTTGCGGAAGTTGTGGACAACTTGGTCATAATAGAAGGAGTTGTCGTTCTCAAGTTGGGTCATCAAGCAGAGATTAGAAGTTGTTTGTTTGTTGTATTAAGTTTAGCTGTCAATGACAAATATGAAGTTGTTTGTTTTTATATTAAGTTGTTTTATCAATGAAATATGAAGTTGTGTTTGTTTGTTGTGATATTGTTTAGTCAATCAAACTTAAAGTTCATTACCACATGTAGATGGATCATAGCCCCCGTGTACCAGATTTGCTTAAGCGTCAGGCTGAGCATCGTAGTGATGATGTGTGGTCGGTGTCCCTTATGTAAGAACAACTCTAAACTAAAATTGATAATTTTTATAATTTGGTGTTGATTTCTTAATCTTAACAATATGCTTAATCATTTGCAGACTCAACAGCCATTGACTGCTAGAACGCATCTTAGAAATATTGTTTCATGCCTCCCACCAGATGAGAGGGTAATTCATTATCTTAAGCTGGCTGGATTTTATGGGATATATCGTCTTGGATCTTCCTTTCAGTTAGATGCTGAGTTGATCACAACATTAGTTGAGAGACGGAGACTTGAGACACATACTTTTCACCTAGTTGTTGGTGAGGCGACGATCACACTTCAGGACGTCGCAATATTGTTGGGTCTTACCATAGATGGACCTGCTGTGACTGGTAGTGTAGACTACCAGTGGGGGAGAGTTGTTGAGTTGCTTCTTGGAGAGCGCCCAGAGCCGAGTGAAATTAAGGGTTCATCTTTAAAATTTTCATGGCTACGGAGGTTCATTGCACGAGGTCTCCCAGAGGATGTTGACGAGGATATAGTGCAGCATCATGCTCGAGCATATATACTGTTGCTCATGGGCGCGGTGATCTTTGCAAATACCAGTGGTGGCTCTATACAACTTTTGTACCTCCCATTGCTGGGGGATCTAGAGGCAGCTGGTCGATACAGTTGGGGTTCTCCGACGTTGGCTTTTCTGTCTAGACAACTATGTAAAGCGGCCCATAAAGAAAAATACGAGATTACAGGACCATTGATCTTATTGCAGGTAAACCCTAAATATTGAACATCTTTCGGTAAATAAATTAACTTATTTGACATTTTAATATTCATTAAGCAATTGTAGTTATGGTCGTGGGAGAGGAGCCCCATAGGAAGACCCCAATGTTCGTTTTACCCGACTCAGGGTACTAAAGCAGATCGCTGGAATGCTGCGAGAAGGCATAGGAGATAGAGGTATCCAGTAGCAGATCTACACCCACCTCCACTTGGTGATCACTTTCTTCGCAGAGTAGATGCGTTGGCTATGAGGTATATAAATTGATAATTTTTCGGTTGTATATGTACGTTTATATCAATGATAAAATTCTTTTTTTTATTTTTAAAATATTATAGATGGGTAGGCCACGAATTCTCATATGAGCACTCCCCTAAAAATCTGGCGTATTATCGGGATGCCCTAGATAGTCAGAGGTCTGATGAGGTTAGATCTAATATTCTTTAACGGCATAATCTTTTAAATTATACATGTTTTTCTCACCAAAATGTTTTTGTAGTTTGTATGGAGCCATATACAAACGACATTTTGGATGCCCTTGCTCCTATTTGTTGTCAGGATCGACATATTTGGAGGAGTGAGACACCCATGATATGTTTTGATATAGTGGAGCATCATCGGCCTGAGCGTGTTTTGAGACAGTTTGGGCAAGTGCAAATCCCACCTATCTCATGTGCTTACAGCAAGGAGTTGCACGCTGTTGATAGAAGGGGCCAACATCATACTGACTGGGCAATTTTTCATAGCACCTACATCGCTGAGTAGGAGAGGCGCGCAGAAACTATAGCACATTCTTACCCACCTGAAAGTGTGCCAAACTTCTTACATGACTATATGACTTGGTACACGAGTAGGACGCGTATTTTGATAAGCCCTTCAAGACAGACATCACTTGCCCATTATCAGCCTCTCGCTCCTGATCTTTATGCCAGCGTGAGTATTTTACTAATAAACATATAGTTAATCAACTAGTTCTTGGTATAATGATATATTTTTTTCAATGTCAATATATTTCTGACGTAACAAGCAGAGGAAGAGAAACTGTTGACCAAGCTTCACAGTTGCACTCACAACAGCAATATGGGGACATGATGAGTGGAGTTTCAGGGTACTATGACTACGTGAGTTCAGGCGCAGATATACTTAGTCACCTACCCTTTCATCCGTCTTACTACTAGCATCCGAGTTCACATGGCGCTGGTACGTCACAGGGGACACCTCCACAGGCGACACATTATCCACAAGCGACACCTCCCCATGCTCAGCCCTAGACCTAACCAGATTTTACATCATATGGAGGTGCTTCGGGTTCGGGTGCTATGCCAGGGCCGTTGGGATACCTCACCGGCTCAGGATTTGTTAGCCTTACGGAGAGCATGCCATATTCATATCCATCTGAGAGCATGTCGCAGTTTGGGACGATCCCACAACCTTTCGTATCTCCCCCTCTTCCTCGTCGGTCTTCATATATAGACCCTATCAAGCACATTGGTTGTCTACAGATTATCAAGGCGAAAACATGTCAGTTATCGATGAAAGTGATGAAGATGATGAAGATGAATGATGCATTTGTTTTTTTTTTTTGATAAACTAATGAATGATGCATATGTTGACTGTGCTTGTTTTAATAATTATGTTTTTTATTTTCATTTATTGTTTCAATATTAAAAAATATTAGTGGAGAGAACAATTATTTTTATTTTAATAACAATAACTAGTAAAACAGAAAGAAAAAAATAAAAGTTTCGGAAACAAATGGAAAATTATAATGTGCCCTTTTATATTTGAGAAACAAATTAAATTAGGTTCCTCGTTGTTGTGGTGTTAGATTGACAAGTGTATCAAATGAATACGTAAATATATATTTTCGCGTACTTATATACTAGTGCAAGTATTTTTTTTAAAAAATAAATAATAGAAACGCGGTGACTCACCGCATTTCTATCCTTTATATATATATTTTTTTTAAATTTTCGTCTGATGTTGTTATTCACCGCGTTTTAGTTCCTAACCTGACTCCGTCGTGTATTCTCGGAATTAAGTTTCATCCGAACCTAATTTCGGAAAAACTTTCGAAATTTCGTTTATAATGGCGAAGAATTCATAAAATAGGCAAAAACTCATTATATAGGTCTTTTAAATATGTTATTACGTCGCTGATAGACATGATAATGGCATTTGACTCAAAACATCATATATATATATATATATATATATATATTATACACCCGTACAAGGTGCAGACAATGCAATAGTATTAAGTTTTGATCTTTACTTGAACAACTCAGTTCAATTATGTTTTTCAGGATGCTGTATGTTGCTGATAAGAGCCCATCAGTGCAAAACAAATGGGGAGGATGAGCAAAGGATGGTGAAAGCTTCAAGTAGACACAAAATGCTTACATTCGCAATGAATGCTTATTTAAAGTTTTGACATAGCATTAAGAGTGGCAATGCATACACCCATAAATAAGACAGAAGAAAATGACGACACACTCTAGGCTTGTAGCTCTTTTGTTCAATTCTGACTCGGGGATTGCTCTACATGCTATCATCATAAAGGAGAGAAGAAAAAGAACTTCACCCAAATCAGCTGACGGATTATGAATTAAGAGCTAGTATACACGACAATACAGGAAAACCGTCTTCTTCAAACGAGGTTTATGGTGAATGAAACATATGGGTGGGCATCTACTTCGCCTGCAAGCCCGCCCATTGCTCCCACCTCATCTTCGGATTTCCAGTACGCACTGCAACAAAAGCAAGGAATACATTTCAAATGGTAACCAAGAATTTGCAGCTTGCAATTGGAGAGTTTTACGTTTACAGGCTGCATAGGACAATGCATGGAAATGAAGTGTCTGCTACATAACACTATCTAAATTGAAGAACACAAAATTCAAAGTGAAATGCACTAATCCTTGGTTACCACTCATAGTCTCAAACAAACCTAGCCACAATTTATAAACAGATTTTAATGTAATCTATCTACAGCAATTCAGTTTCATGCGTTCAAGGCAAACTTGAAGATGAACTATCACATATTTTTGTGTCTCTGTGCACACGTTACATTTCACACTGGTATGACCTTGTATGTCAGCGAGGAATCATCTAATATGATGCATGCTAGCAAGTTGCACCCAGTGACAAGATCATAAACTTGTGGAAATTGAATGGAAGAAAACACCTTATGTCTTCAAATTATGACGTGAATTAGAGGAGGTGATTGTTTAGCTGGTGTGTTCAAATCATAAATACTATTGTCAGCATACTTCCCAATCACAAACGTGCAAGGTAGTCGTAATTTGATTCACTATTTAGGGCCCGTTTGGTTCTAACTCCGGAAACGGAATGAAAACGAATTTAGTCCATATGCATATCCTTATTCATGAAATTTTATGGAATCATTCCTTGGGACTTCATGCAAAATGCACTTGCTTCCCCACATTTTGTTTCTCTATAGGGTATCAAAAGTAATCAAATTAGACTCCAATTACTTCAAACCACAAGGAATGATTCCAAAAACTTTCATGAACAAGTGTATACGTATGGACTAGATTCGTTTCCATTCCGTTTTCGATTCCGGAGTTAAAACCAAACGGGCCCTTAGTTTATAACATGTGATTGGGAATATAATTGCTCAGATCCTCACTTCTAGGTGTTAACTTGAGACATCATTTTACAAACCAAAACATATCAGGAAGACCTTTTTTATATTACAATATAATCATAAACAAAAATTGAGGGTAGCGGTGTTACCTGTTTGTGCTATCACAAAGGCCTTCAAGAATCGAGCGGACTTTCTTCTCACTTTTTGTGCTCGGAGATAAAACACTGGCCTGCAGTAATGAATTGAAGTTCTACTTAACAACATTAACCACCAAAGGACACTTTATACAGATTGCTGAGAGAAGAGTTATGTACCAGGAAAGATGGTGGTAAACCATATCTCAATATACTCTCAGTAAACACACGTACAGCACAGAAATGCATCCAAGCACTGAAAACCTGCAAGTTTAGTCATTGAAATACTATCAAATTCCAAGAACCCCAATACGCAAAGCAGCAACAAAATAATGATAAGTATCACGATGGTACACCCAAGAAAGGATCTTCGGGGAAAACAGATCGGAGATGTAAGCAAGAATGCCCTTCCTGAAGACAAGTCAATACGACACAACAGAGAAAACAAGCATGCCAACTATGCTGCAAGCAATTATCTTCTGATATTGTTGTAAAGTACAGTTCCCCCATTTGGTATTGCTAAGCATTAAATATTTCAAGAATATAACTCCATATCTCAGACAAACCCGTGGATTTCAACCTTCTAACATACCAACTAATTAGAACTGTTCACAGTCTTACCTCCCCATAACTCGAATAGCACCACTGCAGTAGGGAGCTTCTCAATGTTTCTTGATCTTGCACCAATTTGTCCAACTCTTGTTTCCGTGACTCTTGTGCTTCTGAACTATATTCAAAGTCACGAACCTGAGGTACAGTACAAAGTTAGATCCATCTTAGGCCTAGCATAGGTCCAAATCCGAACCGAACCTAAAAAGTAAGGTTGGACCTAAAACCAATTTTTGATAATATATGACCGGAAAACCGAACCTACTATTGTTGGTTCAGGTTTGGTTTAGGTTTTGGACCTAAAAAACAAACTTACAAAATATCACACTTAAAAATAATGAAAAATAAAGAAACTGACTGGCACACAAATGACCATTTCAGATCCCAAAAGAGCTACAATTACAAACCCACCAATTGATTAACAAAATTACATGACATAGAACAACAAATTAATTCAACAAATATAAGCCACCGTTCCCACTTCTAAACTTGAGAGATTTTGACCCATTATAGATCCTGAATTTGGACTCTACTAAGAGGGGTTATACGGGAGTAAGAGGGGCACCAAAACACCGATGGTTTAGGAGAAGTGTGGTTGTGAGTAGCGCTGACAACAACTTGAGCCTAAGGAGTAGCACATCAGCGATGACGGAGAGGTAGACCACCGAAAGAACTGTGAGTCAAGTCTGGTCGCATGAATAGGTAAAGTTGTAGCGTACAGAGAAAGATTTGTGTTATATTATTCACATATTTGATTGATTTAGATCTAGAGGAAAAATGAGGGATTTAGGTTTACTCAAGTTGAAGACGTTGGAGCATACACAGAGTAACAAAGAGCTGAGGGATACTGGGTTAAATGGTTTGGAGGTGTAGGGAGGTTACTAGGTTAAAGGTTTTGAGTGTCAGATCCATTACTTGTATAGGTGTATATATATTTTCGGTTCAAACCGCAAAAAAATGGTTATAGACCGAACCGAAAACCAATAAATTCTGGACCGCAAATCGAACCGCTTATAAACGGTTTAGGTTCGTTTTAGACCAAAACCGATTCAGTTTGGTTCTATAAACTGAAACGATTTTGCTCAGCCCTAATCCATTTAAATAAAATTCATAAGCATCCAATATATATTTAAAGATTTCTGTGTAATGAATGAGAAAATTGGATCCTTTAGCAATTCAGAAATTTCTTGAGGAAACTTTATTGCGAAGCATATGAGAATGAAAACAAATGGACAACTAATAACTCACTTGAAATCCTCTTTCACGTGCTTTTACTTTGAAATTGTCAGCAACGCGATTAAACAGTGTAACAGTATAAAGCGCATATTCATTATCTTCATTGAGCTTTTTGGCTGATCTGGGAACCTGGAAAAATAGCTAAAATATCAAACCAAGCAGCAAGTATGTTCTAGAAGTTACAAAAATATTATTTGGAGATTCAGTGCTCATAAGACGTCCTCTTAAACCAGAAAATGAGAAGCCACCCGTTTTCTCAACATAGGAACTGCCCGCCACATTAAATAAGTGGAAAAGATTAGAAATGCATATGTAATCCTTACCACATAGTCAGTCAAAGTCTCATAACTTGATAACCAGTCTTTCTGTGAATATTTTGGAACAACTGCAAGCAATGTCACTAAATGCTCGGAGGTAATAATGTCTTCTGGCTTCACAAGATTCGATAGATCACGAACCGCTAAGCTGAGATAATTAGAAGCAACTGATAAGAAAAGAAAGAAAAACTTGACAGTAGAATCAGAATTTAATTTACTGAAGCTTGAACTAAATTCCACCTTCCGGTCTGCTTCCGGTTTATTGCGTTAAGTTGACTCCGAACATTAGTATACTCAGCAACACGGACCTGTAAAGGAAGAAAGTCAACCACATGCCTTTTTCCTGAGGCAGTAGATAAGCATGTCAAGATGTTTGAGAAAGTAAGAGCTGTTAGCTTTAAGCATTTCATGCAAATATCTTAGAATCCTTTTTTTGGAGGCAAAGTGAATTGAAAATATGTTCCTTCTACCAATAGACTGTACCAGTGAAATAAAAAGGATCCAGCTGAATGCAAAGAAACCAGGCACAACGGGCATCTTCTTGGTCAAAGGAATAAAGAAAAATGGAAACTAGTTCTTCAGCTGATCACGATCATAACTTAGTGACCATAAAGCATCAACTACACTCTAACCCGCAAGGAACATTCAACAAGTTGACTTAACACTTATTTAAAAATAAGTTACGTCATCATTGATCCACTGAGCTTCTCAGATTGTTGCATTTTGACATCCTCTTATAATAATCAAAGAAGCAACACAGGACAAAAGAACACATCAATCAGATTACAAAAGGCGTGAAAGATAGTGCAAGTCCTGCATATAAGAAAGCTACTAACAATATCACATTAAGGTAAGATGAACAAAGAGAGAGAGGAAAAAATACCTTAAGATCATCCTCAACCTTTGCCACAAAACTCTGGATGCTATCAACAATTTCACGCAGTGGTGACATGGTAGGGTACTTGGCCTCATCCCAAACAAACCTGCAAAATACACAATAACGCTTCATGAAAGGCCTCGATCTAGCCCCTTGAACAGCAAAAGATCCTCTTAAGTTCCTCACCTTGTAAGGTAAGAATCAATGGGAATTCCATCAACAGTCAAGGCTCCTGCTTCAACACCAGACGATCTCTCCAAATCCTCTATTTGACGCCTGATCTTGTGCGTCACACTCTCCACAAAGTTGTTCGACTATGAAATTACAAAAAAAAAAATCCATTATTTGGCATAAATCAATCACCAAAACCGAAGATCAATCAAAATTATACGAAAAACAGATCCCGTAGTTCGATCGGAATTCTCATGAACAACAATTTCACCTTCAAGAGGTCGTCGCTAAGAGCGAGGAGCGAATCGAGGGTTCCTACACGAAGATTAGGCACATTGAACTGCAAATTTGGAATAAAAACAAAATTTAAGGATCAATCGATATTCAAATCGACCAAAACCAAATCAGGAATAGAGGGAGAGGGATTGGAAATACTCTGTAGAGAGGGGTATCGAAAGATTGCTTGGAGATGGACTCCTGTAGCTTTGCCCAAAGAGAAGAAGCAGATGTCTTGACGGGAAGAGAGACCATCCAGTATCTAGTCGCCATTGTCGATCTACGAGAGGATTGAAAAAAAGGCTCCTCGCTTGGTGATCTGCCAGGAACTCCAACACAGGGAGAGAGCAACCAGATTTCAGTAATAGGGAGCGTGATAAGGCGTTGTTTGATTTCCCTTTTACTAAAATTAAATAAATAAAAGAAATAGTTTTTTTAAAAAGAGTCCTTCCTCCTCATGTTCAGTGTTTTTGTATGCTTCTCAATAAATTGGATTTATTTCCGGACCAAACAGGCTGAAACAGGAAATGTGTTTTCTTTTCTTTTTTTTTTTAATATTCATCCAGCATGCCTATATCACTATATGGCTATGTACTTATACAACGATCTCTTGTTCTCGAAAGGGTCTTCATTTTCTGTGTGATCTATTTGTTCCTTTGTAAAAACTTACTCCTTTAATTTTCAAACTTGAACACCATATTCACGAAGAACCGAGAATTGACAGAGCACGTCCATGGCTTGTCTGGTGGTATTGTTTTTGTTCGTCATCCGTAATACTAAAAAGAAAAACGAAGTGGTATATAAGGATTCCGAGTCGCCGGTGAGTGAGATTGGGCCTCCTTGCAACGAGCCGCGAATCGCTTCTTGATGTCTCAGCACATGCTTCTTGATGTCTCTTTCAAAGGAGGAAGGGAGATTTCAACTTCTCCAATGGCAGAAAACTGGGAGGCACCCAGTTCGGCTCCTTTATGTTATTTATTTAAAAGATCATAGTTAAAAAGAAAGTCCTCACCTTCCCCAGCCTAATGGTGCTCGACAGACATAAACATGAGAGAGGTCAGAGTGTTGAGTTCAGGTTTACCCTTTGGGAGAGATTTCTAGAGGCGAAGGAGTGGCGGTTTTCGCTTCTCCCGGTTCCAAATGTGTTCGCCAGGTTCCTAAAGACAAATGTTGAGAGCTCGTGCTCTCGTATTTTGAACAAATTGTGGTCGTTAACTACCATCCGAAGAAGAATTCATAAAACATTAAACACTAGAAAGTCATAATCACTAATCCTTCATAATTTAACCCTTTTTACCTTGAATTACACATTCAAAATAATTGTTTATTTTCCTTGAATGGACTCACCAATTTCTCGAGCAATGAACACTCTTTTGATAGATCTAAGCGGTAGAAATACCTACTCTTTGTTTTTCGCTCAACAAATTTGAACTATGTTTGGTCTAAACTAAACCTCATTTAACAACACTGATACGGGGTATTCTCCCCTGTAGTTGATTCAATCATTTAACGCCTAAAGACTCAATGAAAAAGGAAGCAAAAGGAAAAAAAAAGTGAAACGAATAAAAATAAAAGGGAAAGATAAATCAATGTCGAACCCTAAGAAGCGACCTAGAAGCACACTACAGCACGATCACACGTAATACACAACTAGAGAGGTCCTGCAGAACCCCCGCTACTCCAAACACAAGAGAGTTACAAAGACCCTAGAGCACCTAGAGGCTTGCTTGTAGCTAGTTGAAGCGCCTTGCTATGTCGTGGTAAGTAGAACACACTCAAACAAGTCCAAGCGGAGCGAACAAAAAGTCGCTTCCTCAGGTTTGTTCTTCACTCCGTGAAGAAGTTGATACACACCACGGGAAATAATACAACGTTTTTATCAAAAATGTATATATTCCAAGATGAAAAATAATGAAGCACATAAGGAGTGGATGGCTTCACAACCCTAGGGCGTCTAGGGTTGGGCCGAAAATCAACTTCCAATTATTCAAGATAGGATAAAATTTATGTTTAAAGAAACTAATAAAATAAGATAAATCTTCTAGAAAGATAAATCTTCTTACAACTAACAAAATCGAATCTATCTTCTAATAAGATAAGATCTAACTTTAAGCTTCTCTAATAGAAGACTTAATTTTATTTTAAAATAAATAAAATATATTTAGGCTAAAAAAATATAATTGAGGCCCAACTAGAGTTACAGCCAGATGGTAGTACCTTGGAAGTAAGTGCTAAAATTGAAGGGTTTGAATGGAATTTCCAACAAGTTCCTTTCAAAGCTGATTTAATGACAATTCCTTTAGGATGTTGTGATATGGTGTTGGGAATTCAGTGGTTGGAGACCTTAGACCCGATCAAATTGAATGGCATTAAGCAAGGTTCGGTGAGGGAGGTCAGGGCCAAGAAGTTTAACAGGGTTTGTACACAACAAATTCAAATTGTCGTGTTATGTGTTTCTCACAATAATGGTTCTTCTCAAGCATCTTTGTGTAGTATACAAACAACTGTAGATTCTAGAGAGCTTAATTTTGAAATTACTGATCTATTACAACAATTTGATGATCAATTTAAAGCCAGTGCAATTTCCTCCATTTAGGAAGGGTTTTAATCACATAGTTCCATTGATAGAGGGGCCGAACCCAGTCAATCAACGGCCCGATAGGTATGTTGTGTATCAGAAAAATGAAATTGACAAGATTGTACAAGATATGTTGACAAAAGGTACAATACAAGCAAGTTGTAGTGCTTATGCCGCTCTTGTGGTGTTGGTTAAGAAGAAGGATGGAACATGGCGATTATGTGTGGATTATAGGGGTCTTAATGGATTAACCATAAAGGATAGATTTCCTATTCCTTTGATTGAAGATCTTATGGATGAATTGGGAGGATCTTCAATTTATTCCAAGATAGACCTTAGATCCGGTTATCATCAAGTAAGATGGATCATGCAGATGTTCATAAAACTGCTTTTAAAACTCATAGTGGCCATTACGAATATCTAGTTATGCCCTTTGGCCTAACTAACGCTCTTGCAACATTTTAAAGTCTAATGAACTCAACATTCAGGGAGTTCTTAAGAAAATCAGTTTTGATTTTTTTTTTTGATGATATCTTGGTCTACAGTTATTCTATGACAGATCATGTTCAACATTTGAAGTTTGTGTTTGAAGCCATGAGAAGTAATCAACTTTTAGCAAAAATAAGCAAATGTTCTTTTGATAATGATACAGTTGAGTATTTGGGACACTTTATTTCAGCTGCTAGTGTTTCCACTGATCCAAGCAAGGTTAAGGTTGTACGTAGCAGAATGGCCAGTGCCTAGAAATCTTAAACAACTCAGGGGTTTTCTTTGTCTAGCAGGATATTATAGAAGATTTGTAAGAAACGTTGGGGTTATTGCAAGACCTTTGACAATTCTTACGAAGAAAGATGCATTTACCTGGAATAGTGAGGCGATTCAACATTTTTTGCTTGAAAAACAACTTTGTGTGAAGCTCCGGTTCTTGCCTTACCATTGTTTGATAAACCCTTTCTGATTGAGACTGATGCTTCTAGCCAAGGTATTAGGGCAGTGTTGATGCAGGATGACCATCCCTTGGCTTACATTAGTCGGAACTTGAAGGGGAAGCAACTGCATTTGTCCATATATGAAAAATAACTTTTGGCAGTGGTCTTTGTAGTGCAGAAATGGAGACATTATTTGCTTACTGGGCATTTTATCATCAAAACTGATCAGAGAAGCCTTAAGTACTTACTTGAACAGAGTCTCAACACGCCTATACAACAACAATGGCTTCCTAAGCTCTTAGAGTTTGAATATGAGATTCAGTACAGGAAGGGAAAGGAAAACTTAGTTACTGATATTTTATCAAGGGGGGATGGCACTGAAGTTTTGCACATGGCATTATCTATCTTGAAAAGTGATTTGTTGCAAGAAATTCAAGTTGCTTATACAACAGACAACAGCTTAAAAGATATCATTGAAGCTTTAAAGAAAAATCCGGTTGCAAAGAAACATTATTCTTGGAGTCGTGATCTTTTAAGAAGGAAAAGTAAGTTGGTAGTTCCTCATGATGTCTCTATTAAGAATGAAATTATGGAATGGCTTCATTGTTTTGGAATTGGGGGACATTTAGGCCGGGATGCTACTCAACAGAAGGTTAAAGGATTGTTTTATCGAAAGGGTATGGCAAAGGATATACAGAGTTATATTAGGTTTTGTAATGTATGTCAGCAATGCAAATATGATAATGCTCCTTCACCGGGTTTATTGAAACCTTTGCCTATTCCTGAAGTTGTATGGTCTGATATTTCTATGGATTTCATTGCGGGTTTTCCCTTGTCTTTTAGAAAATCAGTGGTATTGGTGGTGGTTGATAGACTTAGCAAAGCAGCTCATTTCATAGCTCTTGCTCACCCTTATTTGTTTCTTCAGTGGCTCAAGCTTATCTAGACAACATATTCAAGCTACATGGTTTTCCAAGATCCATTGTTAGTGACAGAGATGCTATCTTTTTGAGTGATTTATGGCAGGAATTGTTCACTTTACAGGGTGTATCATTGAATCTCTCTAGTGCTTATTATCCACAAATAGATGGCCAAACATAAGTGGTTAATAGGTGTATCGAAACATATATGAGGTGTATGACAAGTGACAGGCCCCATCTCTAGAGTAAGTGGCTTCCTTTGGTAGAGTTTTGGTATAACACTTCTTTTTATTTAGCTACTAAACTTACCCCTTATGAAGTTGTCTATGGTCAAGCACCTCCTCACCATTTACCTTACTTACCGGGTGAATCTAAGGTTGATGTGGTAGCTAAATGTTTGCAAGAAAGGGAAAATATGATCAAAGTTCTCAAGTTTCATCTCTTACGAGCTCAACACAGAATGAAGCAAGTGGCCAATGCACGTAGAAGTGACAGGAATTTTGATATAGGGGATTAGGTTTATGTGAAGCTGCAACCGTACAGACAAAAATCAGTGATTGTGAGGTCTTCTCAAAAGTTAGCACCACATTATTATGGGCATATAAAATCATTGATAAGGTGGGAAAGGTAGCATACAAGTTGGAGCTCTCTACTGGTTCTCAAATTCATCTGGTATTTCATGTCTCATAGCTCAAATAACATGTTGGCCCTGCATCTACTTCTTCGACTCTTCCTTTTGTGATTACTGATGTACTGATTAAGGAGCCTGAAAGCATTCTGGAAAAAGAAGATGGTTAAACACCAAGGAGGAGCTGCCACTCAAATTTTGGTGAAATGGGCTAATAAGCCTTTAAAGAAAGCTACTTAGGAATTTTTTTATGACTTTATGAGAAATACCCAAATTTTGAGGCTTAGTTGCTTAAACCTTGTGAACAAGGTTTTCGAAAGAGGGGAGATTTGTTACAGCAATTCATTAGTGCCTGTTACGCTAAGTGTTCGCTCCAAACGGTGTGTGCAAGCTTTAAATTTATAACCCTAGATGTAAGCTTAAAACAAGGATGCGAACCCGCATTGTACGAGTCAATCGTAGTAAAAAGCAAGAAATTCCAGGGGTCGATCACAAGGACTTAGTGAAACAAAGTCCAATTACGGTAAGCTTAAGCAATCACTAACCACAAGTAATTAAAACAATCAAAGATGATAAAAGTCAATAAAGGAAATATGCAATTCTAGGGATTAAAGCATCTAGTTGTGGTTCCAACTCAAGATCTAAAGATAAGCGGACAAAGCTGAGGTATTTGCATAGGAAAGGTGCTACTAAAGTGGAATAGATCACCGGGTAAGTCTCACTACTCACTAATCCCAAACCGTAACTCCTATTACCGGGTAAGTCTCAAGGAATTAAGATAAAGAACTATAACCTCAAACTAACACACCATCTAAGGGAATAGAATCAACCTTTACCGGGTAAGTCTCAGGCTAACTCACAAAGATGGGATGAAAGCACACTCAAACCCCAATAAAGGATAAACCTTTATTACCTACACTTATGATCTTAGGTAAACAAACTAAGGAATTACCGGGTAAGTCTCATCCTAAGCTTGCATTGAACCAGGAAAGGTGTAATAAGGATAGGATTTGGCAAACTCTAACACTTAACTCTCAGTTTCGGATCAGATAAGTCACCTCGGTCAGCCAAATTCCACCCCGGCCGAGATGTTCATCGACTGAGCGAGATGCTTAGGGTTAAGGTTAAAGACTCGAACTTTCAGGGTCCTACTGCGATTAAGATCATTCTATCATTGTTTTTCCCACAACCTTCAGCCAATCACCCTAGAATCACACAAAGAGATTAACCACTCATCATCATGATAGTATTAATCAAGTATATGGGAAGAAAGAGAATAATTGAACAAGAAAACCTTAAGAGAAAGGCTTCAATAACTGAATCAATTATAAAACAAAAACGTTCCTTGGATAGAAATCCAACAAGACAAACAGCAAGGAAGGAAATCTAACATAATCTTACAAAAACCCTTCAAAAGCTATAAAAGCTATAGACTTTCTTCCTTCAACCTTCAAAAAGGTTCTTCAAATCTCCCAACTGGAGTATGGCTGCTGCGGTGTAGTAGGTGTAAGCAAGGTGATAACGGATGTATGCTGCGTGCTATGCGGGATGTCGGATTTGTGGGAAATCCGACCCTTTTTATAGGAAAATTACTCTCCAAAGATAAGATATCTTAGAAAGATCTCTTCCCATAAAAATAGGTAAAATATATGATCTAGCATATCTTCTTCCTTCCAGGAGCCAAGCCCAAAAATATAAGATCTCTTTCCAAAGATAAAAGATCTCAGCCAAGAATAAAATATTCTCGCCGCGTCCCAGGTGTTCGCCTCGGTCGAGTCGACTCCTCTGGATCACCTCGGTCGAGGTGACTCTGTAGTCAACCGAGGTGAGTCACAACTGAATGTGAAATCTCTCAAATCTGGTCCAAAGTAAATCTCTAATCCATGGCTATGCTGCCTGGATGTTTCCTTATGTTCCTGAATGTAGCTCCAATGACTCCATAGCTCCTTTTGCTCCTTTTTGATGCAAAACATGCCATTTTACCTACGATTACAACAAAACTAGGTGTAGACCTCGATTCCCGCAAAGGTAATGAAATGGTAATATAATCACATAATATACATACAAACATGCAGATTATTGAAGATAAAACGTCTAAACAAACCCCAAAATATAGACTATAATTCATGCTATCAAAATACCCCATACTTAGCCCTTGCTTGTCCCCAAGCAAGTTCCGCATATAAAAGGCAAGATAGAATGGATTATAAATCAAGAAAATCAATGAAAAAGTCTTTCAAAACATTTTTATGGTGTGCTACAATCATAGATCACTCTAAGAGAATACTTCATGGAATTTAAAATCAAAATATGATTAAAACATTTTATAAATATAGGAAAGTTGTTCATCTTTGCATAAAATCATAGAATGCATAATAAATCATAATTATCGAAATTCATCATGCATAATCCAGTTTAAACCACTAAGTCAATCAACAAGCTCGAGGTCTCAAGGGCTTCCCAAAAGAAAGGTCAAAAAACGTGTAGGGTAGGGATGTATGTAAGGTAATGTGGTGCTAGAATCCGGGAAAAGGATATACTTCACTTTCACTTTGACTTACAACGTCTTCCACCAATAAGCTTTGCTTATTTCACACTTTTTCTTTTTACTTTACTTTTTGGGATGCATGGACAGATGTGCACAATAACCAAAGCCTAGGAAATCAGCAATCATCAATTTCTTGAGATGCATCAAACCCTTGATGCATATACCATGACCCGTTAGGAATATCGCTCAATCCGACTTTGGCAAGACACAAACACCCGGCTATGTGAATGGTGCCGAGTTACTCATCATCATGATTGACTTCCCCAAACCTATTTCTTTCTTTCTAACACTTTCACTTCCAGCCAACTTCTCAACTTTTACTTCACTTGCTTTCACCACTTTGCTTGCTTCCAAATTCCCGGATAGGTAAAGAGAGGAAAAATGTATATGAGGGGCTAAGCATGATCAAGAAGAAGAAGAGAGAAGAATGAATTGTCTTGGTCTTTCCAGGAAGAAAGTGAGAGAACTTATCTTGCGGTGTCAACCTTCAAATTCAACATAATTAGGATAAAAACAAAGTATTAAACATGCCAAAAATTTCAAACAAAGCATTTAGCAACTTAAACATATTATAAAACCTTTCAAACATATAAAGATTTCAAAACCAGTCAGTAAGCAAGATCTTCACTGAGATCATATCCAGATAAGAAGCACAAAAATCATTTCGAAAACTCTCAGTTAACCCACCTCGGTCGAGGTGTTCTTAGGTCAACCGAGGTGAAACACCTCGTTCGGCTAGAACTGCCCCGGTCGAGGTCAAAATTTTTTTTTAAAAAACCAGTTTTTGACGTTTTTCTCAATCAAATAACCTGTATGTATGCATGCAGTCTCAGATAAACACATAGAAGCAAAATGAAGCATAAATATCATAGAAGGTCAAGTCATACATCCATGAGTCAAATAATACATAAATACCCCATACTTGGGACACACTGTCCCAGTGGGTCGAAATAAGTCTAAGGAAATAAAATACTCACCGTACATAAAGCTGAACTGCATAAAAATAAGAAAGAAAATCCTACAGCTCTCAATAATCCTGATCCGGTGGTGGTGGTGGCATGTACGGATACTGGGATGGGTAAAATGGATAACCCATAGTCTGCTGAAACTGGATCTCCATCATCCTGCGCTGATAGTGTTGTCCCTCTAGCATCTGATGAGTCCAACTGTCGATCTGTCGGTGCTGGGCGGCAAATATCTCATGCATGTCCACAGTAAGGGCAGCATAAGAGTCGATCATCTGATCCGTCAGATCATCGATCTGACGGTGAGCCTCTGAATCTCTGTGTCGACGTGCTCTACGCCTAGCAGGTCTCACTGGTGATGCAGCTGGTGCAGGCTCAGTATCATCATCATCTACATCAATAACCGGCGCACTCGTCCCAATAGTATATGTCCCTGTATCCATCGGGACTCCATCATCCTTGTCATCAGCAATCTCCTCATCTACCTCCTCCTCCTCAGTTGGTGCAGCTGCTGTCTCTCTATAATCCTCCATCAGTGGGGCCCAAGCGGTCTGCTAGTAATGAGGGTCATAAACTGTGAACTGGGCTGACCACCTGATCCCCTGCGGTGTAGTCAGCTCCCATGGCATCACCACATATGGCGTAGTCAGTCCTCAGGGAACCAGAATCCGCCGAGTGATCATCTCATGTAGCCCTAGCGGCTTGGCAGCCGCCACCATAGTGCAAGCGCTGAGATCCATATCCTGATAGCTGGCGATGTGGGTCACAATCCCTCCGCAGCAAATGTCCCCCTTCGCCTTGGCCTTGATCTTGTGCAGGTCCTCTGCCAACATCAAGCCAAAGTCGGGGATCCCTCTAGTCACCATGCAGTAAAGGCTGAAAAGCTCCCCCTGTCGGACCATCTGGGGCGTCTCAGTACGCACCAGAAGCGTCTCGCTGAAGATACGGTGAGCTAACCTAAAAGCTAGGTGAAAAATAACCTTCTCCCTGGAGTCTCCAGTGCGCCACCTGTCTGCGTGCTCAACCACGTGAGCAATCTGACCCCAAAACTCCCTAGCTACAGTCCGGGAAGGAAAATCAACGGCGGTCGGGGCTGGGAAACCGAAAATATCTCTCCAATACTCTAATGGAACTATGAAGTTCCGGTTCATCAACCGGTACTTCACAGAACACTCTGTGGGGAGGTAGGTGAAGGAGCTAACAAACTCTAGGGTGGGCTCCAAATAGGCAGGTGCACGGATCTCAGTAAACTGATCTAGTCCTACCGTCGATATCATACGTCTAAGGTCTCCATCCACATGGAGACAGTCAAAGGCTGATACGTCCAGGAAGCGAGGTGCTATCACTGGACGGGCTGCAATGCGGTCGTAATCGACTCGGTGTCGCTCGTGGATCACCGGTCGATAAGGTCTGGAAGAAGAGGAAGAAGGAGAAGGGGAGGATCTATCCCTAATGACAAGCTGTCTGTCAGAACTCATTTTCTCAACTCTCTCTGTCAGGTCACCTTGGTCGGTCTGATAACACTGAAGAACACCTCGGCCGAGGCACAGCACGTCTGGACCGAGGCGAATAACTGTGCGATCTAATTTCCTCAAAAATCCAGTTCTTTTCCCCCAAAATCACTACAACTGGTTCCTATGGGGTACTTAATCTGTTCTTCAGCAAATGTGGGGCAATCCAGGCCCAAATCGAAGCAAAATCAGCGAGGTTAGGGTTTTGTTCTATTTTACCTTGTTCGGCCGTTTCGGTTCGATTTCTTCGCAGATCGACGCTTGCAGCTTGATCCTCTACGATTTAACCGCAGTTTGGAAGCGAAAATCTTCGAAAATGAGCAAGAATCGAAGGGCGAGGTGAAAGGGAGCGCCGCGGTCGAGGGAGGGTAAAACAGAAGAGAGAGAAAATTAATCCCCTTTTTATACCCTTTTTGGAACTGCTGTCACCTCGGTCGAGGTGGTCTCGACTGGACCGAAGTGGTACGGACCGAGGTGGCTCTTCAAAAACCCTAGTCGCCTCGGTTGCTCAAGAATCATCTCGGTCGAGGTGCTCTGACAGCAACCGAGATGTGCCTCAGTCAAACTTCGTCTTCTCAAATTCTCGAACTTCTGTCCTTCCAGTTATGCTCCTGGTTCGTACTCCTTCCTTAGATGTCACTTGTTTTCTGTCTAGGACGCCAAAAAAACAAAACAAAGCAAAGCAAAAGCAAAACTATCTAAACTAGACTAGAAAAGGGAAAGGAAAGCAATACCTTGGGTTGCCTCCCAAGAAGCGCTTGGTTTAAGGTCGCTAGCTGGACCATAATGCGTCTCTCAAACGAGGTATATTGGTGCAACCTCCTCAACCGGAATTTCCGGTTTGTACTTCTTGAGTCTATGACCGTTGACCTTGAATTTTCCGCTCGTTTCGCCCCATATCTCAACTGCACCATGAGGAAAAACATGTTTCACAACATAAGGTCCGGTCCATCTAGATTTCAACTTACCTGGAAAGAGGCGGAGGCGGGAGTTGAAGAGTAGAACTAAGTCTCCTTCGTTAAGCTCCTTTGGGATGATACGCTTGTCATGCCATTTCTTCGTCCTCTCCTTATAGATTTTGGCATTCTCGTAAGCGTTCAAACGTAGCTCCTCCAGCTCATTGATATCCAATAGCCGCTTCTCGCCGGCTTCTTTAATGTCGAAGTTCAACCATTTGATCGCCCAATATGCTTTATGTTCTAACTCAACGGGCAAATGGCAAGACTTCCCATATACCAAATTATAAGGGGTGGTACCTATGGGAGTCTTAAATGCGGTCCTGTAAGCCCAAAGAGTGTCGTCCAATTTCATGGACCAATCCTTCCTCGTCCTAGGAACGGTCTTCTCCAAAATTGCTTTGATTTCTCTATTCGAGATCTCGACCTGTCCACTAGTTTGAGGGTGATAAGGGGTTGATACCTTGTGGGTTACCCCATACTTCGATAGAAGTGCCTTGAACTTCCAGTTGATGAAATGCGTTCCTCCATCGCTGATGATGATACGTGGAGTTCCAAAACGTGGAAAGATAGTCCTGTTTAAGAACTTCACAACCACCTTGGCGTCATTAGTGGGAGAAGCGATGACTTCAACCCATCTAAAAAAGTAATCAATTGCAAGAAGAATATAGAGGTTTCCTCCGGAGGATGGGAAAGGTCCCATGAAGTCTATCCCCCATACATCAAAGATTTCCACCTCTTGAATGTTATTAAGTGGCATTTCGTTCCTCTTAGATAGATTTTCTGTTCTTCGGCATGCATCACAAGAGACAACAAATGATTGTACATCCTTAAATAATGTAGGCCAAAAGAAACCGGAACGTAATACCTTAGCGCATGTCTTATCAATGCTACCATGTCCTCCACAAGGAAGTGAATGACAATGCCGTATGAGGAGACTCTCCTTCCATCCCTCCAAATTGATTATGTCGGATCATTTGTAGAACTTGAGGGCGGAGCTCGTAATCATGGGCCGCGGGATCTCCTAAGTTCACACCCGGACGGTGTGCTCTTTGTGCCGGATCCATACGTTGCCCTAACGTTTGTGGCTCTTCAATAGCAATGGGCACAACCCGAATATTAACCGCCGCCGGCTGCGGTTGTGGTGGAGGTGGAGGTTGTTGACGATTAAGCTCTCTTTGCACAAGAGCTTGCCTAATCTCTTCAATCTCCCTCCTAGTTGCCTCTTGCCTCTCATTGGCAAGTATCCTTTCATTCTCCAAGAGCTCATCTCTTAACCTAATTTGCTCTAAAGCCTCATCCAACTCAGCTTGGAGATCTCTTCCGGCCATCTCTTTTCCCTTTCTAATGCTCTTGGATCTAGATCTAAGGGTTTTCTCCGGTTCGGGATCGAATGGAGCTAAATCATTGCCACGAGATCTTCGCATACACCTAAACAGGGAGAGATGTCCTAACAAGCAAAGACACAAACCACACGAGATCAAAAGCAACAAGAAAGACCTACACTATAAACAATCACAAACAATGACTCAATCTTAACCTAGTCCCCGGCAACGGCGCCAAAAACTTGTTACGCTAAGAACGTGACACGCAAAAGCTTTAAATTTATAACTCGATATATTTTTCCTAACTCCTAGCGAACCCGCAGTGTACGGGAAGTTTTGTAGTAAGGATAATATTCCGAGGTCGAACACAAAGACTGAGGTGAGATTGAATCGATTAGTGACTAAGGATAGTGTTGATCTAAGCTAAGAAAAGAGAAAGAAACAAATAAATGAAAATCTCAATATTTTTTGGGTTTGGTTTTGTGTGGTGATCAATCAAGGATCACAATGATGCAATATGGCAAAACAAACTAAGAAATCAGGCTAAAACACAAATAAACGAGCAAACACGAAATATGTAATCAAAGAGAGAAAAACGGATTCTAGGTGTTGGAAATTCCGGTTATGGCATAGGACTCAAGCTATCTAATCATTCCTTGGATCAACTATAGTATGTTGGGAGTGAGTGTTTCTAGATTGGGATCAATCACCGGGTAGGTATCATGGTCCACTAATCCGTTCCTAAGGTCTTATCACCGGGTAAGTCTCAAAGAGCCTAAGGATAGGAATTCTACACAAACCGGATGGTTATCTAGGGATCTAACCTCTCCTTACCGGGTAAGTCTCGGGAAGGCAAGTCCTAAACATCAATCCTAGGACACTCAATCCAATAGCGGCTTATGAGGCTCACTACTACCTAGAGTTCGTCATCATCGGTATCTAAGAGCAAGAATCACCGGGTAGGTCTCTTCTAACTCTTAGTTGCTAACACTAGGTCACCCTAGGATAGATTTAGCTCAACTAACACTAGGATTTCAACAAATCACCAACCTAACACTTAGATTTATCAATACAAGCAAGTTAATCAAAATTACGGGGTGTTCATCCCTTTCCACGGCCGTGGAGAGGCAAGATCCAACCGTGGTTTTAAACAATGACTAGGTTTAATCTAGTGAGTCATCCAAGTATTCAATTAAGTCTATTCTATCATAGTCCAAGCCATAACCATCTTTTCCTTACCCTAGAATCGCAACTATTTAGCCTACAACATGCATCTTAACAATCAAACTCAACAAGCATAAAATCATAGAATCCATGGCAAGAAGATGAAATGAAAGATGGATTAAGCAAATGAAACAAGTAAAACAAGCTAAATCAAGGTTCAAGAAGGACTTACAATCCTTCAAAAGAAGGTTCGAATCGTTTCTTACAAACCCTTGCAAAACGTTTCACAAAGTTCACTCAAAATCACTCAAAAAGACTATGGAACTATGAACTAGTGTGCTTCTCCTTCTTCTCCAATGGAAGCCTTTCTTCTTCTCCAATGGTAGCTCAAATCCAATCTTCCAAAATGAGAGAATATTGTTGTTGAGAGTGTGGGAGAGAATGGGAGTGAGGGGTCTGCCCCTAACAGCCTTGCAGGACCATCTTTTATCCTCCAAATTTGCAAGAGTCGGCCATGAAGATCGTGGGACAACTGTCACAGCTGTCTGGGGAAAACCACGGCCAAAACCACGCCCGTGGAAGTCCCAGTGGCCGTGGTTTTGGTGCCTCAGCTTATTTTGGATCATCAAGCCTCAATTTGGTGCATGGCATGCACCAACAAGGTCCCATGTGTCCTCCTTAGCCCCTAGCTTGCATCCCAATGAGTCCGAAGGTGTGTCATTTCGAGGAACGCTCCTCAAATGTATCGATTAAGCTCCTAAAACTCCTAAAATACCTACAAAGCATGCAAAAGTCCGTGTAGACGTCTATCTCGACAAAATACATGAATTGAGTGCAAATCGTCACGAAGTAGTGCAAACCATGCATGAATGAGCGGAAAAACTATCTAAATGAGTGCCTAAACCTAAGCCATAAATCGTGTTATCAAAAATACCCCATACTTAAGGTTTGCTCGTCCCCGAGCAAGTCCCCAACTATAGACTAAGAGATGACATGATTTATGCATGCATGAAAAACCGAAAATATTTTTGGAGTTGTGCTTCTAATAATGGATCACCTTCATAGTCATGTTTCATGGCAATGGAGAAGCAATCATGTGTCAAATAAGTGAAGGCATGGAAAGACAATTATACTTAACTCGAAGGCATGCATGAAATGTAAAAATGAAGAAGTCAAGATGATCATGAACATATTCAATCTAGATCACTAAGTCTTACACACATGCAAATAGGTCACAAGGGCTTGTGAAATAAAAGGCCAAGAAACGTCGTGATTAGGTGGGAATTTTTCTAGGCTATGTGATGCTAATCCGGGAATGGAACTAACTTCACAACTTCACATTTTTATCAACTTCCCACAAGTGTATATTTTCTCCATCTTTTCTTTCTTTTCTTTTCTTTTTCTTTCACTTATTTTGAGACAATGGCATTGGTGTACAAAAGCTGAAACCTTGGTGATTAGCCGTCCTCGGGCTTTTTTTATTTTTCGAGGTGCATCCACACCGGGCACACATACCAAAGCTCGTTAGGACTATCGGTTTATTTGACTTTGGCAAGGCACAAACACCCGATTATGTGAATGGTGCCGAGTTACTCGTCATTTAAACCAACGTCCCCAAACCTATATTTTTGTCTACACTTTCACAACAAATTCAGCACTTCATTCATAACATTCATCCATCAACAACTTCACCCCACAATTGCTCCTCACACACTCAACACACTAACATGCTCCTATTCCCGGATGGGTCAAAAGAGGTCAAATTTATATCAATTGACGTGCTCAAACAACATGATCAAGATGAGAAGTAGAGAAAGATGAATTGCCTTAATCACTCCTAGATGATGTGCAAGAACTAGCATGTAATTTCGACTTTCAATACTCAATCTAATCAAGACGAACATCATGATCACAATCCATTCATGGGATTCAAGATAAGTACTTCAAGTCCACAGATGCATTCATCTATTCAACACATAAGGCCATCCATAGCCAATCCACACAACAATCTCATCATAAGGGTCATTCCCAAGCTTAGAAGCACTAAAATTTTTTAAAATTTTCTGAATTTTTGGATTTTTCGAAATGTGTATGTACAATGCAAGACATAATGAAGCATGTGACTAAAAGAAACTACCCTAGATGCTAATCATGTAAAAGATTATGCAAACCCCACCCCATACTTAGAAACACATTGTCCCCAATGTGGTATTCAAGTAAAGAAGAGTGAAAGAGGGTTCTCACAATGTAAAAATGGTTTGCTTTGGTATTTGGGATTACTCAAATGGATTGATGGCGGATGATCCTATCAACGATGGTAGAGAGCTCAAAGTGTTCGTTATGGCGTAGGGATCCGCGCTAGGCACCGCTAGCCGTCCAAGTCCCGCGTCCGCTCCACCCACAATTGATGAGGGACTCATCATCATCATCCACATGCCATGCAAGGCTTCCATGCTACCAAGACTCTAACACACACACAAAGCACACCAAACACACAAAAACAGAAAAATCAAAACAAAAACAAAAACGAAAAAGGGAAAGATGTCTACCAATGGGTTGCCTCCCATTAAGCGCTTCTTTAAGGTCATTAGCTTGACCAAATTCGGGGGCGTCTCACTCAAGGCGAAGTGGGGCAATCACATCCACCGGAGCTTCCGGGATATACTTCTTCAACCGGTGCCCATTCACCTTAAAGTCTCCATAATGCTCCCCACCTATCTCAACCCCTCCATGGGGAAAGATCTTCTTCACTACATAAGGACCCGTCCACCTTGACTTTAGCTTTCCGGGGAAGAGCCGCAACCTTGAGTTGAAGAGAAGGACAAAGTCTCCTTCACTCAACTCCTTCGGGATGAGACGCTTGTCATGCCAACGTTTAGTCCTTTCCTTGTAGATCCGGGCGTTTTCATAGGCATCCAACCGGATCTCCTCAAGAGCATTCATGTCAAGCAACCTTTTCTCTCCGGCCTCCTTGAGGTCAAAATTCAGCCATCTAATGGCCCAATACGCTCTATGCTCCATCTCTACCGGAAGATGGCAAGACTTGCCATAAACTAGCTTGTAGGGAGTGGTGCCAATCGGTATCTTGAAAGCGGTTCTATATGCCCACAAGGCATCATCGAGCTTCATAGCTCAATCCTTTCTCGTCCTAGAAACCATCTTCTCAAGGATCCCTTTTATCTCCCGGTTGGAGATCTCCACTTGGCCACTAGTTTGGGGATGGTAAGGCGTTGCCACCTTATGAGTCACCCCATACTTAGCCAAAAGTGTCCCGAAGTTCCTATTTGTGAAGTGCTTCCCTCCATCACTTATGATCACCCTTGGTGTTCCAAACCTAGGGAAGATCACTCGGTTGAATAACCGCACCACAACCTTGGCATCATTTGTAGGAGAGGCGATTGCCTCCACCCATCTCGACACATAGTCCACCGCCAATAGGATGTAGAGGTTGCCACATGAAGAGGGGAATGGCCCCATGAAGTCCACACCCCAAACATCGAATATCTCCACCTCTTGTATGTTGTTCAAGGGCATCTCATTCCTCCTTGAGATGTTGCCCATCCTTTGACAAGCATCACAAGCTACCACAAAATTCTGCACATCCTTGAACAAACTCGGCCAAAAGAAACCCGATTGCAACACCTTAGCACATGTCTTGTGTGAGCTAGCATGGCCTCCACATGGCAAGGAGTGACAATGGCGGATCACACTCTCCACCTCATCCTCCGGTATGCATCTCCTAAAGACTCCATCCGGCCCTCTCTTGAACAAAAGCGGTTCATTCCAATAGTAATGCCTTACATCCTTGAAGAATTTCTTCCTTTGGGCATAGGATAAACCGGGTGGCACCTCCTCGCACACAAGGTAGTTCACAATGTCGGCATACCATGGCTCATTACCCCTTGACACTTGAAATAAGCACTCCTCCACCATTTGCAAATGCTCATCCCGGAATGAGTCATCAATCGGGATGTCATCTCTCTCAATCTCCAATGGTGGGAGTCTACTAAGGTGATCCGCCACTGAATTTTCGGACCCCTTCTTATCCCGGATTTCCAAATCAAACTCTTGAAGAAGAAGGATCCACCGAATCAACCGAGGTTTGGCATCCTTCTTTGTAAGGAGATAACAGATCGCAGCATGATCCGTATACACAATGACCTTCGCTCCAACAAGATACGAGCAGAACTTCTCAAATGCGTACACAACCGCTAGTAACTCCTTCTCGGTAGTAGCATAATTGTGTTGGGCATCATTTGGCGTCTTGCTAGCATAATAAATGGCATGTGTGCACCCATCTTTCCTTTGCCCCAAAACAGCCCCAACGGCTACATCACTTGCATCACACATGATCTCAAATGGTAGACTCCAATCCGGAGGTTGCATGATAGGTGCGGAGATCAAAGCATTCTTCAACCTACAAAAAGCCTCAAGGCAATCCTTGGAGAAAACAAACTCAACATCTTTCATTAGTAGGTTAGTAAGAGGCTTAGAAATCTTAGAGAAATCTTTAATAAATCTCCGGTAAAAACCGGCATGCCCTAAAAAACTCCTTACCCCTTTCACCGAGGTAGGTGGTGGCAACTTCTCTATCGTCTCTATCTTAGCCCTATCAACCTCAATGCCACGGTTGGACACCAAATGTCCCAACATAATGCCTTCACTTACCATGAAGTGGCATTTTTCCCAATTCAAGACAAGATTTGTCTCCTCACATCTTTTTAGCACTAGAGACAAGTTAGCTAAGCAATCATCAAAGGAAGATCCATAAACAGAAAAATTATCCATAAACACTTCCATGATATTTTCAATATACTCAGAAAAAATGGCCATCATACACCTTTGAAAGGTGGCGGATTACACAACCCAAACGGCATTCTCCTATATGCAAATGTACCCCATGGACATGTGAATGTAGTTTTCTCTTGATCATCGGGGTTAAAAGGGATTTGGAAGAATCCACTATAGCCATCTAAGTAACAAAAATGGGAATGTTGAGCTAATCTCTCTAGCATTTGGTCAATGAAAGGAAGAGGGAAGTGATATTTCCTAGAGGCCACATTTAGTTTCCTATAGTCAATACACATCCTCCACCCCGTAACCGTTCTAGTTGGGATTAATTCATTATTCTCATTAGTCACTACGGTCATCCCAACCTTCTTAGGAACCACATGCACGGGACTAACCCATTTACTATCCGAAATCGGGAAAATGATTCCCGTATCTAGCAATTTAAGGATCTCTTTCTTTACTACTTCTTTCATGATTGGGTTTAGTCTTCTTTGAGGTTCAATTGAAGGTTTATGGTTGTCTTCCATTAAGATCTTATGCATGCACAAAGAAGGTTTAATGCCAACTAAATCATCAATGGTATAGCCAATGGCTTTCCTATGCAATCTCAACTCATGCAACAATCTAGCAAGTTCATCATCATTCAAGCATGCATTAACAATCACCGGATATGTAGAATTATTACCAAGAAAAGCATACTTAAGATGAGAGGGGAGGGGTTTAAGTTCAAGTTTAGGAGGACCTTTATCGAGTGGAGATGATCCATACAATGTAGGTTGAGATGAATCCAAAGCTTTGGAAGACTCCTTGAAGCTTGATCAACAACAAAGGCAGTTTCTGGAGAAACCACGGGCAAAATTACGGGCTCTGGCACAACCACGGCCGTGGAACTTGCAAAGCTAGCCTTTTTGAGCATTCTAGAGAGTTCCACAGGACTTTCCACGGGCGTGGTTCTTGGTCCCTGGCCGTGGTTCTTGCAGAAATTCAGCACACCTTCGTGTGCTTCAAATTCAGCTCTTGTCTCCTTTTCTAATGATTCCAAAGCCTTGATTTCTTCATTGCAAGCCTCCTCAACTCCTTCCTCCATCAAACTTAAGCTAAGAACCTTCTCCAAGGGGTCCTTGATCAAGATCGAAATCACAACTTCTCTAGACTCCTCTTGCTCAACAATATTGAACACATCTTCACCAAGGGCTGGCCCCTTCATCATTGTGGACAATTTGAACTTGATATTCTCTTCTCCAATATTGAAGGAGAGAATTCCATTTTTGCAATCCACCAAGCATCCGGAAGTGGCTAGGAAAGGTCTCCCTAAGATGATGGAAACCGGATAGTTCGCCGGGATATCCAAAATAACGAAGTCTATGGGCACATAGAACTTCCCTAGTTGCACCGGTATGTCCTCCAAGATTCCAACGGGGTGAGTGATTGAACGGTCCGCCATGTAAAGGGTCATCTTGACTGGCTTTGGCGCTCCTAGCCCAACCTTGTTGCAAAGTGCAAGCGGTATGATGCTTACACTTGCCCCAAGATCACATAGGGCTTCATACTTCACTTCTCCCACTCCAATTGGTACACAAAAGGATCCCGGATCTCTTAGCTTAGGAGGCATCTCCTCCTTCATGGTTTGGATCAATTCCGAGGACCTCTTTGTCATCCTCACTTCCCCATACTCTTCCAACTTCCTTTTGTTGGAGAGTATCTCCTTCAAAAACTTGTCATATGCCGGCATACCTAGAATAGCATCCATGAACGGAATGTTAATATGCAATTTAGACATAAGTTCAAGGAATTTACCGAAGTGCTTGTCCAAACGAGCTCTTGCTCGTAATTGTGGGAATGGTAGTGGTGGCTTGTATCGAGGTGGTGCCACATATGTTGGCTCATCATCCTTGCTCTTTCCTCCATCTTTTTGCAATGTCTCTTCTTCTATCACCACTTGCTTCCCCTTATCATTTCCCTTAGGCAAGGGATCCTTCATGCTCAACCCGCTCCTTGTTGTGATGGCCAACACTTGGCCTCTTGGGTTATCTTCGGTTCTTCCGGGAAGTTTTCCCGGATCTCTATGAGCTTCACCCGCCTTTTGGAACACTTGTGCTTCCAACACCTTTTGAGCCTTAGAAATGGAAGTCACCGTGCTCTCAAGACCACTCAACCTTCCAAGCAATTGCTCAAACATCATCTCGGTTCTATCCTTTGGAGGTTGAGTAAATCCGGTTGGAGGTTCTTGTGAAGCCTTTGGTGGTGGAGCTGCGCTTGTGGAAGCGGGAGGGTTCAAGGCTCCATCCGGGTTAGAATAGGAAAACCCAGGATGGTTGTGGTTAGGCCGGTAATTGTTGAATTGCCGGTTGTTGTTGAAGTTCCTTGGGCCTTGATAGTTGTTGTAGTTGCCCCTTCCCATGTAGTTCACATCCTCCTCCTTGGAAGACAAGTTTGCTTGCACTTGCACTTGAGGGATTGCTTGATTCTTCAAAGTTGTAGCACACAACTCCCTCAAAGACTTAAGCTCATTGTTGATTGCATCAAGCTTGAAGTTACTCATGGTGACTTCACTCACCTCATATGCTCCCGCTTTCCTCCCATCACTCTTCCTATGGGAGTACTTCTCAATCACCAAAGCTTGTTTCTCTACAAATTCCCAAGCTTCATCCACATTCTTTTCCATGAAAGTCCCACCGGAAAGAGATTGAAGCTTGAATTGGCTATCTTCATCAAGTCCCTTGAAGTGGATCTCCAAAAGCTCAATTTTCGGTATACCATGGTGTGGACAATCTAGGAGAAGGTCTTTGAACCTCTCCCAAGACTTGAATAAGCTTTCTCTATCCTTCATCACGAAGGCATTGATCTTCCCTCTTAACTCGGTAGTCTTGGAAGGTGGGAAGAACTTTGTCAAAAACTCGGTTGTCATCTCCTCCTAAGTACTCACTCGCCCTTGTGGAATAGATTGATACCAAGCCAAGGCTTTATCCTTAAGTAAGAAGGAAAAAGCCCTAAGCTTATGGTTGTTGCTCTCCAATCTAGGCGGTCTTAGAGTCTCCATCAAGATCTCATAGTTCATCAAGTGTTGATGAGGAGACTCTCCTTCCATCCCTCCAAATTGATTATGCCGGATCATTTGTAGAACTTGAGGGCGGAGCTCGTAATCATGGGCTGCGGGATCTCCTAAGTTCACACCCGGACGGTGTGCTCTTTGTGCAAGATCCATACGTTGCCCCAACGTTTGTGGCTCTTCAATAGCAATGGGCATAACCCGAATATTAACCGCCGCCAGCTGCGGTTGTGGTGGAGGTGGAGGTTGTTGACGATTAAGCTCTCTTTGCACAAGAGCTTGCCTAATCTCTTCAATCTCCCTCCTAGTTGCCTCTTGCCTCTCATTGGCAAGTATCCTTTCATTCTCCAAGAGCTCATATCTTAACCTAATTTGCTCTAAAGCCTCATCCAACTCAGCTTGGAGATCTCTTCCGGCCATCTCTTTTCCCTTTCTAATGCTCTTGGATCTAGATCTAAGGGTTTTCTCTGGTTCGGGATCGAATGGAGCTAAATCATTGCCACGAGATCTTCGCATACACCTAAACAGTGAGAGATGTCCTGACAAGCAAAGATACAAACCACACGAGATCAAAAGCAACAAGAAAGACCTACACTATAAACAATCACAAACAATGACTCAATCTTAACCTAGTCCCCGACAACGGCGCCAAAAACTTGTTACGCTAAGAACGTGACACGCAAAAGCTTTAAATTTATAACTCGATATATTTTTCCTAACTCCTAGCGAACCCGCAGTGTACGGAAAGTTTTGTAGTAAGGATAGTATTCCGAGGTCGAACACAAAGACTGAGGTGAGATTGAATCGATTAGTGACTAAGGATAGTGTTGATCTAAGCTAAGAAAAGAGAAAGAAACAAATAAATGAAAATCTCAATATTTTTTGGGTTTGGTTTTGTGTGATGATCAATCAAGGATCACAATGATGCAATATGGCAAAACAAACTAAGAAATCAGGCTAAAACACAAATAAACGAGCAAACACGAAATATGTAATCAAAGAGAAAAACGGATTCTAGGTGTTGGAAATTCCGGTTATGGCATAGGACTCAAGCTATCTAATCATTCCTTGGATCAACTATAGTATGTTGGGAGTGAGTGTTTCTAGATTGGGATCAATCACCGGGTAGGTCTCATGGTCCACTAATCCGTTCCTAAGGTCTTATCACCGGGTAAGTCTCAAAGAGCCTAAGGATAGGAATTCTACACAAACCGGATAGTTATCTAGGGATCTAACCTCTCCTAAACATCAATCCTAGGACACTCAATCCAATAGCGGCTTATGAGGCTCACTACTACCTAGAGTTCGTCATCATCGGTATCTAAGAGCAAGAATCACCGGGTAGGTCTCTTCTAACTCTTAGTTGCTAACACTAGGTCACCCTAGGATAGATTTAGCTCAACTAACACTAGGATTTCAACAAATCACCAACCTAACACTTAGATTTATCAATACAAGCAAGTTAATCAAAATTACGGGGTGTTCATCCCTTTCCACGGCCGTGGAGAGGCAAGATCCAACCGTGGTTTTAAACAGTGACTAGGTTCAATCTAGTGAGTCATCCAAGTATTCAATTAAGTCTATTCTATCATAGTCTAAGCCATAACCATCTTTTCCTTACCCTAGAATCGCATCTATTTAGCCTACAACATGCATCTTAACAATCAAACTCAACAAGCATAAAATCATAGAATCCATGGCAAGAAGATGAAATGAAAGATGGATTAAGCAAATGAAACAAGTAAAACGAGCTAAATCAAGGTTCAAGAAGGACTTACAACCCTTTAAAAGAAGGTTCGAATCGTTTCTTACAAACCCTTGCAAAACCTTTCACAAAGCTCACTCAAAATCACTCAAAAAGACTATGGAACTATGAACTAGTGTGCTTCTCCTTCTTCTCCAATGGAAGCCTTTCTTCTTCTCCAATGGTAGCTCAAATCCAATCTTCCAAAATGAGAGAATATTGTTGTTGAGAGTGTGGGAGAGAATGGGAGTGAGGGGTCTGCCCCTAACAGCCTTGTAGGACCACCTTTTATCCTCCAAATTTGCAAGAGCCGGCCATGAAGATCGTGGGACAGCTGTCACAGCTGTCTAGGGAAAACCACGGTCAAAACCACGCCCGTGGAAGTCCCAGTGGCCGTGGTTTTGGTGCCTCAGCTTGTTTTGGATCATCAAGCCTCAATTTGGTGCATGACATGCACCAACAAGGTCCCATGTGTCCTCCTTAGCCCCTAGCTTGCATCCCAATGAGTCCGAAGGTGTGTCATTTCGAGGAACGCTCCCCAAATGTATCGATTAAGCTCCTAAAACTCCTAAAATACCTACAAAGCATGCAAAAGTCCGTGTAGACGTCTATCTCGACAAAATACATGAATTGAGTGCAAATTGTCACGAAGTAGTGCAAACCATGCATGAATGAGCGGAAAAACTGTCTAAATGAGTGTCTAAACCTAAGTCATAAATCGTGTTATCAGTGCCAAAATAGTACCACGTGTCCCGTAAAGTCACATGTCAAGAAAAGTCTGTAAATAGAATTCTGTTACAGATTCTGAGCTTTAAAGAGCTCTTGAGTCATTGTAAACATTCATTCAAAAATATACACAAATTCCTTTCTTCTTAGAATTCTTTGTCCTATTTTCTTGACTTCTCTGGTGATTGTGATTCTTCTTCGATTAGTCATCAGGATGGCTATCGAGTTGTTGTTTCTTGCTGAACATTATCTCTTATCTTCTCCATTTGAATCTGATTAATATAGTTTGTTGTATTAAATTGCTCCCCTTCTTGGTAGCAATTGGCAAGAACAACATAAAGTCCGAGAAGACGCAGACCATTATCCACATCAAATATTTGTTTGAGGTCTTCCCATAATTGATTAGCAGAATGACAATAAGTATTTGATTTTTGAAGAGTTGGATCAATAGCAACCATGATCCATCCTTGGAGCATGAAATTGAAGCAGACCCAATACAGATGGTCATCTGGTTTCACATTCTGTTCTTTAGTTATGCCTATGATGAAGCCAAGGTCTATTTTACCACAGAAAGCACTGGTCATAATAACTGACTATTTTGTGTAATTCTTATTGACAAGGAGAATAGAACATATATGTTGGTCAGGAAGATAAGATGAATGAAGATAATAGGATGAATCCGAAGTAAGGACATATATGATGTTGAGTGACGGTGGTGATCGACGACACAGGATGGGCAGTGGTGTTGGTGATCGACGGCGGTGGTGATCGAGGACCGCCGTTTTAGTATGATGATATCACGTTTTAGTGTGATGATATTACGTAGTAAATTACTATCATTTATCCGTCACGGACAAATGGCCACTGTCCGTGACGGACAAATGAAATATATGTAATACGTCTATTTTGTTGATTAAAGTTCTAAAATTTGGTTTGTTTGAAAGAAATTTGTAATCCTTTGAATAACACAAATTTGATTTGATTGTCTTTAATTAACAGAAAGTTTAAATCTTTTCAATAACGCTATTTTAATTTGATCGTATTCAAGTTTGAAGTTCAATGTCAAGTTTAAAAACATAACATTGATCTTGAAACTTTGATTCCTTTGTAATTATTATGTTTGTAAGTAACTTTTTTTTAAATCCTTTCAATAATATAACTTTGATTGGATCGTAGATACGTATGTGTAGGAAGTTACGTTCATTTATTTGAACTTTATATGTTCGATATCAAATCTTAAAACTTTGAATGATAGTAAAGTTTTATTTATTAAACATTTATATGTTCGTTACGAAATCTATAAATTTTGAACAAAAGTAACGTTTATTTCTTGAATCTTGATATGTTCGTTATGAAATCGTAAAACTTTGAACAAAAGTAACGTTTATTTTTTAAAATTTTATATGGCTTTTAATAACGTAATTTTGATTGAAATGAATTTCTAATCCTCTCAATAACGATAAGTTGATATTTTTATCTCATTATGTTCGTTACAACTCGTTATGTTCATTCAAAGATCTTACTAAATTAAAATTTGACAAAAATGTTACTAAAGTAAAATAAACTCATTAATTTAATAAAGGTGTACACATTATTGGTTGATTTAAAAGATACAAATATATGTTATAAATCTCAAGTTTGATGTAATGATTTGTCTGTGACGGACAAAGAATAACTGGATGAATATGAGTTAGGGTTGATATGTTACGAAAATGGATGAATATGAGTTAGGGTTGATAGTTGATTAGTTATTTTGGGTTTTATTGTAGGTTTAACGAGTTTATGTTTAGTGAAAAAATCGCGAAGACACTTGCCCGTGACGGACAAGTGTCTTCTTGTCTACTACGGACAAGAAGCACGTTGTCCGTCGACGGACAACTTGCTTCTTCTTATTAATTTTTTTAAAATTATTTTATTAACATTTATTGTTTTTGTTTGCAGATGGAAAGAAACACCAACAAAGACACCAAGAGACTCACCGGATCGGGGTACTTCAGGAAGGTATTCCACAGTGACATGCGTTCTCTCAGAGGATAACGAGAAGTTCACTCTAGACACAAGGCCCGTGAGCCAGTTCCTTATTCTGGAGGTGCTTCGGTTGAGGAGTAGTTCCCGATACAGGAGTCGGGAGTCACGCGACATAATACATCTAGCATCGCGCGTGACATTGCTCCACCGAGCCCTCCTCACCACGTTTCTGGCGGAGGCAGACATAGCTCTTATGTTGGATCTTCACCACACTGGACACATTCATCAGCTCATCGAGAGTTGACCCCTTACGGAGAGGGTTTTTATTCTCAGCTGGAGGACCTGTCTGCTCCTTACCAGTAGGAGCAGTAGTATGCTCCTTCTTTCCAGCAGAAGCAGGAGGAGCAGGCCGCTCCTTCCCAGCAGCAGCCTGCTGCGAGGAGACGCCGAGCGAGGAGGCCATCTTCGTCAGCTCCTGTGGAGGAGGTCCTTGAGGAGGTTCTTCCTCGTGCTCTGAGAGATCGTCCCAGACCAGTACCTCCTACTCGGCAGACCTTTCAGCCCGATCTTCGAGGTCCTTGTGAAGGGGAACCTCGTATCCCAGAGATTTTTAGGAGCTTCCAAGCTCACACCGCTCTCCATGTTTGGCATGACATGGTGAGTACGCAATAATTATGTTTAATAAATGCATCTTTAATGTTATAATATTTTTTGTAATTTATTAAATTTCTTTTTCTATGTAGGATCGTGATATGCTTCACTACCATACCAGAGCCAACCACTTGGACGTTGGATGAGGAGGTGTGGTCGGGTTTAGCGCACGGCAGTGGACTAACCCATCTGCAGGGTCTTATGTACAAACACCTAAATGTGCGTCTACTGGACGCATTTATCGAGAGATGGCAGTCGGAGGTGAACCTGTTGCACATGCCTTGGGGTGAGATGACAATTGCTCTACATAATGTTCATCTCATCCTCGGTATACCCATCTTAGGGACGGCGGTTACTCAGGTGATCTCCAGACCTGATCCTGTCCTCCGTGTGCAAGAGTTCTTTGGATTTACTAATGAGCAGATGACTGCCGGAAATGTGCGTCGTCGAGGGCTATCACATGCCTTCTTACTGGATCAGTGTGACGGATATGCCCATCTGTATCTGACGACTGCAGCGTCTGGGTGGTTGTTGTACCTGCTGGGATTGACGCTCTTCAACGACAAATCTCAGCACAAGATTTCTTATGATTTACTGATACTGGTGGAGGATCTTGATCGGGTGATGAGCATATCTTAGGGTACGGCGACACTCGCCTACTTGTATAGGCGTATGGGCGAGGCCACTCGTGTCGATTGTCGCCAGATGTGCGGTTGTCTGACGCTGCTGCAGGTAAAATATATCCTCTATACTCATATTATTCTTCTCGTAACTTAATTTGTAATATTTGTTTAAATTTTATTTCTTTTTCGTTCATAGGCATGGATATACCTATATTTTCCATGCTTTGCACCGGAAATTAGGGAGGGGTGGGAGCTTGGGATGTCTTAGGCAGTGAGGTTTTACATCAGGCCTATTAGGAGGGACACCCGTGACTACAGACGGATGCTTGATGGGATGAGTGTAGACCAGGTAAGTCCAGTACATGTGCATACTTGTAATTTTTTTTGTCAACTTACGTATTTATTTTATAACAATGTTGTTTGTTTGTTAAACAGGTGAACTGACAGTCATATGGTCAGTTTGACTTCACTCATGAAGAGTTACAGCGTTCGTTGTTCCATGGGTTGTTGGTGTTTATGGACGTATTAGAGACCTACAATCCATACAGGAACATGAGGGCTTTTGGATATATTCAGACGATTCCACCTCCGTCCATACAATCAGATTATGCTATTAGGGTCGAGGATCCTAGGAGTTACAGAGTGGGCTATCCTCGAGCTAGCTAGGCGTGGGATAGATGGGAGCACCATCACATCACGGTTGAGGAGATGGTTGCACGTTACGGCCCTGGATATACCGCCACCGACGATTATATGGCGTGTTATACAAACCGATCGCACCGGTTTATACGCTAAGGTGCTCAACAGATCCTTCCACCTCCACCTCCACCTCCGACATATGGTGGACTCGACCCGTACGATTATGCTGCACGGTTTAAGCCGTACATTGGTGATCCTTCCGTCCCTCCTTCCCTCTATCAGGACTTACGTACTTATGTAGATTATTTTCCTGATCTCCGATATTATTCATTCGGATCTTACGATCATAGACAAGGTAGTGATACTCGTCATGACGATGACGAGTAGGCTTGTGTATGCACTTCATTTGGGTTTTGTATTGTATATTTAAAATTTTGTATGTTATGTCTACATTTTTGTGTATGTTTAAACTTCGTACTTCACTTGTTGCGTTGTATGTTTAAACTTCGTACTTAACTTTTTGCGTTATATTTAACTAAGTATAAACGATAACTATATAAATGACTAAACCTTAACATAATATAAATGACAAAACCTTAAGAAAATATGTCTGATCGTAAAGTTTAAATAAACAAGTTTAACTAATTGTGTCATGATCTATCTGTGTTGGTCGTAAATATTGTAATTGTAAGTCCTTCCAGCGAGCGAGGCGATGAGCTAATCTGATTTCAATATCATCTACGACGTTGTTATGGCTGCGACCAAGTTTTAAGAATCTCTGGTAAAGGACAATCCTCTGCAAGTTTTAGCTAAAACAAAGAGAAAAAAAAACCATTAATATATATGTTGTGAAGAGTAAAGCCGAAAAGCATAAATGAAAAGATTTTAGAGGACATACCTAATGTAATGAAACTGGTTGAGAACTATTGATATATGGATTTCTGGCATCCCCAAGTTCGAAGTGCTTCCTTCTTCTCGACGATGTAGTGGGACATATGTGTAGTTGCACCCACCGTGCACTACGACAATACACTACAATGCAGTCGCAGCTAAACACCTCATGTCCGTCACAACAAACCAGTATTCTGGTGGTGCAAAACCATTCTCGTTACATCCAAGTGCCTTAATCGTCGCATCAGAGCTACATTGATGAAAAAAAGACTCATGCAACTCGCGATGAGAAATGAGCTCCTACAACAATAGTCGCCTAATCATCCGTCATCCCTTGTCTGTGTCTGTGTCGTAGATTGCATGATGTAGTACTCTAAAATCACAGTTTTCATCCCCTCTAACATTATTCCAAATAATTACATACTCTTTCATCCAAATGGGAACCGCCTCAGGCCATTCTACTAAAATATCAGGGTTATGACTTGGATTTTGCTTGGATATAGTTCTCTTTGAAAGAGTTTTGGGTGATAAATCGATATTAGGAGATAGACTTGACAGTGGTATAGGGTTCTTTCGGGGTCGACCTTTTTGTTTTTTGGGTGGGATACCTCCTAGCTCTCAATCGGATGACAATCTTTTGTTTGGACTGTTCTTCGGTCTTCCTTTAGTCACAACCCTAGCAGGTTCTCGCAAACTGGTCATCTCCGAAAAAGCAATTTCTATAGCTTTATTTACAACTTCCAACTGACGAGTAGGGCTCAGGTTTGGGAAATCTTTCTCGCAGAACTCCGACAATAGATTTCTTGCAATTCGACGCACGTCTCGTCCTTCTTCTGATTCCGGAACCACGTCATCGACATCTAACTTTTTTCAGAATTCATGCATATCTGTAAGAAGAATAAACATTCCTTTCTTCATATAACCCCAAATAAAGTGCATACATGGCAGACCATGAGTCGTCGAAAATGAAATGTGCACGGACCATCGAGCTTGTCAGCACGAGTTTTATAGTACTGATCGATAATAAGTAAAAAAGCCTTGCGGGAGATGTTGTGGTGCAACGACTGAAATTGTTTGACACAAGAAGTCCATGTGATCTTTTTCGACATGCTCTCGTTGAACGAACCGAGGATCTTGTCTAACTGAATCCTCATCAAAGAGTGCTAGAACCTGAAAATTGTATCCAACTTCGCAGAATTTGTTTTCATGAATTGTTTCAGAACAAAGTGCGCAGTTTCTGCCTTGTTGAGAAGTAAAAGAGTTAACGTCAAATCGAGTAAATATAATTTAAACTGCTGTGGAATACGTACCTATTCGTCGTGTTACTTTCGAAGTTCAAGTATTGATCCGTCCACGCGAAAACAATTCGTCTCTTGTAAGGATCTAGTCATTGCGTCCTTACATATTGCAGAAGATGTTCTCTCCTTTTCCACTTGTTTTCAATTTCAGTTAACCTTCTCTCGTAAGACTCTTCTATTTTATATTTAAATAAACCCGAGTAACTATTGGAAAATATTCGAACGAGTTCTTTATCCATGTAATTATTCCTAGCCCTTCCTTCAATGTTTTTAAATATGTGACAGCGACATAAAAGAAACTGGGTTTCTGGGAAAATACGATCAAGTGCGTTCATAAGAGCCTTCTCTCGATCCATCACAATTGTAGTTGGTGTCCTCTCGTAATTTTGAATATGTGACGGCGACTGTCCTTTGATCTAAACCTTCTTTACGTAATTTTTTCCTCTCGTTGTAGATTTGTCTCATCCTGGTGTTGTTACCTTTATCAATGCTCAAAGCACTGACAATTTGGGCAGGAGCGCAATTACTTGTCCACATGTTCTATACTAACTTATTCTCCTCCTCATTCATCCTTCCCGCTAATGCATGACCCTTTAAATTTCTTCCAAGCTTGTGGTTGTGGACACCACACTGCACGTGAACTTTCCATAAACCTTGGTAAGTCTCATAAACCATAATCATGAATTCACACCCGCTTTTCTTCGTCGACGCATTCTTCCTCTGAGCTGGCTGCACCTTTTTTGGGGTGTATACTCCATATTTCTCGCACGAAAGCCATGTCTTTCCCAAACTACCAAGGACCGACTTCTGTACCCGACTAACAGAAAAAACCATTTTATTTTCCTATCCAACTTTTCGAACCCATTCTATTACCTCCGCTCGACTATTGAAGTTTATGTCGGTTGTGAACAGGCTAGAGTAATCATTACTCGTCGCTTCTGAGGCGGATGCATTTAAGTTATCTGTTGATCCTTCATCAATGCTGAGATTATCAACGTCCGCATCTATGTCCGTTACGGACGGAGTCCTTTTGTCCGTGACGGACAGACTCCTTTTGTCTGTGACGGACATACTCCTTTTGTCCGTGACGGTTTTCCTTGTTTTCAGAATTTCTATTCGAACCCTAATTAACGTTACATTCTTTCAAAACATTGCTAGAATCGATAAATGGTTAAAAATCTAAGTTCAAACACGGTTAATGATTTCAACTTTAATGATCAAAATAAACAAAATTTACTTACCTCAATATTATCTTCGTCTTCATTCTCAAAACTCAAAGATATTTCTTAATCATCAATATCATAATCTTCCTCGTATGACATTGTTAAGTTGCTTTTTCAAAAAGAATAAACTTTATGAGGAGATGGTTGAATGAGGGTTGGGGGATTGACTACGGTTTTTATAGGATGAAAAAAATTGATTTAAGATTTAGGGTTTATAAATTATGGAAATAAAGATATTATTTATTTATCCAAAAATAAGATTTAGGGTTTTTAATTTATTGAAATAAAGGTATTATTTATCCATCTGTAAATAAGATTTATGCTTGTTAAATTATGGAAATAAAGATATTATTTATCCGAAAATAATTTTTTTTATTAAATCTAAAATAAAAGATGAGTTAGTTGAAACGTTTGGTGATTGTAGTATAAAACCTTGTCCGTCATAGACAAGGTACTTTTGTCTGTTACGGACAAACCTATGTTGTCCGTCACAATACTAAATAACGCACATTTGTCCGTTACGGACAAATGTGTATTGTTAGTAAAAAAAATGCGCTAAATAACAACGGCCAATAATAATACCAGCCTTATCTCTTTGTTATTTTGGTTTCTTCTCTTTTCTTGTGACATCAGATATTTCTCTTTGCTATCGACTTTGGGTTCTCTAGATTCAGTGGACCCAACGTGGGTAGGAAATTAGGAATCAATAGCATAAGCCACAAATACGAAAATATGTGGAATTTGAACAGCTAAAACAACATTGTATACAAACCCACATATGAGATATACGACGGATGAGAGAACTTTACAGTTTGAAACCATCTCTTTCATGAATTACTATACACCTAACGTAGAGTGAAAATCTCAAACCAGCACTTTGCTATTGCCTTCTCATCTTATCAACAATGGACCTGCTTTTCTCCTCAAACTTCTCGCCCATCTTCCGACCCAAGTCCATCATCCTTGCTTTTCTTCCCAGTCTTTTTAGTTTACTCTCTTCGTCTTCGCTATCACGGCTTTGTCCCTCCTTCAGACTCGAGTAGTGAGCCGAGTTTCTTAAATGTTCTGGCGATTCAGCTCTCTGGAGTAAAGGGGTGTTCACTTCATTCAAAGACTTTCTTCCCTCGGAACTCGTATCAATGAGGGAAGCATTTGCCGCAGCTTCTCCTGAATTACTTAGAGAATGATCAACAGAATCATCATTGCTAAAGCTATTTTGCTTGTTGTAATCAATAATGTGCCTGCTTTTTTCCTCAAGCTTCTCGCTTATCTTCCTACCCAAATCAATCATCCTTGCTTTTGTTCCCATTCTCTTGGGCTTGCTATCGTCCTCTTCCCCATCACGACTTTGCTGGTCCTTCAAACTCACGTAGTTAGATGAGTTCTGTATATCTTCCGGGGATCCAGTTTTCTGCAATAAAAGAGGCCTTCATTTTATTCAAAGAATTGCTGCCTACAGAGTTTGCAACAATTCCTAAGAAATTACTTACAGAAGAATCAGCATCTCTACTTTGGTTGTTGTTTCTTTTGCTCTCTACGATACTTTTTACCTTCTCTTCGCTTGCTTCATTTCCTGTCAATGGTTCATCAGGTGGGTCAATATTGTTGCTCACTTCGTTTGGAAGTGTGGAATCAACATGAACATCATTTTTCAGCCATGCAAAAGGAGCAACGGTTTTTGGCACCCAGTCTTCTTTCTCTGCTAACATCCATGGAATACACAAGCTTTCGCAATTAGGATATACTAACGTCTCGCGTATAGCAGCCTGCATTGTGACAGTAGATCCAACATAATTGCATTATTCTTCTTTCTTATTGATAACTTTCCAACTCTACAAGAAACTGAACACAATCATAACAAATTGCACAGTACGAGTCAGATAGAAATTTGACATAAAGAAAGCAAGGACCAAAACAAAACCGGTCCCTTGGATATCATTTTGTTTCCTATATTTCTGGATACGGAAATGTTCAAGTTGACATGGAAAAAATGAGCTTTTGAGGGATGGGATGTCAATCCTGCATCCCACACTAAACCAATATTTCGTAATACATATTTGCTATCTTAAATCTGATTCAGTTTGTTCAGAATTTGTCAATGTTCAACAAAATAAAACTTTTGGCCATAACATCTTTGTTCTTCTATCATTCACCTTATAAGCTCGGTCTAACACAATACCACCAGTTGATTTTTTTCAGAATCAGCAAACTTCCTGAACATATTTAAAAGGCTGGCATCCCGTCAAAATTGGTTTGATGATTTTTTTTACTGAAAGTGCAGATTATTTTAGTTTTTATATTTTCCCTTTCCACAGGACCATCTTTATGCTTATTCCTATGAGAAACATTGTCACAACCCAAGACCAGGAATGAGCTATTAGGAAGAGCTTCTCTTACCTTAAATCGATTCACCAAATACAAAGAGATATGTGTACTGGTAATTTTATGTTCGCCGACAAAAGACTCCAAGTGAAAATCTATATCAGGCATGGATGTGAAGCCAAACCAGACTTGATCAGATGGAGGGGGCTTTATTCGTAACTGCATCGTTCCTTTAAGTGAAGCAACCCTTATAGCCAACATGAAAGGTACCTAAAATTTGATGGCAACCAAATCAACAACCATACAACCATCACAGATTATATCATCCATGCATAAAAAGGTAAGCAGGCATATAAAGTACAGGAAATGGAAAAATTGCATACTTGTAAAACAAAAATTACTCAGAGATTTGTATCAAAAATGTTGACAGCATATGTAACTCATATATGCGACACATAAGCACTTCTAATATTGAATCAGACCATACGAATCTTACAGCATGTTATTTCCAACTTACTCAAATTCATAGTTTCTGCAGAATAGGATTTTTATCTTATTATTAGTATAATATTAATAATTAATCTTGCAAGTTGTGTGGTCCTGTTATAGCCTTCATTGCTACTATTTTTCAGCCTTAATCGTCCCTCTCAATTTGATTTGGTCTCAACTTGTCAAATCCTATTTCAAGGGCAAAAGGAAATTTCAGTACCCTCAGTAGCCCGGAGATTCTACCGAAATAATTGCAAAATGGGAAATTGCTGATAGAATAATTATGTTGTCGCTTTAGGATTTAATGGATCCCTCAATCAAAATGTTCCTTGATATAACCAAGGAAATTTGGGAGTTTGTGTGCAAATTCTACTCTAAAACCAAGGGAGGGGCTCTAACTTCTGATCTTGCAGTTTGAGCATACTCCACCAATCAAGGAAGAAAATCTATTAGTCAATATGCTAATAATATGCAAAGTGTGTGGCAAGAACTTGACCAATCACACCCTTGAAGTGAAGTGCAAGGATGATACAGCTACTCTCAAAAAATCAAGAACTTGACCAATATCACAGTATCACACCCTTGAGGTGAAGTGCAAGGACGATGCAGCTATTTTCAAAACATTTGTTGACAAACACCAATCGTATGTCTTCTTGGCAAGAACTTGACCAATCACACCCTTGAGGTGAAGTGCAAAGACGATGCAGCTATTTTCAAAACATTTGTTCAAAAACACCAATCGTATGTCTTCTTGGCAACTGTATCACATCAGAGTTGAAGTGCTTGGGAGCAATGAACTTAACAAGCAGTGTAGCATGATGATTGTACTCGTGTTGTGTGAATTTTTCTCGAAAATAAATTTGAAGTCAGCACTATTATTCCAAACTTTGTCTCCAACACTTAATTTCACACTCATGTTCAAAACTTCAAAACTGACAATGCAAGAGATTACTTCAACCAATCTCTAAGTTTTTTCCTCCCTTCCGAAGGTATCATACATGAATCTTCATGTGTTTACACACCACAACAAAATGGTCTAGCTGAACGAAGAAATGGGCATTTGCTTAATGTCACGCCCTTCTTCTCTACTACAATGTTCCTGAAAATTTTGGGATGAATTTATTCTTACATCTGCTTATGTGATACACCGTCTTGCTTCTAAGGTCGTGAATTATGTTAGTCCTCTCAGTATTTGCAAAAAACAATTTCTCTATCTTTCTCTTATTCATAACCTCACCCTTACAGTCTTTGGATGAGTTGTTTTTGCCCATAATCATACTCTTATGTGTGATTTGATCCTACGGCTCAAATTGTCTTTATTGGATATTCCCCACACATTAGGGTACAACTATACAAGTTATGCCATCCTCCCACTAAGAAGATCTCCGTCGGTGCCAATGTCACCTTCCTTGAGACCCGATCTTATTTTTTACATCTCCAACTAACTGTCGTGATGTCTTTCAAGATGATTATAGCATTGATAGCATGTATATCTGGCTAGTTTAGGACATGCATTTAGTTATAGTTTGCATTCATATTGCATGGTATTGGGCATGTTTACATGAGATTTGGGCCATATGTCGAGAAGAGATGTCTACTTCCCTTCTTGTGCGATTGTAGGTACTTCGGAGTGTTATCAAGAATAAACGAGCATATCATGAATGTTGGATGGATGTGAGGTCAGGATGATACTAAGGACTCTGGGAAGGGATCTGGGAGAGCTGTGTAAGAAAGGATTGAAGGCTTGGAGGCACGAGAACGGGAGCAAAACGAGCTAGAACCAAGTTTGTTGAACTTACGGGCACAAGATGAACAGTTACGGGTGTAAGTTTCCACTGCACTTACGGGCACAAGAAGAACAGCTACAGGTGTAAGTCTCCACTGCACTTACGGGCACAAAAAGAGCAGAGGAGTTACGGGTGTAAGTCTCTGCTGCCCTTATGGGCACAAGAAGAGCAGTTACAGCCGTAAGTCAGGCTGTAACTGATATCAGAGATTTCTACGTTTGAGATTACGGCTTAACTCGCGGGTTGAGGAGGAACTTAAAACCAAGAGTTCGCTGGTGACATACCAAAGGGGCTCAAACTTTTGATCTCATAGTTCGAGCACACTGAGACTTGATTCTTCAAGGCTCAATATTGTGGTTTGATCTTTTGATTTGAGATCTATCAACCAAAATCTTTTGATTAGAGATTCAAGTACCAAAGTGTAAACTTTATTGAATGAACAATTAATTGAATAATCCAAAACATAAGACTTGAGATCCTTATATAACCTATTAGCTTAACTACTACTTCTAGTATGATAAGATAAACTATTAGCCTTTTATCCTAATTACTACTACTAGAGATAGACTATTAATAAGATAAGATTACTTATTACTAATATTAAAATATCACTAATTCTACTTATTATTCCTAACATAACTCAAGAAGGACTTATCCATGTTAGCTGGCCTTGTAGATAGGGTCGGAATCCTATCACAAATTCCATCAGAGATTACAACAATCAAGTAAACTGGGGAAGGATCTTAACCGTAATTTTATAACCTTCCCTTACCTAGTTTTTTTAAAATCACTTGATTCATTTTCTCATGACAAAATATGATGGCCTAAACATTGAAATTCATAGCACGTCAATAACATTTTGATGAAAATGAAGTTGGTAACGTACTTGAGCGACATGCTTAGCCACTGAATTCATAATAGACTTCCACCGGGATCCTGATGTTGCTGAAATACCAACACTCTTGGAGCTTGTGACCCTTTCTGTTGTACAATGTTGTGGTCAAAACTTGAACGCGTTACAAATCAACATCTTTAATAAATTCAGAATTTAAGTGGAAATAATATTCATTTACATAGTTTATATTCATTTGTAGAAGACACATTCGATGTGGCAACCCTACTTCCTATTTCCACCGGAATCTATAGATGGTATACCCAATAACCTGATTTTATTTATAATAGCTGACTAGTTAAATAAAGAATGTATTCATACAAAATATCGATCGATTGAGCAACTTAATCCCAAAATTCTTAATTAAACCTGGCATTTTCCAAAATTTAGAATTCATATTTGACTAAGTGTCATTACCTAAATCCCTAAAGGATTTCACAGTATAACTGTTTCATCCAACCAGACTAACCCTTTACAATAACAGATATCGCAATTCAATTCTCCTTTTAAATATTGTCCTAACAAAGTTTAAACTTATCTATATCATAATTTAGGCAAACTATGACTCCAGATCTGTCAATTTCCCAGTCATCAAGCCTGTCGTCTCTATCCCCTACAGAATGAAATCGAATTTAATTCCCCCGGAAGATTTTAGAAATAAAATATAAGCATTAACAATCAGTAAATGAGACAGAACCATATAGAAAGCCTAGTGACACCAGTAGCAGTATCAGATACAATTTATCATCCAGCAAGAACTGTTAATTAATAGAGGTGGTCACCTTTCAGAATATGGAATTCCTTCCACGATTGTAGACAAGATTAATGACATTAGAAGTGGTACATTTTTTGTATATATACGATCCAACATTGACTAATGAATTCATTAAAACATATGCACATTATAAGAAACTAAATGCAGTTGGCATTCAGGAGTTTGTCTTTTGCAGCACTCACAGTAAAAAAAAAAAAAAGGTGAAATAAGAATGATTTAGCAGTTACCAAGTGGATTGTTCCCATCATTCTTCTGCAGTGCTAAATCACCGGTCTCATCAGAACAATTTAAATCCTCCTCAAAGTGCTCAAACCCCTGGAGGATGTCTTTTGTCACCTCATCAGCAGAGCTTAGTTCCACATTTGGATCAATAGTACCATTTTGAAAATCTTTGTCATGCACATCCAATCTGACCTCAATATACAAGACCATATCACCACTATATTCCACATCCATTTCTAAGGCCCACATTTCTTTCATGTCCATGGGAACAACCCTCATGCTTCGGATATGAGGTGGCAGGTTGCCAGGATCTATGTCAGTGCAAGTCATTGCGCCAATGTAATTAGGTGTTCTCATGTTTGAGAGTGTTCTCTATCATATAGGCATCAGAAGGGGGAAAAATGCAAGTCAGTGATCCATAGGTTAAGAATCCCATAAAAAATTTAAAAAAACAGTTTGTATATATTAATTCTATGATATATATATCAAAAGGAAAAAAAATACATTTCAGTAATTTAAAGATCAGTAAATTCAAAGTGATAACAGTTTGCAGATATTGGTCCCCGACAGACCATTATTTGCAAATTTTAACATTATCATGAGGTGCTTCTTGATAATATATTCATACCACAGAATGCATAAAATTTACTGCTGTAAGAATTTGAGGTATTCCTAGTGTCCTATGGTCAATGAGAACCAAAATCTTGAGAAAATAATATTAGATTACAACATTGCAACTCTTGCAGGTAAGCTATTTTTAGCATAAATATAGAGGGAAATTGATATGGAAAGTTAAGCAAACAACAGATAACAACAAATGTACCAGCCTGGAAGAGCCAAATATAGATTAGAAGAGACTATGGTTAACACAAACCTGAATTCGGTCTTTCAACGAGTTCTTTATGACCGAATTGCTCTTAGCATCAAAAAATAGCCTTGAAATAAGCAAATTCGAACAAAGAGTGCCTTCATCAATGTTAACTTTTTCATCAGGTTCTGTATCATGGACCCCCGGTACATGACTTCCCAAGTCAACTGACGATGATTTTGAAGAACTATTGTCTTCCATGGAAACATTGGTCATCTTTCCTGAAAATCAGTGTTACCATATCTTTAGGAAACGAATTTCTTAGAAATCTTACTTACAAGAATAAGGTCAGAGGATCAGAGCAAAGCTGTCTTACTTTCTAGTGTAGATTTAGAAGCCTTTCTTGCAAACTTTTTCCACAGTACGCGAACCTTTGATGGAGGAGAATCAAACCTACTACTTGTCCTATCCAGTGGACCAAGCTGATAACCACACGGTTTTACAAAAGAAGGATATCCTTCTGTTAGGGATCTCAAATAAGAGGCAAAATCTTGACTCAACCCAGAGAACCATTCTACTGTTTCTTTTTTATCACATGAGGCAACACGGAGAGCCTTACACCAAGATTCCTTCTCCCAAGAAGTTTCAAGGTATATGTATAATATTTTACTTCCACCATACAGAACATTGTTGCTCTCCACTTTAATAGGATATCTCTTACTCCTGTACATGATAAGAAAAATTAAGATATAACAGACAAATATTACTCAAACGGTCTTTTCCCTACATAATTCCAGATAGATATAAAGAACAAAATATCAGGGTCTAAAACCTGACAAAATAAGCCAGGAAGGAAATAATGCAGATGATTGACCACTGATTACATGCAAAAACATAAGGCCAAAAAAATACTCAAGGATCCCAAGCAAGCAGCACCAGCAAGGAAACAAGCAGAAGAAACCAAAATCAGGGACTTATGGAATGTCCTTTTCAGATCATTTAGGTAACATGAGGTTCAACACTGTTAGGAATGTTCAAGACTGCCAATATGTATGTGTATCAAATAATGTTATTACCGAGGCATTATGTTTCAATATGGTAATGTTGTCACTCACTTAGATGAAACTGATTAAAGCAATCATCATTACCATTAATGTACTACTGAAGGATATGGAAAATCTGCATGAGTTAATTTAAATGTAGCCAGTCCAGATTTGCTGGATCAACTTACGTGCCTTCTCCTTTCCTTTGTTTTAGAAGAATATAAATTACGAAGTTCGTAAATAATTTACTGAAACTATATAAATGAAAAAAAGAACATTTTCTTAACATAAAAAGGGAACGTATTTGGTAGATATGGACCATTATTTTTATATAAATTAACCAGATTTTTCACAACCTCATCAACACATTGGCAATAGTCAATCTTGTCAGTTAGTACCAACAAAGTAAACGGTTTCTTAACTGTGGGCAGTCTTTAAATGAACACATTAAAACCACATAACACCAAGAAACTGCTTGGTATGTAGATGAAATATTTTCCAAAGAAAATTAAAGTGAGTCAAGTGACGCAAACATTGCAAGCACAACAACAAGTCAAACTCTTGCCATGGTCTATCTCATATGTATCAATGTCAATGAGATAAATTGGAACAACAAACAAAAGGATGGTCATACTATCTCCTCTTTGAGCACAATCAAATGACACAATATCGAAAGAGTAACAAAAGCGTATATATGTGTACCATTCATATATAAGGTGTCCAAGAGAGAATGCCACATCCTTCTTCCTACTTAATTGACACCAGAGTAGCTCATCTTATAAACAAAAAAACTTCTTGCTTATAGTTCACTTCACATGTCATATTTTCTCAATAATCTCATTTAGATGTATTACATGCATTCTACTTCAAAGGTCTCACAATTTAAGATTAAATTCCCTTTAACACTAGCTACTCCACATGGCAATCATCCAAGCTTGAACACTGGATTTGTTTGAAAGCTATATTATATCTATTGTTTCACTTCAGCACACGAGTATTGGCTTCATTACAATTTAACTTTTCACACTTCAATCTAGCACATATAGATTAAATACATTAAATCATACTATTTTGCAAATACACACATAGACACGTCATTTGAAAGGTAGCTAAAGTCTCTGGATGTGTAAATTTATGCATAGGTGATACTAAAGCTCCTTGCCTACACCAAATTATTTCCTGCACTAAGTAACATAAGAAAGGAAACATAGCTGATTTTGTTCTTAAAACCTGGAAACAAGTCATATGTAGATAAATAAATAAACAAATAAAAAGAAAGACAACAATGTTCCTTGGACTTGCCATTTTTTCGAGGACATGCCAGTAGCAGAAACTGCAACTACCTTGCAACCTTTCAACATTATTGTTGTACGTGAACCATCTGCTTCTGTTAGAATTAGATATTTTCCTTTAATTGTTGCAGATCTTGGGACAGGAAGAACCTCCACAACTTCCTTTCTTCTGTTAATTTCTCCAGAAATTGGAAGCTTAGGGACATTTTGTGGCTCCAAAATCCATATCACACCCTGCCACAAATTACACATTTTAGACAGCCGTTTCTAAATAAATTATAAAATAGAAGTGTAGTGTAAAGTGACAGCAATAAGGTGATAAAGATAAGGGCAGGAATTTGAACGCCTCCAAAAACTGTAATCACTGGCTTTAACACTGAAAAAGGGAAGGAGCAAAGATAATGTGCAGAAGGATAAACTTGTAGGGGAAAACATGAAACCATTATTGAGCACACCATTCAATCCCATAAAATACTATAACTATTCCTAATTAATAACACTATGTATAATGAACAAATATGACATTATTGGTTGGCAGCAACTTTTTCTTCACCGATCTAAAGACTCGAAAAAACAAAATACAAATACCCTAAAACCGTACTGCTAGCATGGAACTAGATATTTCATCAGATAGTTCTAACATGCCATTGTCCATGATCTGCTCCCCATTTCTCCCTCCAATATGCAGAAGATCAAAGCACCAATAAACCCTATTAGTTGAACGTAATCGTTTTCTGGAATTTGGAAGTTTAACAGAAACAAAACAAAGAAATATTATTGTCTTGTCACTCAAAAATGAAGAATCGAAATTAAATCCACACGGAGAAACAATTTCCTCAACCATTTTCAAGAGAACCTTTACTTGAGACTTCCTTGTTTTGCTTCAAAATCTTATCCCTGAATAAAAATCGTCAAAAGCCAAAAAAGAAAATTATCACATGCAAGCAAGTAGACCAGGTATCCATCATTTTCATCAGTCTACTCAAGAATCGTAGAATCAACATTCTAAACCAAATCAACCAACATTCTAAGCCAAATCAAAGCACTCGTTAGCTGCTCAACCGTTGCTTCCGATATCCATTTTCGTATACCATTCCTCAGTCTCTACCTCCAAAATCACAGTACCGTTAAACAAGCACTTGAAAGGAGAGAGGAAACCTGTTTGTGACAAATCTTGTCAGAGAGAATCAAGTCGCTTCCACCGGAGATCTGCAGAGGAGTAGAGAGTTCCGACGTGTCCGAGGATTTGGATTTGGCGATGATCCTCCGGAAAATGAAGTATACGACGAGGATTTCCAGCGCCAAGACGGAGATCGCGCCGACGACGAAAGCCGCTATCAGCGCAATCAACATAGACATCGGGGATGAGCGATCTACCAGCAGCAAGAGAAAATCTGAGAGGAAATACCTATGAAATGGAAGATTGGGATCGAAATCTAGAAATTGAAAGTAGAATGGGAATAGTATTGTTCGTCCCCTTTCTTGCAAGTGTGGGTTTGGGAGGGTGAGGCCACTGGCGGTTGGTACCTCTGCGCGTTTAATCAGAATTTTGCGAAATTCGATTCCTTTTGAAAGTGGAAAAGGGGCTCGCTAAATGGCTAATGTTTATTAGCTCAACTAATTGCAAATCGCAAGACCTTAAAACACCGTTAATTTAAGATTTTCTATTAGTAATAATCGTATGTCGTGCCGCTCCCACTTCGGGAATCTTAAGTACTGATCAACAAATTTTCAAATTTCGTAGATAAGAATGCCCTTTGTGTAAGCTAACTTAATATTTTTATTCTAACTATCTCAAACCCTTAAATTCATATCTAATTGCTGTATTTACATAGCTCCTATTGCCTCATCCCAATCTTTTAAATCAATGCTAACGTAGAGCAAATATCATCTCTTAATTACTCCCTCCATTTACTAAAAATCACTATTCAAGCCCTCAACTCTTTATTTAGAAATATTATTTTATTTAAATTTTACATAATCGTCCTTAATATAATTGAGTGATGGTCTTTGTTTTCAAAAAGAGTGAAAAACAAAAAAAAAATAGAGTCGTCAAAAGATATATAATTTGATATTCTTAGTTTGTTATGAGCATAATAGTTGGTGTGGGTGGGTGATCACTTCAAAATCGTATATTACCGCAAATATATAGTCTTGTCAAAGTTAGTCTATGGTTATAGCGTCAAGGTCGAGATCGCAAGGGATTATGCATATCTTGACAAGTTTCAAGTTCAATAGAAAATGTTCAAGTGTGTAAAATAAAACAAAAAGGGTGATCAATGGATCAATCCTTGGGATTTAGGGGTAACAAGTAGCAAGTATCAAGATCAAGTATCAATTATGAAAAAACACTAGGTTTGAGGCTATTACTCCCAAACGTAGCTAATAGTATGTTCCAACATGATGTGTTCATAATGAAGGAAATGTGAAGGTAGTAAATACAAAGGTAGCATGATATTAGGTGAGCTTCATCATAGCATTTGGCTTCTGACAACTAGTATGCATTACATGGTGTTTGCTATTTGCATACTTGTTGATCAAGCTTAGTATCAACTTATGATTTTCTCAGACAATATAAGCATCATATGATGTTTGTTATTTGCTTATACCGTCCAACATAATCATAGTTTGGACAATAACATCGCAAGTAAGGTGATAATCCTTTCGGCTCTAATCACCATAATCTAGCATGATAAGCATCTCAGTATTGCACAATCATCTTTGTATTATTTATCGGTCTCAACTTAGATGATTAATCAACATATCATTCATTCATGCTTGTATATATATACAATGTGTTATGGGAACAATCTATTCTATCTCTAGTTTAGCATCCGACATTTAAAATAAGTCCTAAAATGGAATGAATAATTGGTAAATTCGATCTCTCCTATATGCTACTAAAATGCTTTTAGTTCTCCTTCAAATTATAAACACAACATAAGAACAATATTAATCTAGCATGATTTGGGGATTTTCACCCCAAAACATGGCAAGGGGACTACTCACTCATCATCGAAAATCTCAATATGGCCGGAAACAGTGGAAAGAAGTAACATGGTTGTAAAGTATACAACAAAAAGGAATGTAGGAAAAAGAATGGAGGAATTTAAACTTATCAATCCAAAGATATGACAGAAAAAAGATGAGAATAAGATATAGCAAGAGCAATTGTGATGAACACCAACACTTCTTTCATTAAATCCAAATTCGTCCAAAACAAGTTCCCAAATGTTGTTCTGCTACTACTACTATTGAGAGAGAAACGTATCTAATGGGATAGTGAATTGGTACTGTTACAATTAGCCAAAGTGATGTGGGGTTGAGGCCCCGATTGACAAATCTAGATTGGAAGTCCGCAAATTCAAAGGTACAAATCTCGACAAGCGTTTCTCGGCAGGGGAGAGATTAACTTGTGGCGAGGATTGACGAATCTCGGGTGAATATCTCGACAAGCAAGATTAGTGGTAATGTCGAGATCAAAAAAAACAAGAGAAAGAGAATGTGATGGATGAATGACGTGAATTAGATAAGAAGATGGAATGAATTATGATGATAATATAAGAATAGAAGTACCAAGATATTCTTGCAAAAACTTTCATCGATCGGATCAAAACCCGAACAATGAATTACATTAACCATTCTCTCTTCAACCTTACACAAGTCTTCAAATTGAGACAAGCACAAAAAGGGACTAGAATTGACTGGAGCTCCAATTCTTAAGAAAATTAACACACACAAGAACAACCTAGCAAGGACTCACAACGATTTAATCAAAGGCCTTATTTTTGATTGAATAGGAATGAATAAAATGACCTCTTCATAAACGAAGGAACGAGTCTCACACAATATTGGCTGAAAATAATCTACTCGACTAGTTGAACCTAGGGAGGGATTTATAGCCGAAAATCCTCCAAATAAAAGAATAAAAATAAAGAAATATAAGATAAAAGATACCTTTAAAATGTCTAGAGCTTAAAGGTATTAAAATGCCTAATAAATAACTAGAAGCTCTTCAAGCTTCAACTTTTGTCTTCATTTCCATCCTCACACGTGTATGGCTCCTCCACAATGGTCCCCGTGGTGGAATTGTCATCAACGTGACTAAGGAAGACTTAGACGCAACTAATGATCACCAATGGTTTCCTTAGAAGCTAAAGATGCCAACAAGCTAGAACCTCCTCTTGAATGGTTCTTACTTTGGATCTTGTAATTGTTCCTTCCATGGTAGGACTTGTAGGTGATGGTAATGGTTGAGACCCCTTCTCCTTGACAGCTCTTGCTCTTGATCTAGTGATGAGTCCTTGTGTAGTAGGGATTGTTGGAGACGGTCTCTCATCATACTCCCATTCTTGAAAAGGTTCCGTCCTCTCATGCTTATCACTAGACACAAAAGGACTCAAGTCTTGTACATTAAATGTAGGACTCATGACATACTCCTCCGGAAGCCCCAAAACATAAGCATTGTTGCCAATCTTACGTAGCACCTTAAATGGTCCATCTCCTCTTGGCGAGAGCTTTGACTTTCGCTTCTCCGGGAACCTTTCTTTCCTTAGATGCAATCAAACTAGATCTATTGGCTTGAATAACAATTCCTTGCGATGTTGTTGCCAACCTTCCGTAGCACCTTAAATGGTCCATCTCCTCTTGGCGAGAGCTTCGACTTTCGCTTCTCCGGGAACCTTTCTTCCTTAGATGCAACCAAACTAGATCTCTTGGCTTGAATAGTAATTCCTTGTGATCCGCTACTTGTACTCCTTTCTCCTATAACATTTTATGTGTCCTGGCATTGTTCGCCCCTAGAGGTGTGTGCAAATAAGTTTTAAATTTATAAAACTAGAATCAAGCAGCGAACCCGCAGTGTACGGATCGACGTAGTTAAGCAAGAATTCCAGAGTATCGAACACAGGGATTTGGGTGGAGCGAACTCGATTGCAGGTTATCAAGCAAGTAAATATGGGAGTTTTGCAGATATTGGGAAAACAACAATCCTAAAGTTCCAGGTATCCAGCTGTGGCAATCGATTCAAGATATACTAATGATGTAAAGACAGAGTAGAGATATGCAAAGGTATACTAAAGTAAGGTAATCGTACGGTTGAGGTTCCAAAAACCTTATGTAACTCACCTAAAAGACACTCCCTATACAGGTTGTTGAGGCTCAATATAGAAAGATTCTAAAGACGAGGATTAGTATCAAATACCCAAACTTATAATCTAAAGATCAAGACTAACTTAACCGATTGAGGTTGTTGAGGCTCACAATCGAGGTAGAGGTTGTTGAGGCTTCACTACCACCTAGAAAAGACAAGTCTAAACTAAGTTAAAGCAAATCTTTAACTTTGGATTAAAGTAAAAGCAGGTTCGTAGACTTAAGGAAAATCACGGTTAGTTCTTGAGGTTCCACGGCCGTGGACTCAAGAACAGCCCGTAATTTAGGGTTGTCGGCGATTCTCTCTAACTCTCAGGGTCTAATCTGTTTGCGATCGATCTATCATCACCTATGCCACAACTATCAACCCTTCACCTTAGAATTGTTAAGGGTTTTTAGCCAATAACAGTCATATTGATATTAATTCAAGAATTAAAGGATAAAAGATGTAAACTTTCAAGAACTATCAATAATCTTCAAATGAATCTCAAGATCGCAGTCAAGAACAAGTGTTTATCAAAAGATTCAAAACAAAGTAAACAATCACAACCTTAGGAAAGAAGAGAAACGGGATGTCAATCCGTTTCCAAATCGAACCTAAACAAGAAGAGAGATCTTCTTGCAAAATCTTCCAAGAACTTCGATCTTCCACCAATCTGAAGATCACAACAGCAACTCTCCACTAAAAGTGCGAGTTTTGAGCAACTCTCCAATACGAACTTTGATCTCCAATGAGATCTCCCAAATACCTCTAAGATGAGGGTTTGTGTGTTGCTAAGCGTTGATCCTCAGCGGCATGCGTTAATGTGTAAGCGATAATTGTAAGCGAGCATGACGGAATCTCCTTTCTTCCGTCTTTTTATAATGCAGGGCAAAGTGTCGGCCCGGCCCAATCTTCAAAAGATCATGGCTTCGAAGTGTGGCGAAAAGATTCGCCAAGATCACGGTCGTGGAAGATTCCACGACCGTAATTCTAGGGCGTGGAAACAATTACGGTTAGTTCCACGGCCGTAGAATCCCCTGGAATGAACATCGAATTCTGACTCTGAATCCACGGCCGTAATTCTGAACGTGGTTTGTGATACGGCCGTATTTTAGGGCGTAATTTAGGGCAAGAACGTGATTCTTCCCTAAACTCGTGCATTCCTCAATCCAAGACTCCAAATTGCTTCCAAAAAGTGTCCTCGATCTATGGACATATCAACTCAACTCTCCTTTGCTCGATTCCGTTCGGAAATAGCTCCAAATCACCTATAATCAACATAGAACTAGTGTAGACATCCATATCGACAATATAGGCAATACTAGCTCACATATGCATAAAGATCAATCAAAGACTATCAATATGAATCAAATACGATTAGAAAACGTGCCTAAAATATCACAATATTTCATGCTAACAAATAACCCCATACTTAACACTTGCTTGTCCCTAAGCAAGGTCTTTCAAAAAGCTTTAAACAAGAGTTAGGATGAAATATGTGTACCTTCTTTTGGATGAATGTGACTTCTAAAGAATAGATCATTCTCAAACCTTGCTTCAATCGTTTTTCAAACTTTCACACACTCAATTAAAGAGTAAAAAGCAAAGAAAGTTCATGAATCAATTTAACCTCAAAACAAGCATTATAACCTTCAAACATTATCAAAATCAATCATAAGAAGCTTCAATCTAGATCACCAAGTCATATAACATTCTTTTGATCTTAAGGACTTTCAAAGAAAAGGTCTAGAGTATGGAAGGGAAGGGAAAACTTTAAGGGAAAGTGGTGCATAAATCCGGGAAAGTGGACAACTACCTTCTTCTTCTTATGCGATTCCCGCAACACTTCAACTTAGAGCTTCGCTCTCTTCTTTTTCGACTTTACTTTTGGAGTTATGGACAGAGGTGCACAAAAACCGAAGCCTAGGAGATCGGCGTTTCTCAAATTTGCAAGAGATGCCTCAAACCCTTAGCGCACATACCATAATCCGCTAGGAATATCGCTCAATCCGACTTTGGCAAGACACAAACACCCGGCTATGTGAATGGTGCCGAGTTACTCATCATCATGATTGACTTCCCCAAACCTATAATTTCTTTCTTTTCAATTGATTGCAAATAATTGCTCTCATGGCCCTCCCACATCAAACATGCCTTTTTCTCATTCACTTTTCCAAGTTCCCGGATAGGTAAGGGAGGCTAATATTTCAATGAGGAGCTAGATGATCAAAGAAAGAGGAAAGAAAGTATCGAATTGCCTTAATCATTTCAACAAGAAGTATAGGAACTTATAATGTGATTTCAACTTCAATTTCTCAACATGATTTAGGTAACATCTTCACATTATAAAACTTGCAAAAGAGGTAAAATTCATTCATTCAAGTTCTTTTCAATTCACAATCCTTTTAAGCATGCAATTGTCATCAAACTCAATTCACAAGTGGTGATTATCATGGAAATCATCTCAATTCATTAGAAACACAAAATTTTTCAAAATTTTTCAATTTTTATGGGTTTTTCAAGTCATTTTTCATGCAATGCAATAAGGAAACGTGTAACACATAATGAACATGCAACGATAGTCTCAAATGAAAGCAACATAGAGAGTAGAGTTATTACAAATTTTTAGTACATCCCACCCCATACTTAGGACGAACATTGTCCCTAATGTTCAAAAGAAAGAACAAAAGAAAGAAAAGAAACTCACAAGTGGTGGCGGGAATGTCTAAAACGAACGGTCATGCATCGATCACTGCGGTGCCGGTGGAGGTGGGAATGGAGAGAAACTCGGATCATAGTACCGCCCAAACTGCTGGCGGTAGACGTCCCTCATCATGTGGTCAAGGTCGTCTAGGCGTCCGTCTCTAGCATCCGCTCGGATCTCTAGTGCTCCAACTCTCTCCGAAAGTCCGGTAGCCCAATCCGGCATCCTCTCATACCATCCCGGGGCGTGATCATACCATGCGGGGGCATCGGCTGGTGCTGGTGCTGGTGGTGGCGGTGGTGCTGCTGGCTGCGTCGTGGACCAAGGAGGGGGTGTGTCGTACCAAGTGGGAGGTGTAGTCATCCACGTGGGCCTCTCACTCACGCTGGCGCGGCGAGATGACGAGCCTGAAGCTCTAGCTGGGCGTGGAGAGCGCCTAGGTACATCCGAGGCCGCCTCCGGCTGATCCGGAAACGTGCCGAACTCCTGCTCCGCTCCTCCACCACTCTCGTACTGCTCTCCCATCTCCTCCTCATCCACAACCGGTGGTGGAACGTAAGGGGGAGCTACAAGCCTGTTCGCATGCATCGCAGCGAACGTCTCCTTCCAATTGTGGCGTCCCGCCACAATGGAATACTCTGGCAGCCACTCAATACCCCTACCCGTCCTAGTCTCCCAAGGCATGCCCGCATAAGGCGGACCTCTATGTGTGGGGAAGATGAGTCCCCTAACCATGAATGCATGTAATCCTAGAGGTACGGCGGGTATGCGGGTGCAAGCTGAAAAATCCACACCAAATGTCCTAGCCATGTGGGTCACTATCCCACCATATCCAATGTTCCCCTTCGATTTGTTCTTGAGTTTACTCATCGTAGCCGCCAAAAGAGTAGCACAATCTGCGCGGCATCCATAAAGCATACTGTAAAGAAGGAATAGCTCATCCGTCTTGATCTTTTGGGGCGTCTCCGTCCTAGGAAAGAGACACTCCGAAAGAACACGGTGAGCTATCTTCAAGGCTAGATGGTACATCAATCTAGCCTTGGTATCGGCGGGTTGCCAATGGTCTTCGTCGGCGTAAATCATTGCTACTTCCTCCCAAAAATCCTTGGCGGAAACGCCTCTAGGAAGTCGACCATTGTAGGTCTCATGGAACCCGAAAATGGTCCCAAACTCAACTATACTCAACTGATAGTCTCGATTCATGAGACGGAAGGAGACGGTCCTATCAACATGGCTGTGCTCGAAAGACGTCACAACCTCTCTGGTGATCTCCTCATAGGCGTCTTCACGAATGTTCGTGAAGACTAGCAATCCGGCTCTATCCAAGAGCCATGTAAGGTCATCAACTATGTTGAGAGGATGTAGATCCTCCAACAACAAATACCTAGGGCCAATCACTGCCCTCTTCTCTATCTTCTCAAATGCAGCTAGGTAGTTTTCGTGTATGGTTGGGATGCTAGGGTGAGGAGGTGAGGATGGAGGTGAAGGTGAGGATGGTAGTGAGGGAGATGAGGGTGGTGGTGCCCTAGAGGTTGAGGGATTTCCTTTCCTTTTCTTACTTTGCTCCCCTTTCTTCTCCTTTATCCTTCCCAACATTCTCCTCACGAAATCCATTTTCAGCAAAAATCACGGTCTGTTCTTGGGGAATTACGGCCGTGGTTTACCCAGCGACCGTGATTCGTCTCAGAAATTCCTGAATCTCAGCAAATTCACCAACAATCACCACAACAAGCAGCCCTAATCTAATTCCTTCCGGTCTTTATCAGTTCTTCCTAAAAAACTATAGCAAAAACGAACTAAATCCGTGAAAATCAAGAAGAAAGAAGTAACCTCTTTTTCGGATTGAAAAATCCAAAATGCGTGTTTGTTGATCGATTTCCACTCGCTTTGTTGCTTGGATTCTGTTCGTGGTTGGATTTGCTGCAGTTTAGGATGAAGAATCGTTGAAAACGATTAGAAAACGAGGAATTGAGAGAGGTGGAGGGTTTTCGGTTTCTAGGTCGTGGAATTGGGGAAATTTTGGTTAAGTGTGTGAAGAATGTGGGTTTTATAGTGGCCGGCAAAATTTCCAAAAATTACGGTCTGTCGGGGCATTCCACGGCCGTGGAAGTGTACGGACCCGTGGTTTTGGTGATTTTTCAAAGGCTTTTGAAAATTACGGCCACTGTAGCTATGACGACCGTAATTTAGACCGTGGAACCTTCTGTAAAGCTTCAAAGTCCAAATTTCGTCACTTTTCTTCGACATTATCCTCCCTTTCTCCTTTTCCATCGATCCTACATCCAAAAACACGAACATACCGGAAGAAATCGAGGCAAAATAAAGTGAAAACGTCTATTCTAAACTAATCTATGAATTGAAAACAAAAACGAAGATGCAATACCTTGGGTTGCCTCCCAAGAAGCGCTTTGTTTAAGGTCCGTAGCTAGACCATTCTCGCACTTATTCGAGTGCGGTAGGCGCAAACTCCTCAGCTTGGAGTTCCGGCGTGTACTTCTTGAGTCGTTGGCCGTTCACCTTAAAACTTCCGCTAGCTTCACCCCATACTTCAACTGCACCATGGGGGAAAATGCGCTTAATTAGAAAAGGTCCGGTCCAACGGGATTTAAGCTTACCTGGAAAGAGGCGAAGTCTCGAATTGAAGAGGAGAACTTGATCTCCTTCTTTGAAGTCCTTTGGAATGATATGCTTATCATGCCAACGCTTTGCTCTTTCCTTGTAGATCTTGGCGTTTTCATAGGCGTTCAAGCGAAGCTCATCCAGCTTGTTGATGTCTAGGAGACGCTTCTCTCCCGCTTCTTTCATGCCGAAATTCAGCCACTTGATAGCCCAAAACGCTTTGTGCTCCAGCTCTACCGGCAAATGACAAGACTTCCCATACACAAGGTTGTATGGTGTGGTTCCTATGGGAGTCTTGTATGCAGTCCGGTACGCCCATAATGCATCATCTAGCTTCAAGGACCAATCCTTCCTAGTCCTTGAAACCGTCTTCTCTAGAATTCCCTTGATCTCCCTATTTGAGATCTCAACTTGTCCACTCGTTTGTGGATGGTAAGGGGTGGCGATCTTGTGAGTAACCCCATACTTAGCTAGAAGAGCTTCAAAGCGACGGGCTATGAAGTGAGAACCTCCATCACTAATGATTGTCCTTGGCGTTCCAAATCGCGGAAAGATGGTCTTGTTGAAGAACTTAACCACCACCATGGCATCATTTGTGGGAGAGGCAATTGCTTCCACCCATCTAGAAACGTAGTCCACCGCCAATAGTATGTATTGGTTTCCACAAGAAGATGGGAATGGTCCCATGAAATCGACTCCCCAAACGTCGAAAATCTCCACCTCTTGGATGTTGTTGAGGGGCATCTCGTTCCTTCTAGAAATATTGCCTGTTCTTTGACAAGCATCGCAACAAGAAACAAAGGATTGCACATCTCTAAATAAAGTAGGCCAATAGAATCCAGATTGCAATACCTTTGCGCTAGTCTTGTTCGAACTAGCGTGTCCTCCACAAGGTAGTGAATGACAATGGCGGATGACACTTTGCATCTCATCTTCCGGCACACATCGCCGAATGATGTCATCCGGACCTCTCTTGAAGAGGAGAGGCTCGTTCCAATAGTATTCCCGGACGTCCTTGAAGAACTTCTTCCTTTGTGCGTATGACAGTCCGGGTGGTATCTCCTGGCAAACCAAATAGTTAACAAAGTCAGCAAACCATGGTTCGTTACCTTTGGAGATCTCGTTGATGCACTCCTCTATGATGTGTAGATGTTCGTCTGGAAAGGAGTCATCAATGGGTAGATGGTCGTCCTCTAGATGTGTGAGGCGACTCAAATGATCCGCAACAGAATTTTCTGAACCTTTCTTGTCGCGGATCTCAAGATCGAATTCTTGTAGGAGAAGAATCCATCTAATTAGCCTTGGCTTCGCGTCTTTCTTTGCAAGGAGGTACCGGATCGCAGCATGATCCGTGTAGACAATCACCTTTGCACCTACAAGATAAGAGCGAAACTTGTCAATAGCGTAGACAATGGCTAGAAACTCTTTTTCTGTAGTGGCGTAGTTGAGCTGAGCTTCGTCTAGCGTCTTGCTAGCGTAGTATATGGCATGGGTTCGCCCTTCCTTTCGTTGCCCAAGAACAACTCCAATAGCTACGTCACTAGCATCGCACATAATCTCGAAGGGGAGAGTCCAATCCGGGGGTTGGATAATAGGTGCTGAAATTAGAGCTTGCCGAATGGTGTTGAACGCATCTAAACATTCCTGCGAAAACTCAAAAACCGCATCCTTCATCAATAGATTAGTGAGAGGTTTTGATATCTTAGAAAAGTCCTTAATGAAACGTCTATAGAATCCAGCATGTCCTAGGAAACTTCTTATCCCTTTCACCGAAATTGGGGGAGGAAGTTTCTCTATGGTCTCTATCTTAGCTTTGTCTACCTCTATCCCTCTACTAGAGACTAAGTGACCTAATACGATTCCTTCCTTAACCATGAATTGACACTTCTCCCAATTAAGAACTAGGTTAGTGTCTTCACAACGTTGTAAAACAAGAGAAAGGTTAGAAAGACAATCGTTAAAAGAGGAACCGTATACGGAGAAGTCGTCCATGAAGACTTCCATAATTTCCTCTACGTACTCGGAGAATATGGCCATCATGCACCGTTGAAAGGTGGCTGGGGCGTTGCAAAGCCCGAACGGCATTCTCCTATAAGCGAACGTACCCCAAGGGCACGTGAATGTGGTCTTCTCTTGATCATCCGGATGTATCGGAATCTGAAAGAAGCCACTATAACCGTCAAGGTAGCAAAAGTATGAATGTTGTGCTAACCTTTCAAGCATCTGATCGATGAATGGCAATGGAAAGTGATCCTTCCGCGTTGCGTTGTTGAGTTTGCGGTAGTCTATACATATTCGCCATCCAGTTACGGTTCGGGTAGGAATGAGTTCGTTGTTCTTATTGGTGATGACTGTCATTCCTCCCTTCTTCGGAACTACTTGAACCGGGCTCACCCGCTTGCTATCGGAGATAGGATAGATGATACCTGCATCAAGAAGTTTAAGAATTTCCTTCTTGACAACCTCCTTCATGGTCGGATTCAACCGCCTTTGAGGTTGTCTTGAAGTTCTAAAGTCCTCCTCCATTAGTATCTTATGCATGCATAGGGAGGGTTTAATTCCTACTAAGTCCTCAATAGTATAGCCTATGGCTTTTCTATGTTTCTTAAGGACAATCATGAGCTGTTCATGTTCATCTATGCTTAATTCGGAACTAACAATAACCGGAAAGGTAGAATTAGATCCAAGAAAAGCGTACCTTAGATGAGTAGGAAGTGGTTTGAGATCCATCGCTTTCGGAGCTTCTAATGGTCCTTGAGGAGCATCCGACGTTTCCTTAGAAGTTTCTAAGGTTGTGGAGTGGTTTGGAGAAGAATCAGAAGAAGTTGAAGAAGTATGCCGGTCACCCTCTTCCACGGTCAAAATTACGGTCTCCTCTTGTGTTCCACGGCCGTAATATCCTCTGGAATGGAAGTCGATTTTGGTCGTGGAATCCACGGTCGTGGAATACAGGGTATGACCGTGGATTCTAATATTCTCAGCCTCATCGTGGAGTTTTTCAAACTCCACTCCATGCATCTCTTCTTGTGCTTCTAAGGCTTCAATTTCCTCTTTGCACTCTTCTTCTTCTCCTACATTGGTTAGTCTCATAGTGATAACCTTTTGTAAAGGATCGTTAAAGAGAATTGCACTTACCTCCTCCCTAGACAAACCTTCTTCGTCTTGGATATCGTAGATATCCTCGTCAAAGATTGGTTCCTTCACTAGAGTGGAAAGAACGAACTCTACTTTCTCTTCTCCAATGTCAAAAGCGAGTCTTCCATTCTTGCAATCGACCATGCAGCCGGAAGTTGCAAGAAACAGTCTTCCGAGTATGATCGGGACCGGACTATCTGCAGGAATGTCAAGCACGACAAAATCAATGGGAACAAAGAACTTGCCTAGCTTGACCGGGACGTCTTCTACAATGCCGACGGGACGAGTAATGGATCGATCCGCCATGTATAACGTCATCTTCACCGGTTTAGGGTCGCCTAAACCGATCTTCCTGCACAACGCAAGTGGTATGATGCTCACACTTGCTCCTAAGTCACATAAAGCGTCATATGTGACCTCTCCCACTCCAATGGGAATGCAAAATGACCCCGGATCTTTCAGCTTTGGGGGCATTTTCTCCTTCATCGTCTTGATGAGATCCGAAGAATCCGAACTCATCTTGACCTCTCCAAAATCTTCTAGCTTCCTCTTGTTTGAGAGGAGCTCCTTTAAGAACTTGCCATAAGCCGGCATACCTACAATAGCATCAATGAAAGGTATATTAATATGCAGCTTGCTCATGAGTTCTATAAACTTACCGAATTGCTTGTCTAGGCGCGCTCGCGCTCTAGATTGAGGGAACGGTAGGGGAGGTTTGAAAGCTGGAGGAGGAACATAGACATCTTCCTTCTCCTTCCCCTTTTCTTTGTCCTTCTCTACGGGGACTTCAACGAACGTAGGCTGCGGATCGGTGGTAGTCACTCCGCTCCTAGTTGTAATCGCCATTACCCTTCCCTTAGGGTTGTCCTCCGTCTTTCCTGGAAGTTTCCCTTGATTTCTAGGGACTTCCTCCGCATGGTTGAACAATTGGTTTTCCAAAACTTTTTGAGCTTTGTCAACCTTAGAAATTTGATCATCAACCTTGATGATGCGGTTCTCCAACCCTTGAAGCTTTCCCAAGATTGTCTCCAATATGGGATCGGACTTCTCCTTTCCCGCATTGTTTCTTCCATTTGATGATTGCCCCTGGCTTTTCAAAGGAGTAGAGGAAGAGGAGGGTGGAGTTAGTGAATTGGAATTGGAAGGATAGGAGTTACCGGAATTTTGTTGATTGGAGCGCCAATTGTTGTTGTTTGAACCCCGATTGTTGTTCCAATTGTTGTTGTTCCGGTTGTTGTTGTTTCCATTCCAATTGTTATTCCGGTTATTGTTCCGGTTATTGTTGTTGCGGTTGGTGTTATCACCGCCGTTGTTGTTGCCCAAATAGCCAACATCCTTCTCTTGTTGCTTTGGGAAGTTGGTCTTGATAGCCTCCTTCAACTCTTTGATCTCATTGTTGAGGGAGAAAATCTGATTTTGAGCTTCATGTGTGAGCTTTGCTCCTTGCTCCACACGATTTCCCTCCACTTTCCGGTGGGAATACTTCTCTATGACTCTTGCTTGCTTCTCAATGAAGTCCCAAGCGTCATCTTCTCTCATGTCCATGAACGTTCCACATGAGAGGGATTGGAGGTTGAATTGCGTTCCCGCATCCAGCCCCTTGTAGTAAATCTCCAGCAAGGCAAGCTTGGATATGCCATGATGAGGGCAATCCAATAGCAAATCCTGAAACCTTTCCCAAGATTGAAACAAACTTTCGTTAGGTCTCATGGAAAAAGCATTAATCTTACCTCTAAGTTCCGCTGTTTTGGATGGCGGAAAGAATTTGGTGAGAAACTCCGCGGAAAGGTCTTCCCACGTGTCTAGTTTCCCATTGGGAAGAGCTTGATACCATGACAACGCTTTCCCTTTCAAAGAGAAAAAGAAAGGTTTGAGCTTATAGCTGTTGGTAGTGGCGTTCTTTGGTCTCATCGTCTCCATCATACACTCAAAGTTTTGCAAGTGTTGGTGTGGAGATTCAGCGCTTGTACCGCCAAATTGGCTTTGGCGAACAAGAGTGATAACTTGAGGGTTAAAGCTGAACCCTTGCACATCTTCAGCATCAAATTTCACACCCAAGCGGCGTGGTTGTTGTGTTGGATCCATCCGCTGGCCAAGAGTTCTTGGCTCATTATCCACACGTTCGACTCTCACATTCCTAGGTGGAATGCGGCGATTAGTAGCTCCTTGTGGATGGAAATGATTCATATTGATCGTGGGATCAATCTCTTCTAACGGTGGCATGGAAGAATCACTATCATCAGCGGATGAGTGGCTTTTTCTTCTAGACCTTGATCTCCTTCTCGAGGACTTCTTGCCTACTTTATCTTCAAGGTCGCTCATCTTTATCCTCATTTGGAAGAGCATGTCTTGTAGACCGTTAACTTGAGATTGATGACGATCCATCTCATCCTGGCGGAGAGTCTCATTCCATCGGAGTTGAGCTTCCTTCTCCGCCAACTCCGTTTGAAGGTCACGTTCGTGTTCTTCAGCCATCTTCTTTTCCTTGCGCCTTTGTCTCAAGGTTTTCTCTAGCTCTTGATCAAGAGGTAAGAGATCTTCGGTGTTCCTAGACCTGCGCATGCACTCAAAGAAAAATCAAATAACGAGAGCAAGCTCCCAAGCTTGACAACCGGCTACCGGATTCGGACGAAACCAAATCCCCGGCAACGGCGCCAAAAACTTGTTCGCCCCTAGAGGTGTGTGCAAATAAGTTTTAAATTTATAAAACTAGAATCAAGCAGCGAACCCGCAGTGTACGGATCGACGTAGTTAAGCAAGAATTCCAGAGTATCGAACACAGGGATTTGGGTGGAGCGAACTCAATTGCAGGTTATCAAGCAAGTAAATATGGGAGTTTTGCAGATATTGGGAAAACAACAATCCTAAAGTTCCAGGTATCCAGCTGTGGCAATCGATTCAAGATATACTAATGATGTAAAGACAGAGTAGAGATATGCAAAGGTATACTAAAGTAAGGTAATCGTACGGTTGAGGTTCCAAAAACCTTATGTAACTCACCTAAAAGACACTCCCTATACAGGTTGTTGAGGCTCAATATAGAAAGATTCTAAAGACGAGGATTAGTATCAAATACCCAAACTTATAATCTAAAGATCAAGACTAACTTAACCGATTGAGGTTGTTGAGGCTCACAATCGAGGTAGAGGTTGTTGAGGCTTCACTACCACCTAGAAAAGACAAGTCTAAACTAAGTTAAAGCAAATCTTTAACTTTGGATTAAAGTAAAAGCAGGTTCGTAGACTTAAGGAAAATCACGGTTAGTTCTTGAGGTTCCACGGCCGTGGACTCAAGAACAGCCCGTAATTTAGGGTTGTCGGCGATTCTCTCTAACTCTCAGGGTCTAATCTGTTTGCGATCGATCTATCATCACCTATGCCACAACTATCAACCCTTCACCTTAGAATTGTTAAGGGTTTTTAGCCAATAACAGTCATATTGATATTAATTCAAGAATTAAAGGATAAAAGATGTAAACTTTCAAGAACTATCAATAATCTTCAAATGAATCTCAAGATCGCAGTCAAGAACAAGTGTTTATCAAAAGATTCAAAACAAAGTAAACAATCACAACCTTAGGAAAGAAGAGAAACGGGATGTCAATCCGTTTCCAAATCGAACCTAAACAAGAAGAGAGATCTTCTTGCAAAATCTTCCAAGAACTTCGATCTTCCACCAATCTGAAGATCACAACAGCAACTCTCCACTAAAAGTGCGAGTTTTGAGCAACTCTCCAATACGAACTTTGATCTCCAATGAGATCTCCCAAATACCTCTAAGATGAGGGTTTGTGTGTTGCTAAGCGTTGATCCTCAGCGGCATGCGTTAATGTGTAAGCGATAATTGTAAGCGAGCATGACGGAATCTCCTTTCTTCCGTCTTTTTATAATGCAGGGCAAAGTGTCGGCCCGGCCCAATCTTCAAAAGATCATGGCTTCGAAGTGTGGCGAAAAGATTCGCCAAGATCACGGTCGTGGAAGATTCCACGACCGTAATTCTAGGGCGTGGAAACAATTACGGTTAGTTCCACGGCCGTAGAATCCCCTGGAATGAACATCGAATTCTGACTCTGAATCCACGGCCGTAATTCTGAACGTGGTTTGTGATACGGCCGTATTTTAGGGCGTAATTTAGGGCAAGAACGTGATTCTTCCCTAAACTCGTGCATTCCTCAATCCAAGACTCCAAATTGCTTCCAAAAAGTGTCCTCGATCTATGGACATATCAACTCAACTCTCCTTTGCTCGATTCCGTTCGGAAATAGCTCCAAATCACCTATAATCAACATAGAACTAGTGTAGACATCCATATCGACAATATAGGCAATACTAGCTCACATATGCATAAAGATCAATCAAAGACTATCAATATAAATCAAATACGATTAGAAAACGTGCCTAAAATATCACAATATTTCATGCTAATAGGCATGCAACTCTTAGATAAGTTCCACTTATTTTCCTGCATTAAAATCTACTTGCTCTTCTAAAGACAACGATATAAGATCAAAAGGGGTCAAATGACTCAACTCATACACACACTCAAAATGTGTTAGGTTAGTAGAAGAATGTATAGTTCGATTATAAGAAAATTTCACATGAGGCAAGACATATTCCAAAGCATTAAAATTATCCTTCAAAACAGCTCGCAAAATAGTAGTTTAGGTCCTATTAATAACCTCTGTTTGTCCATCCGTTTGAGGATGACTAGAAGTCGAGAATAACAACTTAGTTCCTAGCTTTCCCCAAAGAGTCTTCCAAAAGAAACTAAGGAACTTAACATCACTATCACTCACAATAGTCCTAGGTATGTCATGTAACCTAACTACCTTCCTAAAGAACAAGTTAGCTACATTATTAACATCGGTCTTGTGACGAAAAATAAAATGAGCCATCTTAGAGAAACGATCTACAACCACAAAAATCGAATATATCCCCTTCTTAGTCTTACGTAACCCTACAACAAAATTCATACTAATGTCTAACCATGATGAGGTAGGCCTAGGTAAGGGGGTGTATAAGCCATGGGGTTTCAATCTAGCCTTAGACTTCAAACACACAAGACATTTCTTAATCATGTTTTCTACCTCCTTAAACATATGAGGCCAATAAATATGTGATTGCAGGGTTACATAGGTAAAATAGTGTTAGGAAGAGGTCCTTACCAAAAGAAAATGATAAGGAAATCAAGATATGTGATAAGAAACGGATTTCACTTTTTTAAAAATCAGAAGCTATACGTGAAATTAGTTTGAAACAGTTAGAGGTATCATTAATGATCCATTATCCATTATATATACATATAAAATAAGAATAATAATCATAAAAAAAAAAATATTCAATGAGATTAATAAGTTTATTCAATTATTTTATTCAAATCAAACAAGAAAAAGTATCATAAGATCAATAAATACATTCCTAAATATAACCAAACATACAATAAAAATAACCCTTTCCATTTCATTTTCCTTCATTCCGTTTCCTTTTCTTCTTCCGTGACCCATTTCTTCTTCCGTAACCAAGCGGGTAGTTAATGTAATAAAGGATTTGGTTCCATGCGTATGTATTCTTGTGATTAGTTTTGTAAGTTGGGTTGATTACTGTTCTTCCTTAACAAGATAGTTTAATTCACAAGCGAATGACAAATTGCATATTAATATTATTAAGAAATAGAATATGCCGAGGCCTAGCTTATCATAGTCATAATTGAGTGTGACAGGGGGGAAACTACAAAACATGCATTTATGGCTTCAGGCAACATGGGCTTCAATATAATTTCCAAATCACATACTCCTAAAATGATGGGGCCATCCATAGGTGTTGGATCCTAACTCAAAAAAGTAGAGAAAATTTGAAGCTCCATTACGTTTGAAAAAGGTTCTAGTTGTGGGATACAAATAAGCAGCAGACCATTCAAAAAGTGTACACAGCACCAAAACCAGCATGTGGATTATAACACTCAGATACAACTTTGCAAACACCCAAAAGACATGAGTTGCTCAATGCAGCCTTGTCAACTCCTCCACGCTCTTGCAAAGATCCTCCACCGGCATTCCCATTGCCTTGGAGATCTCCTCCATACGAGTTCGGTTCAGGTCAAGGAACGATTCAATCAGATCCCCGTCTAGATAGTTCTTTGCGTCCACAGTCTTCTTCTCATTGTAAAACGACCTCCAGTGCTCATGGCTCAGTCCTCCAACACCCTTTATCACCTTCCTCAAGTTACTTTGTAGCTTCTCCAAAAATGTGTACTGTTCCGCTGGGAGTGATGCAATCACTCCAATTACGCCATTAATCGTTCCGAAGATTACAGTCGGGATTTGGCCAACGTCAGAGTCGGGTAGCCGCATCACAAGGGACCCGTGTCTGAACCGATTTACGAATTCCCCAAGATGGTATTCCCCTACCACTTCAAGCCGGCCCCTTTCTTCATCTGTGGCTCCATCACTGTTCTTTCGCACCGTGAATAGATTGTAATTGTTCTCCGCACCTAGATAAACATCATCGTCTAGGATCTCCACTGCTGACATCCAGTTTGCGTTGTAGTCTCGCGCACGTTCCTCAATAGCACCCTCTTCGTGCTGAAGAATAATGAATCATATGAGCATGAAGGTGCACAGAAAGCAAACGTTAGAATCAGTTAATGCACTTTAGCTGTAATTAGGGCAAAGTGAGGCAATGGTCATCTAACTCAAAAGCATTGACTTCCAACGAGGAAACAAAATGGACTTTGGACTCATCTAAACCACTTAGGCCAAATATGAAATTTATAGCTAACATGAGAAATCAATTCACTCAAAAGACTAAAAAACTAAAAAGCTTAGCTTTGAAGATTAAGAAAGAGCAACTCATCCAAACTTACCTTGTAAATTAGCAAAGATATTGACTTCATCAAATCACCAACAACGATGAAATCGCCACGAGTCTGCACATACAAGGCAAGAATATGGCCATGATGCCCACACTCAGACTGCAATTCACGAGTGCCATCGTCTCGAAGCACCCACTTATAGAGCTGGATTTTCTGATTAATGGCAGCAAGTAGCTTCCCATTGAATGAGTTGAGTGAGTAGACAGCCCCTTTAGTTTCCTTCTCAGCTATCAGCTGCAGTTTTCCATCTTCTACAACAAACACTAGAATTCTCCCCTGCATTTGTCAATACAAGAACAGCTTGTCAGCAGGTAAGCATACAGTCCACTATTAGGGCATCTCCATCCATAAATTTGTTTGTGTTACCCTCAATATCATAAAACTGCAACGTTGTAGAAGTATCAAAACTGACACATGATTTTCACTCGGGAGAAACTCCTCTCCACTCATTCCGTTGATTTACTCAACAACATCTGACAATTTTTTTTTTTAAAAAAAAATAATAACTAGTGATAAAGATGCTCTCAAGAGACAAGGTATTAGAATTTCGCTAAAAAGTCTATGCAACAATGTTGCAGTATGGGTGTCAAAAGTTCTCCAACTTATTCTTAATCACCTTCTCATACCCCAAAATAGAAATGAGTAGTTGCACTCTTCAATACTAGTTTTATAAGTTGAATCACAGACAAGACTATTTATCCATCTATCTGGACAAACAAGCACTAAATAGTCTTACAAAAGTAAGAAACTAGTTTACCTTAGTAGGCTCGTTTTCCTCGGGCAAAACATATGCCGTTCCAACACAGTAGTATACATTATTGTCATCTGAAAAGGAGCAACTTAATATTGAGCAGCCACATTCAAATGTGTCAAGTGGATAAGTTGATATGAATTCAAAAGACTGATCGTCCAACAAGCGAACAAAGTGCATTTCAGTATCTTCTGCATTAGCTTGATTAAGCTTTAAACTGCAAATTGCAAAGGTACGCGTCTGTTCCTGATGGCAGATGCGACGGGCATGCTCCCCAAGGGGGATCGAACGGATGTGAAGCTTCTGAATATCATCGATTGTGCCAATAGTAAGCTCGTCTTCTTTTGCAATAGCAAGGCTGCCACACACAAGTAAATAGAAGTGTTACCACTCATATACAAGTCCAAGTAATAAGTAATTAATTGTCGATGTCTTTAACACTTTGCAAATTACCCTTTAAGAACAGCCTAAACTCCTTATAAAAAGAGCTGCTTTCATCCTGAGTTAATTGTAGTTATACTTAATTTAGGTGCGACACCATATTTGCACTACATTACTAAGGAATATTCCTTTCCCTGTCTATCCTACATAAATAGAATACCCAATTACTTATACATAAACTACAGAGAACCTTGCCATTATTAAGCATCCCTCGAGAGCCAAATTTAAACAATAATTAGTAGAGGATTTTCAAACACTATCAATAACCCATGTTTCATAACCTTGAAAAATAATAGAAAGGACCAGACAATCACATTTTAACCCAACTTTTTCTCATAAGGAAATCTTGCAATCAGCTCAACTGTAACACAGCAGTTGAATCAAAATTAGAAAGATCAAAGATGCAAAGGATAAGTCACCTGTCTGGAAAAGCAGCTGTGTTGAAGGGGCACATATAGCTAACTTCCTTCAAATTCACATTGCTGTAAAGAAGCTTCTTGTTACTACTGTAGATTACAGTGGGCCGATCAGATGCGGCAAAAACGTGTGTTGAGTTCTTGGATGAGAAAGTCCGTAGTGTAATAGGCTGAGTACCAAGTGAAACCTTTTTCCGGTCACTTAGTGTACCCGTACTCATATTCAATTGGAAGTTCAAGAGATGTCCGTCTCCAAGGGCACACAACAGATAGGATATCTGTGAAGAAAATAACAGAACTTTATAAAATCCACTAACCCATGAACCTAAAACAGTGATTATTGAAAAACAAAAAATAAAGAGAAACGCATCTAGCCATATTGACTAATTATATGCCCAACAGAGTTGTTAGGGATAGATTATATAATGAGGACCTAATAATATAGGTTAGTTCTCCACTATGTACCATCAAAATGATTAACGAAAAAAGATAAAACTCATGCAAACTCCCTTCCGAAAATGAAAACTTTCCTTTGAAAAATCTCTAGAAATGGCATACTAGGGCAAGAGTAGAAGAAAGACAAATTGCGGTACCTATGAATTGTGATCTATGCAACCCTTACTACAAGGATTTAAACTACTTCCTATTTGAATTCCCTAAAATAAATCTGATGACACTTGAACCTTGGCTCTCATCAAAATCATTTCTAGCATTAACCCAAAAATTAAACATATAATACAAAAAATTTCAACAAAAACAATACAATACAATCAATCAAATCCTAGACGAAATGAAAACAAAACTCTAAATCAATCTAAGTACTACCGTGGCCACACAATATGGTGGGGATGTGGTATTTCAGGAACCAATTCATTTTTCAAGCAAGAGTCCATAGGCTCCAAAAAAAATAAAAAGGACTTCGTCAATAAACAATTTGAATATTGGGACAAAACGAGAAATGGTGATGAAGATGTTAAAGTAAACAAACAATAAAATACTCACAAAAAGAACACCACATGTGAGAAACCAAAATTATGATTTTATAAGCTAAACTTTGACCGATCCAATAAAGAAAAGGAGAAACTTCCTTCAGATATCTTATTAGAAACCAGAATGCTAAAACTGCAAAAACCAGGACAGGAATTTGCCCCCTATATCTACAGCTGGAGCACAAGCATATGGACTTAGAATTGGCATAGCCTTAAAACTACAAATTTGGAACTTCGAAATAAAAGGTGACAACTCATGTGTATCAACTCAGGATGGTTATATATAATTCTCTTGTGGACTCTCATGAATTTAACCAAGTCCAAATCACACATGTCATTAGGAAAATAAACAACATTACCGATACATTGACACATCTGGGGCATACACCGACAAACGGTAGCATTTCCACCAATTCAAAAATGTGTTCTTATCCGCAAGACATCCACTTTAGAACCCCTAAAAGCTCTATTAAAAAATTTCCAATGCCATCTAGTTTTTAAAACATAAACCTAAACTATATAGATGAACAAGAAAATGCTTACCCCTTCAAAAGAACATAGGAGAACAGAGCGAGGAATAATCTCTCCTCCTAGTGGCTCCTTTGTCTTCAGCTCAAGATCAGGAAGGGAGAAAATCCGAACACTTATATCAGTCCACATTCCAACAGCAGCCAGTTGACTCTTGTTGGAATTTTGACCAATAGGGTTTATATCAAGGCATGAAATTTCATGGTCCAGCGTCTTATGGACTACTTCAGTCAATGTTCCATCACCAATTTCTAAATATATAAGATACCTTCCACTGGTTGCCAACAAAACCTGTCGACAATATCAGCAGTTTGACAGCAAAAGCAATAAGAAATTCAATATAGAATTAATTTTAATGCCACAGGATAAGTGAATATTGGGTTAACAGACAAGTACAAATTCTTATCAGAACACCAAAGCTCGAGGTGAGCAAACCTGGGAGGCATTTGCTGTCGCGACATTAATAGTGTACTCTGATGGGGGTTTCCATTCATCTCGAAGCTCCCGGGATAGAGAGCTGACCAGTCTTACAGAGTTTGAAGTGACCTGCATCGATTATAATCAGTCAATCCTGCTTTTTATAGGAAGAGAAAATAAAGAAAGATCACTCACAAAGTAAAATATAATTCATCAAACCTACAACCTGATTAGCATTTAGCAAGAACACTTGCAGAGGAAAGAAATATTTCAAAACCAACATTAACAGCACATGTTACATATTTGGTGAATAACTCTGTTAGCTTATACATTCAACAAATATACCATTGTAGTTTCATCCTTGAAATAGCAGAAAAGACAGCCCAGAGAATCAAAACCATGAGAGGGAAAAAAAAATAGGAAAAGAAAAACCTGGACATGACAATAACAAATAAGAGGATCAAAAACGCTATCAGTCAAATGAAAGATCACTTACTTGAATAAGTTGGTTGAACACGGCATCACTGCAAAACATTGTCTGAAGTTGAGAATCAAACCCTTCTATTTCTGTTTCTTCCAACTCATCTTCAGGATTCATGGCTAAAATTCTTGTTTCATTAATAAAGCTGACAACCAGAAAGGTGTCAAATACATCATCAGTAGAAGATCTCAATGACCACATTCCTTTGATGCCTTGAAGCTCTACCGATGCCTATATGGAAACTACAGATATCAGGAAGTTGTAAACAAGAAATCAACTAAACAGAGTACAGTAAAAACAATAAAAGGAGACCTGTTCGTTGATTCCTATTCCATTGCGAACAACACGAAGAGAACCGTCTTTGTATGCACCAGAGCATGTTACAACCTGGCCTTGACCTTGCCGCTCAAGGTCCACCACACAGAAGTCAACAATGGGACCCAAATTAACATATCTTTCCAAAACTTCAACATATGATCCTTTGGAATCAGGTTGTAAATTCAATTTTATGAGCTGGTGAGGACATAAGCGTCAAGCATTAGAAACAATTCAATAAGAAACAAGACAATGCTTGTGACGCAGAAAACTAAGCACACCTGAGAATCTCCATAACTTGAGCCAACATATACAAAAGCATTGTCCAAATATGATATTGTTGATGGAGTAGATGTTTCTCCCAAAAGCTCAATTTTTAGTCCAGTAACCCTACAAGACAATAGGTGAATTGAATAACGATTAGGATGTCATATAAAAGAAAAGGAGTTATAACAATGCTGCCTTTCATGCGCAATAGAAATAATCAGCAATTATTTTTGTTATCCTTGTTTTCAGGCTGAAAATTGGAACAAATTGACAGCACAATTCATAAACAAATGCATCACTGTCAACCAAGTGACCAACTACTCTTCACTCTTACCCTATTGTTTACCTCAATGGGGAGATGGTCCCCTTAAGGTGAAGTTTTTGTGTGGTTAATGGTTTTGAATATGTACAGGCTTCCAACTGATAATCTATTAAGAGGCAAAATGGAGTTTTCAATGAGATTTGTCAGACATTTGTTTAGCAATTGGTGACAGTTGTAGCCATTTTCCAGTGTACAAACCAGAAGGCTTTATAAACTCGTGTTACTTTGACCATTCTTTCTGGATTAAACCGAAAGATCATTTTCCTCTCAAACACTGGGATGGTGGATGCTATCTTATTTACCTAGTATCTCTTTGCGCAGGCTCAGCTGTGTTTTTGGAGGCACGAGAAGCTGTACTAAGGAGTACTCTCTTTTGCTCATATAATCTAGGACAGGTCAACATAATATAGATATTATTTCATAAGTCTAAAATATATATATATCATCTGAGAAATATGGTCTACATTAGATAAGCAGATATCCCTAGTTTTTAGAGAACATTAATCAATATTGTAAATCACTCAAATTACCCGGTGCAGTTTCCTAGGAGTTTTGCGTGACATCCCGTTTCGAAAACGTGATACACTAGGCCAAAAACGTTTCAGGTATCCTAGGCTATATGTCCCCACGCTATATGTCCACTTTCAATTCAAGTTGTACTTATAAATTTGAATGAATGGACGAAAGTGTCTACTATCACAGTTATAAAAACGTAAAGAGATAATTTCAAACCTTTTTTCTTTTATGTGAGGGGGTTTGAAGCTCAAATTTTCACATTTTGAAGTTCCAGACAAGTATACAGAATACAATATTGACCCCATTGGGGAAGACATTAAAATGAAGTAAGAGATTTATAGTTGGACAAAGGACGCATTTCCTCTGTATCCCCAAAGTGAACAACCAAACTTCAAATTTAGGAGGGATGCCAAGGGATAAACAACAATAGACTACAAAAATACAGAATCGCACAATATAATGTCACTTACTTCTCCTTCTCATGAGTGATAACAAGTAGGTGTAGGAGCCCTGCATGATCACCAAGGAGATATCTCGAACCATCAGCATCAACTCTTCCGTAGGCCCTAGTGATTGACTGAGAACAAAACAGTCAATCAGAGGAAGTAAAAAACGATGCCATGTGTCAAAAGTCTTAGCCCCATCTGAACATAAGTTCATAAAGTTGGGGACATGATTAGAATATGTTGGGTGTAAAAAAAGTCATGAGCTAAGGGCATAGCCGTAATAACATACAACTCTGATGGGGATTGCTTTGAATGAAGTGGCGCTGCAGTATACTATTGTCTCCTCACCAACAATGATAACCCCACAGAGCGGTGGAGGCACAGGTATTAACAAGTCCGCACCATTGTCAAGATTGTTTTGTGACCAAGGGCCCTCAACAAAATCTTTTTCCTTCAAGGAAACCTCATATGTTTTGACATGGCGGGCATCTTTATTGTCCTACAACAAACACCAAATCCTTGTCAACTTGTGTTAACTATCATAGAACAGACATCAATTCCACTCAACTTTCAACCGTCAAAATCAGGCATGTCGTGTCGACTCATTCACAAGAATCTCCTCTATATGGCAGGTAAATAGTACTTACAGAATCTCTTTCTTTTCATAATCACTATATTTCTTTACCTCAAAAATATTTCTCTCAGTCTGTACCCGTGACATACCTGGTAAAGGACTACAATCGTAGGCCTTAAGCAACCAAACAGAAACTTAATGTCCAGAACTTGCAGCTCCTCAAGCCTTCAGAAACACAACAAATTGTCAGTCTGACAGATTACACTAGTGATAAAAATCAAGTAATAAAACAGAATATATGATCAACAGATGCACAAAAGGAGAACTGTAAGCACGTCCTGTAGAAATGTATTTCAAAAGCGCAATCTGGCTGAAAAGAAGCAGATAATCTCCATGTAAGTTCACTGGTTGCGCCAAAAAGTATCGGATAGAAGATCGTACATGAGTGCACCCCATTTGTCCTATCTGTTTGACTAACATACTCGTGTCGTTATACACGCATGATCGTGCAATAATTCGTATGAGTTTTGGCTGATTTTTGTGATTTGATATATGTTTTAACACCCCAATCAGGCACGTCATGAGGCTAGTTCTTTCTTGCCTTGTATTTGAAGTAGTGTGAGACTAGTTTGATGGTTTGGCAGGGAGTATTTAATTACCGGGAATTTGCTCGAAGCAAGAACTGCATCGTCTGTACAGGTAAAATCATTACAGCTGCTCCTAAAAGATATATTGACTAGAAATCTTGAACAGATGGCCCTATCAAAAGAAACACCAAATTCCCTCCCTCTAGCCCCCCTTACAACACCACCACCACATACACCCTCACCCACCAAAAAGATGATAAGAAGATCTAAAAAATGCAAGCCAAAGAGTTGTAAGGTAAATAAAAGATAACAGCAGGTGGTTACAGGATTTATGATAGGATAACAGACAAATAACCCCAATCCATAAGCTAATCAATAACTGCTAAACGAATATAAGTCAGCCTTAAGATTAAAAGAATAACAGAGTACTTAAGATCATGAGCAGCTAATGACCTGATGCATCAACAAAAAATAATATCTCAAAACCTGAATACCATTTACCTGATGTTGAATGCTTCCTTGAGTTGCCCTTTATTGTCAAATGGAATAACCTGCATCAACACTTGCACAATTAATCACAGCAATACAAGGTGATTAATGATTATCTCTACAAATCTGAAACAAAAACATTTGTATCAATTATCTACCTTAAACAAACCATCATATAAATGGAGTCCAATTAATCTGCAATCAGGATCAATAATGCCAATCTGCAGTGCTCACCACCCAGGAATAAATCAGAAAAACGAATCAATAGAAAAACAAATGACAATGCAGATAGAAAATTACAAGTGTTTCAACATAACATTATCACACCTGGCCATTGTCAGTGGGCCGACCAATGCGATCTGAAACATCTCCCATTGCTCTGAAAAGAACAGCAATTTAAGTAAGTCACTCTTAAAAATCCTCAGGATGGCAATGCCACCTTTTTTCGAACAGAAAATGCTCTAGAGAAAACACATTATTAAGACTACCAATCTTTTTAGTAGAATGTGATCATCCATTCAGTATTAGCTTGTTCTTTATCTTAGGAAAGTAGTACTAAAGTGATGCCACTATCTTATATCTCCTTCATTGTTTTGATACAAATTCCATTTAAGTCCACTCTCATCTAGGCCACCCGCCACCCTCCCCATGGAAATAAAAAATGGTGATTGGTGGTCACTTAACTTAATCTCATCAACTAATGATCTCCTGACAAATAAACCATTCATTTTTTTGTTTCCCTTCTCAGTCACATTACATTGACATCTTATACCACTAAGTATGTGAGATTCCGGTAAAACCAATTGGAAATAGGAGGTTCCATCCTAAAACCAATTGGAAATAGCAAAAGCAGTCCACTGAACTCCTAGGGTGCAGGTTTGTTTATTATCGATGTGGAATAGTTTCCAGACGCCCCCTCGGACTCGCCTAACACTTGACGACATGCCTTAGGGCCGGCTAGCACAATCAGAGTTCAGGCGTACATAGGCGCACATCGTGCACTTTGGACCCGAGCCGAGCACATAAGTCCAGTGAGTTTTCATCCTAAAACCAATTGGCAATGGGAGTAGCCGGTAGCCCACTAAATTTATTTACTAGGTTGTGGGTTTGTTTATTATCGATGGGATAGTTTCCACAAAGTACTTCCTTTCTCAGTATGTATTCAACTTGAAAATGCTCTACTACGTTGATGCCCCTCAGTATTTGAGATTGTCAGAATATTCCATACCAAAATCATGGAACTAAAATCCTCATTGTAACAATATGAGCAATATCCTACACAAATTACATATAAATATAAAAAATGAAATCACAATTAAATGTCTCCACCAATATGTTGATACCTCGTAACTAGCTCTGATGTTTCAGGATCCCATTGAAGAACGCAAAATTTATATCTTTCAGTTGCAATGAACAACATGTCTTGAACTTCACCCTGCATTTAAAAATAAATAAATAAAGAATAAACTGAGATCAAACAAAGCAACTTACAGACCAGAGATGTTATGAAGTAAAGGGATACTCACATGAGGACGAAAAAGTTCAAGTGTTGCGATTCGCCCATAAATCGGAACGTCCAACATGGGCTACAAAAACAAAATTTGGGATTCTTTGAGTGCAACAAGAGTTTGAATAGGAAAAAGAGAAGGTAATCAAAAGGCTCCTACAAAAAATAGAGAGATGAACTGTAAATCCCCCAGACAAAGGCAAAGGAAAATAAAGACAGTCACACAACTATCAAATCCCTTCGGCCAATACTATGTTTAGTACAAAATTCAATTCCATCTCAAATTTGTGGAATGATTACTTGTGCATGAAAATATACTCTGTAACTTGCCTTTAACTTCGATCAACCCGTCTAGGTGTTATAGATAGCTATTTACAACATCTTACTGTTTATAAGTGGTAAAGAAAACTGGAGAAAAGGAAAATTTTCCGTTATAACATTCATTCTCTTGGAAAGCATACAGTAAGCTTACGGATTAACTGACACTTTCCATTAGGTACGAGTGTATGACCCGGACCCACAATTAATGACCAGCAGAGTCAAAAACAAATTATGAAAGTAAACGAACAAGAGTACAGAGCAGATGAGATAAGAAACATCCTCGTGAATGCATTTCCTAAATCCATAATCAAGAGGATTTAAACAGAGCAAACAACGTACTTGAAGGCCCTGGGGAGTGAGCAAATGTATCTCAATCCTTGTGCATTTCCTGTGAATGTAGAGACCTAATGAGTATTGCTCTCGGATAGAACCATTTCTCAAAATGCAAAATAAGACAAATAGCAAAACTAATACCATGGAAATAGAAATTTAGAATTGAAATCACAAGGTTGGTCTTGGCAGATCTATATAGCTGGCAATATAAAATGTTTCCTGTAATTCTTGTGTACAAATTTGTGATACCTACTAAATAGCCTAACAAATCACGGAAAATTTAGTTCATTCCCGTGATGTTCACGTCCTAATAATAACAAAATTTTGCGGTATTCTGCTATATATATGATATGCTGAATTCATGTTAAACTTCATTTAGAATTTTGAGCTCTCCCTTAAACAATCATATTTTGGTCTAACATAAGAAGTACACCACTTTCGATTTGGTTAGATTTTCATAATCTTTTAATTTGCTCAATCCCTAAATATATAATTTCACGCTAAACTGTTCTCAGAACCTACTAAAAGAAAGATCTTCTCAGTGGAGTATTACCCAAGCTCTCTGATGCTATAGCCTATAGTGCTATACAATTCGACACAGTAAAGACGGATTTTTGTACAAATTTTATCATTCATGCACTACTAATATTACTCCCTTGTAATTAAAACAATTTTAACAGAAATCATTCAAACCAGCTCCTCACCGATTTAAGGTTTCAACTACTTCATTCCCTCGCTAGGGAATTGCAGAGCAATAGCACAAACAAATAACAAAATGGCGTAGGAAAAACTCTCAATACAACCAAATAAAGATGGGGAACTTTTAGTGAGGTGCCCTAAGGTGCTGTATATTAGAATTAGGCATACTTGGACAACATGTCAGTGGTATATTATGTTAGAAAGTTAAGTTAAACTCGTTTCAGATGAACCGAAACTTCAAAATATATACACATTGATGGCGTGTTATTTTAGTTTCAAACATGGAAAATCCTTCAGAGTAAGGGGGAATCCACGTTATGTTTCTAACATAAAAATTGCAGCATTTTCGATTTGTTCAGTTACTATAGTGTCAGCCTAAAGGCCGAAACAATGATCCGCGGAATACTAAGATGAAAGTCTTCCAATCGAAGTATTAATCAAGCTCGTTGATGTTAAACTTGGAATATTAAAACCTTGGTACTTGTAATTAAAAGAAATATATAGCACAAAAAATTTTTACAAAACCCCAGCGATAATACATTCCGACGCCGATTTAAGGTTTTAACAGGTCCGTATAACACAAACAAACAGCAAATTGGCGCATGAAAAACCCTAACACGAACAAATGCGAAAACTTGTAAAAGAGCAAACAGAGAGAGTCACATACGCTATGATGAGATTGAGTTCTTGCTGGCCGGTAAAATTGCCGACGCAAGAGTGCGTGACATTGGTGGGTTTGTGAGCTGTCACGACGTAATTCCATACGCTCATTTTGTCCTCCTATCAATTACGCGCCACCAACAGGCAACAGTAAGAATCGGAGCTTCTCTCTCGATTTGAGAGGGGTGTGAGAAGAGGGAAGAACTTGAAGAATCTCGAAGACGGGTGAGAGTTTTGCAGCAGAAGTGAAGGATACAGACTACAGAGGATTGTAGGGCGCTCTGCTCACGGTTCACAACTTCATTTCTAGGGCTGCATCCTGCTCTAGAAAGCGCCAGACCGGATTTAATGCCTTTCGGGACTGGATGCTCCGCCCGGTTTGATATTTTTGTCATTAATCTCACTTTTTTAGTGTAGTTTTTTAATCGGAGTCGTAAACGCGGCGATGAAATTTACAAACGCACGGCGATGGAATTTGCAGACGCATGCCGGTTACGAAACCCAGTTACGGGTTCCGAATTCTTTTTCACGGTTACGGAACCCGTAACCGTGATGATTTTCTTTGTAAATTCTAATAAATAAAATAAAAAAGTGAAGAAAATGATCACGGTTACGGAACCCGTAACCGTCACGATTACGGGTTCCGGATCCATGATAATTTTTTTTGTGAATTCTAACCCAAAAATAAAAATGAAACAATTTGGTTTACTAGGTTTTTCTAGTTTTGTGTTTAGTAAATGTACCTGAGAGAGTGTGTGTAGAGTTTGAGAATAAATACAAAAGGTTGGAGTAATTGAAACATTAAAAAGGCTACTTACTACTATAGTTTTTAAAAAAAGGCCTAGTTACTAAAATTGCACAAAAAAATTTGATATTATCACTGTTAACGGAACCCGCAACCGTGATGTTAGGAAAAAAAATTCGGTTACGTAACCCGTGACCGTGGCGGTCACGAATTCCGTAACCGTCGTGCGTTTACGAAATCCATCGCCGTGCCCATAATACCCCTTTTAATTTATTTATTTTTGTACAAGGGTGAGACCTCCATAAGGCACCCCCTCGGGTGTGCTAAAAGGGTTGTGTTCAAGCAGCATTAACCGGTCAACAACAATTTTGATTTTACTATAGATATATTGCACCCTACTTCGTGAAAATTGATTTTGACAAATGTTCCTATTGGTCTTTGTCATTTGATGTTTTTTGTTTTTTCTTCTCTAGTTCGATGGTTTTGCATTATTACTAGGTAATTTTGTATTGGCTTTTTACCATTCATTTATTTGTACTAGATGTTTCACGTCTCGGGGTGTCTTCTGTTTATTAAAAACAATTTGATTCCTGGAAGTCAACTTGCCACCAAGTTACCACTAGTGACCTTAATTCTACAAGTGAATTGTTTTCTTTTATGTCCATGATGATGTCGATTATTTTTTGATGTGTAATATCATTGTTCTGAATGCATGTTAGAATGTTGTCATTGTTAATAGATTGAAGAGTCTATGGACATTTAAAGAAGAGATGTTTAGCAACATTGTACGGTGGTTACAAAATTCACAATGCATTAGTACTCGTATTTTTTGTTTGTCTAGGTGTTTTTTTGTTGGTATCCCATCAAGCGATAGTTTCCATATAAAGTTTTTTATTTTGGGCATTATGTTAATTTTCAAATCCATGTTTTATCATGAGTTACACAAGCCTTATGTTCATTGAATCATTTACAATGTAGATTTGGTAGAAAATCATCATTTCTCATCACCAACCCAATATATTCTGTCTTGTAGTGCATTCCTAGGTAGGTTGTAGTTCTTTATTTTTGCAATGATATTATCTAGTAGGTGTTCGCTCTCACGCGTGTGTGAATAATGAACGAATATAGTCTTAAATTTATACTTGTAATAAAAGCTTGAACAATATGCGGACCCGCAGTGTACAGATCAAGTTGCAGTAAAAGCAAATATTTCAAGGTCGATCTCAGAGACTATGGTGAAATCAATATAGTTAATAAATCAACAATATAATAGACTAATGAAAGAGACAAAAACAATAAAAATGAATAATATGATAATTGGGGCAATGTAGATTCTAGAGATCAAAGTATACAGTTGTGGTTTTCGATTCAAGACTTATAAAACATAGGACAAGGTTGGTATCGCTAAGGAAATGTGTTTCTAAGATGGGAATGATCACGGGGAGTTCTCACAAGCCACTATCCCAAACCAAAGCTTCTATCATCGGGTAAGTCTTAAGGATCTAAGGAAAGGAACATAAACTCAAACCAACAACTCAACCTAAGGGTCAAGAACTAACATCTATCGGGTAAGTCTCAAGTTAAGCTCACTCAAGCCAAAAGAAGGCACACTCAAACCTAATAAAGGGTTTTGAATCCTTTATTACCTAGAACTCGTCATCTTTGGTAACCAATAAAGGGAATCACCGGGTAAATCTCTTCCCAAGCTTAGATATAAGCCTTAGAGGGATCTAGGGGTATAAAACACTCAACAAAGACTAGGATTTGGGCAATCTATAACCTAAGCATAAAGATATATCAAAAACGGATCAATAGAATAAACATCGGGTTGTTCTAAGGAAAATCTCGACCGAGATTCTCAAGAACAGACCGAGATTCGTCTGATCGAAGGTTAAACCAACTTTCAAGGTCCAATCTAAACTTAAAGGCTCAATCTATCATCATTTAAACCACAACAATCAACCAATCACCCTAGAATCGCAAGGGTTTAGCCAACAACACACATATTCAAATCAAGAAAGATATATAAAGAATGCAAGAAAAGCATAAACCAAAGAAACCAAAAGAAAATAAAGAAATACTTAGCAATATGTCTTCAATATCTAAAAGCAAAAGCAATCAATTAACAAAGATCCAATCTTGTATCGAAAAACAATAAAATCAAGAACTATCTTTCTTTATAACGCCACCTTTGTTATATGTTTGTATATGTGATGATGGAAGACTTAACACAAATGAACGGTTTTTATACTAACATTTATTGATTATATTTCTATATTGCATGGTTTGGTTTTGTGTTTGTCAAATGTGTGCAGGCCTTGCAAATCATTTCAAAGGATGAAAGGAGGCCTTGAAAAGCAATACAAGGGACAAGCGGAGAGATTGGACAGCAATTCAAAGGTTCAACACGGATGCCTTGAAAACCATTTCAAAAGATCAAAGCCGAAGCCTTGAAACAAGATGCAAAGAATATACCGCTGGAAGGAATTCAAAGTTCAAGATTCAATCACAACAACCAAATCTACCAAAGATTAAAACAAGATATTCAAAGAAGATACGGCCAACAAGAAGATCTCGACCAACAAAGAAGATACGGCCCAACAATAAGATCTTGCAAATATCTCAAACAAATTGACGTAAAGATTTCCTCCAACGGATCTCAAGCAAGATCTCGTATCTAAGGAAGATCTCCAACGGACTTCTAAAAAAGATATCTTCAAGCAAAGATTCACAACAAACTTTAGAAGGTCTCGGAGCTTGAAATAAGGACTTCAATGACAAGATCTTCAACGGCTTTTACAAATTAAAGAAAGAAGAAGAAGAATCTCAACGTGCGCCAAGGAGATGAAGAAGATAGAAGATCTCACAACGGCTACTTCATCTCAACCTAACACTGTTTTCTATGGAGAAGAAGAAACATAAAAAACGGTCATCTTCACAACGGCTAGAAGACTTCTCCATCGAAGACTATAAATGAAGATGACGACTGAAGAGAAATACAACAAGCTTTCACATAAATATCTAAGTCTTCAAGCGATCCAAAACATCTTCATTCGATCCAAGAGTTTTTCTTTCTCTTAATTTACAAAAATCTTTATTCCTTAGAGAGAGAAAAGCACGAGAGCTTCATTGGAATATCTAGAGAGTGTTATACTAGAGTATGTGTACTCTGCGAAGTAACTAGGCTATTATAGTTAAGTTAAGAGTTGAAACTAGATCGTAGCATTGGCTACTGTGAGAAAAGAAGGGGATATCTTCTAAGTTGTATCTAAGACTCAGTGAAGTTGATAATAGATAGTTAGATCATACGGATAAACCCTAGGACGGAGAGTAGACTGTTAGAGCCGAACTTCGTAAACATAACATCGTGTCGATCTTTTTATTCCGCACACTTTATTGCTTAAATTGTGACTAACGTTGCTTTGCAGGTTTACGGAGTCAAGGCCTTGAAATCACTTTCAAATCCTTGAAAACCAATTGTGACACAAAGAGAACAGATCGACATCAAGGCCTTGAAATCAGTTTCAAAGCCTTGAGATAAGTTTTTGCGAAAAGTTCTCATACTCTATTCAACCCCCTTCTAGAGTATTTATATCCTTTATATTCACCTATACGGTTCTTCAATTGGTATCAGAGTTAGACTTACGTATATCGATTTAACCATCAGTGAGACTAATCATGAACTTTGTAGGTCACTAGTACAAATACCCCCTAGACCCCGGTTATTTTGTACATGGGACCCCGGTTAAGGAAGCGTGCTTAACGGGAGCGAGGTCCGAGCGTTCGCACCCCGGTAAATGTCACCGAGTTAATATTTTCGGACCCCGGTTTTTTAATAACCGGGGTAAAAGTCGGACCCCGGTTATTATAAAATAACCGTGGTAATTTTTAGAACTCAGTTTTTATAATAACCGGAGTACGTTTCTACCGGTTTTTAAAATTTTAAAATCTTGTCCGGTTTTTACATAAAACCGTGGTAATTTTTAACCGTAATTTATAATTTTTAATATGAAAATAGGTAATTTTATATTAGCACCTGTTTAAATTTCACAATACGTACACACAATACGTATTGTACGTAACCGAGATTATTCATCAGTAAATAAATAATATTAAGCTAAAATGCTTAAACAAAATTATAATGTAATTAATATTCTAATTACATAATCCGAAAATAACATCATTTCTACATTTAACCAGGAAGACAAATTATATATAAAAATTGTACCTTAATCTCTTCATCTTTAGGACACTAGTCAAACACCACTAACTTCGCGTGCGGGTGTAATGAAACCTGATACAACAATTTATCCGTCCACAAAGTTATGAAATTTATCTTTCTACCGTATTCATGTATAAATAAATAATTTTATTTTCCCATTTGTAAGTAATCACAGAGATTCGCATCAAAGTTGTACACCTGAGATCTAGCTGTGAAGGGAGAAATTGAGAAATCTTTCCATCACCGGTCATTGCAACAACTTCTTTGTCCAACCTCACTATCTCTTGCTTGTGCCTTGGCTCAGCTCTAGAAAACAAGAGTCCTCTAGTTTGTCTCAAGTGTGTTTTCTGATCACGATGTTCCATTAATTCTTTTCCAGTCAAGCTACGGGAACTAATGTCCTCGTCCTCACCGAATACACCTATTTCACGACAAATGGCTTCTGTTGTGTTCTTGTTATCACCTGTGATAACATGACTCTAATACCAGCAGCTCTGCAGTCCTCGGTTGCTTGATGGACCTCTTTACGTGGAGGATCCTTAACCAATGCAAGGGAAACAAATAAAACAGTCAAATTTATACAAAGTGGCAATGTCAGAAAATTTCTCTTGACAAAAGGTCACTGCTAAAAGAAAACTTACTCTAATTCCAGCTAGTCCAACAAAGATAAGAGGTTAATAGATTGACTAGTCACGCTTCACATAATACAGAGTTAGAAAATATGGCAAGCTAAAATGGTTAAATTTTTTTACCTGAATGTGCAGATTCATAGCTCAAACCGGATGGGTTGAAAACTCTCCGTGCCATTGTTGTTGACTCTCTTGCCTCTCACCATTCATCTGTATTTCTGGCCAAGTTGCTGACATCACTATGCTTTAATAATACAGCTTAGGTCCCTTTCTAAATTGAGATTTTATTTATTAACAAAGAGAACATTGTGTAAACAGCAACCAATATATCTATGTCTAGAACAAATGAAAGAAATAAACAAATAAGTTGAGATGGAAAAAGAAAATCTCCGGTGCTCAAAGGAAATGCAAATATCCTTGACAATGCAACATGTTTGCTAAAGAAAGATCCAAACTAATAAGATTTTTTATGATCAGCAAAGAACATGAGCACACTATGAGCATCTCTTTCCCATCAATATTTACTTCAGTTTAGACTACTTGCTAAGTTTGTGCAAGAGCTAAGATGTGATTCTTCTACAAAATGAAATATATAGCAGTTATCAACATCAAAATGCATGACCAGGCATACAAAAAAAAATGTGCTCCCCTCATATAATCTTGATCAGAACTACATACTACATCTGAATTTTGCGAAAAACAAAACCACTCATATTCATGGACTTCGGAATAACCCTAACAAGATAAAACGCAAAGCCATGGGACACTAACCAGAGAGACGAACAGGGCCGGCGAGTAAAATCTGGCAGTATGATAAGCACTAGTTTCTCCAGAGCGAAGATTGCTGGCGACATCATCAGTGACGGTTAAGCAAGCGGATAACCAACAAGCCATGACCAGATATATCAACCTCGTCATCCAAGCTCCCACCCTCCACAACATCGCCATAGCCTTATAGCCCCAATTCTCTATATATATCTCGCTGACAGTGAAATGAACCCGATTTTTGTTGAAATCTGATGTGATCCCCACCGGGGAAGAAACCATCGTCATCAAGCCGGAACCAATTGTTTTGCCACCAGTCGTCCAAGTCAAAAGTCAGCCGGAACCTATCAAAATCAATAGTTATGTGTTGGAGGCCATTCCTAAACTGAGCCAAAACCTATTGAAATTAAACTGAAAAAGCTTGCTTCGAGCATGCCTAATGCAAGCACAATTTCACTCTGTCCGGCTAAGCTGTCAGTTTGCGCACTCTCAGTAAAACGCCTATAACTGAGGCAATTCTTGGAATTAAAATACCCATGAGTACTACTTTGAAAGGTATTTTCAATATCTACAACATTCCAGTTTATACAAAATCGAAATTCCAAGAGGAAGAGGGTGAAAATGACCCTACATTACAGCAACTACGGTACTTGTATGGATTGTTGGGCAAGATCATACATGGAGGCATGAAAGATGGTTATACAAACATATGCACGTCCAACCAATGCATATTTCATGCAGCATAACATCCTCATATTATTCATATATTATGCATGAATTTATGTATTATTCATGTGAAGGTCAACAAGTCAATATTCAATCAAACATTGAAGGCATCTTCACACACATACATTGAATGTAGGCCAAGTTAGTTCAATGGTCTCCTTCTCCTTCAACATGGACGTCCAAGACTTGATTAGACCATCCTTGATGTGTTGTCCAAGTGAAGAGAATAGGATCCAAGAGTCATCTTTGAATAAAGGCCAAATATGGCCATTTATGTGTTTGAATTTCCTAGAAAAACTCTTGAATTTCTTACATTTCCTTTTGATAAATCTTTGATATTTCTAACATTTAATTAGGGAGTTTTTAGGTTGAGTTTTGTGGCTATATAAAGTCTTGTATCCTCCCATTGTAAGGAAGTCAAGTTAAATGAAGTAAGTTAGTCTTTGTGCTTTCAAAGTTGTTGTTTGCTTTAAAACAAAACCCGAATTCTAGGTGAGATGCTTAGGTGGTTCTAAGGTGAGAGGCCGAGGAACGAAGGTTCGAACCCTAAAGTGAGATTCCGAGGGTAGTTCGTTTGAGTTGAGGGATTCCTAAAGTGAGAGGCCGAGGGAATTTGCTCTTCATATCCAAAAACTCAAAATCCAAAAAAAAAAGAGAGTTCCATTTTACCGATTCCAATCCGAGTGTGAACTTGTGCCGGTGGATCCTCGTGTTCGAATCGAGTTCGATCACATCAAAATCAGCCTAAATTCATTAGTCAAATCAGAAAAATTGAATGTCATGAATGGATTGGATCAGAGGAGTTTGGTACAGTTAGGGTCGGTACATGTTGAGGATGAATATGGATTAGATTCTTACCAACTAACCTTTATCTAATCCTTCTCTACTCAGTTTCATGTTTTAATAAATGAGAGAAATTAAGAAGAAAGGAATCCCAAACAAAAACCACCCACACAAACTACACAGTAAAAATAAACAAAAGTTGCAAAATTCAGCACAAAATATATATTAGAAGTTTACACAACTACTCAAGTCAAGGACAAGAAACAATTAAGTAATTCAATAATTCACAATTTCAAGGAGACAATAAGTGTGCTAATAGATCATAATCAAGAAAAGATGGTTAGTGTGCTCACTCAATAATTTTACATGAAAATGCCTCTGTAAAACATCAGCATTTCAATAACTTGTCTTTAAGGTGTGCTAAAAGATCAAAATCAAGGAAATATGGTTAGTTACCGAGAAGAAATCGGTGCTTATCATGGCCCAAAAGAACATGAATGTCATCATTGTCTGGTATCCACCAAGAACAACGCCAGTGGCAAAGATCTCATTCAATTTCCAACTGTCAGGAAGAGAAGACGGTACCACTTTATCTTTTGAAATGGTCATAATAGTTCCTAATGGTAGACAGTAAAATCATTTAGAAATCTTACCATCATTTAAAATTGCAATAATCAGCACCATAAATGGGGAGAAGTCGAACTTCCAAATCAAAGCAATCAACTTGAACCCAAACTGTAGTATATATGCAAAGCAAAGCATGATATTTAAGTATGCAAATGAACAAATCATGTCTTGATGTTTTATTGCCATAACAGTTAGTTAACTCACCAGAATACGGCTTGTAATTGACACAACATATATCTGCTGAGCATGGGATTAGATTAGACACACTCGGAATATGACTATATATATATAAATGCAAGGTAAAAGAAGGAACCAACAACATAGTTCTTCGTCCTCTAAATGATAGCTCGGCTAGTAGGAACTACACTAATAATGCCACTGAGACTGGGTTCAGTAAGAATCATATCCGAAGCACTTCTAGCAGCATCAGTAGCATCAGCAACATCTATTCCAATATCCGCCATCTTTAAAGTAGGAACATTGTTTACACCATCACTAGTCATACAGTAGATATGTTTCTTCTCTTGCAACCTCTTAACTATCTCATACTTGTGTTCTACCATATCATAACAAGTTCCAAAACATAATACATCAAAGCATGGTCAGTATTGAAAAATTAAACCGAAATAGTAAACCATTGATGCAATCATAAGACATACCCAGGAATACTCCAGTAAATCCATCTGCCTTTTCAATCAACTCATCAGCAGGAAGACCCTGGTTATCATGCTTTGCTTTGTATGTATGTATGTATCAATTACTTTAAACAACGATTAGTTCTGTTTCCGGAATTATAAACAAACTGGGGCTAAAAGTTCTGTTTTTACCTTGTTTTCTAGAAGGGCTTGGAACAACACATAAGCTTTAAAAGAAGGTAAAAGGAAGAAACAAGCTAATTAGTACCTATAACTTAAAGTTTGGTAAACAGACAAATCTAAGAGCATACCCTCTCTTTCCTTCCCATGGTGGCAAACAACCGAGAATCGCGTGGATTGTCCTACATTGAAGGTATATGTATAGATACTTCCGAAGGAACAAGATAGAGGATTGAAGAGAACAATTAGACATAGAAGAGCTCATCACCTCCTCTTTCTCCTTCTCACCCACAAAGATTGGAATAACAAGGTTTAATCCACAAAATGTCAATGGATAAAATTAGACTAAAATATGATAGGTAATTGCAAAGAGAAGATACCGTAAATAATTACAACATATATCCAATACAGGGAGAGATGGAGAATCACCCGCCGCCGCTAGCCGCTCGTCAATCGCCACTCATAATCGTCGTTGGCTGGTAGAGATGTTGCTATCAGATGGTTGGGATTTGGCAGAGTACTTGAACAATTAAACGATTAGGGTTATCAGATGGTTGGAAGAGTCGGGAGATCGACATGGATAAACCGAGGCGATTAGGGCTATAGTCTATGGAGCTTTTTTTACCACGGTTATTGAAAAACCGGGGTCTGAAATTGATGTATACCAAAGTTAGTTCATATAACCGGGATCCGAAATTATTACACCCCGTTTATTTCATAAAACCGGGGTTCGAAATTTTTTTAAAAAATAAAAATTAATTAAACTCGGTTATACATATAACCGTGGTCCGAAAATAGTTTTGATCACGGTTCTTTCAAAGCGCTCCAATATAAGCGAGGTCTAGGGGGTTATTTTTACTAATGGGTGATGGAGGATTCGCTCAAGGAAGATCCACATCTCGACCACCACTCTTCTGTGGCAACAACTTTGCCCATTGGAGAGCACTAATGCAAATGTTTGTTATTGATTAGGACATGGAACTATGGAGCATCATTCAAAATGGCCCTAAAATCCCAACCACCACGGTTGAAGGAGTTCAAGTCACAAAGAAGGAATCTGACTTCACACAAACCGACTTGAATAGTGTTTCAAAGAACTACAAGGCCATGAACCTGCTCTACTGTGGATTAGACGTAAATGAATTCAATCGTGTCTCATCATGCAAAAGTGCAAATGAAATATGGGACAAACTTGTTGTCACATACGAAGGAACAAGTCAAGTCAAGGAAACTCAGATAAGCATCGTCCTCAGACAATATGAGCTATTCAAGATGAACTCAAATGAATCAGTCAAAGAAATGTTCACACGATTTACCGAGATCGTGAACAACCTAGACTCACTTGGAAAGGTCTTCACAAACGAAGAGAAAATAAGGAAAGTTTTAAGGAGCTTACCTAAAGCCAAGTGCGGACCAAAAGTGACTGTAGTCGAAGAAGCTCAAAATCTCATAACACTTCCTCTTGACGACCTACTTGGAAAACTCATCACTCACGAAATGGTTCTTGGTGAAGAAGATGGAGAGCTCCCATCCAACACAAAGAACATGGCTTTGAGATCTAAGAAGGATGAGATATGATCAGAGGAGGAAGATAGTGATGATGAAGATGAGAAAGATCCATTTGCCTTGATATCTAGGGGTCTTGCGAAAATTCTTCAAATGAAGAAGCAGTTTGCAATCAATAAAGAATATCTGCGAACATCAAGACCTCGAGGTAAGTTTTCTAACCCTAACAAGAAAGGGAAAAACTATCTAATTTATGTTATCAAAATATCCCAAACTTGCTACTTATTTGTCCCCAAGCAAGGTTCAAACTTAAGATATAAGATAACATGGATTATGCATATGTAAAAACAAAGAAAAACACATATTTTTGGATTGTTCTTCTATTCATAGATCACCCTTAAAGCCATGCTTCATAGCTAAAGATAGATCATCATATGTCAAAGAGAAAAATATGCATGAAAAGGATAACCACACTTTACCGGAAATCATAGCATGCATAGCAAAGTCCAATCATCTAGATCAATCCTGAGGAATCAAATCTAAACCACTAAGCCAAAACACATGTGCAAGGACTTCATAAGAAGAGGCCAAGAAATGTGTCATGGGTGGGATTCATTCTAGGATATGTGGTGCAAAAATCCAGGAAACAAGAACAACTCCACAACAACAATAACTCACAACATCCACCAAAAATAAGCACTTATTCACGTCACTTCCTTTTTTTCTTTCACTTGAGAACATGACATACGTGGACAATAGCTAAAACCTTGGTGATCAACATTCCTTGGAATTTTACGAGGTGCCTCACACCGGATGCACATAACAAGACCCGTTAGGAATATCGATCAATCAGACTTTGGCAAGATACAAACATCCGGCTATGTGAATGGTATCGAGTTACTCATCATAATGATCAACGTCCCCAAACCTATTTTTCTACACAACGCACTTCACTTTTTTCAACTTCACTAACATTTCGCTTTTACACACATCAACACACTAGCATGCATCCTAATTCCTAGATGGGTAAATGGAGGCAAATTATACAATTTCAAGAGGTGCTAAAGCATGATAAAGATGAAGAAAGAAAAAGCGAATCGCCTTAATTATTCCAAAAAGATGTGTAAGAACTTATCATGCAGTTTCGACCATCAACACTCAACATGATCTAGACAAAAGCAAATCACATTCCATGCATGAATTCTAGCAAAGTATTCAAATACCACATATGACATAAAATTGAAGCACATAAGGATCATCATAGTTATTCCACAAACAATATCATCATAGGGATCACATCCATCCTAGAAGCACAAAATTTTCAATATTTTTGGATTTTCAAAAGAGAGTATATTACAAATCATGCAATAATGGAAACATATGAAAATAACATAAGAATGTCTCAATGCAATGCAAGGTAGATTACGTGGAAAATATTGCAAGTACCTCCTCCCCGTACTTAAAACTCATATTGTCCCCAATGTGAGTGGTGAATCAACAATCACTTCTGTGGAGGTGGTGGTGGCGGGTAGCTAGTGAAGACACGATTGAAGGGTACTTTGAATGACTAATGGTAAAGATCCTGCAAAATCCTGCAGTGGCCCGAATGGCGCGCTTGAAACTCGTTCTAGTGATGGTCCATGCGCCTCATGTCCCGTTGGATCCTAGAAACGTTTCTCTCCATCCTACCCATCCTCATGTCCATCTTGCCCATCATGGCTGGGAGCTCATCTACATTATAAGAATGTGGGGCCCTATGTCGAGGTGGATGAGAGACCGAATGCCTCAGATCTCTCATCGGAACCTCCTATTGTCCAAGGTCCCTGTCTATTCCACTAATGACGGGTCTTCATCCTCCGTCGCCTCGTCATCATCATCAACATCATCACTATCACTCTCAACCTCAACCAGTGCATCATCCTCATCAGAATCGTCATGCATATCCTCAAACTCATACTTCCAGTTATTCTGATAGCGGATGGTGAAGAAGCTCTTCTATGCAATCCCACTAGGGTTCTTTTTCTCCCAAGGCATGACAACATGAATTATATGTTATCATATTCATACATATTGCGAATTTTTTCCTTCATTTTTGCATGCATTTGGCAAGAATCGATAACCTTTAAGCTTATATTCATATACATTGCAAGAATTGAGGTCTACATGTTTCTTGTTGTAATTGCAGCTAAAATGGTGGAGTTTGGAGCAAAAATGGATCAATACTGGACTAATCAACATGGTGGATCACTAAGGAGCCCAAAAGATAAGATAAGATATCATAAGAAAAGATAAAAGACGGAGCTAAAAGATAACACGCTGTAGAGAAGAAAAATCGGATCAACAAAGGAAGAAAATTGGCCGCTTTTTCATATGTTGCCCAAAATTTATAAATCTCACCCGATATTTTAAAGAAAATCGTCAAAAGATAAAGTTTGAAAACCCTATCTTTCTTCTATAAAAAAAGAGACGTCTAACAACACTTAGAGACATCTAGATTTATCCAAGAAACCCTAAAAGACAAGCAAGAAGGAGAGGAAAGCATCAACAACAACGACTCAACATTCAAGAAGAAAAAAGTGAAGTTTTTGAGAATTACCTTAGTTTTTAGATTTCTTTTGCTTTAGAACACAAGATTCGGATATTTTGTTGCTTTCATTCAGTTTTTGGATATTAAAGAATCTTTTCTTGCTTTTATTGTAGTTTTATTTGATTTCTTGATTTTCTTGACTCTTATTACATTCTTGATTTGATAATGTGTGTTGTTGGCTAAAACCCTTGCGAATCTAGGGTGATTAGTTGAAGGTTGTGGTTTAGATGATAGACTGAACCTCACGTTTAGATTGGATCCTGAGAGTTGTTTTTACCTTTGCAGAGAAGAAAAATCGGTTTGTTCATGGTGAAAAATCGACCGATTTTTGTTCAAGAACAACCCAATTTTCTTCTATCGTACCTTTGATGGTATATCCTTAATCCTAGATTAAAGATTGCTTAAACCCTAGCCTTATTGAGCCTTTCTAGCCTATATCAAAGCTTGGGAAGAGACTTACCCGGTGATTCCCTTTCTTGGTTGTCAACGATGATGAGTTCTAGGTAATAGAGGACTCAACACCCTTTATTAGGTTTGAGTGTGCCTTCCCCTTGCCTTTGTGAGTTAACCTATGACTTACCTAGTGATGGTTAGTTCTATTCCCTTAGGTTGAGTGGTTAGTTTGAGATTATAGTTCCTTTTCTTAGATCCTTGAGACTTACCCGGTAATAGGACCTTTGCTTCGGGATAGCGGATAGTGAGAACTCCCCCCCGATCTATCCCACCTTAGAAACACCTTTCCTTAGCAATCCCAGCTTTGTCCATAGATCTTTAGAAGTCTTGAATCGAAAACCACAATTGGATACCTTGATCTCTAGAATCTACGCTTTCCCAATATCTACATACAATCTTGTCATTGTCTTTTATTTTCAGTCATTGATTATTTGCAAATTGTCTAACTAGATTTCTTTATTTCTTGGTCTCACCATAGTCTTTGTGTTCGATCCTGGAATACTTGTTTTTACTGCGATTGATCCGTACACTATGGGTTCACTATTTGCTTTTATTCTTGGTATAAATTTAAAGCTATTTTCGTTCAACTACACACATTTTGGACCGAATAAGTTTTTGGCGTCGTTGCCGGGGACTTGGTCTAGACCAAGCGGTAAGACGGTTGTCTAGTTAGCTTTTTGTTTTTTCTATTGATCTTTTTGCTTTGAGTAGTTGTGCTTACAGGAATTCCCTTTTACTTTTAGGTTTATGAGAAGAACTCACGCCGGTAAAGAAATCGTTGCTTACGATCATGAACCGGAGCGAACCATCCGACGAAGGTTAAGAGAAGCTAGTAGAAAGAAGATGGTTGATTGAGACCTTCAAGCTGAGTTGGAAGAAGCATTGGAACAAGTAAGGCTTGCGCGTGAGAGAGAAGAAGCACTTCAAGCAAAAGTGGACGAGATGCACGACGATATGAGACATGTACTCCTTGAAAGAGGAGGACAAGTCCAAGTTGAGATACCTCCACCAAACCCACCTCCTATTGCACCTCGTCCTCAACCACAAGTTGCGGCACCTCGATCACCCTCCGATGAGGAAAGCTAGAGTTGATCCTATTGTAGGAGAACCACAAACCCTTGGACGAAGAATGGACCCAACGCAACGTACGCAAATCATCGGAATAGATTTTGGAAATCCAACTGATCATGTTTATGAGTTCCGCACTCAAGTTATTACTATGATACACCAAAGTTAGTTTGGAGGATCCGAAGGGGAGTCCCCGCACTTACATTTACAAAATTATGAAATTCTTATGGAAACATTGAGGCCCCTAGATTGGAAACTAACAATCATACATTGCGAGGTTTTTCTTTTTCTTTGAAAGACAGGGTGCTTGCATGACTTCAATCTTTACCATAAGGAAGAGTAAACACATGGGAGGAGATTACCTCTGAGTTCCTTGTAAAATTCTTTCCACCTTCAAAAACAACGGAATTTGGAGGTATAATTAATGCTGTTACTATGAAAGATAGGGAAACTTTATTCAAGTCTTGGGAGAGATTAAAGGACCTTCTACTTGATTGTCCTCATCATGGAATCTCAAGGATAGAGCTTCTTGAGAACTACTACAAAGGCTTGGATGAAGATACACAATTCCAACTTCAATCCCTTTCCAGAGGTACTTTTATGGAGAAGCATGTGGATGAGACATGGAAGTTCATTGAAAAACAAGCATTGTTGCAAGAGAAGTACTGCCAAAGAAGAAATGATGAAAAACTCCGGCGACCTGGAGTCCATGATGTAAGTACTACTACCACTCTATATGTTGAAATTGATGGTCTTAAAAATATGGTTAAAGAAATCCAAAGGTCTCAAGCGCCGACACAAGCAAGTTTGCTACCTAACGTGCAAGATGTGAACTACACGGGTTGAGGGAATCATCAAGGAAACTATCAAGGACGTTGAAATAATAATTACAACAACATAACCTACAATGGAGAGAATAATTATAAGGTCAATCATAATCATCCGGATTCTCTTATTCAAATCCGGATGGAGCATTGAACCCTCCAACGTCCTCTAGCCAAGCCCCACCACCAAGGACTTAAAATTCTCCACCGAGATTCAACCAACTTCCAAAGGATCGGATGGAGATGCTGTTGGGAAATTGATAGGAGATAGAACGAGTTGAAAAACGACGTGACTTCTATTTCTAAGGCTAAAAAAGCCTTGGAAAATCAGGTTTTCAGGGTGGCCAGAGAAGTTCTTAGAGATCAAGGAAGGTTTCCGGAAAGAATCGAGAATAATCCAAAGGGGCAAGTGATGGCTATCACCACTAGAAGTGGAGTGAAGATTAATGAGCCATTGGCCAAGAACGTTGACAAAGGGAAGCAAATTATGGTTGATGAAGAACAAGAGCCAAGCGAGAAGGAGAAAGAGAAGGAAAAAGAACCAGTCTATGTACCTCCTCCAACATACAAACCACAACTTCATTCCCACACTCCCGCACTAGAGCGCTCCTTGACAAACACTTTGGTAAGTACCTTGAACTCATGAGTAAATTACATATTAATATTCTGATCATGGATGCCATTGTAGGTATACCCGCATATGGGAAGTTCTTAAAGGAAATCCTTTCCAACAAAAGGAAACTTGAAGATGTTCGGGAAGTAAGAATGAACAAGAGGTCATCTGAACTAATCCAAACTATGACAGAGAAGATGTCACCGAAGCTAAGGGATTCCGGATCCTTTTGTGTTCCCATAAGCATCGGAAAGGTGACTTGTGAAGCCTTATGTGATCTTGGAGCAAGCGTGAGCATAATACCACTAGCATTGTGTAAGAAAGTTGGACTTAGAGCGCCAATACCCGTCAAAATGACACTTTACATGGCGGATAGGTCCATAACCCATCCCGTGGGAATTCTCGAAGACATTCCCATATTGCTAGGTAAGTTCTATTTTCCCATTGATTTTGTTGTTCTAGATATTCCTGCAGATCATCCAGTTCCAATTATCCTTGGAAGACCTTTCCTTGCAACTTCCGGTTGCATGGTGGATTGTAAGAATGTCACACTCTCCTTCAACATTTGTGAGGAGAATATAGAGTTCCAGTTGGTTGCGATGGTTAAAGGACTGGACCTTGGAGAATATATTTTTAACACTTTTGATGAAGAAGAATCAAGGGAAGAGGTAAGTTCTATTTTGCTCAAAGATCCTCTTGAAAAGGTCATAATCTTGAGCATTGTTGAAGGAGTAGAAGAGGACTGCAACATTGAGATCCGATCGCGAAAATATTGGAAGAAGACCCCAATGCGAAGTTTGAAGTGCTAGAGGAAGCTACGGAAAAGCCTGAAAAAATCGACCCCCTCAGAAAAAATTGCCCGATTTTTCCATTAATTTAATTAATTCATCCAAAATTTTCCATGTCGAGAGCGAGATCGACCAAAATTTCGGATGAATTAATTAAATTAATAGAAAAAAGGGAAAGTTATACTTGTCGAAAAACTAGTTGCAAAGGTGCATGATGACCATATTCTCTGAATACATAGAGAATATCATGGAGGTTTTTATGGATAATTTTTCAGTTTATGGTTCTTCTTTATATGATTGTTTAGCTAACCTTTCTCTAGAGTAGCTGAAGAGATGCACTCGTCAATCCACCCACTACACTTACTTAAGAAGCCAAATTTCTTTAGGACCTCTGATAGCATGAAATATGATTATATTTTAGGCACTTGTTTTGATTGTTTTTCCCTTTTTGATGTGTATATGGATATGAGTTTGAAGCATTTATGAGCACATTCACCTATTTTGTTGATATAGAGATCTACACAAGCTTTGTTATGTTTATAGGTGAATAAAGGCTTGAATTGGAGCATATGCGAAGAGATAAGAGTATTTGATCATGCTAGATGTCAATAAGATGCATTGGAGAAGCTAAGGAAGGAGCATGACTAGAGAACACTTTACGAAACAAAGGCTTTTACAAAGGCTTTTGAGTTTCCACGGCCAAATCAAGAGAACCATGACCTTGGTTATGCATTGAGATCGTGGAAAGTGATGTCGAAGAGCAACAGAATTTCCATGCCCTAAACCACGGCCGTGGACTGCTACACTAGACCGTGATTTGCATGACGTTGCCCCGTGTCATATTGGCCACATCAACAATAGTTATCGGGCTTTCTCGTAACCCTATTTTTCCCTATAAGAAGGCTGAAGGAGGGAGAAAAAGAGGACTCTCGCATTGACGGCTGTTTACATCCCGAAGAGAGAGATTTTGGATCATTGCTTAGGAATTCCATTGCGTGCAGGGAAGATCCCGAGAAGGACGCGATTTGGAGATTGCGTACTTAGAGATTATCTTAGGGTTTACATTTGAAGACGGATTGACATCCCGTTCTTCATTGTTTCTCAAGATTGTTGTGAGGATTTCTATTCCCTTTTTCTGCATTCATTAAACACATACATTTGTTGTTTGGATTTGAGATTGATTATTCGATTATTATTGAGTTTTCGAGGTTTTTACCTTTTTCTCTTTTAAGCTTGATATTTGATTCAATGATGATGGTTATTGGCTAAAACCCTTTAGTAATTCTAAGGTGAAGGGTTGATAGTTGTGGCTTAGATAATGATAGATTAACCAAAACAGATTGGACCATGAGAGTTGCGAGAAACTTCGTCGACAACCTTTTCCACGGTCTGTTCTTGAGTTCCACGGCCGTGGTTCTTCAAGATCCAGCCGTGGTTTCCTCTGTCGTACGACCTTTGCTTTTGCTTTGATCCAAAGTTAAAGATTTGCTTTAACCTAGCCTTGGCTTACCTTTTCTAGGTAGTAGTGAGACTTAACATCCTCTATTTCGGTTTCGAGTGTCACAACCTTAACCGTTTTGGCTTGTCTTTGATTCCTTGGGTTTGGACATGAGTATTTGAGAGTAATTCTTATCCTTTGATCCTTTCTATACTGCAGCCTCAACAACCTTTATAGAGAGAGCCTTTGGATGAGACATATGGGTTTTGGAACTTCACCGTACAATTCCCTACCTTAGCTATACCTTTGCAATCCCAATTCTATCCTTATATCCTTAGAATATCTTGAATCGATTGCCACAATTGGATACTTGGATCTTTAGGATTGCTGTTTTTCCAATATTTGCAAAGCTTCTATATTTTACTTACTCGACAACTGTGAACTGATTTTATTCTCACCAAATCCCTGAGTTTGACTCTGGAATTTCTTGTCTTACTACGCCGATCCGTACACTACGGGTTCGCTTTTGCATAAGTTCTAGATATAAATTTAAGACTTTGTGACACATACTTTCGAGCGAACAACCTCCATGATGTAGAGGCATTCTATTTGTCATAGGCATTTTCCATGTCAATTTTGATTGCCACATATCCATCTTTTCCTTTCATGGCTCTGAATCCATGAAACACCTCATGGGCAATCAAAATATTGTCGTGAGTTGATCTTCCTTGGGGTAATGCACCTTGTAGTGGATGAATGAGTTTTGGGAGAACTATTCTTAGTCTATTTGTTAAAATTTTGGCAATTATTTTGTATAATGTTGAGCATAGGCTAATCGGTCTATAAAGGGAAGTTGTCGATAGATTATCCGTTTTTGGGATTAGGGTTAGGGCTGAGCAAAGTTGGATATCCGATCCGATCCGATCCGAACCTCCGGATATCCGATCCGAGAAATTCCTAAAATAACTATCCGAATCCGATCCGAGCATGGTCGGATATCCGAAGCTTCGGACTCGGATCGGATATCCGATCCGGGTATCCGACATATCCGAATGCATAAACAATTACACCATGGATCCAGTTGAATGAAGAAATTGGGAGAAAAAAAGCATCGAAGACGAGTAATCGCCTAATGAGGAACAAAATCCGGGCACAAAATTTAGAGAATCTGATGCATAAGCAATTACCATGGATCAATCGAGTAATTGAGAAGGTGAGTGAAAGGTGTGAAGAAGTTGAATGAAGAAATTGGGAGGAAAAAAATGAGTAATCGGGAACAAATTTTAAAGAATCTTGAGTGCATATGTAAATACCATGGATGAAGATGAGTAACTGAGAAGCGAGTGAAAGGTTAACTAAAGAAGTTGAACGAAGAAATTGAGAGGAAAAACGAGCTTCGAAGGCGAGCAATCTTGTGTAGCGCAGCGCCGCAAAAAAACAAAAGGAGGAAGAAGAACGAATAGCTTAGAATAGGGTTTGTGTCTTCTGATTTTTTTTGTTCAAATCCCGATTTTACCCTTAATATTGTATGATATTTAAAATAAAAAACATAATCTGCACCTGCTGTTATGGCGCTGCCCAGGAGAATAGAACCCGCAACCATCAGGTAAAATTTCTAGATACAGTTAGTGGAGCTTTTCAATCGTAGAATCCAGTTCACTAACTTGTCTATTTATATTTTAGCAAATTAATTTTCGTAACGAAGTCGTACATATGGGTATCTTGATATTGGGTTCTCCATGTTTGTTTAATAATATTCTCACGGTCCTTTCTTTGGGTCCAATTTAACTCAAATCTGAACGGTTTGTTTTTAGTTCGTCGCATTAGGTTCTCAAGTTCAATGGACATACGACAATGATCCGATGCAGTGAACACATGGTTCCAAGTGAAGATATTTGGGTATCCTTGTATGATGTCTAGATGTGCCATGGCTCAGTCTAGTTTTTCAAACGTGTTGTTCTCGCCCTCTCTTCGTTTACGCCATGTGAATTCGTTGCTTTTGGTTGATAGATCGACCATATTGCAATGTTGCATGAAAAAATATAAAGACTTGTATTTGCTATTGGTTGTAGGTGTGCCACCTTTTTTTATCAGTCGGGATGAGTATATCATTAAAATCCCCAATTAGAAGGTTGTTTAGGTTATTAGTGATTATATAGTTGATTATTTTGTTCCAAAATTCATCCTTTTGTTGTTCATTCGGTGGGGCATATATGAAAGTTATACTTGTCGCAAAACTAGTTGATAGGTTCGTGTGTAGTACCATAACATATCTTTTTTCAATAATTTTATTTGGATTTTTTCATTAATAAGTTGGTAATCCTTCCATAATAGACAAAGTCCACCTGAAAGTCCGTCTGTCGGGACGAAATAGATTTTATTAAAACCTGCCCCTTTCCAGCAAGTTTTATCTGTTCTACATTTGTTTTTAATTCAACTAACATGACCATGTTTAGATGTTCGTTTTTACATGTGATATTAATATATGTCCAGGAAATTTTTTTCCTCATGCCTCAACAATTTCAAAATGAAAACTTCATTAAAAATCACAATTTTTTAGTGGGTGGTTCATTCTCATAGTTCTTACCAAGTTTATCTATCTCGGGTTCGACAAGTATATTTACAGTCTTTCTTTGAAAGAATTTGGAAAAATAGGCTCCTTTCCATTTTATTTTGTTTTGTATACCCCTCTATTTTTTACCACTTTCATTAATGTTAGGTTAGAGTAATTAACCCCCTATTAGAAAAAATAGAAACAACACAAGGAAAATTGGAAAAATATAAAATTTTTATTATTTATGTTTTTTTTTTTATTTTTTCTAACTTCTATACTATACTATAAATGAGAGTTAGCCTAATGAATAAGCCCGTTCCAATTTTACCCTTATACTTGTTTATTTGACTATTTTACCCTTAACATTTTGAGTAATTACATAGGCTTAGGGTTTGACACCTCACGTGTGTGCTTCACATTTCCAAAAGAGATTCACTACCTCTGTACATCTTCACTGTTTTTGTCTCCTCTCTTCTCCCAACTTCTCTCAATTCAGATGTTTATCTCACACAATATCGTCGCCGCCGGCCACATCCTTGGCCTCAAAGCCTTCAAATACGTCTCTGGTCACTCCTTTCCTCATCTAGTTCGCCGTCGTTTCCTCCTCTTGCAACAACCCCTCAATCACAAAGATTGACCTCTTGTCTAAATACCTAAGCGCCGTCGTTTTTTACCCTTTTGTATCCGGATCTTCTATCTGGATTCCTTCTTAGCATGCGCTGCTACAATCGGCGTTTGCTAGGCTGGGGGTTCTTCTACTCGTCTCCTCTTCATTTGTCTTTACTGTGAGTGTTTGATTTTTGTAACGCCCCAAATTTTGGCGCGTTTTCGATATTTATTTTATCCTGCTTCTAACGATATTTTCTGAGCTTAAATTTTTTTTTTATTAAAAATATTTGTCGATGTAAAACATTTTTCCCGTTTATTGTTGATACGTTCTCGTATGTTCGTATTATTATTTTCGGAAAAGTTGAAAAAGTTTTCCGATCCGAAAATCCCGTTCTGAATGCTTTTTGATTGAGTTTTATTTTCTTTTACTCATTTCCTTTATTTATTTATTTATTTATTTATTTCTTCTACCTTGCTTCTCCCTCCACGCTAGGGCCTGATGGCGTGTCTGCAACTATGTCTACCCCTATCTACACACTCAATCTCCCCATCTGTTTCACTCTCCATCTTTGCCCCACCTCTCACTCACCCTCCACTTCTCAATGCCCGCAATGCCTCTCATTCCTTGTCGATGGTCACAAGCCAACACTACCATTCATCTGCATTTACTGTTAGTGAGAAAGAGCTCTGTAAGTTTCAACAGTGAAAAATGGCTTCATTGAGCTCCCCAACAACCTGCTTCCTCAGCACAAGAACCACCCAAACATTGGCTCCAAATCAAGATGTCGAGATTTGCGGCTTCTCCGAAGAGTATCTCCAAGAAACTTGGAATGAGGTCTAGTTCATTTATAATTTCAGCTGCACACAAGGTGAAGTTGATCAGTCCATATGGCCTCTCCTCTCCTTCTATTCTGCTGCCACCAGGAACCCCCATTTGTGCCATCGGCGGAGGAGCCCAGCTGCTCTGACTTAACCGCCGCCAGAGTGAGAATACAACAACCCCCTACTCACTCATCTCTTCCCTTGTCTGTCTTTCTTTCTTTCGGCATCCACGACGCCGGAGAGCCCATGGGAGCCGCCATCGAAGCCCACCAGAGGTCGCCGGAAGAAGCCCGCCACCTGATTGGCTGCCATGCCCTCCCTCGTCTTTGCAGGAGCCGCCAACCCTGCATCGCCCAGCCTGTGTTCTCTTCGTCGCCAACACCGCCGGAACTCCAGTCGAAACACCAGCGTCCTCCCTTCCTCGCTGTCTTCCACCACCGGACCTGGGGCCTTGCCTGTCCCAAGCCGAAGCGAAGCCCCGCCCTGCCGCCGTCTGCCTCGCTGCCAGGCCTGCAGCCTCTGCGTTCTTCCTTTGTGCAATGCAAGGGTTAGAGTAACCCTTTTCCTTTTTTTTTTAAACTGGGCCCTCAGTTTGGTGTTAATTATAGATTTTACCATAATATTTGGTATAATTATATAATTGACCCATATTCTATATAATCTTAGTTTTGGGCCCACAGTTTCTGGAATTTGATATTTATACCCCTGCATGAATTTAATTACATATTATGGCCCAAGGTTTTTCTTTCGGAAAATGTATTTATGGGTTTTAAATTTGGGATTTACTTGAATTATATTCTTTTATATATATATATATATATATATATATATATATATATATATATATATATATATATATATCGTATATGTTATGCTCATGTTGGATTAATTCCGGAGTATAACTCAAAGATTAAATTACGGAATTTGAACGTGGGCTTTGAAAACGACTTTTACCTTGGGTTTTCGATGTTATACAATTTGCATGGAATATATATTTACGGTTTTAACTTGGGTTTTAAAAGTGGGGTTTTCCGTAGATTATATATGTTCATTATTCCGTTCAAATTTAGCTTATAAGCTAAATTTATTTAGTTTGGTGCTAGGTTCGGAAGCGCCCCGATAAAGGCCTAACGAGTCCAAGTCGACATGCATTGAACGACTTCTGTCATTTGACGTCGCGTGAGTATTCTTTCGCCTTGATCTAGTTATGTTAAGTTTTAGTATCATGCTAGGGTGGATCTAGCATAACTTAGAGTTAATACCAAGTAGTGGTTATGGACCTTAGGCGAGTTTCGAGGATTTGATATTATTTGGTTGATTGATGTTGATTCTAAACTTGAAGTGTTGGTTATCTTGTGAGGTTGTTATAAGGCTTTAAGTTATATGGTTGATCTTGTGAGCGTTTTGAGGCTCGAGGTGGGGTTGTATGATCTTAGGGGATTTTGGAGTTTAGGTATGACTTATCCTAGTTGCGTTGTGAGTTATGATCTTGCGAGATCCGAGGGTTTAGAAGTCTTAGGACTTCTAGCTTGTGTTGAGTGTGATTTGAGCATGAGGGATTCTAGGATGCGGTCCTAGAATTGAGAGTCAAATGGTCTTGCGTAGATCACTTGTATAGAAGTCTAAGACTTCTATTGTGAGTGGGTTGTTGTTGATATAGTTATCTTCTTGTGAGCAGGTTATGGGCTTCCTCCTCTAAGGAAGCGAGAGTGTTGTGAGTTGAGTGTGGTGACGAGGTAAGTCTTTGGACTTACTTAGCTCGTATTCCTTGTATTAGCATTGATGTGTGTTTGGTGGTGTGTGTTTATTCTTTATTGTTTATAACAACTAAACCGGAAATAGGATTACCGACCTTATATTATTTTGGCCCAAGTGTATGATAACGGGCGGTGACATCATCTGCCTAGCTCTTGCGAGAGTCTAGGAGTTTCTTGGCGACTAGCCCGTGCTGGTTAGACGGTCGGAGGCATCCGTACCGTTCCATGCCGGTAAGTAGGGACCGAGGCGGGACCACGGTGGTCTCGTGTCACAAAACTAAGTTGAATTAGAACGGGATATGACTTAATAATAAAAAGATAATAAACCGGAATTGTGTGCTTTGAGAATGTTGTGTGTTTATGATGATTTACTTGTGTTTGTGCCTTTCCCATTGATTCTAATGCTTTGAATATGAGCTAACGGTTTTATACCGACTGTTGTAGATTGCATTGCAGGTTAGGATTGCGGCCGAGAGATCCGGAAGAGTGGGCAGCCGGGGTTCCGTACATTTTAGGATTGGGTTTTGGGTGGAGTCGAGTTTGAGTATTGTATTTATTGTATGTTGTATGGCGTTTAGTCTTTGAGGTTGTATCTTCAACTGAAGTCCTTTGTTGTATTCTTTCGGGTTTTTCTTTTCATTTCATAAAAATGTATTTCAGTTTTGGCCTTTATTTGTGCCTTGTTGCAAGATCCGGTGAAATTGTTGTCAAGCTAAGGGTCGGGACCCATTGTGAGGTTCCAACCCGTAGCGCCCCGAGTCCCGCGGATTCGGGGTGTTACAAAAGTGGTATCAGAGCCCTAGGTTGACAACAATGGCACTCGCAATCTTCTAAAGGCCGAATAAGGAATAAACAAAATCCCGCGGGTTTTGAGTTTTCGTTTTCAAAATCACATGCATGAGTCGGGGTAGCATGTACGGACCACCACTCCTTCCACGGATCTCGGCAGCATAGTTTTTTGGATTTTTAGTATATATATATATGTATATATGTAGATATTTATCGTGGACTTAGGATGTTTTTGGACTTTTATTGTATGTGGATTGTAGTTGCATGATGGATATGATTTATGTGTATAGTTGTATATGTGAACGATTATATGTTTTGTACCTTGTATTGTCGTAATGGAATGCCGAATGCGTGATACTAGTAGTAATATGGACTTAGGACTTATGTAGTTATATACACGTATTCCTCTTATATATAGTAGCATATGGAGATATAGGTCCTTTTAGTTGAGATGCTATTATGATATCATCGCCCTTGGACGACGTCGTTTTACATAGGATAGTGTACATACGAGGACGAATATGCTCAAGTATCGAGTTGAGAGCTACGTTTGGGCGAACACCTTGGAGTTCTTGTACTCCTTTAAGAGGATGTCGAAGAGGAGGAGTAGAGTTGTCATAACCAAAGGACGAACAAGTGGAAGGAAAATTCGCGGCAACTTAAGAGAAATCGAGATGAAGACCATACAAGAAAAAGGAGTAACATTAATGTGCAGAAGTGGTTCCAAAGGAACTATGATTGAAAGACAACAAGACCAATGTAGATAACGAACTTAAGTTCTTCTAGAAGACGCGTGGACAACTAAAGATACAAATCGAGAAGGAGATGGATACACTCTAGCAAGGTTAAATGTGGTATTCCTTCAAGACGTGAAGTTCTCTTTGGACGCTCCTAAGCATTGCAGTCAAGACGAGAAGAGTGATCGGACCATTTGCTAAAAATTTAAGACACCGTAAGTTAAGCTTACGAGGTACCAATAAGAAGTGTCAACATTACGAGACTTATGAGAAGAAGGCGTGGTGGAGTTTCACATGGTAAAATTCCCCTAGAAGAGTTGACCGGTTTTCCGTTATGATGATAAGGCTAAGAAACGCCAAGAAGGATGAAGTGTGTATAAATGATGATCTCAAGAAGATGAAAGAAGAAACAAGGAGCTTTTATTGAAGGACTTAAGATACCGACCAATAGAAATGCGAGAGGATAATGACTAACATTAGAGATGTTGAGAAGACACATTTACAAGATATCACGAGAAAAAAATTAAGCCTATGTAAGCGGGGCGTGTGAAACAACAAGGCCAAGAAGATATAGTTATCTTATAAAGAAAAGGAAGCGTGGAATGAAGAAGGAACTATTTAAGGTAAAGTACACCTAGAGGGTAGTCTTCATGAGAATGGTAACATGGAAGTATAGAAGAATGGTGAGCCGTTGAACTTGAAGAAGGTCAGCTATAAGCTAATCGACAACAACAAAGAACGCGCTTGTGCAGGTTTTCTATGGATGAGTGTGGAGGGAAAGAGTAACCCAAGTTGTGGAATCATATAAGAATGGTAACAAGAACTTGAAATATTTTTGGTGGTTCAAAGTTAGTAGTGAGGAGTTGTATGGACAAAAGTGCGAGTGTCTTAACCAAGTAGCATTGAATGAGGTCAAGCATGTAACTATAACATACCCCTTAGGGAGAGATTGTAACGATCTGGTGAGACCTTCTTAGGTAATGAGATTGGCATATGGGAGAACAATACGAATTAGAGGTTTTAAAGTTTGACCACGGTAAAGGGGAAGTAGTGAATCAAGAAGAAGGTAAGGTGTCATGGAGGTGGTACATAAACAGGAGTATATAGAGGATGCAAGGTATGAATTGGATAATATGTTACCGCGGGCAAGAGATAAGTCAAGTTTCTAAACTCAAACAAAAAAGACATGGTGGCTATGACGTGAAAGAGAGGACCTAGATTAGGGCAACACTGCAAGCTTAGAGTTATGATGTTAGTACGTGAAGATGTAATGAGTTTGATAATTTTTGGGGAGTTTCTTCTTGCATTTTCCACGGGGCATACTTGCACGGTTGTGAAGTTGTTAATGGGATACCGAGAGATGCATAAGGTGACCAACTAGAGTAAGAGAAGACCGAAGTTTTGAAGTTTGATGTTGACATGAGATGTACGAGAAGAATATGAAAGATTGAGGTTAGAACATCGACGATCGGATTGACTAACATAAGGAAATGAAGTAGTTCAACATCTACTTGAAGGAATGATGCAAGCTTAGGTGGAATACGAAGAACTCCCCCAACGAAAGAGCGAAGAAAATAAGATTGATTTATTATAAGGCAAGAATCAATCTTGTAGTTATGACCTTTGTGACTGAACCTATGTGGGAGATCAAGAAATATTATTATCACCATTTCTGTGAAGTGAAAAGAGGGATTAAGTTGAAATATTACTTAACCAAGGCTTCAAGAGTTAGAAGACTCGAGCAAGCCCTTGAGTTCAAGAGATGAAGGATCTTTGAAAGAGAACAGTCGGCACTGTAGCTACAGATGAAACAATACACGTGTTTGAAGGACGCCACCCCAACAAATCGAGGTAGATCATTAGTACCATGACTACCTGTGAAGTTTTAAGATAAGGTTCTGTCGGTCCTATTTTATGTGGCGGGAGAAGAAAAGATGAAACAGATATATCACGGATTCCAATGCGTCAGAAGGTGGAATTTTTCCACTAAGGTTGAGCTTGGCGCACCTCCGACATCCAAGACGCCGTATGGGATGACACCTGTGAAGATACGTGAGTCGAAAAAAAAAAAAGCATTTGAGCGACAAGTTGCTAGGACTTGTTGATACAATTTCATTATAACCAAGGCACTGCCATAGAGAACACAAGACGTTATCTTAAACTCTTGATTTGAAGTTATTATGAGAACACCAGAATTGTTGTGAAAAAGACATACAATTCTCTCCATTTGAAATCGATTCCCATGAGTCGAACAAGATAATGGTGAAGGACAAGTGTCCCTTACAACGAATAGACGATATACTCGACCGGTTGCAAGGGTCGGTAGTCTCTTCTAAAAATGATTTAAGATCTTATTGCCACCAATTGAGAATTCGAGATCAAGAGATTGCAAACACGGCATTCCGTACAAGGTATGGTCACCATGAGCCTGTAGTGATGTCATCGGGGCTTACTAATGCCCCGTATAAGATATTTTGGTCTACTTTCGCAGAAGAGAGAAGTGGTATGACAAGTTGTCTAGGGGTGACAACCCCGAAGGATGTGAAAGAAGTTACAAGTTTTCTTGGATATGTTGGTCATTCCCGGGTTTGTGGAGAGATCCTCCAAAGTAACAACATCAATAGCTAACCTACGTTGGAAGACAAAGGAGTTTTGAAAATGGACAAGGTCATAGAGTTGTAAAGAGTTTATAAAAGAGTCGTTGGGTATTTGTTTTGACATTGCCTCGAGGTATGATGGATTTTGTGTTTTACAAGTGATTCTTCAAGACAAGGTCTGGGTTATGTACTGATGTAAAAGTGAGAAGTAACAACCTACATGCCTTGTTGGTAGAAGTAGTGGGGAGTAAAGTACTCTCTTCCTTACTTGGAGCGTGCAACAATTATTAAGGAAACGTAACATCAAAATTTTGGTTTGATAAGAACCAAAGCCAACGGTGTGAATTGGAAGTCCGATCTTCTTGGTTAGAGACAAGCAAAGAAGAAACATAAGGGAAATGTTGCATTGAGAAAGACCCGAGAAGAAAGTTGAGTTTCTGATATATCGGAGTTTTGTGAGATCATAACGTTAGTAAGAAAAGTAGTTTACCGGTTGGCATAGCCGTCAAGAGTAATGGATGTTCACCCGGGATTTCATGTGTATCAGTCTAGGAAGTACAAGTATGACTTGAGATGTATTGCCGATCCTCATGATCTAGTGGCAGACGAAGAACCATTGAGGCTAATAGGAAGACGGAGGATAATATCTTTGGTTGAGTTTTACGCGGAGCTAGTAGCGTTGATAGAATCGACGGGCTAAACTTAATTCTTCCCTTAGTTGAGTTGCGCATATGTGTGATGTTATATGTTGTTTGTGCCCTGTGCGAGAATGTGTTACCTGACCTGATATTCTTTTGCGATGACGAATTAAGCAGTTAGTGTATATATTAGAAGTTATAAGCCTCCCTAGTTTTAGAGTTCATACCTCGGTCTTAGGGACCGAGAAGTTCGACGCATAGCAAGTTTCGGGACGAAACTTGTTTTTAGGGGGATTTGATGTAACGCCCCAAATTTTGGCGCGTTTTCGATATTTATTTTATCCTGCTTCTATCGATATTTTCTGAGCTTAAATTTTTTTTTTATTAAAAATATTTGTCGATGTAAAACATTTTTCCCGTTTATTGTTGATACGTTCTCGTATGTTCGTATTATTATTTTCGGAAAAGTTGAAAAAGTTTTCTGATCCGAAAATCCCGTTCTGAATGCTTTTTGATCGAGTTTTATTTTCTTTTACTCATTTCCTTTATTTATTTATTTATTTATTTCTTCTACCTTGCTTCTCCCTCCACGCTAGGGCCTGATGGCGTGTCTGCAACTATGTCTACCCCTATCTACACACTCAATCTCCCCATCTGTTTCACTCTCCATCTTTGCCCCACCTCTCACTCACCCTCCACTTCTCAATGCCCGCAATGCCTCTCATTCCTTGTCGATGGTCACAAGCCAACACTACCATTCATCTGCATTTACTGTTAGTGAGAAGGAGCTCTGTAAGTTTCAACAGTGAAAAATGGCTTCATTGAGCTCCCCAACAACCTGCTTCCTCAGCACAAGAACCACCCAAACATTGGCTCCAAATCAAGATGTCGAGATTTGCGGCTTCTCCGAAGAGTATCTCCAAGAAACTTGGAATGAGGTCTAGTTCATTTATAATTTCAGCTGCACACAAGGTGAAGTTGATCAGTCCATATGGCCTCTCCTCTCCTTCTATTCTGCTGCCACCAGGAACCCCCATTTGTGCCATCGGCGGAGGAGCCCAGCTGCTCTGACTTTGCCGCCGCCAGGGTGAGAATGCAACAACCCCCTACTCACTCATCTCTTCCCTTGTCTGTCTTTCTTTCTTTCGGCATCCACGACGCCGGAGAGCCCATGGGAGCCGCCATCGAAGCCCACCAGAGGTCGCCGGAATAAGCCCGCCACCTGATTGGCTGCCATGCCCTCCCTCGTCTTTGCAGGAGCCGCCAACCCTGCATCGCCCAGCCTGTGTTCTCTTCGTCGCCAACACCGCCGGAACTCCAGTCGAAACACCAGCGTCCTCCCTTTCTCGCTGTCTTCCACCACCGGACCTGGGGCCTTGCCTGTCCCAAGCCGAAGCGAAGCCCCGCCCTGCCGCCGTCTGCCTCGCTGCCAGGGCCTGCAGCCTCTGCGTTCTTCCTTTGTGCGATGCAAGGGTTAGAGTAACCCTTTTCCTTTTTTTTTAAACCGGGCCCTCAGTTTGGTGTTAATTACAGATTTTACCATAATATTTGGTATAATTATATAATTGACCCATATTCTATATAATCTTAGTTTTGGGCCCACAGTTTCTGGAATTTGATATTTATACCCCTGCATGAATTTAATTACATATTATGGCCCAAGGTTTTTCTTTCGGAAAATGTATTTATGGGTTTTAAATTTGGGATTTACTTGAATTATATTCTTTTATATATATATATATATATATATATATATATATATATATATATATATATATATATATATATATATATATATATCGTATATGTTATGCTCATGTTGGATTAATTCCGGAGTATAACTCAAAGATTAAATTACGGAATTTGAACGTGGGCTTTGAAAACGACTTTTACCTTGGGTTTTCGATGTTATACAATTTGCATGGAATATATATTTACGGTTTTAACTTGGGTTTTAAAAGTGGGGTTTTCCGTAGATTATATATGTTCATTATTCCGTTCAAATTTAGCTTATAAGCTAAATTTATTTAGTTTGGTGCTAGGTTCGGAAGCGCCCCGATAAAGGCCTAACGAGTCCAAGTCGACATGCATTGAACGACTTCTGTCATTTGACGTCGCGTGAGTATTCTTTCGCCTTGATCTAGTTATGTTAAGTTTTAGTATCATGCTAGGGTGGATCTAGCATAACTTAGAGTTAATACCAAGTAGTGGTTATGGACCTTAGGCGAGTTTCGAGGATTTGATATTGTTTGGTTGATTGATGTTGATTCTAAACTTGAAGTGTTGGTTATCTTGTGAGGTTGTTATAAGGCTTTAAGTTATATGGTTGATCTTGTGAGCGTTTTGAGGCTCGAGGTGGGGTTGTATGATCTTAGGGGATTTTGGAGTTTAGGTATGACTTATCCTAGTTGCGTTGTGAGTTATGATCTTGCGAGATCCGAGGGTTTAGAAGTCTTAGGACTTCTAGCTTGTGTTGAGTGTGATTTGAGCATGAGGGATTCTAGGATGCGGTCCTAGAATTGAGAGTCAAATGGTCTTGCGTAGATCACTTGTATAGAAGTCTAAGACTTCTATTGTGAGTGGGTTGTTGTTGATATAGTTATCTTCTTGTGAGCAGGTTATGGGCTTCCTCCTCTAAGGAAGCGAGAGTGTTGTGAGTTGAGTGTGGTGACGAGGTAAGTCTTTGGACTTACTTAGCTCGTATTCCTTGTATTAGCATTGATGTGTGTTTGGTGGTGTGTGTTTATTCTTTATTGTTTATAACAACTAAACCGGAAATAGGATTACCGACCTTATATTATTTTGGCCCAAGTGTATGATAACGGGCAGTGACATCATCTGCCTAGCTCTTGCGAGAGTCTAGGAGGTTCTTGGCGACTAGCCCGTGCTGGTTAGACGGTCGGAGGCATCCGTACCGTTCCATGCCGGTAAGTAGGGACCGAGGCGGGACCACGGTGGTCTCGTGTCACAAAACTAAGTTGAATTAGAACGGGATATGACTTAATAATAAAAAGATAATAAACCGGAATTGTGTGCTTTGAGAATGTTGTGTGTTTATGATGATTTACTTGTGTTTGTGCCTTTCCCATTGATTCTAATGCTTTGAATATGAGCTAACGGTTTTATACCGACTGTTGTAGATTGCATTGCAGGTTAGGATTGCGGCCGAGAGATCCGGAAGAGTGGGCAGCCGGGGTTCCGTACATTTTAGGATTGGGTTTTGGGTGGAGTCGAGTTTGAGTATTGTATTTATTGTATGTTGTATGGCGTTTAGTCTTTGAGGTTGTATCTTCAACTGAAGTCCTTTGTTGTATTCTTTCGGGTTTTTCTTTTCATTTCATAAAAATGTATTTCAGTTTTGGCCTTTATTTGTGCCTTGTTGCAAGATCCGGTGAAATTGTTGTCAAGTTAAGGGTCGGGACCCATTGTGAGGTTCCAACCCGTAGCGCCCCGAGTCCCGCGGATTCGGGGTGTTACAATTTTGTTGAACTATTGATTGTTGAAATTGCAGAAATCGGTTCATGATGGCTTCTTCAAGTAGTTCACAAGATGATATTATATTTGTCATTGTAAGTATTAGTTCTCCCATTTGGAAGTATGTTCTTCTGTTGTTTAGGCTCTAAATTTCGTTTCTCAATCTCCTTCTCTTAACTTCTTCGAGAATTCATGGCTATCGGGGACCACCTTATTTTCTTATGTTGGTCTTGGCTTTAGATTTAGGCATTATTGTTTACTTTTGCCTGTGGATCATTGGTTACATATTCTCCTTTGATGATGCTGAGATTATCAAGTTTCTCTCTAACTATGCAAACTTTTTAAAAGTTTTTTCTTTTTTTATGACAGATGGAAGATTTAGTTTGCCGATGTAATAATTCAATAAAAAAATAATTATATGTTTGAAATTGTGAGTTGTTTGATCATTCTAATTCAACAATGAGTATGTCAAGAATCTTTCTGAATCTATAGCAGATGAAGATTTGACAAGGACTTTTGGTGAATTTGGCCCAATAACAAGCGCGAGTGTGATGAAAGATGTAGAAGGATAATTAAAATGCTTTGGTTTAATCAATTTTGAAAAAATAGACGACATTGCTAATGATGTTGAGACTTTGAATGGGAAGAAAATTGATGAGAAGGATTGGTATGTTGGGAGAGCTCAGAGGAAGTTTGAAAGAGAAGCTGATATGAAGGTTCAGTATAAGCAACATTTGAGGGAGGGGGGGGGGGGGCAGTTGATAAGTATAAAGGTACAAATCTGTACATTAAAACTTAGATGACTGTATTGAGGTTTGTAGGTAATACGGTAAGGCCATGTACATCATTGTTATTTTCTCTCTTATTGGTTAGTGTCCTGCGATTCTTTTGCAATCTAGTGGGCCCAATTATGAAAGTGATCCCCTTTCTTTGCAAAGCCATCCATCCATGACAACTCGAGCTTCCTTTGAGACAAGTGACCTTTCTTTTGCATGCAACTATATATTTTTTTATCATAAAGTTTATTCCTAACCAATTTTCACCTATCCCTGCTGAGCCTTTTGTAATCTTGTCTAATAGACAATGTAAATCATTTGCTGGTTAGAAACGATTATTATCTTGGTTGGTGTTTGCTCCAAATGGTGTGTGCAAGTTTTAAATTTATAACCCAAGACGTTTGCTAAAAACAAGGATGCGAACCCGCAGTGTACGGGTCAATCGTAGTAAAAGCAAGAAATTCCGGGGTGTCGATCTTAGGTACTTAGGTGAAACCTAAGCAAGTATAGGTAGTCTATGTAATTACTAACTACAAAGGCGATTAAAGCAAATCAAAGATGATAAAAAGTCAATTAAGGAAATATGCAATTCTAGGGATTAAAGCATCTAGTTGTGGTTCCAACTCAAGATCTAAAGATAAAGCGGACAAAGCTGATATTTTGCAAAGGGACGGTGTTACTAAAGTGGAATAGATCACCGGGTAAGTCTCACTACTCACAATCCCAAACCGCAACTCCTATTACCGGGTAAGTCTCAAGGAATCAAGGTAAAGAACTATAACCTCAAACCAACACACCACCTAAGGGAATAGAATCAACCTTTACCGGGTAAGTCTTAGGCTAACTCACAAAGATGGGATGAAAGCACACTCAAACCCCAATAAAGGATAAACCTTTATTACCTACACTTATGATCTTTGGTAAACAAACAAAGGAATTACCGGGTAAGTCTCATCCTAGGATTGCATTGAACTAGGAAATGTGTAATAAGAATAGGATTTGGCAAACTCTAACACTTAACTCTCAATTTCGGATCAGATAGGTCACCTCGGTTAGAAGAATTCCACCCCGGCTGAGATGTTCATCGACTGAGCGAGATGTTCTAGGGTTAAGGATAAAGACTCGAGCTTTCAGGGTCCTACTGGAATTTAAGATTATTCTATCATTGTTTTTCCCACAACCTTCAACCAATCACCCTAGAATCACACAAAGAAATTAGCCAATCATCATCATGAAAGCAATAATCAAATATAAGGGAAGAAAGTGAATAATTGAACACAAAAACCTTAAGAACAAGACTTCAATAACTGAATCAATTATCAATCAAACAAGCGTTCCTTGGATCAAAATCCAATAAGAGAATCAACAAGAAGGGAATCTAAGAGAATCTTACAAAACCCTTCACAAAAGCTATAAAAAGCTATCAACTTCCTTCCTTCAACCTTCCTTCAACCTTCCTTCAACCTTCCAAAAATCCTTCCTAACTGTTGTATGCTCTCAGCCCTCTAAGCCTGGTCTAATTTGTGGAAAATCCAACCCTTTATATAGGAAAACTACCCTCCTAAGATAAGATATCTTAAAAAGATATTTTCCTAATAAAATATATCTATCTCTCATAAATAAATCCCCAAAATATATGATCTTCCTTCCAGAAATCCAGCCTAAAAATATAAGATCTCTCCTTCCAAAAATAAAAGATCTCAGCAAAGAATAAAATATATCTCGCCGCGTCCAAGGTGTTCGCCTCGGTCGGGACGCTCCTCTGGATCACCTCGGTCGAGATGGTACTGAAGCTGACCGAGGTGGCTCTAAACTGAATGTGAAATCTCTCAAATCTGGTCCAAAGTAAATCTTTAATCCAATTCCATGCTTCCTGGATTCTTCCTTAAGCTCCTGAATGTAGCTCCAACGACTCCTTAGCTCCTTTAGCTCCATTTTGATGCAAAACGTGCCATTTTACCTACGATTACAACTAAACTTGGTGTAGACCTCGATTCCCGCAAAGGTAGATGAAACGACGATATAATCATATAATATACATCCAAACATGAAGATTATTGAAGATAAAACGTCTAAACAGGTCCCAAAATATAGACTATAATTCATGCTATCAAAATACCCCATACTTAGCCCTTGCTTGTCCCCAAGCAAGTTCCAAATCTAAAATACAAGATAGAATGGATTATAAGTCATAAAGATCAATGAAAAAGTCTTTCAAAACATTTTAATGGTGTGCTACAATCATAGATCACTCTAAGAGAATGCTTCATGGAATTTAAAATCAAAACATGCTCAAAACATTTTATAAATATAAGAAAGTTGTTCATCTTTGCATAAAATCATAGAATGCATAATAAATCATAATTATCGAAATTAATCGTGTATAATCCAGTTTAAACCACCAAGTCAATCAACAAGCTCGAGGTCTCAAGGTCTTTTCAAGAGAAGGTCAAGAAACGTGTGAGGGTGGGATGTATATAGGGAATGTGGTGCTAGAATGTGGGAAAAGGATATTTACTTCACTTCCTTTTGAACTTCAACATCTTCCACCAATAAGCTTTGCTTATTTACTTTTTACTTTTCTTTTTGGGATGCATGGTCATTGTATGTGCATCAAACCCTTGATGCACATACCATGACCCGTTAGGAAGATCGCTCAATCCGACTTTGGCAAGACACAAACACCCGGCTATGTGAATGGTGCCGAGTTACTCATCATCATGATTGACTACCCCAAACTTATTTGTTTCTTCCTAACTTTCAGCCAACATCTCAACTTTTCTTTCACTTGCTTGCTTCCAAATTCCCGGATAGGTAAAGAGAGGCAAATATGTATATGAGGGGCTAAAGCATGATCAAGAAGAAGAAGAGAAGATAATGAATTGCCTTGGTCTTTCCAGGAAGAAAGTGAGAGAACTCATCATGTGGTGTCAACCTTCAAATTCAACATAATTTGGATAAAAACAAAGTATTAAACATGCCAAAATTTCAAACAAAGCATTTAGCAACTTAAACATATCATAAAACCTTTCAAAAATTTAAAGAATTCTAAACCAGTCAGCAAACAAAATCATCACTGAGGTCATATCCAGATAAGAAGCACAAAAATCATTTTCTAAAACTGTTCTAGTTAAACCACCTCGGTCGAGATGTTCTAAGTCAACCGAGGTACTGTACCTCGATTGGTCAAAGTCACATCGGTCGAGGTCATAAATTTTTTTTTTTCAAACTAGTTTTTGACGTTTTTCTCAATCAAATAACCTGTATGCATGCATGTAATCTCAGATAAACACATAGAGCAAAATAAAACAGTAGATATCCATCAAGAGTCAAGTCATACATCCACATAAGTCAAATAAATACATACCCACATACCCCATACTTGGGACACATTGTCCCAATGTGTCAAATAAGTCTAAAGAATAGAATACTCACCGGATAAAGCTGAGCTGCATAATAAATAAATAAAGAAAATCCTGCAAGCTCTCAAGCATCTAATCCCGATCTGGTGGTGGTGGTGGTGGCACGTACGGTACTGAGATGGGTCGAATGGGTAGCCCATGACATGCTAAAACTGAATCTCAGCCATCGTGTGTTGGTAGTGTAGTCTCTTCTGCATCTCTCTAATGCCCAGGGACAAGGCAACGTAAGAATCTATCATCTGATCTGTCAGATCATCGATCCGGCGGTGAGCAACTGGATCCCTCTGCATGCGTACCTCCAAAATCCAAAACTCCTCCGGTCACCATGTAGTACAGACTCAGCAGCTCACCTTGTCTGATCTTCTGGGGCGCCTCAGTACGCGCCAGAAGAGTCTCGCTAAAGATCCTGTGAGCAAGTCTAAAAGCCAAGTGGAAGATAATCCGCTCCCTGGAATCTCCAGGTCTCCACCTGTCAGCGTGCTCAACCACGTGAGCTATCTGTCCCCAAAACTCTCGAGCTACAGCTCGAGAAGGAAAATCAACAACAATGGGGGTCGGGAAGCCAAAGATATCCCGCCAGTGGTCCATAGGAACTAGATAGTTCCGGTTCATCAACCAGTACTTGATGACGCGCTCGGTGGGCAAGTAAGTGATGGAGCTAACAAACTCCAGTGTTGGCTCAAGATAGGCTGGAGCTCTAGTCTCAGTGAACTGCTCCAGCCCCACCGCGGATATCATCCGCCTCAGATCCTCATCAACATAGAGGCAGTCAAATGTAGAAATCTCCAGGAACCGTGGTGCAACCACTGGACGTGCCGCTATGCGGTCATAGTCTACCTAGTGATGCTCATGGATCACCGGTATAGAGCGGCGTGAAGAAGGAGAAGGAGAAGGAGAAGGAGAAGATCTGTCTCTCAAGACCAACTGCCTGTCAGAACTCATCTTTGTCACACACTGTCAGACCACCTCGGTTGCACTGACAACTCTCAAGAACACCTCGGCCGAGGCACATGCCGACTGGACTGAGGCGAAGTGTTGTGCGATCGTTTCTCTCAAAAATCCAATTCTTTTCCCCCAATATCACTACCAATTGTTCCTATGGGGTACTTAATCCTTTTCCAGCACAATGCAGGGGCAACCAAAGCCCAATTTGATAAAAAACAATGAAGGAGAGAGTTTTAGGGTTTTTTCTCGAATTTACCCCAGATTTGGTCGATTCGGTGCATTTTTACTGCAGATTGGCGCTTGCAAATTGATCTTCTATCCTTTCCTCTCCGTTTGGAAGCGAGAATCGTCGAAAACGATCGAAAATCCAAGAAGCGAGGCGAGATGTGCGCCGCGGTCGAGAAGGTGAGAGAGGGAAGAGAGAGAAATCTCAGCCCCCTTTTATAACCTTTTCTAGAACTGCTGTCACCTCGGTCGAGATGGTCTCGACTAGACCGAGGTGGTACGGACCGAGGTGGATCTTCAGTAACCCTAGTCGCCTCGGTTGCTCAAGAATCATCTCGGTCAAGGTGCTGTGACAGCAACCGAGATGTGTCTCAGTCGAACTCCGTCTTCTCAAATTCTCGAACTTCTGTCCATCCAGTGTTGCTCCTGGGTTGTATTCCTTCCTTAGATGTCACCTATTGTCTGTCTAGGACGCTAAAAACAAAGCAAAGCAAAGCAAAGCAAAAGCAAACTATCTAAAGCTAGACTAGAAAAAGGGAAAAGAAAGCAATACCTTGGGTTGCCTCCCAAGAAGCGCTTGATTTAAGGTCGCTAGCTGGACCGTACGGCATCCCTAAACAAGGTATAGTGGTGCGACCTCCTCAACTGGGACTTCTGGTTTGTATTTCTTAAGTCTATGACCATTGACCTTGAAGCTTCCACTTGTTTCTCCCCAAATCTCAACTGCACCATAAGGGAAAACATGTTTCACAACATAAGGTCCGGTCCATCTAGATTTCAACTTACCTGGAAAGAAGTGGAGGCGGGAGTTGAAGAGTAGAACTAAGTCTCCTTCTTTAAGCTCCTTAGGAATGATACGCTTGTCATGCCATTTCTTCATCCTCTCTTTATAGATCTTGACATTCTCATAAGCGTTCAAACGCAGCTCCTCCAGCTCATTGATATCCAATAACCACTTCTCACCGGCTTCCTTGATGTCGAAGTTCAACCATTTGATTGCCCAATACGCCTTGTGTTCTAACTCAACGGGCAAATGACAAGACTTCCCATATACCAAATTATAAGGGGTGGTACCAATGAGAGTCTTGAATGCGGTCATGTAAGCCCAAAGAGCGTCGTCCAGCTTCATGGACCAATTCTTCCTTGTCCTAGAGACGGTCTTCTCTAATATCGCTTTAATTTATCTATTTGAGATCTCGACCTGTCCACTAGTTTGAGGGTGATAAGGGGTTGCTACCTTGTGGGTTACCCCATACTTCGATAGAAGTGCTTTGAACTTCCGGTTGATGAAATGTGTCCCTCCATCGCTGATGATGATGCGTGGAGTTCCAAAACGTAGAAAGATAGTCCTGTTAAAGAACTTCACAACCACCATGACGTCATTAGTGGGAGAGGCAATGGCTTCAACCCATCTAGAGACGTAGTCGACAACTAGGAGAATGTAGAGGTTCCCTCCGGATGATGGAAAAGGTCCCATGAAATCTACTCCCCATACATCAAAGATCTCTACCTCTTGTATGTTATTGAGTGGCATCTTGTTCCGCCTAGATAAATTCCCTGTTCTTTGGCATGCATCACAAGAGACAACAAACGATTGCACATCCTTAAATAATGTAGGCCAAAAGAAACCGGAACATAATACCTTGGCGCACGTTTTGTGAGCGCTAGCATGCCCTCCACAAGGAACTGAGTGACAATGTCGTATGACGCTAGTAACTTCATCTTCCGGAATGCATCTTCGAAGCATCCCATCCGGACCTCTCTTGAATAGCAGCGGTTCATCCCAATAGTAATGGTGTACATCCTTAAAGAATTTCTTCCTTTGAGCGTACGTCAATCCGGGTGGTATTTCCTGGCAAACAAGATAATTAACAATGTCAACATACCAAGGTCCTTTATTATCAGAAATTTGGTGGAGAGAATGTTCCACCAACTGAGGATGAATGTCAGAAAAGGGAGTAAGAAGTTTGTTATTCTCACTTGACATCATCTCGCTTTCGACCTCGGTCGAGGTCCAGAGAGGGTGACCGAGATGTTCTTCAGTCAAGAACACCTCGCTTGGTCCAGAAGGTGCCTCGGTCGAGGTGCTGCAACTGGGACCGAAATTGGAGATCTTCTTCTCCTGGATTAGTTTCTCAATTTTAGCTCCTGGATCTTCTTCCAGCGCCTTCAAGCTTCGTATATCTGCATCACAAGAAGCATATATACCTTCCTCCATTAAGCTAAAACTAATAACTTTTTCAAGTGGATCTTTAATAAGGATAGAGCTCACCAGTTCTCTTAATTCTTCTTCATCATAGATGTTGAAGATATCATCTCCTAGCTGCTCTCCCTTCATTGCCGCAAGTAATGCAAACTCCACTTCATCTCCGCCAATGTTGAATTTTAACTTGGCGTTCTTACAATCAACATTGCAACCCGAAGTTGCTAGAAACGGCCTCCCGAGAATGATAGGAACGGGATAATCTGCGGGAATGTCAAGTACAACAAAGTCTATAGGTAAATAGAAGTTACCTAACTTAACCGGAACGTCTTCCAAAATGCCCACGGGATGGGTAATGAAGCGGTCCGTCATGTATAACCGTACCTTCACCGGCTTGGGCTCTCCAAGTCCGATCTTAACACATAGCTCCAGCGGGATGATGCTCACGCTGGCTCCTAGATCACACAAGGCTTCACAAGTGACATCCCCAACTTGAATGGGAATGCAAAATGAGCTGGGATCTCTCAACTTGGGTGGCATCTTCTCCTTCATGATTTGAATGAGCTCCGAGGATTTAGATGTCATCCTTACTTCACCAAAGTCTTCCAACTTCCTCTTCCTTGATAGAATTTCTTTCAAGAACTTTCCATAGGCAGGCATCCCTAGAATAGCATCAAGGAAAGGGATATTAATGTGTAGTTTATTCATCAAGTCAAGGAACTTACCAAAATGCTTGTCTAGATGTGCTCTGGCCCTTGACTGGGGGAATGGAAGTGGTGGTTTATATGCAGGAGGTGGAACATAAACTTCAGTTTTCTCCTCCGCTTTCTGTGGCTCCACCTCGGTTGGCATCTCGGCCGAAGTGTTCTTCGACTGTACCTGGACCGAGGTGGTCTTCGTCTGTACTAGCGTCGACCGAGGCATTGGATCTGCAGTCTTCAGTCCACTTCTCGTCGTTATTGCCATGATCTATCCCTTGGGGTTTCTTTCCGTCCTTACTGGAAGCTTCCCTGGATCTCTTGGCGCTTCATTCGCCTTGTTAAAGAATTGTTGTTCTAAGGCTTTTTGTGCCTTCGAAAATGAAGTCATGGATGTCTCCATAGAGTTAAGCTTGATCAAGATGGCCTCCAGCACCGCATCTTTCTTTTCCGGCTGGGACGAACTCGATCCTTGCTCCTGGCTCTTCAATGGAGTAGAAGAGGAAGAGAGGAAAGGATTAGAGGAGTCATTCGAATTGGAGTTAGAGTAAGGGTTACTTGAATTTTGGTTGTTTGCTCTCCAATTATTGCTGTTGGATCCTCTATTGTTGTTGTAGTTGTTGTTCCGGGAACCGTTGTTGTTCCGATATCCATTGTTGTTCCTCGAGCCTTGATATCCTTCATCTTCTTTCTTGGTTTGAGCAACCAAAAGATCTTTCAATTGCTTCACATCATTTTTCAAAGAAGTGAGTTGATCATTGTTTGGAGCATCTTGAAAGTTGACTCTTTTAACTCCACCTTCAGCTCCTTATTGGGAGTATTTCTCCATGTGTAAAGCTTGCTTCTCTATGAACTCCCAAGCTTCGTCAATCGGCATGTCCATGAACGTGCCGGCAGATAGTAGTTGAAGGTTGAACTGGGTGTTTCCGTCCAGTCCCTTGAAGTATATCTCCAGCAACTCTATCTTTGGAATTCCATGATGTGGGCAATCCAAAAGAATGTCTTTAAATCTCTCCCATGACTTGGACAAGCTCTCCTTGTCCTTCATGATGAATGCATTAATCTTCCCTCTCATTTCAGCGGTTTTAGAGGGGGGAAAGAATTTAGTTAAGAACTTCGTCGTCATCTCCTCCCAAGTATTGATTTTTTCTGGAGGAAGAGATTGATACCATGTAAGCGCTCTATCTTTCAAAGAGAAGTAGAAAGGCCTTAGCTTGTAATTGTTATTTTCCAGCCTTGAAGGTCTCAAGGTCTCCATCAAGATCTCATAGTTTTGTAGATGTTGATGCGGAGATTCCCTCTCTAGCCCTCCAAACTGGCATTGGCGAATCATGGAAAGAACTTGCGGTCGAAGTTCATAATCATGCTCCATTGGATCTCCTAGGTTGACTCCTGGACGCCTCAATTGCTAATTGAGGTCCATCCTTTGCCCTAGGGTCTGTGGAATACCTGCAAAAAGAGCATCTCGGACTGGCATCCGAGGTGGAAGTATCTCGGCCGGGGCAGCAGGTACTGGATTCTGCATCAGTCGAGGATCTGGAACTGGGTCTTGCCTCGGTCGAGTATTTGGGTTCGGTCGAGGTAGATACTGGTCTCGTAAAGCTGCCATATCTGCTTCAATCGCTTCCGTCCTTACGCGAGTTTCTTCCTTTTCCAGTCGTAATTCTTCTTTACTGAGGCGTAGTTGTTCCAATGCCTCCTTTAATTCGGCCTCAAGATCGCGATTATCCTGATTGGCCATCTTCGCTTCTTTCAAGCGTCTTTTGTATGTCTTTTCTGGTTTGGGATCGTAAGGAACGATTTTCTTCCTAGTGCGGGTTCTTCGCGTAAACCTAAGAAAAAGAACCTGCGAAAGTCACTCAAGTAGAATGGTTAGTAGAAACAGGGGCAAACGCCCCGAAAGCCAACCGCAACCGGCTCGGTCTAGACCAAGTCCCCGGCAACGGCGCCAAAAACTTGTTCGCTCCAAATGGTGTGTGCAAACTTTAAATTTATAACCCAAGACGTTTGCTAAAAACAAGGATGCGAACCCGTAGTGTACGGGTCAATCGTAGTAAAAGCAAGAAATTTCGGGGTGTCGATCTCAGGGACTTAGGTGAAACCTAAGCAAGTATAGGTAGTCTATGTAATTACTAAAAACAAAAGCGATTAAAGCAAATCAAAGATGATAAAAAGTCAATTAAAGAAATATGCAATTCTAGGGATTAAGGCATCTAGTTGTGGTTCCAACTCAAGATCTAAAGATAAAGCGGACAAAGTTGAGATTTTGCAAAGGGAAGGTGTTACTAAAGTGGAATAGATCACCGGATAAGTCTCACTACTCACAATCCCAAACCGCAACTCCTATTACCGGGTAAGTTTCAAGGAATCAGGGTAAAGAACTATAACCTCAAACCAACACACCACCTAAGGGAATAGAATCAACCTTTACCGGGTAAGTCTCAGGCTAACTCACAAAGATGGGATGAAAGCACACTCAAACCCCAATAAAGGATAAACCTTTATTACCTACACTTATGATCTTTGGTAAACAAACAAAGGAATTACCGGGTAAGTCTCATCCTAGGATTGCATTGAACCAAGAAAGGTGTAATAAGAATAGGATTTGGCAAACTCTAACACTTAACTCTCAGTTTCGGATCAGATAGGTCACCTCGGTCAGAAGAATTCCACCCCGACCGAGATGTTCATCGACTGAGCGAGATGTTCTAGGGTTAAGGATAAAGACTCGAGCTTTCAGGGTCCTACTGGAATTTAAGATTATTCTATCATTGTTTTTCCCACAACCTTCAGCCAATCACTATAGAATCACACAAAGAAATTAGCCAATCATCATCATGAGAGCAATAATCAAATATAAGGGAAGAAAGTGAATAATTGAACACAAAAACCTTAAGAACAAGACTTCAATAACTGAATCAATTATCAATCAAACAAGCGTTCCTTGGATCAAAATCCAATAAGACAATAAACAAGAAGGGAATCTAAGAGAATCTTACAAAACCCTTCACAAAAGCTATAAAAAGCTATCAACTTCCTTCCTTCAACCTTCCAAAAATCCTTCCTAACTGCTGTATGCTCTCAGCCCTCTAAGTCTGGTTCAATTTGTGGGAAATCCAACCCTTTATATAGGAAAACTACCCTCCTAAGATAAGATATCTTAAAAAGATATTTTCCTAATAAAATAAATCTATCTCTCATAAATAAATCCCCAAAATATATGATCTTCCTTCCAGAAATCCAGCCTAAAAATATAAGATCTCTCCTTCCAAAAATAAAAGATCTCAGCCAAGAATAAAATATATCTCGCCGCGTCCAAGGTGTTCGCCTCGGTCGGGACGCTCCTCTGGATCACCTTGGTCGAGATGATACTGTAGCTGACCAAGGTGGCTCTAAACTGAATGTGAAATCTCTCAAATCTGGTCCAAAGTAAATCTTTAATCCAATTCCATGCTTCCTGGATTCTTCCTTAAGCTCCTGAATGTAGCTCCAACCACTCCTTAGCTCCTTTAGCTCCATTTTGATGCAAAACGTGCCATTTTACCTACGATTACAACGAAACTTGGTGTAGACCTCGATTCCCGCAAAGGTAGATGAAACGACGATATAATCATATAATATACATCCAAACATGCAGATTATTGAAGATAAAACGTCTAAACAGGTCCCAAAATATAGACTATAATTCATGCTATCAGTTGGGTAGATTAACTCCACAAAAAGGTACTCGTAGAGAAAAAACTGACGTATTTGAGGAGTAATAGTTGCTACATGTGACACCTACCATTCAAGTTATGACACGATTCTTGATCTGAGGGTAAAGAAGGGGAGGCAGTGAGCTGATTAATATCCGGGTTAGGGGGCGATAAAAAGGGCGTTTGTAGGGTGGAGTGTTTGGATTTTTTGGACAACAAGATGTTAAATAGGAGGGTGAATTTTACCTTGCAGTTCACGCATAGGAAAATTTTGTCTATGCTAAGATAGGAACTAATTCCACAAGGGAGGTTATGTTTTAGAGGGGAAAAAAGCTTTTCACCAAATGGAGCTGACAAAAACATTGGGGTAGCTGATGGAACTCCTAATTGTTCAATAATTTACCCTTGTTTTTTTCTCCTGTAATGAGGGAAACACCCTTGGGGTTGATAATAAATTAAATAATTTTATTTTCAAAATATTTACTGGCTATTTGCTGACTGCTTTTTTTATTGCGTTGAAATAAGAAAATTGATTTTCTATTTTTGTAAATTCATGAAAAATTGATTTTTGTTATGAGAAATTGTGAATGCTGAAATCTAAAATCACATTATTGTTTATTAGGCGGTCTTTATAATAGTGCATACAAATGGGTTTGTTCCACCTTCAACCAGTATTGCCCCTATGTTTCCATTCTATGACAATTCTGCTACATGGGATGATTTTGGGGAAGTGATCAACACTAATAATTATGTGGTCAAGGAAGAAAATATGGACCAACCATCTATGTAGGTAAAGCATTTTTTGCACTTGCCATATTGACAATACATAGTAAGATGTAACCCAAGCTGAATGCTCACTTGAACCCAAAGTATCTCCAAACCGAAATAATATGACCCAAACCACTAATATGTGACCTTTGTGTGCATGTCATATTTTGGATGATTTTCATTTGCATTAAACCTGGAACATGTAGTTTGCTTTGATTATCTTTAATTACAAACATATACTTCATGTACATAATACAAAGTATTTTGGATTCATCCCCGCGGAAAGTCCTTGCTAGGGGTGTTAACAGGTCAAGTCTTTTTTAGTAAAGAAGGCAAGAGGCTGCAATCAGACTTCACTTAAAATATGTTTAATCTAATTACGACGGGCCTAGAACAACTGATGTTGCTTCCAATGACTAAATACATTTTGACAAGGATCAAGAAGAGGAAGGTGGGTGAGAAAGAGACGGTTTCTTCAACTATGAAGCGGAAAGATGGTGTCAGCCTTGGAAATTTGGCAAAGACTACAAATGATATCATGGGTAAGTGACGAATTTCACAATCATGCAATTTGATCTAACCCATTAGTGTTTGTATTTTCTTTTGAAAGCAGAAATTGAAATAAAATGTTTGATTCATTCATGATGGGGTTGCTTCTAACACGTTGGGAACGATACTCTCCTTGCTTTGGAATTGATACATAGTTTCTCTAATATGTTCTTCAATCCAATTCATAACCCTTTCCACATAATTTGGTTTCAGATCTAAGGTTTCCCCAATTATATCTTCTCTGCAGTATTCAGTTTATCTTTTACCTTTCAATGATACTCTTTGCTTTCTTTATGGTTTCTTACTTTCGGTCGGTGTACTTACTATTTGGCTTAGTATACATGGTTCTTGATCCTTGTGAAACTTTCATGTTTTGCGAGGAACTAAGATTTCTACAATCTTGCTCAGTATTGTGTGATGGATTGATCACTTTTATTTATATTATAATGGAATCATTAATAAACATATTTGTTTATTCTTTTTCTGCAGGAAACATTAATGTATATTGCATAATCTTAGTCTTGTCCAACTTTATTGAAGATAAGGCTACAAAAGCATGCATTGGTTATGTCTATCAATTGATGTATACCGTAGAGCTCCCTCTTTGAATTTGTACTACAGAGCTATCTTGTAATTTTGCTACCCGTTTCCTCATCCAACTATGTCAATAAGTTCCAATCACTTCGGCGTTGTTCCCTGGTTAATCCCCATCATCATATAAGGATAGAAATTTCATTTGCTTAGTTTAAAGTAGGTTGAAATCATTCTTCATTCTCACATTGGTTATTTAGAGGGTTGATCTTGTTCCCTGATGTTGTTTGTGTTTAGGGAATGATCATTTAGTTGGGCATGATCAATTAAACTATATAACTACATGAATTTAACATATATACATATATTTTTCCAATCTTGATCTTATTGTATTTGATTTTGGGAGGACAACAAATTTTTTTGGTGTTTTTGATTATGGATAGTATCGGCCGTAATGATTCACGACGGTCGGACGATGATTCAACTCCAGTCATTTTCAAGGGTACCTGCGTACTCCATATCACCGGAACTTATCTTCAATTTCTCCATTGTAATTTTCGATTTCATCTACGGCGCGCGTGTGAGGCACGCGCGTCTTGACTAATTTTTTTAAAGTATTTATGGTATGAATTTCTGGTATGGTTTTTGGATAAGTTTTTGGTATGGTTCTTGGTTGAGTTTCTGGTATGGTTATTGGTTGAGTTTCTAGTGTGATTTTCGTGTATGGTTTCTGGTTGGGTTTTTAGTATGAATTTCTAGTATGAATTTCTAGTACGGATTCTGATAAGAATTTCTGGTATAAGTTTCTGATATGAGTTTATGGTGTCTGTTTTTATATCTATTTCTGGTATTAGTTTATGGTATCAAGTTTTGGTACACTTTCTGGTACAAGTTTCTAGCTGAATAGGGGAACCCTATTGATGGAATGATGGATTTTGACATTGGTGTGTCTTTAGACTTAGGATTGACCTATCCCGGCGTTGCTCCATATTGCAATGCCAAGTCAGCGACAACTTTTAGAACCCTAATATCAAGAAGAGAATTGCATTTACCTCCTCTTGATTTGAACATAGATTTTGACCTGCATGTGGCGGCATGTTGCTCCTTCCAGTGGTGTGGCGGCTCCGATATCCGGCGAAGAACCCAAAACAAGGTGAGGGAGAGAGAAACAGAGGAAGACTGAGGCGGTGGTTGTGGTCTTGATGATGGTAACAATATGGCTAGGAAGGAAAGAGAGAATGGATCGCTGGTGGTGTCGATATATTGCAAGGGCAAGGGAGGTTGTAGCGAGGACTCCGGTCTCGTGACTGCAATGAGAGAGATGACGATGGATCCCTAGTCCGTGAATGCAAACAAGTGAGAAAGATGACGAGAGAAGGAGTTACAAAGAACGGCATTTAGGGTTTTGGAAATCAAAACCTTTGAACAGTAAAAAAAAGGGGACATTTATGTAATATCCAGAATTTTTATTCCATTTAGTTCCGAATCAATTCGGACTTCGAGCCGTTGACGGTTCCCATTCTATCTAGTATTTCTTTTTTCACAAATTTTATCATTTTATGTAGAATTTAATTCACATAAAATAATAGAATTATATCAAACCCTAAGTCTTATAATTATTTATCATTTTATGTAGAATTTAATTCACATAAAATGATAGAACTATATCAAACCCTAATTCTTATATTTATTTATCATTTTATGTAGAATTTACTTCACATAAAATAATAGGTACATATCAAACCCTAATTCTTATAATTAATTCTTAACGTAGACTTTAGACGAGATCATGACAAGGTTGAGACGAGGTCATGACGAAGCCCGACAACTTTGTGACAAGGTCATGCATGGGCCTGACAAACCCATGACGAGTTTTTGACAAGTTTTGACAAACTCAGCTTATATTTTTATTCCTCTTGTTTCAGCCCATTTCTTTTAATTGCCTTGCTGCAACCCACACAAATGCCAGCCCACCTCTCTTGCTTGCATCCAACCGGACTACTTGTACACTCCAGCCAGTAGGCCCATCGAGAGTCGGCCCAACGAACAGATGGCCTGCTACTCCCTTACGTTTGCTGAGCTGGGAGATCTCCAACGTAATAGCCCCGCAAATCATGCTGAGATACGCCTTCCCCTCTCAGCCTTCACGTCTGCAGATCTTCGGCCCTTCCTCTCCCAGCCGTTACACCTGCCTCCTTCCTCCTTGGCTGCATTCTTCGACCTTCTCCTCTGCGTCCCAACCTGGTGCGACTCAACCTTCCTGCACACAGCTTCTGCATAGGTGCGTCTTTCCCTTCCTTCTCCTATTTGTTCTCCCTATGCTTCTCTTCTGCGTTATATTGCTGCTGAACGAGGACGCTTCTCTGCAGACCCTCTTCGACCGAACAGCCTCGCACCCCCTCTGTGGTTGAGCCAAAGCAGCCCAGCCTCCACAGCTTCTGCTCCTTTCACGAACTGCACCACAGCAACAGCAACAGCAAGCACATTGTCACTAGAAACAGCTAGCTTGATGACCAGATTTAGGTATGAAAGACTGATCCGTTATGGCTGAAATTTTTATATGTTATAGCTGGGATATTGTGGTATAACATATTAAAATTTGAGAGAAATCCAGCTAGTGGTTTAGGATTTATGAATTTTCAAAGATTGGGTCGTAAACAGTTTTTTTTTTCCTGTTGTGCTGAAACTTCTCAAGTGTTGGAAAAACTGCTAGTTTTGTGATCTAGGTTTGGATAAGTTAGACGACTCCTTCATTTCTGATTTTTGGATATGTTTTAGTCGATATTGTATAATATAACATACTAAAATTTGAGGGGAATCCAGCGAGTGGTTTGGGATTTATGATTTTTCAAAGATGAAGTCGTAAGCAGTTTTTCTGTTGTGCTGAAATTCGGTTTTGTGAGATAGTTTTCAATAGGATTTTGATCTCCTTTGCGGCTGAATTTTGGATATATTATAGATAAGATTTTATAGTAGAACGTATCAAAATTTGGGATAAATCCAGCCAGTAGTTTAGGAGTTATGATTTTTCAAAGTTAAGACAATGTGCTGTTTGTTAAGTGTTGTAACCAACTTTGGAAATTTTTGTAGAAGTGATGGTTGAACAGTTTTAAGAAATTCTTGCTCCTAGGAGTAGATGAGATATCATAGATGATCTAGGGAATTATTTCGGAATTTTTATAAGATTACTCGAATTTTATATTTGAAGCCGAAGTTGGACCTTAACGATCTTTCCGAAAATAGGGATATAGGTAAATTGCCAGTTTGTAACCAAACTCATCTTTAGGAGTTAGAATATGACTCTTTAGTCTCAAATAAGAGTTTAGGCATGAATAAGAGAATTTTTGGAAGTTTCGAGACCAAGGGTAAAATAGTCATTTTACCATAAATTAATACTGTAATCAATTCCGTTCTATTAAGACTTACTATCTTAGAAGTCTTGGACTTCTAATCACCTAGAAAGTGTGCTAACACACTTGCCTCCTTTGATAGGCCACTGAATTCCTACTCTACAGATCGATTTGCGAATTAGGAGTCGAGATCTGATTCAGGTAAGTCCACGGACTTACTTAGCTGGCTTCTTGCATGTGTGTGATGTGTATGAGTGGTGTTTGCTAGTTAAGATAAATAACGAAACCGGAATAGGCTGACTTTAGTATATTGTGTTATTGACCCAAGTGTATGATAACGGGTCGTGACATCATCTGCCTAGCTCTTGCGAGAGTCTAGGAGGTTCCCTGCGACCAGCCCAGTCCGGTAGACGGTCAAATGCATTAGTACCATTCCGTGTTGGTAAACGGGGACAGGGATGAGGTTTGGGAATCCCTCGTGTCACAAAATAAGTATCATTAGTAATGACATATCACCTAATTAAAGATAATAAAAGGATTGATTGTTGCATGTTGATTGTGTATGTTGTGTGTTTGTGCTTTTACCTTTATACCTATGCATAGAATGTTAGCTAACGGTTTTATACCGCTTGTAGTTGTCTTGCAGGTTAAAACAGTTGTACAGAGATCCGGAGGGAATGGTCAGCCGGATCCACGTACTTATTTAGTTGGGGACGGGATGTCTTTTGTTCTTCTTATGTGTCGTTTTGGTACCTTTGCTTTGTAAGGCTGATACATATTCTTCATGTATATATTGTTTAAAGTTTTCAAATGTTTTAAATACTTTTGTGCCTTGTTGTAAGATCCAAGTTAAATTGTTGTCAAACTAAGGTCGGGACCCATTGTGAGGTCCTAACCAGTAACTCCCCGAGTTCTCAGAATTTGGGGTGTTACAATTTGGTATCAGAGCTCTGGGTTGGCAACAATGCCACTTGAAATCTTCTGAAAGACCAAATGTATAAAATAACTAGAACCCGAAAGGGGTCTAAAATTTTCAAAACGGATTTATGTTTTCACACATGCGCATAGTCGGGTTGTTGGGTTAGTAGTACGTTGGACCACCATCGCTCTCCGTGGATCTCTACAACTTGGATCGATATGAGTTAGCATATGGACTTATTATGATGAGTATTAATGTATGTTATATATATGTGTATGTGTAGTATGTTAGTATCCTAAAGGATATATTATATCCTTTAGTTGTGATATCATGAAGCGATTATCGTCTCATGATAAATCGGTAGTAGACTTGAAGAGTTTTCAACACGAGACAAAGGACTCTGACCTTGGATCAAGTATTATACTCGGGTGGGCGTCCTAGTAACCCTTGTTAACCATCCAAAGAACTAATAGGCGAAGAAGTAAAGATGTGGAGATAATTTTGACCATAAGTACAATCAAATGAGGAAGAATTCCCGAGTCAACTCAGATAGAAGAAATAGAAGGTCATACAAGGGACTGGGTTGTATGAAGCCGAGAGATGAATTATAAGAACCACGCAAGAGACGACAAGAGTGCGGAGTAGAGATAACAATATTGGAACGAGACAAGTAGAATTGAGTACAACCAAGATTGCGGAATCAAGGACATTACAATCGGAACGGATGCCCCATAGACCATTATGGGCATAAGAAACCAGAAGAGACAAAGTGTCAATCCGGGTATGAGAATCTAAGGTGCACGGAATGAAGATCTAAAATTGAGTGTAAAAGTGGAAAGGCAGACCCCACAAATGTGGAGAGGTTTTGACCTCCTCAGAGATATAAGAAGTTTGAAAGAAACCACGACGCCAATATCCATAGAATGGAAGCCTGTAGCAGGGTCAACGGAGTTTTCGGAAGGCGGTATTACCACCAACACCAGTGAAGAAATCTGTATGAGAGCACGGCCTTGCTAGACTCGAGAGTCTAGGGTAACCCGAATTATCACGGGACCTAAGCTATCAACACAGATGGTCCATGCAAAAGGAACTGCAAGTGGATGATCATTATGGCCATAAGAATTTCAAAGACACTTGCAAGCTATCGTGGAAACTTGAAACGACTATTTATGCCAGATGAATGACACAATCGGACTAGAGAAATGGAGTTAGCCCATAAGAAGTGGAAGGGTGGAAGGTAGAAGAACTAAAGAAGTATAAAAGGATTTTTATGAGCAACTGTTTACCTACTAGCTAAGGAAAATTTTGATAGGTCACAAGTAACACGGAATGGAGACTTACAACTTAATGTAAGAGCAAAAGGTAGACTTCACGGGCCGGGAGACGTTTTGTCTTCTTTAAAGATAAGAATTCTAAGAGGAATCACAATGCCAATATCGAAAGGATCGAAACCCCGTAACATAGTCAATAGAGATTTGGAAGGAAATATTACAAACAACGCCGATTAAGGAACCTGTGCTTGTGAGAATCGTGTGGTGGACTCAAGAGTCCAAGGTAACCCCCATTTATAACAGAACATAGGTCATCAACACAGACGGTCCCTGTAAAGGGACTACAATTGGGATGTAATTAAAAGTCACCAGAACTACAAGACGCTTACCATCTATCGTGGAGTGTTAGGAACGACTTTTGACGTCAAGAGAATGGCACAGTGAGACTTGAGAAACAGACTTGTCCCAAAGGAAGCAGAAGAGTGAAAGAGGACGAACTAAAGAAGGATAAAAGGATAAATCTAGTAGGTGATGTGCACCAAAAGTTTAATACCAGTAGAGGTAGGAAATTGAGATAAGTCAATTATAGACTGGCCGATGTCAACCAAGGACGTGCAAGTATTGTTTGGTATTGGCGAGTTGCGCCGTTAAGAAGAGATATTTGTGACTGTGGATCTATGGAGTAGCTTTACCGGCGCCTTAGAGGATTTCCTCAAGTAAGCAACGACAACCTTCTTGGATGAATTAAAAGTATAAAGAGAAAAATTTTAAGGGTTACTTCTTGGCTAGTTAAGATCAAACTCCGGTCAAGTCAGGGAGTTTGGATCCGTGGTAGAAGAATTAAGAAAGTAAGCGGAAGAAGTTGTTTTTTTTCAATCGTTGTTCTATTTTCTTAAGGCAATTAAGGAAGGTATCTGGTACTTCATCCGGTTAGGACTTAGGGTATAATTGGAAGAAAGAGTTTGAGGTTAAGCACTTGGGACTCACAGAAAATGTCCTTATGATTTATGAGTGACAACAAAATTATCAGAGTAGCACAACGAAAGTGTTGTGGGTCCTAACCCACAAAGCTGAAGTTTAAGATGATGATAGTTGGTGAAACGCATTTCGCTTGGAAGGAACGTGAGATAGGTTACGGAGAGTGATTGAAAATATTGTACGGGAGCTGTATCACCGTGAAGTTAGACGGAAAAGTATGTGCATGTAAGAGGTTATAGAAGGAGATTAGTACCCTATTATGGATTCAAGTGAATAATGACGGCTTGTCACATGTTGTCAAATAACTAGTTTGGAATCCAATACGTAACGGAGTACGTTAGAGCGAGTTCTCTTGATGGATTGAGAGAAGAATTAACGATGTAATAAAAGTATTATGCATGGTTTGCACTAGAAAGCTCAAAGTGAGTAACTACCATCCTGAGTCGAAGATACATAAGAAAGAGAAGCGACATGAGCATACTTGCAACCTAGTAACCGTGCTTAAGAGAAGCATAATCTCGGAGTAGATTTTTTTGTGTAATGTTATGTCGGAACAAAGCCTAGTTGCGTTTTGAGTTAGAGGGCTATAATAGTCCGATAAAAGGGCAGGATATAAGAGTGCTATGTTGATAGTGTGCTAGCATTAATAGAGTAGTTATGATCAAATAATGGTGATATGAGATCACTTTGTGTCTAATACCGTCATTCTGGACATATTCTATGTCACTTAAGATCTTGGAAAATGCGTGAGAAGCCTAAGTTCGAGTTAACGATATATTAGAGATCTATAAATAATATAATAATGCCAAGTGAACAAAGAGGATGACCACTAGATTTGATTTTTAGTTGTCTCAGTGTTAGACTTGAAAAGGGTAAAGGTGATGATTCCTTACCTGAGGAATAAGATGACTGAGCAATATTAAAAGACAAGACCAAGTGGGTCGTGATACGAAGAGCATTGAGCACTTGGTAAGTGTTGGTGGATGTCCAGGACCTTTGACCTGAGTGTGTAGTCAGAACCTTTTCAGAAGGCCGGAAGCAAGTGGTCATAACGAAAGGGAAGAAAGTTGAATAGATTAGAGTCCGTAAGGTCATCAAAGGATCTGGAAGTGAGTTGTGTAAGGAAACCATTGAAGTTTTAAAGCGGTTTAGAAGTGACTGATGGACTAGTATTCCTCACCCTATTGGAGAGTGTAGCTTCAGTTTTCCACGGAGACTAAGTTTGGGAACTGAGTTTGAGAATTTCAGTTGGAGAGATACCTATCAGACGCGAGTTAGGTCATCAGATTAGAGGATCAGACAGTTAAGTCGGATGATACCGGTGAGATATCTGGTAACCACTCTAGAACGTGGTAGCAGGAGCTTGTGATCTAAATACCTGAAAATATTTAAGATTTAGTGGTTTTATGAAAAGCTGATAAGACTACCTAAGATACTGGGGATAGTAAGAGGCGCAACCATTCAAAGACCTATGTAGTGATAGTTGTAACCTCGAGAGTGACGAGTTATGGCTTCACCTTGGATGTGTGATATTGTTTGACTACTTGTTTATTTCATGATTGAATGCTTAGTCAGTGATGTGTGTTTTTGATAACCTTGATGTGCGGGATACTTGGATGTGGAAACGACGAGACTTTTGTGTAGTGATCAAAAACACCCATTTGGTGTCTTAAAGGCCGATCAGGATTGTCTTACCCTAAGTTTCGGGATGAAACTTATTTTGAGGGGGATCTGATGTAACGACCAGTTTTGTTTTTCGTTACGCTTTGATAGGGTTAGAGAAGTTTAGGAAACGAATAAAAATTTAGTGAGACTAGGACATACCAGTTTATTTATGGAAGTCGTTTAATTAAGTACTTTGTTCAATTCTAAGTTTCGGGACGAAACTTATTTTAAGGGGGTACTGATGTAATATCCAGAATTTCTATTCCATTTAGTTCCGAATCAATTCGGACTTCGAGCCGTTGACGGTTCCCATTCTATCTAGTATTTCTTTCTTCACAAATTTTATCATTTTATGTAGAATTTAATTCACATAAAATGATAGAATTATATCAAACCCTAAGTCTTATAATTATTTATCATTTTATGTAGAATTTAATTCACATAAAATGATAGAACTATATCAAACCCTAATTCTTATATTTATTTATCATTTTATGTAGAATTTAATTCACATAAAATAATAGATACATATCAAACCCTAATTCTTATAATTAATTCTTAACGTAGACTTTAGACGAGATCATGACAAGGCTGAGACGAGGTCATGACGAAGCCCGACAACTTTGTGACAAGGTCATGCATGGGCTTGACAAACCCATGACGAGTTTTTGACAAGTTTTGACAAACTCATCTTATATTTTTATTCCTCTTGTTTCAGCCCATTTCTTTTAATTGCCTTGCTGCAGCCCACTCAAATGCCAACCCACCTCTCTTGCTTGCATCCAACCGGACTACTTGTACACTCCAGCCAGTAGGCCCATCGAGAGTCGCCCCAACGAACGGATGGCCTGCTACTCCTTTACGTTTGCTGAGTTGGAAGATCTCCAACGTAACAGCCCCACAAATTATGCTGAGATACGCCTTCCCCTCTCAGCCTTCACGTCTGCAGATCTTCGGCCCTTCCTCTCCCAGCCGTTACACCTGCCTCCTTCCTCCTTGGCTGCATTCTTCGACCTTCTCCTCTGCGTCCCAACCTGGTGCGACTCAACCTTCCTGCACACAGCTTCTGCATAGGTGCGTCTTTCCCTTCCTTCTTCTATTTGTTCTCCCTATGCTTCTCTTCTGCGTTATATTGCTGCTGAACGAGGACGCTTCTCTGCAGACCCTCTTCGACCGAACAGCCTCACACCCCCTCTGTCGTTGAGCCAAAGCAGCCCAGCCTCCACAGCTTCTACTCCTTTCACGAACTGCAGCACAGCAACAGCAACATCAAGCACATTGTCACTAGAAACAGCTAGCTTGATGACCAGATTTAGGTATGAAAGATTGATCCGTTATGGCTGAAATTTTTATATGTTATAGCTGGGATATTGTGGTATAACATATTAAAATTTGAGAAAAATAAAGCTAGTGGTTTAGGATTTATGAATTTTCAAAGATTGGGTCGTAAACAATTTTTTTTCTGTTGTGCTGAAACTTCTCAAGTGTTGGAAAAACTGCTAGTTTTGTGATCTAGGTTTGGGTAAGTTAGACGACTCCTTCATTTCTGATTTTGGATATGTTTTAGTCGATATTGTATAGTATAACATACTAAAATTTGAGGGGAATCCAGGCAGTGGTTTGGGATTTATGATTTTTCAAAGATGAAGTCGTAAGCAGTTTTTCTGTTGTGCTGAAATTCGGTTTTGTGAGATAGTTTTCAATAGTATTTTGATCTCCTTTGCGGCTGAATTTTGGATATATTATAGCTAAGATTTTATAGTAGAACGTATCAAAATTTGGGATAAATCCAGCGTGTAGTTTAGGAGTTATGATTTTTCAAAGTTACGACAATGTGCTGTTTGTTAAGTGCTGTAACCAACTTTGGAAATTTTTGTAGAAGTGATGGTTGAACAGTTTTAAGAAATTCTTGCTCCTAGGAGTAGATGAGATATCATAGATGATCTAGGGAATTATTTTGGAATTTTTATAAGATTATTCGAATTTTATATTTGAAGCCGAAGTTGGACCTTAACGATCTTTCCGAAAATAGGGATATAGGTAAATTGTCAGTTTGTAACCAAACTCATCTTTAGGAGTTAGAATATGACTCTTTAGTCTCAAATAAGAGTTTAGGCATGAATAAGGGAATTTTTGGAAGTTTCGAGACCAAGGGTAAAATAGTCATTTTACCATAAATTAATATTGTAATCAATTCCGTTCTATTAAGACCTACTATCTTAGAAGTCTTGGACTTCTAATCACCTAGAAAGTGTGCTAACACACTTGCCTCCTTTGAAAGGCCACTGAATTCCTACTGTACAGATCGATTTGCGAATTAGGAGTCGAGATCTGATTCAGGTAAGTCCACGGACTTACTTAGCTGGCTTCTTGCATGTGTGTGATGTGTATGAGTGGTGTTTGCTAGTTAAGATAAATAACGAAACCGGAATAGGCTGACTTTAGTATATTGTGTAATTGACCCAAGTGTATGATAACGGGTCGTGACATCATCTGCCTAGCTCTTGCGAGAGTCTAAGAGGTTCCCTACGACCAGCCTAGTCCGGTAGACGGTCAAATGCATTAGTGCCATTCCGTGTTGGTAAACGGGGACAGGGGCGAGGTTTGGGAATCCCTCATGTCACAAAATAAGTATCATTAGTAATGACATATCACCTAATTAAAGATAATAAAAGGATTGATTGTTGCATGTTGATTGTGTGTGTTGTGTGTTTGTGCTTTTACCTTTATACCTATGCATAGAATGTTAGCTAACGGTTTTATACCGCTTGTAGATGTCTTGCAGGTTAAAACAGTTGTAGAGAGATCCGGAGGGAATGGTCAGCCGGGTCCACGTACTTATTTAGTTGGGGACGGGATGTCTTTTGTTCTTCTTATGTGTCGTTTTGGTACCTTTGCTTTGTAAGGCTGATACATATTCTTCATGTATATATTGTTTAAAGTTTTCAAATGTTTTAAATACTTTTGTGCCTTGTTGTAAGATCCAAGTTAAATTGTTGTCAAACTAAGGTCGGGACCCATTGTGAGGTCCTAACCAGTAACTCCCCGAGTTCTCAGAATTTGGGGTTTTACAATTTACTAGATGTGATAATGCTATGAGCCTAGTTAGTAGAACATAATCTCAAAGAAGCTTACTTAGCAAATTCAACCTCTTTCTTTTGGGTGAATTCATATATACGCATTCATATCTTGTTTTTCTATGATAGTTAAATATTGGTTCCTTGTTATTGCTATATATTTTTCACTATAATTGGTCTTTACTTTGTTTTTTCTTACTTATTTTTTGAGATTGGGTAATGTTTTTATTTACATTGGAATGCATTGGCTTACTCATTTTATATTGTTGATGGTCCATTATTTGTCTATTTGCATTGTACTTACGATAATTACCGGTTCAGAATCTTCAGGTATTCGATCTAGGTTCATTTTGGTTTTGTTTTATTTAGTTTTCCATCTTCTTATTCAAAACTCTTTGGGCGCTACTCCAAATTTTAAGGTTGGTAAAAAAATCTCCTTAAGGTGGTCAATACCAAAACATCTCCCAAGAGTAATTGATCCACCATTTTCCTAAAGTTATAGTTAATGAGGTGTACCTATGTTACATTTTTGAAATTGGCATGATTAGTACATAAAAGTGATACGCCCTGACAAATCAAGTTCCATCGCTTTCTCTTTGGACATATGTAATATTGTACTTCCGTTTCTCTTGTCGTGCATATTGTTCCGCTGATTACTCCATTGATCCTGTCTAAGTTTCGTTAATCCTGTTGTGGAAAGGAAGACGTGAGAGTCAGGTGCAGCTGCTAGCATATTGATCGATGATTGCGAACAAGGGATACCTTTCTAGGTCGTGAGAGTAGCAATGTGTGGTTTTGGTATTCTCTTCATTTTTGTTAAGGTTTTCCCAACTTTGTTCACAACTGTGGCTTTCCTTTGTTATGTCTTTGTTTTTGCGTCTTATTGACCACCTTTAGTAAATTCAAAATGATAAATAGGTGTGTAAAAATTTATATTCATATAATGTAAATAGAGTATGTATAATTTTACATAAATTTTCCTTTTACGGGGTATTTCATAATGAAGGCAGTAGCCATTACATAAGTGATTCATGTAACTATAATTCCATTATAGTGTTGTTGTTGTAGGGGTTGACTTAGAAATGATCATTTTATTCTTCATGTTGTTGTTCAACAAATATTCTAGCAAATTGGATTTTTTATTACTGAAGCAAATGGCCAAAGAAGCATATAAAAAATCAGGCAGATAATCAAATTTGCAAACAGACAAAATGTAAGAGCCTTAGTCTTTTAGGACCCGCACTGCGCCTCAGCTGGGACACAAGTACATAGCCGCCCCTGCGGCCTGTGAACCACCCCCAACGGCCCTGTGGTCCGCCCATGCGGCTCAAGGACCCGCCCCTTCGGTTTCCTACGGCTGCAACCGCCTTCGTTGACTCCTTGACCTTGCTTTCCTTAGCTTCTTATATAAGCTTTCTTCCTTTGCTTTTGGGGCAGGATTTCCTCATTATTTTACAGGCTTCTCCTCCTTACGTTCTTCCTCTCTTCCTCTTCCTCCTTTGATCTTCTTCTTGGATTTCCTTTGTTTGTGTAAGAGAATTGGTTTGAGTTTTGAGCTTTAATGATGATGAGGTTTGTTGAAGTTGAGTTGTGAAAGCTAGTTGTGTGTGTGGTGTGGATCCTTTTCCTCTGTTAGGTTCCAGTTTTGTGAGTTCTTTCTTTTCCTTCTTCTTTTCTTCTTTCCTTTTCCTTTAGATTAGGAATCCACAAGTTTGATCTTGTGTTGGTCTTCCTGTACTGTATTGATGTATACATACATATATATATATATGTATGTATGTGGATGGTGGTTGTTGGCTGGTGAAGAGGTGAAGAAGATCGGGTGAAGGGTTGAAAAGAAGTCAGCCCCTACGCATGCCTGAAGCTGCCCCTACGCCTGGTGTGTGCCGCCCCTGCATGGGGATGCCGCCACCCCTGTGTGGAGTGACGCCGCCCTTGCGCCTCCCTGGTGCTTCGCCCCTGTGTCTCCTTGTCATGCAGGTTCGTCTTGTCCAGGACATACCTAGTGTGGTATGAGTCCATTCCTTTCCTAGTATGAGTGGTTTAGAAGCATGCTAGGTATGAGAATGAGAATGAGAATAGGATGATGATATCATGGTATCGATATATGTCGGTAATGGCTTTAGGGTTTAGTAGGTTGTTGAGGCTTATAGGTTGGACATGATTCTTATGGATCCCTTGGATCTAGGTGTGACCCCTTTGACTAATAGGAGATTTGATATCTCTTTATGCCTTATTAGGCAGTGCTATTCTCCGGATTGGAGTTGATTGTGGTTGAGGTTATCTTAAGGTTGAGGTAAGTCCGTAGGACTTACTTAGCTGCATTCCTATATTGGATTTATGCATGAGTGATGATTGTTATATGCTTGATAGCATGCGTTGTTGATTATTACCGACCTATGGTTTATTGGTTAGCCTCCTTGTAGTAGCAGTGATAACTTTTCCCTTTCATCTTGTAAGGAGTTTGGGAGGTTCTCTCTAGGTCATGCTAATCCTGGTATACGGGATGGTCAGTTCATCACTCCTTATGGTACACGGGAAGTGCGCCGATACTACTCCAAATGGTTGTGGTACCCATAGGCGAGGATGATATATTCCTCGTGTCACATATTTTCATCTATATATATATATATATATATATATATATATATATATATGACTTGAGTGTATGAAATTATAAGATAATTAAACGGGTAAATGTTTGACACCATGATTGAGTGCTTACCGTTATGCATTATCTTATATATGAATGGTTAGCTAACGGTTTTATACCGTGTTGTAGACGCTTTGCAGGATAGGAGGACTGCAGAGTGAGCCATATTGGTGATCAGCCGAGGGCTTCCGTACACTAGGATGTGCGAGGGTTTTGGGAACATTTTGTACTTGTTGGATACGTTGATACCGTTTTGTACTCGGCTATGTTTTGTAAACCTTTTGATTGTACATATATATACAGTTTGATGTATTTGGTTTTAATATATATGTGTCTTATTGTAAGATCCAGTGAACTTGTTGTTAGGCTAGGGTCAGGGTCCATTGTGAGATCCTAGCCTAATGGCACCCCGAGTCCCGCAGATTTGGGGTGTTACAAAGTTGGTATCAAAGTCTTAGGTTGACAACAATGGAACTTGCAATCTGCGATAAAGGTCGAATAGATAAATAAACAGAACCCGAAAGGGGTTTGACTTTTCAAAAGGATTTTAGATTTGAAATGAGTACAATTGTTTTTGGATAGTGTACGAGAAGCCATCACCCTTTTGAGGATCTCGATAGTATAGATATATGTATGCAGATATGTATTCTATGCTTAACTGTGCATGTATGCTGGATTTAAGTATTTATTTATATATATATATATATATCCTTCTAAGTTAGGTATGTACACCTCTTCCTCCAGTAGTTATAGGCCAGGGACAAGTTCCCACTACTGATCCGCCTACAGCGGAGGATAGACCTGAAGAGACCGACCACGTCTCGTTGAGTGAACCCGAGTTTTGAAAATATATACGTCAAGTAGAAGAGTCTGCTAGAGTCGGTAAACCTACCCCGGATTTACCAACATCTGTAGGACCAATTGAAGCTTCCGGATCAAGGAAGAAACAATTGCCAAACTAGTGAGAGATGAAGCAGGGACTTCAAGTATTGGACTGAGTCTGACACAAGGACGGTTGAGTGATCCCCTGTTCACATGGACTCTTGGTAGAGTTACCACCTATTTCAACTGTGGGGTGCCTAGACACAGACAATCGTAGTGTAAGAGATCTTTAGTGACATGCTTTACACGTGGTAAGATAGGGCATCGATCGATATTTTGCCGATGAAATAAGGCACCGCATCAACAAGTTTCCTCCTAGGTTAAGGTTATTAAAGGTGAACGAAGAAGATCGAGTTACCCTTTGGCCGCACAGGTTGCGAAGACCGGACGATTGTGTTTTAACTGTGGTGATCTAGTACATTTACGCCCTGAGTGTCCGTTGGAACCGATAGCTTGTTTTACGTGTTGAGGGCTAGGTCATTTAGCTCCCTTTTGCCGACAAGACAACATTTCTTCTCAGCAAGACTCTTCTCCTGTCAGTACAGCTGGAATAGAGATAGAGACAATGGTGATGACCCCAGTGATACCTAAGAAGCGTAGGTTCGAGTTTTGAATGGTGATATGTAGTGGAGTTTTCGACGTTAGCTGTTACAAGTACCATCCTTGTCTTCGGGACTACCTGTTAGAGTTCTGTATAATATGGGTACCACACACTCTTTCATTTCTGATGCATGTGTTGATAGACTGACCTTGGATACAGTAGAGGGTAGACCTTTCTTGATAGGGTCACCAAATGAGGGTCAGATTAGAGGTACCCGAGAGGTACACGGTTGTCCTATACATTTAGGAAACCGCAATCTAGTTGTGGACTTCTTTGTCATGCCCTTGGTGCATGAAGAAGTCATTTTAGGTGTGGATTGGATGGATAGACATCGTCTTGTGTTAGATGTAGGTAGGAGGACTGTGACAGTCTCTACCGAGTCGGGTCAGATTGAGATTTTCCGAGGTTGGGACCTTGGAAAGTCGGGTATGGTTATTAGCACCGTACAAGCAGTGAGGATGATAGCGCAAGGATGTGATGCCTTCTGATGCTATTCCATAAAGGAGAGTGAGAGTCCAGCGTTAGAGGAAATCCTAGTGGTCTACGAGTTTATAGATGTGTTTGTTGAGCCGTCTAATTTGCCGCCTCAGAGGAGCGTGGACTTCGGCATAGAGTTGGAGCCTGGTACGAGACCGATCTCGAAGGCCCCATACCTTATGGCGCCTATCGAGTTGTTAGAGTTGAAGAACTCGAGGAGTTGGCTGAGAAGGGCTTCATCTTCCCTAGCGTATTCCCATGGGGAGAACCTGTTCTCTTCATGCGGAAGAAGGACGGATCGTTGAGACTGTGTATCGACTATAGAATATTGAACAAGGTGACCATCCAGAACAAGTATCCTTCGCCCCGCATCGATGAATTGTTGGATCAACTTCAGGGAGCGACTGTGTTCTCCAGGATCGACTCACGCTCGGGACATCACCAGTTGAGGGTGAGAGAGCAGGATGTGTATAAGACGGCATTTTGGACTCGGTATGGCCACTACGAGTTTGTAGTGATGTCATTCGTGCCCAGGAATGCGCCCTTCGTCTTTGTGGAGTTGATGAATGGCATATTCATCGACTACTTGGATCAGTTTGTGGTGGTCTTCATAGACGATATACTGGTGTACTCTCGTAGTAGAGAGGAGCATGCAGGACATCTGAGGAATGTGCTGCGAGTTTTGCGAGATAGAGAATTGTATGCCAAGTTCTCTAAGTCCGAATTTTTTATGCCAAAGGTAGCATTTCTGGGTCATGTTGTTTCTGCCAAAGGGATCAAGGTTGATCCAACTTTAATATTTATACCAAGAATAATTGCAAATAGCGAACCCGCAATGTACGGATCAATTGTAATAAAAGCAAGAATTTCAGGGTCGAACACAAGGACTATGGTGAAACAAAGATCAGTAATTCAGGTTGTCAATTAAAAACAAGCAACAAAGCAAAGATATCAAAGATGATGTAATTACCAGATAAGGAGAATGCGGATTCTAGAGATTAAAGCATCCAGTTGTGGTTCCGACTCAAGATCTCAAAAGATAACGTGGACAAAGCTGAGGTTTGCAAAGGAAAGTTATTTCTAAGGTGGGAATAGATCACCGGGTAAGTCTCACTACTCACTATCCCAATCCGAAGATCCTTGCACCGGGTAAGTCTCAAGGTACTAAGGAAAGGAACTATAATCTCAAACCAACACACCACCCCAAGGGAATAGAATCAACCTTTACCGGGTAAGTTTGAGGCTAACTCTCAAAGATGGGATGAAGGCACACTCAAACCCCTAAAGGATAAACCTTTATTACCTACACTCATTATCTTGGGTATACAAACAAAGAATCACCGGGTAAGTCTCATCTTAGGCTTGCGTTGAGCCAAGAAAGGTATAACAAGGACATGATTTGGCAAACTGAAACCTCAACTCAGATAAGGATCAGGAAAAGGCTCGCCTCGTTCAGTTTATGTACCATCTCGGTCGAGATGTTCCACGACTGACCAAGGTGTTCGTTGGTTAAGGTAAAGGCTCGAGCTTTCAGGGTCCACTAGGATAAAGGCTCGTTCTTTCATCGCCTTCCCCACAACCTTCAGCCAATCACCCAAGAATCGCATAAAGAACTTAGCCAACAATCATCATGATAACAATAATCAAATGTATAAGAAAGGAATCAATATATAAACAAGAAAACCTTAACACAAAGGTCTCAATAACTCAATCAAACAATCAAATAAACAATCAAACTGTGTTCCTCAATCACAATCAGAAAAGACAACAAAACCAAACCAAACTAAGAAAATCTTACAACTTCCTTCAAACTCGCTTCCTTCCTTCCTTGATCTTCAACCTTCCAAACTTCCTTCCAAACTTTGGAGAACTTTGCTCCTCGATCTTCCTGAATCTGAGATTCGGAGATAATTTCTCTTTAGAAAATCAACCTCTTTATATAGGAGAATCACCTTCCTAAGATAAACTATCTATAAAAGGCAATTTCCTTCCTTAAAATATCTTCTAATCTTCCAAATAAATCAGCCACAAAGATATGCTTCCTCCAGAAAATCATCCTAAAATATGGAAAATTCACTTTCCAAAAATAGAAGATCTCAGCCAAAAAGAAAGATCTCGTGGCCGTTATAATATTTGCCTCGGTCAAGCCTGTCCTGAAGGTCACGTCGGTCGAGGTGGTATTGTAGCCAACCGAGGTGAATCTTAGTTAAGCGTCAATCTCTCTGATCTGGTCCAAAATCAATCTTCCATATCATTTCTATGGTTCCTAACCCTTTCTTATAGCTCCTCAATGCTCCACAATGTAGCTCCAATGACTCCTTAGCTTCCTTAGCTTCCTTAGCTTCCTTAGCTCCATATTGTTCCAAAACGTGCTATTTTCCCTACAACTACAATGAAACTAGGTGTATACCTCGATTCTCGTAAAGGTAAACAAAACAACATAATGATCAAAGTATATACATCCATACATGCAGATTTTTTAAGATAAAACGTCAAAACCAATCCCAAAATATAGACTATAATACATGCTATCAATGGTTTTCCTCTATGCCATTGGATAATATAGTGATCTTGTTGCTGGAGTTGATGATTCCTCCATGCCTGTGTTTTGAGGTTATAGAGTGTTATAGGTTGATACCTTATGAGCGGAGATGTGATACCTCCAATAAAGGAAGATATACCTCGGCATATAGGTCCGAGAGGATATGGGATCGTGCAAGTTTTGGGACGAAACTTGTTTTTAGGGGGGTGTGATGTAAGAGCCTTAGTCTTTTAGGACCCCGCACCTGCGCCTCATTTAGGACGCAGGTACATAGCCGCCCCTGCGGCCTGTGAACCGCCCCCAGCGGCCCTGTGGTCCGCCCTTGCGGCTCAGGGACCCACCCCTGCGGTTTCCCGCGGTTGTAGCCGCTTTCGTTGACTCCTTGACCTTGCTTTCCTTAGCTTCTCATATAAGCTTTCTTCCTTTGCTTATGGGGGAGGGTTTCCTCATTATTTTGCAGGATTCTTCTTACTCACGTTCTTTCTCTCTTTCTCTTCCTTCTTTGATCTTCTTCTTGGTTTTCCTTTGTTTTTGCAAGAGAATTGGTTTGAGTTTGAGCTTTGATGATGATGAGGTTTGTTGAAGCTGAGATGTGAGAGCCAGCTGTGTGTGGTATGGATCCTTTCCCTCTGTTAGGTTCTAGTTTGGTGAGTTCTTCCTTCTCCTTCTTCTTTCTTTCTTCTTTTCTTTTTTCCTTTTCCTTTAGCTTAGGAATCCACAATTTTGATATTGTGTTGGTCTTCTTGGATATGTATTGATGTATATATGTATATATATGTATGTGGATGGTTGTTGGCTAGTGAAGAGGTGAAGAAGATCAAGTGGAGGGTCGAAGATAAGTCAGCCGCCCCTGCACCTACCTGAAGCCGCCCCTGCGCCTGGTGTGCCGCCGCCCTTGTGCCTCCCTAGTGCTTCGCCCCTATATCTCCTTGTCATGCAGGTGCGTCTTGTCCATGACATACCTAGTTTGATATGATTCCTTTCCTTTCCTAGTATGAGTGGTTTAGAAGCATGCTAGGTATGAGTATGAGAATAGGATGATGATATCATGGTATCGATATATGCTTGTTATGGCTTTGGAGTTTAGTAGGTTGTTGAGGCTTATAGGTTGGATATGATCCTTATAGATCCCTTGGGTCTAGGTGTGACCCCTTTGACTGATAGGAGATTTGATATCTCTTTATACCTTGTTATTAGGTAGTGTTGCTCTCCGGATTAGAGTTGATCGTGGTTGAGGCTATGTTGAGGTATGTCCGTAGGACTTACTTAGCTGCATTTTGTACTTGTTGGATACGTTGATATGGTTTTTTACTCGGCTTTGTTTTGTAAACCTTTTGATTGTACATATTTATATAGTTTGATGTATTTGGTTTTAATCTATCTGTGCCTTGTTGTAAGATTTGATAGCATGAATTATAGTCTATGTTTTAGGATTTGTTTGGACGTTTTATCTTTCATAATCTGCAGGTTTGTATGTATATTATGTGATTATATTACCATTTCATCTACCTTTGCGGGAATCGAGGTCTACACCTAGTTTTGTTGTAATCGTAGGTAAAATGGCACGTTTTGCATCAAAGAGGAGCAAAAGGAGTTGAGGAGTCATTGGAGCTACATCCAGGAAGCATAGCCATGGATTAGAGATTTACTTTGGACCAGATTCGAGAGATTTCACATTTCATTTGTGACTCACCTCGGTTGACCACAGATTCACCTCGACCGAGGTGATCCAGAGAAGTCGACTCGACCGAGGCGAACACCTGGGACGCGGCGAGAATATTTTATTCTTGGCTGAGATCTTTTATCTTTGAAAAGAGATCTTATATTTTTTGGGCTTGGCTCCTGGAAGGAAGAAGATATACTAGATCTTATATTTTACCTATTTTTATGGGAAGATATCTTTCTAAGATATCTTATCTTTGGAGGGTTATTTTCCTATAAAAAGGGTTGGATTTCCACAAATCCAACATCCCGCATACCACAAAACCCGCTATCAGCGCATACGCAACAGCCATACTCCAGTAGGGAGATTTGAAGAACCTTTTTGAAGGTTGAAGAAGGAAGATTTTAGCTTTTATAGCTTTTGGAGGTTTTCTTTGTAAGATTACCTTAGATTTTCTTCCTTATTGTCTTGTCTTGTTGGATTATTATCCAAGGAACGCTTTGTTGTGATATTTGATTCAGTTATTGAAGTCTTTTCATTAAATTCTTCTTGTTCAAATATTCACCTTCTTCCCATATACTTGATTAATACTTTCATGATGATGAGTGGCTAATTTCCTTGTGTGATTCTAGGGTGATTGGCTGAAGGTTGTGGGAAAAACAATGATAGAATAATCTTAGATTCCAGTAGGATCCTGAAAGTTCAAGTCTTTAACCTTAACCCTAAGCATCTCGCTCAGTCGATGAACATCTTGGCCGGGGTGGAATTCTTCTGACTGAGGTGACTTATCTGATCCTAAACTGAGAGTTAAGTGTTAGAGTTTGCCAAATCCTATTCTTATTACACCTTTCCTGGTTCAATGCAAGCCTAGGATGAGACTTACCCGGTAATTCCTTAGTTTGTTTACCAACGATCATAAGTATAGGTAATAAAGGTTTATCCTTTATTGGGGTTTGAGTGTGCTTTCATCCCATCCTTGTGAGTTAGCCTGAGACTTACCCGGTAAAGGTTGATTCTATTCCCTTAGATGGTGTGTTAGTTTGAGATTATAGTTCTTTATCTTAATTCCTTGAGACTTACCCGGTAATAGGAGTTACGGTTTAGGATTAGTGAGTAGTGAGACTTACCCGGTGATCTATTCCACTTTAGAAACACCTTCCCTATGCAAAAACCTCAGCTTTGTCCGCTTATCTATAGATCTTGAGTTGGAACCACAACTAGATGCTTTAATCCCTAGAATTGCATATTTCCTCTATTGACTTCTTATTCATCTTTGATTGTTTTAATTGCTCTTGTGGTTAGTATTTACATAACCATACCGTGATTGGACTTTGTTTCACCAAGTCCCTGTGATCGACCCCTAGAATTCCTTGCTTTTTACTACGATTGACCCGTACACTACAGGTTCACATCCTTGTTTTAAGCTTTCGTCTAGGGTTATAAATTTAAAGCTTGCACACACACCGTCTGGAGCGAACAAGTTTTTGGCGCCGTTTCCGGGGACTTGGTCTAGACCGAGCCGGTTACGGTTTGCTCTTGGGGCACTTGCCCCCGTGTCTACTAACCACTCTACTTGAGTGACTTTTGCAGGTTCTTTCTTAGGTATATGCGAAGAACCCGCGCTGGGAAGGAAATCGTTCCTTACGATCCCGAACCAGAAAAGACATACAAAAGACGCTTGAAAGAAGCGAAGATGGCCTAACAAGACAACCGCGATCTTGAGGCCGAATTGAAAGAGGCGTTAGAGCTGCTACGCCTCAGCAGGGAAGAACTAAGGCAAGAGAAGGAAGAAACTCGCACCAAGACTGAAGCGATCGAAGCAAAGATGGCAGTCATACGAGACCAGATTCTACTTCGACCGAGGGAAGATCTAGTTGCTGACCCTCGACCGATGCAGGTCCCAGTCGCTGATCCTTGACCGGGGCAGATCCCAGTACCTAACGCCCCGGTCGAGGTACTTACACCTCGGATGCCAGTCCGAGGCGCTCTTCTTGCAGGAATCCCCCAGACCCTAGGTCAAAGGATGGACCCCAATCAACAACTGAGGCGTCCAGGAGTTAACCTAGGAGATCCATCGGACCATGACTACGAACTTCGACCGCAAGTTCTATCCATGATTCGCCAATGCCAATTCGGAGGGCTGGAAAAGGAATCACCGCATCAACATCTTCAAAACTATGAGATCTTGATGGAGACCTTGAGACCCTCAAGAATTGAGAACAACAACTACAAGCTAAGACCTTTTTACTTTTCTTTAAAAGATAGAGCTCTTACTTGGTATCAATCTCTTCCTCCAGGAAAAATTAGCACATGGGAGGAGATGACGACAGAATTCTTGACCAAATTCTTTCCCCCCTCAAAGACCGCCGAAATGAGAGGGAAGATCAACGCTTTCATTATGAAGGACAAGGAGAGCTTGTCCAAGTCATGGGAGCGGTTCAAGGACATTCTTTTGGATTGCCCACACCATGGGATTCCAAAGTTAGAATTATTGGAGATATACTTCAAAGGGCTGGACGGAAGCACCCAGTTCAATCTCCAACTACTCTCCGCCGGTACCTTTATGGACATGGCGATTGACGAAGCTTGGGACTTCATTGAAAAGCAAGCTTTGCATATGGAGAAGTACACCCACCAAGGAGCTGAAGGAGGAGTTAAAAGAGTTAACTTCTAAGAAACTCAGCCCAACAACAATCAACTCACGTCTTTGAAGAATGACGTGAAGCAATTGAAGGAACTCTTGGTTGCTCAAACCAAGAAGGAAGAGCAAGGACAGAGGAACAACAATGGGTACCGTAATAACAACAACGGTCCCTGGAACAACAATTACAACAACAACAATAGAGGGTCCAATAGCAATAATTGGAGGGCGAACAACCAAAATTCTGGTAACAATCATTCAAACTCCAACTCTAACGATTCCTCTAACCCTTTCCTCTCTCCCCTTCCTCTTCTTCTACTCCATTAAAGAGCCAGGGGCAAGGATCAAGTTCGTCCCAGCCAGAAAAGAAAGACGCAGTTCTGGAGGCTATCTTGATCAAGCTCAACGCTATGGAGAATTCTATGACTTCATTTTCAAAGGCCCAAAAAGCCTTTGAACAACAACTTGCAAATAGGGCGAATGAAGCGCCAAGAGATCCAGGGAAGCTTCCAGCAAGGACGGAAAGCAACCCTAAGGGCCAGATCATGGCCATAACTACGAGGAGTGGACTGAAAACTGCAGATCCAGTGCCTCGGTCGGTGCCAGTACCGACGCAGACCACCTCGGTCCAGATGCAGTCGAAGAACATTTCGACCGAGACGCCAACCGAGGTGGAGCAACAGAGAGTGGAGGGGAAAACTGAAGTCTATGTTCCACCTCCTGCATACAAGCCACCACTTCCATTCCCTCAGTCAAGGGCCAGAGCACATCTAGACAAGCACTTTGGTAAGTTCCTTGACTTGATGAATAAACTACACATTAACATTCCTTTCCTTGATGCTATTCTAGGGATGCCCGCCTATGGGAAATTCTTGAAGGAGGTCCTATCAAGGAAGAGGAAACTGGAAGACTTTGGTGAAGTTAGGATGACATCTAAATCCTCGGAGCTCATTCAAATCATGAAGGAGAAGATGCCACCTAAATTGAGAGATCCCGGCTCATTTTGCATTCCCATTCAAGTTGGGGATGTCACATGTGAAGCCCTTTGTGATCTAGGAGCCAGCGTGAGCATCATCCCGCCGGAGCTATGTGTGAAGATCGGACTTGGAGAGCCCAAGCCGGTCAAGATTCGATTATATATGGCGGATCGCTCCATCACCCATCCCGTGGGCATCTTGGAAGACGTTCCGATCAAGTTAGGTAACTTCTATCTACCTATATATTTTGTTGTACTTGACATTCCCGCATATTATCATGTTCCTATTATTCTCGGGAGGCCATTTCTAGCAACTTCGGGTTGCAACGTGGATTGCAAGAACGCCAAGTTGAAATTCAACATTGGTGGCGACGAAGTGGAGTTCGCATTACTTGCAGCCATGAAAGGGGAGCAGCTGAGCGATGATATCTACAACATCTACGATGAAGAAGAATCAAGAGAATTGGTGAGCTCTATCCTTACTAACGATCCACTCGAAAGAGTTATTAGCTTCAGTTTAATGGAGGAAGGTATAGATGTTTCTTGTGATGCAGATATACGGAGTTTAAAAACACTGGAAGAGGATCCAGGAGCTAAAACTGAGAAGCTAAACCAGGAGACGAAGATCTCCAGTTTCGGTTCCAGTAGCAGTACCTCGACCGAGGCACTTTTTGGACTGAACGAGGCGACTGAAGAACATCTCGGTCAACGCCTATGCGCCTCGACTGAGGTCGATGGCGAGACGATTTCAACTGAGACTTCCGAAAGTCCAGTTTTTGGATCTACTCCATTGGAAAGAGGAAGGAAGGATCCCCCTCAAAAAGCACCACCAGTTGTGGAGCTTAAACAACTCCCAAATCACTTGAGGTATGTCTTTCTTGGACCAGATTCCACTTATCCCGTAATTGTTAGTGCTTCCCTTTCCGAAGCTGAATTATCTAAACTAATGCATGTCCTGAGAAAGCATCAAAAGGCTTTAGGTTATACAATAGATGATCTTATTGGCATTAAGCCCTCTTTCTGCATGCATAGAATTTTAATGGAGGATGATCATAAGACTTCACGGGAACCTCAAAGACGGTTAAATCCGATCATGAAAGAGGTTGTGAAGAAGGAAATTCTTAAGTTGTTGGATGCAGGTATCATATATCCTATCTCGGACAGCAAGTGGGTTAGCCCGGTGCATGTAGTTCCGAAGAAAGGAGGGATGACCGTTGTGACAAATAAGAACAACGAGTTGATCCCAACCAGGACCGTTACGGGCTGGAGGGTTTGCATCGATTATAGGAAGCTGAATACGGCCACACGGAAGGACCATTTTCCACTTCCCTTCATTGATCAAATGCTCGAGCGGTTTGCCCAGCATTCACACTTTTGCTACTTAGACGGTTATAGTGGATTCTTCCAGATTCCTATCCATCCGGATGATCAGGAGAAGACCACTTTCACTTGTCCATGGGGGACATTTGCTTATAGGAGGATGTCATTTGGATTATGCAACGCACCCGCTACCTTCCAGCGATGCATGATGGCTATCTTTTCCGAGTACATAGAGGAGATCATGGAGGTATTTATGGATGATTTTTCTGTATATGGTTCCTCTTTTGATGATTGCCTATCTAACCTTTCTCTAGTGCTTAAAAGATGTGAAGACACTAATCTTGTTTTGAATTGGGAGAAGTGTCATTTTATGGTTAATGAAGGCATTGTGCTAGGACACCTCGTTTCTAATCGAGGCATTGAAGTCGATCGTGCTAAGATCGAAACTATTGAGAAACTCCCTCCCCCTTGTTCTGTTAAAGGTGTGAGGAGTTTTCTCGGGCATGCAGGTTTTTACAGGAGATTCATCAAAGACTTCTCTAAGATTTCTAAACCTCTAACTAACCTCTTGAATAAAGATGTTGTTTTTGAGTTCTCGCAGGAGTGTCTTGATGCTTTTTACAGGATTAAGGAAGCGTTGATCTCCGCTCCCATTATCCAACCTCCGGATTAGACCTTGCCCTTTGATATCATGTGCGATGCTAGTGATGTAGCCGTAGGAGCGGTGCTTGGACAGAAGAAGGATGGCCGGACCACCGCCATTTACTATGCTAGCAAGACGCTAGATGTAGCACAACGCAACTACGCTACCACCGAGAAAGAATTATTGGCGGTTGTATATGCCTTCGAGAAGTTTCGTTCCTATCTAGTGGGGGCGAAAGTCATTGTCTACACCGACCATGCAGCCATCCGTTACTTGTTGGCTAAGAAAGATGCCAAGCCACGCCTTATTCGATGGATTCTCTTGCTTCAAGAGTTCGATCTAGAGATCCGCGATAAAAAGGGATCCGAAAATTCTGTTGCGGATCACCTCAGCCGGCTACCTGCATCTTTACGTGAGAAGGACGACCCGCCCATAGACGATTTATTCCCCAATGAGCACTTACACTTGTTGGAGCGTTTGATAGACTTACTTACTTCACCCCACGATGGAGATAAAGTATGGGGTGAGGGAACCTCCCATCACATTTGAGACGCATCATGGTCCAGCTAGCGACCTTAAACCAAGCGCTTCTTGGGAGGCAACCCAAGGTATTGCTTTCTTTTCCCTTTTTCTAGTCTAGATTAGATAGTTTTTGCTTTTGCTTTGCTTTGTTTTGTTTTTGGCGTTCTAGACAGATAACATGAAACATCTAAGGAAGGAGCACAACTGGAAGGACAGAGGATCGAGAATTTAAGAAGACGGAGGCACCTCGGTTGCTGTCAGAGCACCTCGACCGAGATGATTCATGAGCAACCGAGGCGACTAGGGTTTCTGACGAACCACCTCGGTCTGAACCACCTCGGTCCAGTCGAGACCATCTCGACCGAGGTGACAGCAGTTCCAGAAAAGGGTATAAAAGGGGCGAAGATTTCTCTCTCCTCGCTTTACTCTTCTCCCTCGACCGCGGCGACAGTTCACCTCGCCTCCTTCGATTCTTGCTCGTTTGCGACGATTTTCGCTTCCAAACTGCGATTAAGGCTTCGAGGATCCCAGTGCATCATCGACCTGCAAGAAAATCGAATCGATTCGGCCGAACGAGGTAAAACAAAACCGAAACCCTACCTCTCCGATTTCGTTTAGATTTGGGCTTTGGTTGCCCTTGCATTTGTTGAGGAAAGGCTTAAGTACCCCATAGGAAGCAGTTGTAGTGATTATTGGGGGAAAAGAACTGAATTTTCTGAGAGAATTAGAATCCAGATTTCCGCCTCGGTCCAGTCGAACTGTGCCTCGGCCGAGGTGATTCTTGAGCGTTGTCAGTCGACCGAGGTGATCTGACAGTGACCGAATTGAAAATGAGTTCTGAGCGACGCCTCACCCTTAGGGATAGATCCTCACCTTCCCCTTCTTCCTCTTCTTCCCGACCTTACCGCCCGGTGATCCATGAGCGACACCGGGTGGATTATGAGCGTATTTCTGGCCGTCCAGTGATTGCACCACGCTTCCTGGACGTGTCCGCTTTTGATTGCCTCCAGGTAGACGGAGACCTTAGGAGGATGATTTCTACAGTTGGGCTGGATCAGTTTACTGAGATCCGAGCCCCAGCCTATTTGGAGCCGACCTTAGAGTTCGTTAGCTCCTTCACCTACCTTCCCACAGAGCATTCTGTGAAGTACCGGTTGATGAACCAGAACTTCATAGTTCCACTGGAGTACTGGCGAGAGATTTTTGGCTTTCCTGAGCCCACTGCTGTTGACTTCCCTTCCCGATCTGTAGCTAGGGAGTTTTGGGGACAGATTGCCCACATTACTGAGCACGCAGACAGATGGCGCCCTGGAGATTCCAGGGAGAAGGTCATCTTCCACCTAGCCTTTAGGTTAGCCCACCGGATCTTTAGCGAGACACTTCTGGCGCGTACTGAGACGCCCTAGAAGATCCGACAGGGAGAGCTTTTTAGTTTATACTGCATGGTTACTGGGGGTATCCCGGACTTTGGCTTGATGTTGGCAGAGGATCTGCACAAGATCAAGGCCAAGAGGAAGGGAGACATCTGCTGCGGAGGGCTTGTCACCCATATAGCTAGCTATCAGGACATGGATCTCAGTGCTTGCACGATGGTGGCGGCTCCCAAGCCGCTTGGGCTGCAGGAGATGATCACTCGGAGGATTCTAGTTCCCCGAGGTTTGACTACACCGTACGTAGCTATGTCGTGGGAGTTGACTGCACCACAGGAGATCAGGTGGTCTGCCCAGTTCACTGTTTATGACCCTCACTATTGGCAGACCGCTTGGGCTCCACTGATGGAGGATTACAGAGAGGCAGCAACTGCCCCAGCTGAGGAGGCAGCAGAAAGTGAATATTTGAACAAGAAGAATTTAATGAAAAGACTTCAATAACTGAATCAAATATCACAACAAAGCGTTCCTTGGATAGAAATCTAACAAGACAAGGCAACAATGAAGGGAATCTAAGATGATCTTACAAAAACCCTTCAAAAGTTATAAAAGCTACAATCTTCCTTCTTCAACCTTCAAAAAAGGTTCTTCAAATCTCCCAACTGGAGTATGGCTGCAGCGGTGTAGTAGGTGTAAGCAAAGTGATAGCGGATGTTCCGGCTGTATGCGGGGTGTCGGATTTGTGGGAAATCCGACCCTTTTTATAGGAAAATTACTCTCCAAAGATAAGATATCTTAGAAAGATCTCTTCCCATAAAAATGGGTAAAATATATGATATAGCATATCTTCTTCCTTTCAAGAGCCAAACCCAAAAATATAAGATCTCTTTCCAAAGATAAAAGATCTCAGCCAAGAATAAAATATTCTCGCCGCGTCCTAGGTGTTCGCCTCGGTCGAGTCGACTTCTCTGGATCACCTCGGTTGAGGTGAATCTGTGGTCAATCGAGGTGAGTCACAATTGAATGTGAAATCTTTCAAATCTGGTCCAAAGTGAATCTCTAATCCATGGCTATGCTTCCTGGATGGTTCCTTATGTTCATGAATGTAGCTCCACTGACTCCATAGCTCTTTCTGCTCCTTTTTGATGCAAAATGTGTCATTTTACCTACGATTACAACAAAACTAGGTGTAGACCTCGATTCCCGCAAAGGTAGATGAAATGGTAATATAATCACATATTATACATACAAACATGCAGTTTATTGAAGATAAAACGTCCAAACAAACCCCAAAATATAGACTATAATTCATGCTACCAAAATACCCCATACTTAGCCCTTGCTTGTCCACAAGCAAGTTCCGCATATAAAAGGAATGATAGAATGGATTATAAGTCAAGAAAATCGATGAAAAGTCTTTCAAAACATTTTTTATGGTGTGCTACAATCATAGATCACTCTAAGAGAATACTTCATGGAATTTAAAATCAAAATATGATCAAACATTTTATAAATATAAGAAAGTTGTTCATCTTTGCATAAAATCATAGAATGCATAATAAGTCATAATTATCGAAATTAATCATGCATAATCCAGTTTAAACCGCTAAGTCAATCAACAAGCTCGAGGTCTCAAGGGCTTCCCAAAAGAAAGGTCAAGAAACGTGTAGGGTAGGGATGTATGTAAGGTAATGTGGTGCTAGAATCCGGGAAAAGGATAACTTCACTTCACTTTGACTTTCAACATCTTCCACCAATAAGCTTTGCTTATTTCACACTTTTTTCTTTTTACTTTACTTTTTGGGATGCATGGACAGAGGTGCATAATAACCGAAGCCTAGGAAATCAGCAATCATCAATTTCTTGAGATGCATCAAACCCTTGATGCACATACCATGACCCGTTAGGAATATCGCTCAATCCGACTTTGGCAAGACACAAACACCCGGCTATGTGAATGGTGCCGAGTTACTCATTATCATGATTGACTTCCCCAAACCTATTTTTTTTCTTTCTAACACTTTCACTTCCAGCCAACTTCTCAACTTTAACTTCACTTGCTTTCACCACTTCGCTTGCTTCCAAATTCCCGGATAGGTAAAGAGAGGCAAAATGTATATGAGGGGCTAAGCATGATCAAGAAGAAGAAGAGAGAAGAATGAATTGCCTTGGTCTTTCCAGGAAGAAAGTGAGAGAACTCATAACGTGGTGTCAACCTTCAAATTCAACATAATTTAGATAAAAATAAAGTATTAAACATGCCAAAAATTTCAAACAAAGCATTTAGCAACTTAATATATTATAAAATCTTTCAAACACATAAAGATTTCAAAACCAGTCAGTAAGCGAGATCTTCACTGAGATCATATCCAGATAAGAAGCACAAAAAAAATCGTTTTTGAAAACTCTCAGTTAACCCACCTCGGTCGAGGTGTTCTTAGGTCAACCGAGGTGAAGCACCTCGTTCGGCCAGAACTGCCCCGGTCGAGGTAAAAAAAAATTTTTGAAACCAGTTTTTTTTTCCAGTTTCGACGTTTTTTCTCAATCAAATAACCTGTATGTATGCATGCAGTCTCAGATAAACACATAGAAGCAAACTGAAGCATAAATATAAATAAATATCCGATCAAGTAGAGTCATACATCACATAAGTGTCAAATAATACATCAATAAACACCCCATACTTGGGACACACTGTCCTAGTGGGTCAAAATAAGTCTAAGGGAATAAGGTACTCACCGGACATTCTGTTGTGGATCTAGAGATCCGCGATAAAAAGGGATCCGAAAATTCTGTTGCGGATCACCTCAGCCGGCTACCTGCATCTTTACGTGAGAAGGACGACCCGCCCATAGACGATTCATTCCCCGATGAGCACTTACACTTGTTGGAGCGTTTGATAGACTTACTTACTTCACCCCACGATGGAGATGAAGTATGGGGTGAGGGCACCTCCCATCACATTTGAGACGCATCATGGTCCAGCTAGCGACCTTAAACCAAGCGCTTCTTGGGAGGCAACCCAAGGTATTGCTTTCTTTTCCCTTTTTCTAGTCTAGATTAGATAGTTTTTGCTTTTGCTTTGCTTTGTTTTGTTTTTGGCGTTCTAGACAGATAACAGGAGACATCTAAGGAAGGAGCATAACTGGAAGGACAGAGGATCGAGAATTTAAGAAGACGGAGGCACCTCGGTTGCTGTCAGAGCACCTCGACCGAGATGATTCATGAGCAACCGAGGCGACTAGGGTTTCTGACGAAGCACCTCGGTCTGCACCACCTCGGTCCAGTCGAGACCATCTCGACCGAGGTGACAGCAGTTCCAGAAAAGGGTATAAAAGGGGCGAAGATTTCTCTCTCCTCGCTTTACTCTTCTCCCTCGACCGCGGCGACAGTTCACCTCGCCTCCTTCGATTCTTGCTCGTTTGTGACGATTTTCGCTTCCAAACTGCGATTAAGGCTTCAAGGATCCCAGTGCATCATCGACCTGCAAGAAAATCGAATCGATTCGGCCGAACGAGGTAAAACAAAACCGAAACCCTACCTCTCCGATTTCGTTTAGATTTGGGCTTTGGTTGCCCTTGCATTTGCTGAGGAAAGGCTTAATTACCCCATAGGAAGCAGTTGTAGTGATTATTGGGGGAAAAGAACTGAATTTTCTGAGAGAATTAGAATCCAGATTTCCGCCTCGGTCCAGTCGAACTGTGCCTCGGCCGAGGTGATTCTTGAGCGTTGTCAGTCGACCGAGGTGATCTGACAGTGACCGAATTGAAAATGAGTTCTGAGCGACGCCTCGCCCTTAGGGATAGATCCTCACCTTCCCCTTCTTCCTCTTCTTCCCGACCTTACCGCCCGGTGATCCATGAGCGACACCGGATGGATTATGAGCGTATTTCTGGTCGTCCAGTGATTGCACCACGCTTCCTGGACGTGTCCGCTTTTGATTGCCTCCAAGTAGACGGAGACCTTAGGAGGATGATTTCTACAGTTGGGCTGGATCAGCTTACTGAGATCCGAGCCCCAGCCTATTTGGAGCCGACCTTAGAGTTCGTTAGCTCCTTCAACTACCTTCCCACAGAGCATTCTGTGAAGTACCGGTTGATGAACCAGAACTTCATAGTTCCACTAGAGTACTGGTGAGAGATTTTTGGCTTTCCTGAGCCCACTGCTGTTGACTTCCCTTCCCGATCTGTAGCTAGGGAGTTTTGGGGACAAATTGCCCACATTACTGAGCACGCAGACAGATGGCGCCCTGGAGATTCCAGGGAGAAGGTCATCTTCCACCTAGCCTTTAGGTTAGCCCACCGGATCTTTAGCGAGACACTTTTGGCGCGTACTGAGACGCCCTAGAAGATCCGACAGGGAGAGCTTTTTAGTTTATACTGCATGGTTACTGGGGGTATCCCGGACTTTGGCTTGATGTTGGCTGATGATCTGCACAAGATCAAGGCCAAGGGGAAGGGAGACATCTGCTGCGGAGGGCTTGTCACCCATATAGCTAGCTATCAGGACATGGATCTCAGTGCTTGCACGATGGTGGCGGCTCCCAAGCCGCTTGGGCTGCAGGAGATTATCACTCGGAGGATTCTAGTTCCCCGAGGTTTGACTGCACCGTACGTAGCTATGCCGTGGGAGTTGACTGCACCACAGGGGATCAGGTGGTCTGCCCAGTTCACTGTTTATGACCCTCACTATTGGCAGACCGCTTGGGCTCCACTGATAGAGGATTACAGAGAGGCAACAGCTGCCCTAGCTGAGGAGGAGGCTGATGATGAGGAGACAGTTGATGAGAGAGAGGGTGGAGTCCCGATGGATATAGGGACGGATATTGTTGGACCGAGTGCGCCTGTCATAGATCTGGACGATGACACTGAGGCTGAGCCCGCACCTGCTGCATCACCTGCTAGACCTGCTAGGCGTAGGACACGCCGACGCAGAGATCCATAGGCTCACAGACGGATCGATGACCTGATGGATCAGGTTATTGACTCATATGCTGCTTTGTCATTGGATATCCGCGAGATGCAGGAGCGGCAGCATTACCAGCATATGATGGCCCAGATTCAGTTCGAGCATGGCATGGGCTATCCATTCGACCCGACCCAGTATCCGTACGTGCTACCACCACCACCACCGGATCGCGACTATTGAGAGCTGCAGGATTTTTCTTTTCTTATTTTCATGCAGTTCAGCTATTTATCCGGTGAGTATTTTTATCCTTTAGACTTATTTTTGACCCACTAGGACAGTGTGTCCCAAGTATGGGGTGTTTTATGTGTTTATGTGATGTATTATTTGACACCTATGTATGACTCTATTGACCGGATATTGATATTTATGATTCACTTTTGCATCTATATGTTTATGTGAGATTGCATGCATACTTACAGGTTATTTGATTGAGAAAAAAAGTCGAAACCGAAAGAAAACTGGTTTTTTTTTATAAAAAAAAATATTTTTTTACCTCGACCGGGGGAGTTCTGGCCGAACGAGGTGTTTCACCTCGGTTGACAATAAATTCACCTCGACCGAGGTGGGTAACAGAAAGTTTTCGAAAACGATTTTTGTGCTTCTTATCTGGATATGATCTCAGTGAAGATTTTGTTTACTGACTGGTTTTGAATTCTTTATGTGTTTGAAAGGTTTTATAATATGTTTAAGTTGTTAAATGCTTTGTTTGAAATTATTGGCATGTTTAATACTTTGTTTTTATCCAAATTATGTTAAATTTGAAGGTTGACACCACATTATGAGTTCTCTCACTTTCTTCCTGGAAAGACCAAGGCAATTCATTCTTTTCTCTTCTCCTTCTTGATCATGCTTAGCCCCTCATATACATTTTGTATCCCTTTACCTATCCGGGAATTTGGAAGCAAGCGAAGTGGTGAAAGCATGTTAAAAATTGAGAAGTGGGCTGGAAGTGAAAGTGTTAGAAAGAAAGAAATAGGTTTGGGGAAGTCAATCATGAGGATGAGTAACTCGGCACCATTCACATAGCCGGGTGTTTGTGTCTTGCCAAAGTCGGATTGAGCGATATTCCTAACGGGTCATGGTATGTGCATCAAGGGTTTGATGCATCTCAAGAAATTGATGATTGCTAATCTCCTAGGCTTCGGTTATTGTGCACCTCTGTCCATGCATCCCAAAAAGTAAAGTAAAAAGAAAAAAGTGTGAAATAAGCAAAGCTTATTGGTGGAAGATGTTGCAAGTCAAAATGAAAGTGAAGTTCATCCTTTTCCCGGATTCTAGCACCACATTACCTTACATGCATCCCTACCCTACACGTTTCTTGACCTTTCTTTTGGGAAGCCCTTGAGACCTTGAGCTTGTTGATTGACTTAGTGGTTTAAACTGAATTATGCATGATTAATTTCGATAATTATGACTTATTATGCACTCTATAATTTTATGTAAAGATGAACGACTTTTCTATATTTATAAAATGTTTTGAACATGTTTTGATTTTAAATTCCATGAAGTACTCTCTTAGAGTGATCTATGATTATAGCACACCATAAAAATGTTTTTGAAGGACTTTTCATTGATTTTATTGACTTATAATCCATTCTATCTTGTCTTCTATGTGCGGAACTTGCTTGGGGACAAGCAAGGGCTAAGTATGGGGTATTTTGATAGCATGAATTATAGTCTATGTTTTAGGGTTTGTTTGGACGTTTTATCTTTCATAATCTGCAGGTTTGTATGTATATTATGTGATTATATTACCATTTCATCTACCTTTGCGGGAATCGAGGTCTACACCTAGTTTTGTTGTAATCGTAGGTAAAATGGCACGTTTTGCATCAAAGAGGAGCAAAAGGAGTTGAGGAGTCATTGGAGCTACATCCAGGAAGCATAGCCATGGATTAGAAGTTTACTTTGGACCAGATTCGAGAGATTTCACATTTCAGTTGTGACTCACCTCGGTTGACCACAGATTCACCTCGACCGAGGTGATCCAGAGAAGTCGACTCGACCGAGGCGAACACCTAGGACGCGGCGAGAATATTTTATTCTTGGCTGAGATCTTTTATCTTTGGAAAGAGATCTTATATTTTTTGGGCTTGGCTCCTGGAAGGAAGAAGATATACTAGATCTTATATTTTACCTATTTTTATGGGAAGATATCTTTCTAAGATATCTTATCTTTGGAGGGTTATTTTCCTATAAAAAGGGTTGGATTTCCACAAATCCAACATCCCGCATACCACAAAAATCCGCTATCAGCGCATACGCAACAGCCATACTCCAGTAGGGAGATTTGAAGAACCTTTTTGAAGGTTGAAGAAGGAAGATTTTAGCTTTGATAGCTTTTGAAGGTTTTCTTTGTAAGATTACCTTAGATTCTCTTCATTATTGTCTTGTCTTGTTGGATTATTATCCAAGGAACGCTTTGTTGTGATATTTGATTCAGTTATTGAAGTCTTTTCATTAAATTCTTCTTGTTCAAATATTCACCTTCTTCCCATATACTTGATTAATACTTTCATGATGATGAGTGGCTAATTTCCTTGTGTGATTCTAGGGTGATTGGCTGAAGGTTGTGGGAAAAACAATGATAGAATAATCTTAGATTCCAGTAGGATCCTGAAAGTTCGAGTCTTTAACCTTAACCCTAAGCATCTCGCTCAGTCGATGAACATCTTGGCCGGGGTGGAATTCTTCTGACCGAGGTGACTTATCTGATCCTAAACTGAGAGTTAAGTGTTAGAGTTTGCCAAATCCTATTCTTATTACACCTTTCCTGGTTCAATGCAAGCCTAGGATGAGACTTACCCGGTAATTCCTTAGTTTGTTTACCAACGATCATAAGTATATGTAATAAAGGTTTATCCTTTATTGGGGTTTGAGTGTGCTTTCATCCCATCCTTGTGAGTTAGCCTGAGACTTACCCGGTAAAGGTTGATTCTATTCCCTTAGATGGTGTGTTAGTTTGAGATTATAGTTCTTTATCTTAATTCCTTGAGACTTACCCGGTAATAGGAGTTACGGTTTAGGATTAGTGAGTAGTGAGACTTACCCGGTGATCTATTCCACTTTAGAAACACCTTCTCTATGCAAAAAACCTCAGCTTTGTCCGCTTATCTATAGATCTTGAGTTGGAACCACAACTAGATGCTTTAATCCCTAGAATTGCATATTTCCTCTATTGACTTCTTATTCATCTTTGATTGTTTTAATTGCTCTTGTGGTTAGTATTTACATAAGCATACCGTGATTGGACTTTGTTTCACCAAGTCCCTGTGATCGACCCCTGGAATTCCTTGCTTTTTACTACGATTGACCCGTACACTGCGGGTTCGCATCCTTGTTTTAAGCTTTCGTCTAGGTTTATAAATTTAAAGCTTGCACACACACCGTCTGGAGCGAACAAGATCCAGTGAACTTGTTGTCAAGTTAGGGTTAGGGTCCATTGTGAGATCCTAGCCCAGTGACACCCCGAGTCCTGCGGATATGGGGTGTTACACGAAAAGTCATGGTTAATACTTTTTATGTAGAGAGGGTTTAATAGGTAAGCAAGAAAAGCAAGTTTGATATCAGTTTTGCATCCATATTTAGGGTCACAAATCAAAATCAAAGTACATATAGCAATGGGTACAGAGGATGTTCAACACAAGCACAAAAAAGTTTGATGTTGCATCAGTTTTGCATCTATAGTTAGGGTCATGGTCAACAGAATAGTACATATAACATATATTACAACGTATTGCTACATGGGGGGGAGGGGGGGCGCTATTAAGGGAAAACGCCTGGTTTTTCGCGTGCTCTTGTTCTGCTTTAGTTTTTGAGTTTTCTCCTTAACGGATGCATTTGATTTGAGGGCTTGTTTGTGTTTGTGTGTATGTGTAGACTGGTAATCACACACTAAGTCATTTCCTTCTTTTATCGTGACATTATTGCTTCTTTGTAAGGGTTGTGGTGAATCCTTGGCCTCCTATACCCCTACGATGATAATTGATTGTAGTACTGTAGCCAACACCGCTGAATTTCCTGAAATAGGCATTTGAGCCTCTTTCTTTTTTCTTCTTTGCATGTCGCTTGATTATTTGTTTGTGGAAGAGAATCTTTGTATCTTTTGGGCGATTGAAAATCCCTTCTTTTTTTATGTTGTCCCCGTATCTTGAGCCCAACTTTTGATTTTTAGAGGATGAATCGATCAAAATTTGAAAGTGACGAGAGATCGAGCGAGTTTGAGGCTATCGGGGTATGTTATTAGGGTTTGAGGATTTTCTATCGAGCGTGTGAGGCACACTCTTTTTTCTCTGGGAAGGGAGACCATTTAGGAGACGAATCTGTTTGTTGTCAATGATCTTTTGCTTTAATATAGTACATATATATATATATATATGTGAAGAACCATTAGACGAATATAAAGGATAAAAGTTACTCTAGAAGGGGGGTTGGATAGAGTATGAGAACTTTTCGCAAAAACCTATCTCAAGGCTTTGAAACTTATTTCAAAGGCCTTGATGTCGATCTGAGCTCTTTGTGACACACTTTGATTTCAAGGGCTTTGAACCTGATTTCTAGGGCCTTGAGTTTGTTCACCTGCAAAACAAAGTTAGTAACAGTAAAGAAGATAAAGTGCTGATGTAAAAGATCGACACGAGGATATGTTTACGAAGTCCGGCTCTAAATAGCCTACTCTCCGTCCCAAGGTATAGCCGTAGGATCTAACTATCTATTATCAGCTTCAAAGAGTCCTAGATACAAACTAGAAGAAATCTCCTTCGTCTCTCACTATAGCCAACACTACGATCTAGCTCAAACTCTTTACCTTGCTATAATAGCCTAGTTACTTCGCAAAGTAACACACACTCTAGTATAACACTCTTTAGATATTCCAATGGAGTTATCGAGTTTTATCTCTCTCTAGGGGATAACGCTTTATGTAAAAGAGAGAAAGAAAAACTTGTTTGATCGAATGAAGATGTTTTGGATCGCTTGAACACTATGAATATTTCCGTATAAGCTTGTGTATCTTGTTCTTCAATCGACATCTTCATTTATAGTCTTGTATGGAGAGGTCTTCTAACCGTTGGGAAGATGACCGTTGAAGATGATTCTTCTTCTCCATGAAAGCCGCTTCTTAGTTGAGATGAGGTAGACATTGTAGATCTTCTATCGTCTTCATCTCCTTAAATTACATTGATCTCTCTTGTCCATAATCTTCTCGTACTTGTTGTGAAGATATTTGAAATCCGTTGAGAGAAGATCTTTTGCGCTGTTAGTTAAGAATCAAATCTCTTTGGTCGGTTGAGATCTTCTTTGATCGTATCTTCTTGTTGGACATATCTTCTTAGAAGATCTTCTTTGATACGTGGTAGATTTAGTTTGTTGAAGTTTGAATTCCTTCAGCATGCGTTGTTCCGATTGAAGTTTCAAGGCCTTGGCATCTGATCCCTTGAAATGACTTTCAAGGCCTCTTGTCTTGAATCTCTCTAAACTCTTTGTCTGTCCCTTGTATCCAATTTCAAGACCTCCGAAGGTCCCTTGAAATGTGTTTCAAGACCTACACAAATTCTAAACAAACTACCAAACCAAAATAAGCAACTCGATATATAATCAATAAATTGTTAGTATATAAAATCACTTCGTTTGTGTTTAAGTCTTCCATCATCATCACCTATACAAATATGTAATCAAGGTGGAGTTTTCAATCTCCCCCTTTATGGAAGACAACACAAAAATATCGTACCTGCATTGTAAGGTTAGCGATACATATATGAATATCAAACCAAACTTAAAATGCAGAATGCAAAGATATCGAAATTTCGGATCATGTATTTCTCCCCCTTTGTCTTTCAACAAGGGAGAAAAATAGTTAAAGAACGGAAATTTTAAAGATTGCAGCCCCAAAAAAGTATTTCATAAAAACCACCACAAAACAAATTAAGTTTTTAACACATCAATCCAACAATCATCAGCTCAGTTTGAATCCTCCTCATAAAACCTCCTTTTTCCCTTAGTTGAAGATTTTTTATGGCACCAATCATCCATTTCAGAAGCTAAACGTCGTCTCTTTTCTTCAGCTCTTCGTTCCTTAACCACCTCATATTCGAGCACTAGTAGAATAGTTGGCTCAACATGGGTAGGATAAAGAATAAAGTTATTTTGTACACGATGTTTGCAGTTCATTAGAACATTTTCTACTTTTTCTTGAGTATGTTGAGCTACATTCCAGTCATAGGTAGGATTCTTCCCATGGTGGTCAAAGTAAGAGCATTCATGAGATACATTTCATTCACCTTAGCATTCATAGTGGATAGTCGTTCATGATTTGCATCCAGTCTTCTCTTAGTGTCAAACTGGAAATCCGATAGTTCACGATTCAGACAGGTCAGCTCTTTTTCACATCTATCTAACCTGATTTCTGGAGTAGGAGTAGAAGATGTTGGAGCTCTAAAGTTGGAAGTGGAATAGCTCCTTTTCCCTTTAATGTTCATGTTCCTGCAAGTGTCTTCTCAATTCCTAGTTATTCTAAGTAGGATTCGTCAATCTTGCCAAGGATTGGCTGTCGATCTTCAGAAGATGTATCAATTGTAAAATAGTGAAAGATCTTGGGCAGAAGACATAAGGTAAAGGAATGGCTCGCTTAGAGTTAACAAAGTGTATCATATGGTTGATGATGAGATTAAGTACATCAATGTCTAACCCAGACATAATCAGATGAATTATTTCCAAGGATTGATCAGTCAGAAGCTCTCTTGAGTTTGCACGAGGAACAACACACCGAACAAGAATGGTAAATACAATTTTAGCATCTAGGGTTAGGGAAGTATGAGTAAGCTGGCGTGAGGTTGAATTGGGAACCTGAAATTTCTCCTTAGCGAGTCGAACACTCTCTGATCGTGAGGGATGAGTAAAAGAGATATTTGTAGGAATTCTTAAAATCTTACCCAAAACAGAAGAAGTGAGAAGAATTGGTGTACCTTTTATAGATGTTTCAAGAGTGATAATTGCTTTGTCCCGTTTTGTGACGAAATTGACATAGAACATCCTTGTGAGCCTTGGAAAAGCAAAATCTCTAGGTTTAAGACTTTCTAGACTGTTGATCTCTTGAGCCTTTCGATGCAAGGGATTTGAAGGGTTTCAAGAAATGTAGTATCCACCATATCACACATATAGAGAGGTCGATTATGGAATCCATCAAGCCAAGATCCCGAAGCTTGAAAGTTTATAAACCAAGATGTTGGAAGACTAGTTGTCTGAGAGATTTCCAAATCTTCAGAAGGTTTCTCTTCTTTAGCAGCACAGGAGATCTGAGCCGATTCCTTTTTGGAAGATGAGGCATGATGAAGAGTAGATTTCTTGCTTCTGGGAGCCATAGATAATATTTGGGAGATAAATCAAGGGGGTTTTTTAGAAGGGTTTACGTGAAGATGGGAAATGAAAAAGATAGAAGATTTTAGCCTTTTAAAAGATTTAAGCCAATTTAAATTTAAACAAGATCTCGAGAAAATCAAGCTCTTGTAAGGCCAAAATTATTTTTGATAAATTCTCAACAATTCTTTTTCAAAATTTTGAACCAAAAAAATGAGGATTTTGAAAACATTAAAAATAATTTAAGAAAAAATATCTACAAGATATTAATCCTTAATAGATCTGTAATATTCAATGTACCCTTGAATCTCGTTTCAAGGCCCTTGCATTGCATTTCAAGGTCCTTGAAAAAGACAAGTGGGCTGCATACGAAGGAGAAAATAAAACAATTTACTCCTCCTATGTTAATGCTTCCTTGTTCAACATACCAAGCTCTAATCTAATAAAATTGAATTGATCTTTAGGTAGAGGCTTGGTAAAGATATCTGCAAGCTGCAAATCAGTTGATATAAAAGAGATCGAAACATCACCTTTCTCAACATGATCACGTATGAAGTGATGCCTTACGTCGATATGCTTAGTCCTTGAATGCTGCACAAGATTTTGAGTAATTGAAATAGCACTAGTATTATCACATTTTATAGGAATACCTTTCAAATCAAAGTCAAGATCACGAAGTTGTTGAGCTATCCATAGAATTTGTGCACAACAGGCTCCCGCAGCTATATATTCGGCTTCAGTTGTATTTAGGGCGACAGAGTTTTGCTTCTTGGAGTGCCAAATAATTTGGGATGCCCCTAATAATTGACAACATCCAGAAGTGCTCTTTCTATCGACCTTATAACCTGCAAAATCTGCATCTGAATAGCCAACGAGGTGAAACGAGCTTTGATGTGGGTACCATAACCCTAGATCCATAGTTTCATTGAGATACCGAAAAATCTTTTTCACAGCTATCAAGTGTGACTCTTTAGGATCATCTTGAAATCTTACACACATGCACACACTAAACATAATGTCAGGTCGACTAGCGGTTAAATATAACAATGAACCAATCATACCTCGATACTCCTTTTGTACAACACTTTTTCCATCTTTGTCGTGATCAAGCGAAAGTGTTGAACTCATAGGAGTCTTTGCGACCTTAGACTGATCCATCTTATATTTCTTAAGCAAGTCCTTGGTATACTTGCTTTGATTGAGAAAAATTATGTTCTTTGCTTGTGTAACTTGAAGTCCAAGAAAGAAATTTAGCTCACCCATTAGGCTCATTTCGAATTCCCTGCACATGATATCTGAAAATTCCTTGCATAGGGAATCATTAGTAGCACCGAACAATATATCATCAATATATATTTGTACTACTAAGATATCGTTGCCTCTAGTTTTGATAAATAAAGTTTTATCAATCAAACCTCTTTTGAAATTATTTTCATGAAGATACTTGGACAATCTTTCATACCAAACTCGAGGAGCTTGCTTAAGACCATAAAGAGTTTTGTCCAGTTTAAAAACATGATCAAGAAATTCATCATTTTCAAAACCAGGAGGTTGAGCAACGTAGACTTCTTCTTCTTCTAAGAAGCCGTTTAGAAAAGCACATTTTACATCCATTTAAAATAGCTTAATGCTCATGAAAGATGCAAATGCAAGTAGCATACGTATGGCTTCTAACCTGGAAACCGGAGCAAAAGTCTCCTCATAATCAATACCTTCTTCTTGGTTATTGCCTTGTGCTACAAGTCGTGCTTTATTTCGAATGAGTTTGTCGTTTTCATCCAACTTATTTCGAAAAATCCATTTCGTGCCAATGAGAGATTGATGCTTTGGTCTTGTAGTAAGAGTCCAAACCTTGTTTCTCTCAAACTCATTCAGTTTGTTTTGCATGGCAATGATCTAGTCGGGTTCTTGAGGAGCTTGAACATAATTCTTTGGCTCAATAAGAGACACGAACGCAGAGAATGCATATATGTTATTTACTTTGGAACGAGTTTGAACTCCTGCGTTTGGATCCGTGATCCCATTCTCTTGTGGACGATATGAATAGCGTTGAAACTTCCTTCGCTTGTAAGATAGAATAGATCTTGAAGATTGAGGCTCATATGCTTGAATAGATTCGGTACCGTTGGAGTATTGTCCTTGGATCCATCTCAAGGCCTTGAAGTTGGGTTTCAAGGCCTTGAAACGGAGTTCTGACATCGCAGTTTTCTGTTTGAAGGTCTTGAAGATGTGTTTCAAGGTCTTGAGAGTTTTCTCCGGTATCTTGAATCTTTTCTTGCATATCCAATGAATATCTAATGAATATAGCTTCATCACTACGTGCATCAAATCTTTTCTTGCATATCCGTTGAGAGAAGATCTTTTGCGCTTTTAGTTGAGAATAAAATCTCTTTGTTCGGTTGAGATCTTCTTTGATCGTATCTTGTGTTGGGCATATCTTCTTAGAAGATCTTCTTTGATACGTGGTAGATTCAGTTTGTTGAAGTTTGAATTCCTTCAGCGTGCGTTGTTCCGATTGGAGCTTCAAGGTCTTGGTGTCTGATCCCTTGAAATGACTTTCAAGGCCTCCTGTCTTTAATCTCTCTAAACTCTTTGTCTGTCCCTTGCATCCAATTTCAAGGCCTCCGAAGGTCCCTTGAAATGCGTTTCAAGACCAACACACATTCTAAACAAACTATCAAACCAAACCAAGCAACTCGATATATAATCAATAAATTGTCAGTATATAAAACCACTTCGTTTATGTTTAAATCTTTCATCATCATCACCTATACAAATATATAATCAAGGTGGAGTTTTCAATATAGATAATATATAATTATTGAAACACTAAATTATATATATTTTATATTAAACTAGTTCATATACCCGCACCTTGTGCGGGTAGGGTGCAAATATATTTATATACTTGATATTTTTTGAATATAATGTCATCAACTTGTGTATGTGAGAACTAATGGTATATTTATGAAATAAAGAATCATATTAAATATATCTTTTAATTTATCACTAACAAAAGTTTTGTAAATAAAAACAAAAAAATATATAATTTTCACCTTAAAAAATCTTACCTTTAAATCTTTCGGCATTGTGAAAAATATTTGTAAAAAAAACAAAAATAAAATATAGATATTTTTAAAAAAAATCATTCGGAACAAATTTTATAAAAACAATTTGTTGCTTATGAGATGTTGTTAGTTCAATCAAAATCTGATATTTTTTAAAAAAATCAAATATGATCAAAATTTGTTGAAAAAAGATTCAGTTGAAGAAAAAACAAATATTAAAGATGAAAACGAATCTCTTTTATGAAAAAAAACGATTTACATATCTTCTAATTTATCACTAACAAAATTTTTGTGAAGAAAAAGAAAAAGGAGAATTTAATTTTTGTGAAATTTTTTTGTAAAAATAAAAACAAAATTAGAAAATATATATTTAAAAAAACGAGTTTAATAAAAAAATTTAAAAATTGTTTGTTGCTTATTAGATGCTGTTTATACCGATCGAAATTTAATCAAAGTTTTAATTTTTTTGGCATTAAAAAAAAAACGAATCTAATCAAAATCTAAAAAAAAAATAATCTATTTCTTATGTGATGGTGTTTAGGCCGATCAAAATCTTATCAATATTTTTTTAAAAATACGGCGAAGCATGAAAAATACGACGAATCTTATTGAATGGAACATGAAAAATATGACAAAATATGGAAATTTTCAAAAAACAAATCAGTATACGAACTTTTCCTTATTAGATGGTGCGAAATTTACGTGAAAAAAATACGACGAAATAATAAAATTGTAATTTGGAAAATATCTTCAAATCGTCAAAACCTGAAAAAGACGACGAAACATGATCAATAAACAGTAGAATTGGAATTGGAAGATGTAGAGCTTTGTAGATTAGCATGAAAAATAAGAAAAGTGTATTGACTTATAAGAAGGTGTGTTCATATATATAATGGAAATAATGTGAGAAGTCTACTTGAGATGCTTACGTTAAGTAAATCTGAAATCAAGATATTGCTTTCCTGGTAAGTTTACATGAAAGAATTGGTTAAAAAGAGCCCCTAAAAATATACATTTGTAAATTGGGCCCCTATTATATATAATAGGGTAAATAAAAAATGCTACAAAAGTTGACAAAAAGTTGACAACTATTCGATTTGACTAGTGACAATTTAATGGAAGTTTTGGAGGAAATTTATGCCTAACAAAACGCAGCTCATTTGACCTCTTCTCTCTTTTTGTACTATTTATAAACCCATTTCCATGTTCTAATACAAAAAACTCCATGGATACATTGTTGGGTAATTTGAAAGAAAATTTTCATCTTTGTTTTTTGTGAATCTGAAATCCTCAAACTTACTGGGTAATCTAGCTACTGAAGTTACTACTTCTATTTATGGGTAAGCAGTAGTGTTTGTTATCATTCTCCTACTTTGGGTTAGATTTCTCCTATTTCTTTCAATGTCGTTATCCACTCCTCCTCCGTTAATATTATTTCTCCTATTTCTGGGTAACATTGTCTGACTTTGTAAGTTTGCTTCCGTAAGAGTTGTTGGGTATGCTGGGTAACCGGTTGGTGGATAAAGTATTGTGGATATGTTTGCTTAAGTTTTTTTTTTGTAACGGAGATCCGCCGGAATTTCGAGACAAAGATTCCGACGAAGATGAGACTATTATTTTTGAGGCCGACGAGAAAGAGGAGCCTGACGAAGATTCCGACTAGGCTTGATAAGTTGGAACCAAATCTGTATTTTTTGGGTAGGCTATTTCTACTAGATTTTGGGTATGCTTTCGATTCGTTTTGTTAAATAGTATTGGGTATGTGTTTGATGAATTGAATATATTTTTTAGGGGTATGATTACCTAATTTATGGGTATGATTATTTTATGTTATAAAATGTTACCCAATTTATGAGTACAGTTGGACATGTGGATTTAATCTTACAACATTATATAAGTTTGATAAAATTTACCCAATTTATGGGTATGATTATTTTATTGGGTATATGTTTATTGTTTTTTTGGTATGTTTTTTTTTATTGTTGAGTATGTTTAAAGTGAAATGTTGAGTATGTTTTATGGTTACACATACTCTATTATAATGATCAAATGTCATTTGATATTGATGTTTGTGTACAATATTGATTTGTGTAAAATTTGGGTATGACAAATTCAAATTGGGTGTGCGAGTATGTTTGTGTAGTTTGACAAAATTATTTTGGGTATGACAATGACGTTTTTGGGTAAACGAATTTTTGGGTCGAAAGTGGGAAAATGTGCATGTTGGGAATTAAAACAAATGTCAGATATGTCAAATCAGATGGAAAAGTGTGCATGTTGGGAATTGACACATTTGTACTATATTCTTTACAACCTATTTTGTAGGGGTCCAATTTGTCAATTAGAAAAGGGAAGGACCCTAAATATCAAAACATTGGCCTAAAAGACCCAATTCACCAATTTGCCCAGTTTATATTGTAACGTACCGTATAGGAGAAGTTTAGCAATCAATCTATTATATATGTAGAAAATTATACATTTAGATACTGTTTTAGTAAAAATTAAAGATTTTTTTAGGTTAATTTGTGATTTAGTAAAAAAATATAATTCAAAAAAAAATCATAGGCGGTCATGTCGGTCTTACGTCGCTAGTTAGTAAACTATATAGGAGATTTGTTAATAACATAGTTAATATTGTATCAAATCATTAAATATAGATATTTATAAATAAAAAATTCCATAATATTACACTAATTTATAGTTAAGTCTGACGCACAATACCTAAAAAAAACTGTTTCATTGAACAACCCAGCATGGTGACTGGACGATGATTGAGGAAGGTGCGTCCTCTCTCTTACACGAGATGATTGCGTAAATAGGATAATCATAAACCATCTTCATTGACTAAGCAATTAAGCAACCAAGAAGTTTCCGATCCCATGATTCTCACTTCTCAACACCTTCCCTTTCCCTTTCCCTTTCACGCACGCCATTCTTCACAACAGGATATAATTTTCTGTTCATCATAGCATATTCAAATCAAATTTATTAATAAAAGTTGACAGACTTTTCTCTACCAATACTCCTTTTCACCTGCGCTAATCATATATATCCTCCAATCGTTGATTCTTATCGGTTTCATCCTTCGCCTAAAAGCAGGGATCCCCTTTCAATCCAAGCAAACAATTGTCAGACGTCTTCTTCTTCAGCCGCCTTTGGTAATTTTTGGTCTTCCTTCATAGATTGCGGCTTTCATCTTCTCAATCGCATGCTCAATTATATTATATATAGGGGACGTCCTACCTTTCATCGAGTTTCTAATTTTGGATTTCAGCTTCTCTTAGCCAAGTCTACGATCTGTTGGATTTCGACCTAAATTTCGCTTTGCTTTGCTTTCCAAACGTTCGCAGATTCAATTAGACTCTCTCAACTGCTTGTCGCCGTTGTCGGTGGGGTTTGATTCGGTGATTTTACCGATTCCAAGGAGTACCATCTGTTTCCGTAGGTAATTTCAATCTTTCAACGTCCGCACAGATAATTGATTGAATGGGTGGAAACAGTTCCAAGGACGCGAATTTTGGGCAATCTTCCTCGTTTCGATCCACTCCTCCTACTTGGAGTGAACAAGGTTATGCTCAACCGAGTTATGAAAATCCACCACAGTACGCTCAGCCTTATTACGCACCAGAGAGTCATTTTAATGTGCCTCCACCACAGCCAACACCAACCTATGGTGCTCACTCTAATCAGCCCAACAAGAAGTTTGATAGAAGATATTCCAGGATTGCTGATGATTATAACTCTCTAGAACAGGTAAAGTTGATGCTTGTAATGTCAATATGTACGTGGAGTTTAGTTATATATCACACAATTTTTTGTGTATCTGAAGGGTGCGGTTTTGCTTGAGGAATCTATTTATCTTTCATATGCTGAATATATTCGATTTGACAAATCTACTTTTTGCATCTTTGCAGTTTGTTGATTGACCTTATAACCCTCAAAGATTGTATTAACTAGATGGAAAATGTTGCTTTTGTTTGTCTCTGGATAGGTCTGGCTTATATATTTTGCTCACTTGATGTTAGAAGTTGAACAAAGGCTCCAATACAATGTCTTGCACAACGGGGGAACACAACTTAATTACAATTTATTAATTATTCAGTATAATAAGCTATTGAACTGCATGGGCACATTTGTTTGTTCTAAGCTGGCCAGACCTTTAGGTGATGTCTTGTGTTGTACCATTTGCAGCACACTTTGTGCTTTGGCTGGCTGCATGGCCCATTCTCTTTGAGGAGAAATGTCACGATCAAAATTTTTAGCACTATGATCAGATTCACTGCTATGTCCCGCTTGAGCTTTGAGTTAGGTGCCCAAGTTGTCACAGTTGAAGGGTTTAAGAGCCCAATGGGAAACAGAGATGCGATTACCATTGAAATTCTTCTAAGGATGTTCCTTTGAACAAGAATCTGAGGAAGCCAACTTAAATGCTACAGCAAGATTATCCTCTAAGATGGACGTGATCATAGATATATTATCAGTTGAAAGGAAATCTGTAGCCTCTTTAGAAATAAGTTTGAGGATAGTAATAAAAACAGACTCAATTTACTAGTTGAAGGAGATCTACATTCACTTCAACAATACATCTCATTTTTTGCTGCTTAATTCAGTTAGCCACGAGTTGTCATTCTATGGCTAGCATGTTACCTATGTCTTTTTATTTGTTTCTTGAACTGAGTAGAATATGGCTGTGAAGTGTTGTTTTCTTCTTGATAGTGCAAAATTGTTTTGTGTTAAGCTTAGAAAATCCTCTGCAAATTTTACTATCATATTGAGAAACTTGATATATACCTTGTACTAAAAAGAAATACATCCCTATAGGTGACTGAGGCTCTTGCAAGTGCTGGTCTCGAATCTTCTAATCTCATCATCGGGATTGATTTCACAAAGAGCAATGAGTGGACAGGTGGGTAGTTATAGGTATTTGTTATCTTTTGATCTCAAACATCAGCATATTTTAACTTTTGACTTGCTGATAGGTGCCAGGTCATTCAATAGAAAAAGCTTGCATCACATTGGTGAAGCTCTCAATCCTTATGAGCAAGCAATATCTATTGTAGGGAAGACATTAGCAGCTTTTGATGAGGATAATTTGATCCCTTGTTATGGATTTGGAGATGGTATGCAGCTTTATATTTTCCTTATTGATGAACTTCCATTTATTGTGCTGAAACTGATAGCGGTAATTCTTTTGGCAGCATCCACTCATGATCAAGATGTTTTCAGTTTTTACCCTGATGAAAGGTATTGTAATGGATTTGAGGAAGTTTTGACTCGTTACAGGGAAATCGTCCCACATTTACGGCTTGCAGGTTTGCAATTTTATTATAGAGTTGCTTCATGTTCTAATTTATTATCTTATTATTTTTTGTAGCATAACAATTAATGCTTAGCATCTTCTTCTTACAGGACCTACGTCATTTGCCCCAATAATTGAGATGGCCATGACTATTGTGGAGCAGAGTGGTGGTCAGTACCATGTTCTGCTAATTATTGCTGATGGACAGGTACTTTTCTGGTTACATAGTGGTAGTTGTTTTCTTGTTTTTGTTATAAAAGGTCTTTAAGGACTAACCATATTCCATCATATGTCATAATTGACGCAAAACCATAGTCGTGAGTTCGTTGACATGACCAATAGATCATAGGGAACAGCATCTGTAGCCCGTTGAGCACATGATTTCCTTGATTGATCTGAGTTTACTAGCTATACTTAAGCAAATGCCTTAATTGTAGCTTTCTCAAATAATTACGACTCTGTTTCAGTTTTAGATTAGGCATGTTTCTTATTAATCAGTGATAAATATTCCAAGTCTTTATTTCCCTTTAGGACATTTGGTAGATTGGCATAAATGGGAATCTTGATCAAAATTTACTTGCTTTTTTCGTAACCAGTGTGCGTTCGTCATGTTACAGTTTGCCTTGCCAGGCTTCTATATCAGAGCATAATTGTCACCTTAAGCAGTTACAGTACCATATACATGATCAGTATTTTCACCCCAAACATAAGTTCATTTGAACACAAGTTATATCATATCAAGGGAGGAGATATAATAATAGTTACATGTAGTAACCTAAACATGGATGGATCTTCTCACTGTGGACTATATATGATCATCCCGGACATGGTTGGATTTAGTAAAATTGGTTGTGATAATGCCATTTGTTCTTACAGGCTACAAATTTTGATGGATCTTGTCCAACTGGATATAATGGGGGTTTGCCTTAGCCTTAGGTTGATTATAATAGCAACACTCGTTCTCACAGGCCCTGTAAACGGATCTTCTCATACTTGATTAATGATCTGAAGTGAACATAGTTGAGATTGTCTTGTTTTAATAAGGCAACTTGATTTCACAGGTTACCAGAAGTGTTGATACCGAAAATGGGCAGCTAAGTCCTCAGGAGCAGCGAACTGTTGATGCGATTGTGGAGGCCAGGTAAATTGGTTGTTTTTGCTAATTTATCCATGCAACTACTTTTGAGAAGAAAAGAAATTTCCCCATGCAGCTTGCTTATGAAACCATAACTTGATCATTTTGTATCAGCAAATATCCTCTCTCGATTGTATTAGTAGGGGTTGGTGATGGACCCTGGGACATGATGAAGGAGTTTGATGATAACATTCCTGCTCGAGAGTTTGATAATTTTCAGGTAAGCTATTGCCGTGTTATAATGTGTGAATGCCTTCATTTAACATTTTTTTGTTTCCTTCTATTTTTCCATGTTATTGAGAAACTTGTGTTATTCTGTCTCTTTAGTTTGTGAACTTCACTGAAATTATGTCGAAGAACGTTAATCCAACACGAAAACAGACAGAGTTTGCTCTCAAAGCATTAATGGAGATTCCATCCCAGTACAAAGCAACTTTAGAGCATAATATATTGGGGTAACATACGAGTTGGAACTTGGAAGCTTCTTTATTTTATAAAATGATACAAGTTTCACATGCCACTCATTATAATTATTTTAAATGAATGCAGTAGGCGTAGAGGAAGTTCTTCCCCTCAGAGGGTGGCTCTTCCCCCACCAATGCTCAATGCCCCATCTTTCAAAGCTTCACATCTCCCAAGCTTTTCATCAACACCAAGCTTTTCACAGCCACCAAGCTTTCAGCAGAGCGCAACCCCTTATCGTCATGACCCCGAACCTGTTACATCTCCTCCTGCTCCAAGTTCTTCAACTTATGATCATCAGGTAATTCATCTTCTCATCTGTACTGCATTTGACGCGTAACTATTCATCCTTTTCCTTAAAAGCTCTCTTGTTGCATGTACTTTTATGCTGTAGGCTTTGTAGAGTTGAAAATCATTTTACCGAGCTAAATTTACTTGTAAACTAAAATTGGTTTATCTGCCTTTAATGAGTTCTGCACCAGTTCTGAGCTCAATTTTAGGGATAAATTTGATTACATTATAAATTATTTGATCCCAAGGAACTAAGCTTTTCCAAATTTGACCAAACTGTTAATTAAAGGAACATATCGCTATATGAAGTTGAAATTGGATACATTTTTACTTCTGAAAGTGCTTCAAATGACGAGTAAGATTTGAACTTTGTTTGGTTCATCTTGTAATGTAGAAAAGGGAAAATATATATTTTGAGAGGTGTGGTTTACGTGGCTATTTTTATGAGTTGAGGAAGAAAATGGCATCGAGGAGAGTCTGAAGCTTTAGTTTTTTTTATAAGATTAGAGAAGTGTTTTCCTTCTGGTTCTCTACTTGGCTACAAATTTTCATTTCAACTCCGGAAAACCCCACCTTTGGCCAAGAATAGTAGTTAGCGAGCTTCGGCAATGCTTACATGTAACGCTAGACCCTTAAAGCACTCCTTATCCATCTGCATATAGTGCTTTTAGATTTAATTTTTTCGAATCGTTTTTGTTACAAATTTTGCACTTGAATTTGTATTGCGAGTACCTCGAATGCTAGTATACCGACTTGCCTTTTCTGCTTAATCTTAATGACAGTTATGCCCCATTTGCCTTTCAAACAACAAGGACATGGCATTCGGTTGCGGACACCAGGTAAACCCTTTAAAAGAGATTTCTGGATCGTTTAGTTAACATGTTTGAGAATACAACTCATCTTTCTGGCTCTCTTTGGCAGACATGCTGTGATTGTGGCCAAGACCTTGAGATATGCCCAATTTGTCGGAGGCAGATTGAGACCCGGATAAGGCTCTACTAACCGTGTTAAACCTTGAGGTTTTACCCATCTTTCGAATCATAATTTTTTTATTTGTAATATAGATTTGCTTATTTTTTTTGTCGGTTCAAGCACTTGGTCTACATCGCCCTGTGAATCCGTCTGAAGAAAATGATCAAATTGTACATCTCTTATGTTCTCTGTACATTCCTATGTTCTGCTAAAACTAGGATCCTGAATGAATTATATCTACATTCTTCTGTGGTGTGATATTCTGTTGAGAGTGTTGCTTTTTTCTTCTTCATTGCGTTATTGAAGTTTGTAAATTGTACGTAATGATGTTTGAGGTTGAATCTCTCGACAAGATGCTTCATGCTTTTGCGTTATAAAATTGTAGTTTTGGTAGGGCGTAGAACGTCTTCAATATAGATTCAAAACAAGATTAGGGCCCAGTCCGGTATATCCATTAAGTCGATTAAGTCGACTGAATTGTTTTTCAGCTTGTTCGTGTCGTTTTGGAGCAGAAAATTCAGCGACTTAGTCCGGTATATCCATTAAGTCGATTAAGTCGACTGAATTGTTTTTCAGCTTGTTCGTGTCGTTTTGGAGCAGAAAATTCAGTGACTTAATCGAATGAAATTTTCAACCGAGTAGAGGTTGAATTGATTGAATGAATTTTGGATGGCATTTGTACCCTTCAATCCATGTGTTGCTTCAAATAAGCCGGTTTCTTGAACTCAAAACTAGGGCTGATGGCCATATCAATCGATCGAACAAATCAGGGTTATGTTCTTCAAGACGGGGAGAGTTTAGAGATGTTTGGTGATGGTGGTTTCCGTTTAGTACGGCGGCGTAAGCAAAGAATTGTTTACATCTAGACTTAAAGTATGTTGGTTCCCGTAACCAAATCTTGACCAAACTGAAGGGGAAGACGGTGAAGATGGGTTAAACCCGTCTAGGAGAAGGGATTCCAAGAGGAATTGTGTTCGGTATTGAAACCAAAACGGGGTTAGAAATAGACTGAAAATTTGAGGAGGCGGCGAAGAGTTAGTTGGAGATGAAGTGTTCGGTGAAAACAATTTGTTTTATTCCAAAAGAAAGTCGTTTCCAGTATTTTCATTTACTGTGATTAGGCACTGTTTTGTTAGGGCCGAGCAGAAGTTGGTTCGGTTCATCGAACCGAACTAAAACCGCAAATTGAGGTCCAAACCGCAAGTAATTGGTTCGGTTTGCGGTTCATCATATTTTGTGTTGCGGTTTGCGGTTCGGTTGATGAAGCGAACCACAAAATGCGGTCCAAACCACAACAAAGCGGTTTGGTTTGCGGTCCATATTTTATAGGTTTGTGGTTTGGTTCGGTTTTGGTTCGTGCGGTTTTGGACCGCTACTCTGCCCTAGTTTTGATTCTTTTGAACCGAAAATTTTGCTGCTGTAACTTTCAATTTCAACGTTTGTCTATCTTTCCAATATTCAATAGATGGTGTACTCTATAAACTATTGAGTTCATGATTTCTAAACACTACTCGGCCTCCAACTCCAAAACATGAGCGGATGGCAAGTATGACAAGTATGGATCCTTGGTTCCCAATTTTGGCACCACTGTCATAACTGATGCAACTGTTTAAGCAAATGGTTCCTTTAAGCTCATTAGTGTATTCTTTACGGCATATAGTTAAGTAGATATATCATTGGTTCCCAATCTTGGCACCACTGTCTAAAAAATAAAGACTAGAGTTAAACATAAAAGGTTATACTATGGAAGAGCCTTAGTCTTTTAGGACTATCTGCCCCAGCGGCCCTGTAAACCGCCCCCAACGGCCATGTGGTCAGCCCCTGTGGCTCAGGGACCCGCCCTTGCGGTTTTCTGCGGCTACAGCCGCCTTTGTTGACTCTTGACCCGTGCTTTACCTTTGCCTTGCTTTATAAGCCTCCTTTGCTTCAGATGAAGGGTTTCCTCCATTCTCCAAGCTTCTTCTCCTCACGTTCTTCTTCTCTTCTTCTTCTTCTTCCTTGGATCTTCTTCTTGGTTTTCCCTTGTTTTTGCAAGAGAGTTGTGTGGAGCTTGATGTTGATGACGATAGTTGTTGATGCTAAGCTGTGGAGAGCCAGCCGAGTGTGCTTGGTGTTGATCTTGCCCTCTGTTAGGTTCCAACTTAGTGAGTTCCTCTTTCTCCTTCTTCTTTCTTTCTTTCTTTCTTCTTTCCTTCTTTTTAGTCTAGGAATCCACAAGCTAGGCTTGTGTTTGATCTTCGTGGACAATTTGATGCTCATATATGTATATGTATGTTATGTGGATGGTTGCTGGATGATGAAGAAGTGAGGTGATCGAGTGAAGAGAAGTCGGAGATCTGCTTCTACACATTCAGCCGCCCCTGCGTCTGGTGTGCCGCCGCCCCTGCGTGGAAGTGCCGCCGCCCCTGCGCCTCCCTGGTGCTTCGCCCCTGCGTCTCCTTGTCACGCAAGTGCATCTTGTCCAGGACATACCTAGTGTGGTATGAGTCCTTTACCTTCCTACTATGAGTGGTTTAGAAGCATGCTAGGTATGAGTATGAGAATAGGATGATGATATCATGGTATTGATGTATGCCGATTATGGCTTTGAGGTTTAGTAGGTTGTTGAGGCTTATAGATTGGATATGATCCTTATGGATCCCTTGGGTCTAGGTGTAACCCCTTTGATTAATAGGAGATTTGATATCTTATTATGCCTTGTTATTAGGCAGTGTTATCCTCCGGATTGGAGTTGAGCGTGGTTAAGGTTATCTTGAGGTTGAAGTAAGTTTGTAGGACTTACTTAGATGCATTCCTACATTGGATGTATGCATGAGTGGTGATTGTTATATGCTTGATAGCATACGATATTGATTCTTACCGACCTATTGTTTATTGGATAGCCCCCTTCCAGTGGCAGTGATAACCTTTCTCTTTCATCCTTTAAGGAGTATGGGAGGTTCTCTATATAGGTCAGGCGAGTCCTGGTATACGGGATGGGCACTTCACCACTACTCCTTATGGTACACGGGAAGTGCGCCGATACTACTCCAAATGGCTATGGTACTCGGAGGCGAGGATGATATATTCCTCGTGTCACACAAACAAACACACACACACACACACATTTATATTATGACTCATATGTAAACAGCTCTTACCATGTGAACATGTATCCACCGAATATATGTGACTATACCGCCGAATATATGTGACTATACCACCGAATATATAGAGTCAGGTCCGGCGAATATTTCTTCCATTAATAACACGATTTTTTTCTTTTAATATCGCCTAATCTCAGCCATCTATTTAACGATCTAACGGATAGAGGTTGTTCTCATTTTACATGGTAAGAGTTGTTTACATGGGAGCTAACCTCTCTCTCTCTCTCTATATATATATATATATATATATATATATATATATATATATATATATATAGTATAGATCTTATAAGAACACCCCTAACGTGTATACATGAGAACATATTCATAATTATTATTAGTTTTGTTACGAAGGTGTCATATCGTTTAATGTATTATTCGTAGTTATTGTTGGTTGAGTGGATTATTCGTAATATTGTTGGAGGCTTTTGTTCAGGCACGGTTCAATTAATGCGGTACGGCTGACACGTGTCCTGAATTTTTTTTTAATTTTTATATTTTTTTTCCAGAAACGAATGGAAATTTGTTTGAACTACCATTTTATAATTTGTGCACTATTCTCCTATAAACTTTGAACTATTCCCATATATCCATGAACTATTACTTTTTAATATATTTATCAAATTATTCATAAATTAATCGTTTATATGTTATGAACTATTGAATTGTAATTCATGACCTATCATTTTATAAGTTATGCACTATCCTTTATAAATTTTGCACTTTGAACTATTCTATTATAATTTATGAACTATTCTATTATAATTCATGAACTATCCCATAATAAGTTTTGAAGTATTACTTTCACTCCTTTATAAATTTTGCACTTTGAACTATTCTATTATAATTCATGAACTATTCTATTATAATTTATGAACTATTCCATAATAAGTTTTTGAACTATTACTTTCATTCCTTTATAAATTTTACACTTTGAACTATTCTATTATAATTCATGAACTATCCCATAATAAGTTTTGAATAGCGCTGATACTATTCGGGTTCGGGCCGGATCCGGACCGGGCTTTTTCTAAAATTTTGTCCGGGTGTCCGGGCCGGATCCGGGCTAAGCCCGGGTTCCGGGCTGCAGAGCATGACCGTACCTGTCCGCCAAGCCGGGCCGGGCTGCCCGCCGGGTACCCGGATTAACTTTTCCACTTTTACATCCATTTCTTCTTTACTTTTAAATTGTACCAATATTCTTAATTCACCATCCATCAAATAATCAATTCAATTCATTTTATTAGAAGATGTGTGGAGACAATCTGAGTACGAAGCACATCTCATAGAACATACTATAGACTGAAGCTGGAATATACACAATATACAGAAAATATACAATCTATGAATGAATATATAAACTTCATCCAATCTTGATTTGAGGTGATTCTAGATCTGGTCGATTTGAAGTAATTTCAAATCTCGTCGATTTGAGGTAGTTTCAAATCTAGACTCTTGAGGATCTGAGAGACGCCGAGGATAGAGTAACAACCAATCGGTTGAAATACTTAATGAATAAGAGGTTGAGAGGTGAGAATGAAGACTGCTCAAAGACACCGAGGAGAGGGAGAGTCACAACTCAAGAGGATCCGAGAGAGGACGAGAAGAGTAAGGGCTGCTCGGCGGGGAGATTGTGGGTTGAGGAGACGCCGAGGGGGAGGGATTACTAGTTGTCGGCGTCGTTGAAGGCTGGTGAGAGTGTGAAGACTGAGGATCTTCCACCGAGAGGCAAAGTGAGGGATACATAGTCTGAGAGAGAAGTGCGGCACAAATTGAGAGATGAGAGGCATAGTGAGGGCTACTAGGGTTTCAATGTTTCATCTTGAAGTATATATATATATATATATATATATATATATATATATATATATATATATATATATATATTAAAAAACGGGCCGGACAAGCAGCCCGAACGGGCTTCGTACTATGTCCGGATCCAGCCCGGATGTCCGATCGGGCCGGGCTTTTAGGCCCGGTCAGGCTTTTTATCTTGTCCATATCCGCCCGTTTTTGCGGGCGGACGGGCCGGGCCGGTCGGGACGGCCCGGGGTGTATCAGGTCTAGTTTTGAACTATTACTTTCACTCCTTTATAAATTTTGCACTATGAACTATTCTATTATAATTCATGAACTATCCTTTTATAAGTTATGAACTATTCCTTAATAAATTTTTAACTATTACTTTCACTCGTTTCTGGAAAATTTTTTTTTTTCGGGACACGTGTCGGCCGTACGGGCGGTCGCACGGCCGTACCGGAATAATGTGTCTTACTTGAACAACACCCTATTGTTGGATTCCTAATTATTATTATTTGTAGTTATTATTAATTATGATATCTACTCTAAATCTCAACCCTTAATACTCACCATCCAACGGTGTACGAGTGTTCTCATGTTCTCACGTTAGGGGTGTTCTCATGGGAACCGCACCCTATATATATATATATATATATATATATATATATATATATATATATATATATATATATATATCTACTGACTTATATGTAAACAACTCTTACCATGTGAACATGTAAACACCAAATATATGTGACTATACCGCCGAATATATAGAGTGAGGTCCGGCGAATATTTCTTCCACTAATAACACGATTTTTTTTCCTTTAATATCGCCTAATCTAAGCCATCTATTTAACGATCTAACGGATACAATTTGTTCTCATTTTACATGGTAAGAGTTGTTTACATGGGAGCCAACCTCTCTCTCTCTATATATATATATAGAGTATAGATCCTATGAGAACACCCCCTAATGTGAGAACATGAGAACATATTCGTAATTATTATCAGTTTTGTTACGAATGTGTCATATCGTTTAATGTATTATTCGTAGTTATTGTTGGTTGAGTGGATTATTCGTAGTTATTGTTGGATTCCTAATTATTATTATTCGTAGTTATTATTATTTTTGATATCTACTCTAAATCTCAACCCTTAATATTCACATCCAACGGTGTACGATTGTTCTCATGTTCTCACGTTAGGGGCTGTTCTCATGGGAACCACACCCTATATATATATATATATATATATATATATATTATGTATGACATTATAAATATAAGCAAACGGGTAAATGTGTGACAACATGATTGAGTGTTTATCATTCCATGACATGTATATGTGCTTACACATTATCTTATATATGAATGGTTAGCTAACGATTTCATACCGTATTGTAGATGCTTTGCAGGATAGGAGGACTACGGAGTAAGCCAGATGGATGATCCGTTGAGGGCTTTTGTACACTAGGTTGCGCGAGGGATTATGGGATGTTTTGTACATGTATGGATTTGTGTCGCTGTTTTATACTCAGCGGTGTTTTGTAAAATCTTTGGTTGTATATATTTATACAGTTTGATATTTTGGTTTAAATTTATTTGTGCCTTGTTGTAAGATTCAGTGAACTTGTTGTCAAGTTAGGGTCAGGATCCATTGTGAGATCTTAACCCAGTAGCGCCCCGAGTCCCGCGGATTTGGGGTGTTATAAAGTTGGTATCAGAGCCTTAGGTTGAGAACAATGACACTTGCAATCTGCAATACAGGTCAAATAGATAAATAAACAGAACCCAAAAGGGGTTTGACTTTTGGAAAAGATTTTGATTTTGAAACGAGTACAATTGTTTTGGGATAGTGTGTACAGGAAGTCATCACCCTTTTGAGGATCTTGACTATATATATATATATATATATATATATATATATATATATATATATATATATATATATATATATATATATATATATATATATATATATATATATATATATAAGGTGTGGTTCCCATGAGAACACCCCTAACGTGAGAACATGAGAACAATCGTACACCGTTAGATGTGAGTTTTAAGGGTTGAGATTTAGAGTAGATATCAAAAATAATAATAACTACGAATAATAATAATTAGAAATCCAACAATAACTACGAATAATCCACTCAACCAACAATAACTACGAATAATACATTAAATGATATGGCACATTCATAACAAAACTAATAATAATTACGAATCTTTTCTCATGTTTTCACGTTAGGGGGTGTTCTCATAGGATCTATACTCTCTCTCTCTCTCTCTATATATATATATATACACACACACACACATATGACATATATATATATATAACCTTAAAAGTTAAGTGTGCATACCCCGCAGATGGCTCGGACTAGAGTGACGTCTCTAATTGGATGAGGTAGGGGTAGACCCCCTCTTCCTCCAGTAGTGATAGGCCAGGGACATGTTACCATTGCTGATCCGCCTGTAGCGGAGGATGTACACGAGGAGGTTGCTAAGAGTGTTTCCTGAAACTAGGAGCGGTGGAGTTGCGAGACAAAGATATCAGCGAGTCCAATCATATGACTCGGATCATGTCTCTATGAAGGGACCAGAGTTCCGCGTATATTAGACGAGTTTAGGAGGATGCCAGAGCGGGTACACGTGCCCCGGATTTGCCAGCACATGTGAGATCTTTTGAGTAATCCCAGGGAGCTACTGAGGTGCCAGTTATACCGGCACGTGCTGTTGAGACTGCTAGAACTCCAGAGGAGTATAGAGGGTCTTGACCAGACACTTGGTTGAAGGCATTTCATCAGATGGGAGACTGAGATCTGGATTGGGCATTTGGACTCAGCTCTTGAGTCTATTAGATGTACAAAGGACAAACGGATAGAGTTAGTACATACTCTATTCCGTGACCTAGCTCAACAGTGGTGGAGGACTATGCGGGTTCGAGCCACTAACTATGACTAGATGCGGAGTATGATCCGAGAGCGTTTCTGCCCCGCCTCACCGAGGAGGGAGAAACTACAGGATTTTGTTGAGGCAGGCTTCGAGGATGTGCCGATAGCTGATGTCATTAGTCGTTTTCAGGAGGAGCTGACATTACTGGGTCCAGCTGCACCTTTTGAGGACCAACACGTGTATTCGCAACAATTTCCTCTCATCTTTGATGAATTTCGATTGGTTCACCTTCCTCAGCAACACACTCGATTGTGGGATTGATAATTTCAGCACGTGGTGTAGTAGGTGGGATGAATTTGACAATAGCAAGGTTGCCCTTTCCTTGTGGGACAAGATTTTCGATTTCCAAAGAAGCTTTGATTTGTGGGACAAGATCTTTGATTTCTAGGGAAGCTTCCTATTCGTCCTCTCTTTGTGTAGTTGAGCTCACCGGTTCCCTTTTCTAGAAGTCCAATCTAAGGGTCTCTAGGAAAATGGTGTGTCATGTTGAGGTTTAGAATGTCCGTTTGCAAGAGTGGTGTCCATGACCCTGTTGGTGATCAGGCACGTCCCTTTTCAAACTAGAGAAGATCTACATCACTTTCTTGTTCGGTTTGGGACGTGGTTCTTTCGGGTTTGTCTTCCTACTTGGATCCGGATTCATATTGCTTTTGGTCATTGATTACCAATGTTTTTTTTATTGGGAAAATCTCTCATCATGGGTCCTTTCCTGGACACTTGTACAAGTAATATTGCTAGCTCTAGTCAGGTGATAAGAGTTACTTCCATGATGTGCCGCGATGGGGTGGGGAACTGTAGTTGCTCGACTTCCCGATGTGGTTCCGCTCTCCTTGCTAGATGGTGGGGATATATCCTTATTTTGGTTGTTCCTCCATGTTGGTGTGGCTTGCCGGTCTTGATTTATTGCCTTTAACTTTCGCTCGAATCGAATTGCTAGGTGTAGCAAATAAGTCATTTTGGTGTGGGCATATAAATCAACCTCGCTTGTCAGCGAATGATGGAGCATCCTTAGGTATCTAGTTATGGTGGACTCTTCTTCTTTGTATACGTCGGTTCGGACCATTTGCCATTTTCATAGCATTGTATGCTTCTTCAACGCTCATTTCAAATATTTTTCTTAAAAAATCGTGCACGACACATACGATAAACTAGTTTAATTTGAACTAATTAAACGGAACAAATAATTTGAACGAAAAGATACCGTCGAGAAAAAATAAAAAATAGAACACATGATGTGAGTACTATACAATTACTCCGTAACTGAACATTCCAACTTTTATTGCCATTTGATGTCTTAATCACATGTACTGTATCTTTTCGAATATTATATGGCGATTGAAAGAGATTTAAAAAGTTTTAATTAAGTAATCACGAATCATGAGTGTAATTTACCCTATCTTCCTCTCAAGTATAGTCAATGGTTAGGCTTATTCTTGCATAATACATAATCTATTTTCATGTTTTTCCTTTTCTCGATCTTAGTATTTTATTGAAATACTTCCAATTTAATCCCAAAGATTACAGCTTTCACCTTTTCTTAGATCTTAGACTACCATTAATTTGTGATTTCAAATGCAAAGACAATTGGCTGGCTACCATTAATCATTTCCACCGCCATACATCTTCATAAGTATATGTTTTGTTCACAACTTTCAAAATCCACACCAATACGTCCCTGCAAATCACATTAATGACACATATCATTTTTGGACCTGACTTGCTTCAAAGAGATGATTATCAAAACTAAGAGGCGAGGTATGAAGAACACTTCAAGGGGAAAGGAGGAAGGATGAAAATAATTTTTAGAGAGAAAAGAATTTCATCTTCAGTAGAGAAACATAGACTATATTTAGAAGGCGGGTGAAGACCCCTTCTCGAAACACCTCTCATAAGGAAAGGTGATCATCCTAGTGGAAGAACTGATGACCGTCTCTAATTATGAAGAAGTAAATACTATTTATTGGAGATGGAAGATAGAAAGCTTCACGTATGTATGGAAGCCTATTGTTCCATGCGAGTACACATGTGGACGGAAGAGAGGATGAATCAATCATATGCTGAATCCAGGAGATCCTACATATATATCATGCATGTGGGAGATGGAGATCAATGTCGCGGATGGAAGAGCTCCCCCATGCACGACCACATAGGAAGCATTAACATCGGAACGGGTCATCCATGCATTAACACATTCAACAAATCGCTAGCCATGCATGATCATGATGGACGATTCTCTATGCTAATTTTCTGTCCAAGTACTATTATTTTACGGCCCATAAAAACACATTTAAATTATGGTCTATGTCATTTATGTTGGGCTTTAAATGTTATTTTTCAGTCCGTGCTATTTTATTTATTTCTTACCAATAATTAAGTCTTCTAATAAAGAAGCTTAAAGAAAGACTTGAACCATGTCTTCTAGAGATACTTGATACCCAAGTCTTAGAATATCTATCGTATTAGGATATCGATCTTATTTTATTATTTTTCTAGCATAAGATCATGTCTTATTATCGATAAAATATGATTCTTCGGGCCAGACTATAGGAAGCCCATACTCGATCTACGCCCTATAAATAGAAATCTCAAGCCTCTTGTTTTCTAACTCGAAATTGAATAAACACATTGGTCATATTTTTCCGTATTTGCTTGTGCAATCCATTTCATCCGCGTGGGAAGTGAGAGAAAGAGAGGTCTTGTTCACAACTTGCTTGGACTTTTTTTAGTGTGTTCTACTCGTGCCTGTCATTGTAGGGTGATTGAACTAGTCACATGCATACCCCCAGGACCTTTAGGGTTCGTCAAATGCCTTTTGTGTTTTGGTTGTATGGAAGGGTTCTACAAAATTGCCTTAAGTTGTGTGTGAAGGTCCATCGTGTCCTAGCTAGTGTGCCTCTGAGTCGTTGTTTGGGGCTACCGATTCATACAATCATCAGATCATTTTTTTGTCCGTATCTCTCTTTTTTGTATCCTCCTTGTATAGAGTCTTTAGGTGTTGAAAAATTAGGCATTCAATTACGGCTTATCCCCATATCACATATGTACACCTACTAAAATTGTCCACAATTTATCCATGTGTCAAACACCTAAGACCATCCACATGAGCATTCTTTGGAGTTATTCAAAATAATGTCACTCGATAATTACAAAATTACCATTATAAATACACATCCATCAACATCTAAAAAAAAATTAATATATCTATTTTACACGTCAATACAAATCAAAACAAATATGGGCTAATTTGGTAACTAGGCTTTTTTCAAGTTTTAATATAGTAAATAGGCCTTTTGCATTTTCAATTAAGTAAATGTACCCCAAACTTTTTTTTACTGTTAATCCTAATTATAACTAGCGGCACAATCAACAGTTGATCCTTGTGCTTTCCGTCCGCTATTTATTTTTGTTTACATAATACTTTTATTTTGAGACAGTTTTAACATATAATTCTCCACTCAAATAATGCTCAACTGCTCCACGTCTTGTCAATTTGTCATTGTCAACTGGGAAAAAGAACAAGTGTTTTGGAAACCAAAAGAGACGGTGATGGACCCATTTGTGCAAACCGTCATCATATACGCAAATTACAATAAAAAAAATTGCAAAATTACAACGAGCCCCCTAAAATTTGCAAAATTAAATATTAGACAATTAAAAATTCATTCCGGTATGTAAATTTCGGTATGTAAATGTCCGGTATGTGAAATTATGGTATGTGAAATTCCGGTATGTGAAAATCCGGTATGTGATAATTCCGGTATGTGAAAATCCGGTATGTGAAAATTATTACGGTATGTGAAAATTCCGGTATGTGAAATTCCGGTATGTGATAATTCCGGTATGTGAAATTCCGGTCCGGTATGTGAAAATTCCGGTATGTGAAATTCCGGTGTGTGAAATTCCGGTATGTGGAAATTCCGGTATGTGAAAATTCCGGTATGTGAAAATTCCGGGATGTGAAAAATTCTTCATTATAGAAAATAAATAAAAAAAATAAAGAAAATAAAAAAGACAAAAAAAATAATAAAAGAAAATAAAAAAACAAGGGCAAATTCGATCATTAGTGCGAATTACTATGGTGAAGTGCTTACGTTTGCTGATGTTGGGAGCTCAGTTGTAGTGATTCATATGTGGACTAGTAAATTATCGATATGGTATTTAATTTCTGATATCTAATTTCTGGTATCAAATTTTTGGTATATAATTTATGGTATTTAATTTCTGGTATCAAATTTCTTGTATATAATTTATGTTATTTAACTTCTGGTATCAAATTTCTGGTATATAATTTATGCTATTTAATTTCTGGTATCTAATTTTCATATGATAATTTCTGGTATGAAAATTCCGGTATGAAAAATTCTGGTATGAGAAATTTATGGTATGTAATTTTATGGTATGTAATTTTATGGTATAAAAATCTGGTGTAAAAAATCTGGTATGACAATTTCTCGTATGGCAAAATTCTGGTATTACAAAATTCTGGTATGACAAAATTCTGGTATGAACTTTTCGTATGATAATTTCTAGTATGAAATTTATGATATGGAAAAATTCTGGTATGAAATTTCTGGTATGAACTTTTCGTATGATAATTTCTGGTATGAAAATTCTGTATGAGAAATTCCGGTATGAGAAATTCAGTCCGGAAAATAAAAAAAAAAATAAAAAATAAATAAGAAAAATAATAAAAGAAAACAAATTCAGTAATTAAAAATTAAAAATTATACTCATATAACAAATAACAAACATCATTTATTCTTTCTTTCTAATAGAAGAGTTAATAATTTTTACCTACTATTAAATGAAAGTGGTAAAAAATTTGGGGTACATTTTTTTAAACAAAAACTCAAAAAAGCCTAGTATGTCAAATTCTCCTAACAAATATTAATTCCACCCGAATCCGGCCCATTTTGAACAACTTAGGTAAATGTTTCTTAAATGAAGATAATATTTCACCTAAAAATAAAGATAAATTAAATTGTATCTATGTTTGTGAGCTTTGACATAGATAAGTTTTATGGATGTTTGTCAGTAGACTCACTACAAATCAAAACATTTACCTAAGTTCTATCTACGTTTGTGTGTTTACCTTCTACTGCATTACGGATGCCACTGCAAACTCCAATTCAGCTTTATCCTATGATTCATTTGTTAAACTACTTATTACTTATCATCTCAAAATAACCTAGCACAACCTAATTCACGAAAAAACGCTCTGAAATTGGGACTGTCTAACGGCGAAAAGGTTAGATTCCGACGCCCGGTTAAGATCGTTGTTCACCGTCTGGTGATGGAGGCTACAACCCCCTCTCCGGTAACGTTGAAGCCTACAGACAAGAAGGATAATAATAGCACCGAAGTTCTGGATATGGAAGTCGATACGTCTCGCATCATCACTAAAACGAATGACCAATCTGAGGTTACTCCAGAAAGAAGAGACAACACGGAAGTAGAAAGAGAGATATCCATCGAAGGTTCTCAAGGAGTGAATCCGCAGAAGGAGAAGGCTCCTTCTTCGGGGATACCCGAAGGAATCAATCTAGAATTTTCTATGGGCAGTGAAGGAGGAAGGAAGGAGAACTCAACGCCGTCCCCGTCGACTTGGAAAGACATTGCTGCCGGAACTGCAGGACATACTGGACAACATGATCAGCGCAGGAAGGTAGACATGGAGTCGCTCAAGGGGAAGATGGAGATCTCGTTTCCTTTTGGACCCGACGGAGACCCTTGTTTTGAAGTTGACACAAGCATAGCGAAAACCCTAGAAGATGAATGGAAATCTTCCATAGTCTTCAAAGTATTAGGGTATCCTATCGCTTTTCCGGTCATGGAACGGAAAATTAGAGAAATTTGGAAACTTGGTGACAACATCCAATTGATTGATCTTGACAACGGTTATTTTGTTGTTCGATTCAAAAACGAGAATGAGTTGTTAATGGTTCTAACGGGAGGACCTTGGTCGATCTTTAGAAGAGTTCTAATAATGAGAAGATGGTCTCCTGATTTTGTTACCACTGAAGCTATCTCCTCTGCACCCACTTGGATACGGATTCTTGACATACCAATTCAATGGTGGAACGAAGCAGTTCTATGGAGAATGGCAACAGGTATAGGGCAACCAATAGCTATGGATCAAAAGACTCTTCAACTGAATAGAGGGAGGTTTGCTAGAATATGTGTGGAATTGGATCTAAATAAACCGTTGAAGAAGGCCGTGTATATCAACAAGAAGAAATGTAACATCGAATACGAAGGACTCCAAGTAGTATGCTTCCATTGTGGCAGGTATGGCCACTACGCATCGAACTGTCATCACCAGAAGAAGGAAGAGGAAGTGCAGGCTCGTAACAAAGAATCAACTGGTAGCGATGGCAAGCAGGGGGGAAGCGAGGTGACCGGAGAAAGTGATACTACGCCGGAGACTGAAACTCCGATCACCAATGATGACGGAAAGTTCGGACCCTGGATGTTAGTTGGAAGGAAACAAAAGATTCACAAAGGGAAAGAATATACATCGCAACAATTAGGGAAGGGAAGTAATATTCCTAGGAATTTTATTTCCAACAATAAATATTCTCATATAAATCATGCTGAAGGAGGTGGCACACAAGCACGTAACCCCTCCCCTACTAAATCTGGAGCGGGCCCTACTAATATTAATAAAAATATTACAGAAAAGGGTGGGGCCCAAAAGAGACATATGGAGCATCAAATTAATATTAATTCTACAGACAATCAGAGGTATGTAGAGAAAGTTCATTCAGAAATAAAAACAGCCAGCAACAACAAGGATAGCAACCAGAAGAAGAATGCAGCGATGATCTTTGAAGCGAAGGCCGACTCAAAAGAAGACATAGAAGCGGAGAAAAGGAAGAAGCGCAATAAACTGAGGAATGAAAGGAGGAAGATCACCAGAAAAGCCAAGTTTATGGAAGGTCAAATGGGTGGAGAAACATCGTTGAAGCGGCAAAGATCGGAAGACGATAGACTATCCTCGCAAACCGACCATGAAGGCGATACACGAAACTGTTCAGAGGAGAAGAAGAGGGCTATAGAGAAGGTGGAGAACAATGGTTGTAGCGAGGTAGTAGAGGCGGAGCTTAACGAGACGGAAATAGTAGAAGATATGGAGAGAGAGGTACAAAGAGAATGTACGAATGGAGATATTGCCAATCAACATACTTCATGTGGAGCCCAGCAACCAGAATATGGCAAAGGGATGCAGGTTAGTACGAGTGTAACCATCAACCAAGGTGCAGAATACGACTCAGGTAGAAAGACCACGCAAGAGTCAAGTGAGCAAATTCCAGTAGAGTCAGACATGGATTGCGAAGGAGAAGAGCAGATGATGAACATAGGTGGTGAATCCACCAACGGAGAGGTAAACCTTTAAGTCTCTCCCCTTGGTTTCGTTGGTGTGTAGCATCACCTTTTGTTATTTCCTTATGAATTGTCTAATGTGGAATGTTCATGGAGCTGCTAAGAGTAGTTTCCGTCGTACTATTAGATACCTGTGTAACTCTCACAAAGTTGATGTATTGGCCATCTTCGAGCCTCGTATATCAGGAGAACGAGCCCTAAAGGTGTGTGATAGGTTGAATTTTGGAGGATGCTTTAGGGTGGAAGCAAACGGTTTTGAGGGTGGTGTTTGGTTATTGTGGAACATTGCTAACATTCAAATCTCGATCGTGAATGCTTGCGACTACTTCATTCATGCTCATACTGTGAGAGCGGGAAAACTTCTACATCTGATTGTTATGTATGCTCCACCTACTGATGCTAGAAGGGTTCCTTTTTGGGAAGCTCTGGATAAGGAATTGGCAGGCATTACAGAACCTTACATGGTCGGAGGAGATTTCAATTGTATTCTCTTTGATCATGAGAGGGCAGGAGGCTCAGGAGGACTCCACAAAGATTCGGGGACTTTTAGTGATCTGGTTCATAACTATGGTCTCCTTGACCTAGGTTTCTCCGGGTCTGAGTTCACTTGGGATGAGGGTAAATCTAGGAACAAGGGTATTCAGAAGAGACTGGACAGGATTCTAACGAATCAAGTAGGGCGACTCACCTGGCCGGACGCAACGGTTCGGCATCTGGAAAGATATTCATCAGACCATGCTCCTATCCTTCTCAGACTCCAAGTGCAAACAAGCTTTCGGCGAGATAAAAGACCATTCCGGTTTGAAGCGGTTTGGATGACTCACATGGATTTCTTCCCCATGGTGAGAAGATGTTGGGAATTGCATGCCCACACAGGTATTCCTCTCCCTACTCTTAAAAGTTGGCTTATTTCTTGGAATCGTCGGGTGTTTGGTGATGTTTTTTGCAGGAAAAAAGCCATTTCTAGAGAGTTGATTGCTATCCAGAGTACAGTCCAGAGTAATGGGGCTTTGACACACAGTTTGAGTGTTCAGGAAACAGTGCTTAAAGCTGAGTTGGATAGAATTCTAGAACAGGAAGAGATCATTTGGTTTCAGAAATCGAGAGAACAATGACTCTCCTTCGGGGACAGGAACACGTCTTTCTACCACACATCTACTATCATCAGAAGAAGAAACAATAGGGTTGATGGTTTAAAAAACATCGAGGGCGTCTGGGAGGATGATCATAAACGCCTAGAACAACTTGTGGTTGACTACTTCTCCCAACTTTATAGCACGTCGGATGTGGATCCCCAACAGGTCGAAGAGGTCATTGCAAATGGTTTCCCTTTGATCGCAGCTATGGATAAGGAAGACATGATGAATAGTGTCACCAAGGAAGAAGTCTGGAAGGCTACTAAAGACATGGGAGCTTTCAAAACACCGGGAGTAGATGGGTTTCAACCTGTGTTTTACCAAAAATGTTGGAACATCGTGGGTGAGTCTGTCATGAGTGTTGTGGTAAGATTTTTCGAGTCTCAGAAGCTCCCGGAGGGCTTCAATGATACTCTTATTTGTCTTATTGCGAAGATCAGAACCCCCGAACTCATCAGTCAATTCAGACCTATAGCTCTTTGCAATGTGATATACAAGATCATTACCAAAGTGTTGGTGCAGAGACTCCAGAGAGTGATCAGTTATCTTGTTGGGCCTACCTAAGGAAGCTTCATTCCGGGAAGGTACATACAAGATAACATCGTTCTTATGCAGAAAATAGTTCATTCAACTAGGAAGAAGAGATCTGGGAGGAAGTGGATGATCCTCAAGCTTGATCTCGAAAAAGCTTACGACAGGATTAGGTGGGAGTTTGTCTCTGAAACCATTGAGCTAGCAGGTTTCCCTAGGGAATGGGGGCGTATGATCCAAGAATGTATATCTACTGTTCGTATGCAAGTTATTTGGAACGGGGAACTTACGAGTCAGTTTCAACCAGAGAGAGGGTTACGTCAAGGGGATCCAATTTCTCCATACCTCTTTGTCTTGTGTGTAGAGAGACTTAGTCACCTAATCCTGGATATGGTTGAACAAGGGAGATGGAAACCCATCAGGTTATCCAGAGAGGGACCTAATCTTTCCCATTTGTTCTTCGCAGATGATCTTACTTTATTCGCTGAGGCTTCCACTAGCCAGATGAGTGTTGTTTTGAAGTGCCTTGACATCTTTTGCAAAGCCTCGGGGCTTAAGGTGAGTACTCTGAAGTCTAAGATATACGTTTCCCCTAACGTAAGTCGTGAGATGCAGGAGAGACTTCAATCCATGAGCAATATTGAAGTTACTAAGAACCTAGGAAATTACCTATGTATGCCCCTCCTTCGAGGAAGAGTAGGGAAAAGTACGTTCTCTAGCCTCTTGGACAAGATCAATGGTAGGCTTAGTGGTTGGAAGGGGAGAATGCTTAGCTTCGCGGGAAGAGTTACTCTCACCAAGTCGGTCCTCGCTTCTTTGCCGATCTATTCCATGTCTTCCATGATCTTACCTACGAGTTTATGTGTAGAGGTGGATAAGATTTGTAGAGCTTTTGTTTGGGGACATAGTGAAGGAAGGAGAAAGATGCACACCATAGCTTGGGACAAGATGTGCATGCCAAAGAGAAGTGGTGGACTAGGCCTAAAGTCCATGAATGATCTCAATCTAGCCCTTGTTGGCAAACTAGGCTGGCGTTTCGTTAAGGACAATAATAGCCTTTGGTCAACTGTTTTGAGACATAAATACATTCGACCTAGTGGAAGCCCTCATACATCACCTTCGCATGTGTGGAACAACATTAAACGTGGTATTCAAGAGGTTGTGTATCCGGGCCATAAATGGAACCTGGGAGATGGTAGAGATATCGATTTTTGGAATGACGTTTGGATCGGAGGGAAGGCTCTTAAGGACGCAACCACTCAACCAATTGACTCAACGCTGAGAGGGCGCAGGGTCTGTGAGTTTTGGGTTCATGGAGAGGGGTGGAATTGGAACCTGTTGAACCCCATTCTCCCTGCACAGACAGTCCTTATGCTGGCGGCTATTGCACCTTACACAGCATCTCAATCAGCTAGTGGAGATGGGGAGCAATTATGCAGGAAGGATGAACTCAGCTGGTTGCATAGCAAGGATGGGAACTTCACTGTGTCTTCTGCATACTGCATGTTGAGAGGTGAGGTGGATTTTCATGAGACCGATTCCGTCATCTTCAGTCAAATTTGGAGGCTGCAAGCTCAAGAAAGAATCAAATTCTTTATTTGGAAGTTAGTGAGGGGAGGTGTCCTTGGTAACGAAGACCGGCGCATACGGCATCTCACCCCCAATGGCTACTGTTGTTTCTGCAATACCAAGGCCGAAACACTTTTGCACTTGTTCAGGGATTGTGAGCACAGTAGACACCTCTGGCGCAACCTTCAGGCTCATCATCGCTTAGAGGGATTCTTCAACCTTCCGTTCGCAGCCTGGATCCGAGGTAACGTTGCTTCTAAGAAGTATTTTAAAACTAACTGTAGTTGGAGCTCAGTGTTTGTTGTAGGTATCTGGTGGCTTTGGAAGTGGAGGAATGATAAAACTTTCAATTATAAGGACATCACAGGGGACACCCATACTTACGTGATTGCGCAAACTTTGGAGTATATACGTGCATGGAAAGGCATGGATTCCAACGACAACAGGCCCGGTAGGCGCATCGTGTCAGTCAAGTGGGACCCTCCTCCGAGAGACGTCATGAAGATCAACTCCGACGGGTCTGTTAGAGAAGACGGGCATGCTACGGCAGCGGGCATCATTAGAAATAACGTGGGTGAGTGGCAACGAGGGTTCATCGTTAACCTGGGTATATGCACTGTACCAATGGCAGAGTTGTGGGGTATTTGCCATGGTCTAAAGCTCGCTTGGGAGTGTGGATACCGTAAAGTGATTGTCGAAACTGATTCTCAGTTGGCAATCTCTTTATTGGGAAAACCGATCCCGAGTTGTCACCCACTCGCTAGTCTGGTAAGTAAGTGCCATGACTTTATCAATAAGGACTGGGATATCCAGTACCGTCATGCCTACCGTGAGGCGAATACTGTTGCGGATTATCTAGCTAGTTTTGCTTTTAATTTTCCTATTGGACTAAGTGTATTGCTTCACCCTCCCGAGGGTGTAGTTGATCTTTTACGTTATGATGTAAGGGGTCAGGCTATCCCCCGAGTGATTACTACTTAGCCTTTTTTATGAATAAGAAGCGCATTAGAAGCACCGGAGACCACTGACTCTCCTTCCCACAAAAAAAAACTACTTATTACTTATCCAACATAAAAAATAAAGAAAACAAATAAAAGTGAATCTACCCATATCTTAGATTTAGTTTGATTTACAAATTTTTTATTAATCAGGCAACTTTAGTAACTAGATTTTTTTGAAAAACTATAGTAGTAATTATACTTTTTAATGGTTGAATTAAATAAATATACCCAACATTTTGTATTTATTCTCAAACTATACACACTCTTCTATCAGGGATACATTTACTAAATACAAAATTAGAAAAAGCCTAGTAAACCAAATTATTTCTTAAATTTTTTTTTCAAATAAACCTAATCTTAGTTGTTCTTATTACGTTGATGATTAAGCATGTGATGTGATTGAATATCTAAATGAGAAGAAAGGATCGATCCCTTACACAATCGATGCAAAATATATATCAACGCCAACTCAACTATCGACGGATGAAGCTAACATGTATGAGAGTAGTATGGTATGGCGTAAATTTGTTATTAATTGAGTCCTTAAATGTAATTTTGTATTAAGTGAGGATAAATTATAGAATTATAGGGTGACCCACGCTCATTTGAAGGTATACTCAAGTGACAACCAACACCACCTCACTTTCATACGAAACATTAAATGCACAACTGCCCAACAGTTTTATACAAAGAAACATTAACTTTTTCCATCCAAGCCTTTATTACTACTACATTGAAATTTGATAGATCTTCTTCTGATATACATACATATGAAAACAAATCAATACCCATTTATTTTCTGAGCCATATCTCAACTGGGTAACCCCTATTTTTCTCTTCAAGATGCCCAGAAGCTCAGTACTCTCATACCAGAAACTCAAGAAAGACCCTACCTTGTATGAGGAAGAAGAAGAAGAACTCAGGCAAAGTGTAAGACAAATCAAGCAACAAGAAAGGCAGCCAAGATTTAGGGTTAGGAAGAGATGGAGGATCAGAGTTCCAAGGCTGAGAAGAATCTTCAATAGGGTTAGAAAGGGGAATCTTGTATGGGCCTCTTGTGCAAAGGTTGTGAGGAGATTGAAGGAAAGCCAAGCCCATTTTGGTGATCTCTTTGCTGGCAACTACCTCTTCTTGCAGGTCACTCCTGACTCCTTGAAGCTCAAGCCACAACCTAATCTCCATTACTTGCCTCCTTCAAGGGCCTGATGGTAACTTCTTTCACAGGGTTTGGGGTTCCCACTTAAATCATGTACTATATACATGGACTGCATTAATGCTGCCTTCTGTGGGATAATTGTGTAATAATTCCTTAGTTAATTGCTGCTGTACAACTTGAGTATTTGACTGATTAAATATAAACCTCTTGTTTGTGCCACTTAAAGGGATCTGGTTAAGCTTTTATGGGACTCCATTAATCTTTCTTTGCACATGGGCATGCCATAAGAGTCATATTATGAGAACAGTCTTTCATATGGATTAATTATATGAAGATATTGAGATTTATCCAAGTAGCAGCCAGCAGGCACTAGGAAGTCATTTTGACTCATTTGCAGCAAATGAAAATGATTTAATAAATGTTACTAATCTGCTAACTGTAGTACTAGCAAACGAGACGAACATACGAATCTAGTCGACCCCAATATGAGATTAAATTTTCACTTGACTTTAAAATTTATGAAATTTTCGCCGTTATAAACGAGGTTAAAAACTTTTTCCGAATTTAGGCCCGCGTGAAAGTTTTTTTCGAAAATACACGAAGTGTCAAGTTCGGAATAGAAGCGCGGTGACTCACCACGTTTCTTCCATAAAGAAACGCCGTGCATAACCGCCATCCCTTAAAAATCAAATGGAAAATAAAAAAAATAAAGAAGAGAAACACGGTGACTCACCGCACTTCTGCTTCCGTGGCGAAAAACGCGGTGACACACCGCGTGGTTCAACATAAAACGCGCAGTGACTCACCGCGCTTATATTTTTTTCTTTTTTTTAAAATACTTACACTAGTGTATTTTTGTTTCCAAAAGTTTTTTTTTTCCGTTTTACTAGTTAGTGTTATTCAAATAAAAATAATTGTTCTCTCCACTAATTTTTTTATAGTGAAACAATGAAAAAAAAAATAATTATTAAAACAAGTGCAATCAATAAATGCATCATTCATCTTCTTTATCACTTTCAGCGATAACTGACATGTTTTTGCCTTGATAATCTGTAGACGGACCAGTATGCTTGGTAGGGTCTGTATATGAAGACCGACGAGGAAGAGAGGGAGATACAAAAGGATGCAGTATCGTCCCAAACTGCGAAATGCTCTCACGTGGATATGAATATGGCATGCTCTCCATAAGGCCAACCAATCCTGAGCCGGTGAAGTACCCCGACGGCCTTGGCATTGCACCCGAACCCGAAGCGCCTCCATATATAGGGTGTAGAGGAGGAGTGCTATCGAATAAGCTAGTCACGTGAACCGAAGATGTAAAATCTGGTTGGGTCTAGGGCTGAGCATGGGGAGGTGTCGCTTGTGGATAATGTGTCGCCTGTGGAGGTTTCCCCTGTGATATACCAGCGCTGTGTGAACTTGGATGTTGGTAGTAAGACGGATGAAAGGGTAGGTGACTAAGTATATTTGCGCCTTGTGAACTCACATAGTCATAGTACCTTGAAACTCCACTCATCATATCCCCATATTATTGTTGTGAGTGCAATTGTGAAGCTTTGTCAACCTTTTTTGTTTCTCTACTTGTTACGTCAGAAATATATAGACCTTGAAGAAAAAATAAATAACTATACCAAGAACTAATTGATTAACTATATGTTTATTACTAAAATACTTACGCTAGCATAAAGATCATGAGTGACAGGCTGATAATGGACAAGTGATGTTTGTCCTGAAGGGATGATCAAAATACACGTCCTACTTGTATACCAAGTCATATAGTCTTGTAAGAAGTTTGGCACACTTTTAGGTGGGTAAGAATGTGCTATAGTTTCTACGCGCTTCTCCCACTCAACTATGTAGGTGTTATGAAAAATTGTCCAGTCAGTATGATGTTGGCCCCTTCTATCAACAACATGCAACTCCTTGCTGTAAGCACATGAGATATGTGGGATTTGCATTTGCGCAAACTGTCTCAGAACACGCTCATGCCGATGATGCTCCACTATATCAAAACATATCATGGGTGTCTCACTTCTCCAAATATGTCGACCCTAACAACAAATAGGAGCAAGGGCATCCAAAATATCGTCTATATATGGCTCCCATACAAACTACAAAAACATTTTGGTGAGAGAAGCATGTATAATTTACAAGACTATGTCGTTAAAGAATACTAGATCTAACCTCATCAAGCCTCTGACTGTCTAGGGCATCCCGATAATACGCCAGATTTTTAGGGGCGTGTTCATATGAGAATACGTGGCCTACCCATCTATAATATTTTAAAAATAAAAAAAGAATTTTATTATTGATATCAACATATATATACAACTGAAAAATTATCAATTTATATACCTCATAGTCAACGCATCTTCTCCGCGACGAAAGTGATCACCGAGTGGAGGTGGGTGTAGATATGCTGTTGGATGCCTCTGTCTCCTATGCCTTCTCGCAGCATTCCAGCGATCTCTTTAGCACCCTGAGTCGGGTAAGACAAGCACCGTGGTCTTCCTATGGGGCTCCTCTCCCACGACCATAACTACAATTGTTTAATGAATATTAGAATGTGAAATAAGTTAATTTATTTACCGAAAGATGTTCAATATTTAGGGTTTACCTGCAATAAGATCAATGGTCCTGTAATCTCGTATTTTTCTTTATGGGCCGCTTTACATAGTTGTTTGTACAGAAAAAGCCAATGATGGAGAACCCCAACTGTATCGACCAACTGCCTCTAGATCCTCCAACAATGGGAGGTACAAAAGCTGTATAGAGCCACCAGTGCTATCTGCAAACATCACTGCGCCCATGAGCAACAATATATATGCTCGAGCTTGACGTTGCACTATGACATCGTCAGCATCCTTTGGGAGACCTTGTGCAATGAACCTCCGTAGCCACGAAAATTTTAAAGACGAACCCTTAATTTCACTCGGCTGTAGGCGCTTTCCAAGAAGCAACTCAACAACTCTCCCTCACTGGTAGTGTGCACTACCAGTCACAACAGGTCCATCTATGTTAAGACCCAACAGTAATGCGACGTCCTAAAGTGTGATCGTCGCCTCACCAACAACTAGGTGAAAAGTATGTGTCTCAGGTCTCCATCTCTCAACTAATGATGTGATCAACTTAGCATCTAACTGAAAGGAAGAACCAAGATGATATATCCCATAAAATCCAGCCAACTTAAGGTAATGAATTACCCTCTCATCAGGTGAAAGGCATGCAACAATATTTCGAAGATGCATCCTAGCAGTCAATGGTTGTTAAGTCTACAAATGATTAAGCATAATGTTAAGATTAAGAAATCAACAACAGAAAAATTATCAATTTTAGTTTAGATTGTTCTTATATAAGGGACACGCGACTACACACCATCACTTCGATGCTCAGCCTGACGCCTAAGAGAATCTAGTACACGGGGGCCATGATCCATCTACATGTGGTAAAGAGCTTTAATTTTTATTGACTAAACACTATCACAACAAACAAACACAACTTCATATTTCATTGATAAAACAACTTAATACAAAAACAAACAACTTCATATTTCATTGACAACTAAACTTAATACAACAAACAAACAACTTCTAATCTCTGCTTGATGACCCAAATTAAGAACGAAAACTCCTTCTATTATGCCCAAGTTGTCCACAACTTCCGGAGCGACTTTTTCCTCTTTCACTTTGATCCATTTTATTTCTGATTCTCGAGTTTCTATGTCTTCCACTTGGGCGCTTAGAATTTGGATCAGGGACTATTAACGGCCCATGTACTATTGGCCATTCTGTTTGATCGCCAACAGGTTGGAAGTATGGCTTGTACGTCTCAAGATATGATTGTGCGATAAAAATCCATCAACAAAGGGCTCAAAGGACCACTTGTGATAATAACAAACAACAAGTACGTGGGGCATGGAAACTTCAGCAACTGCCAGGTATGACAACTACATTGACGTTGCTCTAAACGAACGGTAAAGTTGCGGCAATCGCCCCGGTCTACTCTAGGGAAATGTACTTGATATATTCCTTGCTCAATGTTAAATGGACTCATTGTTGCTGTCATGGCTACCTCTTTAAAGTTTTCAATTTTTGATCCATATGTGGGGATAAGGTTAAGCCATCTTGTATGCATTTAATAGCTCAACCACGCCTTGTAACAAAATAATTGTTCAAACGGGCGAACGTTGCTTGCACAATGCCAGTGACTGGAAGAGATCTTGTGCCTTTCATTACCTAGTTGAAATACTCAGACATGTTTGTGGTCATGCATCTATATCGTCAACCACCGTCATGATGTAGAGACCATTTCTCAAGGCCAATTTCTTGAAGAAACTCACGACATTCACGGTTTTTTCACCAATTTGGTCAAACCCGGAGAAAAAAGGACGTCGCTCACGGATGTATGCAGTCACACCGACTAGGAATTTGAGTTGCGATTCTTTATAACGAGTTTGAACATTATAATTAAGATGACGAATGCAAAACCTATTATATGCATTTGGTGGGCGCCATCTCGGATCCGTCATTGCCCAACTTATCCCTGCGTGTCTATTAGAAATTACACACAAGCTGACTCTATTTGTCACATGTTCGCGAATGCAGCTCATAAACAAGGGCCAAATTTCTGTATTCTCCGCTTCCACAAGGGAAAATGCAAGAGGGACAAGCTGTTCATTTGCATCAACAACCATAGCAATTATGTAATACCCGGGAAAAAAAATTCGCTTAATTTCGAGTCAACATAAATCTGGTCATTTTTTTTATGAAAAGTTTAATCCCCTTATATAACCCTTAATATCATAAATCAACACATTTTTTTATTTTATGTGAAATTCTACAAACATAAAATATAACTATAGTTATTAGATTTACTCTTGCAAATATTAGGGTATATAGCCATCTTAACAAAGCCTTGACACCTTGACAAGCCCCATGACAAGAAATTGACAACACATTGACAAGGCCTTCTAGGCCCATCAAACAAGATCAAGACAAGGCCGCCAAGACCATCTCCCTTGGGCTGCTTGTCACTAGCTTTATCCACAGCTTCTTCACGGCCCAGCAGAGAACGCAACTACCCTGGACACCTTTACGTCTATATACAGCCACGTCAGCCATCGCTTGGAATCGGTAAGCGCCACAACCGCAACACCTTCCTTTCAGTTCGATTCCTTCCTGGTTTTACGCTAATTAGATCAACACCTTGGCCTTGTACCACATACCTCCCACGTCCACCTTCATGCCATCCCAACCCTCGTGATCTTCAACCTTCCCAACCACGCAGCAGTGAACTTCGCCCAAAACCGACGCAGTAGTGAACGTTCACCCAAAGCCGACGCTGCAGTGCACCCTCCCAACCGCGCCAGTAGTGCAACTTCCCAACCTTGCCCAGTCGACGCTGACGGTGAGTCTTCCCAAACTCGCTGCTTACAATTGACGGAAACAAGAAGCCGACGTGGTCACCGATTGCAACCGCCAAGGTAAGCCATGCTGCTCTTCCCCTCGTCAACTCAGATCACACTACTGCATCTTGACTCGTGTGCAGTCACAGATCCGTCACCTGCCTAATGCTCAGCAGGCTCGAGTGGACTTCTCTCGGCGACCGTTCCGACATCGAGCCAAGCCTACCTCTTCTCTTCCTTGAGTTTGGGCTGTCATCGGGGCTGATGTTAGAGCCGACATTACATCAAGTGAGTGCCTTGCCAACTTACAAGCACATGACCTGTTGTAATTAGGATAGTTAAATAAAAAAAGGGCTTGATCGATGAATTTAAACTTACCGAGTGATTCTTGTTTGGGTAGGATTGTTGGGTTTTGATAAGGGTAACGGTTAGAGGGTATAGGGTAACACAAATGGTGGTAGCTACCTATAACGAGAGCCTAATTAGGAAGGCATTCAGAGGCTGTTATAATTATTTGTTAAGGATGCTTAAGCAAGTGACATATTGCATTAGGTTATAAGAGTATTATGGTGAATATTAGTATATAATTTCTTTTAGAATTAAGGGGTGTGTTTAAGGTTAGACTACTGTAGTCAGTACCTCTACTTTGCTTATATGTAGCTTAGTATGTAAAATGTATTCCACATTTTACATGTTCCTTAGGTTAGCGCGTTAGTATAGATTGCTCCAACAAGTGTCATCGTCCGTAGTCAAGTATATAAGAGGAAGCAGTTAGTCTCAAACTCACAACCGTAACCGTAGTGAAGTTTCAGTTTCTGTGGGTGAGCAGTCATATTCTAGCTTGTAATTCGATATGTTAGGTTCACTTGTCACCATTCAAATTTTAGCATGATTTAGAGTGAGCTGCAAACTGTTATGTATTAAAGGGTGGGATTTGACTAAGTATAGAATTACCAAATTTTGAACCAATTAGAAGATTTGTGTTGGAGCTGTTGGTGAGTGTTTTTGCGAGATCTTTGCCCCTATGAGTAGAATGCATACTATAGAAGACCTAGATAATTTTAATGGATTTTTATGTTTTTATTTGAGCCTCATATCTTAGTCTAAAGTTGGACGCTAGTGACTTTACTTGAATGTCGAGAATTTTGGTAATCTTCTAGTTCTACCTAAACTTTCTCTTGAGAGTTAGATTGTGATTTTAGGTTCAAAAGAAGAGTTTGGGCATATATTATGGGGTTTTTGAGAGTTTCGGGATTATGGGTAAATGGTCCTTTTACCTTAGGAGGGTATTTTAGTAATTCCTCTTATGATGGGATTGCACATCTTAGAAGTTATAGACTTATAAATAATATGGGATGTATTTTGATCCACTTGCCTCTTATGACAGGCAATTGAGTTTCTACAGTTGCAGACCGAGTTGAGATTAATAGAGTTGAGATTTGATTCAGGTAAGTCCTTTGGGCTTACTTAGCTAACTTCTGGATATGAGTGTGAATAATGATAGTGGTGTTTGAATGATGTGTTTATAATTGTACTTATTATTAATTATCGACCGACCTACATATTTGGCCTAAGAGTAACGGGCGGTGGCATTCTGCTTAGTTAGCATGAGGGCGCTGGGGGTTTCTTTAAGGACTAGTCCAGACTTGGTTTGTGGTGATGCTACCGGCGAAGGTGTACTGGACTCACACCAGTTGGATGAAGAACGGAGGCGAGAAATCTTAAATTTTTCGTGCCACAACTTTAAAATGGAATAAAGTGAATCACCTAAACTATTAGATAATAACCGGATCGTGTGTCAGCATGATGGGTGTTTATGTTACCTTGGTTGTGTTTGTGCTATCTTTATTCTACTTATATTTAGATTGTTAGCTAACGGTTTATCCGTGTTGTAGATTTTGTAAAGATAGACAGTTGTAGAGAGATCTGGGACGGATGGTCAGCCGGGTCCACGTACTCATTAGATAGGGACGGGGGAGTCTTCCGTTCATCATGCATGATATTAATACATTTATGTTTTATAAGACCGTCATGTGTTGTTCATTCATTGAAATACAAGGCTCTAATGTGTAATACCACGTGATCTATTATTACCCGTCCTAGACATACTAACTTGGTTGGTTGTAAGTGGACATTTAGGATCAAGCGTTATCCTATTGACAAGTACAAAGGGATTTAGTCAAGCGGCGGGTATTGTTTTTTTGATACGTTCAGTCCAGTCATCAACCCACCACTAAGCGACTGGTTCTATTGTTAGCTCTCAAGGTTGGTCGATCATACAACTAGACATCAATAACGCCTTTCTCAACTGCATCAATCGGAGGAGGTTTACATGGATCAACCCAAGGGCTTTGATGACTCATCCAATCCTTCCCATGGTTTCCATGTTCACAAAGCTCTCTATGGCCTCAAATAGGCTCCTCTGGCGTTGTTCACAAAGCTCAAAAACGTTTTGGTCGCTAATGGATTTTTTGCCTGCTAGTCCGACACTTCACTTTTTGTTCATGCTTTTACACGTACATCATTTATATGTTGGTCTATGTGGATGAATTAATTCTTACAAGAACAAATCCATATCCTTTCCAACAGTTCATCAATACCGTAAACCGTACTTTTTTCTAGGATTGCAAATTCACAAGACTGAGACCGGCCTCACTCTTTTTCAAAGCAGCTACATGCGTGATATTATTTTTCAAAGTAAGATGATTAATTACAATGAAACAACACTCCGTCCGATCCTACTACTTGCTTGCGCCGAGATGGTGAACCGCCTTGTAGGGTCTTTGCAATACGCTACCATAACTAGGCCACATATTACCTATGTTGTGAATCGAGTATGTCAGTTCATACATGCTCCAACTACTCTCGTGGGCAGGCTGTCAAATGCATCCTCAGATACTTAATCGGTATGCTTCAACATTGTCTTCAATTTGAGAAGATTACTGCATATGTCACTTTGCTTACTCTGATGCGGGTTGGGTCTCGGATTTGGATGATTGCCATTCGTAATATGAATTTGTCATCTTTCATGGTTGTAACCTTATTAGTTGGACGTTGAGAAAGTAGAAGGTTGTTGCTCGTTCAAGCACGGAAGTTGAATATCACGCCCTTGGTTACACTACTACTGAACTGCTTTGGAACACCCAACTAATGCGTGATCTCCTGGTGTATATTACCTTACCCCTACTCTTATTTTTGAAAATGTCGGAGCTACATTCATATGTAAGAACCTTATCATCAGCTCTCGGTCCAAACACATGCACCTTGATTTCCATTTTGTACCGGAGAAAGTTGAAGCTAGTCAACTTAAGATTGGTCACATCTCTTCCCATGACGAGCTCACCGATATGTTCACAAAGCCTCTCAGCAAAGATCGCTTGGCATTCTTTCGTTCTAACCTCCAAGTCTAACCTGCACTTGGTCTTGTCGTTGGGTAATGAGTAACATTATTCTATGTAGCATATATTTTTTGTTTTCTGCATTATAGTGTAGACAGTTATCTGTCATCTCTCTCCTTGTTTGTGTCCACTAGTTTACCCTTTGTAGAGGGAATTTAGTTATCATCAGTTACACTCATGTACTATATATTCATGTATTTTTCAAGTGAATAGAGCAAGTACAATTTTTATTCAATGCTTCCTTATTAGCACATGATAATTCTCTTTTAATAGGTCTTCCTTATTCCGGCGAGTTGTGTGACTACCTTCGCTGTTATAGTCCTTGTTTATGTATATTGCAATATATATCATTATATTTGTGATGAAGCAACATTATTTACATGTTATCCTTGTGATGAAACAACTTTATTTACACGTTATCCTCAATATATTTACATGTTATGATGAGATCAAATTTGAATTAATTCAAACTTTCAAAACTAATAGTGCATATATTTATATTGAATATTTTGAGTGGACGCTTGAGAGGAAGTAACAACTTAACCAACGGTTCAGCCTTAGTTTGTTAACGAAGATTATCGGGGAAGAGATCTGACACGTTCGCAAGATTTGAAAGGCTTTGAGAAGGATCCGGGATAGAAGGTTCCGAGGAGAGACCCCACGGTTACCTTTATGGGATGATGGTTTTGTTAAGATGCCAAGGGCGTCTATGTGTACTTAGCCGAGGTGGCTAAGTACATAGCCATTATGTGACCCGTCATCAGGTCAAGCTTGACCACTGATAGGTGATGGAATCACTATCATTGAGGGTAGTTTTTAGAGTCTTTTTACTGCATTAGTGTCGGTTTATGCTACTAACTCCTTGGTCTAGAAGAAGAAGATCAAAAGAAGCTAAGAAAGGAGTTATAAGCACTTACGAGTGAAGATCGATCAAGAAGCAAAGTTTCTGTTGCTCCACCACCCCCACGGGTCCTTACAACCGCCCCTGCGGTGACTTACCTTAACGAGACGAAGACCAGCTCCCCTGTGCCTCCCACTGCGCCCTGCCTGCGCCTCGCCTTGGGAGCTGGAAGGTGAAGAGTCTGTGTCACTGCCCTTGCGTTGGCCTTAAGGCGGCCCTGCGCCTTGACATCAGAAACGTCAGGAAGGCGAAAGGTTAGACGTTGAAGTGCATTAAAGATCCGCCCCAGTGGAGTTGTGTAGCCGCCCCAGCGGTTCTGAAGAAGATCAACCGATTCTGCCTAAACCGCCCCTACGGTTCCTGAAGGCCGCCCCTACGGTGTAACGCCAAAAGCTTTACTCCGGCTGTTTACACCACCTTTATGGCATTAAAGGTGGATGTTTTAGGCCGGCTATTTACTCCTAATTAAGTGTCTTTTGTAGTATAAATAGTCCATGGCTGATTGCTAGAATAATCCATGCTTTTCCTCACAAAATCCATTTTAGACTTGAGTTTTTCCATTGTAATGAGTTGCTAACTCCCTTGCTACATTGGGTTGGTTTGAAGCTGCTTTGTTACTTTGGTTGTAAGTTCTTCTAATATAAGTTTTTATTCAGTAATGCTTTGTGTTTCCTTGATCTCCATTGTTTAAATACATGTTAACTATTACTTGAGATTGATCACCTTAGGTTCTAAAGTGCATGTAAACAACTAGGATTAATAGGTTCCGGGTTCGGGTCTTTAATCTAGTAGCAACTTTAAGTAATAACGGGTTGTAATTACTTACAAAAAAGGAACACAAATATAAAGATAAGTTTAACGGTTTTAATCTTCTCTTTATATCCCTTAGTCTTTGTTTGAATGCTAACTTGTTATTTGTTCTTGTAGGTTTACGGAACTTTAATAGGTTAAGTTGTGTTGATCCCGGTTGGCTCAACACATATGTATGATCGAGACGGGAGATTACTTAAGAACTTGTAAAAGGAATGCACCAAAGTAGCAATTGCATGCTTAGAATCAACCTAGTGTAGTCATCCATTATTGTCTTACTTGTCGCATTAATCGTTTTCATAAGTTTTTGTGCATCAATTCAACCAAACCCCCCCTTTGTGCCACTTGTCATTATAATCGATAATTGCATCTAAAACACCTTAACTCTCTTGGGTTCGACCCTTACTTAATCACTATACTTGTTCTTAGTGCTAAGTCGGGATTTACTTTTGATTGGGTATAGACGACCATAGAAATACCTTCGGTCAAATTTTGGCGCCTTTGCCGGGGAGTTTTTGTGTTTTATTGTTATTATTGATTATTGGTTTGAACCATTTTTATGGTTCAAACCCGTGCTACTAATTCCGGCTTTTCTTCTTTTGATCCAGAAATTGAGAGGATGCACATCCGGCAACGAAGACAACAACAACTACAACAAGAGATGGCTGACCGTACTCTTCGTCAACTTACGCAACCCACTTTGGCTCAAAATCCTCTTGCGGTCGCTATACCGGCACTAGGGGAAGGAGTCAACTTTGAGCTCAAACCGGGCCTCATTCATTTGCTTCCATCCTTCCATGGGCTAAGTGGTGAAGACCCCATCAAACACGTTGGGAAGTTCCACACCGTTTGTATGAGCATGAAGCCGGCCAATATTACCGAAGAACAAATCAAGATGAGGGCATTCGGCTTCACACTCAAGGATTCGGCGGATGATTGGTATTACCACCTTCCATCCGGGAGTATTGACACTTGGAAGAACCTTCACAAAGCGTTCTTGGAGAAATACTTTCCAGCTAAAAAGGCCAATAGCTTGAAGAAAGCTATAAGCAACATCGAGCAAGAGGCAACCGAAACTCTCTACGAGTACTTTAAAAGGTTTGCACGCCTCCGATCCATCTATCCTTTCCACGGATATTCAACTCAAGATCTAGTCTTGTACTTGTACAATGGCTTGCTAGACAATGAAAGGAGGATCGTCGATGCGGCTTGCGGAGGTAATATTCTTAACTCTACTCCTGACCTTGCTTTGGAAAAGATACAGGAACTAGCGGAAGGAACTCGGAACTTTGGAGGACCCCGGCTAAGAAAGGAGTTCATGCCGCGAGTTCCGGGAAGAGCGAGATTTCCACCGAGCTGGCGGAATTGAAGGAAATGCTGAATATGTTAACACTTATGGGAACACCGCAACAACTCAAAGCTTGTGGAGTTTGTGCTGACCCGTATCATCCCACGGACATGTGTCCACAAGTTCAAGATGACGATGCTGAATTAAACGCAATGGGTTATGGACAACCACAGCAGCAAAGACCTAGGAACGATCCCTATGCACAGAATTTCATGCCAAATTGGCGTGACCAATAGAATTTTCGTTGGAGGGATCAACAAAACCAACAACAACAGCCCCGCCAAGGTAAGTATCACTCAACTGAAGATATGTTGCAGGTTTTGACAAAACACTTTGCTACTCATGTCCAAACAACAGAATCAAGTATCAAGAACCTTGAGAAGGAGGTTGGTCAAATGGCGGAAGCCATTACAAGAATTGAAACTAGGGCCTCCGGAAGATTACCATCGCAAACGGTTATAAACCCAAAAGGCATGCAGGAAGATGTTCAAACATAAAGGAAGAGTCCTTACGTCGAGCCAACGACGTATAACAAAGGCGCTAATTCGGGAGGCAACCCGAAGGAATAAGAAGAGGAGCTTCTGTCAAGAAAACCGCCCCTGCGGTCTAAAAACCCGCCCCTGCGGCGACACCCCTGGCCAGCGCCACCCCGGCGCTGGGCCTGCGTCTGATCACGTAGGTCACCGCCCCCGCGGTGCCAACCCTACGCCCCTGCGGCGGCCAACCTTGACACGCACCCTCAGCTTCGCCCCCGGCGCTGAGGCTGCGTGCCCCCTCTCTCTTGTCACCGCCCCCGCGGCGACACACACCGCCCCTGCGGTACAATTAAGGAAAGAAAAAAAATACACTTCCCAATAATAACCTACATCTACCACCTTCTCCACTCCCTCTCCATTCACTCTGCGAAACCTAGCTGCCTCACCCCCCCTACGCCCTTGCGCCCTCTAACAACTCATCGCCACCACCTCGTCGCGCCCCTGCGCCACCTCCGGCAACCTAGTGGTGCCACCCCCTTACCAACACAAACAACCTCCACCACACACAACCCTTCCACTCTCGCTCGACTGCTCCACCTCAGGCAATAGCTGCAACAACCAAAGAAAGCGCTGGAAAAGCCCCATCGCCACCACCTTCGTCGAAACGACCAAATCGCCTTATGCTCTTCGCCCGCACCTGCGCCTGCAAGCTCCCACCCCTGCGTCGAGCTGCCCATGCACCTGTCGCAGCCGCCCCTGAGGATATTACGACAGAAGGTTCATCTTTTGATCAAATTGCTGAACTCTCTAACTCTCTTACTTGATTAATTGCAAGAGATGGAACCACAAAGGAAATACAAGTTGACGGAAGGTGAGAAGGATCGGTATAGGATTTCTCAAAGCCGGGAGGTGCATGAAACCCGGTTCCTTGATGTTTCCACCTTGGAAAACCTAGGGATGTTGGAGAGTATGCATGAATTTCTAAACAATGCCGGGTTGGGTGATTTTCTCATAAAGACCACTCCAACATACCCCGACCTCAGCAGACAATTTATAGCAACATTCAAAATGGAGACGGTAGACCAAATGTGTGTTGGGCTTTCATTCAAGTACAACAAGAGGAAGTACACATTGGATTACACCCAAATATCGGAGGCTTTAGGGGTGACCATAGCAGCTTCCGATGACTGGTGGGAACCCATACCGACGCCTGATTTGCTTGAGTTTTGGCAGGCCGCCACTAGGTCGGGGTTTCATGCAGGAGGTGAGTACTCTAACAAATTCACTCACCCCTGCTTGAGGCTCATATCAAAGGTCTTCATGAGTGTCTTCTATGGACACAAGGAGGAGAGTAAGGTCGCTCTCAAGGACCTTCCATTGATATATGCTTGCCTCTCCACGAATGATTGGGTGCCAGATTGGGCATATCTCTTCCTTACCGCTCTTAAGCGGATTAGGAAGAATGAGCCTCGTGACATCGTGGGAGGAGGTATCATTTCATTACTAGCTGTGCGGGTTATGGATCTTCCTCCATTAGAAGAGGGTTTGGAGGCACCCTTATACAATGAAGGGTTATTGAGGAGGTGCAGACTCCTGATGACATAAATTATGACCTATTTTTAGGCATGTATTTATATAGATTTTCCCTTAATTTTGCATGCATAGACATACATTCATGACATTTATGGCTATATTTACCTACTTTGCAAGAATAGAGGTCTACACAGAGTTTTATTGCATTTGTAGGTAATTTGGTGAATTATGGAGCAAAAATGGCACATTTAAGGATTAAGCCTTGAAGCGGGACAAAAAGGAGCATAAAAGGAATTTAGGACGCGCCAAAGTATTCTATGATACCGTCGGACGCGGCCCAAAGTATTCTCTGATACCATCGGACGCGGCCCAAAGTATTTTATGATACCATCGGACGCGGCCCAAAGTATTTTCTGATACCATCGAACGCGACCCAAAGTATTCTCTGATACCTTATGACGCGTCCCAGAGTATCTTCTGATACCAGCGGATTCGACTTCTTTTCAGCCCAAATATTTAGGGTTTTATCTTAAAAACCCTAGATTTATCCCTACATATATTCGAGAGCCTTCAACATTGAAGGAGAGCCAATTTCTCCAAGGGGAGACTAGAAGGAGTCAATTTTCCGGAGGACGGTGACAGCCCCGGGACTTGGAGTTAAATTCTCCAAAGGATACTTAGAGAGGCAGACTTGGAGGTCTTGCTATTTGGAGGGAAGATTTGGGGAAGGACGCACTTCCCTTTTTGCGAAGTTGGAAGATTTTAGGGTTTCATTTGAAGGCGGATTGACATCCCGTTCTTCTTTGTTCCTTGAGATTTGTGAGAGATTTTTATTCTATCCTACGTCTATTGAACGCAAGTTACTTTTGAGTTTTATTGACATTGGTTTTGTGTTTGTTATTGAGATTTCAAGGTTTTACCTTTTCTCCCTTTCATATTTGATATTTGATTCTATGACTATGATTATTGGCTAAAACCCTTTAGCAATTCTAAGGTGAAGGGTTGATAGTTGTGGCTTAGATAATGATAGATCGATTGTAATTTGATTGGACCCTGAGAGTTAGAGAAATATCGTCGACACCCTAAATCACGGCCTGTTCTTAGGTTTCCACGGCCGTGATTCTCAAGAATTACCCGTGATTTACTTCAGTTTACGAATCTTGCTTTTACTTTAATCTAAAGTTAAAGATTGGCTTTAGCTTAGTTTAGACTTGTCTTTTCTAGGTGGTAGTGAAGACTCAACAACCTCTACCTCGATTGTGAGTGTCATAACCTCAATCGGTTAAGTTAGTCTTGATCCTTGGGTTACAAGTTTGGGTATTTGACATTAATTCTTGCCTTTAGAACCTTTCTATATTGAAGCCTCAACAACCTTTATAGGGAGTGTCTTTTAGGTAGGTTATATAAGGTTTTTGGAACTTCACCGTACGATTACCTTACATTCGCATACCTTTGCAAACCTCAACTATGTCCTTGTATCTTTAGTATATCTTGAATCGATTGCCACAACTGGATTCTTGGATCTTTAGGATTGTTGTTTTCCCAATAATTTGAAAAGCTCCACATATTTACTTGCTTGATAATCTGCAAACGAGTTCGTTCCCCCCAAATCCCTGTGTTCGATACTCTGGAATTCTTGCTTAACTATATCGATCCGTACACTGCGGGTTCGCTGCTTGATTCTAGTTTTATAAATTTAAAACTTATTTGCACACACCTCTAGGGGCGAACAACTCCTCAGGAGAGATGGGGAGCATCGGTTCTGTATCTCCCTTGTAGATGCGAGTCACATCACATATCTTCCCCGACGACTCCCATTGGGAGAAGAGCTCTCCGACCTATATGTACCGGCTGACCCTGTCTTTCCGAGACGACCTCAAGTTGATATTGTTGGGAGGTACGCACCCGGCTCTAGTAGGGCCCACACCACTAATGATGAGATGCCGACGGCGGGACACAACAGTCAGACCATGGAGAGTCTGCAGGCTCAAATGGATGCTTTGACTACACAACACCAGGCATGGCAGACCGAGTATCAGCGGTCCATGCTTGAGCAGCAGCAGGCGTGGCAGTCCAACTTCGTCTCCTCCATGACCACTCACTTTGACCGCCGTCAAGATGCTTGGCAGACGGCTCATCAACAGCAGTTGGAGACTCAATAGCTAGCTTGGCAGGCTAGCTATGAGACTTCATTTCGAGAGAGGATGGAGGCTCAGGAGGACCGGATTGACACCCTTCACCGCCGCCAGGAGCACTTCTTCAGCCACTTCCCGTACCCACCGGAGGAGGGTCCTGGTGGTCCATCCGGACCACCCCAGTGAGGGGTACATGTCTTTCCCTTCTCCCACATTTATCTTTGACTCATTTCCACTTTGAGGACAAAGTGCACTTCAAGTATGGGGGAGGGATATATATCATTGCTTGTACAGTTCATTTAGTTGTTTTGTTGCATTGATTTTTGCATTGTTGAATTCAGTTTCATTTGAAAAAAAAAGAGAAAAAGAAAAAGCCAAAGAAGTGAAAAAAGGCATGAAAATCCTTGGATAAACCGAAAACCCGAAAGGGCGGTTTAGGTAAAAAGAAGGTAGTCCGACCAACCTTAGGTTGGTGCAAAATTCGACTTGAGGGATGTGAGTTTAAGTGAGAAAAGAAGAAGAGTGGCAAGGTGAAAACCCGAAAGGGCGCCTTGGCAAGATGATCGACACCGAGTGTAGGTTTCCCTTCCGGCGTTTTGGCGACATAAGAAGCGGAGTCATAAGGAGGTTGTCCGGGTAGGCCACTCTTGGAGCGATAAGGATGGTAGTATCTCTTTTTCTCACATTTCCTCTCTTTTCCTTCCTTCTTTCTTTCTTGGTTTTTCTCTTGTTTTCCATTATTTGTCTTTCTTTCCCTTGCTTCCTGAGACCTTGAGTCTAATGGCTGCCATTTGTTTTACTCGGGACGAGTAAAAGGTCTAAGTATGGGGAAGTTTGATAGGTGATGGAATCACTATCATTTAGGGTAGTTTTTAGAATCTTTTTACTGCATTAGTGTCGGTTTATGCTACTAACTCCTTGGTCTAGAAGAAGAAGATCAAAAGAAGCTAAGAAAGGAGTTATAAGCACTTAGGAGTGAAGATCGATCAAGAAGCAAAGTTTCTGTTGCTCCACCGCCCCCGCGGGTCCTTACAGCCGCCCATGCGGTGACTTGCCTTAACGAGACGAAGACCAGCTCCCCTGCGCCTCCCACTGTGCCCTGCCTGCGCCTCGCCTTGAGAGCTGGAAGGTGAAGAGTCTGTGTCACCACCCCTGCGTTGGCCTTAAGGCGCCCCTACGCCTTGACATCAAAAACGTCAGGAAGGCGAAAGGTCAGACGTTGAAGTGCATTAAAGATCCGCCTCAACAGAGTTGTGTAGCCGCCCCAACGGTTTTGAAGAAGATCAACCGATTCTGCCTAAACCGCCCATGCGGTTCCTGAAGGCCGCCCCTACGGTGTAACGCCAAAAGCTTTACTCCGGCTGTTTACACCACCTTTATGGCATTAAAGGTGGATGTTTTAGGCCGGCTATCTACTCCTTATTAAGTGTCTTTTGTAGTATAAATAGTCCATGGCTGATTGCTAGAATCATCCATGCTTTTCCTCACAAAATCCATTTTAGACTTGAGTTTTTCCATTGTAATGAGTTGCTAACTCCCTTGCTACATTGGGTTGGTTTGAAGCTGCTTTGTTACTTTGATTGTAAGTTCTTTTAATATAAGTTTTTATTCAGTAATGCTTTGTGTTTCCTTGATCTCCATTGTTTAATTGCATGTTAACTATTACTTGAGATTGATCACCTTAGGTTCTAAAGTGCATGTAAACAACTAGGATTAATAGGTTCCGGGTTCGGGTCTTTAATCTAGTAGAAACTTTAAGTAATAACGGGTTGTAATTACTTAAAGAAAAGGAACATAAATATAAAGATAAGTTTAACAGTTTTAATCTTCTCTTTATATCCCTTAGTCTTTGTTTGAATGCTAACTTGTTATTTGTTCTTGTAGGTTTACGGAACTTTAATAGGTTAAGTTGTGTTGATGCCGGTTGGCTCAACACATATGTATGATCGAAACGGGAGATTACTTAAGAACTTGTAAAAGGAATGCACCAAAGTAGCAATTGCATGCTTAGAATCAACCTAGTGTAGATTCATCCATTATTGTCTTACTTGTCGCATTAATCGTTTTTATAAGTTTTTGTGCACCAATTCAACCAACCCCCCTCCCCTTTGTGCCACTTGTCATTATAATCGATAATTGCATCTAAAACACCTTAACTCTCTTGGGTTCGACCCTTACTTAATCACTATACTTGTTCTTAGTGCTAAGTCGGGATTTACTTTTGATTGGGTATAGACGACCATAGAAATACCTTCGGTCAACCACCATAAGACGGGAAGGAGGATTTCATCCACCGCAAGCTACGTAGTGGGAGTGGGAGTATACCCCTGTAGAGGGTATTACCGGCTTGAGACCATGTAACGAGTTTGGGTCATTATGGACCGACCGACAGAGATAAGTCGTTTAAATCCCTTTTGGGAAATAGAGCCGATGAGTCGGATAGTTATGGATATGCTAAGCCATAGTTATTGTACTTAGGGTACGAAGTAACATCGTTCGGATTGAGTTGGACGATTCATCTCGAGATTATTGGGCAGCGGGATAGTGCCGCTTAGGGGCCCAGTTTTCCTTCATGAAAGTTTTCGTTCTCAGACATATGATTAGTTAGAGAGGGCTTTTCAATCCTTAAAGGAGGTGTTGGGAGCATTTGTGCCAAAGTGAGAACAAGCATAATCCGAACACATCCCTTTGATGGAACATTCGTATTATGTTAGTTGGGATGAGTTGTTTGTGATGGCCTTGGGAGGCATTTTATGGACGAGAGTATAGTACACCGTGGTGTCGGAATTTGATAGTATATGTAGGGATAGCCTGAGCGGTTACGGGATGACCTCGCTCGAGTAGCGGCGGTCCAAAGGCGGATGCTAGCCGACTTGAGTTGCCAGAAGGCATATGTATTAATGAGAGGCGCTGACCTCTAGAGTTCAGTTATGTAGTAGGTACGGTTGAGTCGAGAGTTTTACGGGCGCAAGGCGCCAAATGTTTGGCTTTTTAAGGACGTTGAGTTTCCGTTTCAAGGACTTGTTTTAGAGATGAGCACAAGTAGGATGTGATTTACAGATTGGTGTTGCCACCAAGAGTGGATGGTGTCTACCCGACATTTCTTGTGACAGTCGAAGGAGTACATGTATAACTCGAGTTATGATATTAGTCGTGTTGATCTATTGGCAGACGAGGAGCCGATGAGGCTACCGGGAGGACATGGGGTAATGTCTTTGGGTGAGTTTACGATGAGCTATTTGCATTGATATGGCCGATGGGTTAGATTTTATGTGCATGTGCGAGTTTATGTGTTTTGTGCCCCGAGAGGGAATGTGTCGTATGATTGGTTAGATTTTTGACTTGGTATGTATTATGCGGTTCATTTGAGTATGTATGTCGGCCTTGCGAGGTCTTGACGTGGTTATACGAGTGTGTTGTGGTTATTGAGTAGAGAGTTGACACGCTTACGGCTTTTGAGTGGTTACAGAGGTAGTTGTTCCCGAGAGTACCGCGCTATCAAAGTTTCGGGACGAAACTTGTTGTTAGGGGGATTAGTTTTAGCATCCGGAAATTTTATTCTGGTTGTTGAGTGGTTTATCGACCTTCCCGCAAGCGCGGCTCAGGCTTTCCGAAGGCACGATGTGCTGAGTGACGGGATTTTATCCCAATTCCGTTATGACCCTTCGTTTTCCGACTTTCCGCTTTTGACCCCTCATTCCTTATTGTTCGCTCCAAATGGTGTGTGCAAGCTTTAAATTTATATCCCAAGAAATATGCTTAAAACAAGGATGCGAACCCGCAGTGTACGAATCAATTATAGTAAAAAGCAAGAATTCCGGGGTGTCGATCTCAGGGACTTAGGTGAAACAAAGCAAGTATAGGTTGTCAATGTAACTAATAACCACAAAAGCGATTAAAGTAATCATAAGATGATAATAAGGTCAATTAAAGGAAATATGCAAATTCTAGGGATTAAAGCATCCAGTTATGGTTTCAACTCAAGATCTCAAGATAAGCGGACAAAGCTAAGATTTTGCAAAGGGAAGGTGTTTCTAAAGTGGAATAGATCACCGGGTAAGTCTCACTACTCACTAATCCCAAACCAAAAGCTCCTATTACCGGGTAAGTCTTAAGGTACTAAGGAAAGGAATTATAATCTCAAACTAACACACCAACTAAGGGAATAGAATCAACCTTTACCGGGTAAGTCTCAGGCTAACTCACAAAGATGGAATGAAGGCACACTCAAACCCCAATAAAGGATAAACCTTTATTACCTACACTTATGATCTTGGGTAAACAAACAAAGGAATTACCTGGTAAGTCTCATCCTAGGTTTGCATTGAACCAGGAAATTTGTAATAAGAATAGGATTTGGCAAACTCTAACACTTAAGTCCCAATTACGGATCAGAAAAGGTCACCTCGGCCAGTCAAGTTCCACCCCGGCCGAGATGTTCGTCGACTGAACGAGATGTTCTAGGGTTAAGGTTAAAGACTCGAACTTTAAGGGTCCTACTGGGATTAAGATTATTCTATCATCGTCTTTCCCACAACTTTCAGCCAATCACCCTTGAATCGCACAAGGAAATTAGCCACTCATCATCATGAAAGCAATAATCAAATATGTGAGAAGGGAATGAATTATTAAACACAAAAACCTTAAGAACAAGGCTGCAATAACTGAATCAAATATCAAACAAATTAGCGTTCCTTGAATCACAAATCAAACAAAGACAATAAACCAATGGGAATCTAAGAAAGTCTTACAAATCCCCTTAAAAGCTATCACAAAGCTATGAACTTCCTTCCTTCAATCTTCAAAACTTCCTTCAAACCTCCAAAAATCCATCCTTCCTAACTGCAGCTTCTTCAATGATCCAAGAGGGTCAAGGATGGTGAAAAGAGGATGGTTGAATTGTGGAAAATCCAACCCTTTATATAGGAGAATTATCTTCCAAAGATAATAATATCTTAAAAAGATAATTTCTTGTAAAATATATCTTATCTCTAAAATAGATCTCCCAAATATATGATCTTCCTTCCAGAAATCTAGCCCAAAAATATAAGATATCTTCCTTCCAAAAATAAAAGATATCAGCCAAATAAAATATATCTCGCCGTACCAGGGTGTTCGCCTCGGTCGGGGCGATCCTCTAGATCACCTCGGTCGAGGTGATATTGTAGCTGACCGAGGTGAATCTTAGCTGAATGTGAAATCTATCAAATCTGGTCCAAAGTAAATCTTCTTCATTAATTCCTTGTTTCCTGAGTTCTCTTTTAAGCTCCTGAATGTAACTTCTATGACTCCTTTGCTCCTTAGCTCCATTTTGATCCAAAATGTGCCATTTTACCTACGATTACAACGAAACTTGGTGTAGACCTCAATTCCCGTAAAGGTAGATGAAACAACAATATAATCACATAATATACATCCATATACGCAGATTATTGAAGATAAAACGTCTAAACAAATCCCAAAATAGAGACTATAATACATGCTATCAAAATACCCCATACTTGTCCCTTGCTTGTCCCCAAGCAAGTTCCAAATCTTAAGTACAAGATAAAATGGATTATAAGTCATAAAGATCAACGAAAAGTATTTCAAAACATTTTGGTGGTGTGCTCCACTCATAGATCACTCTAAGAGAATGCTTTATGGTAGTTAAAATCAAAATATGATCAAAACATTTTATAAATATAAGAAAGTTGTTCATCTTTGCATAAAATCATAGAATGCATAATAAATCACAATTATCGAAATTAATCATGTATAATCCAGTTTAAACCACCAAGTCAATCAACAAACTCGAGGTCTCAAGGGCTTTCAAAAGAGAGGTCAAGAAACGTGTGAGGGTGGGATGTATATAGGGAATGTGGTGCTAGAATTCGGGAAAAGGATCTTCACTTCACTTCACTTACTTTTGACTTTCAACATCTTCCACCAATAAGCTTTGCTTATTTTACTTTTACTTTTTGCGATGCATGGACAGAGGTGCACAATAACCGAAGCCTAGGAGATCAGCAATCATCAATTTCTCGAGATGCTTCTAACCCTTGATGCACATACCATGACCCGTTAGGAATATCGCTCAATCTGACTTTGGCAAGACACAAACACCCGGCTATGTGAATGGTGCCGAGTTACTCATCATCATGATTGACTTCCCCAAACCTATTTGTTTCTGACTAAACTTCCAATGGGTCATACACATAAGGTCATATAAAGAACATCCACATACCCCATACTTGGGACACATTGTCCCAATGGGTCAAAACAAGTCTAAAAACAGAATACTCACCGGACATAAGCTGAGCTGCATAATAAATAAAGAAAAGAAATCCCTGCAAGCTCTAATCCTGATCTACTGGTGGTGGTGGTGGATATGGGATGTAAGGATGCTGGGATGGGTCAAAAGGATAACCCATAGTCTGCTGGAACTGTATCTCCATCATCTTCCGCTGGTAGTGCTGGCCCTCTAGCATCTGATGTGTCCATCCCTCAATCTCTCGGCGCTGATCATCAAAACGCTCCCGGATGTTAACTGTCAGGGCAACATAGGCGTCGATCATCTAATCTGTGAGGTCATCAATCCTCTGATGCGCTACTGGATCTCTGACTCTGCGGTGGCGGGGTCTGTGCTGAAATGGTGGTGGTGGTGCTGCTGCCTCCTCCTCTGTCGCCTCATCGTCTAAGTCGACAACTGGCACACTGGGGCCGGCTGTATCTGTCCCTGTCTCCATGGCAGCACCGCCATCATCATCCTCACCCTCCTCCTCTACCTGAGCAGCTGCAGCGTCTCTAGCATCCTCTATGTAGGGTATCCAAGCGGTGGACCAATATTGAGGATCGTAGAACGAGAGCTGAGCCGACCACATGATACCCTGAGGGGCAGTCTACTCCCAAGGCATCGCCACGTATGGTATAGTAAGTCCACGAGGAACCAGAATCCTCCTCGTGATCATCTCCTAAAGTCCTAGCGGCTTTGCAACCACCACCAACGTACAAGCACTCAGATCCATATCCATGACCGTCGCTATATGAGTCACCAAGCCACCACAACAGATATCTCCCTTCCCTTTAGCGTTGATCCGGTGAAGATCCTTAGCTAACATGGCCCCAAAATCAGGCACTCCCCCAGTCACCATACAAAAAAGACTCAAAAGCTCCCCCTGCCTAGTCTTCTGGGCGTCTCAGTATGCGTCAAAAGGGTCTCACTAAAGATCCGTTGCGCTAGTCGGAAAGCAAGGTGGAAGATGATGCGCTCCCTGGAGTCTCCAGGTCTCCACCTATGAGCATGCTCTACAACATGGGCAATCTGCCCCCAGAACTGTCGAGCTACGGCTTGAGAAGGGAAGTCAGGAACTGTAGGGGTTGGGAAGCGAAAGATATCTCTCCACTGGTCCATAGGAACGATGTAGTTCCGGTTCAGCAACCTACTTGATGGCTTTCTGCTCGGGCAGGTGAGTAACAGAACTCACAAACTCTAGTGTGGGCTCGAGGTAGGCTGGAGCTCTAATCTCCATGAACTGCTCCAGCCCTACCATGGAAACCATCCTCCTCAAATCATCAACTACATGGAGGCAATCAAAAGCAGAAATATCTAAGAAACGCGGCACAATCACATGGCGCACGCATATGCGGTCAAAGTCAGCCCGTTGACGCTCGTGAATCACCGGAATAGAAGGTCGGGAAGTAGAAGAAGGTGAGGAACCACTGGGGGCATCCCTTAGAACTAATTGGCGATCAGAACAAGAACTCATTCTTTCTACTGACAGGTCACCTCTGTTGGTCTGACAGGACTGAAGAATCACCTCGGCCGAGACACAGCTCGACTAGACCGAGGTGAAAGGCTGGGCGATTTCAACTCTCAAATTTCCAATTCTTTTCCCCCAATATCACTACCAATTGTTCCTATGGGGTACTTAATCCTTTTTCAACACAAATCAGTGGCAACCAAAAATAATGTCCAATATCAGTAAAGAGAAGAGAGGTTAGGGTTTCCGACAATTTACCCCAAATCACGCAGTTTCGAAGCGTTTTTCTTGCGGTTTCTTGCTTGCAATCTGTTTCTCTTGCTTTTCCTTGCGAGATCGGAGCAAAAATTGTAGAAAACGATCGAAGAATGGGGAAGCAAGGTGAATCTTGTGCCGCGGTCGAGAGAGAGATGGGAGGGAAAGAGAGAGAAACTGTTCCCCTTTTATACCCCTCACTGGATCTGACATCACCTCGGTCGAGGTGGTCCCGATTGGACCAAGGTGTCTGGACCGATGTGGATCTTTGTCAGCCCTAGTCGCCTCAGTTGCTCAAGAATCATCTCGGTCGAGGCGCTGTGACAACAACCGAGATGTGTCTCAGTCAAACTCCGTCTTCTCAACTTCTCAAACTTCTGTCTTTCTAGTGTTGCTCCTGAGTTGTAATCCTTCCTTAGAAAGTACCTGGTTTTTGTCTAGGACGGCAAAAACAAAACAAAACAAAGCAAAGCAAAAGCAAACTATCTAAAGCTAGACTAGAAAAAGGGAAAGAAAGCAATACCTTGAGTTGCCTCCCAAGAAGCGCTTGATTTAAGGTCGCTAGCTGGACCGTACGACATCCCTAAACAAGGTATAGCGGTGCAATCTCCTCAACCTGGAACTCTGGTTGGTATTTCTTAAGCCTATGACCATTGACCTTGAAGCTTCCACTTGTTTCTCCCCAAATCTCAACTGCACCATAAGGGAAAACATGTTTCACAACGTAAGGTCCTGTCCATCTAGATTTCAACGTACTTGAAAAGAGGCAAAGGCGGGAGTTGAAGAGTAGAACTAAATATCATTCTTTGAACTCCTTAGACATGATACGCTTGTCATGCCATTTCTTTGTCCTTTTCTTGTAGATCTTGGCATTCTCATAAGCGTTCAAACACAGCTCTTCTAGCTCATTAATGTCCAATAGCCGCTTCTCACCGGCTTCCTTGATGTCGAAATTCAACCATTTGATTGCCCAATACGCCTTGTGTTCTAATTCGACGGGCAGATGACAAGACTTCCCATATACCAAATTATAAGGGGTGGTATCAATGGGAGTCTTGAATGCAGTCTTGTAAGCCCAAAGAGCGTCGTCTAACTTCATGGACCAATCCTTCCTCGTCCTAGAGACGGTCTTTTCCAGAATTGCCTTGATTTCTCTATTCGAGATCTCGACCTGTCCACTAGTTTGAGAATGATAAGGGGTTGTTACCTTGTGGGTTACCCCATACTTTGATAGAAGTGCCTTAAACTTCTGGTTGATGAAATGTGTCCCTCCATCACTGATAATGATACGTGGAGTTCCAAAACGTGGAAAGATAGTCCGATTGAAGAACTTCACAACCACCATGGCGTCATTAGTGGGGGAGGCGATGAATTCCACCCATCTAGAGACGTAATCGACAGCTAGGAGAATGTAGAGGCTCCCTGCGGATGATGGGAAACGTCCCATGAAATCAACTCCCCATACATAAAAATCTCAACCTCCTGGATGTTATTGAGTGGCATCTCGTTCCTTCTAGATAAGTTCCATGTTCTTTGGCATGCATCACAAGAAACAATAAACGTTTGCACATCCTTAAATAATGTAGGCCAAAGAAACCGGAACGTAATACCTTAGCGCATGTTTTGTGATCGCTAGCATGTCCTCCACAAGGAAGCGAGTGGCAATGCCGTATGACACTAGTAACCTCATCTTCCGGAATGCATCTTCGAAGCATCCCATCCGGACCTCTCTTAAACAGTAGAGGTTCATCCCAGTATTAGTGGCGTACATCATTAAAGAATTTCTTCCTTTGAGCGTACGTCAATCCGAGCGGTATTTCCTAGCAAACAAGATAATTAACAATGTCAGCATACCAAGGTTCTTTATTATCAGAAGCTTGGTGGAGCCGGTGCTCCACTAACTGTGAATGAGTTTCAGAAAAGGGAGTAAGAAGTTTATTAGTCTCAGTTGAAGGCATCTCGCTTGATGTCTCGGTCGGCGCCCGAGGTGGGTGACCGAGATGTTCTTCAGATAAGAACACCTCGCTTGGTCTAGAAAGTGCCTCGGTCGAGGTATTGGAATCGGGACTGAAACTGGAGATTCTCCTCTCTTGGATTAGTTTCTCAATCTTAGCTCCTGAATCTTCTTCTTCCAGTGCCTTTAAGCTCCATATATCTGCATCACGAGAAGCATCTATACCTTCCTCCATTAAGCTAAAACTAATAACTCTTTTAAGAGGGTCATTAATAAGGATAGAGCTCACAAATTCTCTCGATTCTTCTTCATCATAGATGTTGAAGATATCATCCTCTAGCGGCTCTCCGTTCATTGCAGCGAGCAATGCAAACTCCACTTGATCACCGCCAATGTTGAATTTCAACTTGGCATTCTTACAATCCACATTGCAACCCGAAGTTGCAAGAAATGGTCTTCGGAGAATGATAGGAACGGGATAATCTGCGGGAATATCAAGCACAACAAAGTCTATAGGTAAGTAGAAGTTACCTAATTAACCAGAACATCTTCCAAAATGCCCACGGGATGGGTAATGGAGCGGTCCGCCATGTATAATCTTATCTTCACCGGCGTGGGCTCTCCAAGGCCGATCTTCACACATAGCTCCAGCGGGATGATGCTCACACTGGCTCCTAGATCACACAATGCTTCACAAGTCACATCCTCAACTTGAATGGGAATGCAAAATAAGCCGGGATCTCTCAACTTAGGTGGCATCTTCTGCTTCATGATTTGAATGAGCTCCGAGGATTTAGATGTCATCCTTACTTCACCAAAATCTTCCAGTTTCCTCTTCCTTGATAGAATTTCTTTTTAAGAACTTCCAATAGGCGAGCATCCCTAGAATAGCATCACGGAAAGGGATGTTAATATGTAGCTTATTCATCAAGTCAAGGAACTTACCAAAGTGCTTGTCTAGATGTGCTCTAGCCCTTGACTGGGGGAATGGAAGTGGTGGTTTATATGCAGGAGGTGGGACATAAACTTCAGTTTTGTCCGTCGCTTTCTGGGACTCCACCTCGGGTGGCACCTCGACCGAAGTGTTCCTCGTCTGTACCTGGACCGAGGTGTTCTTTGTCTGCACTAGCATCGACCGAGGCACTGGATCTGCAGTTTTCAATCCACTTCTCGTTGTTATTGCCATAATTTGTCCTTTAGGGTTGCTCTTTGACCTTGCTGGGAACTTCCTTGGGTCTCTTGGCGCTTCATTCGCCTTATTGAAGAATTGTTGCTCTAAGGTTTTTTGTGCCTTCAAAAATGAAGTCATGGATGTCTCCATAGCGTTGAGCTTGATCAAGATGGCCTCCAACACTGCATCTTTCTTCTCTGGCTGGGACGAGCTTGATCCATACTCCTGACTCTTCAATGGAGTAGAAGAAGAAGAAGAAGAGGGGTTAAAAGAATTATTAGAATTGGAGTTAGAATAAGGGTTACACGAATTTTGATTGTTAGATCTCCAATTGTTGCTGTTGGAGCCTCTATTGTTGTTGTAGTTGTTGTTCCGGGAACCATGATTGTTGTTCCTTGACCCTTGATATCCTCCCTCCTCCTTCTTGGTGTGAGCAACCAAAACGTCCTTCAATTTCTTCACATAATTTTTGAGGGAGATGAGCTGATTGTCATTTGATGGAGCTTCCTGGAAATTAACCCTCTTAACCCCATTTTCAGCTCCTTGGTGGAAGTATTTCTCCATGTGCAAAGCTTGTTTCTCAACGAACTCCCAAGCTTCATCAATCGGCATGTCCATAAATGTGCCGGCGGATAGTAGTTGGAGATTGAATTGGGTAGCTCCATCCAATTCCTTGAAATATATCTCCATCAACTCTATCTTTGGAATCCCATGATGTGGGCAATCCAAGAGAACATCTTTAAATCTTTTCCATGACTTGGACAAACTTTCCTTGTCCTTCATGATGAATGTATTGATCTTCCCTCTCATTTCAGCGGTTTTGGAGGGGGGAAAGAATTTTGTAAAGAACTCCGTCGTCATCTCCTCCCAAGTGTTGATCTTTCCGGAAGGAAGAGACTGATACCAAGTAAGCGCCCTATCCTTCAAAGAAAAGTAAAAAGGCCTTAGCTTGTAATTATTATTTTCCAGCCTTGAAGGTCTCAAGGTCTCCATCAAAATCTCATAGTTTTGTAAATGTTGATGCGTAGATTCCCTTTCTAAACCTCCAAACTGGCATTGGCGGATCATGGATAAAACTTGCAGTCGAAGTTCGTAATCATGCTCCGCTGGATCACCTAGGTTGACTCCTGGACGCCTCACTTGCTGGTTTGGGTTCATCCTCTACCCTAGGGTCTGTAGAATACCTGCAAAAAGAACATCTCAGACAGGCATCCGAGGTGGATGTATCTCGGCCGGGACAACTGGAGCGGGGTCCTGCCTCGGTCGATGCAGAATTTGGGCTCGTAGCTCAGCCATATCTGCTTCTATCTCTACAGTTCTGGTGCGAGTTTGATCCCTCTCGCGCTGTAGTTCTTCCCCATTGAGGTGCAGCTGTTCCATCGCCTCCTTCAATTCGGCCTCAAGATCACGATTGTCTTGGTTGGCCATTTTCACTTCTTTCAAGCGTCTTTTGTATGTCTTTTCTGATTCGGGATCGTAAGAAACGATTTCCTTCCCAGCACAGGTTCTTCGCATAAACTTAAAAAGAAAAACCTGCGAAAGTCACTCAAGTAGAGTGGTTAGTAGCAACAGGGGAAATTGCCCCGAAAGACAACCGCAACCGGCTTGGTCTAGACCAAGTCCCAGACAACGGCGCCAAAAACTTGTTTCCTCCAAATGGTGTGTGCAAGCTTTAAATTTATATCCCAAGAAATATGCTTAAAACAAGGATGCGAACCCGCAGTGTACGGATCAATTATAGTAAAAAGCAAGAATTCCGGGGTGTCGATCTCAGGGACTTAGGTGAAACAAAGCAAGTATAGGTTGTCAATGTAACTAATAACCACAATAGCGATTAAAACAATCAAAAGATGATAATAAGGTCAATTAAAGGAAATATGCAAATTCTAGGGATTAAAGCATCCAATTATGGTTTCAACTCAAGATCTCAAGATAAGGGGACAAAGCTGAGATTTTGCAAAGGGAAGGTGTTTCTAAAGTGGAATAGATCACCGGGTAAGTCTCACTACTCACTAATCCCAAACCAAAAGCTCCTATTACCTGGTAAGTCTCAAGGTACTAAGGAAAGGAATTATAATCTCAAACCAACACACCAACTAAGGGAATAGAATCAACCTTTACCGGGTAAGTCTCAGGCTAACTCACAAAGATGGAATGAAGGCACACTCAAACCCCAATAAAGGATAAACTTTTATTACCTACACTTTATGATCTTGGGTAAACAAACAAAGGAATTACCGGGTAAGTCTCATCCTAGGCTTGCATTGAACCAGCAAAGGTGTAATAAGAATAGGATTTGGCAAGCTCTAACACTTAACTCTCAGTTATGGATCAGAAAAGGTCACCTCGGTCAGTCAAGTTCCACCCCGGCCGAGATGTTCATCGGCTGAACGAGATGTTCTAGGGTTAAGGTTAAAGACTCGAACTTTCAGGGTCATACTAGGATTAAGATTATTCTATCATCGTCTTTCCCACAACTTTCAGCCAATCACCCTAGAATCGTACAAGGAAATTAGCCATTCATCATCATGAAAGCAATAATCAAATATATGAGAAGGGAATGAATATTTGAACACAAAAACCTTAAGAACAAGGCTTCAATAAATGAATCAAATATCAAACAAATTAGCGTTCCTTAAATCACAAATCAAACAAAGACAACAAACCAATGAGAATCTAAGAAATTCTTAAAAATCCCCTTAAAAGCTATCACAAAGCTATTAACTTCCTTCCTTCAATCTTCAAAACTTCCTTCAAACCTCCAAAAATCCTTCCTAACTGCAGCTTCTTCAATGATCCAAGAGGGTCAAGGATGGTGAAAAGAGGATGGCTGAATTGTGGAAAATCCAAACCTTTATATAGGAGAATTATCTTTCAAAGATAATAATATCTTAAAAAGATAATTTCCTATAAAATATATCTTATCTCTAAAATAGATCTCCCAAATATATGATCTTCCTTCTAGAAATCTAGCCCAAAAATATAAGATATCTTCCTTCCAAAAATGAAAGATCTCAACCAAATAAAATATATCTCGCCGCGCCAGGGTGTTCGCCTCGGTCGGGCGCTCCTCTAGATCACCTCGGTCGAGGTGATACTATAGCTGACCGAGGTGAATATCAGCTGAATGTGAAATCTCTCAAATCTGGTCCAAAGTAAATCTTCTTCATTAATTCCTTGCTTCGTGAGTTCTCTTTTAAGCTCCTGAATGTAGCTCCTATGACTCCTTTGCTCCTTAGCTCCATTTTGATCCAAAATGTGCCATTTTACCTACGATTACAACGAAACTTGGTGTAGACCTCGATTCCCATAAAGGTAGGTGAAACAACAATACAATCACATAATATACATCCATATACACAAACTATTGAAGATAAACCGTCTAAACAAATCCCAAAATATAGACTATAGTACATGCTATCACTTATCCAAAGGAGAGTCTTGTGGGCTGATGACCCCTTGGTTCCCCTAAAAGGAAGAGTAGTTTTTCCCTCCTCCCTTATCTTCTCAATAACGTTAGTTCTCTTCCTCCCTCTCCCTCTTGTGTTCTTTCCTCTTCCCGCTCCTTGGAAGCTCTTGGTTAGGGATCTGCAACATTGAGGAGCTTGGTTATGTTTTGTTAAGCTTCCTCCCCCCTATCTCCTTTCTTCTTCTCTTCACCTCCATGGCTATGGGGGAAGCTTTGGAAGAGAGTGTTTGTTGAATCCTTTGTATGTGCATGTTCTTAGCTCGATTAGGTCGTGGAAAGGAGTCTAAGACCAGTAGTTGAAGTTTTGAGATGACCCAGCCAGAGAAGGAAGACATAGAAGATCAAGTGCACAGTCGAAGATCGAAGAAATCGCTGTTTCTAGAATTCTACCGCAGGGGCGGCATCAGGCGCCGCGGGGGTGGATCTTAGCCAACCGCAGGGGCAATGAGCAGCGCCGCAGGAGCGGCATCAGGATTTCTAGGCTCCGTGGGGCGGCCTCCGGCGCTGTAGGGGCCGTGACCTTTAGTAAGCGGTCGCACCTTTTGTTTCCGCAGCTGCGTTTCTTCAACTGTAGGCTCTTCTTTTTCGTTCCTTCCTTAGTTGTGACATTGTTCCATGTTAGTAACATTCGTAGGGTGGACCTAGGATAGTTGTGAATGCCATCTAGTGGTTGTGGACCTTAGAACACCTTAGAGTCTCGGTTGTTGCTTAGGATGACTCGAGTGTGATGATCATGTTATACCTCTTAGACTAGTTATGTTCTAGCTTGGTGATGAGTTATCCTTGTAGAGAGTGGGCTATTGTAGTCCTTTATATATGCTTGATGAGTTATGGCCCCTTGGAGCCTAGGAACGTTCCCTAGCTTATGAGTTGTAGGACCTTGTGTCTTTTTCCTAGATTGCAAAGTCTAAGAACTTCTAGCCTTTGAGAGTGTTGTTGATATGTGCTTCATTTTGATAAGGCCTTGGTTGTATCCCTACGGGATGTTGAGATCCATTTTGGTTAGCTTTGAGACGAGGTAAGTCCTCGGACTTACTTAGCCGCTTTTATGCATTATTTGGATACATGATGGTAGTGTGTGTTTTATTGCTTTTGATCATGAAACCGGATTAGGACAACTTGACTATATATATATATATATATATATATATATATATATATATATATTTGGCCCATTGTTATTATTATTATCGGGCGGTGACATCACTACCCAGCTACCGAGGGAGACTGAGAGGTTATCTACGACCAAGCCATACATGGTATATGGAGGGGCTTCTTCGCCACTCCACATGGTATACGGGTTGAGCTCCGCATCACTCCTGTTGGTTACACGTGGACTCAAATAGGCTCCTCTAGCGTTGTTCACAAAGCTCAAAAACGTTTTGGTCGCTAATGGATTTTGTGTCTGCTAGTCCGACACTTCACTTTTTGTTCATGCTTTTACACCTACATCATTTATGTCTTGGTCTATGTGGATGAATTAATTCTTACAAGAACAAATCCATATCCTTTCCAACAGTTCGTAAACCGTACTTTTGCATTAAAGAATCTTGGAGATATGAACTTTTTTCTAGGATTGCAAATTCACAAGACTGAGACCGGCCTCACTCTTTTTCAAGCAGCTACATACGTGATATTCTTTTTTAAAGCAAGATGATTAATTACAATGAAACAACACTCCGTCCAATCCTACTACTTGCTTGTTCCGAGACGGTGAACCGCCTTGTAGGGTCTTTGCAATACACTACCATAACTAGGCCACATATTACCTATGTTGTGAATCGAGTATGTCAGTTCATACATGCTCTAACTACTCTCGTGGGCACGGTGTCAATTGCATCCTCAAATACTTAATCGGTATGCTTCAACATTGTCTTCAATTTGAGAAGATTAATGCATATGTCTCTTTGCCTACTCTGATGCGGGTTGGGTCTCGGATTTGGATGATTGCCATTCGCAATATGGATTTGTCATCTTTCATGGTTGTAACCTTATTAGTTGGACGTTGAGAAAGTAGAAGGTTGTTGTTCGTTCAAGCACGGCAGTTGAATATCTCGCCCTTGGTTACACTTCTACTAAGTTGATTTGGAACACCCAACTAATGCGTGATCTCCGGGTGTATATTACCTTACCCCTACTCTTGTTTTTGAAAATGTCGGAGCTACATTCATATGTAAGAACCTTATCATCAGCTCTCGGTCCAAACACATTCACCTTGATATGTTTACAAAGCCTCTTAGCAAAGATCGCTTTGCATTCTTGCGTTCCAACCTCCAAGTCTAACCTGTACTTGGTCTTTTCGTTGGGTAATGAGTAACATTATTCTATGTAGCATATATTTTTTGTTTTCTGCATTATAGTGTAGACAGTTATCTGTCATCTCTCTCCTTGTTTGTGTCCACTAGTTCACCCTTTGTAGGGAGAATTTAGTTATCATCAGTTACACTCATGTACTATATATTCATGTATTTTTCAAGTGAATAGAGTAAGTACAATTTTATTCAGTGCTTCCTTATTAGCACATGATACTTATCTTTTAATAGGTCTTCCTTATTCCGGCGAGTTGTGTGACTACCTTCGCTGTTATAGTCCTTGTTTATGTATATTGCAATTTATATCATTATATTTGTGATGAAGCAACTTTATTTAAACGTTGTCCTTGTGATGAAACAACTTTATTTACACGTTATCCTCAATATATTTACATGTTATGATGAGATCAAATTTGAATTAATTCAAACTTTCAAAACTACTAGTGCATATATTTATATTGAATATTTTGAATAATATGTCACCAGTCGTGCGAACTAAAAGAATATTTATAAAAAAATTATTCTCAAAACGATAAAATAATCACGCATAAATAATTTCTCATTATTTTTCATTTAATCCTTATACAATGCACATTTTATTTTATTTTATTTTTAAAATGAAACAAATTATTTATCGGCAATTGCTTTAAGAAAATAGAAACATAAAAGATCAACCTAAAAAGACACAATAATAAAGCATTAACTTGAAAAGTAATCTGCAATTTCTTTTTTTAAAAAAAAATTATTTAATTACACGGGGACAGAGGTGAGAGTTATAAGACTCTCGTGTCACACTTTAAATGAATGGAACTAGTAATGGAATAACTTAAAGGAGGATAAGAACCGGATGAGTATGTATATGAGCTGTTGTGTGTTATGTGTTCTTATGTGTGTGTTTGTGTCATATTATCTATATAATGCCTAGAATGTGAGCTAACGGTTTTATACCGATTGTTGTAGTTGATGTGCAGGTTAGGTGTGGCCGAGTGATCCGGAGGAGTGGGCAGATGGGGTTCCGTACATCATAGGTCGAGTTTGGGGGTTTGAGTCCGTGTATTGTTGTTATATATTGTGTATTGTTGATGTTGTTCTACATACGGCTGATGTCTTTCCTTTCTTGTTGTATTCGGGAACATATCATTGCATTAAATTGATTTTTGGTTTTGACCTTTATTTGTGCCTTGTTGGAAAGGTCCGATGAAATTGTTGTCAGGCTAAGGGTTGGGACCCATTGTGAGGTCTCTCCCGTAGCATCCCGAGTCCCGCGGAATCGGGGTGTTACAAAGAGGTATCAGAGGCCTAGGTTGACAACAATGGCACTCGCAATCTTTCTAAAAGGCCGAATAGACCAATAAATAGAACCCGCAAGGGTTCTGAGTTGCAAAATGAATTTCGTTTTCAAATGACGAGCATAGTCAGTTGGGGTAGAATGTACTGGACCACCACTTCCTCCACGGACCTCAGCGACGTAGTTATTGATTATTATATTATGTATATATATATATATATATATATATATATATATATATATATATATATATATATAAGTACTTGTGTACTTAGGATGTTTTGGACTATGGATTTATGTTGGATTGTAAGTTGTTTTTGGACTTGTTATATATGTGGATTATAGTTACGCATGATGGACTTGGTATGATATAGTGGTGGCATGGCCTTTTTATTGATATGAGTTTGTACATGTGTCATGATAACATCGTATTAGGGTTTGGACCTTGTGGTATGATAGTGGACTTCTTGGAGTTGATATGTTGGTAGTAATATGGACACAAGGCTTATATAGTCTTATATATATATGTTTATTATATATAGTAGCATATGGAGATATATGACCTTATAGGTAAGATGATAGTTGTTATCATCGCCTTGGACAACGCCGTTGGACTTAGAATAGTATGCATGCAAGGACGAGGCGACTCATATATCGAGTTGAGCATCACGTGTTGGCGAACACCTTGACGTGTCATCAGATTCCTTTTCAGGATGTCAAAGCAACCATGAGAAGGTTGTTGAAGGTACTGCCGCAAGGACGAACAAGTAGAAGGAAAGCTCGACATAACCTAAGAGAAATCGAGATGGAATCAATACCAACAAGGAAGTAACATGGAGATGTGGAGCGGTTTTGAAGAAACAATGATTGAGCGGAAATGAAAGCAACTAAAGACAACCAACTTATGGTGAAGTCTAAGAGGCGTGGCGATAAAAAGAAGAAGTGGATTAAGTGTATAGGATGGCAAAAGTGGCGACCCAATTAAGGCAAGTTTTTGGTAGACACTCCTAAGCACGGTATTCGAGATCAGAAGTATGTTCCACAAATGACAAAAGGAATAGGAGACCCGTAAGTTAAGCTTACGGGGGTTACCCAAAAGATGAAGTGCCAAGGTTCCTAGGATACCGACGGGTTGACTTCTTCGGACTTACGAGAATTATGAGAAGAATGGCAAGGTGAGGGTTCACATGGTAGAATTCCTTGGTGGAGTTGACCGTTTTCTGTTATTGTGGTAAGGCTAAGAAATGCCAAGAAGAAAGAAGTATAAGTAGATGTCGATCCCGAGAGGATGAGACACGGAACGAGAAGCTTTCTGTTATGAAAGGACTTCAATTACTAACCCAAAAGAAATGTTATCGGACGATATCTAATGTTTGAGATGTTGAAAAGGGTGCACTTGAAGGACATCATGATCGAGTGGTTAAGCCTATGGAAGGGAGTTATATGATCCAAACAAGGTTTAGAAGGATATGGTGGTCTATGAGAGGTCAACTCAAAAATTGAGCAATAATATGTAATGTTTATTGAGGAATAACATGTTTTGGTTCCTAGTTGAAACACAAAACAAAAACTCTCAATTGTAAACTCTTCATTTACAATCTTACGTTTTTGGAAAGTAGACTTTGATCAGAGGAGAGGGGTGGATGCATTTGATGAGTAACCTTTTGAGATCGAAGATAAACGAATGCACATAGCTGATTGAGAAGCTTCTCCCTTCTTCCAATGGAGACTTCTTGTAAGAGCCTAGTTGTTAAGTGTTGAGAGAGGCAGCAGAGGGGCCAGGTTTATGCCTGAGCTACCCCTGCGTGACCCAGGGGGCGCCCCTGCGCCTTACCTGGTCCGCCCCTGCGGCTCTGTGTGCTGCAACCGTTTTCTTTGACTACTTTGACCCATGCTTTACTCTTTCACCACCTTATATATATATCTTCTTCTTCTCTTTGACGAGGGTTTACATTTCAGATCTCTCTCTCTCTCTCTCTCTCTCTCTCCTTTCATACTCTTTCTTCTCCTCTTCTCCTTTGGATTACCTTGCTTGATCTTCCTTGTGTTTGTGTGTGTTTTGGAAAGCTTTTGCTTGGCTTTGATGATGATGATGGTTGCTGAGCCTTATGAGCCAGCTTGAGGACGTTTTGGTTAGTTTGTGAGCTTCTGGATCTTCAGCTTGGTAAGCTTTCTTGGCTTTCATCTCCTTCTTCTTCTTCTCTTCTTCTTGTCTCTTTTTCCTCTTTTCCTTAGTCTAGCATAGCTTTCCTTAGGTTTTGATCCTATTCCAGCAATGTCTGGCTTGTGTTGATATATGTATATGTATGTGATACATGTATGTTGTTGTTGGAGTGAAGAAGAGTAGAGCACCAAAGGAAGAAGTGAAGAAACGAGCTGAGATGTGTCTTCTACACACCAGCCGCCCCTGCGCCACCCTACTACCGCCCCTGCGCCGGCTAGTGCACTGCCCCTGCGCCACTAGAGAGCCGCCCCTGCGCCTACCTGCACCAGCTTGGTGTTTCCTTTGGTTTTGCAGGTGTGTGTTGCTTCTAGGCCTTTCTTAGGGTGCCTTTGTTCCCTCCTTTCCTAGTATGAGTGCTTAGGATCATGCTAGATGTGTGAGGTTGAGTTTTGATGATGTTTATGATAGGTTTATGCCTTGTATGGATTTTGAGGTTTGTTAGGTTATGAGTGAGGTTGAGGTTGATCCTTTGGATCCCTTTGGGTCTTGGTGTGACCCTTATGTGGTTAGGAGTCTGATATATCTCCTTATGCCTTGTTTATAGGCTGTGTTGTCCCTCCAGTGTAGAGGTGATCCTGGTTGAGTTGTGTTCGAGGTTGAGGTAAGTCCGTAGGACTTACTTAGCTGCCATCCTTATATTGGGTGTTTGCATGAGTGGTGTGTGCTTTGTATGTTTGCTATGATAGCATGTGATGTCGTATTTACCAACCTATGTTTTATTGATTGCCCCGTATGCGTGGCTGTGATAACCTTTCCCTTTCATCCTGCCATGGAGTCTGGGAGGTTCTCTTGAGTCAGGCCAGACCGGTTTACAAGAAGGGCACAATCCACTCCCACAGGGTACACGAATTGTGTGACCGATACTAGTACGGTTGGCTAGCAGACTCAGAGGGGATGATGTATCGGTCCTCGTGTCACATAGTTTCATATATATTATATACATACGATTGGAGTGAATGACCATTATATTGAGATGAATAAACTGGTAAATGAGTGGAAGCATGCTGATGAGTTTATCTTTCCTTACGTGTGATTGTGCTTATGCATTACTCTATATATGTGTATGGATAGCTAATGGTTTATTACCATGTTGTAGATGCCCCACAGAATAGGCATGTTGCTGGGTGATCTAGCAGAGTGGCAGGCCGAGGACGTCTCGTACATAGGTTGTGTGGGCTTTTGGGTTTGTTATCTTTCCCTCCTGCGTGAGGATGGTCTTTTCTTACCTCCTATGTGAGGGTGTTATGTTTCTTACTCGGCTATGTTGTCTTACCTTTTGGGTTGTACAGTTTTATACAGTTTTATGTATTTGTTTTTATATCTGTCAGTGCCATGCTGTAAGGTCCAGTGAACTTGTTGTTAGGCTAGGGTCATGATCCACTGTGAGATCCTAGCCCAATGTGGCACTCTGAGTCCCGCAAATTCGGGGTGTTACACTTCTCCCATTGAATAACCTTTGGATCTTCTCTCAATCTTCTTTCTAATTTTAGCCACTCGACCACCTCTTGATAGCGGATGACAACAATATCGTCATAAACCTTGATATTCTTCATTGAGAATGGAAAGGAGGCCTTCTAGTCACATCTAGGTCTTTCGGAAAATAAGGAGCTAATGTTCATCCATCTTTTTTCGACTCCGGAAAGCTAGGATCTCTATTGCGGTTCGAAACCTCAATTCATCTCGCCTCCGATTGGTATTCAGTTTAAATCTCTTTTCTTTCTTCCTTTTCCTTATGAAAGAGATAAAACACCATATGTATAGACCGAGATACCATGGCCAAGACTCTACAACTTCTCATTTATTTATAGGTTGAGATGTGATATTCGGATTTACGTAATCCACGGATTAAGTTTTTGCATAGAAAAGGGGGATTCCAATGGATTTTGGGAGGGATCCCTGATAGAAATTGTTTGACTTTACGTAGGGTTTTTTTGGCGGTAACAATGAAGCGTTTTTTAGCACGTAGTTAAGCGCGCTCTTCAACGGGAGATAGGGTTTTTTGGGGTTCATTTTTTGCATTTCCGGTGTATTGGCCCTAATACATTGTAACACTATGTATTCTAACCCCCACCTTTTTCAAGGTTGTAAAATAGGCCCTAATCCGTCAAATTGGGTTGATGGAAATACTGTTGGAAATAATGCTAGAAAATAAAGAAAGTACAAGGGGCAGAAAGTTGCAAAATGAAGCAGCCGGTCGATGTGACTCCTCTACAGACCAATGATGATTTTTTAATTCCCTCCAAAACCGTCCTTTCCTGCAACAAATGAAATATCTTCCATTTCTGAATCATCCTTTCCAGAAAAATTGGGCAATCTTCTTTCATACATAACAAAACCTACTCTTCTTCATTGATTGAAACTGTCGTATTTGAAGATAAAACGAGGCATCAAGTACCGTTGGTAAGGTTACTGTTTCTCATGGTTCAACGGAGTAATATCTGTAGTTTATATTTCGGTAGATTCTTTTCATGTGGATGAAGGTTGAAAACGTTTTGCGCAAGGTTGACAACAGTGATTGGGTAAGTTGTACATCTATGGCGACTTGCTATTGGATATTGAATTACACCCGGTTGTTGGGTATCTACACGTTCGGGTAGCTACTTGCTTTGGGTATTATATTACACAAAATTGCGTAAGTTCTTTTCAAGTAGCCAATATTTTGTTTTCATGTGTGGACATTATACATGTATGGAGACTTACTTTTCGGTATTGTACTACACCTAGTTGTTGGGTATGTACTTGTTTGTTCATAAATGTACTTACGCATGTAACATCTTCGTTTCAGGTATGGATAATGTACAATTTACATGTTACTCCGGGGAAGATTGGGTCACTTTGGATGGGATTTGGATTTATGTTGGGAAAATTCAAAGCGAACACATAATTTTAAGACATGGGACAACAATAGATGCGTTAAAAGGGTTAATTGCATCAAGATTTAAGTTGGCAATGGAAAAACATAATCTTGCATTAAGGTACAAAAATAGTATCAATGAATGTTTACACCCTTTCACTATTGATAATTATGAAGATTTTGAAGCATATGTGGAGGCAAACAGGGTAGATAGTGTGTGTTGGAGTATCCCATTGTGTGCTACAGTGGAAGAAAAAAAAGATTTAGGGGTATCAATACTCAATAGTGATGATGGGGTAATTTTAAGCATAGTGGTTTATGATGAGCGGGTTACATGGGCAATAATTCATGAGGACGCATCAAGGTATGAATGTTAACATCCTACTTTGCTTAGTGAGTCATTGGTTGGGCTCAAACAAAGGTGGGCGCTTGAGGTTGGTCAGACTTATAAGAGTAAGAAGGATTTAAAAGGTTTTTTTGTGTATGAATGTCATGTACCAGTGTTTTGAGTACAAGATAAAAAAAATCACAAAACCATGTTGCGGTTGCTAAATGTGACAAAAGTACTTGCAAATGGAATGTTCGTTTCTCTATTTTAGCCAAGTCTCAACATTTCACCATCACACTGTAACACCCCGAATCCGCGGGACTCGGAGTGCCACATTGGGCTAGGATCACACAATGGACCCTGACCCTAGCCTGACAACAAGTTCACTGGACCTTACAACATGGCACTGGCAGATATAAAAACAAATACATAAAACTGTATAAAACTGTACAACCCAAAAGATACGACATCATAGCCGAGTAAGAAACATAACACCCTCACACAGGAGGTAACAAAAGATCATCCTCACGCAGGAGGGAAAGGTAACAGACTCAACAGCCCACACATCCTAATGTACGAGACGTCCTTGGCCTGCCACCCTGCTAGATCACCCAGCAGCATGCCTATTCTGTAGGGCATCTACAACACGGTAATAAACCAATAGCTATCCATACACATATATAGAGTAATGCAAAAGCACAATCACACATAAGGAGAGATAAACATATCAGCATGCTTTCACTCATTTACCCATTTTATCATCTCCATATAATGGTCATTCACTCAAATCGTATAGATATAATATATATGAAACTATGTGACACGAGGACCGATACATCCTCGCCTCTGAGCCTGCTAGCCAGCCGTACTAGTATCGGTCACACAATCCGTGTACCCTATGGGAGTGGATTGCGTCCTTCCTGTAAACCGGTCTGGCCTGACTCAAGAGAACCTCCCAGACTCCATGACGGGATGAAAGAGAAAGGTTATCACAACCACGCATACGGGGCAATCAATAAAACATAGGTCGGTAAATACAACATCACATGCTATCATAGCAAACATAGAAAGCACACACCATTCATGCAAACACCCAATATAAGGATGGTAGCTAAGTAAGTCCTACGGACTTACCTCAACCTCGATCACAACTCAACCAAGATCACCTCTACACTGGAGGGATATCACAACCTATAAACAAGGCATAAGGAGATATATCAGACTCCTAACTATATAAGGGTCACACCTAGACCCAAAGGGATCCAAAGGATCAACCTCAACCACACTCACAACCTAACAACCTCAAAAGCCATACATGGCATAAACCGATCATAACATTATCAAAACTCAACCTCCCACATCTAGCATGATCCTAAACCCTCATACTAGTAAAGGAGGGAACAAAGGTACCCTAAGGATGGCCTAGAAGCAACACACACCTGCAAAACCGAAGGAAACGCCAAGTTGGTGCAGTGAGGCGTAAGGGCAGCCCTCTAGTGGCGCAGGAGCGGTGCACAGGCCGGAGCAGGGGCGGCTACAGGGCATGCGCAGGGACGGCTGGTGTGCAGAGGACACCACTCCATCTCCTTCTTCACTTCTACTCTCGTTCCTTTACTTCTCTTCACTCCAACAACAACATACATGTGTGGCATACATATATATGCATCAACATAAGCCAAACTTGGCTAAAACAAGATCCAATCCTAAGGGAAGCTCAACTAAGCTAAGGAAAGGAAGAAAAGAAGAAGAAAAGAAGAAAGAAGGTAAAGAAGCCATGGAATCTTACCAAAGCTCTCCAGGAAGTCACACAGCAGCAACAACACCCTCAAGCTGGCTCCATAAGGCACAACATCATCAACAACATCCAAACCAACCAAAGCTAACAAGATCCCTTACCAAAAGCTCACAAAACTTACAAGATTAACCAAGGATCCAAGGGAGAAGAAGAAGAGAGGAGAAAGTACGTAAGGAGAGAGAGAGAGATCTGAAACTATAAACCCTCATCAAGAGGAGAAGAAGAAGTATAAATAGGGTGATAAAGGGTAAAGCACGAGTCAAAGTAGTCAAAGAAAGCTGCTGCAGCACACAGAGCCGCAAGGGCGGACCCTGTGAGCCGCAGGGGCAGACCAAGCTAGGCGTAGGGGCGCCTCCTGGGTCACGTAGGGGCGGCTCAGGCAAAATCCTGGCCTCTCTGCTCCTCCTCTCAGCTCTCAGCAACTAGGCTCTTACACACACGGTACACCAATGAACACACTTGTTCTTTTTAAAGCAGAAGGCGCAATCGTAGGACCCTGTCTATACACGTAATTGCTTCTACTGCGTGATCTATAAGTACTTTTGTATTGAAAGTTTTTGCGTGGTTTGTGTATGCAGTATATAAATTAGGGTTTGTGGGGATAATTTACGGTTTCGTGTATACAGTTTGAATATTTTGCGTAAACATTTTGTAATTTAGGGTTTACGTGGGTTACAACAAAAAACTTTGGTACCCTCTGTAGGCACACTAATGTGAAGAAGATACCAGAACCGTCAACTATTCAATCAGTGCTGAAAAAACGATATCAATATTGATGCGTCATATTGGGTATGCTGGAAATCCTTGGACGCAGTTAAGGAATTACTTAGAGGGACATGTGAGTAGAATTATAGTGGAGTTCCGATCTATATGCACAACCCGCGTGAAGCTAACCTCGGTAGCATTGTTGCTCTTGACGTCGATGAAGATTCCAAATTCCACTATGTATTCTTCGCATTTGGGCAATCACTGAGGGGGTACAATGTTGTACGAAAGGTTAGTTCTTCAATACTTAAAAAATGTGAGTATGGTACAATACTAAATGAGTTTTCATACTATTTATAGGCGATTTCAGTTCATAGCACCTTTCTTAAAGGCAAATATGGAGGTGTTATGTTGATAGAAACCGCTCAAGACGCAAATCAACAGATTTATCCTCTAGCATTTGCAATAGTTGATAGAGAAAACGATAAATCATGGGATTTCTTCATGCAAAACTTGAGAAAGTGTGTTGTAGACGCACGTGAACAAGTATTTGTATCTGACAGACACATTTTCATTAAGAAAGTTATTGGTACGAACTTTCCACTATCACACCACGGAGTTTGCATGCACCACTTGAAACAAAATATAAAGAAAAGATCAAGACTGAAACGAATTCAAGATATGTTTCAAGACGCCGCACAATGTTACAAGAAAGAAGACTACTTGAAGTCTTTTGAAGTTATTGAGCAGGTGAGACTTCTCCATGTTGCTGGGATATTTGAGTATCGATGTTTACAATTGTATTTGGGTATTGCTACCCATAATATTTGGGTATTGGTACCTAACACACTTAATGCTTTTAGTAGGAGAAGCCAGCTGTTGGGCAACTGTTGAGAGATGTTGGTTTTGAGTGTTGGTCACGTGCTTATTCCCCAGTAATAAGATACAACATCATGACAAGCAACAATGTAGAGACTCTTAACAGAGTGATGCTTGATGCAAGAGAATATCCAGTCCTTGCCTTAGTTGATGAGATACGTCAAGTAATGAGTCGGTGGTTCGCTATGAGGAGGGAAAAGGCAAAATGATGAGAGGATTTGGCCACCCCAAACATTGAGCAAAGCATCCAACTAAAGTATGTTGATGCTAGTAAGTATGGTTGCTACATACTTGATACCGGACGGTTGTTGTATGAAGTTATACGGGGGGAAGAGAGCGAGGTCGTGAGCCTAGTAGAACACACGTGTACATGCATGGCGTTTGATCTCGAACAGATACCTTTTGTGCATGACATAGCTGCGGCAAAAGAAGCTAAAATAAATCCCGCTACGTTGGTAAGTTCTTACTACAATGTTGTAACTTGGAGGAAGGCGTATGAAGACATTATATACCCAGTCTTTGAATGTGGCAAAAGTAGTATACCCTGCATTGAAAGTATTGAATGCAATCCTCCAATTAAGAAAAAAAGGTGTGATAGATTACCCAAAGCTAGGATACGTGCGCATGGTGAAGGGAAGAAAATAAAATGCACGTGTTGTGGAGTCATCGGACATAACAAGAAAACTTGTCGGAACCAACCAATTGTGAAAGTCTAGGGACAAATCTGTATACTATTGATGGGTATGATCGTAGTGACACAAAATGAAGCCTGATGTCTTTTTGGGGGATAAAATTTGTAAGTGTGGATCTTTTGGGTATTTAATATTGAAATGAAGTATGGAAAATTTTATGGTCCGTTTGGGCTTGTGTATGAATTATTGAATTTTGTTAGTGTTGATATTTTTGTTTGGGTATGGAATATTGGATGAAGTTTGCAGTTGTGTGTATCATGTGAGACGACCATTCGTACATAGGTACACGCAATAAAAATATTACATAACATTCTTAATACCCAAGGGAACATACACACAAATGTCCAATTAAAACCCAAATTCACAATAAAGTACGTAACACCCAAATTTGCAAAGTATTATTTGAAACGACACATTTATCTATAGAATCTCAAACGGTTTCTTCCAAATGCCATGAAATAGAACATACGCCAACTGTTCCTTTACAGCAGCTACATTTCTCTCACATATTGTCGTAAAATTTGTTGTACCTGCTGCCATGTACTGGATGTGCTTAACGGTATAAATACCACATCTACCACTACAAAACAAATAATCAATTTTTTGGTAATAACCGAACCGCAATGTGAATATAATAGTGTTTGTGTCTGGTGGAAGTTTCCTCTCATCATTCTAAGGGACATTTTTCTCCGTCATCCTTGACACAAGAAACTGTGTCATCTTGGCCTCATGCCTCAAGTAGTGAGTGTGTTTGTACAGGCTCAGTAAAGAAGTAAGCATGTGCAGCAGCGGTTGAACATGCTGAAAGAAAGCATCCTCGGACATGAAATTAATAATGGAGTCAACAACACTTACTGCCCAAGAACTCAACTCAATCTTCAGCGCTACCCAGTGCTTATTGTCCACGTTAAACGGTACATATATAACGTCTACCGTAGACATGTCCTTATGAAACTGAGCAGGTTCATCACCATTAGCAAATGACAACAGCTCTTTGGGAAAAACATAGCTTGTAGGCGCTTCCATGAACATGTCATACTCGACCATGTTGAACTTTGAAGAAAAGGACGCGGGCATGATTGCAACATTACCCAAAGTAGAAGGTACATTTCTAAGGCCTTTCCTTAGATGCATGACAATCTCATCGATCAACTACAATAGAAAAATAATCAAAAAGATGCATCATCAATCTTGAAGACGTTTATTGTGTATGTTTTGTCTGTATGTATTGGGTATGTTTTTTTTGTATGAATTTGAGTGTGATTGATAATGAAAACTTACATCCCCGGACAACCAAGCAGTTCTGTTGAGCAGTTGTTTGAAATGATCCCTGCTCAACTACATCGTCAATCTAGTTACACAATCATTCATTCCACTCTGTAGGTACAACCCGTATAAGTCATTTCTCTCTTTCTTAGTGAGAGACCCGTTCTTTGGCGCATTGAGTATTGTGATCGTCGGTCTATATGGCGAAATAACGGCCTGAGATGGTTTTCGTTGCCGTCTACCAACTCTACATGTTGTTTCAACCACTTGAGCTGGCTGTGGAGAATAAAATAAGAATTGCTTAGACGATTTGAGGAGATGAATAAGAATCGTTTAGGCTACATCAAACCATTGTTGTTTACCATACCCAAAATTTAAAATAAACAACCATACACAATATATTCACAACAATTACCTTATTTTGATGTCCATCGAGTTGCTCATTTAAAGGCCCTTTTGCCAGAGCGTCATCGTCGGGAATATGATCAACATCATGCTAATGTGTTTGGGTTTTTGTATGTTGCCCATCATTAGTCTTTCTTTCAAAAAGTAACTTTCTCAACCTTGTTTGGACTTTGTGGATATCACCTTCAAAACGATCATGCATAATTTCGGCCTCTCTTGCACACACTAGAAGTTCTTCAATTACCTCATTCTGCTCTATAATCTTTTTTTCATGTTTCGAAACCTTATCCAATAACGTGGTTACCCACAACGGTTGATCATCAGGCACATTACCCACATATTTATCTCCTTTTGTAAGATGATCAGTTTGTGTGGCCTTGGTTTTCTTGAATTCCTTCATTACACAATGATCTAAACCCCTCGGCCTCTTTGAACCGGCAAATTTTTGAACCTCCAGTACGCACCTACTCATACAAAAACAAATGACTTATGAAATAGTCTTATACATGTACTTAACAAAATGAAGCGCGATAAGAAAGAAAGTCTACATACCCAAGTGGACCTTCATCATTGTTGTCAAGTCCTTCAGTATTTCCATCAACAACTTCTTCTATCACGGCTTCCCCCTTCTTTCCAACAAGCACTTCATCCACCTTTTTTTCATCTAGTACTTCTTCGGCATTACCTAACCCCCTGAGAAATCTCAAACCCACAAATTCAGCATAAATTAAAAAACCATACTCAACATTGTACATATACGTAACTTCAATAAGCGGAATCATACCCAGTACCGCCGTCCTGTTTGTTTTCATCTAGTTGCCCTTCAATGTTCTCAGTTTCACTGAATACAATAACAAAAAATCCATTAAAAAACGTAAGAAAACTTTGGGTATGAAACCATGCCAATAAAAAGTATCTAACAAACATAATCCAACATACTCAGTAGATCCATCATGTTTGATTCCGCAATCCTCTTCCATATGACCACCTTCTCCTACTTTATCTTCACTCTTTTCACTTGCATTGATTCTGCAATCCTCCTCAGGATTACCTTCATCTCCAACTTTCTCTTCACTCTTTTCACTTGCACTGATTACAGAAAACGAAACCCAACGTCAATATTGAAGCATTGGGTATGAACCAACTTATGCCAGCATGCATACCTAAGAGATATTCCAACCTCTTTTGGATCCACTTGTACCAGTTTTTCATCATACAATATTATAGGTCCTACAATCCCAAGTTCCCTTGATACATTACAAAAATAAATATCAAACGCAACTACCGAATAAGAACGACGAACAACACATGCCAAATGCATACACAATACTTTCATCTCCACAGTTCGTTTCCCCTTTGAAGAAGTAAACAAGAGTCGTTTACTAGCATAGTACTTGATGGTGCATTTTCTTTTCATTACACTATTTTTTTTGGGCTTCTTCTCGGAATGAGTACTAAAATTTTTTGCCTACTCCGGAGCAGACAACCCAGAATGAGAACGCAAAGTTTGTACCTGAGAAGACGTCATGAAATCATCAGGAATAATCTTGCTCAAGAACCACCTTATCTGCTACTTTGTTGGTTGGGGTTTTGACACAACTACTTACCTTCTTCTTACTTGTTTTTGATACCTTTGCTTCTTTCTTGGTCTCAAGTTCTTCAGCTTCCTCTGACTCAGGAGCCACAATTTGAACATTCTTGAATCCAATGCTAAATAACATTTGTAGGCAACCATCATCATTTTCAAACTCCCACCAGCTCCTATCATCAAAAAACAAGCCCTCCTCCTCTAACGCAGGCAAAGTATCTATCTCAGAATCCTTGAGATTGGAAACTATTTCCTTTATCTTCTGGTAATGAGAACCTCTCTACCTTGTACCAAAGACACATATCTGCGACAGAATGGAGTAGCCTCTCCATCAACTTCTTTGAGCATAGCCTGTTGTATTTTGGGTATGGACATGAACACATGAATTTGCAACAACATACTAAAAGTACATGTAACCATACACAAATATTACACAACTTGCACCAGATTTGACATACTCAAAAGGTCGTACCTGCAACGCCAACGACCACCCACCAATGTTGTAACTTCCAGTTGATCTAAAATTCGCAGGCTTGCAAGAACGAAGTGATAGCAAGGTTTGATTAAATACTCGACGACCCCAACATAAAGTGTTGAAATTCGTCATGTCATGCACCAAACCCAATGTATGTTGATCAACCTTCAGTCGTCTATCATGTCCCATTAACACACCCTCAACCATCAATACAAGGGCCATTTTCAGCTTCCTTTTAGACCATTTTGGCTCTTTCATGTATAAATCCTCAAGCTCTTTAATTGAACTCCACTTTGTCCCAGGAAACACCTCTTCAAAGTCAACAGCAGGACTTTCTTTCGTCTCTTTGGAGCAATCCAAACCGATAATATCACTAAATTCTTGCAACAAAGATCTCAAGAGGCAGTTGTTGATGCCAAACCACATTGACCACTTGCCCTTAGTGACAACTTCTCGAAGCAACATATAGTGAATCAGTTGGTTGGACAATATCATATTCTGACCCATGACAACAATGTGTTTAAAGGGACCTTGATCAAACTTTTCTCTATGATCTTGTCTGTATCTGTACTTAAACTGTTACAAGGAAGAAACAACAACATCAGTAAGAGAGAATTAAACTATGTGGGTTTTGTGTATTAGGAATTGGGTAAGAATTCACCGAAATTTCCTGCTTAAGTGGTGGATTGTATGTAAGAGTCTTACTCTTTGGAGCCTAGTTGAGCTTTTGTGTGCCTTACCTTGACTCTGTTGCCCGCCCTGCGCACCATCTGGGCCACCCCAGCGGCTAGGCGCCCCTGCGCCTTAGGCTAGCCGCCCCTGCGGCTCTGTATGTATGCAACCGTTTTCGTTGACTCTTGACTCGTGCTTTGCGGCTGGCTTCTCTTATAAGCTTTGCCTTGCTTCAGATGAGGGGTTTCCTACCTCATTCCAACTTCTTCATCCTCTCCACATTCTTAATCTTCTCCTCTCCTCTTCCTTGATCTCCTTTGCTTCTCTTGATCTTGTGTGAGTGAGTTCTTGTGAGTTTGAGTGTAGCTTTGGCCTTGGATGCTCTTGAGGATGTTGCTGAAGGTTGTTGATGTTGTGTTGAGGTGATAGACGTGCTGATACTCCATAGTTGTAGCTTAGGGCTTGTGTGGTAAGCTCTTCTTCTTCATCTTCTTCCTTCCTTCTTTCTTGCTTCTTTCTTCTTCCTTCTATCTTAGGATCACAAGCTGAGCTTGTGTGGACCCTTTCCTAGCCTTTTGATGATCATATATGCGTATATATGTGTATATGTTGTTGTGGTATGTTGAAGACGTGAAGAGAGTCGAGAAAGGGATTGAAGAGAAGTCGGAGCCAAGATTCTACACAGACAGTCACCCGTGCGCCTGGTGTGAGCCACCTCTGCGCCTGCTTGTGAGCTGCACCTGCGCCTGCTTGTGAGCTGCACCTGCGCCTTTGGTGAGCCGCCCCTGCGCCTCACTGGATTAGCCTTGTGCTCTTGCTTCTGTTGGTGCATACCTTGTTGGTATGTCTTCCTTCCTTCCTTTCCTTTGGCCTTGGCTTAGTTGATAGTTAGGTTAGGGTGGTTAGGATGAGTTGTATGATAGAGATGTGCCTTAGGCACTTGTGTAGATGTTGAGGTTATTGCCATAGGCATATGTGAGCTTGTTATAATCTTGAGGTTGTAGGTTGGTTCTAGTTATGGAGACGAGTCTCCTAACCCTTCCAGGTTATGATATTGTGTGCCTTGCTCTTGCATGCGTTGGTTTTTTTCCAAGGGGAAGTTGTGACGTGGTATTGGATACGAGTGTATGAGGTAAGTCTATAGGACTTACTTAGCGTTCAGTTATGGATTTTTGTGATTGTGATGGTTGTGTATGTTCATATGATTGTGCATTTATAACCTAAACCGGACTAGGATGACCATTTATTACATTTAGTGGCCCAAGTGTATTATAATGGGCGGTAACCACTTGCCAGAAGCTCGCCGAGAGTGGAAGGAGGTGCTCGGAAGCCAGTAGCTCAGGGGGGAGGTAAATCCCCATGCAACACCTAGGTTAAAGAGGGAAGAGACGGGGTTCTTTAGGCTCCTCGTGTTACAAAAGAAGTTGAATTAGTAATGGAATAACGTAATAAAAGATAATAAACGATTGTGTATGACACTGCATGTATGAGATGTTGATGTGTGTTTGTGCTGTTACCTTCATGCTTATCTATTGCTGTAGCTAACGGTGTATACCGTGTTGTAGATGATTTGCAGGTTAAGAAGACTGCAGAGTGATTCAGATGGTGTGACCAGCCGAGGACTTCTGTACATTAGGATGCATGGGTTGGGATATTTTGTATCACATCTAATGTTTGATGTTTTGTACTCGGCTTTGAGTTTGTAAACTCTTTTGATGTATCATACATCTTTTATGTATTTGGTTTTACTCTACTTGTGCCTTGTTGTAAGATCCAGTGAACTTGTTGTCAGGCTAGGGTCAGGATCCATTGTGAGATCCTAGCCAAATGTAGCACTCCGAGTCCCGCGGAATCGGGGTGTTATAGAGTTGGTATGAGAGCCTTAGGTTGACAACAATGACACTTGCTCTATGTAATAAAGGTAGAGTGGATAACTAAACAAAAGCCACATGGGGTCTGACTTTTCAAAAGGTTTTGATTTTAATGCGAGTACAGATGTTTTGGGATAGTGTGTACAAAAGTCGTCACCCATTTGAGGATCTCGACAGTATAGATATATATATATATATATATATGTTGATACCTTTTATGTGATGATATGTATGCATGTATTATTGTTCGCCCCTAGATGTGTGTGCAAATAAGTTTTAAATTTATAAAACTAGAATCAAGCAAGCGAACCCGCAGTGTACGGATCGACGTAGTTAAGCAAGAATTCCAGAGTATCGAACACAGGGATTTGGGTGGAGCGAATTCAATTGCAAGTTATCAAGCAGGTAAATATGGGAGTTTTGCAGATATTGGGAAAACAACAATCCTAAAGATCCAAGTATCCAGCTGTGGCAATTGATTCAAGATATACTTAATGATATAAAGACAGAGTTGAGATATGCAAAGGTATACTAATGTAAGGTAATCGTACGGTTGAGGTTCCAAAAACCTTATGTAACTCACCTAAAAGACACTCCCTATACAGGTTGTTGAGGCTCAATATAGATAAGGTTCTAAAGACGAGGATTAGTATCAAATACCCAAACTTATAATCTAAAGATCAAGACTAACTTATCCGATTGAGGTTGTTGAGGCTCACAATCGAGGTAGAGGTTGTTGAGGCTTCACTACCACCTAGAAAAGACAAGTCTAAACTAAGCTAAAGCAAATCTTTAACTTTAGATTAAAGTAAAAGCAGGTTCGTAGACTTAAGGTAAATCACGGTTAGTTCTTGAGGTTCCACGGCCGTGGACTCAAGAACAGCCCGTAATTTGGGGCTGTCGGCGACAATTCTCTAACTCTCAGGGTCTAATCTGTTTGCGATCGATCTATCATCACCTATGCCACAACTATCAACCCTTCACCTTAGAATTGTTAAGGGTTTTTAGCCAATAACAGTCATATTGATATCAATTCAAGAATTAAAAGATAAAAGATGGGAACTTTCAAGAATTATCAATAATCTTCAAATGAATCTCAAAATCACAGTCAAGAACAAGTGTTTATCAAAAGATTCAAAACGGAGTAAACAATCACAATCTTAGGAAAGAAAAGAAACGGGATGTCAATCCGATCCTAAATCAAACCTAAGCAAGAAGAGGGATCTTCTTGCAAAACCCTCCAAGAACTTCGATCTTCCACAAACACGAAAATCACAAACAGCAACTCTCCAATACGAACTTTGATCTTCAATGAGATCTCCAAATTACCTCCAAGATGAGGGTTTGTGCGTTGCTAAACGTGGATTGTAAGCGTGCGTTTGCCGCTAAGCGAGGGTTGAAAAGGTCGTAAGCGAGGTGACGGAATCTTGCTTCGTCCGTCTTTTTATAGTGTATGGTAAAGTGTCGGCCCGGCCCAATCTTTCAAAAGATCATGGCTTCGAAGTGTGGCGAAAAGATTCGCCAAGATCACGGTCGTGGAAGATTCCACGACCGTAATTTAGGGCGTGGAAACAATTACGGTTAGTTCCACGGCCGTAGAATCCCCTGGAATGAACATCGAATTCTGACTCTGAATCCACGGCCGTAATTCTGAACGTGGTTTGTGATACGGCCGTGTTTTAGGGCGTAGTTTAGGGCAAGAACGTGATTCTTCCCTGAACTCGTGCATTCTTCAATCTAAGACCCCAAATTGCTTCAAAAAGTGTCCTCCATCTATGGACATATCAACTCAACTCTCCTTTGCTCGATTCCGTTCGGAAATAGCTCCAAATTACCTATAATCAACATAGAACTAGTGTAGACATCCATATCGAAAATATAGGCAATACTAGCTCACATATGTACAAAGATCAATCAAAGACTATCAATATGAATCAAATACATTTAGAAAACGTGCCTAAAATATCACAATATTTCATGCTAACAAATAACCCCATACTTAGCACTTGCTTGTCCCTAAGCAAGGTCTTTCAAAAAGCTTTAAACAAGAGTTAGGATGAAATATGTGTACCTTCTTTTGGGTGAATGTGACTTCTAAAGAATAGATCATTCTCAAACCTTGCTTCAATCGTTTTTCAAACTTTCACACACTTAATTAGAGAGTAAGAGGTAAAGAAAATTCATGAATCAACTCAACTTCTAAACAAGCATTATAACCTTCAAACATTATCAAAATCAATCATAAGAAGCTTCAATTTAGATCACCAAGTCATATAACATTCTTTTGATCTTAAGGACTTTCAAAAAAAAAGTCTAGAGTATGGAAGGGAAGGGAAAACTTTAAGGGAAAGTGGTGCATAAATCCGGGAAAGTGGACAACTACCTTCTTCTTCTTATGCGGTTCCCGCAACACTTCAACTTAGAGCTTCGCTCTCTCCTTTTCATTTTTCGACTTTACTTTTGGAGTTGTGGATAGAGGTGCACAAAAACCGAAGCCTAGGAGATTGGCGTTTCTCAATTTTCATGAGATGCCTCAAACCCTTAGCGCACATACCATAATCCGCTAGGAATATCGCTCAATCCGACTTTGGCAAGACACAAACACTCGGCTATGTGAATGGTGCCGAGTTACTCATCGTCATGATTGACTTCCCCAAACCTATAATTTCTTTCTATTCAATTGATTGCAAATAATTGCTCTCATGGCCCTCCCACATCAAACATGCCTTTTTCTCATTCACTTTTCCAAATTCCCGGATAGGTAAAGGAGGCTAATATTTCAATGAGGAGCTAGATGATCAAAGAAAGAGGAAAGAAAGTATCGAATTGCCTTAATCATTTCAACAAGAAGTATAGGAACTTATAATGTGATTTCAACTTCAATCTCTCAACATGATTTAGGCAATGTTTTCACATTATAAAACTTGTAAAAGAGGTAGAATTCATTCATTTAAATTCTTTTCGATTTACAATCCTTTTAAGCATGCAATTGTCATCGAACTCAATTCACAAGTAGTGATTATCATGGAAATCATCTCAATTCATTAGAAGCTCAAAATTTTCAAAATTTTTCAATTTTTATGGTTTTTTCAAGTCATTTTTCATGCAATGCAATAAGGAAACGTGCAACACATAACGAACATGCAATGATAGTCTCAAATGAAGCAAACATAGAGAGTAGAGTTATTACAAACTTTAGTACATCCCACCCCATACTTAGGACGAACATTGTCCCTAATGTTCAAAAGAAAGAACAAAAGAAAGAAAAGAAAAAGAAACTCACAAGTGGTGGCGGGAATGTCTAAATCAAACGGTCATGCATCGATCATTGCGGCGCCGGTGGAGGTGGAAATGGAGAGAAGCTCGGATCATAGAACCGCCCAAACTGCATGCGGTAGACGTCCCTCATCATGTGGTCAAGGTCGTCTAGGCGTCCGTCTCTAGCATCCGCCCGGATCTCTAGCGCTCCGACTCTCTCTGAAAGTCCGGTAGCCCAATCCGGCATCCTCTCATACCATCCCGGGGCGTGATCATACCATGAGGGGGCATCGGCTGGTGCTGGTGGTGGTGGTGGTGGTGGTGGTGCTGGCTGCGTCGTGGACCAAGGAGGAGGTGTGCTGTACCAAGTGGGAGGTGTAGTCATCCACGTGGGTCTCTCACTCACGCTGGCGCGGCGAGATGACGAGCCTGAAGCTCTAGCTGGGCGTGGAGAGCGCCTAGGTACATCCGGGGCCGCTTCCGGCTGATCCGGAAACGAGCCGAACTCCTGCTCCGCTCCTACACCACTCTCGTACTGTTCTCCCATGTCCTCCTCATCCTCAACCGGTGGTGGAATGTAAGGGGGAGCTACAAGCCTGTTCGCATGCATCGCGGCGAACGTCTCCTTCCAATTGTGGCGTCCCGCCACAATGGAATACTCTGGCAGCCACTCAATACCCCTGCCTGTCCTACTCTCCCAGGGCATGCCCGCATAAGGCGGACCTCTATGTGTGGGGAAGATGAGTCCCCTAACCATGAATGCATGTAATCCTAGAGGTACGGCGGGTATGCGGGTGCAAGCTGAAAAATCTACACCAAAGCTCCTAGCTATGTGGGTCACTATCCCACCATATCCAATGTTCCCTCTCGATTTGTTCTTGAGTTTACTCATCGTCGCCGCCAAAAGAGTAGCACAATCTGCGCGGCATCCATAAAGCATGGCGTAAAGAAGGAATAGCTCATCCGTCTTGATCTTTTGGGGCGTCTCCGTCCTAGGAAAGAGACACTCCGAAAGAACACGGTGAGCTATCTTCAAGGCTAGATGGTACATCAATCTAGCCTTGGTATCGGCTGGTTGCCAACGGTCCTCGTCGGCATAAATCATGGCCACTTCCGCCCAAAAATCCTTGGCGGAAATGCCTCTAGGAAGTCGACCGTTGTAGGTCTCATGGAACCCGAAAATGGTCCCGAACTCAACAATGCTCAAGTGGTAGTCTCGATCCATAAGACGGAAGGAGACGGTCCTATCTACTGGGCTGTGCTCAAAGGACGTCACAACCTCTCGGGTAATCTCCTCGTAAGCGTCTTCACGAATGTTCGTGAAGACAAGCAATCCGGCTCTATCCAAGAGCCATGTAAGGTCATCAACTATGTTGAGAGGATGTAGATCCTCCAACAACAAGTACCTAGGGCCAATCACTGCCCTCTTCTCTATCCTTTCAAATGCAGCTAGGTGGTTTTCGTGTATGGTTGGGATGCTAGGGTGAGGGGGTGAAGATGGAGGTGAAGGTGAGGATGGTGGTGAGGGAGATGAGGGTGGTGGTGCCCTAGAGGTGGAGGGGTTGCCCTTCCTTTTCTTATTTTGCTCCCCTTTCTTTTCCTTAATCCTTCCCGACACTCTCCTTACGAAATCCATTTTCAGCAAAAATCACGGTCTGTTCTATAGAAACCACGGCCGTGGAACCTCCAGAGACCGTGATTCGTGACAGAATCTCGTGAATCTCAGCAAATTCACCAAATATCACCACAACAAGCAGTCCTAATCTAATTCCTTCCAATCTTTGTCAGTTCTTCCTAAAAATCTATAGCAAAAACGAACCAAATCCGCGAGAATCGAAGAGAAAGAGATAACCTCTTTTTCGGATTGAAAAATCCAAAATGCGCGTTTGTTGATCGATTTCCACTCGATTTGTTGCTTGGATCCTGTTCGTGGTTGGATTTGCTGCAGTTTAGAGCGAAGAATCGTTGAAAACGATTAGAGAATGAAGAATTGGGAGAAGCTGCGGGTTTTCGGTATCTAGGTCGTGGAATTGGGGAAGAATTGTGGTGGTTTTTGTGATGAAGTGTGGCTTTTATACTCGCAGGCAAAAATTCAAAAATCACGGTCTATCGGGGCATTCCACGGCCGTGGAAGTGTACGGACCCGTGGTTTTGGTGATTTTTCACAGGCTTTTGAGAATTACGGCCACTGTAGCTATGACGACCGTAATTTAGACCGTGGAACCTTCTGTGAAGCTTCAAAGTCCAAATTTCGTCACTTCTCTTCGACATTATCCCTCCTTTCTCCTTTTCCATCGATCCTACAACCAAAAACACGAACATACCGGAAGAAATCGAGGCAAAATAAAGCGAAAACGTCTATTCTAAACTAATCTATGAATCGAAGACAAAACGAAAATGCAATACCTTGGGTTGCCTCCCAAGAAGCGCTTTGTTTAAGGTCCGTAGCTAGACCAATCTCGCACTTATTCGAGTGCGGTAGGTGCAAACTCCTCAGCTTGGAGTTCCGGCGAGTACTTCTTGAGTCGTTGGCCGTTCACCTTAAAACTTCCGCTAGCTTCACCCCATACTTCAACTGCACCATGGTGGAAAATACGCTTAATTAGAAAAGGTCCAGTCCAACGAGATTTTAACTTACCTGGAAAGAGGTGAAGTCTCGAATTGAAGAGGAGAACTTGATCTCCTTCTTTGAAGTCCTTTGGAATGATATGCTTATCATGCCAACGCTTTGCTCTTTCCTTGTAAATTTTGGCGTTTTCATAGGCGTTCAAGCGAAGTTCATCCAGCTTGTTGATGTCTAGGAGACGCTTCTCTCCCGCTTCCTTCATGCTGAAATTTAGCCATTTGATAGCCCAAAACGCTTTGTGCTCTAGCTCTACCGGCAAATGACAAGACTTCCCATACACAAGGTTGTATGGTGTGGTTCCTATGGGAGTCTTGTATGCAGTCCGGTATGCCCATAATGCGTCATCTAGTTTCAAGGACCAATCCTTCCTAGTCTTTGAAACCGTCTTCTCTAGAATTCCCTTGATCTCCCTGTTTGAGATCTCAACTTGTCCACTCGTTTGTGGATGGTAAGGGGTAGTGATCTTGTGAGTAACCCCATACTTGGCTAGAAGAGCTTCAAAGCGACGGGCTATGAAGTGAGAACCTCCATCACTAATGATTGTCCTTGGTGTCCCGAATCGCGGAAAGATGGTCTTGTTGAAGAACTTGACCACCACCATGGCATCATTTGTGGGAGAGGCAATTGCTTCCACCCATCTAGAAACGTAGTCTACCGCCAATAATATGTATTGGTTTCCACAAGAAGAAGGGAATGGTCCCATGAAATCGACTCCCCAAACGTCGAAAATCTCCACCTCTTGGATGTTGTTGAGGGGCATCTCGTTCCTTCTAGAGATATTGCCTGTTCTTTGACAAGCATCGCAACAAGAAACAAAGGATTGCACATCTTTAAATAAAGTAGGCCAATAGAATCCAGATTGCAATACCTTTGCGCTAGTTTTGTTTGAACTAGCGTGTCCTCCACAAGGTAGTGAATGACAATGGCGGATGACACTTTGCATTTCCTCTTCCGGCACACACCGCCGGATGATGCCATCCGGACCTCTCTTGAAGAGGAGAGGCTCGTTCCAATAATATTCCCGGACGTCCTTGAAGAACTTCTTCTTTTGTGAGTAGGATAGTCCGGGCGGTATCTCCTGGCAAACCAAATAGTTAACGAAGTCAGCAAACCATGGTTCGTTACCTTTGGAGATTACCTTGATGCACTCCTCTATGATATGTAGGTGTTCGTCCGGGAAGGAGTCATCAATGGGCAAATGGTCGTCCTCTAGATGTGTTAGACGACTCAAATGATCCGCAACAGAATTTTCCGAGCCTTTCTTGTCGCGGATCTCAAGATCGAATTCTTGTAGGAGAAGAATCCATCTAATCAGCCTTGGCTTCGCGTCTTTCTTCGCAAGGAGGTACCGGATCGCAGCATGATCCGTGTAGACAATCACCTTTGCACCTACAAGATAAGAGCGAAACTTGTCAATAGCGTAGACAATGGCTAAAAATTCCTTCTCTGTGGTGGCGTAGTTGAGCTGAGCTTCGTCTAGCGTCTTGCTAGCGTAGTATATGGCGTGGGTTCGTCCTTCCTTTCGTTGCCCAAGAACAGCTCCAATGGCTACGTCACTAGCATCACACATAATCTCGAAGGGGAGAGTCCAATCCGGAGGTTGGATAATGGGTGCTGAAATTAGAGCTTGCCGAATGGTGTTGAATGCATCTAGACATTCCTGTGAAAACTCAAAAACCGCATCCTTCATCAATAGATTAGTGAGAGGTTTTGATATTTTAGAAAAGTCCTTAATGAAACGTCTATAGAATCCAGCATGTCCTATGAAACTTCTTATCCCTTTCACCGAAATTGGGGGAGGAAGTTTCTCTATGGTCTCTATCTTAGCCTTGTCTACCTCTATCCCTCTACTAGAGACTAAGTGACCTAACACGATTCCTTCCTTAACCATGAATTGACACTTCTCCCAATTTAGAACTAGGTTAGTGTCTTCACATCTTTGCAAAACAAGAGAAAGGTTAGAAAGACAATCGTTAAAAGAGGAACCGTAAACGGAGAAGTCGTCCATGAAGAGTTCCATGATTTCCTCTACGTATTCGGAGAAGATGGCCATCATGCATCGTTGAAAAGTGGCTGGGGCGTTGCAAAGCCCGAATGACATTCTCCTATAAGCGAACGTACCCCAAGGGGACGTGAATGTGGTCTTCTCTTGATCATCCGGATGTATCGGAATCTGAAAGAAGCCACTATAACCGTCAAGGTAGCAAAAGTATGAATGTTGTGCTAACCTTTCAAGCATCTGATCGATGAATGGCAATGGAAAGTGATCCTTCTGCGTTGCGTTGTTGAGCTTGCGGTAGTCTATACACATTCGCCATCCAGTTACGGTTCGGGTAGGAATGAGTTCGTTGTTCTTATTGGTGATGACCGTCATTCCTCCCTTCTTCGGAACTACTTGAACTGGGCTCACCCACTTGCTATCGGAGATAGGATAGATGATACCTGCATCAAGAAGTTTAAGAATTTCCTTCTTGACAACCTCCTTCATGGTCGGATTCAACCGCCTTTGAGGTTGTCTTGAAGTTCTAAAGTCCTCCTCCATTAGTATCTTATGCATGCATAGGGAGGGTTTAATTCCTACTAAGTCCTCAATAGTATAGCCTATGGCTTTTCTATGTTTCCTAAGGACAATCATGAGCTGTTCATGTTCATCTATGCTTAATTCGGAGCTAACGATAACCGGGAAGGTGGAATTAGATCCAAGAAAAGCGTACCTTAGATGAGTAGGAAGTGGTTTGAGTTCCATTGCTTTCGGAGCCTCCAATGATCCTTGAGGAGCTTCCGATGTTTCCTTAGAAGTTTCTAAGGATGTTGAATGGTTTGGAGAAGAATTAGAAGAAGTTGAAGGAGTATGCCGATCACCCTCTTCCACGGTAAAAATTACGGTCTCCTCTGGCATTCCACGGCCGTAATATCTTCTGGAATGGAGGTCGATTTTGGTCGTGGAATCCACGGTCGTGGAATACAGGGTGTGACCGTGGATTCTAATATTCTCAGCCTCATCGTGGAGTTTCTCTAATTCCACTTCATGTATCTCTTCTTGTGCTTCCAAGGCTTCAATTTCCTCTTTGCACTCTTCTTCTTCTCCTACATTGGTTAGACTCATAGTAATAACCTTTTGTAAAGGATCGTTAAAGAGAATTGCACTCACCTCCTCCCTAGACAAACCTTCTTCGTCTTGGACATTGTAAATATCCTCATCAAAGATTGGCTCCTTCACTAGAGTGGAAAGAACGAACTCTACTTTCTCTTCCCCAATATCAAAAGCGAGTCTCCCATTCTTGCAATCGACCATGCAGCCGGAAGTTGCAAGAAACGGCCTTCCGAGTATGATCGGGACCGGACTATCTGCAGGAATGTCAAGTACGACAAAATCAATGGGGACAAAGAACTTGCCTAGCTTGACCGGGACGTCTTCTACAATGCCGACGGGACGAGTAATGGATCGATCCGCCATGTATAACGTCATCTTCACCGGTTTAGGGTCGCCTAAACCGATGTTCCTGCACAATGCAAGTGGTATGATGCTCACACTTGCTCCCAAGTCACATAAAGCGTCATATGTGACCTCTCCCACTCCAATGGGAATGCAAAATGACCCCGGATCTTTCAGCTTTGGGGGCATTTTCTCCTTCATAGTCTTGATGAGATCCGAGGAATCTGAACTCATCTTGACTTCTCCGAAGTCTTCTAGCTTCCTCTTGTTAGAGAGGAGCTCCTTCAAGAACTTGCCATAAGCCGGCATACCTACAATAGCATCAATGAAAGGTATATTAATATGCAGCTTGCTCATGAGTTCTATAAACTTACCAAATTGTTTATCTAGGCGCGATCGCGCTCTAGATTGAGGGAACGGTAGGGGAGGTTTGAAAGCTGGAGGAGGAACATAGACGTCTTCCTTCTCCTTCTCCTTTCCTTTGTCCTTCTCTACGGGGACTTCCACGAACGTAGGCTGCGGATCGGTGGTAGTCACTCCGCTCCTAGTCGTAATCGCCATTACCCTTCCCTTAGGGTTGTCCTCCGTCTTTCCTGGAAGTTTCCCTTGATTTCTGGGAACTTCCTCCGCATGGTTGAACATTTGGTTTTCCAAAACCTTTTGAGCTTTGTCAACCTTAGAAATTTGATCATCAACCTTGATGATGCGGTTCTCCAACCCTTGAAGCTTTCCCAAGATTGTCTCCAACATGGGATCGGGCTTCTCCTTTCCCGTATTGTTTCCTCCATTTGATGATTGCCCCTGGCTTTTCAAAGGAGTAGAGGAAGAAGAGGGTGGAGTTAGTGAATTGGAATTGGAAGGATAGGAGTTACCGGAATTTTGTTGATTGGAACGCCAATTGTTGTTGTTTGAACCCCGATTGTTGTTCCAATTGTTGTTGTTCCGGTTGTTGTTGTTTCCATTCCAATTGTTATTCCGGTTATTGTTCCGGTTATTGTTGTTGCGGTTGGTGTTATCACCGCCGTTGTTGTTGCCCAAATAGCCAACATCCTTCTCTTGTTGCTTTGGGAAGTTGGTCTTGATAGTCTCCTTCAACTCTTTGATCTCATTGTTGAGGGAGAAAATCTGATTTTGAGCTTCATGTGTGAGCTTTGCTCCTTGCTCCACACGATTTCCCTCCACTTTCCGGTGGGAATACTTCTCTATGACTCTTGCTTGCTTCTCAATGAAGTCCCAAGCGTCATCTTCTCTCATGTCCATGAACGTTTCACATGAGAGGGATTGGAGGTTGAATTGCGTTCCCGCATCCAGCCCCTTGTAGTAAATCTCCAGCAAGGCAAGCTTGGATATGCCATGATGAGGGCAATCCAAGAGCAAATCCTGAAACCTTTCCCAAGATTGAAACAAACTTTCGTTAGGTCTCATAGAAAAAGCATTAATCTTACCTCTAAGTTCCGCCGTTTTGGAAGGCGGAAAGAATTTGGTGAGAAACTCTGCGGAAAGATCTTCCCACGTGTCTAGTTTCCCATTAGGAAGAGCTTGATACCAAGATAACGCTTTCCCCTTCAAGGAGAAGAAGAAAGACTTGAGCTTATAGCTGTTGGTAGTAGCGTTCTTCAGTCTCATCGTCTCCATCATACACTCAAAGTTTTGTAAGTGTTGGTGTGGAGATTCAGCACTTGTACCGCCGAATTGACTTTGGCGAACAAGAGTGATAACTTGAGGGTTAAAGCTAAACCCTTGCACATCTTCAGCGTCAAATTTCACACCCAAGCGGCGTGGTTGTTGTGTTGGATCCATTCGTTGGCCAAGAGTCCTTGGCTCATTATCCACACGTTCGACTCTCACATTCCTAGGTGGAATGCGGCGATTAGTAGCTCCTTGTGGATGGAAAGGATTCATGTTGATCGTGGGATCAATCTCTTCTAACGGTGGCATGGAAGAATCACTATCATCAGTGGATGAGTGGCTTTTTCTTCTAGACCTTGATCTCCTTCTCGAGGACTTCTTGCCTACCTTATCTTCAAGGTCGCTCATCTTTATCCTCATTTGGACGATCATGTCTTGTAGACCGTTAACTTGAGATTGATGACGATCCATCTCATCCTGGCGGAGAGTCTCATTCCATCGGAGTTGAGCTTCCTTCTCCGCCAACTCCGTTTGAAGATCGCGTTCGTTCTCTTCAGCCATCCTCTTTTCCTTGCGCTTTTGCCTCAAGGTTTTCTCTAGCTCTTGATCAAGAGGTAAGAGATCTTCGGTGTTCCTAGACCTGCGCATGCACTCAAAGGAAATCAAATAACGAGAGCAAGCTCCCAAGCTTGACAACCGGCTACCGGATTCGGACGAAACCAAATCCCCGGCAACGGCGCCAAAAACTTGTTCGCCCCTAGAGGTGTGTGCAAATAAGTTTTAAATTTATAAAACTAGAATCAAGCAAGCGAACCCGCAGTGTACGGATCGACGTAGTTAAGCAAGAATTCCAGAGTATCGAACACAGGGATTTGGGTGGAGCGAATTCAATTGCAAGTTATCAAGCAGGTAAATATGGGAGTTTTGCAGATATTGGGAAAACAACAATCCTAAAGATCCAAGTATCCAGCTGTGACAATTGATTCAAGATATACTTAATGATATAAAGACAGAGTTGAGATATGCAAAGGTATACTAATGTAAGGTAATCGTACGGTTGAGGTTCCAAAAACCTTATGTAACTCACCTAAAAGACACTCCCTATACAGGTTGTTGAGGCTCAATATAGATAAGGTTCTAAAGACGAGGATTAGTATCAAATACCCAAACTTATAATCTAAAGATCAAGACTAACTTATCCGATTGAGGTTGTTGAGGCTCACAATCGAGGTAGAGGTTGTTGAGGCTTCACTACCACCTAGAAAAGACAAGTCTAAACTAAGCTAAAGCAAATCTTTAACTTTAGATTAAAGTAAAAGCAGGTTCGTAGACTTAAGGTAAATCACGGTTAGTTCTTGAGGTTCCACGGCCGTGGACTCAAGAACAGCCCGTAATTTGGGGCTGCCGGCGACAATTCTCTAACTCTCAGGGTCTAATCTGTTTGCGATCGATCTATCATCACCTATGCCACAACTATCAACCCTTCACCTTAGAATTGTTAAGGGTTTTTAGCCAATAACAGTCATATTGATATCAATTCAAGAATTAAAAGATAAAAGATGGGAACTTTCAAGAATTATCAATAATCTTCAAATGAATCTCAAAATCACAGTCAAGAACAAGTGTTTATCAAAAGATTCAAAATGGAGTAAACAATCACAATCTTAGGAAAGAAAAGAAACGGGATGTCAATCCGATCCTAAATCAAACCTAAGCAAGAAGAGGGATCTTCTTGCAAAACCCTCCAAGAACTTCGATCTTCCACAAACACGAAGATCACAAACAGCAACTCTCCAATACGAACTTTGATCTTCAATGAGATCTCCAAATTACCTCCAAGATGAGGGTTTGTGCGTTGCTAAACGTGGATTGTAAGCGTGCGTTTGCCGCTAAGCGAGGGTTGAAAAGGTCGTAAGCGAGGTGACGGAATCTTGCTTCGTCCGTCTTTTTATAGTGTATGGTAAAGTGTCGGCCCGGCCCAATCTTTCAAAAGATCATGGCTTCAAAGTGTGGCGAAAAGATTCGCCAAGATCACGGTCGTGGAAGATTCCACGACCGTAATTTAGGGCGTGGAAACAATTACGGTTAGTTCCACGGCCGTAGAATCCCCTGGAATGAACATCGAATTCTGACTCTGAATCCACGGCCGTAATTCTGAACGTGGTTTGTGATACGGCCGTGTTTTAGGGCGTAATTTAGGGCAAGAACGTGATTCTTCCCTGAACTCGTGCATTCTTCAATCTAAGACCCCAAATTGCTTCAAAAAGTGTCCTCGATCTATGGACATATCAACTCAACTCTCCTTTGCTCGATTCCGTTCGGAAATAGCTCCAAATTACCTATAATCAACATAGAACTAGTGTAGACATCCATATCGAAAATATAGGCAATACTAGCTCACATATGTACAAAGATCAATCAAAGACTATCAATATGAATCAAATACATTTAGAAAACGTGCCTAAAATATCACAATATTTCATGCTAACAATTATTAAGTACTATATATATATAGATATATATATATATATCTATACATATGGCCTATATATAGCCTTATATGTTAGGTGTGCATACCCCACAGATGGCTCGGACTAGAGCTACTGCTGCTGTAGGCAGAGGTAGAGGTAGACCACCTCTTCCTTCAGGAGGAATAGGACCAGCTCCCGCTGCAGATCCACCAGTGGTGGAGGAGGCTCCTGAGGAGGTTGTTGAGAGTGTAATTCGAGCTACAAGGAGTGGTGGGTCCAAGAGGCAGCAGACCCATCCAGGCCGGTCTGATGGCTAACACCGTGTCTCCAGGACGAGCCCTAGATCTGCCAGGGCATGAGAGATCATCTGAGAGATCCCATGGAGCTACTCAGGTGCCAGCTGCACCGGTTCGTGTTATTGAGCTAGCTCGAGTTGTGGAGGATACCAGAGGGCCTCGACCAGATACCTGGTTGAAGGCATTCCACCAGCAGGGAGTACCACACTTCTCTAGGAGATCGGCCTAGAGACTGAGGTGTGGGTTAGGCATGTAGACTCAACTTTAGAGTCTATTCGATGCCTTGAGGACAGGCGGATAGAGCTAGTACTGTCTCTATTCCGTGACCTGGCACATGAGTGGTGGAGGAAAGTTAGAGCACGAGTCACCACCTATGAGAAGATGAGGACTATGTTGAGGGAGCAGTTATGCCCTGCCTCACTGAGGAGGGAGAAGCTGCAGGATTTCGTGGAGGCGGGTTTTGAGGACGTACCCATTACAGACGCCATTCGCCACTTCCAGACTGAGCTAGCATTGCTGGGTCCAGCAGCACCATCTGAGGACCAGCATGTGTACCTTTTCGCCCGTCATCTAAGGAAGAGCACACGCTCATACATGGCGGGATTTCACTGTGACTCATTGGCAGACTACCAGGATCGGGCCTCTTCCTATGAGAGAGAGAGCTAGCTAGAGGAGGACTTCTCAGCCAGGACGGTCTGAGAAGAGGCAACGTATCGCACCGACTGGTGTAGGAGCATTTGGATACGAGCGAGGTCAAACTTAGGGCCGCTCGAGTATTCCAGTGTCTGCACAGACAGTTGAGAGAGGCCGACAATGTTACAACTGCGGGGCCTATGGGCATGTGAGGACGGATTGTCCTAGAGCACCACTGACTTGCTTCTCGTGTGGGAAGCCAGGACATAGAGCTAGGTTTTGCCGTCAGGGCAAGGCGTCATCACATAAGGGTTCTTCCCCTGCAGGTGCAGTAGGAGGTGGGAAGAGACCACCTCAGCATCAGACACAGGGACAATAGTGAGTCCCAGGCACGCTTGCTACTCAGGGGTCAGCTCCAGGACCAAATAGAGGTAGAGGTAGAGAGGCTGGTACTAGTGATAGCCGAGGAGCTCGATGTAGAGTTTTTGAGCTGAGGAGTGCTGAGGAGCCGCCAGCACCCACTGCTACAGGTATCATTTTGTTACATGGTTTACCTGTTAGAGTTTTATTTGATACGGGTGCTACACATTCATTTATTTTTGTTGCTTGCGTTGATCGTTTGAGTTTGTCTACCATAGAGGAGGCACCCTTTACTATAGGGTTACCTGATGGTAGTAGGGTCAGAGGTACCGAGGAGATACGTATTTGTCCCTTACGCTTAGGGACTCGTATATTACTTGTTGACTTCTTAGTCATGCCTTTGATGCACAAAGAAATCATACTAGGTATGGATTGGATGCGTAGACACCGTGCGGTGTTAGATGTTGGTAAGAGAACTTTTACAGTCTCTACCAACATAGGTCCGATAGAGGTCTTCTGAGGTTGGGACCTTGGGAAGACGGGATCTGTTATCAGTGCAATACGAGCAGCTAGATTGATTGCACAGAGATGTGATGCCTTCTAGTGCTACTCCATAAAGGATGGAGAGAGTCCAGCTTTGGAGGGCATACCAGTGGTCTGTGAGTTTACAGACGTGTTTACAGAGCCGTCTAGCTTGCCGCCTCAAAGGAGCGTAGATTTTGGCATTGACTTGGAGCATGGCACGAGACCCATCTCGAAGGCCCCATACCATATGACACCTATTGAGATGTTGGAGCTGAAGAAGCAACTCGAGGAGTTGGTTGAGAAGGGCTTCATACGCCTTAGTGTTTCACCATGGGGTGCACCTGTCCTCTTCGTGCAGAAGAAGGACGGATCGTTGAGATTTTGTATAGATTACAGAGAGCTGAACAAGGTGACCATCAAGAACATGTATCCACTACCTCGTATTGATGATCTACTTGATCAGCTGCAGGGAGCGACAATCTTCTCTAGGATCGACTTGTGTTCAAGGTATCACCAGCTGAGGGTGAGAGAGCAGGATGTGCACAAGATGATATTTTGTACCCGTTATGGACACTACGAGTTTGGAGTGATGCCATTTGGGCTGACGAATGCCCCAACAATTTTCATGGAGTTGATGAACAACATCTTCATCGAATTCCTGGATCAGTTTGTGGTGGTCTTCATTGATGACATTTTGGTGTACTCTCGTAGCAGAGAGGAGCATGCTGGACACTTGAGGACAATTTTGCAGATTTTGAGGGATAGAGAGATGTACGCCAAGCTCTCTAAGTGTGAGTTTTGGATGTCTGAGGTTGCTTTCCTTGGACATATCGTCTCCACCGACGGGATCATGGTTGATCCGGCGAAGATCGAGTCTGTTGTTGCATGGACGACACCGACGAACGTCAAGGAAGTGCGTAGCTTTCTTGGCTTAGCCGGTTATTGCAGACGTTTTGTGGAGGGATTTTTTGTGATTGCCTGTCCACTGAAGAGTCTTTTGAGGAAGACTACCAGATTTGTATGGACTGACTAGTGCGCTCACAGTTTTGAGAAGTTGAAGAGGCGTTTGACTTCTGCTCCTGTCTTGGCACAACCAGAGGGTTTTGATGATTTCGTGGTCTACAGTGATGCATCCAAGCTAGGCTTGGGATGTGTGCTGATGTAGAGAGGCAGAGTGATTGCATATGCATCTCGATAGCTGAAGACGTATAAGGAGAACTACCCGACCCATGATCTGGAATTGGCAGCGGTAGTTTATGCTTTGAAGATCTGGAGACATTACCTGTATGGTGCTACATGCTAGATCTTTACAGACCATAATAGTCTGAAGTATATTTTCACGCAACGGGAATTGAATAACCGCCAACGTCGATAGCTTGAGTTGATAAAGGACTTTGACCTTGAGATTTTGTATCATCTTGACAAGGCGAATGTAGTAGCTGACGCCTTGAGAAGGAAGACGCCTCGAGAGAAGGCAATTGCCAGACTTACAGTACAACCTCAACTTCAGAAGGATCTAGCATGGCTAGAGATGGACATCCAATTTCCTGATGAGGATGCCCAGTTGTTTGCTTTAGAGGTTCTACATGGTCTGTTGGATGAGATCCAACAGAAGCAGGGGACCTGCCCGACCTTGACGAGGATCAGAGATAGGATGTCTCGCGGAGAGGCACCCCATTTCACTATTGGGGCAGATGGAGTTATGAGGCGACATGATCGTATTTGTGTTTCTGCTGATGCAGAGCTGAGACAGCGGATACTACAGGAGGCTCATTATACACCTTACTCAGTACACCCTGGTACGAGTAAGATGTACCATGATGTGAGACGTTCATATTGGTGGGAAGGGTTGAAGCCCGACGTAGCCAGATTTGTGGCTCAGTGTGCGACCTGTCAGCAGGTCAAGATAGAGCATTTCAGGCCTGGAGGTGAGCTCCATCAACTGCTAGTGCCGCAGTGGAAGTGGGAGGACGTCTCCATGGATTTTGTGACCGGGTTGAGGGTCAACAGGAGCTTTGATGCCATTTGGGTAATCATTCACAGATTGACGAAGATGGCACGTTTCATTCCCATCAGAGAGACGTGGCCACTGAGCAGATTAGCTGAGGAGTACACTAGACAGATAGTTAGACTCCATGGGGTACGGAGGACGATCGTTTTTGATTGTGATGGACGATTTACATCGAGATTCTGGCAGCAAATTCAGATTACTTTAGGGACGAGTCTACACTTCACGACTGCATTTCACTCCCAGACAGATGGTCAGTCAGAGAGGACCATCCATGCCTTAGAGGAAATGTTGCGAGCCTGTGTGTTGGATTGGGGATAGGGATGGTCTGATTACCTCCACTCGTTGAGTTCTCATACAACAACAGCTGACATGCATCTATAGGGATGGCTCCTTATGAGGCATTGTATGGACATAGATGTCGTACACCTCTATATTGGGATGAGCCTAGCAGTGTCAGTGGGATAGCGCTAGAGTAGATTCAAGATGATATGGCTCGAGTAGCGCTGATCAGAGAGAGGATGTTGGCTGCACAGAGTCGTCAGAAGTCGTATACAGACAAGAGGCGTCGACCTCTAGAGTTCAGGGTAGGAGCTCACGTCTGGTTGAGAGTATCTTCGACGTGAGGCGTCAGACGTTTTGGCATAAAGGGGAAGCTGAGTCCCCGATATATCGGTCCTTTCGAGATACTGGATAGAGTTGGGCGAGCAGTTTACCGATTAGCTTTGCTTCCGAGGTTAGAGGGTGTTCACCCTGTGTTTCATGTGTCTCAGCTGAGGGAGTATATACCAGATCCGAGGCGCATTGTGAGTTATGATGATCTGGTGGTTGAGCCGGACCACACGTTTGCAGAGCATCCCATTGCAGTCCTAGAGCAAGGTGTGAGACGCCTGTGTTCGAAGGACATTCCTATGCTGAGGATACAATGGTCTAGACGAGGACCTGGTGAGGCTACCTGGGAGACAGAGGATAGTATCCAGAGGAACTATCCAGAGTTTTATGTTGAGCTAGATGCACCAGTAGGATCCACGAGTAGATCCTAGTGCCTTCTTGCTGAGTGCATGTTATATGCTTATGTGATATGCTGTGTTTTCGTCCTAGCTGTGATACATGCATATGATTTGTTAGATCTTGTTTGCTAGTACGAGATAGGTATAGCTGGAGATGGTTCTTTCCTCCATGCTTTGGTATGTGTATTAGGATTAGCTGGAGATGGTTCTTTCCTCCATGCTACCTTGATGGACATAGTGTGAGTGGAGATGGTTTTCCTCCACATAGTAGTGATATGTGTACGTTGTGGCTGGAGACGGCTTTCCTCCATGCTAGAGTGATATGGTTAGTGTTTGACTAGAGATGACCTTCCTCTAGGCCTTGTGTAGAGTTGTTTTGCTGGAGTTGTGATTCCTCCATGTTGTGTTGAGGATATAGAATGTTATAGGTTGTGACCTGACGTTCTTGAGGAGAGTGTTTACCTCGGCTTATGGGTCCGAGAGGCTTTGGGATTTTGCAAGTTTCGGGACGAAACTTGTTTTTAAGGGGGGGGGGGAGATGTAAGAGCCTTAGTCTTTGGATCCTAGTTGAGCTTTTGTGTGCATTACCTTGACTTTGCTGGCCTCCCCTGCGCACCATCTGGGCCGCCCCAGCGGCTAGGCACCCCTGCGCCTTAGGCTAGCCGCCCTTGCGGCTCTGTATGTATGCAACCGCTTTCGTTGACTCTTGACTCGTGCTTTGCGGGTGGCTTCTCTTATAAGCTTTGCCTTGCTTCAGATGAGGGATTTCCTACCTCATTCCAACTTCTTCACCCTCTCCACGTTCTTAATCTTCTCCTCTCCTCTTCCGTGATCTCCTTTGCTTCTCTTGATCTTGTGTGAGTGAGTTCTTGTGAGTTTGAGTGTGGCTTTGGCCTTGGATGCTCTTGAGGATGTTGCTGAAAGTTGTTGATGTTGTGTTGAGGTGATAGACGTGTTGATGCTCCATATTTGCAACTTAGGGCTTGTGTGGTAAGCTCTTCTTTTTCATCTCTCTTCCTTCCTTCTTTCTTGCTTCTTTCTTCTTCCTTCTAGCTTAGGATCACAAGCTGAGCTTGTGTGGACCCTTTCCTAGTCTTTTGATGATCATATATGTGTATATATGTGTATATGTTACTGTGGTATGTTGAAGATGTGAAGAGAGTCGAGAAAGGGATCAAAGAGAAGTCGGGGCCAACATTCTGCACAGACAGCCGCCCCTACGCCTGGTGTGAGCCGCCCCTGCGCCTACCTGTGAGCCGCCCCTACGCATTTGGTGAGCCGCCCCTGCGCCTCACTGGATCAGTCTTGTGCTCTTGCTTCTGTTGGTGCATACCTTGTTGGTATGTCTTCCTTCCTTCCTTTCCTTTGGCCTTGGTGATAGCATGAATTATAGTCTATATTTTGGGGTTTGTTTGGACATTTTATCTTCAATAATCTGCATGTTTGTATGTATATTATGTGATTATATTACCATTTCATCTACCTTTGCGGGAATCGAGGTCTACACCTAGTTTTGTTGTAATTGTAGGTAAAATGGCACGTTTTGCATAAAAAAGGAGCAAAAGGAGCTATGGAGTCATTGGAGTTACATTCAGGAACATAAGGAAACATCCAGAAAGCATAGCCATGAATTAAAGATTCACTTTGGACCAGATTTGAGAGATTTCATATTCAGTTGTGATTCACCTCGGTTGACTACAGAGTCACCTCGACCGAGGTGATCCAGAGAAGTCGACTCGACCGAGGCGAACACCTGGGACGCGGCGAGAATATTTTTTTCTTGGCTGAGATCTTTTATCTTTGGAAAGAGATCTTATATTTTTGGGCTTGGCTCCTGGAAAGGAAGAAGATATGCTAGATCATATATTTTACCTATTTTTATGGGAAGAGATCTTTCTAAGATATCTTATCTTTGGAAAGTAATTTTCCTATAAAAAGGGTCGGATTTCCCACAAATCCGACATCCTGCATACACAAGCTATACCACCGATCAGGGTTTATACACCGCAGCAGCCATACTCCAGTTGGGAGATTTGAAGAACCTTTTTGAAGGTTGAAGAAAGTCTATAGCTTTTATAGCTTTTGACGGGTTTTTGTAAGATTATCTTAGATTCCCTTCCTTGTTGTTTGTCTTGTTGGATTTCTATCCAAGGAACGCTTTGTTGTGATAATTGATTCAGTTATTGAAGTCTTTTCATTAAATTCTTCTTGTTCAAATATTCACATTCTTCCCATATATTTGATTAATACTTTCATGATGATGAGTGGTTAATCTCTTTGTGTGATTCTAGGGTGACTGGCTGAAGGCGTTGGGAAAAAAATGATAGAATGATCTTAATCACAGTAGGACCCTGAAAGTTTGAGTCTTTAACCTTAACCCTAAGCATCTCGCTCAGTCGATGAACATCTCGGCCGGGGTGGAATTTGGCTGACCGAGGTGACTTATCTGATCCGAAACTGAGAGTTAAGTGTTAGAGTTTGCCAAATCCTATTCTTATTACACCTTTCCTGGTTCAATTCAAGCCTAGAATGAGACTTACCCGGTAATTCCTTAGTTTGTTTACCTAAGATCGTAAGTGTAGGTAATAAAGGTTTATCCTTTATTGGGGTTTGAGTGTGCTTTCATCCCATCTTTGTGAGTTAGCCTGAGACTTACCCGATAAAGGTTGATTCTATTCCCTTAGATGGAGTGTTAGTTTGAGGTTATAGTTCTTTATCTTAATTCCTTGAGACTTACCCGGTAATAGGAGTTACGGTTTGGGATTAGAGAGTAGTGAGACTTACCCGGTGATCTATTCCGCTTTAGTAACACCTTCCCTACGCAAAAACCTCAGCTTTGTCCGCTTATCTTTAGATCTTGAGTTGGAACCACAACTAGATGCTTTAATCCCTAGAATTGCATATTTCCCTTATTGACCGTAATTGGACTTTTATCATCTTTGATTGTTTTAATTGCTTGTGGTTAGTGATTGCTTTTAAGCTTACCGTAATTGGACTTTGTTTCACTAAGTCCCTGTGATCGACCCCTGGAATTCCTTGCTTTTTACTACGATTGACCCGTACACTGCGGGTTCGCATCGTTGTTTTAAGCTTACGTCTAGGGTTATAAATTTAAAGCTTGCACACACCGTTTGGAGCGAACACTTGGCTTAGTTGATAGCTAGGTTAGGGTGGTTAGGATGCTTTGTATGATAGAGATGTGCCTTAGGAAATTGTGTGGATGTTGAGGTTATGCCATAGGCATATGTTAGCTTGTTATGATCTTGAGGTTGTAGGTTGGTTCTGGTTATGGAGACAAGTCTCCTAACCCTTTCAGGTTATGATATTGTGTGCCTTGCTCTTGCAGGCATTGGTTTCTTCCCCAAGGGGAAGCTGTGACGTGGTATTGGATACGAGTGTATGAGGTAAGTCCATATGACTTACTTAGCATTCAGTTATGGATTTGTGTGATTGTGATGGTTGTGTATGTTCATATGATTGTGCATTTATAACCTAAACCGGACTAGGAATACCATTTATTACATTTAATGGTCCAAGTGTATTATAACGGGCGGTAACCACTTGCCAGAAGCTCGCCGAGAGTGGAAGGAGGTGCTCGGAAGCCAGTAGCTCAGGGGGGAGGTAGATCCCCATGCAACACCTGGGTTAAAGGGTGAAGAAACGGGGTTCTTTAGGCTCCTCGTGTTACAAAAGAAGTTGAATTAGTAATGGAATAACGTAATAAAAGATAATAAAAGAATGTGTTTGACATTGCATGTATGAGATGTTGATGTGTGTTTGTGCTGTTACCTTCATGCTTATCATCCATTGTTGTAGCTAACGGTGTATACCGTGTTGTAGATGATTTGCAGGTTAGGAAGACTGCAGAGTGAGCCAGATGGTGTGACTAGCCGAGGACTTCTGTACATTAGGATGCGTGGGTTGGGATCTTTTGTATCAGATGTTATGTTTGATGTTTTGTACTCGGCTTTGAGTTTATAAACTCTTTTGATGTATCATACAGCTTTTATGTATTTGGTTTTACTCTACTTGTGCCTTATTGTAAGATCCAGTGAACTTGTTGTCAAGCTAGGGTCATGATCCATTGTGAGATCCTAGCCCAATGTAGCACTCCGAGTCCCGCGGAATCGGGGTGTTACATTGTATGCGTGGGAAACTCTGCCAATTACGTTATCTTGACAATTTGGTGGTGTATTGGGAAAATGATTGACAAGTACTTGACATTAGTTAACATGCAATTTCGGTAACGAAGGAACTTATTGCATTATTCAAAAAAAATGAATTCCATACTCAAATTCTAAACATTGGAACACATATTCATAGGCATACACAAAATAAACGATTTGAATACTTAGTTACCGATTTCTTTATCTCTAACCAACAAATTCCATACTCATATTAGACACATATTCATACTCAAATTATTGCATAATCATTGGAACACGGAATCATATTGTCAATGCTTATTAATAATCAACAAACGATTTCAATACAAATTAATACTCAACAAACGAACTTATTGGATTCTTCATCTAAAATGAATTCCCTACTCAAATTATAGAACACAGATTCATAAGCATACACAGTTACCGAGTTCTTCATCTCTAACAAACGAATTCTTTTACTCAAATTAGACACACTATCAATGGTTATTCTAAAACATAAGTGTAACACCCCGAATCCACGGGATATCGGAATGCTACGGGCGAGACCACACAATGGGTCCCGACCCTTAGCTTGACAACAATCTCACCGGACCTTTCCAACATGGGACAAATAAAGGCTAAAAAACTCGAAAACGTTTATAATGTATGCAAGACAGAAAAGTAAAGAGTACAACGTGGAAACTCAGCCGAGTCCTAAACAACACAAAACATAAATCCGAAAGCGTACGACAACCATAATCCCATCATAAGGTAAAACAACAACAACAACAATCCCAAAAACTCCCCCGGCTTACAATGTACGGCGACCATCGGCTGTCCACTCCTCCATCTCACTCGGCGGCGTCCCTAACCTGCGGGACATCTACCCAAGCGGTTTAAAACCGTTAGCTACATTCGAAGCATTAGACATGGTGAAGCACAAACACAATCATATATATAATCACATCACATAAACATGCTCGACAAACAATCCGGTTATTTATCTTTATTTAATATGCCGTATCCCGTTCGAATTCAACTTAGTTTTGTGACACGAGACCACCGTGGTCCCGCCTCGGTCCCTACTTACCGGCATGGAACGATACGGATGTCTCCGCTGTCTAACCAGCACGGGCTAGTCGCCGAGAACCTCCTAGACTCTCGCAAGAGCTAGGTAGATGATGTCACTGCCTGTTATCATACACTTGGCCAAAATATATACATAAAGGTCGGTGGTCCTATTACCGGTTTATAAGTTATAACAAAGCGATAAAAAAGATCCTAGGGCCAAAATACATACACTTTGGACCCCAGGATGCTTTCCTAGTTTGCGAGTACTATATATACCAACTTAATTAAACATGAACAAACGCGATATGAAATCAGATGACACATACGAGAGCTACCGCTTATGTGGGACCCGCCAGGGGTAGACCACCTCTACCTCCTACCGTTCTGAGACGGGGACGAGTAGGGAGACCTCCAGGCCCGAGAGGTCGGGGACGTATCCCCATTGTGGACCCACCCTCGGAAAGCATCCTAGGGTCGGTGGTCCTACTCGTCCCCGTCTCATGAAGTCATAGATTTCATTCTAAAGATCTAAGAAAGATCCCACAACTCTCAAACTAGGAAAGCATCCTAGGGTCCAAAGTACACAAGACACTCTCCACAAGTAAGGGAAGCTCACAACAACCTATACAACCTAAGAACATGATCAACAACAACATCCTAGGAGAAGCAACTAGCTTAGGAAGGTCAACATGCTCAACACTCAAGATCAACATTCACACCAAGCCATAAGGGCTCCAAGGCTAGCAACCACTATATGGCATTCTCACAAGTCCTAGGTCCATCCTAAGCATGCTTCTAACTATATACATCAAGGATCTAAAGAAGGAATGAAAGGAAAGGGAGGGAGGAACCTATTGGTGAAGAAAACGCAGCCGCGGAAACAAGCTGCCGCCCCCGGCGGAAACCTGTCGCCGCCCCTGTGGAATCCTGGCGCCGCCCCTGGTGGCCGCCCCTGCGGTGGCTCAGGCCACCCCTGCGGTGGCCTAAATCCGCCCTTGCGCCTCTAGCAATCCGCCCCGCGGTCGAACAACAGAAGGTTCGTCTTCTTCGTTTCTTCGATTGGTTCTTTGCTCCTAGTGTCTCCTCTTGTTGTTGGGCTTCCTCCAAACCTTCACAACAGGTCCTAGCCTCCTCACCACGACCTAAATGAGCTAAGGAAAGGTACATGCAAGGGATTACTAGATATCTCTTCAAAAGCTTCTCCATGGCTATGGAGGTGAAGAGAAGAGAAGGAAGAGAGTACAAACAGCAAGAGGAAGAGGAAAGAGAACTACTTACCACTACAGATCCGGAAAGCTCAAGCTGCAGCTCCCACACACCACTCTTCTAAGATGCAAGGGAAGGAAAGCACAAGGAAGGAGAAGATAGAAGCAGTAGAGGAAGAGAGAGCGTAAAAGAGAAGTGGGAATAGAGAGGAGAGAGTAAAAGGGCTGACAAGGAGGTGGGATATCCCAAGGGTCAACCTCCTTGTCCCCTCACTCCTCTTCCCAAGGACGGAAAGTAAAAAGGAACCCCTCTCCCGCGTTAAAACTCGTACCCTGCAAACGTGCCTGCGGGAAATAAGTTGCCGATACGGAAAAGATCGGAATCACTTTGACTTCCGGAAATAAAATTTCCGGATGTTACAATAAGCACATACCGATATCAATAAATGAAACAAAGTAAATTTATACTCAATGAACTAATTTATTACCTTCTTCATCAAAAAACGAATGCCAAACTAAAAATACAAACATTGGATCTAAGATTCGTAAGCATATCCAACACAAGCGATTTCAATACTCACTTATCGATTTCTCAATCTCTAACAAACGAAATTCATACTCAATTTAGACTCACGGTCAAAGCTTATTCGAAACCCTAAGTACATTCCCACATTAATAAATTAACACGATCACCTTACATATTAATAATCAAACAAATACTCAACATTCATCAAATACCCAAATACTTGCCGGGACCTACATAACATCACACCCTAAAAAACGTACCAAATTGTCTTCGTCTTTTCCTGAGACATCCTCTTGTATTTTGGGAATCAACCGGACCGACGGCGGTGGGATTTCGCTTGTCGGTGTCTTTCATTTACCTAGTTTTTGATTGGTATCTTCACTCTTGTTTGCCTGGTTCTTGTTTGGGGTCATCATGCAAACTGTTAAGAAAGGGTAAGGGTTCAAATGTTTAGGGCGATGGGATTTCGCTGGAAAAGTATCAAGATGGAACACTTGTGAGTTTTGATCCTGGGGATTTTTCGCTTAAGAGACAGTGAGGAGTTGGGAAATAATGAGAGTTGAAATGACATTGACTTGATTGAAGGTTTTTTTTGCTTCTTTAATAAGGCATGGAACAAAGTTGGACATAGGAACGGTTTCCAATAACTACATAGCCTCTACAAACCGTCTCATCCTACAATTCACTATTCATCTATTATTTTTGAAAGAATATAGCATTTTTGACCATTACACAACCACGACCTTGACTGATAGCATGAATTATAGTCTATTTTTTGGGGTTTGTTTGGACGTTTTATCTTCAATAATCTGCATGTTTGTATGTATAATATGTGATTACATTACCATTTCATCTACCTTTGCGGGAATCGAGGTCTACACCTAGTCTTGTTGTAATCGTAGGTAAAATGGCACGTTTTGCATCAAAAAGGAGCAAAAGGAGCTATGGAGTCATTGGAGCTACATTCACGAACATAAGGAAACATCCAGGAAGCATAGCCATGGATTAGAGATTTACTTTGGACCAGATTTGAGAGATTTCACATTCAGTTGTGACTCACCTCGGTTGACTACAGATTCACCTCGACTGAGGTGATCCAGAGAAGTCGACTCGACCGAGGCGAACACCTAGGACGCGGCGAGAATATTTTATTCTTAGCTGAGATCTTTTATCTTTGGAAAGAGATCTTATATTTTTGGGCTTGGCTCCTGGAAGGAAGAAGATATGATAGATCATATATTTTACCTATTTTTACGGAAAGAGATCTTTCTAAGATATCTTATCTTTGGAGAGTAATTTTCCTATAAAAAGGGTTGAATTTTCCACAAATCCAGGGGATGCTATACCACCGATCAAGGTTTATACACTGCAGCAGCCATACTCCAGTTGGGAGATTTGAAGAACCTTTTTGAAGGTTGAAGGAAGAAAGTCTATAGCTTTTATAGCTTTTTGAAGGGTTTTGTAAGATCATCTTAGATTCCCTTCTTTGTTGTCATCTTGTTGGATCTCTATCCAAGGAACGCTTGTGTTTGATAATTGATTCAGTTATTGAAGCCTTTCTCTTAAGGTTTTCTTGTTCAATTATTCTCTTTCTTCCCATATACTTGATTAATACTATCATGATGATGAGTGGCTAATCTCTTTGTGTGATTCTAGGGTGATTGGCTGAAGGTTGTGGGAAAAACAATGATAGAATGATCTTAATCACAGTAGGACCCTGAAAGTTCGAGTCTTTAACCTTAACCCTAAGCATCTCGCTCAGTCGATGAGCATCTCGGCCGGGGTGGAATTTGGTTGACCGAGGTGACTTATCTGATCCGAAACTGAGAGTTAAGTGTTAGAGTTTGCCAAATCCTATTCTTACTATACCTTTCCTGGTTTAATGCAAGCTTAGGATGGGACTTACCCGGTAATTCCTTAGTTTGTTTACCTAAGATCATAAGTGTAGGTAATAAAAGTTTATCCTTTATTGGGGTTTGAGTGTACTTTCATCCCATCTTTTTGAGTTAGCCTGAAACTTACCCGGTAAAGGTTGATTCTATTCCCTTAGTTGGAGTGTTAGTTTGAGATTATAGTTCTATATCTTAATTCCTTGAGACTTACCCGGTAATAGGAGTTACGGTTTGGGATTAGTGAGTAGTGAGATTTACCCGGTGTTTCATTCCTCTTTAGTAACACCTTCCCTTTGCAAAATCTCAGCTTTGTCCGCTTATCTTTAGATCTTGAGTTGGAACCACAACTAGATGCTTTAATCCCTAGAATTGCATATTTCCTTTATTGACTTTTATTATCTTTGATTGTTTTAATTGCGTTATGGTTAGTAATTGCTTAAGCTTACCGTAATTGGACTTTGCTTCACTAAGTCCCTGTGATCGACCCCTGGAATTTCTTGCTTTTTACTACGATTGACCTGTACACTGCGGGTTCGCATCCTTGTTTTAAGCTTACATCTAGGGTTATAAATTTAAAGCTTGCACACACCGTTTGGAGCGAACAAGTTTTTGGCGCCGTTACCGGGGACTTGGTCTAGACCGAGTCGGTTACGGTTTGCTTTTGGGGCACTTGCCCCCGTGTCTACTAACCACTCTACTTGAGTGACTTTTGCAGGTTCTTTCTTAGGTTTATGCGAAGAACCCGCACTGGGAAGGAAATCGTTCCTTACGATCCCGAACCAGAAAAGACATACAAACGACGCTTAAGAGAAGCAAAGATGGCCAACCAAGACAATCGCGATCTTGAGGCCGAGTTGAAAGAGGCGTTAGAGCTGCTACGCCTCATTAAGGAAGAACTAAGGCAAGAGAAAGAAGAAACTCGCACCAGGACTGAAGCAATCGAAGCAGATATGGCTGCCTTACGAGACCAATATCTACTTCGACCGAGGAAAGACCCAGTTCCCGATGCTGGACCGAGGCAGGTCCCAGTCGCTGACCCTCGACCGAGGCAGGTTCCAGTACCTGACACCCCGGCCGAGGTACTTCCACCTCGGATGCCAGTCCGAGGTGCTCTTTTTGCAGGAATCCCGCAAACCCTAGGTCAAAGGATGGACCCCAATCAACAACTGAGACGTCCACGAGTTAACCTAGGAGATCTAGCGGACCATGACTACGAACTTCGACCGCAAGTTCTATCCATGATTCGTCAATGCCAGTTCGGAAGGCTAGAGAAGGAATCCCCACATCAACATCTTCAAAACTATGAGATCTTGATGGAGACCTTGAGACCCTCAAGGATTGAAAATAACAACTACAAGCTAAGACCTTTTTACTTTTCTTTAAAATATAGAGCTCTTACTTGGTATCAATCTCTTCCTCCAAGAAAAATCAGCACATGGGAGGAGATGACTACGGAATTCTTGACTAAATTCTTTCCCCTCTCTAAGACCGCTGAAATGAGAGGGAAGATTAATGCGTTCATTATGAAGGACAAGGAGAGCTTGTCCAAGTCATGGGAGAGGTTCAAGGACATTCTTTTGGATTGCCCACATCATGGGATTCCAAAGATAGAGTTGTTGGAGATATACTTCAAGGGACTGGACGGAAGCACCCAGTTCAACCTCCAACTACTCTCCGCCGGTACCTTTATGGACATGGAGATTGACGAAGCTTGGGACTTTATCGAGAAGCAAGCTTTGCATATGGAGAAATACACCCATCAAGGAGCTGAAGGTGGATTTAAAAGAGTTAACTTCCAAGATACTCAGCCAAATAACAATCAACTCACGTCTTTGAAAAATGACGTGAAGCAATTGAAGGAACTCTTGGTTGCTCAAACCAAGAAGGAAGATCAAGGACAAAGGAACAACAACAATGGATACCGTAACAACAACAACGGTTCCCGGAACAATAACTACAACAACAACAATAGAGGATCCAACAGCAACAATTGGAGGGTGAACAACCAAAATTCTGGTAACAATCATTCTAACTCCAATTCTAACGATTCCTCTAACCCTTTCCTTTCTTCCCCTTCTTCCTCCTCTACTCCATTCAAAAGCCAGGGGCAAGGATAAAATTCGTCTCAGCCGGAAAAGAAAGACGCAGTGCTGGAGGCCATCTTGATCAAGCTTAGTGCTATGGAGACTTCTATGACTTCATTTTCGAAGGCCCAAAAGGCCTTTGAACAACAACTTGCTAGTAGGGCGAATGAAGCGCCAAGAGATCCAGGGAAGCTTCCAGCAAGGACGGAAAGCAACCCTAAGGGCCAGATTATGGCCATAACTACGAGGAGTGGACTGAAAACTGCAGATCCAGTGCCTCGGTCGGTGCCAGTACCGACGAAGACCACCTCGGTCCAGGTACAGTCGAAGAACACTTCGGCCGAGATACCAACTGAGGTGGAGCCACAGAGAGCGGAGGGGAAAAGTGAAGTTTATGTTCCACCTCCTGCATACAAACCACCACTTCCATTCCCCCAATTAAGGGCCAAAGCACATCTAGACAAGCACTTTGGTAAGTTCCTTGACTTGATGAATAAACTGCACATTAACATTCCTTTCTTTGATGCTATTCTAGGGATGCCCGCCTATGGGAAGTTCTTGAAAGAACTTTTATCAAGGAAGAGGAAACTGGAAGACTTTGGTGAAGTAAGGATGACATCTAAATCCTCGGAGCTTATTCAAATCATGAAGAAGAAGATGCCACCTAAGTTGAGAGATCCCGGCTCATTTTGCATTCCCATTCAAGTTGGGGATGTCACTTGTGAAGCCTTATGCGATCTAGGAGCCAGCGTGAGCATCATTCCGCTGGAGCTATGTGAGAAGATCGGACTTGGAGAGCCCAAACCGGTCAAGATTCGATTGTACATGGCGGACTGCTCCATTACCCATCCCGTGGGCATTTTGGAAGATGTTCCGGTCAAGTTAGGTAACTTCTATTTACCAATAGACTTTTTTGTACTTGACATTCCCGCAGATTATCCAGTACCTATTATTCTCGGGAGGCCATTCCTAGCAACTTCGGGTTGCAACGTGGATTGTAAGAACGCCAAGTTGAAATTCAACATTGGTGGAGATGAAGTGGAGTTCGCACTACTTGCAGCCATGAAAGGGGAGCAACTAAGCGATGATATCTACAACATCTACGATGAAGAAGAATCAAGGGAATTGGTGAGCTCTATCTTTATTAACGATCCACTTGAAAGAGTTATTAGTTTCAGATTAAATGAGGAAGGTATAGATGCTTCTTGTGATGCAGATATATGAAGCTTAAAAGCACTGGAAGAAGATCCAGGAGGTAAAACTGAGAAGCTAATCCAGGAGACAAAGATCTCCAGTTTCGGTTCCAACTGTAGTACCTCGACCGAGGCACTTCCTGGACTGAGCGAGGCGATTGAAGAACATCTCATTCAACGCCTCTGCGCCTCGACCGAGGTCGATGACGAGACGATTTCAACTGAGACTTCCAAAAGTCCAGTTTCTGGATCTACTCCACTGGAAAGAGGAAGCCAGGATTCCCCTCAGAAAGCACCCCCAGTTGTGGAGCTTAAACAACTCCCAAATCACTTGAGGTATGTCTTTCTTGGACCGGATTCCACTTATCCCGTTATTGTTAGTGCTTCCCTCTCCGAATCTAAATTGACTAAACTAATGCATGTCCTGAGAATGCATCAAAAGGCTTTGGGTTACACTATAGATGATCTTATTGGCATTAAGCCTTCTTTCTGCATGCATAGAATTCTAATGGAGGATGATCATAAGACTTCACGGGAACCTCAAAGACGGTTAAATCCGATCATGACAGAGGTTGTGAAGAAGGAAATTCTTAAGTTGTTGGATGCAGGTATCATATATCCTATCTCGGACAGCAAATGGGTGAGCCCGGTGCATGTAGTTCCGAAGAAAGGAGGGATGACCGTTGTGACGAATAAGAACAACGAGTTAATCCCAACCAAGACCGTCACGGGCTGGAGAGTTTGCATTGATTATAGGAAGCTGAACACGGCCACTCGGAAGGACCATTTTCCACTTCCCTTCATTGATCAAATGCTCGAACGGTTGGCCCAACATTCACACTTTTGCTACTTAGACGGCTATAGTGGATTCTTCCAGATTCACATCCATCCGGATGATCAGGAGAAGACTACTTTCACTTGTCCATGGGGGACATTTGCTTATAGGAGGATGCCATTTGGATTGTGCAATGCACCCGCTACCTTCCAGTGATGCATGATGGCTATCTTTTCCGAGTGCATAGAGGAGATCATGGAGGTATTTATGATGATTTTTCAGTATATGGTTCCTCTTTTGATGATTGCCTATCTAACCTTTCTCTAGTGCTGCAACGATGTGAAGACACTAATCTTATTTTAAATTAGGAGAAGTGTCATTTTATGGTTAATGAAGGCATAGTGCTAGGACACCTCGTTTCTAATCGAGGCATTGAGGTCGATCGTGCTAAGATCGAGACTATTGAGAAACTCCCTCCTCCTTGTTCTGTTAAAGGTGTGAGGAGTTTTCTCGGGCATGCCGGTTTCTACAGGAGATTCATCAAGGACATCTCCAAGATTTCTAAACCTCTAACTTACCTCTTGAATAAAGATGTTGTTTTTGAGTTTTTGCAGGAGTGTCTTGATGCATTTTACAGGATTAAGGGAGCGTTGATCTCCGCTCCCATTATCCAACCTCCGGATTGGACCTTGCCCTTTGAGATCATGTGTGACGCTAGTGATGTAGCCGTAGGAGCGGTGCTTGGACAGAAGAAGGAAGGCCGGACCACCGCCATCTATTATGCTAGCAAGACGCTAGATGTAGCCCAGCGCAACTACGCTACCACCGAGAAGAAGTTATTGGCGGTTGTATATGCTTTCGAAAAGTTCCGTTCCTATTTAGTAGGGGCGAAAGTCATTGTCTACACTGACCATGCAGCCATCCGTTACTTGCTTGTTAAGAAAGATGCCAAGCCACGCCTTATTCGATGGATTCTCTTGCTTCAAGAGTTTGACTTAGAGATCCGCGATAAGAAGGGATCCAAAAATTCTGTTGCGGATCACCTCAGCCGGCTATCTGCATCTTCGCGCAAGAAGGACGATCCACCCATAGACGATTCATTCCCCGATGAGCACTTACACTTGTTGGAGCGTTTGATAGACTTACTTACTTCACCCCACGATGGAGGTGAAGTATGGGGTGAGGGCACCTCCCATCATGTTTGAGACGCACTATGGTCCAGCTAGCGACCTTAAACCAAGTGTTTCTTGGGAGGCAACCCAAGGTATTGCTTTCTTTTCCCTTTTTCTAGTCTAGCTTAGATAGTTCTGCTTTCGCTTTGCTTTGTTTTGTTTTTGGCGTCCTAGAAAGACAAAAGGTGACATCTAAGGAAGGAGTACAAACCAGGAGCATAACTGGAAGGACAGAAGTTTGAGAATTTGAGAAGACGGAGTTTGACTGAGGCACATCTCGGTTGCTGTTAAAGCACCTCGACCGAGATGATTCTTGAGCAACCGAGGCGACTAGGGTTTCTGAAGAGCCACCTCGGTCCGTACCACCTCGGTCCAGTGGAGACCACCTCGACCGAGGTGACAACAGTTCCAGAACTGGTATAAAAGGGGTGAAATTTCTCTCTCCTCATTTTACCCAAACCTCCTCGACCGCGGCAGCCCTTTCACCTCGCCTCTTTGATTCTTGCTCGTTTTCGAAGGTTTTCGCTTCCAAATTACGATTAAAGCATAGAGGATCCCAATGCACGCATAGATCTGCGAAGAAATCGAACCGAAACGGCCGAACGAGGTAAAATAGAACAAAACCCTAACCTTGCTGTTTTTGCTTCGATTTGGGCTTGGATTGCCTTGCATTTGCTGAAGAACAGATTAAGTACCCCATAGGAACCAGTTGTAGTGATTTTTGGGGGAAAAGAACTGGATTTTTGAGGAAATTGTCGCGCAGTTATTCGCCTCGGTCCAGTCGTGTTGTGCCTCGGCCGAGGTGTTCTTCAGTATTGTTAGGCCGACCGAGGTGATCTGACAGAGAGTTGTTGAGAATCAGTTCTGACAGACAGCTAGTCCTTAGGGATAGATCCTCCCCTTCCCCTTCTTCTTCTTCTTCCAGACCTTATCGACCGGTGATCCACGAGAGACACCAGGTCGATTATGACCGTATAGCAGCCCGTCCAGTGATAGCACCTCGCTTCCTGGACGTGTCAGCCTTTGATTGTCTCCATGTGGATGGAGACCTTAGACGGATGATATCGACGGTAGGGCTAGATCAGTTTATTGAGATCCGTGCACTTGCCTACCTAGAGCCCACCTTAGAGTTTGTTAGCTCTTTCAACTACCTCCCCACAGAGCGAGCTGTGAAGTACCGGTTGATGAACCGGAACTTCATAGTTCCTTTAGAGTATTGGCGAGACATTTTTGGTTTCCCAGCCCCGACCGCTGTTGATTTCCCTTCCCGGACAGTAGCTAGGGAGTTTTGGGGTCAGATAGCTCACGTAGTTGAGCATGCAGACAGGTGGCACCCTGGAGACCCCAGAGAGCGCATCATATTTCACCTAGCTTTTAGGTTAGCCCACCGTATTTTCAGCGAGACGCTTCTGGCGCGTACTGAGACGCCCCAGAAGGTCCGACAGGGGGAGCTTTTTAGCCTTTACTGCATGGTGACTGGAGGGATCCCCGACTTTGGCTTGATGCTGGCAGATGACCTGCACAGGATCAAGGCCAAGGCGAAGGGGGACATCTGCTGCGAAGGACTTGTGACCCACATCGCCAGCTATTAGGATATGGATCTCAACGCTTGCACTATGGTGGCGGCTGCCAAGCCGCTAGGGCTGCAGGAGATGATTACCCGACGATTCTGGTTCCCCGAGGACTGACTACGCCATATGTGGCGATGCCATGGGAGCCGACTACACCACAGGGGATCAGGTGGTCAACCCAGTTTATAGTTTATGACCCTCATTACTGGCAGACTGCTAGGGCCCCACTGATGGAGGATGCGAGAGAGGCAGCAGCTGCACCAGCTGAAGAGGATGATGAGGAGGAGACTGTTGATGTTGATGATGAAAGGGATGATGGAGTTCCGATGGATACAAGGACTGACACTGCGGGGACGAGTGTGCCAGTTATTGATATTGATGATGATGATACTGAGCCTGCACTAGCCACATCACCAGTGAGACTTGCTAGGCGTAGGGCACGCCGACACAGAGATCTAGAGGCTCACCGTCGGATCGATGATCTGACGGATCAGATGATCGATTCTTATGCTGCCTTATCACTGGATATCCGTGAGATGTAGGAGCGATAACACTACCAGCATATGATGGCTCAGATCCAGTTTGAGCACATCATGGGCTACCCGTTCGACCCATCTCAGTATCCATATGTGCCACCACCACCACCACCGGATCGCGACTATTGAGAGCTGTAGGATTTTCTTTCTTATTTATTATGCAGTTCAGCTTTATGTCCGGTGAGTATTTTATTTCCTTAGACTTATTTTGACCCACTGGGACAGTGTGTCCCAAGTATGGGGTGTTTATGTATTTGATTGACTTATGTGTTGTATGACTCTACATTACCGGATATTTATGCTTCACTTTTGCTTCTATGTGATTATCTGAGATTGCATGCTTACATACAGGTTATTTGATTGAGAAAAACGTCAAAACTGAAAATTTTAAAAAAAAAATAATTGACCTCGACCGGGGCAGTTTTGGCCAAACGAGGTACTTCACCTCGGTTGATCTATGAACACCTCGACCGAGGTGGTTTAACTGAGAGTTTTCGAAACGATTTTTGTGCTTCTTATCTGGATATGATCTCAGTGAAGATCTTGCTTACTAACTGGTTTTGAAATCTTTATATGTTTAAAAGGTTTTATAATTTGTTTAAGTTGCTAAATGCTTTGTTTGAAATTTTTGGCATGTTTAATACTTTGTTTTTATCCAAATTATGTTGAATTTGAAGGTTGACACCGCAAGATAAGTTCTCTCACTTTCTTCCTGGAAAGACCAAGGCAATTCATTCTTCTCTCTTCTTCTTCTTGATCTTGCTTAGCCCCTCATATACATTTTTTGCCTCCCTTTACCTATCCCGGAATTTGGAAGCAAGTAAAGTGGTGAAAGCAAGTGAAGTGAAAGTGTTAGAAAAAAAGAAATAGGTTTGGGGAAGTCAATCATGATGATGAGTAACTCGGCACCATTCACATAGCCGGGTGTTTGTGTCTTGCCAAAGTCGGATTGAGCGATATTCCTAACGGGTCATGGTATGTGCATCAAGGGTGTGATGCATCTCAAGAAATTGATGATTGCTGATTTCCTAGGCTTCGGTTATTGTGCACCTCTGTCCATGCATCCCAAAAAGTAAAGTAAAAAGAAAGAAAAGTGTGAAATAAGCAAAGCTTATTGGTGGAAGATGTTGAAGTTCAAGTAAAGTGAAGAAAGATCCTATTCCCGGATTCTAGCACCACATTACCTTACATACATCCCTACCCTACACGTTTCTTGACCTTTCTTTTGGAAAGCCCTTGAGACCTCGAGCTTGTTGATTGACTTAGTGGTTTAAACTGGATTATGCATGATTAATTTCGATAATTATGACTTATTATACATTCTATGATTTTATGCAAAGATGAACAACTTTCTTATATTTATAAAATGTTTTGAACATGTTTTTATTTTAAATTCCATGAAGTATTCTCTTAGAGTGATCTATGATTATAGCACACCATAAAAATGTTTTTGAAAGACTTTTTCATTGATTTTCTTGACTTATAATCCATTCTATCTTGCCTTTTATATGCGGAACTTGCTTGGGGACAAGCAAGGGCTAAGTATGGGGTATTTTGATAGCATGAATTATAGTCTATATTTTGGGGTTTGTTTGGACGTTTTATCTTCAATAATCTGCATGTTTGTATGTATAATATGTGATTACATTACCATTTCATCTACCTTTGCGGGAATCAAGATCTACACCTAGTTTTGTTGTAATCGTCGGTAAAATGGCACGTTTTGCATCAAAAAGGAGCAAAAGGAGCTATGGAGTCATTGGAGCTACATTCAGGAACATAAGGAAACATCCAGGAAGCATAGCCATGGATTAGAGATTTACTTTTGACCAGATTTGAGAGATTTCACATTCAGTTGTGACTCACCTAGGTTGACTACAGATTCACCTCGACTGAGGTGATCCAGAGAAGTCGACTCAACCGAGGCGAACACCTGGGACGCGGCGAGAATATTTTATTCTTAGCTGAGATCTTTTATCTTTGGAAAGAGATCTTATATTTTTTGGGCTTGGCTCCTGGAAGGAAGAAGATATGATAGATCATATATTTTACCTATTTTTATGGGAAGAGATCTTTCTAAGATATCTTATTTTTGGAGAGTAATTTTCCTATAAAAAGGGTTGGATTTTCCACAAATCCAGGGGATGCTATACCACCGATCAGGGTTTATACACCGCAGCAGCCATACTCCAGTTGGGAGATTTGAAGAACCTTTTTGAAAGTTGAAGGAAGAAAGTCTATAGCTTTTATAGCTTTTTGAAGGGTTTTTGTAAGATCATCTTAGATTCCCTTCTTTGTTGTCATCTTGTTGGATCTCTATCCAAGGAACGCTTGTGTTTGATAATTGATTCAGTTATTGAAGCCTTTCTCTTAAGGTTTTCTTGTTCAATTATTCTCTTTCTTCCCATATACTTGATTAATACTATCATGATGATGAGTGGCTAATCTCTTTGTGTGATTCTAGGGTGATTGGCTGAAGGTTGTGGGAAAAACAATGATAGAATGATCTTAATCACAGTAGGACCCTGAAAGTTCGAGTCTTTAACCTTAACCCTAAGCGTCTCGCTCAGTCGATGAACATCTCGGCCGGGGTGGAATTTGGTTGACCGAGGTGACTTATTTGATCCGAAACTGAGAGTTAAGTGTTAGAGTTTGCCAAATCCTATTCTTATTATACCTTTCCTGGTTCAATGCAAGCTTAGGATGAGACTTACCCGGTAATTCCTTAGTTTGTTTACCTAAGATCATAAGTGTAGGTAATAAAAGTTTATCCTTTATTGGGGTTTGAGTGTGCTTTCATCCCATCTTTGTGAGTTAGCCTGAGACTTACCCGGTAAAGGTTGATTCTATTCCCTTAGTTGGAGTGTTAGTTTGAGATTATAGTTCTTTATCTTAATTCCTTGAGACTTACCCGGTAATAGGAGTTACGGTTTGGGATTAGTGAGTAGTGAGACTTACCCGGTGATCTATTCCTCTTTAGTAACACCTTCCCTTTGCAAAATCTCAGCTTTGTCTGCTTATCTTTAGATCTTGAATTGGAACCACAACTAGATGCTTTAATCCCTAGAATTGCATATTTCCTTTATTGACTTTTATCATCTTTGATTGTTTTAATTGCTTTGTGGTTAGTAATTGTTTAAGCTTACCGTAATTGGACTTTGTTTCACTAAGTCCCTGTGACCGACCCCTGAAATTTCTTGCTTTTTACTACGATTGACCCGTACACTGCGGATTCGCATCCTTGTTTTAAGCTTACATCTAGGGTTATAAATTTAAAGCTTGCACACACCGTTTGGAGCGAACATTGACATATGTAATGTGTTCATACCCATTATAAAATTTACCACCCATGAAAAGCTACACATTATTAACACCTTCAAAACCAATGATATGGATAGCATAACCAAACAAGCTATTACACATACTCAAAACATTATATAATGCATACAAAACCAAATTTAGTCATTACATGAATTGTAAGTGATACCTAAAAGTTTACTTCCGCAACTTTCTACAAAACAATAACACCTAATAGTGATCCAACAAAAGCTACTACAAGTAGTCAAATCTCTAGCGACAAGTCATTACAAAAGTGGGCATTCTCATTATACAATTTGTCATTCTCTAGTTTCTCAACTTGTCTCCTTAAGATAGAAAATTTTTCATCTTTGACTCTAATTGTAGACTGCAATCGCCAAATATCATCATCCAAACTTCTATTCTCGTCCTTCAACTCTTTGACAAAATCATTTATCATCATCATTGTTACGGGGCTAGTATCTGAAACTATATGAGCAAGTATTTCTTCATCAAGTTCATCCCTGGTTATGGCAAATTGTTGACTAAAATTGTCAATCGTAATAGTTGGGATCATTGCTGTCCAGGCTTGATTCATCACCACTATACTCATCCATCTGCAAAGTACCACACTCAATGAGAAAAAAAAACTGACAAACCATTCATACATAACAAATCACTCAAAAATCACATACCCAATCACTCCAAAATAACATATTCAGACCTAATGACTCCAACATAACAAAGGAGATATCAAAGAACATATACATACCCAATGACTATGAAATAACAATAGATATGCCCAATAAACATGAAATTAAAAATATTCATACCCACTGACTTTGAAATAACAAATGATATGCGACCGAATATATTCATACCCAGTAACTCTCAAACAAGAATATATATACCCAATCAACATGAAAAATACTAACTCATCATATTCATGACTCCATAAAAAAAATGATGACAACTCAGACCGACATAAACAAGCACTAAAAAATCACATACTAAATCACTCCATAATAACATATTCAGACCCAATGACTCCAACATAACAAAGGAGATACCAAAGAACATATTCATACCCAATGACTCTGAAATAACAATAGAAATACCCAATAAACATGAAATTAAAAATTATTCATACCCAATGACTCCGCAATAACAAATGATATGCCACCGAATATATTCATACCCAACAACTCTCAAACAACAATATATATACCCAATCAACATTAAAATACAAACTCATCATATCCATGACTCCATTTAATATAGTCTAAGTTACCTACAAGCATATATCAATATACCCAATCCTTGATCAACCATATATATTTCAAAAATGCAGGAACCATGAGTAAATCTATATTCAAACGAACGACCTCAATAATATACTAAAAAATTTAGAATACACAAATGAAAACTTACGAAATTTTCTTCTTCAACTCGATCATTAGAGGTTGAAAACAAAGAGAATGAGGAATGCAGAAAATTTATGCTATAAATGAGAGGAGAATAGATGGAGAAGAAAGTATATATATTCGCCTCAAAAATATTTTGAATTGTCCGCTCATTCATCACCCATCTCATTGTTCTTCTAATTGGGTATGGATGTGACGCCTTTGCAAGATTTTTATTGAGCCCTACTGTGCACCATCGGAATTGGGGATAACCTTTTTATTTGACCTTTTTTTTCGGTAGTATAGTGTGGTGTAAAGAACAAGGGGTCATTACACAAAGATGAAAAAGAAACAGCCCTATGTCGCCAATTCTTTCTTAAATTGTTATCGAATGGAATAAAGGTGATATCGTTGTCCGCTCTTCTGAATTAGTTTGTGAAGGCAATACCAAAAGTAGTGTGTATCGTACTAAGCTCAACAAACGTACATACTCTTCTATACAAATAGTATGACAACGTATTACGCCCCCTACTCGTGAACCTATATGTAACCCATCTCAGACTAGCCCAATTAAGAAGAACATTAATCAAATTAAAAATACTTCCACTATCTAGAATACACACCGAGTTGACAAGAAGGTAATAATGATGGGTCTTCTACCACCCACCACGAAATATAATCTATAGATGAAGATCGCCTTCTAGAACTGTAGAGGTATGAAGAAAAAGAAACTTTTAGACTGATATTAGTCAAACATGTAAGAACGAACATATTCATACGTTCATCTTGGTTGAAACACAATCAAGCATAGAACCTGAAGAAATGATATGGAAAAACGCCGGTTTTCACAAAATGTTTTTCATTCCAACAACGGGTTATTTGGGGGGCATGTGCCTTCGATGGAAGGAATATATGCTGAAGGACGTAAAAATTGATATAATTAAACTTCACAAAAGTTTATTAATAATCAATCACACAAACCTCGTGATGTCCTTGTTATGATTTGCTTCATCTACGCCCCACCAAATGAACAAACGAAAAGTGATTTCTGGTTACAACTAAAGTCGGAAATATCCGCTGCAAACAATCCAGTCTTGATTATCACTAACTGTAATGAACTTCTAGAACCTTCTCATAAAAAAGGGGGGCTCGGTCCCTTAACAACAAGTTAGGTAGGCTACAACATTTCTCGCACCAATGTAGCCTAATCGACCTCGTCACCAAAGGCAATGAATTTACATGGAAGAAAAACAATTATGGACACGATAACACATATGACAAATTGGATAGAGCGATGGCTTCTTTAGAAATTATACATGAATACGCAAGGATACATACTAGAAACCATGTATTTACTACATCTGACCATTGCATGATCACTATTAACCTATGAAATGTGTTTGCAAACTTCAAGAATAAACCCTTCAGATTTGAATAAATGTTGATGCAACAACAAGATTGTGATAAACTTATAAAACAAACTTGGAGAACGCAATTTCTGGTTACCCACATATTCAATCTTTCAAAAAGGATGAGCCTTCTCAAATTAAAGCTTAAACAATTGATCCGTGAAAAATTTGGTAACATAAATAAACAATTAAAATCCGTTGATGAAGAAATGAAGAAATTGAATCTTTTCGAAAACACATCTTATGTCATTTGACCAACTAAAGAATGATAAAATTACAAGAGTAAATAGGAAAAAAGAATGCATGTTTTATTATCAACAAAGTACTGGATGCAAAGAGTTAAAACGAATAATTTATGAATAGGCGACAAACGCACAAAGTTCCATCATAGGAAAGAAACGGGTAGAATAAACAAGAAAATCGTTGCCACAATTACCAATAACGATAGGACGGTTGTTTTTAAAGAAAAAGAAATTATTCAAAAAGTCTTATAGGAGTATAAATACATATTTCAAGCCTCGGCAATTGACAAACATAAACTTCAAAAACAACTAGAAGTTATTCGACCAAAAATTTTCGATAACAAGAACCGAGACCCAGCCAGGCCTTTCTTCACAAAGGAAATAAAAAAAAAGCACTTTTTAATATTGACAGTGACAAATTGCCTGACCCTGATAGTATAATTGTTGGCTTTTATCAGAATTATTTGCACATCGCAGTTACTAGTGCGGTAAAAAGTTTCTATAGAAGCAGAAAAATCCCCAAACAAGTTAAATTACACATTCATTGTCCTCCTTCAAAAAATAGACACTCCTTCGACAACTACCAACTATAGACCTTTAAGCTTATGCTCGACGGTCTATAAGATAATGTAACACCCCAAATCCACTAGACTTGGAGTGCTACATTAGGCTAGGATCTCACAATGCATCCTGACCCTAGCCTGACAACAAGTTGACTGGATCTTACAATAAGGCAGAGGTAGATGAAAACCAAATACATAAAAGTTGTATGTGATACATCAAAAGTGTTTACAAACACAAAGCCAAGTACAAGACATCAAACATAAACATCTGATACAAAAGATCCCATCCCACACATCCTAATGTACAGAAGTCCTCGGCTGGTCACACCATCTGGCTCACTCTACAGTCTTCCTAACCTGTAGATCATCTACAACACGGTATACACCGTTAGCTACAACAATGAATAAGTATGAAGGTAACAACACAAACACACATCAGCATCTCATACATGCAATGCCACACACATTCATTTATTATCTTTCATTTACGTTATTCCATTACTAATTCAACTTCTTTTGCAATACGAGGAGCCTCAAGAACCCTGTCCCATCCAACGCAACACATGAGTTTTGCATGGGGGTGATCATCACTCGTCCCCTCCTGTGAGATCATCTTCAGGGCACCTCCTCCTACCCGCAGGCGGAGGCAAGTGGTCACGACCCGTTATAATACAGTTGGGCCATTTAAAGTAATAAATGGTCATCCTAGTCCGGTTTAGGTTATGAATGTAGAAGAATATGAACACACACAACCTTCACAATCACACAAACCCATAACTGAACGCTAAGTAAGTCCTATGGACTTACCTCATACACTCGTATCTAATACCATGTCACAGCTTCCCCTTGGGGAAGAAAGCAACGCCTGCAATAGCAAGGCACATAACATCATAAACTGCAAGGGTTAGGAGACTCGTCTCCATAACCAAAACCAACCTACAACCTCAAACTAACCCTCAAGACCATAACAAGCTCACACATGCCTACAACATAACCTCAACATCAACACAAGTGCCTAAGGCACATCTCTATCATAAACTCATCCTAACCAAGCTAGCCTAGCTAACATCTAAGCCAAGGCCAAAGGAAAGGAATGAAGGAAGACATACTAACAAGGTATGCACCAACAGAAGCAAGGGACACATGGTTGACCTAGTGAGGCGCAGGGGCGGCTCACACCAGGCGCAGGGGCGGCTCACATACCAGGTGTAAGGGCGGATGGGTTCAGGCGCAAAGGCGGCTAACTGTGCCGAGAGTTGGTCCCGAATTCTCTTCGATCCCTTTCTCGACTCTCTTCACTTCTTCAACACACCACAACAACACATATACATATATACACATATATGATCATCAAACCATCTAAGAAAAGATCCACACAAGCTCAGCTTGTGTTCCTAAGCTAGAAGAGGAAGAAAGAAGCAAAGAAGAAGAAAGAAAGACGATGGAAGAAGAAGAGCTTATCACAACAACCCTAAGCAGCGACTAGTGTCACGGACCGCTCTTCCGTGACGATGCCAAGACTGACAAGACAAGACGACTTGCCGGAAGATGTCATCAAGACACCATTTGACAAGGCCAAGCGATAATGGCATGGGAAGAAGGTCAAGCGGGAGGCTAGACAAAAACCTTGTCAAGATGGCATGTCAGGAAGACAAGGAGTATTCCGGAAAGATCAGGGACGATCAAGGAGGACCCAGAATGCTCAAGAGGAATCCAGAACACGGCGGAAAATTCCAGAAGGTAATGAAATATTCCGGAAGGTGGAGGAATATTCTGGAAGATGGAGGAAGCATCCGGAAGGATCCGGAAGGATCAAGAAGATACCTGGAAGGCACCGGAAGGATCAAGATAAGTCTAGAAACCAGAGGATGTCTCTAGACTTGTGTAGATGTTGTCGGGAAGATCTAGATGGAGGCGGATCTCCCCGGAAGACGACGGAGACTTCTAGAACTCAAAGGAACCTTGAAGACTTAGTTAGAGTCTTAGGGAAAGTTCTAGAGTCATTTAGATAAGAACATGTAGGAAGGATCCGGAATATCCTACGAGAGTTCGGATCCGGAAATTTCCCGGAGAGGAGGTGGCCAAGGCTATAAATAGGGGAGGCCACCCCTCATTTTCATCATCCCACAAAATCCACCAAACTCCAAGCATTCTAGCTCTCTTGTAAAAAGCTCTTATTTGTAAACCTCTCTTGAGTAATATAAAGGCAAGGCTTGCCGACAACTCTCTGAGTTTGCCTAGCCATCTAGACAAAACGCTCATAGTCAAGGAGTGTCGAGGAGTAAGGCTGATCTTAGCTTGTCGGGGGCGACAAAATAGCTAAGAGCCGCGCTGTCTGAGTTGAGGAATAACTCGGCCCGTGACAAGTGGTATCAGAGCAAAGGTTCGGACGATCGTTCTATTTGGGCGCCAAGCGCTTACAACCAAGGAAGGCAAATAGGCAAGGGTATGGATCGAGATGAGCTCTCCGTAGATCGCCAAGTGTTTGCTAGGAAGGTTGGTAAGTAGGCAGGGACATAGAGCACGTTAAGATCCGAGGGAAGACACGATGGCTAGTGGAGGTTTGTTCGGAGTTGGTGACGAGGGCCACCAAGGCAAGAAGGGAAAAAAGACCCCGTGGGAACCGTCAAGGGACATGGCGAAAAGTATAGAAGCCCGCTTAGAGAAGGCAGAGCGTAAGATTGGCGAGATGGTAGACACCGTTGAGGACGTCAATAGTCGGGTGGACGGTCTTCGAGAAGAAGTAGACGGCCTCAAGGACAGCTTTCAAGGAGCCTTGAACGAGTCACATAGGATCCTATCTAAGCGGGATGATGCCTTAGAAGTCATGGTGAGGCAATGCGTGCGGAGATAGTGGCACTAAGGAAGGAGTTGGAGACATGTAAGGCCGCCGCTAGGGCGGGCATGTTTGCAATGGCACCCGCGCACAAGATGGAACCACCGAAGCCGAAGGAGTTCAAGGGAGAACGGTTGGCTAAGGAGGTGGAGAACTTCCTATGGGGCATGGAGCAATACTTCCGTGTTGTGGGAATCACGGAAGACGGACGCAAGGTAAGCACCGCATCCCTATATCTTAGTGATTTTGCCTTGCTGTGATGGAGGTGTAGGACTTGTGATAGGACCGGGGGTACCCCTATCACAACTTGGAGGGAGTTTGTGGAGGATTTGAAGAAGCAGTTCTACCCAACCTACGCCAATGACGAAGCATGGGCTAAGCTTCGTCGGCTCACGCAGCGTGGGACCGTGCGTGAGTATGTGAAGGAATTCTCGGAGATCATGCTTCAAATCTCCAACATGGGAGAAGAAGAGGCCCTCTTTGCCTTCCTAGACGGCCTCAAGACATGGGCAAAGCAAGAGCTGCAACGTCAGAAAGTCCAAACCCTCACCGAAGCCATGACGGTAGCGGACTCCTTGTTCGAGTTCAAGAACGTGGAATGAAGTAATCCTCGGAGGAGCAAGGGTAAAAGTGGGGGAGCGGATCAAAATGACGAGTCATCGGGGAGCGATGATGAGCGGCCCATGGACAAAAGAAGTAGGTCTCGCACGGACGAGAGTTCCATTGAAAGGAGTAAGTTCCAACGAGACGACGAGGGTCCGTCGGAACGAAGGTGCATGTTAAAAAAGGACAAGGCCGAGACAAAGGAAAGACGCTGCTTGAATTGCTTCTTGTGCGGAGAGGAGCACCTCGTAAGGAACTGCCCGACGAAGAACAAGCTTGCCGCGATAGTCTCGGCAGAGAAACAAGAGCCGAGGAGGGAGCCGCTTAGGCTCGGGGATATAGTGAAGAGTACTCCCAGAGTGAGGCAATTCAAATGCCTCAGGAGTGACGGTGATCATCTAAACCGGGACTACCCACAAAGAGCGAAGAAGGAAGAGTCGCCACCCGAGAAGGATCCTGGTAAACGGGTATTAAGGCTCGGGGCCGTGAGGATATGCAATGTTTATAGACCAGAGGAGAAGGAGTCTAGAGCATCCGGGGCATGTGAGGACGGCAAGCCGGCCGGGGACACCGAAGAAGACAAGGCTAGCCCGTTACGGGAGGAGACAAAACGGGAGCCTTCAAAACAAGAACTTGATATGTTGTGGGAGGAGACGCAACATGATCCTTCTAGAGATGAAACGGGCATATTGCGGGAGGAGACGCAACGCTTGCCTTCGGAAGACAAAACCTCTTTGGAGAAAGGAGTTGACAAGGTCAAGGAGGACCTTAAGAATGGACTCGCAACGGGGACGTTGCGAAAACAAGTGGGGGAGTATGTCATGGACCGCTTTTCCGTGACGATGCCAAGACTGACAAGACAAGATGACTTGCCGGAAGACGTCATCAAGACACCATTTGCCAAGGCCAAGCGACAATGGCATGGGAAGAAGGTCAAGCGGGAGGCTACACAAAAACTTGTCAAGATGGCATGTAGGGAAGACAAGGAGTATTCTAGAAAGATCAGGGACGATCAAGGAGGACCCGGAATGCTCAAGAGGAATCCGGAACACGGCGGAAAATTCCGGAAGGTGATGAAATATTCCGGAAGGCAGAGGAATATTCCAGAAAATGGAGGAAGCATCCGGAAGGATCCAGAAGGATCAAGAAGATACCTGGAAGGCACCGGAAGGATCAAGATAAGTCTAGAAACCAGAGGATGCCTCTAGACTTGTGTAGATGTTGTCGGGAAGATCCAGATGGAGGCGGATCTCCCCGGAAGACGACAAAGACTTCTAGAACTCAAAGGAACCTTGAAGACTTAGTTAGAGTCTTAGGGAAAGTTCTAGAGTCATTTAGATAAGAACAGGTAGGAAGGATCCGGAATATCCTAGGAGAATTAGGATCCGGAACCTTCCCGGAGAGGAGGTGGTCAAGGCTATAAATAGGGGAGGCCACCCCTCATTTTCATCATCCCACAAAATCCACCAAACTCCAAGCATTCTAGCTCTCTTGTAAAAAGCTCTCATTTGTAAACCTCTCTTGAGTAATATAAAGGCAAGGTTTGCTGACAACTCTCTGAGTTTGCGTAGCCATCTAGACAAAATGCTCATAGTCAAGGAGCGTCGAGGAGTAAGGCTGATCTTAGCTTGTCGGGGGCGACAAAATAGCTAAGAGCCGCGCGGTCTGAGTTGAGGAATAACTCGGCCCGTGACACTAGGAGCATCCAACACACCTCACCAACTCAACATAACAGCAACAACACTCAGCAACAAGCTCAGGATCATCCACAACAAAAACCAACACCAAACTCTCAAGAACTCTCGCACAAGATCAAGAAAGAACAAAGAGGAGAAGAGGAAGGAGAAGAAGAACGTAAGGGAGATGAAGGAGCTGGAATAAAGTGAGGAAACCCTTCATCAGAAGGTTGAGAAGCTTATATAAGAAGCTAACCCGAAAAGAAAAGTCAAGAGGTCAACAAAGGTGGTTGCAGCCGCACAAAACCGCAGGGGCGGATCAACCAAGGCGCAGGGGCGGTTCACCTGTGGCGCAGGGGCGGCTAACAGTGTCAAGGCAAGCTCAACTAAGGCTCAGCAAGGCTCCTAGGCTCCAAATACTCAGGATCTTACATCACACCCCCCTAAAACAAGTTTTGTCCTGAAACTTGCAAGATCCCAAAACCTCTCAGACCCATAAGCCGAGGTATAACTCTATACACTAACGTCAACTCTCCACAAGGCCTAGAGGAAGATCATCTCTAGCCGAACACCAACCACATCACACTCGCATGGAGGAAAACCATCTCCAGCCAAAATGTGCACAGAACACTACTATGTGGAGGAAAACCATCTCCAATCACACTATGTCCATCAGAGGTAGCGTGGAGGAAAGAACCGTCTCCAGCTAATCCTAACATACACACCATAGCATGGAGGAAAGAACCATCTCCCGCTATACCTATCTCGTACTAGCAAACAAGATCTAACAGATCATATGCAACATATCACAGCTGGCACAAAAACACAGTATATCACATAAGCACATAACATAACACGCACTCAACAAGTAGGAACTAAGATCTACTCGTGGATCCTACTAATGCATCTATCTCAGTATAGAACTCTAGATAGTTCCTCTGGATACTATCCTCTGTACCCAATTTGCCTCATCAAATCCTCGTCTTGACCACTGTATCCTCATCATAGGAATGTCCTTCGAACGCAGGCATCTCACACCTTGCTCTAGGACTGCAATAGGGTGCTCTGCAAACATGTGGTCCGGCTCAACCACCAGATCATCATAACTCATGATGTGCCTTGGATCTAGTATGTACTCCCTCATCTGAGACACATGAAACACAGGATGAACACCCTCTAACTTCGGAGGCAATGGTAATTTGTAGGCTGCTCGCCCAACTCTATCTAGTATCTCAAAAGGACCGACATATCGGGGACTCAGCTTTCCCTTTATGCCAAAACGTCTGACGCATCGCGTCGGAGATACTCTCAACTAGACATGAGCTCCTACCCTGAACTCTAGAGGTCGACGCCTCCTATCTGCATACGTCTTCTGTCGACTCTGTGCAGCCAACATCCTCTCTCTAATAGGAATGAAACATTGCGTCTTTGTCAGGCTATCAACAATCACCCAGATGGAGTCAAAGCTCCTACTGGTCCTCAACCCAATCACAAAATCCATGGGGACGTCCTCCCACTTCCACTGCGGCACTGGTAGTGGATGGAGCTCACCTCCAGGCCTGAAATGCTCTATCTTGACCTATTGATAGGTCGCACACTGAGCCACAAATCTGGCTACCTCGGGCTTCAGCCCTCCCCACCAATATCAGCGTCTCACATCATGGTAAATCTTACTCGTACCAGGGTGTACTGAGTAAGGTGTACAGTGAGCCTCTTGTAAAATCCGTTGTCTCAGCTCTGCATCAACAGGTACATAGATGCGATCATGGCGCCTCATAACTCAATCAGATCCAATGGAGAACTATGGTGCCTCACCACGAGACATCTTCTCTCTAATCCTCGTCAGGGTCGGGCAGGTCCCCTACTTCTGTTGGATCTCATCCAACAGACCAGGTAGAAGCTCTAAAGCAAACAATCGGACATCCTTATCAGGAAACTCGATGTCCATCTCTAGCCAGGCTAGATCCCTCTACAGCTGAGGTTGTACAATCAGTCTGGCAATCGCCTTCTCTCGAGGCGTCTTCCTGCTCAAGGCGCCAGCTACCACATTCGCCTTGCTAGGATGATACAGAATCTCAAGGTCAAAGTCCTTGATCAACTCAAGCCACCGACGCTGGCGGTTTTTCAATTCCCGCAGCGTAAAAATGTACATCAGACTCTTATCGTTTGTGAAGATCTGACATGTCGCACCATACAGGTAATGTCTCCAGATCTTTAAAGCATGAACTACCGCTCCCAACTCCAGATCATGAGTCGGGTAGTTCTCCTCATATGTCTTCAGTTGTCGAGATGAATATGCAATCACTCTGCCTCGCTGCATCAATACACATCCCAAGCCCAGCTTGGATGCATCACTGTAGACTACAAATTCATCAAAACCCTTTGGATGTGCCAAGACAGGAGCAAAAGTCAAACGCCTCTACAACTCCTCAAAACTCTGAGCACACTGGTTAGTCCATACAAATCTAGTAGTCTTCCTCAGAAGACTCATCAGTGGATGGACAATCACACAAAATCCATCCACGTAGCGCTTGTAATACCCGGCTAGGTCAAGAAAGCTACGCACTTCGTTGACGTTCTTCGGTGTCGTCCATGCAGCAACAGACTCAATCTTCGCCGGATCTACCATAATCCCATCGGCAGAGATGATATGTCTAAGGAAAGCAACCTCAGACATCCAAAACTCACACTTAGAGAGCTTGGCGTACAGCTCTCTATCCCTCAAAATCTGCAAAACTGCCCTCAAGTGCCAAGCATGCTCCTCTCTGCTACGAGAGTACACCAGAATGTCATCAATGAAGACCACCACAAACTGATCCAGGAAGTCGATGAAGATGCTGTTCATCAACTCCATGAAGACTGTTGGGGCATTCGTCAGCCCAAATGGCATCACTTCAAACTCGTAGTGTCCATAACGGGTACGAAATGCCGTCTTGTTCACGTTCTACTCTCTCACCCTCAACTGGTGATATCCTGAATGCAAGTCGATCCGGGAGAAGACTGTCGCTCCCTGAAGCTGATCAAGTAGATCATCAATATGAGGCAATGGATACCTGTTCTTGATGGTCACCTTGTTCAGCTCTTTGTAGTCTATACACAATCTCAAGGATCCGTCCTTCTTCCACACGAAGAGGACAGGTGCACCCCATGGTGAAACGCTAGGGCGTATAAAACCCTTCTCAACCAACTCCTCGAGTTGCTTCTTCAACTCCAACATCTCGACAGGTGCCGTACGGTATAGGCCTTCGAGATGGGTCTCGTGCCAAGCTTCAAATCAATGCCAAAGTCTACGCTCCTCTGAGGCGGCAAGCTGGATGGCTCTACAAACACGTCTGTAAACTCACAAACCACTAGTATATCCTCCAAAGCTGGACTCTCTCCATCCTTCATGGCATAGTACCAAAAGGCATCACAATTATGTGCTATTAGTCTAGCTGCTCGTACAGCACTGATAACTGATCTTGTCTTCCCAAGGTCCCAACCCTGGAAGACCTCTATCGGCCTTATGTTGGTAGAGACTGTAACAGTTCTCTTACCCACATCTAACACCGCACGGTGTCTACGTATCCAATCCATACATAATATGACTTCTTCATGCATCAAGGGCATGACTAAGAAGTCAACAAGAAATATACGAGTCCCTAAGCGTAGGAGACAACTACGTATCTCTTGGGTACCTCTGACCCTACTACCATCAGGTAACCCTATAGTAAAGGGTGCCCCCTCCATGGTAGACAAACTCAAATGCTCAATACAAGCAACAAAAATAAATGAATGCATAGCACCCGTATCAAAGAAAACTCTAACAGGTAAACCATGTAACAGAATGTGTTCGCTCCAAACGGTGTGTGCAAGCTTTAAATTTATAACCCTAGATGTAAGCTTAAAACAAGGATACGAACCCACAGTGTACGGCTCAATCGTAGTAAAAGCAAGGAATTTCAGGGGTCGATCACAGGGACTTAGTGAAACAAAGTCGGAATAGGTAAGCTTTAGCAATTACTAACCACAAAAGCAATTAAAACAATCAAAGATGATAAAAAGTCAATAAAGGAAATATGCTATTCTAGGGATTAAAGCATCTAGTTGTGGTTCCAACTCAAGATCTAAAGATAAGCGGACAAAGCTGAGGTTTTTGCATAGGGAAGGTGTTACCAAAGTGGAATAGATCACCGGGTAAGTCTCACTACTCACTAAATCCAAACCGTAACTCCTATTACCGGGTAAGTCTCAAGGAATTAAGATAAAGAACTATAACCTCAAACTAACATACCACCTAAGGGAATAGAATCAACCTTTACCGGGTAAGTCTCAGGTTAACTCACAAAGATGGGATGAAAGCACACTCAAACCCCAATAAAGGATAAACCTTTATTACCTACACTTATGATCTTTGGTAAACAAACAAAGGAATCACCGGGTAAGTCTCATCCTAAGCTTGCATTAAAACATGAAAGGTGTAATAAGAATAGGATTTGGCAAACTCTAACACTTAACTCTCAGTTTCGGATCGGATAAGTCACCTCGATCAGCCAAATTCCACCCCGGCCGAGATGTTCATCGACTGAGCGAGATGCCTTAGGGTTAAGGTAAAGACTCGAACTTTCAGGGTCCTACTGTGATTTAGATTATTCTATCATTGGTTTTCCCACAACCTTCAGCCAATCACCCTAGAATCACACAAAGAGATTAGCCACTCATCATCATGAAAGTAATAATCAAATATATGGGAAGAAAGAGAATAACTGAACAAGAAAACCTTAAGAGAAAAGCTTCAATAACTGAATCAATTATCAAAACAACAAGCGTTCCTTGGATAGAAATCCAACAAGACAATCAACAAAGAAGAGAATCTAAGATGATCTTACAAAAACCCTTCAAAAAGCTATAAAAGCTATAGACTTTCTTCCTTCAACCTTCAAAAAGGTTCTTCAAATCTCCCAACTGGAGTATGGCTGCAGCGGATGTCTAAACACAATTGGTGGTATAGCATGATATGGATTTGCGGAAAATCCAACCCTTTTTATAGGAAAATTACCCTCTAAAGATAAGATATCTTAGAAAGATCTCTTCCCATAAAAATAGGTAAAATATATGGTCTAACTTATCATCTTCCTTCGAGGAATCCAGCCCAAAAATATAAGATCCTCTTTCCAAAGATAAAAGATCTCAGCCAAGAATAAAATATTCTTGCCGCGTCCCAGGTGCTCGCCTCGGTCGAGTCGGCTCCTCTGGATCACCTCGGTCGAGGTGACTCTGTAGTCAACCGAGGAGAATCACAACTGAATGTGAAATCTCTCAAATCTGGTCCAAAGTGAATCTTTAATCCATGGCTGTGCTTCTTGGATTCTTCCTTAAGCTCCTAAATGTAACTCCAATGACTCCATAGCTCCTTTTGCTCCTTTTTGATGCAAAACGTGCCATTTTACCTACGATTATAACAAAACTAGGTGTACACCTCGATTCCCGCAAAGGTAGATGAAACGACAATATAATCACATAATATATATATATACAAACAAGCAGATTATTGAAGATAAAACGTCTAAACAGGCCCCAAAATATAGACAATAATTCATGCTATCAAAATACCCCATACTTAGCCCTTGCTTGTCCCCAAGCAAGTTCCGCATATAAAATACAAGATAGAATGGATTAGAAGTCATAAAGATCAATGAAAAAGTCTTTCAAAAACATTTTAATGGTGTGCTACAATCATAGATCACTCTAAGAGAATACTTCATGGAATTTAAAATCAAAACATGCTTAAAACATTTTATAAATATGAGAAAGTTGTTCATCTTTGCATAAAATCATAGAATGCATAATAAATCATAATTATCGAAATTAATCATGTATAATCAAGTTTAAACCACTAAGTCAATCAACAAGCTCGAGGTCTCAAGGGCTTCCCAAAAGAAATGTCAAGAAACGTGTAGGGTAGGGATGTATATAAGGTAATGTGGTGCTAGAATCCGGGAATAGGATCTTTCTTCACTTTACTTGAACTTCAACATCTTCCACCAATAAGCTTTGCTTATTTCACACTTTTCTTTCTTTTTACTTTACTTTTTGGGATGCATGGACAGAGGTGCACAATAACCGAAGCCTAGGAAATCAGCAATCATCAATTTCTTGAGATGCATCACACCCTTGATGCACATACCATGACCCGTTAGGAATATCGCTCAATCCGACTTTGGCAAGACACAAACATCCGACTATGTGAATGGTGCCGAGTTACTCATCATCATGATTGACTTCCCCAAACCTATTTATTGCTTTCTAACACTTTCACTTCCAACCAACTTCTCAACTTTTACCTCACTTGCTTTCACCACATTGCTTGCTTCCAAATTCCCAAATAGGTAAAGGGAGGCAAAAATGTATATGAGGGGCTAAGCATGATCAAGAAGAAGAAGAGAGAAGAATGAATTGCCTTGGTCTTTTCAGGAAGAAAGTGAGAGAACTCATAATGTGGTGTCAACCTTCAAATTCAACATAATTTAGACAAAGTATTAAACATGCCAAAATTTCAAACAAAGCATTTAGCAACTTAAACATATCATAAAACCTTTCAAGCATATAAAGATTTCAAAACCAGTCAGCAAACAAGATCTTCACTGAGATCATATCCAGATAAGAAGCACAAAACGTTTCGAAAACTCTCAGTTAAACCACCTCGGTCAAGGTGTTCTAAGTCAACCGAGGTGAAGTACCTCGTTTGGCCAGAACTGCCCCGGTCGAGGTCAAAAAAAATTTTTCTGTCCAGTTTTTGACGTTTTTCTCAATCAAATAACCTGTATGCATGTATGTAATCTCAGATAAAACCATAGAAGCAAAATAAAGCATAAATATCCGATAAAGTCGAGTCATACATCACATAAGTCACATAATACATAAACACCCCATACTTGGGAAACACTGTCCCAGTGGGTCAAAATAAGTCTAAAGAAAATAGAGCACTCACCGGACATAGCTGAAGTGCTTGAAGTCCGATCCTTTACTCTTTCTTTGCAGTTTGGAAGCAAGAATCGTCGAAATCGATCGAAGAACGGGATAACGAGGTAAAACTGTGCCGCGGTCGAGAAGGTGAGAGAGGAAAGAGAGAGAATTCAATCCCCCTTTTATACCCTTTTCTGAAACTGATGTCCCCTTGGTCGAGATGGTCTCGACTGGACCGAGGTGGTACGGACCGAGGTGAGTTGTTAGAAGCCCTAGTCGCCTCGGTTGTTCGGAAATCATCTCGGTCGAGGTGCTGTGACAGCAACCGAGATGTACCTCAGTTAAACTCCGTATTCTCAAATTCTTGAACTTCTATCCTTCCAGTTGTGCTCCTGGGGTGTATTCCTTCCTTAGATGTCACCTGTTGTCTGTCTAGGATGCCAAAAACAAAACAAAACAAAGCAAAAGCAAACTATCTAAGCTAGACTAGAAAAAGGGAAAAGAAAGCAATACCTTGGGTTGCCTCCCAAGAAGCGCTTGATTTAAGGTCGCTAGATGGACCGTACGGCGTCTCTTTATACGAGGTATAGTGGTGCAACCTCCTCAACCGGAACCTCGAGTTTGTATTTCTTGAGTCTATGACCATTGACCTTGAAGCTTCCACTCGTTTCGCCCCAAATCTCAACTGTACCATGAGGAAAAACATGTTTCGCAACATAAGGTCCGGTCCATCTAGATTTCAACTTACCTGGAAAGAGGCGGAGGCGGGAGTTGAAGAGTAGAACTAAGTCTCCTTCTTTAAGCTCCTTAGGGATGATACGCTTGTCATGCCATCTCTTCGTCCTTTCTTTATAGATTTTGGCATTCTCATAAGCGTTCAAATGCAGCTCCTCCAGCTCGTTGATGTCCAATAGCCGCTTCTCGCCAGCTTCCTTGATGTCGAAATTCAACCATTTGATCGCCCAATATGCTTTGTGTTCTAACTCAATGGGCAAATGATAAGACTGCCCATGTACCAAATTATAAGGGGTGGTATCAATGGGAGTCTTAAATGCGGTCCTGTAGGCCCAAAGAGCGTCGTCCAATTTCACGGACCAATCCTTCCTCGTCCTAGAGACGGTCTTCTCCAAAATTGCTTTAATTTCTCTATTCGAGATCTCGACATGTCCACTAGTTTGAGGGTGATAAGGGATTGCTACCTTGTGGGTAACCCCATACTTCGATAGAAGTGCCTTAAACTTCCGGTTGAGAAAATGCGTTCCTCCATCGCTGATGATGATACGTGGAGTTCCAAAACGTGGAAAGATAGTCCTGTTAAAGAACTTCACAACCACCTCGGCGTCATTAGTGAGAGAAGCCATGGCTTCAACCCATCTAGAGACGTAATCAACTGCTAGAAGAATATAGAGGTTTCCTCCGGAAGATGGGAAAGGTCCCATGAAGTCTATCCCCCATACATCAAAGATTGCCACCTCTTGAATGTTATTAAGTGGCATTTCGTTCCTTCTAGATAAGTTCCCTGTTCTTTGGCATGCATCACAAGAGACAACAAACGATTGCACATCTTTAAATAATGTAGGCGAAAAGAAACCGGAACGTAATACCTTAGCGCATGTTTTGTTGGCGCTAGCAAGTCCTCCACAAGGAAGTGAATGATAGTGCCGTATGACGCTATTAACTTCATCTTCCGGAATGCATCTTCGAAGCATCTCATCCGGCCCGCGCTTGAATAGCAGCGGTTCATCCCAGTAGTAATGGCGTACATCCTTGAAGAATTTCTTCCTTTGAGCGTACGTCAATCCGGGTGGTATTTCCTGGCAAACAAGATAATTTACAATATCAGCATACCAAGGTCCTTTATTATCAGAAAGTTGGTGGAGAGAATGTTCCACCAACTGAGGATGAATGTCAGAGAAAGGAGTAAGAAGTTTGTTATTTTCAGTAGTCTCAGTTGATATCATCTCACCTTCGACGTCAGTCGAGGCACAGAGGCATTGACCGAGATGTTCTTCAGTCGCCTCGCTTGGTCCAGAAAGTGCCTCGGTCGAGGTACTGTAACTAGAACCGAAACTGGAGATCTTCGTCTCCTGGATTAATTTCTCAGTTTTAGCTCCTGGATCTTCTTCCAACGCCATTAAGCTCCGTATATCTGCATCACAAGAAGCATCTATACCTTCCTCCATTAAACTAAAACTAATAATTTTCTCAAGTGGATCTTTAGTAAGGATAAAGGTCACCAATTCTCTTGATTCTTCTTCATCATAGATGTTGAAGATATCATTTCCTAGCTGCTCTCTCTTCATGGCCGCAAGTAATGCGAACTCCACTTCATCTCCGCCAATGTTGAATTTCAACTTGGTGTTCTTACAATCCACATTGCAACCCGAGGTTGCTAGAAATGGCCTCCCGAGAATGATAGGAACAAGATAATCTGCGGGAATATCAAGTCCAACAAAGTCTATAGGTAAATAGAAGTTACCTAATTTAACCGGAACGTCTTCCAAAATGCCCACGGGATGGGTAATGGAGCGGTCCGCCATGTATAATCGAATCTTCACCGGCTTGGGCTCTCCGATTCCGATCTTAACACATAGCTCCAGCAGAATGATGCTCACATTGGCTCCTAATCACATAAGGCTTCACAAGTGACATCCCCAACTTGAATGGGAATGCAAAATGAGTCGGGATCTCTCAACTTGGGTGGCATCTTCTCCTTCATGATTTGAATAAGCTCCGAGGATTTAGATGTCATCCTTACTTCACCAAAGTCTTCCAGTTTCCTCTTCCTTGATAGGATCTCTTTCAAGAACTTCCCATAGGCGGGCATCCCTAGAATAGCATCAAGGAAAGGAATATTAATGTGTAGTTTATTCATCAAGTCAAGGAACTTACCAAAGTGCTTGTCTAGATGTGCTTTGGCCCTTGACTGGGGGAATGGAAGTGGTGGTTTATATGCAGAGGGTGGCACATAAACTTCAGTTTTCTCCTCCGCTTTCTGTGGCTCAACCTCGGTTAGCATCTCGGCCGAAGTGTTCTTCGACTGCACCTGGACCGAGGTGGTTTTCGTCGGTACTGGCACCGACCGAGGCACTGGATCTGCAGTCTTCAGTCCACTCCTCGTCGTTATGGCCATAATATGGCCCTTAGGGTTGCTTTCCGTTCTTTTTGGAAGCTTCCCTGGATCTCTTGGTGTTTCATTCGCCCTACTAGCAAGTTGTTGTTCAAAGGCTTTTTGGGCCTTCGAAAATGAAGTCATTGATGTCTCCACAGCGCTAAGCTTGATCAAGATGGCCTCTAGCACTGCGTCTTTCTTTTCCGGCTGGGACGAACTTGATCCTTGCCCCTGGCTCTTTAATGGAGTAGAAGAAGAAGAAGAAGAAGAAGAAGAAGAAGAAGAAGAAGAAGAAGAAGAAGAAGAAGGGGAAGAGAGGAAAGGATTAGAGGAATCGTTAGAATTGGAGTTAGAATGATTGTTACCCGAATTTTGGTTGTTCGCCCTCCAATTATTGTTGTTGGATCCTCTATTGTTGTTGTAGTTGTTGTTCTTGGTGGAACATAAACTTCAGTTTTCTCCTCCGCTTTCTGTGGCTCCACCTCGGTTGGCATCTCGGCCGAAGTGTTCTTCGACTGCACCTGGACCGAGGTGGTTTTCGTCGGTACTGGCACCGACCGAGGCACTGGATCTGCAGTCTTCAGTCCACTCCTCGTCGTTATGCCTATAATCTGGCCCTTAGGGTTGCTTTCCGTTCTTGCTGGAAGCTTCCCTGGATCTCTTGGCGTTTCGTTCGCCCTAATAGCAAGTTGTTGTTCAAAGGCTTTTTGGGCCGTCGAAAATGAAGTTATTGATGTCTCCATAACGCTAAGATTGATCAAGATGGCCTCCAGCACTGCGTCTTTCTTTTCCGGCTGGGACGAACTTGATCCTTGCCCCTGGCTCTTTAATAGAGTAGAAGAAAAAGAAGAAGAAGATGAAGGGGAAGAGAGGAAAGGAATAGAGGAATCGTTAGAATTGGAGTTAGAATGATTGTTACCCGAATTTTGGTTGTTCGCCCTCCAATTATTGCTGTTGGATCCTCTATTGTTGTTGAAGTTGTTGTTCCGGGAACCGTTGTTTTTGTTACGGTATCTATTGTTGTTGTTACTTGATCCTTGATCTTCCTTCTTGGTTTGAGCAACCAAGAGTTCCTTCAATTTCTTCACGTCATTCTTCAAAGACGTGAGTTGATTGTTGTTAGGCGGAGCATCTTGAAAGTTAACTCTTTTAACTCCACCTTCAGCTCCTTGGTGGGAATATTTCTCCATATTCAAAGCTTGCTTCTCTATAAAGTCCCAAGCTTCGTCAATCGCCATGTCCATAAAGGTACCGGCGGACAATAGTTGGAGGTTGAACTGGGTGCTTCCGTCCAGTCCCTTGAAGTATATCTCCAACAACTCTATTTTTGGAATCCCATGATGTGGGCAATCCAAAAGAATGTCTTTAAACCTCTCCCATGACTTGAACAAACTCTCCTTGTCCTTCATAATGAATGCATTAATCCTCCCTCTCATTTCAGCGGTCTTAGAGGGGGGAAAGAATTTAGTCAAGAATTCCGTAGTCATCTCCTCCCAAGTGCTGATTTTTCCTGGAGGAAGAGATTGATACCAAGTAAGAGCTCTATCTTTTAAAGAAAAGTAAAAAGGTCTTAGCTTATAGTTGTTGTTTTCTATTCTTGAGGGTCTCAAGGTCTCCATCAAGATCTCAAAGTTTTGCAGATATTGATGCGGAGATTCCTTCTCTAGCCCTCCGAACTGGCATTGGCGAATAATGGAAAGAACTTGCGGTCGAAGTTCGTAGTCATGGTCCGCTGGATCTCCTAGGTTAACTCCAGGACGCCTCAGTTGTTGATTGGGGTCCATCCTTTGCCCTAGGGTTTGCGGGATTCCTGCAAAAAGAGCGCCTCGGACTGGTATCCGAGGTGGAAGTACCTCGGCCGGGGCATCAGTTACTGGGACCTGCCTCGGTCGAGTGTCTGGAACTGGATCCTGCATCGGTCGAGGATCGGGAACAGGGTCTTCCCTCGGTCGAAGTAGATACTGGTCTCGTAAGGCTGCCATATCTACTTCGATCGCTTCAGTCCTGGTACGAGTTTCTTCTTTCTCTTGCCTCAGTTCTTCCCTGCTGAGGTGTAGCTGTTCTAACGCCTCTTTCAATTCAGCCTCAAGATCGCGATCGTCTTGGATGGCCATCTTCGCTTCTTTCAAGCGTTGTTTGTATGTCTTTTCCGGTTCGGGATCGTAAGGAACGATTTCCTTCCCAGCGCGGGTTCTTCGCATAAACCTAAGAAAGAACCTGCGAAAGTCACACAAGTAGAGTGGTTAGTAGACACGGGGGCAAGTGCCCCAAAAGTGTACCGCCACCGGCTAGGTCTAGACCAAGTCCCCGGCAACGGCGGCAAAAACCTGTTTGCTCCAAACGGTGTGTGCAAGATTTAAATTTATAACCCTAGATGTAAGATTAAAACAAAGATGCGAACCCGCAGTGTACGGGTCAATCGTAGTAAAAGTAAGGAATTCCAAGGGTCGATCACAGGGACTTAGTGAAACAAAGTCGGAATAGGTAAGCTTTAGCAATTACTAACCACAAAAGCAATTAAAACAATCAAAGATGATAAAAAGTCAATAAAGGAAATATGCAATTCTAGGGATTAAAGCATCTAGTTGTGGTTTCAACTCAAGATCTAAAGATAAGCGGACAAATCTGAGGTTTTTACATAGGGAAGGTGTTACTAAAGTGGAATAGATCACCGGGTAAGTCTCACTACTCACTAATCCCAAACCGTAACTCCTATTACCGGGTAAGTCTCAAGGAATTAAGATAAAGAACTATAACCTCAAACTAACATACCACCTAAGGGAATAGAATCAACCTTTACCGGGTAAGTCTCAGGTTAACTCACAAAGATGGGATGAAAGCACACTCAAACCCCAATAAAGGATAAACCTTTATTACCTACACTTATGATCTTTGGTAAACAAACAAAGGAATCACCGGGTAAGTCTCATCCTAAGCTTGCATTAACCCATGAAAGGTGTAATAAGAATAGGATTTGGCAAACTCTAACACTTAACTCTCAGTTTCGGATCGGATAAGTCACCTCGGTCAGCCAAATTCCACCCCGGCCGAGATGTTCATCGACTGAGTGAGATGCCTTAGGGTTAAGGTAAAGACTCGAACTTTCAGGGTCCTACTGTGATTTATATTATTCTATTATTGTTTTTCCCACAACCTTCAGCGAATCACCCTAGAATCACAAAAAGAGATTAGCCACTCATCATCATGAAAGTAATAATCAAATATATGGGAAGAAAGAGAATAATTGAACAAGAAAACCATAAGAGAAAGGCTTCAATAACTGAATCAATTATCAAAACAACAAGCGTTCCTTGGATAGAAATCCAACAAGACAATCAACAAAGAAGAGAATCTAAGATGATCTTACAAAAACCCTTCAAAAAGCTATAAAAGCTATAGACTTTCTTCCTTCAACCTTCAAAAAGGTTCTTCAAATCTCCCAACTGGAGTATGGTTGCAGCGGATGTCTAAACACAATCGGTGGTATAGCACGATATGGATTTGTGGAAAATCCAACCCTTTTTATAGGAAAATTACCCTCCAAAGATAAGATATCTTAGAAAGATCTCTTCCCATAAAAATAGGTAAAATATATGGTCTAACTTATCTTCTTCCTTCGAGGAATCCAGCCTAAAAATATAAGATCCTCTTTCCAAAGATAAAAGATCTCAGCCAAGAATAAAATATTGTTGCTGCGTCCTAGGTGTTCGCCTCGGTTGAGTCGGCTCCTCTGGATCACCTCGGTCGAGGTAACTCTGTATTTAACCAAGGTGAATCACAACTGAATGTGAAATCTCTCAAATCTGGTCCAAAGTGAATCTTTAATCCATGGCTGTGCTTCCTGGATTCTTCCTTAAGCTCCTGAATGTAGCTCCAATGACTCCATAGCTCCTTTTGCTCCTTTCTGATGCAAAACGTGCCATTTTACCTACGATTATAACAAAACTAGGTGTACACCTCGATTTCCGCAAAGGTAGATGAAACGACAATATAATCACATAATATATATACAAACATGCAGATTATTGAAGATAAAACGTCTAAACAGGCCACAAAATATAGACAATAATTCATGCTATCAAAATACCCCATACTTAGCCCTTGCTTGTCCCCAAGGAAGTTCCGCATATAAAATACAAGATAGAATGGATTATAAGTCATAAAGATCAATGAAAAAGTCTTTCAAAAACATTTTAATGGTGTGCTACAATCATAGATCACTCTAAGAGAATACTTCATGGAATTTAAAATCAAAACATGCTTAAAACATTTTATAAATATGAGAAAGTTGTTCATCCTTGCATAAAATCATAGAATGCATAATAAATCATAATTATCGAAATTAATCATGCATAATCCAGTTTAAACCACTAAGTCAATCAACAAGCTCGAGGTCTCAAGGGCTTCCCAAAAGAAAGGTCAAGAAACGTGTAGGGTAGGGATGTATATAAGGTAATGTGGTGCTAGAATCCGGAAATAGGATCTTTCTTCACTTTACTTGAACTTCAACATCTTCCACCAATAAGCTTTGTTTATTTTACACTTTTCTTTCTTTTTACTTTACTTTTTGGGATGCATGGACAGAGGTGCACAATAACCGAAGCCTAGGAAATCAGCAATCATCAATTTCTTGAGATGCATCAAACCCTTGATGCACATACCATGACCCGTTAGGAATATCGCTCAATCCGACTTTGGCAAGACACAAACACCCGGCTATGTAAATGGTGCCGAGTTACTCATCATCATGATTGACTTCCCCAAACCTATTTATTGCTTTCTAACACTTTCACTTCCAGCCAACTTCTCAACTTTTACTTCACTTGCTTTCACCACTTTGCTTGCTTCCAAATTCCCGGATAGGTAAAGGGAGGCAAAAATGTATATGAGGGGCTAAGCATGATCAAGAAGAAGAAGAGAGAAGAATGAATTGCCTTGGTCTTTTCAGGAAGAAAGTGAGAGAACTCATAATGTGGTGTGAACCTTCAAATTTAACATAATTTGGACAAAGTATTAAACATGCCAAAATTTCAAACAAAGAATTTAGCAACTTAAACATATCATAAAACCTTTCAAGCATATAAAGATTTCAAAACCAGTCAGCAAACAAGATCTTCACTGAGATCATATCCAGATAAAAGCACAAAACGTTTCGAAAACTCTCAGTTAAACCACCTCGGTCGAGGTGTTCTAAGTCAACCGAGGTGAAGTACCTCGTTTGGCCAGAACTGCCCCGGTCGAGGTCAAAAATAAAATTTTCTGTCCAGTTTTTTACGTTTTTCTCAATCAAATAACCTGTATGCATGCATGTAATCTCAGATAAAACCATAGAAGCAAAATAAAGCATAAATATCCGATAAAGTCGAGTCATACATCACATAAGTCACATAATACATAAACACCCCATACTTGGGACACACTGTCCCAGTAGGTCAAAATAAGTCTAAAGAAAATAGAGCACTCACCGGACATAGCTGAAGTGCTTGAAGTCCAATTCTCTACTCTTTCTTTGCAGTTTGGAAGCAAGAATCGTCGAAATCAATCGAAGAACGGGATAACGAGGTAAAACTGTGCCGCGGTCGAGAAGGTGAGAGAGGGAAGAGAGAGAATTCGATCCCCCTTTTATACCCTTTTCTGAAACTGTTGTCCCCTTGGTTGAGATGGTCTCGACTGGACCGAGGTGGTACGGACCGAGGTGAGTTGTCAAAAGCCCTAGTCGCCTCGGTTGTTCGGAAATCATCTCGGTCGAGGTGCTGTGACAGCAACCGAGATGTACCTCATTTAAACTCCGTATTCTCAAATTCTTGAACTTCTATCCTTCCAGTTGTGCTCCTGGGGTGTATTCCTTCCTTAGATGTCACCTGTTGTCTGTCTAGAACGCCAAAAACAAAACAAAGCAAAGAAAAAGCAAACTATCTAAGCTAGACTTGAAAAAGGGAAAAGAAAGCAATACCTTGGGTTGCCTCCCAATAAGCGCTTGATTTAAGGTCGCTAGCTGGACCGTACGGCGTCTCTTTAAACGAGGTATAGTGGTGCAACCTCCTCAACCGGAACCTCCGGTTTGTATTTCTTGAGTCTATGACCATTGACCTTGAAACTTCCACTCGTTTCGCCCCAAATCTCAACTGCACCATGAGGAAAAACATGTTTCACAACATAAGGTCCGGTCCATCTAGATTTCAACTTACCTAGAAAGAGGCGGAGGCAGGAGTTGAAGAGTAGAACTAAGTCTCCTTATTTAAGCTCCTTAGGGATGATACGCTTGTCATGCCATCTCTTCGTCCTTTCTTTATAGATTTTGGCATTCTCATAAGTGTTCAAACGCAGCTCCTCCAGCTCGTTGATGTCCAATAGCCGCTTCTCGCCAGCTTCCTTGATGTCGAAATTCAACCATTTGATCGCCCAATATGCTTTGTGTTCTAACTCAACGGGCAAATGACAAGACTTCCTATATACCAAATTATAAGGGGTGGTACCAATGGGAGTCTTAGATACGGTCTTCTCCAAAAGAGTGTCGTCCAATTTCACGGACCAATCCTTCCTCGTCCTAGAGACGGTCTTCTCCAAAATTGCTTTAATTTCTCTATTCGAGATCTCGACCCGTCCACTAGTTTGAGGGTGATAAGGGGTTGCTACCTTGTGGGTAACCCCATACTTCGATAGAAGTGCCTTAAACTTCCGGTTGATGAAATGCGTTCCTCCATCGCTGATGATGATACGTGGAGTTCCAAAACGTGGAAAGATAGTTCTGTTAAAGAACTTCACAACCACCTTGGCGTCATTATTGGGAGAAGCCATGGCTTCAACCCATCTAGAGACGTAATCAACTGCTAGAAGAATATAGAGGTTTCCTCCGGAAGATGGGAAAGGTCCCATGAAGTCTATCCCCCATACATCAAAGATTTCCACCTCTTGAATGTTATTAAGTGGCATTTCGTTCCTTCTAGATAAGTTCCCTGTTCTTTGGCATGCATCACAAGAGACAACAAACGATTGCACATCTTTAAATAATATTGGCCAAAAGAAACCGGAACGTAATACCTTAGCGCATGTTTTGTTGGCGCTAGCATGTCCTCCACAAGGAAGTGAATGACAATGCCGTATGACGCTATTAACTTCATCTTCCGGAATGCATCTTCGAAGCATCCCATCCGGCCCGCGCTTGAATAGCAGCGGTTCATCCCAGTAGTGATGGCATACGTCCTTGAAGAATTTCTTCCTTTGAGCGTACGTCTATCCGGGTGGTATTTCCTGGCAAACAAGATAATTTACAATATCAGCATACCAAGGTCCTTTATTATCAGAAAGTTGGTGGAGAGAATGTTCCACCAACTGAGGATGAATGTCAGAAAAAGGAGTAAGAAGTTTGTTATTTTCAGTAGTCTCAGTTGATATCATCTCGCCTTCGACCTCGGTCGAGGCGCAGAGGCATTGACCGAGATGTTCTTCAGTCGCCTCGCTTGGTCCAAAAAGTGCCTCGGTCGAGGTACTGTAACTAGAACCGAAACTGGAGATCTTCGTCTCCTAGATTAATTTCTCAGTTTTAGCTCCTGGATCTTCTTCTAGCGCCTTTAAGCTACGTATATCTGCATCACAAGAAGAATCTATACCTTCCTCCATTAAACTAAAACTAATAATTTTCTCAAGTGGATCTTTAGTAAGGATAAAGCTCACCAATTCTCTTGATTCTTCTTCATCATAGATGTTGAAGATATCATCTCCTAGCTGCTCTCTCTTCATGGCCGCAAGTAATGCGAACTCCACTTCATCTCCGCCAATGTTGAATTTCAACTTGGCGTTCTTACAATCCACATTGCAACCCGAGGTTGCTAGAAATGGCCTCCCGAGAATGATAGGAACAGGATAATCTGCGGGAATATCAAGTACTACAAAGTCTATAGGTAAATAGAAGTTACCTAATTTAACCGGAACGTCTTCCAAAATGCCCACGGGATGGGTAATGGAGCGGTCCGCCATGTATAATCGAATCTTCACCGGCTTGGGCTCTCCGAGTCCGATCTTAACACATAGCTCCAGCGGAATGATGCTCACGTTGGCTCCTCGATCACATAAGGCTTCACAAGTGACATCCCCAACTTGAATGGGAATGCAAAATGAGACGGGATCTCTCAACTTGGGTGGCATCTTCTCCTTCATGATTTGAATAAGCTCCGAGGATTTAGATGTCATCCTTACTTCACCAAAGTCTTCCAGTTTCCTCTTCCTTGATAGGATCTCTTTCAAGAACTTCCCATAGGCGGGCATCCCTAGAATAGCATCAAGGAAAGGAATATTATTGTTTAGTTTATTCATCAAGTCAAGGAACTTACCAAAGTGCTTGTCTAGATGTGCTCTGGCCCTTGACTGGGGGAATGGAAGTGGTGGTTTATATGCAGGAGGTGGAACATAAACTTCAGTTTTCTCCTCCGCTTTCTGTGGCTCCACCTCGGTTGGCATCTCGACCGAAGTGTTCTTCGACTGCACCTGGACCGAGGTGGTTTTTGTCGGTACTGGCACCGACCGAGGCACTAGATCTGCAGTCTTCGGTCCACTCCTCGTCGTTATGGCTATAATCTGGCCCTTAGGGTTGCTTTCCGTTCTTGTTGGAAGCTTCCTTGGATCTCTTGGCGTTTCGATCGCCCTACTAGCAAGTTGTTGTTCAAAGGCTTTTTGGGCCTTCGAAAATGAAGTCATTGATGTCTCCATAGCGCTAAGCTTGATCAAGATGGCCTCCAGCACTGCGTCTTTCTTTTCCGGCTGGGACGAACTTGATCCTTGCCCCTGGCTCTTTAATGGAGTAGAAGAAGAAGAAGAAGAAGAAGAAGGGGAAGAGAGGAAAGGATTAGAGGAATCGTTAGAATTGGAGTTAGAATGATTGTTACCCGAATTTTGGTTGTTCGCCCTCCAATTATTGTTGTTGGATCCTCTATTGTTGTTGTAGTTATTGTTCCGGGAACCGTTGTTGTTGTTACGGTATCCAATGTTGTTGTTCCTTGATCCTTGATCTTCCTTCTTTGTTTGAGCAACCAAGAGTTCCTTCAATTTTTTCACGTCATTCTTCAAAGACGTGAGTTGATTGTTGTTAGGCGGAGCATCTTGAAAGTTAACTCTTTTAACTCCACCTTCAGCTCCTTGGTGGGAATATTTCTCCATATGCAAAGCTTGCTTCTCTATAAAGTCCCAAGCTTCGTCAATCGCCATGTCCATAAAGGTACCGGCGGACAATAGTTGGAGGTTGAACTGGGTGCTTCCGTCCAGTCCCTTGAAGTATATCTCCAACAACTCTATTTTTGGAATCCCATGATGTGGGCAATCCAAAAGAATGTCTTTAAACCTCTCCCATGACTTGAACAAACTCTCCTTGTCCTTCATAATGAATGCATTAATCCTCCCTCTCATTTCAGCGGTCTTAGAGGGGGGAAAGAATTTAGTCAAGAATTCCGTAGTCATCTCCTCCCAAGTGCTGATTTTTCCTGGAGGAAGAGATTGATACCAAGTAAGAGCTCTATCTTTTAAAGAAAAGTAAAAAGGTCTTAGCTTGTAGTTGTTGTTTTCTATTCTTGAGGGTCTCAAGGTCTCCATCAAGATCTCATAGTTTTGCAGATGTTGATGCGGAGATTCCTTCTCTAGCCCTCCGAACTGGCATTGGCGAATCATGGAAAGAACTTGCGGTCAAAGTTCGTAGTCATGGTCCGCTGGATCTCCTAGGTTAACTCCAGGACGCCTCAGTTGTTGATTGGGTTCCATCCTTTGCCCTAGGGTTTGCGGGATTCCTGCAAAAAGAGCGCCTCGGACTGGTATCCGAGGTAGAAGTATCTCGGCCGGGGCATCAGGTACTGGGACCTGCCTCGGTCGAGGGTCTGGAACTGGATCCTGCATCGGTCGAGGATCGGGAACAAGGTCTTCCCTCGGTCGAAGTAGATACTGGTCTCGTAAGGCTGCCATATCTGCTTCGATCGCTTCAGTCCTGGTACGAGTTTCTTCTTTCTCTTGCCTCAGTTCTTCCCTGCTGAGGCGTAGTTGTTCTAACGCCTCTTTCAATTCGGCCTCAAGATTGCGATCGTCTTGGTTGGCCATCTTCACTTCTTTCAAGTGTCGTTTGTATATCTTTTCTGGTTCGGGATCGTAAGGAACGATTTCCTTCCCATCGCGGGTTCTTCACATAAACCTAAGAAAGAACCTGCGAAAGTCACTCAAGTAGAGTGGTTAGTAGACACGGGGGCAAGTGCCCCAAAAGTGTATCGCAACCGGCTCGGTCTAGACCAAGTCCCCGGCAACCTGCGAAAGTCACTTAAATTTATAACCCTAGATGTAAGCTTAAAACAAGGATGCGAACCCGCAGTGTAAGGGTCAATCGTAGTAAAAGCAAGGAATTCCAGGGGTCGATCACAGGGACTTAGTGAAACAAAGTCGGAATAGGTAAGCTTTAGTAATTACTAACCACAAAAGCAATTAAAACAATCAAAGATGATAAAAAGTCAATAAAGGAAATATGAAATTCTAGGGATTAAAGCATCCAGTTGTGGTTCCAACTCAAGATCTAAAGATAAGCGGACAAAGCTGAGGTTTTTGCATAGGGAAGGTGTTACTAAAGTGGAATAGATCACCGGGTAAGTCTCACTACTCACTAATCCCAAACCGTAACTCCTATTACCGGGTAAGTCTCAAGGAATTAAGATAAAGAACTATAACCTCAAACTAACATACCGCCTAAGGGAATAGAATCAACCTTTACCGGGTAAGTCTCAGGTTAACTCACAAAGATGGGATGAAAGCACACTCAAACCCCAATTAAGGATAAACCTTTATTACCTACACTTATGATCTTTCGTAACCAAACAAAGGAATCACCGGGTAAGTCTCATCCTAAGCTTGCATTAACCCATGAAAGGTGTAATAAGAATAGGATTTGGCAAACTCTAACACTTAACTCTCAGTTTCGGATCGAATAAGTCACCTCGGTCAGCCAAATTTCACCCCGGCCGAGATGTTCATCAACTGAGCGAGATGCCTTAGGGTTAAGGTAAAGACTCGAACTTTCAGGGTCCTACTGTGATTTAGATTATTCTATCATTGTTTTTCCCACAACCTTCAGCCAATCACCCTAGAATCACACAAAGAGATTAGCCACTCATCATCATGAAAGTAATAATCAAATATATGGGAAGAAAGAGAATAACTGAACAAGAAAACCTTAAGAGAAAGGCTTCAATAACTGAATCAATTATCTAAACAACAAGCGTTCCTTGGATAGAAATCCAACAAGACAATCAACAAAGAAGGGAATCTAAGATGATCTTACAAAAACCCTTCAAAAAGCTATAAAAGCTATAGACTTTCTTCCTTCAACCTTCAAAAAGGTTCTTCAAATCTCCCAACTGGAGTATGGCTGCAGCGGATGTCTAAACACAATCGGTGGTATAGCATGATATGGATTTGTGGAAAATCCAACCCTTTTTATAGGAAAATTACCCTCCAAAGATAAGATATCTTAGAAAGATCTCTTCCCATAAAAATAGGTAAAATATATGGTCTAACTTATCTTCTTCTTTCGAGGAATCCAGCCCAAAAATATAAGATCCTCTTTCCAAAGATAAAAGATCTCAGCCAAGAATAAAATATTCTTGCCGCGTCCCAGGTGTTCGCCTCGGTCGAGTCGGCTCCTCTGGATCACCTCGGTCGAGGTAACTCTGTAGTCAACCGAGGTGAATCACAACTGAATGTGAAATCTCTCAAATCTGGTCCAAAGTGAATCTTTAATCCATGGTTGTGCTTCCTGGATTCTTCCTTAAGCTCCTGAATGTAGCTACAATGACTCCATAGCTCGTTTTGCTCCTTTTTGATGCAAAACGTGCCATTTTACCTACGATTACAACAAAACTAGGTGTACACCTCGATTCCCGCAAAGGTAGATGGAAACGACAATATAATCACATAATATATATACAAACATGCAGATTATTGAAGATAAAACATCTAAACAGGCCCCGAAATATAAACAATAATTCATGCTATCAGAATGGTACCTATAGCAACTGGTGTTGGCGGCTCCTCAACACTCCTCAGCTCAAAAACTCTGCCTCGAGCTCCTTGGGCATCACTAGTACCGGCCTCTCTACCTCTACCGCTACTCGGTCCTGGAGCTGACCCCTGAGTAGCGGGTGTGTCTAGGACTCTTTGATGTCCCTATATCTGATGTTGAGGCGGTCTCTTCCCACCTCCTGCTGCACCTGCAGGGGAAGAACCCTGCTATGATGACGCCTTGCCCTGACGGCAAAACATAGCTCTAGATCCTGGCTTCCTACATGAGAAGCAAGGCAGTGGTGTTCTAGGGAAATCAGCCCTCATATGCCCATAGGCCCCGCAGTTGTAACACTACCGGCCTCTATCAATAGTTTGTGCAGACACTGGAACACTCGAGCGACCTTGTGTCTGACATCGCCCGTATCTTGATGCTCCTGCACCTGTCGGTGTTGTACGCTGTCTCTTCTCAAACCCTCCTGTCTGAGAACTCCTCCTAGCTCTCTCTCTCTCTCATAGGCAAAGGCCCGATCCTGATAGTCTTCCAATGAGTCACAGTGAAATCCCGCCATGTATGAGTGTGTGCTCTCCCTCAAACGACGGGAAAAAAGGTACACATGTTGGTCCTCAAATGGTGCAGTTGGACCTAGCAATGCTGACTCAGTCTGGAAGCGGCGAATAGCATTTGTAATGGGTACATCCTCAAAATCCTCCTCCATGAAGTCTTGCAGCTTCTCCCTCCTCAATGAGGTAGGGTAGAACTGCTCCCTCAACATAGTCCTCATTTGCTCATAGCTCGTAACTCGTGCTATAATTGTCCTCCACCACTGGTGTGCTAAGTCACGGAATAGAGACTGTACTAGCTCTACCCGTCTGTCCTCAGGGCATCGAATAGACTCTAAAGCTTAGTCTACATGTCCAAGCCACACCTCAGTCTCTAAGCCGATCTCCCTTGAGAAGTGTGGAACTCCCTGCTGATGAAATGCCTTCAACCAGGTATCTAGTCTAGGCCCTCTGGTCTCCTTTACAACTCTAACAACCTCAGAAGCACGTGTCGGCATAGTTGGTACCTGAGTAGCTCCATGGGATCTCTCAGATGATCCCTCATGCCCTACCAGATCTAGGGCTCGTGTGCTTGCTCTAATGGCCTCCTCAAAGTGTCTGAGATACTCTCTGAACTCTGGTCCACCCATGGAGACACGGTCTGAGACATCATACTGGGCTGGATGGGTCTGCTGTCTCCTGGACCCACCACTCCTCGTAGCTGGAACTACACTCTCATCAACCTCCTTAGGAGCCTCCTCCACCACTGGTGGATCTGCAGCGGGAGTTGGTCCCTGTCTTATCCCTCCTGGAGGAAGAGGTGGTCTACCGCTACCTCTGCCCACAACAGCAGTAGCTCTAGTTCGAGCCATCTGCGGGGTACGCACACCTAACGTATAAGGCTATATATAGGCCATATGTATAGATATATATATATATATATATATATAATACTTAATAATACATGCATACACATCAGCACATATAAGATATCTATGTATATATATCTATACTGTCGAGATCCTCAGATGGGTGACGGCTTCTGTACATACTATCCCAAAACATCTGTACTCGCTTTAAAACCAAAACCTTTTGAAAAGTCAGATCCCATGTGGGTTCTGTTTATTTATCCACTCTACCTTTATTGCAAATAGCAAGTGTCATTGTTGTCAACCTAAGGCTCTTATACCAACTCTGTAACACCCCAAATCCACTGGACTTGGAGTGCTACATTGGGCTAGGATCTTACAATGGATCCTGACCCTAGCTTGACAACAAGTTCACTGGATCTTACAACAAGGCATAGGTAGATGAAAACCAAATACATAAAAGTTGTATGTGATACAACAAAAGTGTTTACAAACACAAAGCCGAGTACAAAACATTAAACATAAACATTTGATACAAAAGATCCCATCCCACACATCCTAATATACAGAAGTCCTCGGTTGGTCACACCATCTGGCTCACTCTGTAGTCTTCCTAACCTGCAGATCATCTACAACACAGCATACACCGTTAGCTACAGCAATGAATAAGTATGAAGGTAACGGCAAAACACACATCAACATCTCATACATGCAATGCCACACACATTCATTATTTATCTTTCATTTACGTTATTCCATTACTAATTCAACTTCTTCTACAACACGAGGAGCCTCAAGAACCCCGTCCCATCCAACGTAACAAAGGAGTTTTGCATTGGGGTGATCATCACTCGTCCCCTCCTGTGAGATCATCTTCAGGGCACCTCCTCCTACCCACAAGCGGAGGCAAGTGGTCACGATCCGTTATAACACACTTGGGCCATTTAAAGTAATAAATGGTCATCCTAGTCCGGTTTAGGTTATAAATACAAGAATATGAACACACACAACCATCACAATCACACAAACCCATAACTGAACGCTAAGTAAGTCTTACGGACATACCTCATACACTCATATCCAATACCACGTCATAACTTCCCCTTGGTGAAGAAACCAACGCCTATAATAGCAAGGCACACAACATCATAAACTACAAGGGTCAGGAGACTCGTCTCCATAACCAAAACCAACCTACAACCTCAAACTAACCCTCAAGACCATAACAAGCTCACAGATGCCTACATCATAACCTCAACATCAACACGAGTGCTTAAGGGACATCTCTATCATACACTCATCCTAACCAAGCTAGCCTACCCAACATCTAAGCCAAGGCCAAAGGGAAGGAAGAAAGGAAGACATACCAACAAGGTATGCACCAATAGAAGCAAGGAACACAAGGCCGATCCAGTGAGGCGCAGGGGCGGCTCACACCAGGCACAGGGGCGGCTCACACACCAGGCGCAGGGGCGGCCAACTGTGCAGAGAGTTGGTTCCAACTTCTCTTCGATCCCTTTCTCGACTCTTTTCACTTCTTCAACACACCACAGCAACACATATACATATATACACATATATGATCATCAAACCATCCAAGAAAAGATCCACACAAGCTCAACCTGTGATCCTAAGCTAGAAGAGGAAGAAAGAACAAAGAAGAAGAAAGAAAGGAGATGGAAGAAGAAGAGCTTACCACACCAACCCTAAGCAGTGACTAGGAGCATCCAACACACTTCACCACCTCAACATAACATCAACAACACTTAGCAACAAGATCAGGATCATCCACAACGAAAACCAACACCAAACTCTCAAGAACTCTCTCACAAGATCAAGAAAGAACAAAGAGGAGAAGAGGAAGGAGAAGAAGAACGTAAGGGAGATGAAGGAGCTAGAATGAAGTGAGGAAACCCTTCATCAGAAGGTTGGGAAGCTTATATAAGAATCTAACCCCAAAAGAAAAGTCAAGAGGTCAACAAAGGTGGTTGCAGCCGCACAAAACCGTAGGGGCGGATCAACCAAGGCGCAGGGGCGGTTCCCCTGCAGTGTAGGGGCGGTTGACAGTGTCAAGGCAAGCTCAACTAAGGCTCAGCAAGGCTCCTAGGCTCCAAAGACTCAGGCTCTTACAGATAATTGTAAAAATCATGGCTAAAAGATTAAGCTTAATCCTACTAATGTTGATGCATCCGTTAGAGAGTGCTTTCACTACAATCAGAGCAATTCATGATAATGTTCTCACTGCTCATGAAATTTTTCAAGGATTTAATGCAAATAACGGAAAAGAAGGTTTTATGACACTTAAACTAGATATAGAAAAGACATATGATAAAGTAGAATGCGAGTTTCTTAAGGTTGTTCTTGAAAAATTTGGATTTCAAGAAATATTTAGGAATTGGATTTATGAATGTGTCTCAACAGTCTCTTACTCTATATTAATAAGTAACTTCCCGACAATAATTTTGTCCCACATAAAGGGCTTCGCCAAGGAGACCTCATCTCCCCCATACTCTTTAATTTGAGTGTAGTTGTACTAGCTAGAAACAAACAAAAGATGTCTAAAGAGAATCCGAAATATTTAGGATTCCCTATCACAAAAATGGAGCAAAAATTCCTTTTTTTAGCCTTTGTTGATGACATAATAGTTTTCACAAAGGCAACAATAGAAACAAGTAACAAAACTATATCAATCTTAACTGATTACTATGATATTTCTAGTTAGGCTATAAATTACAACAAATCCACTTTCCAACCTACCACTAACATCGACCCAAATAAGAAAAGAAGAATCCAAGCACAGATTAGCACATATTTCGCTTTGGTTGCCACTGTCTATTGTTGAAAAGGATATATAAGTACCCCTTAGGAAGCCTTTGGTAGTGATTTGGGGGAAAATGACTTACAAATTTGAGAGTTGCGAACGAACCTCCCTTCGCCTCGGTCCGGTCGGCTGTGTCTCGGCGGAGGTGTACTTCAGTCAACCGAGGTGACTTGTCAGAAAAATCATGAGCAGCAGATCTGATCGCCAGCTGGTCTTGAGAGACAGACCTAGTAGTTCCTCTCCTTCTTCTTCACAATATTCGATCCCAGTGATCCACGAGCGACACCAGCTGATTATGACCGTATTTGCGGGCGTCCTATCGTTGCCCCGCGTTTCCTTGACATTGCTGCCTTTGAGTGCCTCCATGTGGCGGAGGACTTGAGGAAGATGATCTACATGGTAGGACTGGAGGAGTTCATGGAGGTTCGAGCGTTGGCTTATCTGGAGCCAACTATGGAGTTCGTGAGTTCCGCCACTTACGTGCCGGAACGTAGTAACATCAAGTACCGGTTGCTGAACCGGAACTATATCATGCCCATGGATAAGTTCAAGGAGATTTTTGGCTTCCCTACCCCACAGTTACTGATTTTCCTTCCCGAGCCGTCGCTTGAAATTTCTGGGGCAAGGTAGCCCATGTGGTTGAGCACAGTGATAGGTGGAGACCCAGAGATTCCCGGGAGCGCATCATATTCCATTTGGCCTTACGCTTAGCTCATAGGATATTTAGTGAGACACTTCTGGCGCGTACTGAGATGCCCCAAAAGGTCCGACAGGGGGAGCTTTTGAGCTTGTTTTGTATGGTCACAAGGGGGGTTCCTAGTTTTGCTGGGATGTTAGCAGAGGTCTTGCACAAGATCAAGGGAAAGTCTAAAGGAGATATCTGTTGTGGAGGCTTGGTGACCCACATTGCTACTGTCATGGGTCTGGATCTGTTTGCATGTGCGTATTCTCGTTCCTCGTGGTCTTAGTACGTCTTACGTCGCCATGCCATGGGAGACGACAGCTCCACAGGGCATTTTATGGTCATCTCAGTTCTCCGTTTTTACCGTAAGTACTGGTCCGCTGCCTGGTTTCCTTACATGCAGGATGCCAGAGATGTTGCTGATGATGATGAGGGTTATGATGGAGGAGCTGTTATGGAGACCGGTACTGATACCGACGGTCCTAGTGTTCTTGTTGTCGATCTAGATGATGAGGCGACAGAGGAGGAGAGAGCAGCACCACCACCACCACCTCAGCGCAAATCCCGCCCCAGGTTCAAAGATCCTGAGGCACACCAGAGGATTGATGATCTCACTGATCAGATGATCGACGCTTACGCAACCCTGACCATTGACATGCATGAGCGTTTCGAGGACCAGCGCCGAGATATTGAGGGTTGGATGCATCAGATGTTGGAGAGCCAACACTACACTAGATGAATGATGGAGATTCAGCATCAGCAAGTTATGGGCTATTACTTTGATGCGAGCCAGTACCCCTACATTCCACATCCACAACCATCGGTTGACGAGGATTAGAGCTGCATGGATTTTCTTTCTTTATTTATTATGCTGTTCAGCTAGGTCTGGTGAGTATTTTGTTTCTTAGACTTTTATTTGACCTATTGGGACAATGTATCCAAGTATGGGGTATTTGGATGTATTTATTTGACCCTTATGTGTTTGGCTTGTATGACTCTATTGGATATTATTGTCTTATTTGTGCTCTATGTGTTTATCTGTCATTACATGCATACATACAGGTTTTTGTTTGAGAAAAACGTTGAAAACTGGTTTGAAAAAAAAAATGTATGACCTCGACCGGGATGTTCATGGCCGATCGAGGTTGACCACCTCGGATGACGCCAGAACACCTCGACCGGGGTGGGTTCTTAACTGAGAGTTTCCGAAACGTTTTGTGCTTCTTCTTTGGATATGACCTCAATGATGATTTTGTTTGCAGATTGGTTTTGAAATCTTTATATGCTCAAAAGATTTTATGATATGTTTAAGTTGCAAAATGCTTTGTTTGAAGTTTTGCCATGTTTAATACTTTGTTTTTATCAAAATTATGTTGGATTTGAAGGTTGACACCACATGATGAGTTCTATCACATTCTTCCTGGGATGACTAAGGCAATTCAGTCTCTTCTCTTCTTCTTCTTGATCATGCTTTAGCCCCTCATATACATATTTGCCTCCCTTTACCTATCCGGGAATTTGGAAGCAAGCAAAGAAAAGCAAGTGAAAGTGAAGTTGAGGTGTTGGCTGAAAGTGTTAGAAAGAAACAATTAGGTTTGGGGAAGTCAATCATGATGATGAGTAACTCGGCACCATTCACATAGCCGGGTGTTTGTGTCTTGCCGAAGTCGGATTGAGCGATATTTCTAACGGGTCATGGTATGTGCATCAAGGGTTTGAGGTATCTCGAGAAATTGATGATTGTTGATCTCCTAGGATTCGGTTATTGTGCACCTCTGTCCATGCATCCCAAAAAGTAAAGTGAAGTAAAATAAGCAAAGCTTATTGGTGGAAGATGTTGAGTTCCAAAGAAAGTGAAGTGAGATCCTTTTTCCGGATTCTAGCACCACATTACCCTATATACATCCCACCCTTACACGTTTCTTGACCTCTTTTGGAAGCCCTTGAGACCTCGAGCTTGTTGATTGACTTGGTGGTTTAAACTGGATTATACATGGTTGATTTCGATAAATATGATTTATTATGCATTCTATGATTTTATGCAAAGATGAATAGCTTTCCTATATTTATAAAATGTTTTGATCATATCTGGATTTTATTTGCCATGAACCATTCTCTTAGAGTGATCTATGAGTGGAGCACACCAAAAAAAATGTTTTGAGATGTTTTTCATTGATCTTTTCTGACTTATAATCCATTGTATCTTGTATCTAAGATTTGGAACTTGCTTGGGGACAAGCAACGGACAAGTATGGGGTATTATGATAGCATGTATTATAGTCAATATTTTGGGATTAGTTTAGACGTTTTATATTCATAAATCTGCATGTATGGATGTATATTCTGCGATTATATTGTTGTTTTATCTACCTTTGCGGGAATCGAGATCTACACCTAGTTTAGTTGTAATTGTAGATAAAATGGCACGTTTTGGACCAAAATGGAGCTAAGGAAGCTAAGGAAGCTAAGGAGTCATTGGAGCTACATTCTGGAGCATTGAGAAGATCTCAGGAAGCATGGAAATGATTAAGAAGATTTATTTTGGACTAGATTTGAGATGATTGACATTCAGTTGAGATTCACCTCGGTCAGCTACAGTACCACCTCGACCGAGGTGATCTTGAGGAGCGTCCCGACCGAGGCGAACACCTTGTCACCGGCGAGATCTTTATTTTTGGATGAGATCTTATAATTTTGGAAGGAGGATATCTTATATTTTTGGTTGGATTTCTGGAAGGAAGATATTATATTTGGCTGATTTATTTTGAGAGATATGGATATATTTTCTAGGAAATTATCTTTTTAAGATATTATTATCTTTGGAAGATAATTCTCCTATATAAAGGGTTGGATTTTCCAAAAGTTCAACCATGCTTAGAGCATCCAGCAATTGAAGGATTTTCTGGAGTTTTGAAGGAAGAGTTAAAGGAAAACGTTTTGAGCGTTGAAGTTTAAGGAATGAAGGAATCATAGTTAGAGTTGGTTTTTGAAGGAGTTTGTAAGATCTTCTTAGGTTGTTTTTGGTTTAATTGTCTTTTCTGAATTGTGATTTGAGGAACGCTGATTTGTTACGTGTTTGATTCAGTTATTGAGACCTTTGTCTTATGGTTTTCTTGTTTGAATATTGATTCCTTTCCTATTAATTTGATTATCGTTATCATGATGATTGTTGGCTAAGTTTCTTATGTGATTCTAGGGTGATTGGCTGAAAGTTGTGGGAAAGACGATGATAGAACGATATTAATCCCAACAGGACCCTGAAAGCTCGAGTCTTTACCTTAACCGTAGAACACCTCGGTCAGTCATTGAACATCTCGGTCGGGATGGAATATAACTGAATGAGGTGAACCTTTCTTGAACCTTATCTGAGTTAAGAGTTTAAGTTTGCCAAATTCTATCCTTATTATACCTTTCCTGGTTCAACGCAAGCCTAGGATGAGACTTACCCGGTGATTCCTTTGTTTGTTTACCCAAGATCATGAGTGATAGGTAATAAAGGTTTATCCTTTATTGGGGTTTGAGTGTTCCTTCATCCCATCTTTGTGAGTTAGCCTGAGACTTACCCGGTAAAGGTTGATTCTATTCCCTTGGGTGGTGTGTTGGTTTGAGATTATAGTTCCTTTCCTTAGTACCTTGAGACTTACCCGGTAATATGAGCTTTGGTTTGGGATAGTGAGTAGTGAGACTTATCCGGTGATCTATTCCCACCTTAGAAACACCTTCCCTTTATAAACCTCAGCTTTGTCCGCATTATCCTTTGAGATCTTGAGTCGGAACCACAACTGGATGGTTAAATCCCTAGAATCTGCATTTCCTTTATCTGACTTTATATCATCTTTGATTGCTTTAATTCGTAGTTATTAGCAATATTTGACAACCTGATTCCGTGCTTTGTTTTGCCATAGTCCTTGTGTTCGACCCCTAGAATTCTTGCTTTTATACAATTGATCCGTACACTGTGGGTTCGCATATTGTTCAAGCATACTTCTTGGGTTATAAAAAGCTTGCACACACGTTTTGGAGCGAACAAGCATCAATTCATTCACTAATTTAGACCAATATCTTGATTGTCCTATTATTAATGGTATAGTCAACAAGGATATATTTAATTCCGTTATCGTAAAATCAAAACAACAACATACAAAACGGAAAGCATCGTCTCTTACACACGAAGGAAGAACAACACTAATTAAAGAAAATCTTAATGCCAAAGCAAGTTATCTTATGTAGGGGTTCATGCTCCCTACAAGCATTCATCACGAATTAGACCGTATTAAAGAAACATATTTTGGAATAAGGGACCTAATTTCCATCCATTATCAGTTGGGAAAAAATATGTAAACCGAGAATCCTAGGAGGAACTGGAATTAGGAAGCATAAGATATGAACAAAGAATTACATATGAAACTTTTATGGAAAATCATGACTAATCCGGATAATATTTAGGTCAAAATAGACGAAGAAAAATACCTAAAAGGATCCTGCCTCTGGAATTACAAATGTTGAAAAAATACATCTTGGCAATGGAAGAAATTAATAAAACTGAGAGAAGATTTTGACAAAGGTCTTAGATGGCTAGTGGGAGATGGACAAACGATAAGATTTTGAAAAGAAAATTGGATTACCGAAAAACCACTTAAGGATCTTCTGAGTAACAAAGCCTTAATAAACTCTGCACAACTAATTTGTTCGTATATCACAGACAAGAGTTGGAATCACTAACTCATAAACCGACTTGACACTCTACAACCTACATCATGCACCAACGGCATGACAAAGAAGTCAACTAACAAATCACGATTTCCTTAGTGTATAGGATAACCATGTACCTCATGGGTACCTCTAACCTGACCCCAATCGGGTAACCCTATAATAAAGGGTCTCCCCTCTACCGAATCTAAGGTTAGTCTATCAACACATACATCAGAAATAAATGAATGTGTAGCACCCGTATCAAACAAAACTCTAACAAGTAAACCATTAATCAAAGTGGTACCTGTAGCAACTGGCGTTGGCGGCTCCTCAGCGCTCCTCAACTCAAAAACTCGACCTCGAGCTCCTCTGGTATCATGGTACCTCCATCATGACATCTGCCTCTACTCGATCCTGGAGCGGAACCTTGAGTAGCAAAACGATCTAGGAATCTCTGTAGTCCTTGTATCTGGTGTTAAGGCGGCTTTTGCCCACCTCATGTTGCACTAGTAGGGGAAGAACCCTCCTGTGATGAAGCTCCACCCTGGAGGCAATAGGTAGCTCGATGCCTTGGCTTCCCATAAGAGAAGCGCGCCATTGGTGCCCTCGGGCAATCAGATCGCATATGCCCAAACCCTCCGCAATTGAAACACTATCGTCCTCTCTCTCAGAACTTTGTGCAGACGCTAGGTAACTTGAGCGGCCCTAAGCCTGGCCTCACCCGTACCTTGGTGCTCCTACACTAGTATGTCCCGTCCACTACCTCTGATCTAGGACCTTCTTGTCTCATAAGCTCTCCTCTGGCCAGCCCGCTCACGTTCGTAAGCCGAGGTTCTATCATGATAATCTATTAGGGAATCACATTGGAAACCCGCCATGTAGGAACGAGTACACTCCCTCAGTCGGCGGGAGAATATATACACATGCTGGTCCTCTGGAGGTGCAGCTGGACCTAGTAATGTCAGCTCCTCTTGATCACCTTAGATACAAGAACGTCCTCAAAACCAGCCTCAACAAAATCCTACAATTTCTCCCTCCTCAATGAGGCAGGGTAGAAATGCTCTCTAATCAAACTCCGCATTTGATCATAGCTGGTAACTCGACTCCGCATGGTCCTCCACCAATGTTGAGCTAAATCGCAGAATAGAGTTTGTACTAACTCTATCCGTCTATCCTCTAGGCATCTAATAGACTCAAGGGTTGAATCTACAAGTCTAATCCACAGCTCAACCTCCAAGCCCACCTTTCCAGCGAATGGGGGTACTCTCATCTGGTGAATATACTTCAACCAGGAGTCCGGTCATGGTCCTCTCGTTGCGCGTGCCGGTATGACATGCACCTGAGTAGCTCCCTGGTACATCTCATATGATCCCACATATGTTGGCAGATCCGGGTCACGTCTACCTACCATGGCAGCCTCCTCAACTCGTCGAATATACGCGTGGAACTGTACTTCTCTCATCGAGACATAATCTGAGTCATTTGACTAGACTCATTGAGATCTCTGTCTCGTTGCCATCCCATTCCCAGTCTCAGGAACAACGCTCTCAACAACCTCCTTGTGTATATCCTCCACTACAGGCGGATCAGCAATGGGAACCTGTCCCTAACTTATAACTATTGGAGGAAGAGGGGGTCTACCTCTACCTTATCCTACTGTAGATGTTGTTCTAGTCCGAGTCATCTGCGGTATACACATATCTAACCGTATAAGGCTATATAATACCATATGTATATATATATATAATACTCAAATACAAATCGCACACACATACCCCCCCACACACACATCTATATATATATATACATATATATATATATATATATATATATATATATATATATATATATATATATATATATATATATGTATATATATATATATATATGTATATATATATAGATGTGTGTGGGGGGGGGGGTATGTGTGTGCGATTTGTATTTGAGTATTATATATATATATATATATAATACTCAAATACAAATCGCACACACATAACCCCCCCCCCACACACACATCTATATATATATATATATATATATATATATATATATATATATAGATACTGACTCCTATGTAAACAGCCCTTATAGTGTTCAATGAGAACGAATTATATTCGTTGGATCATTATAATGGATGGCTGAGATTAAGCAATAGTTTAATAAATAAAAAATTTTAAAAAAAAATTTAATTGTAATTTTGGAAGTTATAGGCCCGTGTTAAACAATCCTCTCCATAATTACCCCAATTTTAAAATTTCCCTTAAATAAAACAATAAAATCTTTTTACGGTTATTTTTGTATCCCACTTCTTCCTCTAAAACAGAATCCCCTATTTTCGAACTGAAAGAGACCATTGGTGCCACTATCTTCTTCCATTATTCGCCGCCGTATGTGGAGCAGGAGCTTTTTCCCCATCCATTCTACACTAGGTATTGTGTTCGTCTTTCCCCCGTCGCTCGAGGTAATGTCCATTGTTGATGAACTTTCTTTTTCGTTTCTACAAATTAGGGTTTTTTGCGGTTAAAAGTAACGAAATCCCTAATTTTGTTGTAGTTATCTTCGTCCTCTACTTCTTCTTCCGGTCTTCAGCGCCATTGGAGTCGCCGGTGTTGTGTTCGTACTCGATTCCGCATTCGGTTCTGGGAGCGTCGGTATTTGGAGTTCTGCATATTAATATCCTGTTCATTGTTTGTATTCGGTTCTAGAAGCACCGGTATTCGGCGTTCTGCATCTTAATATCCTGTTCATTGTCGATTGCTACACATATTAGGGTATTCTTTGACTAGGCGCAACTCATCCGTCACACAAGGTACTGCTATCGTTGTATTCCGCCTGCCTGTCCATATATGAGTGGTGTTAATGAGTAATGATTTTTATATTCGTTAGTCCATTGTTGTTGAATGTTGGCAACCGAATGTCTATTGATTTTTGTTGATGAGCTTGAAGTATTATTGTCGAATTTGGGTTGATAAATCATTCTTATTGAATGTTGTTCATGCCTTGTCGAATGCGAGTTATGCTTGAGCCATTATTCACTTGTCTGTTCATATGTGATTGGTGTTAATGGCTATAGGTTTTTATATTCGGTAGTCCATTGTTGATGAATGTTGCAAACTGAATGGCTATTGATTTATGTTGATGAATTTCGGTTGATAGTCCAATTTTGTTGAATGTTCTCCCATGCCTTGTCGAATACGAGTTATGTTGCAGTCATTATACACTTGCCTGCTCATATATGATTGGTGCTGATGGTCATTATTTTTTATATTTGATACGAAACTTGATAAAATTGCTAAAAGATTAATTATATTCGTTATTGTTTGATTGTTCTCCATGCCTTGTCGAATGAGACATTGGCTATGCTTATGAAATATTCATGAATAAGATGAATTATATTCATTATTGTTTGATTGTTGTGTTCAGAAAACAAGATGGTGTCAGATAAGAAACAACAGATTAGAAGTGGGAAAATGAAGGCCGTTTCAATTCAAGAATCTTTTGACGAGTCAGATATTTATATACTTTTTTCCATTGGTCTGAGAACACAATGATGCCAGAAATACCGTGTATAGTTGCTAGAGGGGCGTTGGAGGTTAACAACGCTAAGGATGATGATGAATAGACCATCCAAGTAGTTATCTTGATATGTTGCTTCGGACAACCATTGGAAGAAGATCTTTATCTTGTATGCTAACACCGTTTACCATGCATAACATGATGGATTAGTAATTGTACTAATCACCGAATATGAACGATATAATTTAAGAATATACATGATATAGTTAATGGATGTTTCATATATTAGATGTTGTATGTTAAGGAGCACAACCTTTACACTTTTTACCGTATATGATGCTATATTTTATAGAATATACAAGGTATATATACCGGATATAGATGTTAATGACCGCTGTACACTTGGGTAATTAAGTTTACGCTTTCTTATTTGGTGTTTCAACGCTATAAAATGTAATTGTATTTCAAACAATATATCCCGAAATAATATTTTTATAATAACGTATATAGTTGAAGAAAATTGTACATTACTTGAACTAATATTTCAAAGAATATATCCCGCTGCTTCATAAAATCCATCCATACTCTCCATGTTAGCATCAATGCCGAATCCATCAATATTCCATTCTCTTTCACTTGCGGAATCTGTAAAAAATTCACTACATATTTATAATATGAGGATTGAAATATAAATAATGATTACGAGTATGTTTAATGTTTGATGATCGGGTAAGCCATCACCGTTGTTGAATCTATTTTCGTAACAATACTACAAATCGTATTCGGTGGTATAGTTAAATATATTCGTTAATATGAAACCAAATATCTGTTAATATATTAATTTAGTTGTGTATGGAATATCACATTCACTTACCTTCTTCCATCGATTTCGAAAATGTTGCTTGCCAAAATGGATGATATTGCGTTAGAACAATTATTTTGATATTCTTTACTACCCTTATTAATTAATTGGAAGATTTTGTAAATTGTAACTGCCTAAAATAGTGGAACAAGATTTCATTTATAATTATTAAAAAATATCAAAATTGCCTTAATTTGGAGAGTGTATTACACATTCCAATCAAGAGAGTGGTTTGTATTTTTTATAGAATATTTAGGTAAAATTTCAGCCTTTGGATTAATCAGATCAAGGGCTACTATTCGTTCTCATTGAACACTATAAGGGCTGTTTACATGGGAGCCAAACTCTATATATATATATATATATATATATATATATATATATATTGTTGAGATCCATGGAAGGGGTGATGGCTTCCCGTACATTCTATCCCAAATCAACTATAAACACATTTCAAAACCAAATTCCTTTAGCAAAGTCAGACCCCTTTCAGATTCTATTTATTTATCTATTCGGCCTTTATCGTAAAATGTAAGTGCTATTTGTAACACCCCAAATCCGCGGGACTCGGAGTGTCACATTGGGCTAGGATTTCACACTGGATCTTGACCCTAGCCTGACAACAAGTTCACTGGACCTTACAACATGACATTGAAATATATAAAACAAATACGTAAAGCTGTATAAATTGTACAACCAAAAAGGGGAAACAAAATCATAGCCGAGTATATAACAACATCCTCATGCAGGAGGTAAACAAAACATCATCCACACGCAGGAGGGAAACATAAACAACCCCAAAAGCCACAACCATCCTTTGTACGAGAGGTCCTCGGCCTGCCACCTTGCCAGATCAATCAGCAGCACGCCTAACCTGCAAGGCATCTACAACATGGTATAAAACCATTAGCTAACCATACATATATAAGGTAATGCATAAGCACAAGCACAATCATGAAAGATAAACACATCAACATGCTATCACACATTTACCCATTTATTATCTTTGTATAATAGTCATTCACTCAAATTGTATGTATATGTATATATAGATGAAACCATGTAACACGAGGAATGTATCATCCTCGCCTCTAGGCCTTCTACCCATCTGGAAGTAGTGTCGGTTACACAACCCGTGTACCCTATGGGAGTGGATTGCACCCTTCTTGTATACCAGGTGGCCTAACGCCAAAGAACCTCCCACACTCCACGGCGGGATGAAAGGGAAAGGTTATCACAGCCACGCATACGGGGCAATCAATAAAACATAGGTCGGTAATAAACAACATCTTATGCTATCATAACAAACATATAATGCACACACCACTCATGCACACACCCAATATAAGGATGGTAGTTAAGTAAGTCCTACGGACTTACCTCAACCTCGTATAACACTCAAACAATATCAACCTCCAATCCTGAGAGATACAATGCCCAATAACAAGGCATAGAGATATGTAAATCTTCTATTAATCAAAGGGGTCACACCTAGAGCCAAGGGATCCATAGGATCATCCTCAACCTAACCTCACAACTTAATAATCCTCAAAGGTCATACAAGGCATAACATGATCGTCCATCATCCAAACACTCTCATCTATATCTAGCATCGTACTACACTCTCATACTAGGAAAGGAAGAGGCAATGCCAACCATAGGCAAGCCTAGGAGAAAGATATGCATGCGAAACCAAGAGCAAAGCAAGGATGGTGCAGGTGGCCGCAGGGACGGCTAGGAGGTGGCGCAGGGGTGGCTCACAGCCAGCGCAGGGGCGGTCCAAAGGGGCGCATGGGCGGTCCAAAGAGGCGCAGGGGCGGCTGGTGTGCAGAAGGTGCACCTCCGGCTGTCCTTTGCTTCTTCACTCGATCTTCTTCACTTCTTCTTCATCCAGCAGTCATACACATACATATACGTACATATATACATCAATTGAAGCCAATCAAGGCTGCCACAAGATCAAACTTGTGGAACCTAAGCTAGAATTAAACGAAAGAAGGAAAGAAGAAAGATAGGAAGAGATGAAAGACAAACCTACCAAGCTGAACCTATATAGAGGCATAACCTCTCACCATAACCTCCAAGCTGGCTCAACAAGGCACAATAACATCAAGCTCTCAAACTCACACAAACTCAAACAAAGATCAAGAAGAGATCCAAGGGGGAAGAAAGGAGAAGATGAACGTGAGGAAGGAGATGAAGCTGTAAATAGGGAACCCTCATCAGGAAGGAGAGAGAAGAAATCTTATAAAGGAAGGAAAGGGATAAAGCACGGGTCAAGAGTCAACAAAGGCGGCTGCAGCACACCCTAAACCGCAGGGGCGGCTTAGGGAGGCGCAAGTGCGGCCCAGGCAAACCGCAGGGGCGGCCTCTAAGTCACGCAGGGGCGGTTTAGGCCCATTTTGTACCCTCGGCACTCACTCTCAGCAACTCAGCAACTAGGCTCTTACACTATTATTGTCAACCTAAGGCTTTGATACCAACTTTGTAACACCCCAAATCCGCGGCACTCGGGGCGCTATGGGCTCTCACAGTGGATCCTGACCCTTCCCTGACAACAAGTTTATTGGATCTTACAACAAGACACAAATAAATATAAAACCAAATTCATAAAATGGTAGAATTATATATAAACTATATACAAAACCACAGACGAATATCTAAAACATCAACCATAAATATGTATACATAAAAATCGCCAAAACCCATACACATCCTAATGTATGGAAGCCCTCGGCTGATCACCCCGTCGGATCACTCTACATTCTTCCTATCGTGCAAATCATCTACAGAACGGTATAAAACCGACAGCTAATAATTCATGAATAAGAATAATAGTAATAGCACACATAATCACATAACCACATCATAATATACCATGCTCACACACATCATCCTTTTATTATCTTCATTACGTTATAACATTACTAATTCATTCGGTATGATACGAGGAGAAAAACAACCTCGCCTTTGTCCCTTTCACCACACAGGTTTAGAATTAGTGTCTTTCATCACCACCTGGTGGAATGGTCGCAGAGAACCCCCTAGTTTCCCCATTTTGAGCTAGACAAGTTATCATCGCCCGTTATCATACACTTCGGCCAATTAATACATATATGGCCGTTCTAGCCCGGTTAGGTTATCAATGCAACAATCATATACACACACCACTATCACAATCACTCAAATCCATAATCGTCGGCTAAATAAGCCCAAAGGACTTACCTATCACAAGGTAGTCCTAACCACAGTTGTCATGGTTTCCCTCAAGAAACGATCAGTGCCTGCATACACAAGGCACAAAACATCAAACACGGACACATGCTAGGAGATTCCACCTCCTAGTCTTAAAGATTCCACAAGATCATAACCCATAAACTAATCCTCAATACCTCATCATTACTCAAAGATGCCTAAGGCATTCCTCAACATCTCACATTATCATTCTCATCTACACTACACTATCATACTCCTACACTCAAACCATAACACAAAAGAAGGAAAGGACACATACCAACACTTGGTATGTCTTGAACAAAGATGCACCTGCGGGAATGAAAGGGCGCAAGGGCGGTGACAAGCCGCGACAGCGGTAGACGAAGCCGTAGGGGCGGTGACACAACTTCATCCGTAGGGGCGGCACTAGCAAGGCGCGGGGGCGGTAATACAACACAAAAGCGATCTTCTGACTTCCGACCGATCTCTCGTTCGATTCTTTTCTCTTCTAAGGTGTCAAAGGCAACCATCGTCAACATACATATACATATACAACAACCAAAGGTTTATCACAAGTGCAACTTGTGGAATTCCAACTAAGGAAGAGAAGAGGAATGAAAGAAGAAGGAAAGGAGAAGAAAGGGAAGAAGTTCACCATTGCTGAACCAAAACGACACCTCACAAGGTTAGGCCTCTCAAGCCACAATAACCAACAGCAACAACAACATCATCATCATCACAACCATCAACATACAAACAAAGCTTCACTCATGGAAGAAGATCAAAGAAGAAACTAAGGAAGAAAACCAAGAAGCTCACCACTAGAGCAAACCCTCATCACAAGAGGAGGGAGGAGAGACTTAAAGAGGAAAAAAACGGAAAGCAGTCTGTCAAGGAAGATGGCACCAACACTTCAGGGCTGCGGGGGTGGATCATCAAGGCCGCGGGGCGGCTTTGCACCTACGGCTAGGCCGAGGCACGGTCGCGGGATCACTAAAGAACTAAGGCTCTTAGAGAACAGGAACGAGAAACGCATTCCAATGAAGAATCTCGATCTAGAAGAGGAGAATCTCGGCCAAGAAATATAAAATATCGCCCCAACATAGGGAATTCTCACTCTAGTACGAGACCTCGTTCTAGTTCAACAAAGTCTTGCCCTAGTGACGAAATATCGCTCAAGATTACCACCGAATTCCTTCGGTTTGGACTAATCGAGTTATTTTAGCATCCAAAAGGAGTTTCTTGATGATTATATTCCTTTGGACACTATTCTCATGAGCCTTTGTAAAAGCCTTATGATTAAGTGATGAAATCAAGGCTAACTTACCCAAAACCATTCTAAGTCTTTTGGACGAGTTTTGTGATTTTTTTCCAAATGAGATTCCTACAGGACTTCCACCTTTTCGAGGCATTGAGCATCAAATTGATTTAATTCCAGGAGCTTCACTTACTAATCGTCCCGCTTGTAGGATGAGTCCTCAAGAGAGTCGGGCAATTTAGGACCTAGTTCAAGAGATTTTGGATAAAGGCTATGTGCATAAGAGTTTAAGTCCATGTGTAGTTCCCATCTTATTAGTTCCTAAAAAGGACAACACTTTGAGGATGTGTGTTGATTATCAAGCAATTAACAATATTACTATCATGTATTGACATCCCATTCCTAATTTGGATGATATTCTAGATGAACTTAGTGGATCCACCCTATTTTCAAAGATCTCAAGAGTGGATACCATCACATTTGAATGAGAGAAGGAGACGAATATAAAATAACATTCAAGACTAACTTTGGTCTATATGAGTGGTTGGTTATGCCTTTTGGTTTGACTAACGCTCCTAGCACTTTCATGAGATTGATGAATCATGCCTTACTTTACTTTATTTGATAATTCCTAGTTGTCTACTTTGATGACATTCTCATCTACATCAAATCACTTGAGAAGCATGAAGAACACTTGAGGGAACTACTAGGAACTCTTAGAAATGAATCTTTATATGCTAATATTAAGAAATGTGAGTTTAGTACTAATCAAGTTATTTTTCTTTGATTTTTACTGAGTACAAGAGGTCTAGAAGTGGATGAAGAGAAGATTAAAGCAATCCAGGAGTGGCCCACACCCACGATCATAGAGCATATTCGACGCTTCCATGGATTGGCCACCTTCTATAAACATTTTGTACAAGATTTTAGTACCATTGCAACCCCCTCACGTCTCTCACGAAGAAGCAAGTACAGTTCGAGTGGGAAGATGCACAAGAGAAAGCATTTAAGGAGTTGAAGTGGAAACTATTACATGCACCGCTTCTAGCACTTCCGGATTTCACTAAACCATTTGAGGTTGAGTGTGACGCATCAGAAATTGACATTGGAGGAGTTCTCATGCAAGAAGGTAAGCCACTTTCTTTCTTCAGTGAGAAATTGAAAGAAGCATGCTTGAACTATTCAACATATGATAAGGAATTCTATGCATTATTTTGAATTTTCAAAATGAATTTATCCTTAGAACTGATCAGAGTCTTTAAAGCATTTTAGGATTCAAGATAAGTTAGGTGGGAGACATGGTAGATGGATGGAGTTTATAGAAACTTTTCCATATATCATTAAGCATTAGGAAGGAAAAGATAATGTTGTTGTTGATGCCCTTTCTAGGCGACATTCTTTGATCACTACTATGGATTCTCGGGTTTTAGGTTTCTACTACATTAAGAATCTATATTTGAATGATATTGATTTTGGTGACATCTATAAGCTATGCATGGATCGAAATTCAGGAGATAAGTTTTACATGTTCGAAGGATTCTTAATTATTTCGTGAGGATAAAGTGTGCATTCCTAGATGTTCTCTTAGACTTTTACTTTTTGAGGAAGCTCATATGGGTGGTTTAATGTGAAATTTTGGTAGAGATAAGACATTTCATATTATGCATTCACACTTTTATTGGCCTCATATGCTTAAAGATTTTGAGAATATGATTAAGAGATGTCTTGTGTGCATGAAAGCTAAGCCTAGATTGAAACCACATGGTTTGTATACTCCCTTACCTACGCCTAACTCACCATGAATAGACATTAGTATGGACTTTGTTGTAGGATTACCTAGGACTAAGAAGGGGAAGGTATCTATTTTTGTGGTTGTTGATCGTTTTTCTAAAATGACTCATTTTATTGCATGTCATAAGACCGATGATGCTTATAATGTTGCTAACTTGTTCTTTAGGGAAATTGTTAGATTACAAGGATTACCTAGGATTATTGTGAGTGATAGAGATGTTAAGTTCCTTAGATTCTTTTGGAAGGCTCTTTGGAAAAGCTAGGAACTAGGAGGTTATATTCAACCTATAGTGATCCTCAAACGGATGTTCCAACGGAGGTTACTAGTAGTACCTTAACTACCATTTTGCATACTGTTTTGAAGGATAACTTGAATGCATAGAAAGATGTGTTACCTCGTGTTGAATTTGCATATAATCAAACCTTGCATTCATCTAATAACTTACCATCTTTTGAGTGTGACTATGTGTTGAATCCGTTGGCCCCTTTTAATCTTATATTGTTGCCTATCGAGGAACGTGTAGATTTAAATGCATAAATTCAAGTGGAGTTCATCAAGGAGTTGCTTGAAAAGACACGCATAAGGCTATAGGAGAAGGGTAAAGTCGTGGATTTCAAGGCAAATCTCAATCGCAAGGAAATGATATTCAAGCCAGGAGATCTAGTTTGGTTGCATCTAAGCAAAGAGCGATTCCCGGAAAAGAGGAAGTCTAAGTTATCTTTAAGAGGAGATGAGCCATTTCAAGTGAAATGTAAGATTAATAACAACGCTTATGTTTTGGAGCTTCCAAAGGATTATGGCGTGAGCCCTACCTTCAATGTAGAAGACTTGAGTCCTTATGAGACTAGTGATGAGCATGGTGGTGATTCAAGGACGAATCCTTTTCAAGAAGGGGAGTATGATGAGGGACCATCCCCAACACCAACAATACTAGGACCAATCACTAGAGCTAGAGTTAAGGCATTGAAAGAGAAGGAAGCCACATCATCTTCAAGACATGACACCGAAGGATCTATCATTATATCAAGAGCAAAGTCCATTCAAGAAGAGGTTACTAACTTATCAGCAACATATACATCTAAAGAGACTTTGTTTGTGTCTATACCTTCTTTAGTGACATTGGTGTCTACTATGGAAGGAGTCAAGGAACCTAGAAGATGAAGATGATCAAGGAAGCAAGTAAAGTGGCCATAACGAGATTTGAGCAAACTAGTACAATACTCGGCCCGAGAACCAAATCTCTCCCGAGATTCCATTCGAGATTTGCTTATGTCGAGATCCATAAGATCCAGTCGAGATCTTATTAGCTGTTAGATATTTTATTATTTTAGTACCTTTGAAGCTCTAACATTCTAAATTTATATTTTGGTTTTGATCCTATCTTTTAGGATTATTTTTATTTTATCTTTTAGAGGAATCTCTCCTATAAATAGCCTTAGAGGATGAGATTCATAGGTAGATTTGATTGGTCATTATTTTCATAATATCGTGAGATACTCGTTGCTTCGTTTATGAAGTTTGTGTTTTATTAAATTCATTTCAATCAAAAATATAGTCTTTGATTGAAAAGTTGTGAGTCTTTTCTAGGTTGTTCTTGTGTGTTTTAATCTTATTGCAGATTGGTACTACTAGTCAAACTAGTGCCTTCTTGTGCTTGTCTTATTTAAAACGCTTGTGTAAGGTTGAAAAAAGAAGGGTAAGGTAATTCTTTGTTGAGGGTTTTGATCCAATTGGTCAAGGTTCTTTGCAGGTCTAACAATAAGTATTTTCTTCCTATATTTTCCATACTTTCATTCCATAATATCATCTTCTTATCGTTCCATTATCATTCCATCAAACTCACGTTCTTTGTGTTCGAGTTTCACAAATCTCGGACCTACCATAAAAATCTCACTCGAGATTTACAACGAGATTTGTTTTTGTCTTCGTTTTTGTGGGCTTCAATCTAGATCGGGAAACTGCGGCATCAACTCCGCATCATCTTAGATGGGGAGTGGGTGACGGAAAAACGATACGAAGCCATAATAAATTCTACAAAAGTCACTTGTTTGTATTTCACAGATTAAAGATGGACTCACTAACTTGTAAACCAACTAGATACCCTATTACCTAGGATCATTATCGAAAAATTAAAAACTATAATCTTTCGAGAAATTATCTTAGAGATAGACTATATTGGGAGGTTAATAATGAAGGATGGTATTCGACTAAATCGGCTATGGAAATGATACAATAATGGAATATGGGTAAACTAGGACAAAACATGAATTTGGAAAATTAGCATAATGCCTAAAATTAAAAATTTTCAATGGAAGTTTGCCTTTGATGGAATCCCAACAAAATAAAATCTCGACAAGCAAAAAAATTTTATGTTGTGATGAATTGTGAACTTTACGATCATTATACATAAAGTACCAAACACCTTTTCTTTGAGTACCCCTACACGGTTCAAACCAAATTGCATAAATATGACATTGACAATTGGAACATTAGTGATATCCTTTCCGAATTAAGAGAAAAAACTTGTACAATTGAACTAAGAAACCTTGTTGTCATTTGATGGAACATCAGGATGGCTAGAAACCGTATCATCTTTAATAAAAAGAAGGCATTACAAAATTTTAAACTACTTGCTCTAAATCTAATTACTGATTGGGAAAAGGTTAACACAAAAATGATCACGAACAACATGAAGCATCCGAATTAGAGAAGGAAAAGTAAAAATACAAATTAAAGAAGACAAAAAAAAAAGGGTTATGTCAATAGTTGCACGAGTTTGCATCTTCCTCCACTCAATCTCCTTTATTTATATATAACTATAGTGAAGAAAGTTTAACATTAGCCAACCTTATATGTTCTCATGCATTTCCATTTTCTTATGCGGAATATCAAGTTGTACGAGAATATAACACTACTTATCTTCAACCTTCTTTTAAACGAAACTTCTCGTAAAACCGTTTCCAATTTTATTTCTAAATCTTATGAACAAAAGAAAGAAAAATTCTTTCGATTTTAAAATCATTTTCACATCAAGTTTCAATTTGCAGTGATATTTGAAGTACATTATCACAAAGACATTTTAACGTGGGCATTACTTTACATTTTATTGATAACGATATGTTTTTGCATAAATTTGTTATTGCATTTTTCCATTTTAATGAAAGAAATAATTCCACGAACATTGAAAATTTAATAAAAACGGTTTTACAAGAATTTAATTTACAAAATCGAGTTTTTTCATACTCTTTTGATAATGCATCCGCGAACACCGCTGTCGTAAACGATTTGGTGGGGGTGTGGGAAAATATAAACCAACTCCTTTACTCATCAAATATGTGCATGTTGTAAGAGCTAGGATTTTCAAATCCTAATTCATGATGATTAATGTTGATTAACTTAATCATTGATAGTGATTGACACATAACTCGCGAAGAGTGCGTAAGTGATGAGTAGGAGTCCCACCGTTATGTTCCTGGCATAATTTTGGACTTTTGAGGAATTTTTCACTTTTTCCCCGGTAATTATTTTTACCCTCCGGTGTTATTTGGAGAATTTGGAAGCTTCAATTAATAAAAATGCAGTTGAGAGAAATGATCAGGACATTGGACATGTCATAGATACGAAATTACATGGACAGGCAAAACGGCCAATAGAGTCGTTATTTCGTTTCTTAGCGGCTATGAAAGACGGCTTAGGAATACGCGTGTTCCAAGGCAGTTGAGGAATAATCATCCCTAAAATATTCCAGATTTAAGATTCCAATTTCAAGAAGTTTGGAGAAGGGGGTTCAACCCGCCTTTGGATCGGTGAAAGGATAACTATCGACTTCGCTAAAAGATAATTATCGTCTTCTCTATAAATAGCAAAAAATCGTTTATTAATTCATTTCCTTTCACTTTTCCTCGTAAAAGCTTTGATTTCTCTCAACCTTTAAACTCATATCTACTCTCCGTTTTTTATCCGATTTCAAATTCGTTTGAATTTTTAAATTCCTCTCTTCATTCCCTTCATATCGGTACCGAGTTTTTGCGTTTCCGAGCAAACGGAGGTATGGTCGAGCATATATGATACGTATCTAGTTCCGTCACTTAAATTCCGGTGAATTTCATAGTGTCCGAATGTAGCCTGCGTCGTTGTGATTTCGAATCTTCTTTCGGATCGTCAATCGGGTTAGTAACGAATAAGTTATGAATTTATTTATTTTTCGTATTGCGATTTGGCCTAAATTCATCTTAGGCTTGACAAAATGGATGATTGGAAATTCCATTGTGCTGGCTATATTTTTCTGATGATTATGGGTTGTTTGTTTGATGAAATCTAATGACAGGTGGGTTCCGAAATTGTCTACAGGCAAAACGTTATTCTGGTGAAAGTTATTTTATTAATTAAAGATTAATTAAGTAAATTGGATTAGAATTGAGATTGAGGAATGTTGATTAGATGATACCTTGAGAGGTTTGAGGAATTGTCAGATGTTGAGTTTATGGATTGATAGTTATGATCTTTTAGGATCTATGATGCTAGAGGTAGAGTCTTCTAACATGTGTTCCGATGATTGATGTTTATGCCTTGTTTATCAGGCGTCATGATTATTCCTACGGGAATTCGAGGTTGGTTGATTGTTGTCGATATTTGATTCAGGTAAGTCCGTAGGAATTACTTAGTTGCATTCGTATATTGGATGTATGCATGAGTGGTGATTGTTATATGCTTTATAGCATACGATATGGATTTGTACCGACATATAATTGGCCCTCTTGAGGTGGGCGGTGATAACCTTTCTCTTACATCATGTAAGGAGTATGAGAGGTTCTTTGAGGGCAGGCCAGACCTGGTATACGGGTAGGATACGTCACCTCCTCATATACATATGGCCTATGGGGGCATGCGCCTGATTCCACTCCAAATGGCTATGGGACCCAGAGGCGAGAATGATATACTTCTCGTGTCACAATTATAAATGTGGTTTGAGTGTATAACGTTATTAGATTATTAAATGGGTAAATGTGTTATAGCATGCTTGGTGTTTATCGTTATTCTTATATATGTATGTGCTTATGCATTATCTTATATATAAATTGTTAGATAACAGTTTCATACCGTGTTGTAGATCCTTTGCAGGTTAAAAAGACTATAGGGTGATTTGAGGAGTGATCAACCGAGGACTTCCGTACATCTAGGATGTTATGGGCTTTTGGGTTGTGTTATATATACGTTGATGTTGTTCTGTACGCGGCTGTGGGGTTTTGTATGTATTATGATACTATTGTATTTCCGTTTTATAAAGGTTATTTTATATTTATTTGTGTCTTGTTGTAAGATCCAGTGAACTTGTTGTCAAGCTAAGGTCAGGACCCATTGTGAGGTCCTAGCCCAACGGCACTCCGAATCTTACGGATTTGGGGTGTTACAAATATGGTATCAGAGCCTTATGTTGACAACAATGGCACTTGCAATCTTCTTCAATAGATAAATAAACGGAACCTGAAAGGGGTGTGAGTTTTCAAAAGAAGTTTTGGTTTTAAACCCTATTCACAGTCGATTTGGGAGAGAATATACGGGAGTCATCACTCCTTCCAAGGATCTCAGCAGTTTAGTTACGTGTGTGTATATATATATACTAGATTGAGTGTATTTCTGGACTTGCGTATTACCTATGTATACATACAACTTTAGTGTGGCCTTTTACGTAGCTATGATATTATCGCTGATGGCTCAAAGTAGAGCAACATCTTCTATAGGACGGGGAAGAGGTATACCACCTTTATCTCCGGTAATCCTAGGTCGTGGACGAGTTGGTGAACCTCCAGTAGCGAGAGGTCAGGGTTGAGTCCCTATTGTTGATTCACTAGAGGAGGAAGACCAAGTTAAGGAAGATGTGGAGATTGTAGTTCTTGACACTGTCGACAGTGTGAGAACCACAGTGGGGAACAAGATGGTTACCCTACCCGGATCACAAAATACTCGAGTAATAGATTCGAGTTACACCTCAACGAAGCAACGAGCTTGAGAAGACGTCTAGCGTGTAACGGAAGTGACTAAGAAGGAAAGATGCTATCCATATCCTTCGGCATTACCCGATCCGATGAGGTGTTGTAGAAAGTGATTTCGGTGTTAGTTACACCAGAGAGGATGGCTAAGATTGTTAAGGCTCAAGAGAAGCCAGGAGCACTGATGCCAGATGTATGATTGAAGACTTCCAATTACTAGAGAGTATTCGTAAAGACATGTGGAGACATTGCAAAGGGTGACTTCAGTACAAGCTAGCCCGGAGAGGATATGTGGGACCATTAAGGCTCGAGAGAAGCGCGGACTCGAGTGTATGAATTGGGGAGTGTTGAGGAGCCAACAATGTCATTTGCTACATGTGTCATGCAGATTAATGGTTCACCTGTTAGAGACTTTGACATACGAGTGCTCCGCACTTATTTATTCTCGTGGTATATGTTGAGTGTTTGACCTTGGATACGATAGAGGGGATACCCTTTATTATAGGGTTACCGGATAGTAGTAGGGTCAGAGGTACCCGTGAGATACGTGTTTGTCCCATTCATTTAGGGACTTGTGATTTCTTTTATAGACTTCTTTGTCATGTCATTATAACATGAAGAAGTCATTTTAAGGATGGATTGAGTAGACCGCCATAGTGTGGTTTGGATATTAGTAGGCAGACCGTATCGGTCGCTACTACGATAGGTTAGATTGAGATTTTTCTTAAGATAGGGATCTTGAAAAGACGTGTAATGTTATCAGCACAATCCAAGTAGTGAGGCTGACTGGACGGGATGATAATACCTTTTGGTGTTATTTTTATGTTATAAGGAGGGTGAGAGTCCGATGTTAGAGGACATTTTTTGTATGCGAGTTTGTGGGTATGTGTGATACGCCATCCAGTCTACTGTTATTGAAAAGCATGGATTTCGGCATCTAGTTAGAGTCGGGGATGAGACTGATTATGAACACACCATATCATATGGCGTTGTTAGAGTTGAAGAGGCAACTCGAGGAGTTAGCAGAGAAGGGCTTTATATGACTTATCATTTCCCCATGGGATGGCCCATACTTTTTGTGCGGAAGGACGGATCGATGAGGTTGTGCATTGACCATCAAGAGTTAAATAAGATGATAAACAATGAGTAGTAATTGCCTTGCAGTGACGATCTGTTGGATCTGTTACAGGGAGCTACAGTGTTTTTCCGAATAGATTTGAGATCCGGATATCACTAACTGAGGATGAAAGAGCAGGATGCGCCCAAAATGGTATTTCAGACTCGATATGGCCACTACGAGTTTGTAGTGATTCTATTCGGGCTCATAAATGCGCTCGTCGTCTTTATAAAGTTGATGAACGGCATCTTCATCGACTTCTTGGATTAGTTTTAGTAGTCTTCATTGATAACATCCTGGTGTACTCTCGGAGTAGAGAGGAACACGCATGACATTTGAGGATGGTGTTACGAGTTTAGCAAGATAGAGAGTTGTTTGTCAAGTTCTCTAAGTGAGAGTTTTGGATGTATGTGGTGGCCTTTTAAGTTCATGTGGTTTCCGCCGAGAGGATTAAGGTTAATCCGCCAAAGAGTGAAGTTGTTACAACATGGACGATTCCGTCGAATGTCAAGGAAGTACGTAACTTCCTTGGCTTAGCCAGATATTACGGTAAATTTATGGAAGGATTCCTATGATTGCCCAGCCACTTACTAGTATGTTGAGGAAGACTACCCGCTTTGTATGGTCCGAGCCGTTTACTCATAGTTTTGAGGAGCTGAAGAGGAGATTGACTTTTGCTCCTATATTAGCACAGCCAGAGAGCACAAATGACTTTGTGGTTTATAGTGATACTTCCAAGCTTGGCTTGGAATGTGTGTTGATGCAGCGAGGTAGGGTAATCGCCTATGCGTATCGACAATTGAAGACGTATGAGGAGAATTACCCGACTGATGACCTCGAGTTAGTTGTAGTGGTTCATGCTTTAAAGATTTGGCGGCATTACTTGTATGGAGTTCCATGTCAGATCTTCACATACCATAAGAGTCTGAAGGAAATTTTGCTCAATGAGAATTGAATAACTGTTAGAGTAGGTGGCTTGAGCTGATCAAGGATTTTGACCTTGAGATTCTGTATCATCCAGAGAAGGCGACTGTAGTCGCCGATTCCCTTAATAAGTAGACACCTCGAGAGAAGGCGATAGCGAGAATGACAGCTCAACCTCAGTTACAGAGGGATCTAGCTTTGCTAGAGTAGGGCATTTAGTTTCCTGGTACGGACAGTCATCTGTCTACTTTAGAGTTTCTACCTGATCTTTTGAGGAAGATCCAACAAAAATAGGAGACCAGCCAGACATTGTAACGGATCTGAGACAGGATGTCTTGAGGTGAGGCCCCATAGTTCACCATTGGTGCTGATGGATTGATGAGACGTCGTGAGCGTGTCAATGTACCTTCTGAGGAGATGAGGTAGAGGATTCTACAGGAGGCCCACACCATACCTTACTCAATGCACCTAGGTGCGAGTAAAATGTATTTGGATGTGAGGCGATCATTTTGGTGAAACGGGTTGAAGCCTGACGTGGCCGTTTCGTGGCCTAGTGTGCGAACTATCAGTAGGTTAAGATAGAGCATTGTAGGCTTGGAGGAGAGCTCCATCCCCTACTAGTACCGCAGTGAAAGTGGGAGAATATCTCCATGAATTTTGTTACCAGTGATAACACGATTTATGACGTTAGTCTAGGCATCCATTTAGATAGTTTTTCCCGCTATTCATGCATAGTTTAGCATTAGTTTATGGCGTTTACATTCAATACATGTATATTTGTCGAGATAGACGTCTACATGAACTTTTGCATGTTTTGTAGGTATTTTGGGAGCTTTTAGAACCTAATCGATACATCCGAGGATCGTTCCTCGTGATGACACGTATCCGAGCTCATTGGGAAGCAAGTTAGGAGCAAGGGAGAACACATAGGACCATGTTGGTGCATGCTTTGTACAAACTCGTGGCTCAATGATCAAAAGAAGGCTGAAGCACAAGAATCACGGCCACTGGGAGTTCCACGGCCGTGAAAACTGCCCGTGATTCCTTCTGCACATCTGGGACAGCTGTCCCACGATCTCCATAACCGACTCTTGCAAATGGTGAAGACTATAATAAGTACCCTTGCAGGCTGATTCTAAAGGACATCCACTATCCACTACACACCTTACCTCACACACATTCTCTCCCATACTCTCTCATTTTGGAATTGAATTGGAGCTACTCTTGGAGGAGAAGAAAGACTTCCATTGGAGAAGAAGGGAAGAACACCATTCTTAGAGTTTCTTAGTTTTTAGAGTGAAGTTTGTTGGAAAATTTTTCTAGGGTTGTAAGGACGATTCAAACCTTCTTTTGAAGGGTTGTAAGTCTCTCTTTTAACATCTATTCAGCTTGTCTTCCTTGTTCTTTCACTTCATCTCTCTTTCATTTCATCCTCTTGATATGGACTCCATGATTGTATGCTTGATGATTTTGATTGTGATGATGCATGTTGTTGGCTAAATAGATGTGATTCTAGGGTAAGGAAATGATGGTTATGGCTTGGACTATGATAGGATAGACTTAAACGTACCTTTGGATGAATTGTTTGCTCGAACCTAGCCTCTGTTGTAAATCACGGCCAGTTCTAGGTAGTTCCACGGCCGTGAAAGTGAGGAATTGCCCGTGATTTCGTCTGACTTGCTTGTATTGATAAATCTAAGTGTTAGGTTGTTAGATTGTTGAAATACTAGTGTTTGTTGAGTTAGATCTACCCTAGGGGTGACCTAGTGTTAGCAACTAAGTGTGAGAAGAGACTTACCCGGTGATTCTTGCTCTTAGGTACCGAAGATGATGAACTCTAGGTAGTAGTGAGCCTCACTAGCCGCTATTGGACTGAGTGTGATAGGATTTATGTTTAGGACTTTCCTTCCCGAGACCTACCCGGTGAGGAGAGGTTAGATCCCTAGATAGAAATCCAATTTGTGTAGAATTCCTAACCTTAGGTTCTTTGAGACTTACCCGGTGATAAGACCTTAGGAACAGACTAGTGGACCATGAGACCTACCCAGTGATTGATCCCAATCTAGAAATACCCACTCCCAACATACTATAGATGATCCAAAGAATGACTAGATAGCTTGAGTCCTATGCCATAACCGGAATTTCTAACCCCTAGAATCCGCTTCTCTATCTTTGATTACCTATCCCGTGTTTGCTTGTTTATTTGTGTTATTAGCTTAGTTGTTTGTCAATCTTGCATGATTTATGATCTTTGATTGATCACCTCAAAACCAAACCAAAAATATTGAGATTTTCATTTTTTTATTTCTTTCTCTTTTCCTAGTCTAGATCTTCACTATCCTTAGTCACTATTGACTCAATTTCACCTCAGTCTTTGTGTTCGACCTCGGAATATTATCCTTACTACAAAACGACCCATACACTGTGGGTTCGCTAGGAGTTAGGAAAAATATATCGAGTTATAAATTTAAGACTTTTGCGTGTCACAATCTTAGCGTAACAACCAGCTTGAGGTTGAGTAGGACTTTTGATTCCATCTAGGTTATAATTGACAGACTGACAAAGACGGCACGTCTCATCTCTATTCGGGAAACGTGGCCGGTGAGTCGGTTAGTTGAAAAGTTCACTAGGCAGATAGTGAGACTCCATGGAGTACCGAGGACCATTCTATTTGATCGAGATGGACGATTTACCTCTCGGTTTTGGTAGTAGGTGCATAATGCCTTAGGTACAAGCCTTCACTTTACGACGGCTTATCATCCATCAGTTAGATGGTCAGTCAGAGCGGACCATTAAGACGTTAGAGGATATGTTGAGAGCTTGTGTGCTAGACTAGGGACAGGTGTGGTTGAACCACCATTTGTGGTTATGACTATAAAGTGACAATTGACCTATGTCGGTCAGGGTGACTTTATATGAAGCGTTGTATGAAGGAGGTGTTAGATACCCCTATGATGCAATCAGCCAAATAGTGTTAATAAAGTAAACCTGAAAAGGTACAAGATGATGTGATCCAAGAGCGGTTACTGATAGCATAGAGCCACTAATAGTTGTATACGGGTTAAGAGGCGTCGGCCTCTAAGAGTTACGAGTCGGAACTCATGCAAGGATGAAAGTGACATTAACGTGAGGCGTCGGAGGTTCGACATTAAGGGAAATGGAATCCCTGATATGCCACATTATGTGTGGTTCTGAAGCAAGTTGAAGTGATGTACCAACTTGGGTTACCACCAGATTAGAGGGTGTTTACCCCGTTTTCCTGTGTCTTGGCTGGAGGAGTGTACACCAGATCCGAGGAACATTATTAGTTATAAGGATTTAGTGGTTGAACCGGACCACATGTTTGTCATCCAATAGCGGTCCTAGAACAGGTATTAGACGCTTACGCTCGAAAGACGTTCCGATGACGAGGATTCAATGATTTTGATGGTTGCCCAATGAGGCCATATGTGAGATGTAGGGTAGTATCCGGTGGAACTACCCAGAGCTTTATGCAGGAATAATTGCATTTATGGGATTGACGAGAAAAAGTTTTAGTAGTTTTTGAAGGACTTATGTGCTTATATGACTCTGTGATTTGATATGTGTTATTATTGTCGTGCTAGATTGTGATGTGTGATTTTAGTAGATCTTGTTGTGCTAGCACGCATCGTGATTATAGCGGGAGATGGTTCTACCTCCATGCTATAGAGCGAGATTAAGATAGTTGGAGATGATTTTACCTCCATGATTCGAGTTGTGATATTGTCATTTTGCTGGAGATGTTCTTCCTCCATGCAACTGTTGTGGTTATAGTTGGTAGAGATGTTCTTTTTCCATGCTTTTGAGTTATCACTATGGTTTTCCGGAGATGTTTTACCTCCGTGCGTTTGTGATGGGTTTAGATTTGCCGGAGATGTTCTACCTTCGTGTCTTTGGGGTGAGTTTAGGATTTTTGGAGATGTTATGTCTCCGCGTGAGTGAGTGTTTATACCCCGGCATATGAGGCCGAGAGGATTAGGGTTTGTCTAAAGTTTTGGGACGAAACTTTTTCTTAAGGGGTGTGTGATGTAAGAGCTAGAATTTTTGAATCCTAGTTCATGATGATTAATGTTGATTAACTAAATTATTGATAGTGATTGACACATAACTCGCGAAGAGTGCGTAAGTGATGAGTATGCGTTCCACCTTTATCTCCTTGGCGTAATTTTGGACTTGTGGAGAATTTTTCACTCTTTTCCGGGTAATTATTTTTACCCTCCGGTGTTATTTGGAGCATTTGGGAGCTTCAGTTAATAAAAATGAAGTTGAGAGAAATGATCAAGACATCGAACATGTCCTACGTATGAAATAACATGGAAAGACAAAACGGTCAAAAGTGTCACAATTTCGTTTCTTAGCGGATAAGAACGACGACTTAGGAATACGCATTTTTCAAAGCAGTTGCGGAATAATCATCCCTACAATATTCTAGATTTATTATTCCAATTTCGAGAAGTTTGGAGAAGGGGGTTCAACCCGCCTTTGGATCGGTTAAAGGATAATTATCGACTTTGCTAAAGAATAATTATTGTATTCGTTATAAATAGCAAAAAATTGTTTATTAATTCATTTCCTTTCACGTTTCCTCGTAAAAGCTTTGATTTCTCTAAACCTTCAAACTCAGATCTACTCTCCTTTTCTAATCCGATTTCAAATCCGTTTGAGTTTTTGGATTCCTCTCTTCATTCTCTTCATATTGTTACTGAGTTTCTGTGTTTCCGAACAAACGTAGGTTTGGTCGATCATATATGATACATATCTAGTTTCGTCGCTCAGATTCCGGTGAGTGTCCGAGTGTAGCTTGCGTCGTTGTGATTCCGAATCTTCTTTCGGATCCTCAATCGGGTTAGTAACGAATAAGTTATGAAGTTAATCATTTTCCGTATTGTAATTTGGCCTAAATTGATCTTAGGCTTGACAAAATGGATGATTGGAATTCCATTATGCTCGTTACATTATTTAGGTGATTATGGGTTGTTTGTTTGATGAAGTCTGATGATAGGTGGATTTTGAAATTGCTTGCGGGCAAAACATTGTCCTAGTGAAAGTTATTTAATTAATTAAAGGTTAATTAATTAAATTGAGATTAGAATTCAGATTGAGAAATGTTGATTTGATAATACCTTGAGAGGTTTGAGGAATTGTGAGATGTTGAGTTTATGGATTGATAGTTATGATCTTTGAGGATCTATTGTTGTGGATATTTGGATTCAGGTAAGTCCATATGACTTACTTAGTTGCATTTCTATATTGGATGTATACATGAGTGGTGATTGTTATATGTTTTATAGCATGCGATATGGATTATTACCCACATATGATTGGCCCCCTTGAGGTGGGCGGTGATAAGCTTTCTCTGTCATCCTATAAGGAGTCTGAGAGGTTCTTTGAGGGCATGCCACACCTGGTATACGGGCACGGTACGTCACCTCCCCATATACATATGGCCTACGGGGCGTGCGCCTGATTCCACTCTAGATGGCTATGGGACCTAGAGGCGAGAATGATATACTTCTCGTGTCACAACTATAAATATGGTTCGAGTGTATAACGTTATAAGATAATTAAACGGGTAAATGTGTGATAACATGGTTGGTGTTTATCGTTATTCTGATATGTGTATGTGCTTATGCATTATCTTATATATGAATTGTTAGCTAACGGTTTCATACTGTGTTGTACATCCTTTGTAGGTTAGGAAGACTGTAGGGTGATTTGGAGGAGTGATCATCCGAGGACTTCCGTACATCTAGGATGTTATGAGCTTTTGAGTTGTGTTATATATACGCTGATGTTGATTTGTACTCGGTTGTGGGGTTTTGTATGTATTATGATATTATTGTATTTCCATTTTATAAAGGTTGTCTTATATTTATTTGTGTCTTGTTGTAAGATCCAGTGAACTTGTTAAAGTCAAGCTAGGGTCATGACCCATTGTGAGGTTCTAGCCCAGTGACACTCCGAGTCCTACGGATTTGGGGTGTTACACATGTCATATTTTAAACTTATGTGTTCAAGATGGACTTAAAATTTTATATACTATGTTAACCCCTATCGCCAACGTAATTGAACAGATTTGTCATTCATCTTATTTAAGGAAAAAATGGAGAACAATGTGTTTAGAAAATAATGTTCATCCAGTTGCATTTTCAAACACATTGAGACTCGTTGGAATTTTACTTACAAACTACTTAGTCAAGTTCTTCGTTACAAAGATCTTTTACAATCATTATCCGCACAACACATTTCTTGGTCTATGCTAGATGATGAAACTATTTGGCTTACTTGTTATGATATTTGTAATGTTTTAAAAGTATTTTAGTAATTCAACTAATATGATGAATTATGTTTACACTCCCACTTCTTGTAGCTTTTTTTCAAAAAAAAACCTGTAAATGTTGTTGAGGCTTTACAAACCGGTTTTACTTATCTAACACTTATAAATGCTATAACCTACATGAATTAAAATTGATAAAATATTACACCGATATTCCCTTAGTTTATCTTATTTCCGCCATTTTTGACTCTATGCAGAAAATTGATGGTGTTACTGAATTGTTGGGTGTCTATTATGCATGTTTAGGTTTAGCTTCTTATGTGAACAATTTTATCATTATTCTTGATGTTCGTGTTGACATTAATAAATTGCTTTTTTACTTTGAAACAAGTGCTATTTCTTCTTCTTTCACTGAACCGACTCCTCCACCCTCCTCCTCCTCCTCCTCCTCCTCCTCTTCTTCTTCTTCCTCTTCTTCTTCTTCTTCTTCTCTTTCAAAAGCTAAACAAATTTTAGCTAAAAGAACAAAAACACCAAGACATTCATCCGTAAATGCGGAATTTTAAGATTATCTAACAACTTGTTTAATTTTGATAGTGAAACTTTTGAAATTTTGGATTTGTGGAAGAGGTTAGTCCTGAAGTATCCAACATTGACCAAGATTGTGCAACAACTCATGGTCGTGCCCGCATCTACGGTGGCCGTGGAGCAAGCTTTTAGCTAAGGAGCAAACATGCTAAATTACAAGAGAAGTCAATTGAAGCCCGAGAAATTGGAGGCACAAGTATGCGTTCAAGATTGGATAAGGGCGGAGAAGCGGAAACAACTGAATGCCCCCGTTTATGACTCAAGATTGGATTCCAACTCCGATGATCCGGGCACCAATTCCGAGTCCGAGGTGGAAAGGTAAGGGGGTAACGAAAACAACTCGGAAGTCAGAAAAAGGTAAGCGAAGGTAAGAGAACTACAAGGGCTTTGATTCCTCTTAACCCCGAGAGGATACGTAGACAACCGGAAAACCGGTTCAAGCCCTTTTATTTTTTTTAAATCAATTAATACTCTAAAATAAAAACCGAGAGCAAACTCGGTCATAATTTCCAAAATCTCGTACGTTTTTTTTTTAATTAAATTACTAATGTAAAAAAAACGAGAGCAAACTCGGTCAAAATTTTAAAAATCTCGTACGCGATTGTACAAAAACGAGTTTTATACCTCTTAAAAAATTTTTAAAAAAAAACCCGGTGCTAACAGGCGGTTTAGGCTAAACCTAAACCGGCTAATTGAAAACCGGCGGTTTAGGCTCAACTTAAACCGCGGTTTTCAGCCGGTTTAGGTTTGCAACCCAAGTCTAGTCGAACCAATATACATTCGGGTACATCATTAGAAATCACATTGACTTTCCTATTGTTGTAGAAAGTGGAAGATGTAATGCCGAATCTGTGCTTAAGGCAGAAGTTTTTGCTGTGCGTGAGGGCCTTCGAAAGGCTGTTGTTGTTGTAGGTACTTCATCCATCGAGATTGAAGGACATAATTTGATTCTCAAAAATGCGATCAACCAAATATGAAAACCTGCATGGGAGTAGGACATTATTATCTCTGATAATATCTCCAACATGATTTCAGGATTCACGCATTCTACTACATACTTTATTTTGAGGGAAATTAACATTGTTATTGATAGACATGTGCCGTATGGACACATCTCAACCATTGAAAACGATGTTCTATAAGATGATGTTGTAGACCTCCGTGAGAATACCTCAGGTCAATTAGTTTCTAGGACCCAATCCATCCAATCTAGTTACCTTTGTATCAAAAAAAATAAATAAATAAATAATTAAGATCCGGAGAGACGTGGGAGGACAGCATGTTCCTGTCGGTCATAATACACGTCAGCAGCTTTACCTTTTTGTTTTTCATTTCTTGATGGTTTTTACTTGGTTACGTTGCCTTCTTCTACACGAAGACTTCCTTCTAGCTACCACTCATTCCTTCCCTATTCTCTTCTTCTTCCTTCCAATTCCAACTCAAACCTTTCATCATGTCTTACGATTACCTCTTCAAGTACATAATCATCGGCGATACAGGTTTTTCTCATTAATCATCTCCAACCTCTCATTTTTCAATCGAATTTCTCCATTCCTAACTTCGCTATTTGCTTTCGGAAACTTGCTATTAGGCGTCGGGAAGTCTTGCTTGCTGCTTCAATTTACGGATAAGAGGTTCCAGCCTGTTCACGATCTCACCATCGGCGTCGAATTCGGTGCTCGTATGGTCACAATCGATGGCCGCCCTATCAAGCTTCAGATTTGGGATACCGTTAAGTTTCTACACATTTTCCCCCTTTTCATTTCAGTTATCGTTTTCGGAATTCAAATATTTTCTTACTGTATGGAAATGGCGGGGTCTGATTGAAACTCTAGATAATCTACAAATTTTTCAAGATAGGAGCGAATTTTGCGGATTGAAAAGTAAATTTGCAAGAATTTGGCCCTTCCTCAGTTCCTAATTCTCTTTCTACTATTATTAAATGTCAATATGGGATCAGGTTGGTGTCGATAGATTACTGACGACTGTTTATTATAGTTTGCTGGTGTAAAAGGTTATAGCGATGTAAAAATAGATCGAAGTTTTGTTTTGGCAGCTCTACTTTACTAGATTCATCAGTTCACAATGGCTTCATAGAATTACTTGCCATGTGAGCGAGAGAATTTCCACTGTTGTGTGAGCATGCTGTTTTGAAATAGGTTATGGGAGAATTACGTAACAACCAATGTTTCACTGATTTAATCAGTATGAATCTGATACATTTGTTTGATTAGTTTCACTAGTGGTGAACTTCCTGCCAAGTAGCTGGTAAAATGCTATGGACCAATTGTGTTCTTAGGTGGCTGTTTTCATTGAAATTGGTAATAACATTTAAGTGGATCTCAAAATGTTGCAGGCTGGTCAAGAAAACTTCAGATCCATTACTAGATCATATTACAGAGGTGCAGCTGGAGCACTTCTGGTCTATGATATAAGCCGGTAGGTCGTTTTAAGTGTGTATATTTGACAGCATGGGCGTTTGAATGTTATTCACCACTTTGGCTTTAGTTTTGTCTGACATTAGAGGGCTCACCTCTCAGGAGAGAGACATTCAACCACCTCGCTAGCTGGCTTGAAGATGCCAGGCAACATGCAAATCCCAACATGACAATCATGCTTGTAGGAAATAAATCTGACCTTGCAAATCGAAGGGCTGTAAGTAAGGAGGAGGGTGAACAGTTTGCGAAGGAGCATGGCCTGTTGTTCTTGGAAGCTTCAGCTAGAACGGCACAGAATGTTGAGGAGGTATACTGGCCCATGCATTGAGACACTGCTAGTAAATAACCTTTGTTTATAGTTGAATGTGTGTACTCACGTTTGAACTATGCCTTGCAGGCCTTTGTTAAGACTGCTGCAAAGATCCTTGAAAAGATCCAGGAAGGTGTATTTGATGTATCTAATGAGGCAAGTACTTGTTTTTGTACGTTTATTTACAGAGCAAAAGTACGATTAAAACTAGATTAAAACTAGTTACTTTATTTTGGTTTGCTTCATCACCTGCTTTGTTTATTAGATTAGAACTATTAGATGGGGTTCCTATGGGTTTGTAAAATGAAGATTTACCTCCTGCTTGGTTACAAACTACAGCAATGCAAACGGAAAGCAAATGAACCTAGTCTATTTGTGCGTTATTGCTCATGAATGGTAATGGTTATCCAAACACTGGCCTATCTCACTAGGGTGATAAGTTATGTTATGAACATCAGAAAATGGTTCATTGCTCCCTGTCCACTGTTAGGTGTTGATGGGAACTCATGGAATTGTGGTTACTGTACAGAAATTTTATGTTATTGACATTTGTGATTGCAGACGTCTGGTATCAAGGTTGGGTATGGGCGGCCTCAAGGCCAATCAGGAGCACGGGACGGGACGGTGTCTCAGAGAAGTGGATGCTGCAGTTAATTGAAAAAAGGAGAGTTGAGAATCTGTTGATTTCGTGGCTGGTATACAATCAGTGAGTGTGGCAACTTCTTTTGCTTACAAACTATCTTGGGTTATGATGTACATTACTTACCTTTGTGTTTCTGATGGGGATGATTAATTACGAGATCAAGAAGAAAAGTAGTTGTCTCTTCTCGATTTCTTTGTTGAGCGTTGATATATGTTGGATGGTCCAATCCAATCAAAACCCTTCCGTGTATTAATTTTGTTGGGTGAGATGTCATTTTTAACTCGTGGATATCACATGGTAACTAACAGTAGTTAAATATTATGTTTGGTTGATGTTCAATAAAAATGTGTTCCCTTTTTGAAACCCTAGACCCTCACCACAAAATTATAGGATACCTGTGATTCTGTGCATTGGCTTGGCTAGATCAGCGTTGGGTCGCTCATGAGCTAACTCTTATCCTCAGGTTGATTGGGTTAGGTTGCGGTTCTTCTCTGAGATTCTTAGTGTAGGTCTGTGTCATTCAAGTGCTTGTTTTGAGTATAGGGTTATCAGATAATTTGTAGAATTGTGTTCGCTCCAAAATGTGTGTGTATGAACGAAAATAGCTTTAAATTTATACAAAGAATATAAGGAGTATAGGGTTATCAGATAATTTGTAGAATTGTGTTCGCTCCAAAATGTGTGTGTAAGAACGAAAATAGCTTTAAATTTATACAAAGAACGTAAGGAATTAGTGAACTCGTATTGTGCGGATCAATCACAATAATAGCAAGTATTCCAGGGTCGAACATAAAGACTATGGTGAAACCAAGCAATAAAGTAATCTAGTTGGATAATTTTGCAATAATAATAGACAAATAAAAGATTTTGTGTAAATATTGGGAAATGTGTAGAGATCAAGGTATCCAATTGTGGTTTTTGATTCAAAACTCTTAAAGATTTATGGACAAATTTGAGATTGCAAAGGAAAGGTGATTCTAAGGTGGGATAGATCACGGGGAGGTCTTACTATCCACTATCACAACCTAAAGGTCCTATTACCGGATAAGTCCCAATAGAATCTAAGGAATGAAACTATAATCTCAAACCAACCACTCAACTTAAGGGAATAGAACTAACCATCATCGGGTAAGTCTCAAGTTAACTCACAAAGGCGCAAGTTAACTCACAAAGGCAAGGGGAAGACACACTTAAACCTAATACACTCAAACCTAATAAAGGGTGTTGAGTCCTCTATTACCTAGAACTCATCATCTTTGGCAACCAAAAAAGGAAATCACCGGGTAAGTCTCTTCCCAAGCTTAGATATATGTTAGAACAGTTCAACAAGGGTAAGGTACGGTTTAAGTAATCTTTAACCAAGACTTAAGGATAAAACATCAAAGGTACATTAGAAGGAAAATCGGGTTGTTCTTGTAAAAAAATCGCCCAATTTTTCACCAAGAACAAGTTGATTTTTCTTCTCTGCAAAGGTGTAAAAAACAACCCTCAGGATCCAATCTCGACGTGAGGCTCAATCTATCAATATCTAAACCACAACCAATCACCTTAAAATCGCAAGGGTTTTAACCAAACAACACACATGATTAAATCAAGATAGCAATATGGATTCAAGAAAATAGAAAAACTCAAATAAAAGCAAGAAATCCTTAGTAAAGGTTTTTCAATATCAAAAATAACTAAAAGCAAATAGAATATCCGAATGTTGTGTTCAAAAAGACAAAATAAACTAAAAACTAGAATTTTTCAAAGAACTTCACTATGAATCTTTAATCTTGAATCTCGTAGTAAGTTTGTTTCTCTTTTCCTTCTTGTTGTCTTCTAGGGTTTCTTGATGTCAATCTGAATGGCTTAGGTATTGTTAGACATCCCTTATTTATAGAAGAAAGCTAGGTTTTCAAAACTTTATCTTTTGACGACTTCTTGATAAAGATCGGGTGAGAATTATAAAAATCAGGTGATTTATGGAATAATCGGCCGATTGCCTTTGTATGTTGATCCAATTTTTGCTCTCTGCAGCGTGTTATCTTTTAGCTCCGTCTTCTATCCTTCTTTATGGTATCTTATCATATTTTTCTCAATCTTTTAGGCTTTTTAATGATCCACGATGCTGCTAAGTCCAGTATTGATCCATTTCCGCATCCAAGCTCCACCTTTTTATCTGCAATTACATCAAGAACTCATGTAGACCTCTATTCTTGCAATGTATATGAATATGTGTCAAATGTATGCAAAACTGAGGGAAAATACTCGCAATATGCATAAATATGATAACACATAATTCATGTCATTAGATTGAATTAAGAATTCGGACTAACGGTGGGTTTTGTAGCTGAAATGCAATGGAGCTCTAACACTTGAAAGCGCACGATGATATGCCAGTCACCTAAATGTGAGTCTGTGACCTAACTCTATTGCATTGGAGCTCCAACATTTCAAAGCATCAAATCCACCATTGGAATGAAACCGTTTACATACAATCTTTTCATCGATAATATTATGGAAATTATTGTTTAACAAAGCGCACGGGGAGAGTTCATGATAAACAACTGCCGATAAGATAGGCATCTCAACCATCACAAGAGAAGCATCAAGGAAAAGGGAAGGTAAGCTTAATAACATGTGGTGAGAAAACTATTAGCACTCACATTACACATCCTTATAAAACAAACAATAGGAAATGTGATGACAAAACTATTGGAATTCGATTAGACAACTACGATCCCTCTAAAGTAAACAATTCGTGAAAAAGGAAACATCGCCTGAAAGGAGAGGAGATCTAATTAGCTCGGAAATTGTGGAAGCAAATGCATGTAAAGAAAAGTGCACAAACTCTAAACAAAGTCGGTACGTAGAATTCGTTTATGCAACTATAATTCGAAAACAAACGATTCAGATCATCAAATAGTAGGTTGACATCCGAAGCAAGAGGCCATTACACAATGTTTGTATGATCATCTTACTAGTAAAACATAAACCTTAAATGATAATTTTATAAAAAAATGTATAGTTATTAATGTATGCCTTGTTAGGATAGTTGATAAATAATTTTAGAAAGTTCCTGCATAAATTGTGAGAAGCCAGACTTGGATTCTGATCAGCAAAGAAACATAATATGTAAACCAGAAGGTGTGACATTTTATTAAAATAAAAACTTTTGCACCTCTCTTGAAGAATTAATTCACCAACATTATAAACAAATGCGGGCAACACTGCACCAAACCTTAATGCACGATATTTCACAATAAGTAATCACCAACTAAGTTTTTTTTAGTTTTTTGGAATCGATATGAAATAAACAATCTCCTTAGATTTATTTAATACAATAAAACGTGAGTCATGCTAATCCGAAGTTGGAGAGTTGAGCAAAAGAATAAATAATCAGCAAGGGAAAGCAAGGAACAAAATATTTGCTTTGTTTTCTAGATGTACTCACTTTTGGAAGAAAAGGGAGTATCAACTAAAGTAGCAATACAGCCGTATCATTCACTAAACGCATTCTACTTCTATTTTGGGATAGTGGGGCCACGTATAGAGAAGCTTGAAGTTGAATGGTGAATTAACAAAACCTCAAGGGAAGCAAAGAAGTAGATTCATCTAAACTGATAAAGCTTTGTTCTACTACCTCCATCCATCCATATATAAAGCACCACGCCCGACTCCTGTCATTGCAGATTTGCAGTGCACAATTAAATTAAATACACACAAAGCTCATAGCAATTAAGTTCTGAAAAATGTCGAACAACCCACTCTCATCAGCACCACTGCACCCACTCCAGCCCAAGTCCTACGAGAGGAGCATCCCACCCCCGCCGCCACCCCAGGAGCCTCCAAGGGCGATCAGCAACCAACCCATCGGACCTGACCCAATGGGCCCACCACAAACCAACCCTGCATTGGGCCCCAGTCCCTCCGTGGGCCAGTACGGTCCCACAACAAACCCAGGCATGGGCCAGTACGGTCCGGCAACAAACCCAGCCTTGGGCCAGTACGGGCCAGCAACCAACCCAGCGTTGGGCCAGCTGGTCCCAGCCGGGCCTCCTCCTGTGACCATGACCCTGACTGCGCCGCCTCCCAACAGGGCTGCTTTGGCGCCTCTTCACAATATGACCAACCCCTTGTTCTCCATGCATAACAAGGGCGGCGGTGACAACGCGCTCTACTTCAGCTCCGACGACCGCGTGCTGAGCAAGCATGTCGAGGAGACCCACGTCCCTGACGATAGCCGCATTGACGAAGTTAGGCCCTTGTTCTATCTCGTCCAGGATCTTCTTGCTCAGACCACCAAGACCGCCCACGAGTCCATCCCGGCCTCGGGCACTCTAGCAGCTCGCAAGGAATTTGTATTAGAATCAAGAAACGCACATTCCAACGTCAACATTCCCAATTTGTCGCTTATAATTGAACGCATCTCCTGCGAGGTACGTACTATATAATAACTTCATGTGTACGTTTGGGAACTAAGTTATATATCCGGCCAATATATATGCTGAAATAAAAAATGTTAACAGTTAGCTCTGAGGCGATGGGGCGGCGGGACAAGCGACGCACACGAGACCACAATGTCCATCCTAAGGCTGCTGTCCCACTTCACCTGGGAGGCAAAGGCGGTGCTCACGTTGGCTGCATTCGCCATGGGCTACGGAGAATTCTGGCTGCTTGCCCAGATCTTCACATCAAACAGCTTGGCCAAGTCAATGGCCGTGCTGAAGCAGCTGCCCATGGTGATGGAGCACACGGGCTCGTACAAGAGCGTTTTCGACGCTATTGACGAGTTGATCCAGGCCATGTTGAGTGTCACTGAATGCGTCATTCGCATTAGGGAGCTCCCCCCGGTTTACGTTCCGGACGAGGATCCGGCTGTCAAGGCGGCGAGGACTCAGGTTCCAATCGCTGTGTACTGGACCATCAGGAGTGCTGTCACTGCGGCCACTCAAATTACGGCGCTTACTAACATGGGTTATGAGTAAGTTGTCGATCATACATATATATACATTAATTGATCGAGATGATTTGATGATCGATCTGATTATTAATTGGCCAGGTACATGGTGTCAGCCACAGAGGTGTACGAGCTGCAAAACCGAACGCACAAGTTGATGACGATACACAACCATTTTATGTCGATTCTAAAGAAGTTGATGGAGCGGATAGATGAGAAAAGGGAGAACGAGGCGTATGATATGCTAGTAAACGTGATCTACAAGATGATTCATGTGGACAACATGCCTGTTCTGACTCGTATAGTCAAGAAGGACGAGACGGGTGCCCTCTACGACTGCACCAACCGGACGAGGGCTCATCTCGACTCGCTGAGGAGGAAGAACGTGTTATTGCTCATATCCGACCTAGCCATCTCCATGGAAGAACTCTCCATCCTGGAGCAGATATACAACGACTCGAAGATCCACGCATACGAGATCCTGTGGCTCCCAATCGTAGACCCCTCGGTGCCGTGGAATGAGGCGATGCAACTCCAATTCGAGAGGCTACGGGGCACAATGCCGTGGTACTCGGTCCACCATCCTTCGGCCGTCACCAATGCATTTATCAAGTTCACGAGGGTCCATTGGAGCTTTAGGAGCAAGCCTGTTCTGGCCGTGTTGGACACGAGAGGGAGGGTGCTGAGCCCCAACGCAATGCACATGATGCTCATTTGGGGAAGCAACGCCTTCCCCTTCACCACCGAGAGGGAAGAAATGCTGTGGAGGGATGAGACTTGGTGCCTTGACCTCCTCATAGATGGCATTGACACAACAGTTCTAAACTGGGTACGTCTTTGGGAAGTCGAGTGATATAATTAAATTAACATTTAAATTCAGCTAAAAATGTTGATTAATTTTATAGATCCGAGATGGGAAGTACATCTTTATCTATGGAGGAGACAACGCGGATCTTATCCGCCGATTCGCAAAGGAGGCACGCACGGTGGCCCAGGCGGCAGGAATCAAGCTCGAGATGATCTATGTCGGAAAGAGCGGCAAGAAAGAGGTGGTCAGAAGAATATGCTCAATGCTCGAATCTGACCCGGAAATATCCAGCAGCTTCTGGTCGGACCCGCCTATGGTATGGTTCTTCTGGAGGAGGATCGAGAGCATGCTGTTCTCCAAGATCGAGCTGAAGAAAGCGGATGACCACTCCGATGTGATCATCCAAGAGGTGAAGAAAGTGCTGAGCTACGACAAGTTCCCGGGAGGGTGGGCCTTGTTGAGCCGCGGCTCGGAAGTCATTCTACATGGTCAGATGTCTACTGTGCTCACCGCCCTTAGTAGGTACGAGCGTGAGACGCCTTACTGGAAGAACTCGATCCCACCCTTGACGTTTCCGGAGGCCTTCAAGCAACAAACGGCTAGTATTCATGTTCAGGATCTGCCTTGCTGTAGGTTCGAGTTCCCCTCCGTGGCCGACCCGATTGGCCTCATGTGTCCCGAGTGTCATCGCGGCATGGAGAAGCACACCACTTTTGTGTGTTGCCACGAGGGACCTGCGCTTGAGCGCGCGGCTTTGCCTCCTCCTGCTGCTGCTTCTGCAACTATTGTGGAGAACGTGCGCCCTAATGTGGAGAATGTGCGCCCTTAAGTGCATTTTGTTTGGCTAGTACGCATTGAAGCCCCGGCTCGATCTCTTGGCCCTTCGAGCTTAGCAAATAAGATCATGCTTGATTTGTGCTATTTGCCTTTATGGTTTTGCTACAATGTACGTAATAAGGTATCACAGGGGGTTCTTCTGTGATTGTTTTGCTTGTAATTTCAATTGTACTAGTTTCATCTCATCATATTTATTGTACCAAAGGGGAGTTCTACCTCCGGCTTCAATAACTAATGTCCTTGTCCCCTGATCTAGTCTAAGTGAGTACTGATTAGCACGTTCAATTTTCTGTAAACTCTAAATCTTCGTGTTACTGATTTAGTCTTGACAATCGACTCTCTAGATCATACTCAGTCTCTCTCAAGTGAGTACTGAGTAGCACGTTCAACATAGAGCAAATAATCCGGAGAAGGGCCAAGATTCTTGTCGCCCTCATTATGGAACTCATAGCCATAATCTTGTAATGGACATTGGTTTTCAATGACAGAGGCATGCCGTCAACCGTTAGACGGTTCGGTTCCCAATATTCCATTACATTTGCGACATTCATCGGACGTGGAAGCATCGACCAAGGTTTCATTTGGATTTGTTGGGTGACTAGAAGTAGAAAACAATAACTTAGTTCATAGCTTTCCCCAAAGGGTTCTCCAAAAGTAACTTTGGATCTTAACATATCTATCACTCACAATGGTCATACGTACACATGTAACCTTACTATTTACCTAATGAACAAGTAACTAAATTAGACGCATCATCCGTCTTATGACAAAGTATAAAGTGAGCCATGTTACAAAATCTATCTACAACAACAATTATCGTGTCTCAACCTCTCTTATTCCCAGGTAACCCAAAAATAAAATCCATCGATATATCCTCCCAATAGGATGTAAGGATAAATAAAGGACTATATAACCCATGAGGCTTTAACTTCGATTTAGCCTTCAAACAATCCATACACATATTCACTTGGTGCTTAACATCTCTAAGCATATAAGGCCAAATGAAATGCATATGTGATAGGTGATGAAATTACCATCATATCTAGGTAGTTTTAGCATGTTTTTTGAGTCTTTTGGTTGTTTGTTCTTTCTACTATGTAAATCAAGATAAAGAGGTCAATCTTGAAGATATCCAAGGATTTAGCAACAAATAGAAGAGAATGAAGATCAAAGAAGACAACCAAGACGACCTTCTATCGGTCAGCCGCTCCTGCGACGACATGTCGTAACCATCGCTCCTCCCTGCGTCTCATCAGCGCCCACATGCCCTAATCACCACCCCCGTGCCTGCGTTGCCCCACAACCGCAGTGAAACCTTCTGGAGACCCATGTCAGCGCCCCTGCACCCCTTGCCTGCAGGTCTAAGAAGCTCAAGAGACTGTGTCACCGCCCCGCGGTGACACTGGGCCACACTTGCGCATCGACGACAAAAGCATTAGAAGTTGAAGACTCAAGCGTTTCTAGAGCATTGAAGATGCCTCCCCTGCGGCACTCCCCTGCCGCCCCCACGACTAAGTTGATGATAGAACGTTTTGCACAAAACCGCCTCCGCGGCTCCCAGACCCGCGCCCACGGCTGTGCAACAGACGTAATGACTTTGGCTGTTTAAACTCTCCCTTTATGGCCATTAAGGTGACGATTTTTACAACCCATTTACTGCAATTTAGCGTCCATAGTAGTATAAATAGAGATGTTAGGTTGATGATAGAATCATCTCTTTTCCCATCAAAAAACCTCTCTTTTTCCATTTGTCTTGTTTAGTCTTTTTATGGAGTACGTGCTAAGTCCCCTTCCTACATTGGGTTGATTGAAGCTTTCATACAAGTTGGTTGTAAATCTTTTTAAATAGAAGTTTTATTCAAGTCATATTTGTGTTATATTCCTAGTTTCTAACTTAGTTTGCATGTTGTTTTCTACCTAGTTTGATCACCTAAGTAGTCTAAATCTCATGCAAAATGCTAAGGTTAATTGGTTCCGGGTTTGGATCATTAATCCATTAGCAAACACAATAGGTATTAACAGGTTGTGAATATCTTTGTGAAAAGGAATATAACTACATAATCAAGATTAACAGGTTGTTCATCTTTTGTGTATTTCTCTATATTTGTTTGACCGCTAACTTGTTGTTTGATCTTGTAGGTTTACATATTAAAGAGCTTGTTAAGTTATATTAATGTCGGTTGGCTTAATATATATATAAGATCAAGAAAAGAACAAATGTTTGAATACTTCTAAAAAGAACCAACCATATTGTATGAAAGTGGATGTCTAACATAGTGTAGTGATTGTCTTTCGATATTATCACCATCTTTGTTGCTTTTACATGCTTTGTTTTGTTTCGTTAACAAAATCAAACCTCCCCTTGTTACTTATAATTGGTAGTCCAATCTCAATTGCACTTTAATTACACTCTCACTCTCTTGGGTTCGACCCTTGCTTAGTCACTATACTTGTGTTAGTATTAAGTTTGAAATTCTCTTTGATACGATAAATATAACGACCATTGCAATTTACGCTTGTCAAATTTGGTGCCGTTATCGGGGAGTTAGAGTATTTAAAGTCTTTTGCCTTTTTATTATCAATTATTGGTTTGGGCATTTTCATGGTTCAAACCTGTGCTACTACTGCAAACTTTGCTCCTTTTGATCTAGAAATCGAGAGAATACACAATAGACAAAGGAGAAACCGTTGGAACGAAGAAGAACCAATGGCGAACCGAATACTCCTTCAACTTAACCAACCAGATTTAAGTGGAGAAGACCCCATCAAGCACTTGGGAAAGTTCCACACCATTTGCATGAGCATGAAGCCGGAAAACGTGACCGAAGAGAAAATAAAGATGAGGGCCTTCTGTTTCACTCTCAAGGATTCGGCAGATGTTTGGTACTGCCATCTCCCATCCAGAAGGATCGATACTTGGGAGAACCTCCACAAGGCCTTCTTGGAGAAGTACTTTCCGGCAAAGAAGGCCAATAACTTGAAGAAGACCATTAGCAACATAGAGCAAGAAGCCGATGAGACTCTTTATGAGTACTACGAGAGGTTTGCTAGGCTAAGGTCAAGCTGTCCATTCTATGGGTATTCTACCCAAGACTTGGTGTTGTACTTGTACAACGGTTTGCTAGACAACAAACGGAAAATCAAAGATGCGGCTTTTGACGGTAACATTCTTAACTCTACACTTGAACTTGCAATGAGAAAAATTTAGGAAATGGCAGAGGGAACAACAAACTTTAGTAGAACTACTACCAAAAGAGGGGTGCATGTTGTAACACCCCAAATTCATAGGACTCGGGATGCTACGGCATAGGACCTCACAATGGGTCCTGACCCTAGCCTCACAACAAGTTCACTAGATCTTATAACAAGGAACAAATAAATATAAACCAACATCGATAAAACCCAAAAGATCATAAATCAAAATACATACAAAACTCACAGCCGAGTATCAAAACTATACAAAACATATATCTATACATGCACAACCCCATAACCCATCCTACATGTACGGAAACCCTCGGTTGATCAATCCTTCTAGATCACTCTACAGTCCTACTATCATGCAAAAACATCTACAACACGGTATAAATCGTTAGCTACAATTCAAATAAAAGATTAATACATAAGCACATGCACACAATAGAAATACAATAAAAACCAAGCATGCTATCACATATTTCCCATTTTATTATCTTTATAACATCATGCACTCATAACCAATTTATGGTTGTGACTCAAGAAGTCTACGTCTCTCGCCTCTGTTCCTTTTACCGTCTAGAGTGGTATGACGTACCTCCCGTATACCATATGGAGTGGTGCAATACCCTTCCCGTATACCAGGACTGCCCTAGTCCTAGAGTACGACTCATCTTCCTCGGGAATACTGATCAAGATGTCACCATCCATTACAACTGGGCCAATCATATGTCGGTAATAATCAATATATCACACGCTATAAAGCATATAACAACCACCACTCATGCATACATCCAATACATGAAGGCATCTAAGTAAGTCCTATGGACTTATTTGTATCCGAATAACCTCAACTATTGATCAACTCTCAATTTCCCGCAGGAATATACACCGCCTGATAAACATGGCATACATAAATCATCATTAGAACAGATGGTAGAGGACTCGACTTCTAGCCTCAAAGAACCTCAAGGATCATAAGCATCGTAATCAACCTCGATAATCTTATCAAAACCTCAATGCCTCTCAAGGCAAACAACTACACCACAATACCATCATCAATCTCAACACAAATCTAGCCTAGCATGCTTCTAAACACAAAGCCAAAAAACAAGAGGAAGAATAAGCTTACCAATGACTTGGTAAGTTCTGAGGCAAGACGCGGGCACGGACAAGAGAATGCGCGGGCGCGGTGACAAGTTCCCAGACACCGCGACTAGGGACAACGCAGGTGCGAGGGCGGCGACATGCCTAAAGGTGCAGGGGCGGCACAAGTAATGCGCGGGTGCAGTTTCTCCAATAGAGCATAACTCTACATGCTCTTCGATAGATTTCTCGATCGATCCACTCAAACCACCTCAAAACACACCAAGGCAAACCCTATCATTCTCAACATATACACCACAACTTTGACAAGTTACCAATCTCGCAAGAACATCCTTGTTAAATCCAAACAAGGAAGGAGAAGAAGAAGGAAGGAAGAAACGAAGGCTCACCACTCTCCTCTAATGGCAGAAGGAAGTCTTGATGATTGCTAGCTTGCCACAACATACATAATCACACCATCCTTGTCATCAAAATCATCATCATCTTTAAACTTCAATTGGAAGATGATCCAAAGAAGAAATCATGAAAGAGAAGAAGAGAAAGAAAGAGAAGCAAGGTGAACAGGAGAAAGAAGAAGAAAGGAAGTCTTTTCCAAACCCTCAGACGAAGGAAAGAAGAAGCTTAAGTAGGAAGAAAGAAAAAAGGAAGTCGGCTAAAAAAGGTGGCCAATCATTGCTATGCCGCGACCGCTGCCCGACATAGCCGCACCCACGGTGGCGCGACTGTAGACGAGGTAAAACGCGGTCGCGGGATCATCTAAGGAACATGGTTGTTACATCAAATCCTCCTAAAAACAAGTTTCATCCCAAAATTTGAATAATCTGAGATCCTCTCGATCCCAAACATCGGGGTAAACACACTCCATCTCGTGGAGGTACAAATATCTCAAGCAATCTATAATCTCATCTCGTGCTAGCACACCAAGATCTAATAAGATCACACAACACAATCTAGCACGAAAAGCAAATATCACATAAGCATGTACTCACCAAGATAAAGTTAAAGCTTGTCAGTCAATCATACACATGTAGTTATCTTTGCATAGAACTTGGGATAGTTCCTCCTGATACTATCCTCTGTCTCCCACGTAGCCTTATCAACTCCCCATTTGGACCATTGTATCCTCATCATCGGAATGTCCTTCGAGCGCAATCATCTCAAACTCCGCTTTAAGACTGCCACTAGATGCTCAACAAACGTGTGGTCTGACTCAACCACCAAGTCCTCATAATTGATAAATGTGTCTCGGATCTAGTATATACTCCCTCAGTTGAGACACTTGAAAATCCGGGTGAACACCCTCTAATCTGGGTGGCAACACAAGTCGGTATGCCACATCTCTAACTCGTTCTAGAATCTCAAAAGGTTCGACATATCGGGGACTCAACTTCCCATTTATGCCGAAACGTCTGACGCCTCGCATTGGGCACACCCTCAACCAGACATGAGCTCCAACTCTAAACTCTAGAGGCCGATGCCTCTTATCTACATACAATTCTAGCGGCTCTACGTAGCCAACATTTTCTCTCTAATCAATGCCACTCGGGCAATATCGTCTTGTATCTTCTTAAGAGCTATAACACTATCACTGCTTGGCTCATCCCATCATAGAGGTGTACGACAACTCCGTCCATACAATGCCTCATAAGGATCCATCCTGATCAACGCATGCCAACTATTGTTGTACGAAAACTCAACAACGGAAGGTGATTTGACCACACCTGTCCCCAGTCCAACACATAGGCTCTCAACATATCCTCTATAGTATGTATCTTCCTCTCTAAATGGCCATCTAACAAAGGATGAAAAGCCGTCATGAAATGAAGGCTCATACCCAAGATGAAGCGTCTGTCCCTATCCAAGACAATGATTATCGGTACCCCATGGAGTCTCACTTCTTCCTAGTGAACTCCTCATCTAGCCGACTCACCGGCCACGTTTCCCTAATTGGGATAAAACATGCCTTCTTCGTCAGTCTATCTACTACAACCTAGATAGCATCGAAGCTCCTACTATGTTTCAAACCAGTAATAAAGTCCATGGAAATGTCATCCCACTTCCACTGCGGTACTAGCAGTGGATGGAGTTACCTTCCGGGTCTACAATGCTCGATTTTGACCTGCTAATAGGTTGCACACTAGGCTACAAATTTTGCCATGTTGGGCTTCAACCTACCCTACTAGAAAGAGCATCTCACATCTTGATACATCTTACTTGCACCTAGGTGCATTGAGTAAGGTGTGATGTGAGCAGCCTGTAAGATCCTCTGTCTAAACTCTTTGTGAGAGGGTACACAGACGCACTCGCGGTGTCTCATCACTCTATCAACACCTATGGTGAACAATAGATCCTTACCTCGAGACATCCTGTCTCAGATTTGTCTTAGTATCGGGCATGTCTCTTGCTTCTGTTGGATCTCTCACAACAGATCAGGTAGAACCTCTAAGGTAGACACCTGGTTGTCGGTATCAAGAAACCGAATATCTAACTCCAACCACGCTAGATCCCTCTGCAACTGAGGCTGAGCTGTCAATCTTGCTATCACCTTCTCTCAAGGTGTCTTTCTGCTAAGGGCGTCAGCACTACATTCACCTTCCCGGATGATACAAAATCTCAAGGTCAAAGTCATTGATCAACTCAAGCCCTCTCCTCTGGTAGTTATTCGATTCTTGTTAAGTGAATATATACTTCAAACTCTTATGGTGTATGAAGATTTGGCATGAAACTCCATACAAATAATGCAACCAAATCTTCAAGGCGTGTACCACTATGGCCAACTCTAGATCGTGAGTGAGGTATTTATCCTCATACGTCTTCAACTGTTTAGTTCCATAAGCAATGACGCTACCCCTCTACATCAAAACACATACCAAGCCTAGCTTGGATGCATCGCTGTAAACAACAAAATCATCAGTGACCTCTAGCTGTGCTAAGATAGGAGCAAAATTCAATATCCTCTTCAGCTCCTCGAAACTCCGAGTACACGGCTCGAACCATACAAAATGGGTAGTCTTCCTTAACAGGCTGGTAAGTGGGCGGGCGATCACCAAAATTCCTTCCACAAAACGGTGGTAATATCCAGCTAAGCCAAGGAAGCTGCACACTTCCTTGACATTCTATAGAGTCGTCCTTGCTGCTACTGACTCGGTCTTTTCCGGATCAACCTTGATCCCCTCGGCGGAAACTATGTGACCCAATAAGGCCACCTCAGGCATCCAAAATTTTCACTTATAGAACTTGGCGTAAAACTCTCTATCCTGCAAAACTCGCAATATTGTCCTCAAATGTCCTGCGTGTTCCTCTCTACTACGAGAGTACACCAAAATATCATCTATTAAGATCACCATTGATAACACGATTTATGACGTTAGTTTAGGCATCCATTTAGATAGTTTTTCCCGTTAATCATGCATGGTTTAGCATTAGTTCGTGACGATTTGCACTTAATTCATGTATGTTGTCGAGATAGACGTCTACACAGACTTTTGCATGTTTTGTAGGTGTTTTGGGAGCTTTTGGAGCTTAAACGATACATCTGGGGATCGTTCCTCATGATGACACATTTCCGGACTCATTAAGAAGCATGCTAGGAGCTAAGGAGAACACATAAGACCATGTTGGTGCATGCCTTGCACCAACTCATTGCTCAACGATCAAAAGAGGGCTGCAACACCAAAACCACGGTCCCTGGAACTTCCACGGCCGTGGAATTGGACCGTGATTCCCTCTGGACAGCTGGGATAGCTGTCCCACGATCTCCATAACTGACTCTTGCTCTTGGTGGAGGCTATAAGTACTCTTGCAGGCCGATTCTAAAGGGGGACATCACCACACACACCCTCACACACATTCTCTCATTGGATTGGAGCTACTCTTGGAGGAGAAGAAACACTCTCATTTTGGGGAAGAAGAAGAAGAACATTAGCTTCATAGTTTTCATAGTTTTTGAGTGGTTTTGAGTGAGTTTTGTTGAAGACATTTGCTAGAGTTGTAAGAAACCATTCGAACCTTCTTTTGAAGGGTTGTAAGTCCTTCTTGACTTTTATTCAGCTTGGTTTTCTCATCCTACTTGTTTCGTTCCTCTTTCATTCCATTCTTTTTCTATGGAAGCCATGAATGTATGCTTGTTGAGTTTGATTGTTGGCTAGATGGATGCGATTCTAGGGTAAGGGAAGGATGGTTATAGCTTGGAATATGATAGAATAGACTTAAATGTATCTTTGGATGATTTGCTTGCTCGTACTTAAGTGCTGTTAGAAATCATGGTTTGTTCTTATACAACCACGGGGGTGGTTCTTATGATTCGACCGTGATTTACCTCTGTTATGCTTGTATTGATAAATCTGCATGTTAGGATGTTAGATTATTTAAATCCTAGTGTTTGTTAAGCTTAATCTAGCCTAGGGTGACCTAATGCTAGCAATCTAAGTGCGGAAAGAGACATACCCGGTGATTTCCGATCTAAAGTACCAAAGATGATGAACTTTAGGTAGTAGTGAGCCTCATAAGCCGCTATTGGAATGAGTGTGCTAGGATTGATGTTTAGGACTTGCCTTCCCAAGACTTACCCGGTAAGGAGAGGTTAGATCCCTAGATAGCAATCCGGTTTGTGTAGATTTCCCAACCCTAGGTTCCTAGAGACCTACCCGGTAATAGGATCTTAGTTGCGGGATTAGTAGATCATGAGACCTACCCGGTGATTGGTTCCATTTGAGAAACACCCTTTCCCAACATACCATAGCTAGTCCAAAATTGATTAGAAGCTTGAGTCCAATGCCATAACCGGAATTCCTAACCCCTAGAATCCGCTTTTCTCTCTTTGATTACCTATTTCGTATTTGTGTTTGCTTATTTGTGTTGCTAGCTTAGTTGTTTGTCAACCTTGCATGATTTCTTATCCTCGATTGATCACCACAAACCAATCCAAAAACATTGAGATTTTCATTTCTTTATTTCTTTCTCTTTTCTTAGACTAGATCTTCACTATCCTTAGTCACTATTTGATTTAATCTCACCTTAGTCTTTGTGTTCGACCTCAGAATACTATCCTTACTACAAAACGACCCATACACTGTGGGTTCACTAGGAGTTAGGAAAAAATATATCGAGTTATAAATTTAAGACTTTTGCGTGCATACAATTCTAGCGTAACAAGTTTTTGGCGCCGTTGCCGGGGACTAGGTCTAGATTGAGTCATTTTTGTGATTGTTTATAGTGTAGGTCTTTCTTGTTGCTTTTGATCTTGTTTGGTTTGTGTCTTTGCATTTTCAGGACATCTCTCATTCTTTAGGTGCATGCGAAGATCTCGTGGCAAGGATTTAGCTCCATTCAATCCCGAACCGGAGAAAACCCTTAAAGCTAGATCTAAGAGCATTAAGAAGAAGAAGAAGGAGATGGCCGCAAGAGATCTTCAAGCTGAGTTAGATGAGGCTTTAGAACAAATTAGGTTGAGAGATGAACTCTTGGAGAAAGAGAGGAGACTTGCCAATGAGAGGCAAGAAGCAACTAGGAGGGAAATTGAAGAGATTAGGCAAGCTCTTGTACAAAGAGAGCTTAATCGTCAACAACCTCCTCCACCACCACCACCGCAGCCGGCGGTCAACATTCGGTTTGAGCCGATCATGATTGAAGAGCCACAAACATTAGGGCAACGTATGGATCCAGCCCAAAGAGTGCACCGTCCGGGTGTGAACTTAGGAGATCCCGTAGCCCATGATTACGAGCTCCGCCCTCAAGTGCTACAAATGATTTGGCACAATCAATTTGGGGAGATAGAAGGAGAGTCTCCTCATCAACACTTGATGAACTATGAGATATTGATGGAGACCCTAAGACCGCCTAGGTTGGAGAACAACAACCATAAGCTTAGGGCTTTTTCCTTCTCACTCAAGGATAAAGCCTTGGATTGGTACCAATCGATTCCACTAGGGCGTGTGAGTACTTGGGAGGAGATGACAACCGAGTTCTTGACTAAGTTCTTTCCACCTTCCAAGACAACCGAGCTAAGAGGGAAGATCAATGCCTTCGTGATGAAGGATAGACAAAGCCTATTTAAATCTTGGGAGAGGTTCAAGGACCTCCTCCTAGATTGTCCACACCATGGTATACCGAAGATAGAGCTTTTGGAGATATACTTCAAAGGGGTTGATGAGGATAGAGCCTTTGGACCTCCTCCTAGGTTTGGAACACCAAGGGTAATCATAAGCGATGGAGGAAAGCACTTCACCGATAGGAACTTTGGGACACTTTTGGCTAAGTATGGGGTGACTCATAAGGTGGCAACACCTTACCATCCCCAAACTAGTGGCCAAGTAGAGATCTCCAAACGGGAGATAAAGGGGATACTCGAGAAGACGGTTTCTAGAATGAGAAAAGATTGGGCTATGAAGCTCGATGATGCCTTGTGGGCTTATAGAACCGCTTTCAAGACACCAATTGGCACCACTCCCTACAAGCTAGTTTATGGCAAGTCTTTCCACCTTCCGGTGGAGATGGAGCATAGAGCCTATTGGGCTATAAGGTGGTTGAATTTTGACCTCAAGGAGGCCGGTGAGAAGAGGTTGCTAGACATGAACGCTCTTGAGTAGATCCGGTTGGATGCCTATGAAAACGCCCGGATCTACAAGGAAAAGACCAAGCGTTGGCATGACAAACGTCTCATCCCAAAGGAGTTGAGTGAAGGCAACCTTGTCCTCCTCTTCAACTCAAGGCTGCGGCTCTTCCCCGGAAAGCTAAAGTCAAGATGGACGGGTCCTTATGTGGTGAAGAAGATCTTTCCCCATGGAGCGGTTAAGATAGGAGGGGAGCATTGTGGAGATTTTAAGGTGAATGGGCACCGGTTGAAGAAGTATATCCCGGGAGCTTCGGTGGATATGATTGCCCCACTTCACCTTGAGTGAGACGTCCCCGAATTTTCTCAAGCTAATGACCTAAAAGAAGCGCTTAATGGGAGGTATCCCATTGGTAGACATCTTTACCTTTTGGCTTTTGTTTTGGTTTTCATTTTTCCATTTTTGTGTATTTTTTGTGTGTGTTTGGTGTTTGTGTTCTTGAACCTAAGTAGCATTGGAAGCCTTGCATGGCATGAGGATGATGATGGTGATCCCGCATCAAACGTGGGTGGAGCGAACGTGGGACTTGGACGGCTAGCGGTGCCTAGCGCGGTTCTCGACGCCATAATGAACATCTAGAGCTCTCTACCACCTTTGATTGATCATCCACCATCAATCCACTTGAGTGAACCCACATACCGAAGCAATCAATTTTACATTGTGAGGACCCTCTTTCACTCTTCTTTACTTCATTTACACATTGGGGACAATGTGTTTCTAAGTATGGGGTGGGGTTTTCATGATCACTTGCATGATTAGCATCTAGGATAGTTTAATGTTTTCACATGTTTCATTATGTTTTGCATTGTACATACACATTTTGAAAATTCCAAAAAAAATCAGAAATTTTAAAAAATTTTAGTGCTTCTAAGTTTGGGTATGACCCTTATGATGAGATTGTCTTGTGAATTGGCTATGGATGGCCTTATGCGTTGAATAGATGTATGCATATGTGGACTCGAATTACTTATCTTGAATGGAACCAATCACCGGGTAGGTCTCATGATCCACTAATCCCGCAACTAAGATCCTATTACCGGGTAAGTCTCTAGGAACAGGGTTGGGAAATCTACACAAACCGGATTGCTATGTAGGGATCTAACCTCTCCTTACCGGGTAAGTCTCGGGAAGGCAAGTCCTAAACATCAATCCTAGCACATAAAATCCAATAGCAGCTTAGGAAGCTCACTATTACCTAGAGTTCATCATCTTTGGTACTTAAGATCGGAAATGACCGGGTAGGTCTCTTTCCCCACTTAGATTGCTAGCATTAGGTCACCCTAGGCTAGATTAAGCTTAACAAACAATAGGATTTCAACAATCTAACATCCTAACAAGAAGATTTATCAATACAAGCATAACACAGGTAAACCACGGTCAGTTCATAAGAACCACGGCCGTGGTTGTATAAGAACAAACCGTGATTTCTAACAGCACTTAAGTACGAGCAAGCAAATCATCCAAATATACATTTAAGTCTATTCTATCATAGTCCAAGCTATAACCATCCTTCCCTTACCCTAGAATCGCATCCATTTAGCCAACAACATGCATCTTAACAATCAAACTCAACAAGCATACATTCATGGCTTCTATAGCAAAAGAATGGAATGAAAGAGGAACATAACAAGTAGGGTGAGAAAACCAAGCTGAATAAAAGTCAAGAAGGACTTACAACCCTTCAAAAGAAGGTTCGAATCGTTTCTTACAACTCTAGCAAATGTCTTCAACAAAACTCACTCAAAACCACTAAAAAACGATGAAAACTATGAAGTTATTGTTCTTCTTCCCCAAAATGAGAGTGTTTCTTCTCCTCCAAGAGTAGCTCCAATCCAATGAGAGAATGTGTGTGAGGGTGTGTGTGGTGAGGTCCCCCTTTAGAATCAGCCAGGAAGAGTACTTATAGCCTCCACCAAGAGCAAGAGTCGGTTATGGAGATCGTGGGACAGCTGTCCCAGCTGTCCAGAGGGAATCACGATCCAATTCCAACACCGTGGAAGTGCCAGGGACCGTGGTTTTGGTGTTTAAGCCCTCTTTTGATCGTTGAGCAATGAGTTGGTGCAAGGCATGCACCAACATGGTCCTATGTGTTCTTCTTAGCTCCTAAATTAAAGGGGGATCTCCATAACCGACTCTTGCTCTTGGTGGAGGCTATAAGTACTCTTGCAGGCTGGTTCTAAAGGGGGACCTCACCATACACACCCTCACACACATTCTCTCATTGGATTAGAGCTACTCTTGGAGTAGAAGAAACACTCTCATTTTGGGGAAGAAGAAGAAGAACATTAACTTCATAGTTTTTGAGTGGTTTTGAGTGAGGTTTGTTGAAGACAGTTGCTAGAGTTGGAAGAAACGATTCGAACCTTCTTTTGAAGGATTGTAAGTCCTTCTTGACTTTTATTCAGCTTGGTTTTCTCATCCTACTTGTTTCGTTTCTCTTTCATTCCATTCTTTTGCTATGGAAGCCATAAATGTATGCTTGTTGAGTTTGATTGTTAAGATGCATGTTGTTGGCTAGATGGATGCGATTCTAGGGTAAGGGAAGGATGGTTATAGCTTGGACTATGATAGAATAGACTTAAATGTATCTTTGGATGATTTGCTTGCTCGTACTTAAGTGCTGTTAGAAATCACGGTTTGTTCTTATACAACCACGGCCGTGGTTCTTGTGATCTGACCGTGGTTTACCTCTGTTATGCTTGTATTGATAAATCTGCATGTTAGGATGTTAGATTGTTTAAATCCTAGTGTTTGTTAAGCTTAATCTAGCCTAGGGTGACCTAATGCTAGCAATCTAAGTGCGGAAAGAGACCTACCCGGTGATTTCTGATCTAAAGTACCAAAGATGATGAACTCTAGGTAGTAGTGAGGCTCATAAGCCGCTATTGGATTGAGTGTGCTAGGATTGATGTTTAGGACTAGCCTTCCCAAGACTTACCCGGTAAGGAGAGGTTAGATCCCTAGATAGCAATCCGGTTTGTGTAGATTTCCCAACCCTAGGTTCCTAGAGACCTACCCGGTAATAGGATCTTAGTTGCGGGATTAGTAGATCATGAGACCTACCCGGTGATTGGTTCCATTTGAGAAACACCCTTTCCCAACATACCATAGCTAGTCCAAAATTGATTAGAAGCTTGAGTCCAATGCCATAACCGGAATTCCTAACCCCTAGAATCCTCTTTTCTCTCTTTGATTACCTATTTCATATTTGTGTTTGCTTATTTGTGTTGCTAGCTTAGTTGTTTGTCAACCTTGCATGATTTGTGATCCTCGATTGATCACCACAAACCAATCCAAAAACATTGATATTTTCATTTCTTTATTCCTTTCTCTTTTCTTAGACTAGATCTTCACTATCCTTAGTCACTATTTGATTTAATCTCACCTTAGTCTTTGTGTTCGACCTCAGAATACTATCCTTACTACAAAACGACCCATACACTGTGGGTTCACTAGGAGTTAGGAAAAAATATATCGAGTTATAAATTTAAGACTTTTGCGTGCATACAATTCTAGCGTAACAAGTTTTTGGCGCCGTTGCCGGGGACTAGGTCTAGATTGAGTCATTTTTGTGATTGTTTATAGTGTAGGTCTTTCTTGTTGCTTTTGATCTTGTTTGGTTTGTGTATTTGCATTTTCAGGACATCTCTCATTCTTTAGGTGCATGCGAAGATCTCGTGGCAAGGATTTAGCTCCATTCGATCCCGAACCGGAGAAAACCCTTAAAGCTAGATCTAAGAGCATTAAGAAGAAGAAGAAGGAGATGGCCGCAAGAGATCTTCAAGCTGAGTTAGATGAGGCTTTAGAGCAAATTAGGTTGAGAGATGAACTCTTGGAGAATGAGAGGAGACTTGCCAATGAGAGGCAAGAAGCAACTAGGAGGGAAATTGAAGAGATTAGGCAAGCTCTTGTACAAAGAGAGCTTAATCATCAACAACCTCCTCCACCACCACCACCGCAGCCGGCGGTCAATATTCGGTTTGAGCCGATCATGATTGAAGAGCCACAAATGTTAGGGCAACGTATGGATCCAGCCCAAAGAGTGCACCGTCCGGGTGTGAACTTAGGAGATCCCGTAGCCCATGATTACGAGCTCCACCCTCAAGTGCTACAAATGATCTGGCACAATCAATTTGGAGGGATAGAAGGAGAGTCTCCTCATCAACACTTGATGAACTATGAGATATTGATGGAGACCCTAAAACCGCCTAGGTTGGAGAACAACAACCATAAGCTTAGGGCTTTTTCCTTCTCACTCAAGGATAAAGCCTTGGCTTGGTACCAATCGATTCTACTAGGGCGTGTGAGTACTTGGGAGGAGATGACAACCGAGTTCTTGACTAAGTTCTTTCCACCTTCCAAGACAACCGAGCTAAGAGGGAAGATCAATGCCTTCGTGATGAAGGATATACAAAGCCTATTCAAATCTTTGGAGAGGTTCAAGGACCTCCTCCTATATTTGTCCACGCCATGGTATACCGAAGATAGAGCTTTTGGAGATATACTTCAAGGGGCTTGATGAGGATAGCCAATTCAAGCTTCAATCGCTTTCCGGTGGAACATTTATGGAGAAGAATGTGGATGAGGCTTGCGAGTTTGTAGAGAAGCAAGCCTTGGTGATAGAGAAGTACTTCCATAGGAAGAGTGATGGGAGAAAACCGGGAGTTTATGAAGTGAGTGAAGTCACCATGAGCAACTACAAGCTCGATGCAATCAACAATGAGCTTAAGTCTTTGAGGGAGTTGTGTGCTACGACTTTGAAGAATCAAGCAAGCCCTCAAGTGCAATTGCAAGCAAACTTGTCTTCCAAGGAGGATGATGTGAACTACATGGGAAGGGGTAATTACAACAACTATCAAGGCCCAAGGAACTTCAACAACAACAACCACCCATTCAACAATTACCGGCCTAATCACAACCATCCCGGGTTTTCCTATTCTAACCCGGATGGAGCCTTGAACCCTCCCGCTTCCACAAGCGCATCACCACCACTTAAAGCTTCACAAGAGCCTCCACCCGGATTTACTCAACCTCCAAAGGATAGAATCGAGATGATGTTTGAGAAATTGCTTGGATGGTTGAGTGGTCTTGAGAGCACGGTGACTTCTATTTCTAAGGCTCAAAAGGTGCTAGAAGCACAAGTGTTCCAAAAGGCGGGTGAAGCTCATAGAGATCCGGGAAAGCTTCCCGGAAGGACCGAAGATAACCCAAGAGGCCAAGTGTTGGCCATTACAACAAGGAGTGGGCTGAGCTTGAAGGATCCCTTACCTAAAGGGAATGACAAGGGAAAACAAGTAGTGATGGAGGAAGAGCCATTGCAAGAAGATGGAGGCAAGAGCAAGGATGATGAGCCAACATATGTGGCACCACCTCCATACAAGCCACCACTACCGTTCCCACAATCACGAGCAAGAGTTCGTTTGGACAAACACTTCGGTAAATTCCTTGAACTTATGTCTAATTTGCATATTAACATTCCGTTCATGGATGCTATTCTAGGTATGCTGGCCTATGGAAAATTTTTGAAGGAAATACTCTCCAACAAGAGGAGGTTGGAGGAGTATGGAGAAGTGATGATGACAAAGAGATCTTCCGAGTTGATCCAAACTATGAAAGAGGAGATGCCTCATAAGCTAAGAGATGCGGGATCTTTTTGTGTGCCAATTGGGGTTGGAGAAGTGAAGGATGAAGCCCTATGCGATCTCGGAGCAAGTGTAAGCATTATCCCGCTTGCACTTTGCAACAAGGTCGGGCTAGGAGAGCCAAATCCGGTCAAGATGACCCTCTATATGGCGGACCATTCCATCACTCACCCCGTAGGGATCTTAAAGGACATACCGGTTCAACTTGGGAAGTTCTATGTGCCAATAGACTTCATTGTTTTGGACATCCCGGCGGACTATCCGGTTCCTATCATTTTAGGAAGGCCAAGCTTCATCCGGATGCTTGGTAGATTGTAAGAATGGAATCCTCTCCTTCAACATAGGAGAGGAAAATATCAAGTTCAAGCTATCCACAATGATAATGGGGCCAGCCCTTGGTGAAGATGTGTTCAACATTGTCGAGCAAGAAGAATGTAGAGAAGTTGTGAGCTCGATCTTGATCAAGGACCCCTTGGAGAAGGTTCTTAGCTTAAGTTTGATGGAGGAAGGAGTTGAAGATGATTGTAATGAAGAAATCAAGGCCTTAGATGCATTGGAAAAGGAGACAAGTGCTGAAATTGAAGTGCACGAAGTCATGCTGAATCACTGTAGGAATCACGGTCTGTCACCAAGAACCACGGCCGTGGACTTACCCGTGGAACTCTCTGGAATGCTCTAAAGTGCCAGCTTCTCAGATTCCACGCCCGGGGTTTTGCCAGAGACCGTGATTTTGCCCGTGGTTTCTCCAGAAAGTGCCTTAGTTGTTGATCAAGCTTCAAGGAGTATTGGAGAGCCTTCCATAGCTTTGGAATCATCTCAACCTACATTGTATAGAGCGTCTCCAATCGATAAAGGTCCTCCTAAACTTGAACTTAAACCCCTCCCCTCTCATCTTAAGTATGCTTTTCTTGGTGAAAACTCTACTTATCCGGTGATTGTTAATGCATGCTTGAATGATGATGAGTTGAATAGGTTGTTACATGAGTTGAGATTGCATAGGAGAGATATAGGCTATACCATTGACAACTTAGTTGGCATTAAACCTTCCTTGTGCATGCATAAAATTTTGACGGAAGATAATTATAAACCTTCAATTGAACCTCAAAGGAGACTAAACCCTATCATGAAAGAAGTAGTAAAGAAAGAGATCCTTAAATTGATAGATGCGGGAATCATTTTCCCAATTTCGGATAGTAAATGGGTTAGTCCCGTGCATGTGGTTCCTAAGAAGGGTGGGATGACCGTAGTGACTAATGAGAATAATGAACTAATCCCTACTAGGACAGTTACGGGATGGAGGATGTGTATAGACTATAGGAAACTAAATGTGGCCTCTAGGAAAGATCACTTCCCTCTTCCTTTCATCGACCAAATGCTAGAGAGATTAGCTCAACATTCACACTTTTGCTACTTAGATGGTTTTAGTGGATTCTTCCAAATCCCTATCCACCCCGATGACCAAGAGAAAACTACATTCACATGTCCTTGGGGTACATTTGCATATAGGAGAATGCCATTTGGGTTGTGTAATGCACCCGCCACCTTTCAAAGGTGTATGATGGCCATATTTTCTGAATATATTGAAAACATCATGGAAGTGTTTATGGATGATTTCTCTGTTTATGGATCTCCATTTGATGATTGTTTAGCTAACTTGTCTTTGGTGCTAAAGAGATGTAAGGAGACTAATCTTGTCTTGAATTGGGAGCAATGCCACTTCATGGTAAGTGAGGGCATTGTGTTGGGACACTTGGTGTCCAACCAAGGCATTGAGGTTGGTATGGCTAAGATAGCAACAATAGAGAAGTTGCCACCACCTACCTCGGTGAAGGGGGTAAGGAGTTTCTTAGGGCATGCCGGTTTTTACCGGAGATTCATAAAAGATTTCTCTAAAATTTCTAAGCCTTTTACTAACCTACTAATGAAAGATGTTGAGTTTGTTTTCTCCAAGGATTGCCTTGAGGCTTTTTGTAGGTTGAAAAATGCTTTGATCTCCGCACCTATCATGCAACCTCCGGATTGGAGTCTACCGTTTGAGATCATGTGTGACGCGAGTGATGTGGCCGTTGGAGCTGTTTTGGGACAAAGGAAAGATGGGCTTACACATGCCATCTATTATGCTAGCAAGACGCTAGATGATGCCCAACTCAATTATGCTACCACCGAGAAGGAGTTGCTAGCGGTTGTGTATGCATTTGAGAAGTTCCGCTCGTATCTTGTTAGAGCGAAGGTCATTGTGTATACGAATCATGCTGCGATCCATTATCTCCTTTCAAAGAAGGATGCCAAACCTCGTTTGATTCGGTGGATCCTTCTTCTCCAAGAGTTTGATTTGGAGATCCGGGACAAAAAGGGGTCCGAAAATTCTGTGGCAGACCACCTTAGTAGGCTACCACCATTGGAGCTTGAGAGAGATGACATCCCGATTGATGACTCATTCCGGGATGAGCAATTGCAATTGATGGAGGAATGCTTGCTTCAAGTGACTAGAGGGGGTGAGCCATGGTATGCGGCTATAGTGAACTATCTCGTTTGTGAAGAGGTGCCACCCGGCTTGTCCTATGCCCAAAGGAAAACGTTCTTCAAGGATGTGAGGCGTTACTATTGGAGTGAACCGCTCTTGTTTAAGAGAGGGCCGGATGGGGTCTTTAGGAGATCCATACTGGAGGATGAGGTGGAGAGTGTGATCCGCCATTGTCATTCCTTGCCATGTGGAGGCCATGCTAGCTCACACAAGACGTGTGCAAAGGTGTTGCAATCCGGGTTTTATTTACCAAGTTTGTTCAAGGATGTGCGGAATTTTGTGGTAGCTTGTGATGCTTGCCAAAGGACGGGCAACATCTCAAGAAGGAATGAGATGCCCTTGAACAACATACAAGAGGTGGAGATATTTGATGTTTGGGGTGTGAACTTCATGGGGCCATTCCCCTCTTCATGTGGCAACCTCTACATCCTATTGGCGGTGGACTATGTGTCGAGATGGGTAGAAGCAATCGCGTCTCCCAAAAATGATGCCAAGGTTGTGGTGCGGTTCTTCAACCGAATGATCTTCCATAGGTTTGGAACACCAAGGGTGATCATAAGCGATGGAGGAAAGCACTTCACCAATAGGAACTTTGGTACACTTTTGGCTAAGTATGGGGTGACTCATAAGGTGACAACACCTTACCATTCCCAAACTAGTGGCCAAGTGGAGATCTCCAACCGGGGGATAAAGGGGATACTCGAGAAGACGGTTTCTAGAACGAGAAAGGATTGGGCTATGAAGCTCGATGATGCCTTGTGGGCTTATAGAACCGCTTTCAAGACACCAATTATTACCACTCCCTACAAGCTAGTTTATGGAAAGTCTTGCCACCTTCCGGTGGAAATGGAGCATAGAGCCTATTGGGCTATAAGGTGGCTAAATTTTGACCTCAAGGAGGCCGGTGAGAAGAGGTTGCTAGACATGAACGCTCTTGAGGAGATCCGGTTGGATGCCTATGAAAACGCCCGGATCTATAAGGAAAGGACCAAGCGTTGGCATGACAAACGTCTCATCCCAAAGGAGTTGAGTGAAGGCAACCTTGTCCTCCTCTTCAACTCAAGGTTGCGGCTCTTCCCCGGAAAGCTAAAGTCAAGATGGACGGGTCCTTATGTGGTGAAGAAGATCTTTCTCCATGGAGCGGTTGAGATAGGAGGGGAGCATTGTGGAGAATTTAAGGTGAATGGGAACCGGTTGAAGAAGTATATCCCGGGAGCTCCGGTTGATATGATTGCCCCACTTCACTTTGAGTGAGACGTCCCCGAATTTGCTCAAGCTAATGACCTTAAAGAAGCGCTTAATGGGAGGTAATCCATTGGTAGACATCTTTACCTTTTCGCTTTTGTTTTGGTTTTTATTTTTCCGTTTTTGTGTGTTTTTTGTTTGTTTGGTGTTTGTGTTCTTGAACCTAAGTAGCATTAGAAGCCTTGCATGGCATGAGGATGATGATGGTGATCCCGCATCAAACGTGGGTGGAGCGAACGTGAGACTTGGACGGCTAGCGGTGCCTAGCGCGGGTCTCGACGCCATAATGAACATCTAGAGCTCTCTACCACCTTTGATTGATCATCCACCATCAATCCACTTGAGTGAACCCAAATACCGAAGCAATCAATTTTACATTGTGAGAACCCTCTTTCACTCTTCTTTACTTCATTTACACATTGGGGACAATGTGTTTTTAAGTATGGGGTGGGGTTTTCATGATTGCTTGCATGATTAGCATCTAGGATAGTTTAATGTTGTCACATGTTTCATTATGTTTTGCATTGTACATACACATTTCGAAAATTCCAAAAAAATCAAGAAAATTTAAAAAATTTTAGTGCTTCTAAGTTTGGGTATGACCCTTATGATGAGATTGTCTTGTGAATTGGCTATGGATGGCCTTATGTGTTGAATAGATGTATGCATATGTGGACTTGAATTACTTATCTTGAATCCTATGTATGGATTGTAATCATGATGTTTGCCTTGATTGGATTGAGGATTGATAGTCGAAATTACATGCTAGTTCTTGCACATCATTTAGGAGTGATTAAGGCAATTCATCTTTCTCTACTTCTCATCTTGATCATGTTGTTTGAGCACCTTAATTGATATAAAAATTTGACCTCTTTTGACCCATCCGGGAATAGGAGCATGCTAGTGTGTTGAGTGTATGAAAAGAAAGTGTGGGGTGAAGTTGTTGATGAATGAATGTGGTGAATGAAGTGATAAATTTGTTGTGAAAAGTGTAGAAAAAAATATAGGTTTGGGGACTTTGGTTTTGATGACGAGTAACTCGGCACCATTCACATAATCGGGTGTTTGTGCCTTGCCAAAGTCGGATAAACCGAATGTCCTAACGAGCCATGATATGTGTGCCCGGTGTGAGGCACCTCGGAAAAATCCCGAGGTCCACTAATCACCAAGGTTTCCGCTGTTGTACACCAATGCCATTGCCTCAAAAATAAAAGGAAAAGAAAGTGAAAAAGAAATGAAAACAAAGAAAAGACGGAGAAAATATACACTTGTGGTGAAGTTGATCAAAAACGAAATTATGGAGTTAGTTCCTTTCCCGGATTAGCATCACATGACTTAAAAATTCCCACATATTCACAACGTTTCTTGGCCTCTTCCTTCCTAAGACCTTGTAACCTATTTGCATGTGTTTAAGACTTAGTGATCTAGATTGGATATTCTCATGATCATCTTGACTTCTTCATTTTCACCTTGCGTGCATGCTTTTGAGTTAAGTATAATTGTCTTTCCATGCCTTCATTCATTTGATGCATGATTGCTTATCCATTTGCCATAAAACATGACTATGAAGGTAATCCAATATTAGAAGCACAATTCCAAAAGATTTTGTTGTTTTTTTTGCATTCATAAATCATGTCATCTATTAGTCTATAGTTGGGTCTTGCTCGGGGGCGAGCAAACCTTAAGTATGGGGTATTTTGATAACACAATTTATGACGTTAGTTTAGGCATCCATTTAGATAGTTTTTCCCGTTAATCATGCATGGTTTAGCATTAGTTCGTGACGATTTGCACTTAATTCATGTATGTTGTCGAGATAGACATCTACACGGACTTTTGCATATTTTGTAGGTGTTTTGGGAGCTTTTAGAGCTTAATCGATACATCCGGGGATCGTTCCTCGTGATGACACATTTCCGGACTCATTAAGAAGCATGCTAGGAGCTAAGGAGAACACATAGGACCATGTTGGTGCATGCCTTGCACCAACTCATTGCTCAACGATCAAAAGAGGGCTGAAACACCAAAACCACGGTCCCTGGCACTTCCACGGCCGTAGAATTGGACCGTGATTCCCTCTGGACAGCTGGGACAACTGTCCCACGATCTCCATAACCGACTCTTGCTCTTGGTGGAGGCTATAAGTACTCTTGCAGGCTTATTCTAAAGGGGGGCCGGACCTCACCACACACACCCTGACACACATTCTCTCATTGGATTGGAGCTACTCTTGGAGGAGAAGAAGCACTCTCATTTTGGGGAAGAAGAAGAAGAACATTAGCTTCATAGTTTTCATAGTTTTTGAGTGGTTTTGAGTGAGTTTTGTTGAAGACATTTGCTATAGTTGTAAGAAACGATTCGAACCTTCTTTTGAAGGGTTGTAAGTCCTTCTTGACTTTTATTCAGCTTGGTTTTCTCATCCTACTTGTTTCATTTCTCTTTCATTCCATTCTTTTGCTATGGAAGCCATGAACGTAAACTTATTGAGTTTGATTGTTAAGATGCATGTTATTGGCTAAATGGATGCGATTCTAGGGTAAGGGAAGGATGGTTATAGCTTCGACTATGATAGAATAGACTTAAATGTATCTTTGGATGATTTGCTTGCTCGTACTTAAGTGCTGTTAGAAATCACGGTTTGTTCTTATACAACCACGGCCGTGGTTCTTATGATCTGTCCGTGGTTTACCTCTGTTATGCTTGTATTGATAAATCTGCATCTTAGGATGTTAGATTGTTTAAATCCTAGTGTTTGTTAAGCTTAATCTAGCCTAGGGTGACCTAATGCTAGCAATCTAAGTGAGGAAAGAGACCTACCCGGTGATTTCCGATCTTAAGTACCAAAGATGATGAACTCTAGGTAGTAGCGAGCCTCATAAGCATCTATTAGATTGAGTGTGCTAGGATTGATGTTTAGGACTTGCCTTCCCGAGACTTACCCTGTAAGGAGAGGTTAGATCCCTAGATAGCAATCCGGTTTGTGTAGATTTCCCAACCCTAGGTTCCTAGAGACCTACCCGGTAATAGGATCTTTGTTGCGGGATTAGTAGATCATGAGACCTACCCGGTGATTGGTTCCATTTGAGAAAAACCCTTTCCCAACATACCATAGCTAGTCCAAAATTGATTAGAAGCTTGAGTCCAATGCTATAACCGGAATTCCTAACCCCTAGAATCCGCTTTTCTCTCTTTGATTACCTATTTCGTGTTTGTGTTTGCTTATTTGTGTTGCTAGCTTAGTTGTTTGTCAACCTTGCATGATTTGTGATCCTCGATTGATCACCACAAACCAATCCAAAAATATTGAGATTTTCATTTCTTTTATTTCTTTCTCTTTTCTTAGACTAGATCTTCACTATCCTTAGTCACTATTTGATTTAATCTCACCTTAGTCTTTGTGTTTGACCTCGGAATACTATCCTTACTACAAAACGACATATACACTGTGGGTTCGCTAGGAGTTAGGAAAAAATATATCGAGTTATAAATTTAAGACTTTTGCGTGCTTACAATTCTGGTGTAACAACCACAAACTGATCCAAGAAGTCGACGATGATGCCATTCATCCACCCCATAAAGACGGCGGACGCATTTGTGAGCCCGAATGGCATTGCTACAAACTCGTAGTGCCATACCGAGTCTGAAATGCCATCTTGGACACATCCTGCTCTGTCACTCTCAACTGGTGGTACACAGACCTCAAATATATACAAGAGATCACAATAGCTCCATATAGCTGATCGATCAAGTCGTTAATACGGGGTAGCGGGTACTTGTTATTGATGGTCACAATGTTTGGTTCTTGGTAATCGATCCATAACCTCATCGATTCGTCCTTCTTCTACACAAAAAGTACCGGCAAGCCCCATGGGGAAATGCTAGGGCGTATGAAGCCCTTCTCTACTAACTCCTCGAGTTGCCTCTTCAGCTTCAACAACTTGATAGGCATCATATGTTATGGTGCCTTCGAGATCGGTATCGTCCCGGGCTCTAACTCGATGCCAAAATCCACGTTCCTCTATAGCGGTAAGCTGGATGGCTCGTCGATAAACTCGCACACGACGTGAATATCCTCTAATGCCGGACTCTCACCTTCCTTCATGGCGTAACGCCAGAAAGCCTCACATCCCTTTCCAACAAGTCTCGCAACTCGAATTACGGTGATGACGGTACCGGTCTTTTTGAGGTCCCAATCTCTATCTGACCTGCCTCGGTAATCCGCCTACCGATATCTAAAACCGCACCATGTCGGTCCATCCAATCCATCCCAAAAATTACTTCTTCATGTACTAAGTACATGACAAAGAAGTCTACAAGCCAATCACGATTTCCCAAACAAATGGGAAAATCGTGTATCTCGTGGGTACCTCTAACCCTACCTGCATCGGGTAACCCTATAAAAAAGGGTATCCCCTCTACCGTATCTAAGGCAGACGCTCAACGCATGCATCAAAAATAAATTAGTGCATAACACCCGCATCAAAAAGTACTCTAACAAGTAAACCATTATACCTGAATGGTACCTGTAGTAGCTGGGGTTGCCGGCTCCTCAACGCTCCTCAACTTAAAAACTCGGCCTTGTGCACCTCTAGAATCAGTGGTGCCACCACCATAACCTTTGCCTCTACTCGGTCTTGGTACGGAACCTTGAGTAGACGGATGAATTGGGACCCGTCGTTGTCCTCGTGTCTTATACCAAGGCAGTCTCTTCCCACCTCTTGTTGCACTAGCAGGGGAAGAACCCTACTGCAAAGAAGCCTTGCCCTATCGGAAAAAAGCAGATTGATGTCTTGGCTTGCCACAAGAGTAGCAAGTCATTGGTGCCCTCGGGCAATCAGGTCGAATATGTCCAGGACTACCATAGTTGAAACATAGTCACCTCCTCTTAGATGTTTGTGCGGAGGATGGGTTACTTGAGCGTCCTTGAGTCTGACTCTGCCCGTACCTAGATGCTCCCACTCCAACACTGGTCTTCCTTGTCCTTTGTCTTTTCTCAGACCCTCCGGTCTGAGCAGCCCTCCAGTGGCCGGAACTATCTCTCTCATACGCTGAGGCTCGATCCCGATAGTGTGTCACAAAGTCACAACGAAAACCCTCCACATAGGCACGGGTACTCTCTATTAGTCTGCGGGAGAACAAATATACGTGATGGTCCTCTGGGCTTGCATTTGGACCCAACAATGCCAACTCTACAAAGTCCTGTAGCTTCCCCCTCCGCAGTGTGGCAGGGCAAAAACGCTCTCTGATGAGACTCCTCATCTGATCATATCCCGTGACACAACCACAGATGGTCCTCCACCAATACCGTGCCAGATCCCGAAACAGAGTCTGAACTAACTCCACGCCCCTATCCGCGGGGCATTTGATCGACTCTAACATTGAGTCTACATGGCCAATCTAGTGCTCGACCTCTAATCCCACCTTTCCGTCGAAAGAGGGTACTCCCATCGGGTGAAAAATCTTCAACTAGGAATCCGGTCTCGGTGCCCCTCAGCTCCACTTGAACCCTGGCCACCTCAGCTCATCGTAATGGTGCATTGGCACCTGTGTCGCTCCTTGTGATACCTCATATGATCTCACCGGAGCCGGTGGATATGGGGAACGTCTGCCCGCTTTGGCGGCCTCCTCCACCTGACGGATATACTCACGGAACTTTGGTCCCCCCATCGAGAGATGATCTACCTCATCTAGCTGTACTACCTGAGCTCTTGGCCTAGCTGCCATACCGTCCCAACCTCGGGAACAAGACACAAATAAATATAAAACCAACATCGATAAAACCCAAACGATCATAAATCAAAATCATACAAAACTCACAACCGAGTATCAAAACTATACGAAACATATATCCATACATGCACAACCCCATAACCCATCCTACATGTAGGGAAACCCTCGGCTGATCAGTCTTGTTAGATCACTCTGCAGTCCTCCTATCCAACAAAACCTCTACAACACGGTATAAACCGTTAGCTACAATTCAAATAAAGGATTTAAAGAAACGAGTAGGGGATTAATAAGGATATAAATACTCTAGAAGGGGGTTGAATAGAGTATGGGAACATTTGGCAATATCGGATATCAAGGCTTTAAAACTAATCTTAAGGCCTTGAAGTCGATCTCTGCTCTTAGTGATAAAATTATTTTTCATGGATTTGAAGTGGATCTCAAGGCCTTGACTTCTAAACTTGCAAAAAGTTGTTAGTGACAATAAGACGCGATATAAGGTGCGGCATTGAAATGATCGACACATGATATGTTTACAAAGTTGGGCCCAAACAACCTACTCTCCGCCTAGGGTTTCCGACCCTAGGATTCTAACTATCTATTATGTGCTTGTTGTGAGTCCTAGATACAACCTAGAAGAACTTCTCTTCTTCTCTCAATGTATCCTCAATGCTACGATCTAGTCAACTCTATTGTAGCAATAACAACCTAGTTACTTCGTAGAGTAACGTTCTTAAGTATAACAGTTAAAAGGATATTCCAATGGAGATCTTGTGTTTATCTCACTCTAATTGAATCAACTAAAGTAAGCTTAAAGAGGAAGATAAACTTTTTGATCGATGAAGATGACTTGTATGATCGTTGGAAGGCTTGGTTACTTCATTTTCATTCGATATCTTATTTTATAGTCTTCTATGGAGGATTTTCTTCTAGCCGTTGTCTTGCAGCCGTTGCAACGTCTATCTTCCATAGAATCCTATGTTTGATTGAGCGAGATCTTCTCATACTAGCCGTCGCAAATAAGATCTTGTTGTAGCCGAGATCTTCTCTTCAACATTCTTCACTTGAAAGCCGTTGGATGTCTTCAAGTAAATATTACGGTGATCTTCTCCTCGACAAAGTTCTTTAGCCGAGATCTTCTCTTCATATCCGTTTGATATCTTCTCTTCAAGATCTTCTCTTCAAACGATCTTTAGCTGATATATTCTATAGTAGATCTTCACGTTGGTTGGTTTGTTATCTGTTTAAGATCTTATCCTATATCTTCTCCTTTGGTTGTAGTAGATCCGTTGTTGTACTAAATCTCTTAGCCTAGATCTTCTCTTCTAATGCTATCCAAGACCTACACACATTTTAACAAACAAACCAAGACAAGCAATCTAGAAATATAATTGATATTTGTCAGTTTATAAAACCACATTTATATGTTAAGTCTTCCATCATTTAAATAAAACAATGAATATCAAAGGTAGAGTTATCACTCTCCCCCTTTATGGAAGACAAAACAAATATCGTACTTGCATTTAATGTTAGATATATACATGCATAAAAATATTCGAAAATAAATGCAGAATACAGAAATGTCGGATCGCATAATTTCTCCCCCTTTGTCTTTCAACAAGGGAGAAAAATAATTAAACCACGGGAGTTTGAAAATATTACAGACCCAAGTTCAACACAAATAAGTTTTAAAATGGCCCACAAACACATTTCAAGGCCTTGAAATTAAAAACAAAGAAAATTTGAAGCGCATGTCAAGGCCTTGACATCCAGTTTCAAGGCCTTGAAATCGATTTCAAGGCTTTGAAATCTACTCCTGATTATCTTCATAAAATTTCTTCCTCCACCTTGATTGCGTAGTTCCTTTGCTTATGTCCTACACATCCTTTTCTAGTCGTCGTCTTTTCTCTTCTTTTCGATACCGCTTCACGATTTCATACTCTTCTTTTGTCAGGATAGTTGGTTCGACATGAGTGGGACGAAGAATAGGCTTATTCTGCACACTTCTTTGGTAATTTAATAACATATTAGCCGCTTTTTTCTGTGTATGCTGAACAACATCCTCAGTTAATGACATAATGTTTCATGTGGCAATGAAGGTGAGGGCATTCATGAGAAACACTTGGTTTATCTTGACATGCACAACCGATAATACCTCATGAGTCCTATCCAGCTTATTGATCATGTACAACTGGAAACTAGTCATTTCCCTGCTTATGGTATTCAATTCCAACCCATCTAACCTCATTTCTAACACTGAAGGAGCTTTAGACGAAGACGTCACATCCAAACCTTTCCCTTTATTTCCATTCCTCAGCCAGTGTTTTCTCAACCCCTAACCGTTCAAAGCAGTGTTCATCAATTTTCCCTATCGACACCTGTTGGTCCTCAGTAGAGGTGTCGATTGAAAAATGGGAAAAAATTTTGGGGAGTAGATTTGCATATGGTAATGGAATAGCTCGGGTGGAGTTAATGGTGTGAACCATATGGTTTAGGATAAGGTTAGGAAAATCAACATCGAATCCAGGTATTACTTGATGGATTAACTCCAGAGTTTGATTCGTCAAGAATTCTCTTGAATTCGTTTAGGGAATCACACATCTAACTAGCTGGGCAAAAGTTATCTTTGCTTATAGGGTTAAAGAGGTGTGTGTAAGTTCATGGGAAGAGGATTTGGGAATGAGACTATGTTCCTTTGCCAACCTAATACTTTCAGTGCGAGAGGGATGGTTGTAGGAGGTGGTGGTAAAATTCCCTAAAATCTGACTAATAACAGTTGGGGTAAGAATAATAGGCGTACCTTTTAGCATTGATTCTATGGTTGGGGTTCCTCTATCCTTCCATTAGATTCACATAATCTTGTAAGCCTTGTGAATGCCACCTCCCTTGGGTTAAGTATTTCCATACAGAGCAACTCTAGCTCAGCAATGCATGGTGAAGAACCGGTAGGTGAAATAAAAGGTTAAGAGATACTCTAGAGGGGGGGGGGTTGAATAGAGTATGAAAACTTTTTGCAAAACTAATCTCAAGGCCTTGAAATCAATTTCAAGGGCCTTGATGTCGATCTCAGTTCATTGTGAAGCTTTGATTTCAAGGGCTTTGAAACAACTTTCAAGGGCCTTGACTTTGATTTCCTATAAAACAAAGTTAGTCACCATAAACAAGATAGGATGTGGAATGTAAAAGATCGACACGAGGATATGTTTACGAAGTTCGGCTCTAAATAGCCTACTCTCCGTCCCAGGGTATAGCCTTAGGATCTAATTATCTATTATCAGCTTCAAAGAGTCCTAGATACAACCTAGACGAAATCTCCTTCTTCTCTCACTGTAGCTGATGACATGAATTATATACCATTATAATCATGCATATTGTAGAGGTTTACCTTGATTTACCTGGCATTTAGAGAGCACTTGTGAACCTTTTAGGCTTTATTCACTTATATTCCGGAAATAGAGGTCTACGCGAGTCTTGGTTGAATTGTAGGTAAATTCGGTGGATTTGGAACAAAAGTGGAGCAAGGAGCATCTAAGGCTATTAGGTAAGCTTAAGAAGTCTTAAGAGAATCATAAAGAGCAAAGGAGTTGCGTAAAAGAGTCACGAAAGGGAGGAAGGAAACAAGCCAAAAGACGAGCATTATGTGTTGAAAAAAATCGTGCCAATTTGCATATAAATCGGACGATTTTTCCTTCATAAAATCGTACGGTTTTTCTTGTAAATCGACTAGCACGATTTTTCTACCTTTCGGCCCAAGGATAAAGATGACTCTAAGCCCATCACTTTTAGGCGTGAGAAGTGTTTTGCCAAGCGGCACATTAGCAAGGAACAATAGATTGGAGCCCTAGGAACGAAAAGGGGGGTTCCGCAGTGGGAAATCTTTACACGTTTGAGACAGATTGAAGATTCTTGGAAGAGGATTGAAGGGAAATAGCCGGGAAGTTAATCTTGATCATTTTTTGTGAGATTCTTTGTTTCTCTTGCGATTCTTGTGATTTGTGAACATATTACTGAGTAATTTGAGAGATACTTTGATTAGGTTTGAATTTGGTTTACAGATTTGGAGATTATTGAGTTTTTATTCAAGATTCGGGTTTATTTGATTTATTCACTCAATCTCAATTTTGATTTGATTTTGAAAATGGTTGGCTAAAACCTTTGTGATTCTGGGGGGAATAGGTGATGATTGAGGCTTAGATGATGATAAACTGAACTCATTCAAACATTTGGACCCTGAGAGTTTAGATTTTAACTTTGCGACAACAAATAAATCGTGCTGTTCTTCAGGAAAATTGTCCGATTTTCTCAAGATCCAGTCGATTTATTCCTCTGACGATCCTTAATTGATTTATTCTTTAACCAAAGTTAATCCTGGCATAAATCCCAACCCTGATTAACTTTTTTAACCTCTATTTAAGTGTATGAAGAGATTTCATCATTGATTCTACATTTAATAGATTAAGATTGTAAGATTTGGGTAATAGAGAGATTCAACATACTTTATTAAGGTTTTAAGTGTGCTTTCTATCTTTACCTAGGAGAGTCACATCCTGGGGTTTTGGGTAGTTAGTTTGAGTGTAATTCTTGTTCTTAGATCTTTCTATATTGCAGCCTCAACAACCTTTATAGAGAGAGCCTTTGGATTAGACAAATAGGTTTTGGAACTTCACCGTACGATATCTACCTTTGAAACACATAACCTTGGCAATATAAGCTCTGTCCTTTGATCTTTAGAAGTCAAAGCAAGGAAGAAGAAGGTCAAGAAACCAACTAAGTCCACTAGAGATGATTCATCCGATGATGAAGAAATCGATCCGGACATGCCGGAACTTGAGGAAATCGATCCGGTGATTCATCCTGTTCGGAACAGCCCAAGACCACCGGTTGTTCCTCGCATTCCAGCTGGGAGCGTGAGAGTTGCTAATGGAGAGGATGCACCACGAACTCTGGGGCAAAGGATGGATCCAATTCAGCAACGACGCCGTCTAGGTTTGAATTTCGGAGCTGAGGACATCCAGGAATTCAGCTTTAGCCCACAAGTTATTACCATGGTTCGCCAAAGTCAGTTTGGTGGCGCAAGTGCTGAATCTCCACACCAACACTTGTAGAATTTCAAGATTCTCATGGAGACATTGAAGCCGAAGAAGGCTACCACAAGTAATTACAAGATCAAACCGTTCTTCTTCTCTTTGAAGGACAAAGCTTTAGCTTGGTATCAAACTCTTCCAGTTGCAAAATTGGCCACATGGGAGGGTCTATCTTCGGAGTTCCTCACCAAGTTCTTCCCGCCATCCAAAACGGTGGAATTGAGAGGTAAGATCAATGCATTTTCTATGAAACCTAACGAAAGTTTGTTTCAATCTTGGGAAAGGTTTCAAGATCTCTTATTGGATTGCCCACACCATGGCATTTCAAAGCTGGAATTGTTGGAGATCTATTATAAGGGGTTGGATGTGGAAACACAGTTCAATCTCCAATCTCTCTCTTGTGGCACATTCATAGACATGAGAGAAGATGATGCTTGGGACTTCATTGAGAAGCAAGCCCAAGTGATTGAGAAGTATTCCCAACGAAAGGTGGATCCAAATAGCCGGAATTAAGGAGATCCGGGAGCCAAGTTGAACCACGCTGTGCAAACACAAATATTCTCCCTCAATAATGAAATCAAAGAGTTGAAGGAAGTCATCAAAACTAGCCTTCAAAAGGCAAAGGAGCAAGAATCCAACTATATGGGGAGGCATAACAATCAAGGGAATAGGAATGACTACCGAAACAACAACCGGAACAACAATTGGAATAACAACAATAGGAACTCCAATAACAACAATTGGAGATCCAATCAACAAAGTTCAGGTAATCCCTATTCACATGCTGAAAAAGCTTTAACATCTCCATCTTCTTCTACTCCATTGAAAAGTCAGGAGCAATCATCAAATGGATCGAACAAGACGGAAAAGGAGAAGCCCGATCCCATATTGGAGACGATCCTAGGAAAGCTACAAGGATTGGAGAGTTACATAAATTCGGTTGATAAAGCTCACAAAGCTTTAGAAAACCAAGTATTCAGCAAAGCCGGAGAAGTCCCAAGAGATCAAGGGAAGCTTCCCGGGAAGACGGAAGATAACCCAAAGGGAAGCGTTATGGCGATCACTACTAGAAGTGGTATAACAACCATCGATCCTCAACTTAAAGTAGTTGAAACCACCACTGAAGAAGGGAAAGAAAAAGAGAAGGAAAATGTCTATGTTCTTCCTCCCGCCTACAAACCACCTCTACCTTTTCCTCAATCTAGAGCGCGGGCGCGACTAGATAAACACTTCGGTAAGTTTATTGATCTTATGAGTAACCTGCATATTAATATACCTTTTACGGATGCAATTTTAGGTATGCCAGCTTATGAGAATTTCCTAAAGGAAATCCTCTCTAACAAGAGGAAGTTAGAAGATATTGGAGAAGTCAAGATGAGCACGGAGTCATCCGAACTCATCAAGACTATGACAGAGAATATGCCACCTAAGCTGCGTGATCCAGGATCATTTTGCATACCCATCACCTTAGGATATGTTACTTATGATGCACGTTGCGACCTTGGAGCAAGTGTGAGCATCATACCACTTGCTTTATGCAAGGCGGTTGGTCTAGGAGAGCCTAGACTGGTGAAGATGATGCTTTACGTGGCCGATCGTTCAATCAACAGGCCGGTTGGGATAATAGAAGACATTCCCGTAAAACTCGGTAAGTTTTACCTTCCTATAGACTTTGTCGTTTTTGACATCCCTGCAGATTATCCAGTTCCCATCATTCTTGGGAGACCATTCCTTGCAACCTCCAGATGCATGGTAGATTGCAAGAATGGACAGCTATCCTTCAATATAGGTGAAGAGAAAGTGGAGTTTGTACTCTCCTCTTTAATCAAAGAGCCAGCTTTGAGAGAAGATGTTTTTAACATCTTTGATGAAGAAGAATCTAGAGAAGTGGTGAGCTTGATCCTAATGAAGGATCCACTTCAAAAGGTTCTTAGTATGAGTATCATGAAGGAAGGAGTAGAGCATGATTGTGTGATGAGGTAAAAGCATTGGAAGATGTAGAGGAAGAGCCAGGAGCAGGATTTGAAGAGCTGGAATTAACCCCGGAAACTGTGAAAAAATTCGACCTACATAAAATAAATCACACGATTTCTGAAAAGGCAAGTCGATTTTTGACAATAGGAAGAAAAATCGCCCAAAAAATCGAACGATTTTCTTCAGAGGGGGGCGATTTAGCGTTGATTTCTCCGGTTTCTACGAACTTGACTACAGTTGTTCTCAACTCTAAGAGTGCACCTTCCCCACCTTTAGAGGCTTCTCCCATGACATTAGATGGTCATGAATCATCGATCAAAGCACCACCTTCATTGGAATTGAAGCCACTTCCTACACACTTAAGGTATGCATTCCTTGGGCCTAACTCTACATATCCTGTTATAGTTAGTGCGAATCTGAATGATGATGAACTAGAGAAGCTTATGAATGTTCTAAGACAACATAGGAGAGCATTAGGCTATACTATTGATGTCTTGATAGGCATTAAACCTTCTCTATGTATGCATAAAATATTAATGGAAGAGGATTACAAACCTTCACGCCAACCTCAAAAACGGTTAAATCCGATCATGAAAGAGGTCGTGAAGAAAGAAATCCTTAAGCTACTTGATGCAGGTATCATCTTCCCAATTTCCGATAGCAAGTGGGTGAGTCCAGTGCAGGTTGTACCAAAGAAAGGAGGCATTACCGTTGTTGCCAATAAAAACAACGAGCTTATTCCCACAAGGACAGTTACGGGATGAAGAATGTGCATCGATTACCGTAAACTGAATGTAGCCACCAGGAAGGATCACTTTCCCCTTCCTTTTATTGATCAAATGTTGGAAAGGTTAGCCCAACATTCTTACTTTTGTTATCTAGATGGATATAGCGGTTTCTTTCAGATTCCCATTCACCCGGATGATCAAGAGAAGACGACCTTCACGTGCCCTTGGGGTACGTTTGCTTATAGAAGAATGCCATTCGGCTTATGCAATGCTCCAGCCACCTCTCAAAGGTGTATGATGGCAATCTTTTCAAAATATGTAGAGACTATCATGGAAGTATTCATGGACAACTTTTCGATATATGGTTCTTCCTTTGATAACTGTCTCTCTAACCTTTCACTAGTTCTTAAGAGATGTGAAGATACTACCTTAGTTTTAAACTGGGTGAAGTGTCATTTTATGGTAACCTAAGGAATTGTGTTAGGTCACTCAATATCAAATAGAGGAATAAAGGTTGATAGAGCTAAGATAGAAACTGTTGAGAAACTACCTCCTCCATCCTCGGTGAAAGGAATTAGAAGTTTTTTAGGACATGCAGGCTTCTATAGGAGATTCATAAAGGATTTTTCTAAGATTTCAAAACCCTTAACTAATCTTTTAATGAAGGACGCAACTTTCGAGTTTTCAAAAGAATGTCTAGAAGCTTTTTGCAAGATCAAAGAAGCTTTGATTTCAGCACCGATCATCCAACTACCCGATTGGACTCTCCCTTTCGAGGTCATGTGCGACGCAAGCGATGTCGCTATAGGAGCTGTAATCGGACAGAAGAAAGATGGTCATTCTCACGCCATCTATTATGCTAGCAAGACGCTAAACGAAGCTCAATCGAATTATGCCACTACGGAAAAAGAACTTCTAGCCGTAGATTATGCTTTTGAAAAATTTCGTTCCTATCTTGTAGGTGTGAAGGCGATAGTCTATACGGATCATTCAGTAATCCGTTACTTGTTCACAAAGAAGGATGCGAAACCAAGGCTTCTAAGATGGATCTTACTCTTACAAGAGTTCGATTTAGAGATCCGTGACAAGAAGGGCTCAGAAAATTTAGTTGCTGACCACCTTAGTCGTCTTCCACACCTCACCAACGAGGCGGATGAACTCCCTATAGACGACTCATTTCCTGACGAACAACTACACGAATTGAAGAGTGTCTTCAACATATCTCGAAAGGTAATGATCCATGGTTTGCTGACATTGTAAATTACCTTGTTTATAAAGGAGATTCCCCCGGACTTTCATGTGCTTAAAGAAAGAAGTTCTTTAAGGACGTCCGGCATTTCTATTGGAACAAACCTCTTCTCTTCAAAAGAGGTCATGATGGCATATATAGAAGATGCATTCCGGAAGATGAAGTGGAAAGTGTCATCCACCATTGTCACTCTCTACCTTGCGGAGGACATGCTAGTTCCCACAAAACTTGTGCTAAGATACTTCGTTCCGGTTTCTTTTGGCCTAACTTATTCAAAGATATACAAAAATATGTTGTTGCTTGTGATGCTTGTCAAAGGACAGGTAATATTTCTAGGAGGAATGAGATGCCCCTCAACAACATACAAGAAGTGGAGATATTTGATGTATGGGGAGTATACTTTATGGGACCATTCCCACCCTCTTGTGGAAACCAGTACATACTCCTAGCCGTAGACTATGTCTCAAGATGGGTAGAAGCAATCGCTTCTCCTACTAATGATGCAATGGTAGTGGTGAAGTTCTTCAATAGAACGATCTTCCCAAGGTTCGGGACTCTCCGAACCATCATTAATGATGGAGGAACGCACTTCACAGCCCGTCGATTTGAGACTCTATTGGCTAAGTATGGGGTGACCCAAAAGATAGCTACACCATACCATCCGCAAACCAGCGGACAAGTTGAAATATCCAATAGAGTGATTAAGGGAATTTAAGAGAAAACTGTCTCTAAAACACGGAAGGATTGGTCCATGAAGCTCGACGATGAATTGTGGGCGTAGAAGACTGCCTTTAAGACACCAATAGGTACAACCCCATATAATCTTGTTTATGGTAAATCTTGTCATCTTCCTGTAGATCTAGAGCATAAAGCATATTGGGCTGTCAAGTGGCTCAACTTTGACATGAAAGAAGCCGGAGAGAAGCAGCTATTGGACATCAACGAGCTAGATGAGATCCGGCTGAATGCGTATGATAACGCAAAGATCTACAAGGAAAGAATGAAGCGTTGGCACGATAAGCAGATCATCCCAAAGGATTTGAAAGAAGGAGATCAAGTTCTTCTATTCAACTCAAGGCTTCGACCATTCCCAAGTAAGCTTAAATCCCGTTGGACAGGACCTTATGTAATTAAACGAATTTTCCCCCATGGTGCAGTTGAAATATGGGGTGAACAAAGCGGAATTTTCAAAGTAAATGGCCCACGGTCGAAGAAGTACACACCGGAAGTTCCGGTTGAGGAGATAGCCCCTATCCTCCTCCATTGAACACCAAAACAAACACCGTCCAATTAAAGACGATAAATCAAGCGCTTCTTGGGAGGCAACCCATGGTAGTATCTCTTTTCTTCTCTTGTCACTTAGTTTAGCTTAGTTTAGTTGTTTTGCTTCTTGTGTTTTTGCTTTTGTTTGTTCCTCGATGCACTCTCGGTTTGTTTGTGTCAAAAATCGCAGGAATTAGGTCCAAATTGAGAAATCAGTGAAGATAGGGGATACAAACTAGTTCAAATTGCAATCTTCAAAGAAAAGAAAGAAAGAAATCGAGCTACACAAAGTAAATTGTTCGATTCAGGAATAGAGCAAGACAATTTTGGCAACAGGGAGAAAAATCGCCCCTCAGATCGACCCCCCTAAGAAAAATCGGCCGATTTTCCTCCTTGAGCTGAGAAAGTGAAGAAAAATCGGACCGACAAATAAATCGGCCCCAAAAATCGGCCGATTTTCTTCACAAAACCTCCGGCCTACATAAAGCCTTCACCACTCGATTCTGTCATTCCACACTTCTTCATTCCCGATTTCCATTTCTCCCAAAGAGCCGAAAATCGTCCACCCTCTCATCTCCTCATTCCTTAATCGTTTTGAATGATTCTCGAGCGTAAACTAAAGCATTTTCGACAAGGAACAAGGATCTAGCAACAACAAGCTTGGCAAACGACTCATCCATCCGGAATTCAGGTTTTTTAATTCGAAACCTAAGTTTTTTGCTCGATTTTGATTCTTGCTTAGAGATTGTTTGTTTGCTGAGACTAATTGAGGGGTTTGCTTCGAAACAACCATAGGAGACTGTGTGTGGTGATAGTTTGCTCAGAACTTTAAAGAATTGTGAGAATTGTTGAAATCGACAGAAAAATCGTGTTAACCCAGAAAAATCGTGTTAACCCAGAAAAATCGTGTTAACCCAGAAAAATCGTCCGATTTTCTCATAGAACAGCACGATTTTTCCTTGCAGAATGGAGACTTTGAAAAGAATCACTCGAAATGCGGGGAAGAAGAAAGGATCTTCTTCCAAAGCCCCTACCCCACCACCACCACCCTCTCAAGCCAAACCAAAACTCCCCCCTCCCCTCTCAAAACATAAGAATAGATATGAACGTCTCTTAGATCGTCCCTTCACCCCTCCTCGATACATTGTGTTAGATGACTTAGATTCCTTGTTTGTTCAAGAGGATGTGGACATGATGTTAGATAGAGTTGGGCTGAGTCAGTTTTCCATGATTAGGGAAGATGCTTACACCGAGATCACCCTAGAATTCCTAAGTACGTTTGAGCATGATCCTAGAGAGAGGACGGTCTCTTTCCGCCTTATGAACCAAAATAATGCTATGACTATTGATGACTTTGGGGATTTTTTTGGTTTTCCCTATTCTTCTGCAGGCACATTCGCGAGAGGAGTCAGTGCTAGTGCCTTTTGGGAAACCATCTCAGTTGGAGAGTATGGTGGTGATAAGTGGACACCCGGGAATTCGAAAGAGACTAGTATGTACAACCTTTCCTTTAAGATAGTGCATAGGATTCTTAGTGGGAGCTTGTTTGCACGGACGGAAACCCCACAAAAGCTCAAGGTTGATGAGCTCTTTATCCTGTACTGTATGACTTGTAGCACCATTCCCGACATCACCTCTATGCTTGCTGACTATCTAGGAAAGATAGCCAACAAGGCAAAGGGTGACATATGTGTTGGAGGCCTTGTCACTCATGTGGAAAAGGCATTGAACTCTTCATGTGCCCATGCCGTGGGCAAAGGATCCATAAAAAAAGCCATCCGAGATAGTGTGGAAGTCCGAATACACCATTCGGAACAAAAGGAATTGGAAGGAGACTTTTGTACTCATGCTTGAGGAGGTAGCTCCTCCTTCTTGTTATTATGATGATGCAGGTGATACTGAGGATGAGGAGGATAATGAGGATGGAGTACACCAGGGGAACATGCTAGAGTTCGAGAGTGACACTTATAGTGGACATGCCACGGATGCCATGGATACCGATACCCATGGTGCAGGACCTAGCGGGACTAGTCGAGGAGCCGAGGCGACAGAGGATGAGATGCAACCACCCCGTCATTCCTTTGCACACTCTCCTAGCCACGGTAGAGGACATGGACGAGGACATGGACTTCCCCGACATTTAGAGACTTCGTCTCTAGTTTCCAGGGTCTACGCACCGACTACCATGATCTGCGCTCAGATTATCAGGCCCTCCACACCGACTACAGCGCCCTGAACACTCAGTTCAAGGCGTACCGGCAGGAGACGGATGCTAGACACTCCTCCTATGATGGCTAGATGAGAGACATGTTCTACCATCAGTTCGGCCATTTCTACGATCCCAGCACACCGATGTATCCATATCCTCCACCACCACCACCGACCGAGGATTGAGATCCCACTCCTTTTTACATTGTAAGTATTTTTCTCCATCTTATGCTTTATTTTTCACATTGGGGACAATGTGAAGATTAAGTATGGGGTGGGGGTACTTACAATCTCTTTTACTTCATTTTTGCACTCTGTGCACTTTGTATTACTTTTGAGGATTTGACTTGTAATAACTCTTGCACTACTTGCTTCCACTATGACATTCGAATTTGCATGCTTTCTTTCAAAAATTATGAGTTTTCAAAAAAATTTTGTGCTTCTTATGATGGAAATGACCTCTATGATGAGAATTGTGATGTGGAAAAGGCAAAAAGATGACATAGTTATGTTGAGATTTTAATTTTAGCATGAATGAGCTTACTTTTCTTACTTGAACACATGAATGGTTTATATGATCTTGATGTTTTGATAAGAGAATGAAATAATGGTCGAAGCTATATCATAAGTTCTTTTGCATCATATAAGAATGACCAAGGCAATTCACTTCTTTTCTAATTCATATCTTGTTCATGCTAGCTCCTCAATGAAATATTTGACCTCCTTTTTACCATTTGGGAATTAGTATAGGTGATTGAAAAAGGCATGTTTGATGTGGGAGGGCCAATAAAAATGTGTTAAGTGAAAGTTTAGCAAATTATAGGTTTGGGGACGTTGAACATGAGGATGAGTAACTCGGCACCATTCACATAGCCGGGTGTTTGTGTATTGCCAAAGTCCGATTGAACGACAAGTCCTAACGGGATATGGTATGTGCATCAAGGGTTTGAGGCATCTTGAAATTGAGAAACGCCGATCTCCTAGGCTTCGGTTATTGTGCACCACTGTCCATACTCTCAAAAAGTAAAGTATAAAAGAAAGCAAAGCTTTTACATGCAAAGCATTCGTGGTGAAGTAAAGTTCTTGAAGGTATTATGTTGTTCCTTTTTTCCGGATTAGCACCACAATTCCCTACAAGAATTCCCTCCTTTAACATGTTTCTTAGACCTTTTCTTTGATTGGAAAACTTTGAGACTTTTATGCATGTATTTAAGACTTCATGGCTTAGATTTGTTTGATTTTAATTGCCTCTACATCTTTATCATGTCTTTTATTTGTGTTTTTGGGAAAGAAAAGAGAGTTAGTTCATATTATTATTATTATCATTGATACATGCCTTGTCTTCCTATCTCTTGAAACATCACTTTGAGGGTGATCCAATAAGAAGAAGCACTACCAAACAAAAGGTTTTTGAGTTTTCATATATATAATTCATGACATCTTGTATTCTATGTTTGAGTCTTGCTTGGGGACAAACAAGGGACAAGTATGGGGTATTTTGATAACATGAATTATATACCATTATAATCATGCATATTGTAGAGGTTTACCTCAATTTACATGGCATTTAGAGAAAACTTGTGTACCTTTTAGGCTTTATTCACTTATATTCCGGAAATAGAGGTCGATGCGAGTTTTGGTTGAATTGTAGGTAAATTCGGTGGATTTGGAAGCAAAAGTGGAGCAAGGAGCATCTAAGGCTATTAGGGAAGCTTAACAAGTCTTAAGGGAATCACAATGAGCAAAGGAGCTGCGTAAAAGAGTCACGAAAGGGAGGAAGGAAACAAGCCAAAAGATGAGCATTCTGTGTTTAAAAAAATCGTGCCAATTTGCATATAAATTGGACGATTTTTCCTTCATAAAATCGTACGGTTTTTCTTGTAAATCAACTAGCACGATTTTTCTACCTATCGGCCCAAGGATAAAGACGACTCTAAGCCCATCACTTTTAGACTGGAGAAGTGTTTTGCCAAGCGGCCCATTAGCAAGGAAATATAGATTGGAACCCTAGGAACGAAAACGGGGGTTTCGCAGTGGGAAATCTTTACATGTTTGAGAGAGATTGAAGATTCTTGGAAGAGGATTGAAGGGAAATAGCCGGGAAGTTAATCTTGATCATTTTTTGTGAGATTCTTTGTTTCTCTTGCGATTCTTGTAATTTGTGAACATATTACTGAGTAATTTGAGAGATACTTTGATTAGGTTTGAATTTGGTTTACAGGTTTGGAGATTATTGAGTTTTTATTTCAAGATTTGGGTTTATTTGATTTATTCACTCAATCTCAATTTTGATTTGATTTTGAAAATGGTTGGCTAAAACCTTTGTGATTCTGGGGGGAATAGTTGATGATTGAGGCTTAGATGATGATAGACTGAACTCATTCAAACATTTGGACCCTGAGAGTTAAATTTTAACTTTGCGACAACAGATAAATCGTGTTGTTCTTCAGGAAAATCGTCCGATTTTCTCAAGATCCAGTCGATTTATTCCTCTGACGATCCTTAATTGATTTATTCTTTAACCAAAGTTAATCCTTGCCTAAATCCCAACCTTGCTTAACCTTTTTAACCTCTATTTAAGTGTATGAAGAGACTTCATCATTGATTCTACATTTAATAGATTAAGATTGTAAGATTTGGGTAATAGAGAGACTCAACATCCTTTATTAAGGTTTTAAGTGTGCTTTCTATCTTTACCATGGAGAGTCACATCCTGGGGTTTTGGGTAGTTAGTTTGATTGTAATTCTTGTTCTTAGATCTTTCTATATTGCAGCCTCAACAACCTTTATAGAGAGAGCCTTTGGATTAGACAAATAGGTTTCGAAACTTCACCGTATGATATCTACCTTTGAAACACATAACCTTGGCAATATAAGCTCTGTCCTTTGATCTTTAGAAGTGTCTTGAATCGAAACCCGTAGTCGGATACTTGAATCCTTGGAATCATTTGTCTCTTTATTAATCACAAAAGCTTTTGCACTTTGTTAGATAACTGAAATTGATTTTATTCTCACCAAATCCCTGAGTTCGAATCTAGAATATCTTGCCTTACTACAGTTGATCCGTACACCGCGGGTTCGCTTTGCTTTGAGTTCTAGATATAAATTTAAAATTACTAACGCACACATTTGAGCGAACAAGTTTTTGCTGCCGTTGTCGGGGATTTGGTCTAGACCAAATTCGGTTTTCGGTTGTCTAGCTTGAGAGCTCTTGCTCTTGTGATTTGATTTGTATACTTGAGTGATGTTTGCAGATTCTTTAGGTATATGCGTCCTTGTCTTCTTTGTGCCGAAATTAATTTCAAGGCCTTTGAATTCTTTGACAAAACCTGCACTTAAAACCAAAGCAACCAAGCATCTCAAAATATAATAATTAATTGGTTATTGTATCAAACTACTTTATTTGTGTTTAAGTCTTCCATCAGCAGCACCTGTAAAACTTTTATAATCAAGGTGGAGTTTTCAATCTCCCCCTTGATGGAAGACAACACAAAAATATTTTTCGTACTTGCATTTTTTTAGTTTAACAATGCATATGAAAATCAAAAAGTAAAATGCAGAATATCGAATGTCGGATCATATTCATATCTCCTCCTTTGTCTTTTAAAAAGGAGAAAAATAGTTAAAGCACGAGAGTTTTAAAAATGATTACAAACCCAAGAGTATTTTCACAAAAACCACACAAAGAATTTCTAAAAAACAAGCCGTTGAGAATACCATCAAGGCCTTGACAATCATGGCATTCTGAGAGCTTCAGTTTTCTTTGTACCATCTCGATGAACTTCCTTTCCCATAATGATCCTTTAAACACATATTCCTCCATCGATTATGAGCATTGATGAGGTCAAGTTCTTTTTGAGAAAGATCTGTTCTTCTCTTATCAGAATTCTTATCATACTTTTTGACCACTTCAAATTCTTCAATGGTTAGAATGTCTGGATCCTCTAATGAAAGTTGGTGAATAGGTTTATCTTTGATAATCTTATGACACTGTGTCATGACCTTTTCAGCATCCTTCGTGGTCGCTTGTCCATCATCTTCTGAGAGAGGCATGATGCTTCTAGCAGCTGTAAGAGAAAGGGCGTTAACATGAAACATTTGATTAATTTTCTGGTCAAGAATACCCAGTAAATCTTGTGTTTCATCCATCTTGTCGATCACTGAAGCTCGGAAAAAGACCAGATCGGTTCTTAGTGAGTCCACTGCCCTCTCTACAGCTTCCAGACGCTGCTTTGTGGTGAAATTCCATTATGGTTGCTCCTTTAAAACCCATATTGTACTAAAATAAACCTGTGTCTTATGAATTCCTATAGTTTCAAAGAATGCTTCATCCAATCCTCCATTAACAATATATTGCTCCTCACTAGAATAATCAATAGAGAAATGCCTAAAAATTGTTGGAAGCAAATTTCCATATGATAGGTGACTAGTACTTGGAGAATTTATGACATTTACCATATGAGACAGAATGATTTCAGGCAGATTTACTTTAAGCCCATTCACCACATGATAGACTAATGGTAGTAATGTGTTGGTTACCATATCCTTGTTAGTAAACCTTGGTACCACACATCTATCTAAAATAGCATAAATAATCCTGGCTTCAAGGGTCAAGCAAGTGATAGTGGGTCGTGGTAAAGCATTAGGAAGAAGAAACTGTTCTTTGGCTAATTGGATAGTTCTAGCAAGGTTAGAATGATCCGATACGTCATATCAAGGAAAACCAAAATATCAGCAATAATCTCAATAGTAATGGTGATTTTCTTACCTTTGATAACTAAGTCCAAAATCCATTCTCCTCTTTCTCTTCTTGCAGTTAAGTTTCTGTAGAACAGCTTGGTTAATCGTGGGTAAGAGACTTCACCTAGGTTGAGCATAATCCAGATAGAACTTTCCTAAAACACTTCGAGCCCTGGTAAAGAGAAGCAGGTAACAAGTTCACTGTGGATAGGCTCACACATGCATTCATATCGGTCGTCAAACTCTGTCAACCATTTCTTGGCGGCCGTTGGACTCTCAAACCAGTTTGACGGAAGCCCTGTCTTGGCAAAGATCTCTGCGTCACTAAGATAATCTAAAGAACTTGAGCTTAAATCAGACCCTGAACTCAAATCTGGGTTGGAGTCGGATGAAATCTGAACTATTTTATGTCTTTTGGAGGCACATGATGTTGCCTTATCCACTGAAGATCTCTTAGATGCCATGAGAAAATTTTGAGAGGAAGACGAAGAGGGTTTGTGAAAACAACGAAAGAGTAAATCACTGCTCTTTCAAAGAGAAAAAGAAGCGGAGGAAATAAAGAAGGAAGTGAAGTGATTTTTAAGGGACGAAGTTATATCAACGTTATATCAATAAGATATTCAAGATCTTGGGAAAATCATTATTGATTGAAATTCTTTCCATAAATTTTGGTAACCACTTTTCAAAGTCCTTTGAATGTGATAATAAATCCTTTTGAAATCCCTTTTAAAAAATAAAACTTAGATAATTGCATATCTAAAAGATATAAATTTCTAATTGATCCGTTTTATTAATATACCCTTTGAAACATATTTCAAGGCCCTTGAATTTCATTTCAAGACCCTTGAAAACATCAATTGGGCTGCATGCGTAGGAACAAATAAACTCGTTTACTCCTCCTACGTGAATGCTTCCTTGTTCAACATACCAAGCTCCAATCAAATAAAATTCAATTGTTCCTCAGGTAGAGGCTTGGTAAAGATATCTGCAAGCTGCAAGTTAGTAGATATAAAAGAGATCGAAACATCACCTTTTTCAACATGATCACGTATGAAGTGATGCCTTACATCAATATTGTTAGTCCTTGAATGCTAAACAAGATTTTTGGTTATCGAAATAGCACTAGTATTATCACATTTTATAGGAGTACCTTTTAAGTCAAAGCCAAGATCACGAAGTTGTTGAGCAATCCATAGAATTTGTGCACAACAGGCTCCCACAGCGATATATTCAGCTTCGACTGTGGATAAGGCGACAAAATTTTGCTTCTTGGAGTGCCAACTAATTAGGGATGACCCTAAGAATTAGCAACATCTAGAAGTGCTTTTTCTATCGACCTTATAACCTGCAAAGTCTGCATCTGAATAGCCAACAAGATGAAACGAACTTTGACGTGGGTACCATAACCCTAGATCCTTAGTGCCATTGAGATACCGAAAAATTCTTTTCACAGCTATCAAGTGTGACTCTTTAGGATCAGCTTGAAATCTTGCACACATGCACACGCTAAACATAATGTCAGGACGACTAGCAGTTAAATACAATAATGAACCTATCATACCTCGATACTCCTTTTGTACTACACTTTTTTCATCCTTGTCATGGTCAAGCGAAAGTGTTGAACTCATAGGAGTCTTTGCGATATTAAATTGATCCATTTTGTACTTTTTAAGCAAGTCTTTAGTATACTTGCTTTGATTGAGAAAATTCCTTTCTTTGCTTGTGAAACTTGAATTCCAAAAATGAAATTAAGCTCTTCCATTAGGCTCATTTCAAATTCCCTGCACATAATATCTAAAAATTCCTTGCAAAGAGAATTATTAGTAGCACCGAATAAAATATCATTGACGTAGATTTGTACTACTAGAATGTCGTTGCCTCTGGTTTTGATAAATAATGTTTTATCAATCAAACCTCTTTTGAATTTTTTTTCAAGAAGATTTTTAGATAGCCTTTCATACCAAGCTTGAGGAGCTTTTTTAAGACCATAAAGATCTTGTCCAATTTAAAAACGTGATCTAGAAATTCATCATTTTCAAAACCAGGAGGTTGAGCAACGTAGACTTCTTCTAAGAAGCCATTTAGAAAAGCACATTTTACATCCATTTTGAAAAGTTTTATGTTCATAAAAGATGCAAATGCAAGTAGCGTACGCATGGCTTCTAACCTGGCAACTGGAGCAAAAGTCTCCTCATAATCTATACCGTCCTCTTCGTTATAGCCTTGTGCTACAAGTCGTGCTTTATTTCGTATGACTTTGCCACTTTCATCCAACTTATTCCGAAAGACCCATTTTGTGCCAATAACGGATTGATGTTTTTGTCTTGAAGTAAGAGTCCAGACTTTGTTTCTCTCAAATTCGTTTAGTTCATTTTGTATGGCAATAATCCAATCAGGTTCTTGAAGAGCTTGGACGTAGTTCTTTGGCTCGACAAGAGACACAAAAGCCTAGAAGGCACATAGATTGTTCACTTTAGAATGAGTTTGAACTCCAGCGTTTGGATCAAAGATCACATTCTCTTGTGAATGATATGAGGAGTGTTGAACTTTTCTTCTTTTGATAGATGGAACAGATCCAGAAGGTTGAGCCTCATATGTTTGACTTGATTCAGGTACCGTTGATCCAATCTCAAGGCCTTGAAGTTGGGTTTCAAGCCCTTGAAGTGGAGTTCTGTTATCACACTTTTTTGTTTCAAGGTCTTGAAGATGTGTTTCAAGGTCTTGAGGGTTTTCTTCGATATCTTGAATCTTTTCCTGCATATTCTTTTCTTGATCTTTCGGATCTTCCTCTTCATCCAAATTATGATCTTCTCATTGATTCAGATTTAGATCTGCAAAACTCTCACTCAAAGTACCATCATTTCTTTCATCAAAAATAATATGAATGCTTTCCTCAACAATTTTGGTATGTTTGTTATAGACGCGATAAGCTGTGCTATTTGAAACATATCCAATAAATATTGCTTCATCACTACGTGCATCAAATTTCCCAAGATTATCTTTGCCATTGTTATGAACAAAACAAGTACATCCAAAGGGTTTGAAATATGAAATATTTGGTTTCCTTCCTTTAAAGAGTTCATAAGGAGTCTTTTTCAAGATAGGGCAAATTAAACATCTATTCAAAATATAATTTGCAGTGTTCACTGTTTTAGCCCAAAAACATTTTGGCAAATTGTTTCATAAAAGCATCGTTCTAGACATATCCTCAAGAGTTTGGTTCTTACGTTCCACAACTCCGTTTTGTTGAGGAGTTCTAGGAGCTGAAAAGTTATGTGAAATACCATATTTTGTACAAAACAAATCAAACTTTAGTTGATCAAATTCTCTACCATGATCACTTCTTATAGAAACAATTGGTAGGCTTTTCAAAGATTGTAACTCCTTGCATAATTTTAAAAACTCAAATAATGCTTCAGATTTTTCTCGTAGAAACGAAATTCATGTAAAACGAGAAAAATCATCCACAATAACAAGGATGTACTGCTTGCCTTTGGGAGATTTGACACGCATAGGTCCACAAAAATCCATATGTAACAGTTCAATGGGTCTAGAAGAACTTACAACTTTCTTAGGTTTGAATGAACCTCTTGTTTGTTTACCTTGTGTACAAGCCTTACATAGTTCATCTACCTTGAAATTTAGGTTTTGCAAACCATGTACCAAAACCTTTGTAAGTAGTTTCTGCATTGTATACATGCTCACGTGACCAAGTCTTCTATGCCAAAGCCTTGGATCATCAGTCAAAGCCTTTAGACATTTTAGCTTAGTTCCTGAAACTTGGTTAGTACTCATAGTATAAACATTGTTACATCTAGGAGTAGTAAGCACAATTTCACCCGTCTTTTTGTCATGAACCTCACATTTTTCTGAATCAAATAAAACTTTGTTGCCTTTATCACATATTTGAGAAATACTAAGCAGATTATACTTCAAACCGTCAACCAAATAGGCATCATCAATAAAGTTAGATGAATTATAACAAATTTTACCAATGTCCACAATGTCACACTTTCCTTTATCACCAAGAGTAATGGTTCTAGATGATTGCTTCTTTAGATATGAGAATAAAGAGCTTTTTCCACTCATGTGTCTTCAACAACCATTATCTAATATCCATTTGTGCTCCTTTACCTTGGTGATATCCTGCAAAACAGCAAACATCAACCTTTCTGGGTCGACCAAATGGCATATTTTGGTCCATATTCAGGTTCGATCATGTTTGGTGGTCAAGTACCTTTAGGAACCCAAATTTGTTTGACCTTTTTCCTTAAACATAAAGGATAGGTGTTTATAATGATATAAGGATCATTTCTTCTATAAGGACATGTAGATTTAACATTACCCTTTTTACAACAGTAGAAGCAGGTAGGCATATGAATACTTCCTTTGGCTTTGACAAAAGTGGTGGTAGGTTTTCTAGGAAAGCTCCTATGATAACCTATACCATTTTTGTTAAGGGAGGACTGTTGTTCACCCATCATTCTCTCAAGATTAGCTTTTGAACGAGTAAACTTAACAAGTGCAGCCTTCTGGTCTGGACACGTCAAAGTTAGATCAGCTTTCTCTTTCTCTAGATCGATATAGTTTCGATGAAGAGAGGAGAGGTTGTCCTTGAGAATCATGTTCTCTGATTCCAAGGCCTTGATATTATCATCAATGTCTACTTTTTTGGTGTTAAGATTTTCAATCTCCAGAGACATTTCACTTAGTTGGTTTTCTTGTTGAAGTATCTTTTCTTTTAAAGAATTTATCCTTATTCTATGTTCCTTATCACATATGATAATATCTTTAAGGAATTGTTTCAGGTCAGATTCAGTTTGAGACATAATTGTACTTACCACATTGTCAACATATAAATTTGAATCTTCTTCATGATCGGCCAGAAGACACAAGTTTGCTTGTTCTTTTTCGTCTTCTGATTCATTTGATGATTCTGAATCACTCCATGAAGCTACCATAGCTTTCTTCTTTCGATCATTTTTCTTGAAATTGGTCCTCTTCTTTTGTGGACAATCCTTCACAAGATGATTTGTTTCACCACATTCAAAACAAGTCAGTACTCTAGTTTTCTTGTTAGAGTTAGAAAACTTACCTCGGGGTTTTGATACTCGTGGATATTCTCTATTGTTAGCAGATTGTTTCTTTAACTTGAGAATTCTTGCGAGACCCTTAGAGATCATGGCAATTGCATCTTCTTCATCATCATCACTATCTTCCTCGTCTGATGATAACTCATCCTTTCTTGATTTTAATGCCAAATTCTTGGAGTTCGATCGGAGCTCTCCATCTTCTTCACCAAGAACCATTTCGTATGTGATGAGTTTTCCAAGGAGGTCATTAAGAGGAAGGGTTGAGAGATTCTGAGCTTCTTCGATAGCAGTCATCTTTGGCCCCCACTTAGTTTTAGGTAAGCTCCTTAGAACCTTCCTAACGTTTTCTTCATTTGTGAAGATCTTTCCTAGTGAGTCCAAGTTGTTCACAATCTCGGTGAATCTCGTGAACATTTCCTTGACTGTTTCATTTGGACTCATCTTGAATAGCTCGTATTGTCTGAGGAAGATGCTAACTTTTGTTTCCTTGACTTGACTTGTTCCTTCGTAAGTGACAACAAGCTTGTCCCATATTTCTTTAGCACTCTTGCATGATGAGATGCGGTTGAATTTATTTGCATCTAATCCCCAATATAGTAGGTTCATTGCTTTGTAGTTCTTTGACACGCTGTCCAGGTCAGCTTGTGTGAAGTCAGCTTCCTTCTTTGGCACTTGGACACCTTCAACAGTTGTAGTAGGGATTTTGGGGCCATTCTGAACAATGCTCCAAAGTTCCATGTCCTGATCAATAATGAACATAAGCATGAGTGCTCTCCAATGAGCAAAGTTGTTGCCACAGAATAGTGGTGGTCGAGATGAGGATCTTCCTTGAGAAAATCCACCATCACCTACAAGATTCATGATTAGTCTCACTGATGGTTAAATCAATAAACGTGAGTCTAGCTCTGATACCAATTGAAGAACTGGTAGGTGAAATAAAAGGTTAAAAGATACTGTAGAAGGGGGGGGGGTTGAATAGAGTATGGGAACTTTTCGCAAAACCAATCTCAAGGCCTTGAAATCAATTTCAAGGGCCTTGATGTCGATCTCAGTTTGTTGTAAAGCTTTGATTTCAAGGGCTTTGAAACAACTTTCAAGGGCCTTTACTTTGAACTCCTGCAAAACAAAGTTAGTCACTATAAACAAGATAGGATGCGGAATGTAAAAGATCGACATGAGGATATGTTTACGAAGTTCGGCTCTAAATAGTCTACTCTCCGTCTTAGGGTATAGCCTTAGGATCTAACTATCTATTATCAACTTCAAAGAGTCCTAGATACAACCTAGAAGAAATCCCCTTCTTCTCTCACTGTAGCCAATGCTACGATCTAGCTCCAACTCTTCACTTTGCTATAGTAGCCTACTTACATCTTAGAGTAACACACTCGAGTATAACACTCTTTAGATATGCCAATGTAGCTCTCGAGTTTTATCTCTTTCTAGGGGATAAAGCTTTTTAGAAGGAGAGAAAGAAAAACTATGATTCGAAAACGAAGATAACTTTTGTTCACTTGAAGACTTTAGACGTTTCTATGTAGGCTTGTGTCTCGTTCTTCAGATGCCATCTTCATTTATAATCTTCTATGGAGAGGTCTTTTAGCCGTTGGAGAGATGACCGTTCGAAGAAAATTCCTTCTTCTCCATGAAGATCGCTTCCTGGTTCAGATGAGATAGAAGTTGTAGATCTTCATCTCCTAAGAACACATTGATCTCTTGGCTCCTTAATCTTCTCGTTGATTGTTGTAACAACCGTGAATTCTATATAAGAGAATCTTCGTGCTTTTTGTTTTAAGGATCTTGTAAGATCTTCTTTGTTGGTCGGTTGAGATCTTCTCCTGATCAAATCTTCATTTCTTCTCAAATCTCTCGAAAAAGATTTTCTTTGTTATTTGAAATCTTTTCATTGTCCAACCTTGTTATCCTTGTTCCTTTGAAATTTACTTCAAGGCTTTTGAGATAGTTTTTGTTGTGCGTCCTTGTCTTCTTTGTGCCGAAATTAATTTCAAGGCCTTTGAATTCTTTGACAACACCTGCACTTAAAACCAAACCAACCAAGCATCTCGAAATATAATAATTCATTGGTTAGTGTATCAAACTACTTTATTTGTGTTTAAGTCTTCCATCAACAGCACCTGTAAAACCTTTATAATCAAGGTGGAGTTTTCACATGACAACTACAGTTTCTTCAAAAACTCTAGATCAACAGAATCACACATGCAAAGTGGCCGATTATGAAATCCTTCTAGCCAAGTCCTTGTTTATTTGATGTTCCGGAACCAATTCGCCGGCAACCTTGTGTGAGCGGAGTTCTCAATATTCTCCTGAGGAGTGGGCTGTTACGCTAGAAATGTATAGCACAAAAGTCTTAAATTTATAACTCGATATAATTTCCTAACTCCTAGCGAACCCACAGTGTATGGGTCGTTTTGTAGCAAGGATAGTATTACGAGGTCGAACACAAAGACTAAGGTGAAATCAAATCAAGCAAGTGATTATGGATAGTGCAAATCTAGTCTAAGAAAAGGGAAAGGAATAAAGAAATGAAAATCATGATATTTTTGGGTATGGTTTTTGTGGTAATCAAACAAAGATCACGAATGATGCAAGATTAAAGTACAAACTAACAAATCAAGCTAACAACACAAATAAGCAACACAAACACAAGATATGTGATCAGAGAGAGAAAAACGGATTCTAGGGGTTAGGTCTTCCGGTTATGGCATTGGACTCAAGCTTCTAATCAATCCTTGGATTTTCTATGGTATGTTGGGAAGGGGTGTTTCTCAATTGAGATCAATCACCTAGTAGGTCTCATGGTCCACTAATCCCGCACCTAAGGTCCTATCACCGGGTAAGTCTCTAGGAGCCTAAGGTTGAGAATTCTACACAAACCGGATTGCTATCGAAGGGTCAAACTTCTCCTTACCGGGTAAGTCTCGGGAAGGCAAGTCCTAAGTAACAACCCTAGCACACTCAGTCCAATAGCGGCATATGAGGCTCACTACTACCTAGAGTTCATCATCTTGAGTATCTAAGATCGAGAATTACCGGGTAGGTCTCTTCCCTCACTTAGTTTGCTAGCATTAGGTCACCCTAGGCTAGATTATGCTTAACAAACACTAGGATTTCAACAATCTAACATCCTAACTTTCAGATTCATCAATACAAGCACAATAGAGAAAACCACGGGCGGATCATCCTAAACAACGTCTGTGGAAAGGTATGAACAGACCGTGATTCTCAACAGTTGTTAGGTTCGAGCAAACAAATCATCCAAGGGTACATTCAAGTCTATTCTATCATAGTCCAAGCCATAACCATCATTCCATTACCCTAGAATCATAACTATTTAGCCAACAACATGCATTTTAAGATTCAAACTCAACAAGCTACCATTCATGGCTTCCATAGCAAGAAAGTGAAATGAAAGAGAAAAGAAACAAGTAGAAACAAGAAAACCCAGCTGAATATAAGTTTAAGCAAGACTGACAACCCTTCAAAAGAAAGTCCAAAACGTTCCTTACAATCCTTACAAATGTCTTCAACCAAGGTCACTAAAAAATCACTCAATAGCTATGAAAACTCCAAGATAAATGTTGTTCTTCTTCTTCCCAAAATGAGAGTGTTTTTCTTCCCCTCCAAGTCTATCCTCCCATGGAAATCAAGTGTGTGTAAGAGAGTGTGGGAGAGAATCCCCTAGCAACGGCCTGCAGGACCACTTTTATTCTCCATCAAGGGCAAGAGTCGGGCATGGAGATCGTGGGACAGCTGTAACAACTGTCCAGAGGAAACCACGGCCAAAATCACGGGCGTGGTTCTGGCACAGGGCCGTGGTTTTGCTTGTTCAGCTTCCTTTGGATCATTAAGCCACGAGTTGGTACAAGGCATGCACGAACAAGGTCCTATGTGTTCTCCTTTGCTCCTAGCTTGCTTCTTAATGAGTCCGGAAGTGTGTCATCAAGAGGTATGATCCTCGAATGTATCGATTAAGCTCCAAAAGCTCCCCAAAATACCTACAAAACCGACAAAAGCCCGTGTAGACGTCTATCTCGACAACATGCATGAATTAAGCGTAAACGTCATGAACTAATGCCAAACCATGCATGAATAACGGGAAAAACTATCTAAATGAATGCCTAAACTAACGTCATAAATTGTGTTATCAAAATACCCCATGCTTAAGACTTGCTCGTCCCCAAGTAAGGTCCAATAATAGGCTAAGAGATGACATGAAAGGTCTAAAATTGGATCACCTTCATAGTCATGTTTCATGGAAATGGACAAGCAATCATGTATCAAATTAATGAAGGCATGGAAAGACAATTATACTTAACTCGAAAGCATGCATGAAAGGTGAAAATGAAGAAGTCAAGATGATCACGAGTATATCCAATCTAGATCACTAAGTCTTACACATATGCAAATAGGTCACTAGGACTTAGGAAAGAAGAGGCCAAGAAACGTTGTGATAAGGTGGGAATTTTTCTAGGTCATGTGATGCCAATCCGGGAAGGAACTAACTCCACAATTTCATTTTTGATCAACTTCCGGCAAGTGTATATTTTTCTCCATCTTTTCTTTCTTTTCTTCTCTTTTTCATTTTCTTTTTTCTTTCACTTATATTTGAGACAATGGCATTGGTGTACAAAAGCCGAAACTTTGGTGATTAGCGGACCTCGGGATTTTTCCGATGTGCCTCACACCGGGCACACATACCAAGGCTCGTTAGGACATTCGGTTTATCCGACTTTGGCAAGGCACAAACACCCGATTATGTGAATGGTGCAGAGTTACTCGTCATGAAAACCAAAGTCCCCAAACCTATAATTTTTCTACACTTTTCACAACAAATTAAGCACTTCATTCACAACATTCATTCATCAACCACTTCACCCCACACTTGCTTTTCACATACTCAACACACTAGCATGCTCCTATTCCCGGATGGGTCAAAAGAGGCCAAATTTTTATATCTATTGAGGTGCTCAAACAACATGATCAAGATAAGAAGTAGAGAAAGATGAATTGCCTCAATCATTCCTAGATGATGTGCAAGAACTAGCATGTAATTTCGACCATTAATCCTCAATCCGATCAAGGCAAACATCATAATCACAATTCATACATGGGATTCAAGAAAAGTATTTCAAGTCCACATATGCATAGATCCATTCAACACACAAGGCCATCCATAGCCAATTCACAAAATAATCTCATCATAAGGGTCATATCCAAACTTAGAAGCACTAAAAAATTTTTTAAAATTTTTTGATTTTTTTGGATTTTTCGAAATATATATGTACAATGTAAAAGCTAATAAAACATGTGACAATATGAAACTATCCTAGATGCAATCATGCAAATGATTGTGAAAACCCCACCCCATACTTAAGAACACATTGTCCCCAATGTGCAAATCAAGTAAAGAAGAGTGAAAGAGAGTCCTCATAATGTAAGAAATGGTGTTTTTGGTATTTTGGTTCACTCATGTGGAGTGATGGTGGATGATCAATCAAAGGTGGTAGAGAGCTCTTGATGTTCATTATGGTGTCGGGACCCGCGCTAAGCACCGCCAGCCGTCCAAGTCCCACGTCTGCTCCACCCACGTTTGATGCGGGATCATCATCATCATCATCCTCATGCCTTGCAAGGCTTCCATGCTACCTAGACTCTAGCACACAACCACAAGACACACAAACACACCAAAACAAAGACAAAAGCAAAAAGTGAAAACAAAAACAAAACCGAAAAGGGGAAAGATATGTACCAATGGGTTGCCTCCCATTAAGCGCTTCTTTAAGGTCATTAGCTTCACCCAATTCGGGGGCGTTTCAGTCAAGGTGAAGTGGGGAAATCATGTCCACGGAGCTTCCGGGATATACTTCTTCAAATGGTGCCCATTCACCTTAAAATCTCCACAATGCTCCCCACCTATCTCAACCTCTCCATGGGGGAAAACCTTCCTCACCACATAAGGACCCGTCCATCTTGACTTTAGCTTTCCGGGGAAGAGCCGTGTAAAATCCGGAATTTTTATCCCGTCTATTTCCGTTATAAAATAGATCTCGATCAGTTGACCCATATCCGTCTACTTAGTTAGACATATTATTATAGGATTTATCATTTTATGTAGATTCCTTCACATAAAATGATAGAATCTTTTATATAGTTTATCATTTTATGTAGATTACTTCCGCATAAAATGATAGAATTCTGAGCCGATCTTAAACTATAATAAACTCCCTATCCGCCTAGTCCGTATATTTATATATCGGGATCTTGTCCAGCCAGAAACTCGCTAAATTAAGGAGCCCAGCTGTAGCCATTTTAGCCCATATATTAACCGATAATTCAGGTCCAACGGATCCAGTTCTGCAGCCAGCTAGCCCAGCCCAACAACCCCAGCGTTGCCAGCTGCTCCAGCCCGCTGCCTTGTCCGCTCCAGCCCAGAAGCAGCCCCTGCTGCCTTGTCCAGCGCCAGCCTTCAGCCCAGTCGCCCAGCTGCTTCACGCGTCCAGCCCAGAAGGCCTGCTGTTCCGCCTTCTTCAGCTCCAGCCCAGCAGCAGCTGTTGCCAACGCCAGATCCGCCCAGCTACTTCACGCATTCAGCCCAACAGGAGGAAGAGCAGCTGGCCGCCACATTTGATGCAGTTCTGAAGACTTCTCTGCTGAAAGCCGTTACAGAGAGTAACTGTTCAATTAATGCAGACAATCAAGGCTCCACAAATCTCGCTCTCTCTCATCTGCTGCGTGATCTCCTTTCGTTTATGCGTTTCCTTTTCTTCTGCACACACAACCAGCAGCGTCAAGGTAAGTGCAGCAATCGTTCTTCTGTCTCCACCTTATCCTCTCTACCGCCCCATCTGTGTACAGCACTCACCATCCTTCTCTATTCGTTCCTTCGTCCGGCACTTCTAGGTCTCAAACTGCAGCCACCTACATAATCAAAAGGTTGAGTCCATCGAGTTACAGCTACTACAAAGAGCCGCCTCCTTCTGTCCTTATTGGTAAGACGATCCTTCCCCATCTGTTATCTTTTGGATATCATAGCTACAATGACTCATTACCTTCTTTTTATTCCGAACAAATTCCCAACGGTTGCAGCAGTGAGATCAAACAGCAGGCTCGGTTTTGGTACAGATCGGAACCAACAACAAATTAACCTTCTAGCTGCAAACCGGTAAGAGCCTATACTTGGATTAAAATAGGTTTCCGATTAGTTTAAGTGGAAGGTTATTGTATAATCTTTTGTGTGTATATTATTTCCGTAATGATAGATTGATGAGCTGCTGTAATTCGACCTTGAGCATAGTCAAGATAGTAATAGGTAGCTGCTGAATTTATAATTAAAATGGTGGAAATAAAGGGCTGCTGTAAATTCCAATTTATTCCTCCAGCTTTTAGGTTATAAACAGCCTATCTTGTCGGTCAATTATTGAACGTTTGGATAAAGATCCACCGTTAAATTTTGGATATGTTGTAGATGGATATATGTAGTTTAGCATATTAAAATTTGAGAAGAAATGAACGGTCGGATTGAAAGTTATGAGCTCCCGAAGTTAGGTAGTTGAGCAGTTTTGGTAAACTTAAGTTTTTGGCTAAGTATAGGAAATTAGAGTGAAGTAACCAACTTTGTGAATTTTTATAGGAATATTGGCTGAACAGTTTGGAGAAATTCTTTCTCCTAAGGTTAGATAGAACCTCATAGATGATCTAGAGATTTAATTTGGAATTATTATAAGCTGTTAAGAATTTTATATTTAGAACCGAAGTTAGACCTTTACGTTTCTTCTGGAAAATAGAAACATGGGAAAAATGTCAGTTTGGAACCAAATAAAATTTTAGGAGTTAGAATATGATTTTAGAAACTTAAATAGGAGATTAGACATGAATTCTAGATTTTTCGGGAAATTCGGGACCAAGGGTAAAATGGTCATTTTACCCTAAATTAACACTGTAACTAGTTAGGTCTTAATACATCATTCGATCTTAGAAGTTTTAGACTTCTAACTACGTGAGAGTGTGCTAATACACTTATCGCCTTTGACAGGCAACTGAGTTGCTACAGTTTACAGAACGAGTGGTTTACAAAGAGTCGAGCTGTATATCAGGTAAGTCCTTTGGGCTTACTTAGTTGACTTCTAAATATGAGTATAAATGATGATGGTGGTGTGTGATTGAAATGTGTAGAGAGATAGGTTGTGATATATAATTACCGACCTATATTTTGGCCTAAGAGTAACGGGCGGTGGCATTCTGCTCAGTAGCTTGCGGGCGCTGGGGGTTTCTTTCGGGACTAGTCCATACATGGTTTGTAGTGATGCTACCAGTGGAAGTCAGCTAGACCTACACCAGTTGGATAAGGAACGGAGGCGAGAACTAATAATAATTCTCGTGTCACAACTTAAATTGAATAATGTGAATCACTTAAATAATAGATAATAATTGGTTGAGTGCCAGCATGATGTTTGTTTATTTTTGTTTCTGCTTGTGTTTGTGCCGTTATCATTTTGCTTATATTTGGATAGTTAGCTAACTGTTGATATGCTGTTTAGATTTGACACAGGTTAGAGCAGATGCCGAGTGATCCAGACGGTAGTGGTCAGCCGGGGTGTCGTACTTTAGGACGTTTTACAGTTTCTGCATTTGTGGGTTTTACAGTTGAACCTTGTTTCCTTTCGTACTTTGTTATATTACGTTTTCCGGTTGTAGTTGATCTGGTCACATTCATGCATTATTAAGAACTATTTTATGATTTCTGGTTTTTCCTTATCTGTGCCTTGTTGTAAGATCTTGTTAAGTTGTTGTCAAACTAAGGTCGGGACCCACTGTGCGGTCCTAACCAGTAACTCCCTAAGTTGTAAAATTTGGGGTGTTACAACATGGTATCAGAGCCAGGTTGGCAACAATGGCACTTGAAATCTTCTAAAAAGGTCATATAAGTAAATAAACAGAACCCGAAAGGAGTCTGAGTTTTCCAAAGAAGATTTTGGTTTTTAAATGCATACATAGTCGGGTTGGGATAGAAAGTACGGACGACCACCACTACCTCCGCGGATCTCGGCAGCTTAGTACATTTAGAAATGTTATATTGATGTAGTAGCTGCTTATAAAGATATGTACAATAGATAACTTATGTCGAAGGTTAGTAGCATAATAATATATTATGTCCTTAATAGAGATTAATGAGTTTCTCACTCCGTTGGCACATCTAAGTAGATTTTGAAGGGTGTCAACGTGAGGATTAGTATGCACATCTTATGTGCATTAGGGTAGACGAATGGCAGACAACTCCTCCGATTGGTTGAGGAACGTCGAGATGGAAAAGTGAAGGCTGAAGGACAACAACAACGACCATGGCATGAAGGGGATCCCGAGTCAACTTAATAGGATCAAATGAAGATTATACATGAGAGTAGTTCCGGAAAAGCATTGGATGGTCGACAATGATGCAGATTTGGAGCGACATCACAGAGGTTCTTTCAAGTGTGGTGTAAAATGACGATACGAACCACGTGGATACCGTCAAAAACAGTCATAGTAATGAAAGTCAAAGTAAGGTTTAGAACCAATCCAAACAAGAAATATTAAATTTAAGCTTACCGACAGACCAAAATATGAAGGTTGTTGTTAGAAGCAGGGCGGAATATGACCACTATTGGCAAGGTAAGTCGGCATCCTAATCAAGAGGGTCCCACCTAGACACTGATAACCTAAGAGTTAAGAAGAGAGATGTCGTCAAACCAACTATGAGGACTTAAAGAGCCGCACAACTGAAGCTTATGGAATTGCCAGAAAGTGGAGGGTAGAATTCATAAGTATGGAGGCAGAGTGACTTCCTATATGACAAGTGAGTTACAAGAAAGATGGTGTTACAAATATCCAAATGATAGAATCTTGAAAGCGGAGTCAAAGGATCACTATAAAGGCAACATTATAATCTAACACCAACTCAGGAACAAGAGTGTGTGAAAATGATCGTGGCATACCCAATGGCCGTAATAACTTCCCTCTCACAATGGGACTTAAGTTACCAACACCAACGATTCACACAGGAGCACCGCAAGCAGTTGATGATTGAGGTAAAAGAAGTCATGAAGATGTATTTACGAGCTATTGTGGGAAATCTGATGAGTCCATTGACGGCAGATGAATGATGCAGCTAAAATAGGAAAGAGTATCGTGGGCCTATAGTGAGAAAGAGAAGTGTGAATTATAGAAGAAGCGAAAGGAGTATAAACAGAGAAGCTGGAGGAGATAGATTTCCACCAAGTAAATCAAACTTCAAAGAGATAGAAGAAAAGTTAGTCTATGATCTTGTAGAAGGTCAACAATAGACTAAATGGTAACTATCGGAGCCTTTACATGTGCGGGTTAACTAGTAGTGACTGGTTGACATATAAGAAGAATAAACACACGGTTACAAATGAATTCTATCGACATGTGGAGAAGTCCTTAAAGAGATCAAATACGACAATTGTAAAGTCAAATCGATACGAGTGCAAGTAATACCGAATAATTCAAGTCAGTAAATCTAATTAAAATTGTAAAGGAAGAGTTGACGGTCAGAAAGGACCCCTTATATAATTAATGATATAAAGAGAATGGTTGTGAGAAGTTGTTTACTTGTGGGCTAAGAAAAAGGTACAAATCATAGTAAGTACAAATGAAGTCGTATTAGAAGAACTAGAGGAGTAAGAAGAATTGATTAGATCCTACGTCAGTCCAGATAGAGGTTACTTAGCATTCCCCACAAATGAGACGGATGGTGCTCTTTTGAGCAAAAGTTGTGGTCAATTTCTAGATTTACAAAGGAGAGTTGACTTTAGCTTTAAGTTAAAGCCGGGCACGAGACTGATCTCGAAGGCCCCGTGACGCATGGCACCGATAGAGCTGCTTGAAGTGAAGAAGTAGTTATCGGAGTTAGCAGAGAAGGGCTTCATACACCCTAGTGTTTCTCCATGGGGGGGGCACCGATATTGTTTGTGAGGAAGAAGGATGGATCGATGAGGTTATACATCGATTACAGAGATTTGAATAAGGTCACCATCAAGAACAATATCCACTGCCTAGCATAGATGACCTGTTGGACCAGCTGCAGGGAGCGTCTGTGTTTTCGATGATGGACTTGAGATCAGGTTATCACCAGCTGAGGGTGAGAAATCAGGACATACCTAAGACGGCATTCCGGACTAGGTATGGTCATTATGAGTTTATAGTGATGCCATTCGGGCTCACTAATGCGCCAGCAGTATTTATGGAGTTGATGAATGGGATTTTCATCGACTTCTTAGACCAGTTTGTAGTGCTCTTCATTGACGACATTCTAGTTTACTCTAGAAGTCGAGAGGAGCATGCCGGACACTTGAGGACAGTGTTACAGATTCTACAGGATAGCCAGCTATATGCTAAGCTATCCAAGTGTGAGTTCTGGATGTCAAATATGGCGTTCCTAGGCCATGTAGTGACTGCTGAGGGGATTAAGGTCGACCCAGCGAAGATTGAGTCAGTGTCCTCTTGGAAACCTCCGAAGAATGTTAAGGAGGTTCGCAGCTTCCTTGGATTAGCAAGTTATTACCGTCGGTTTGTGGAAGGGTTTTCCCTGATCGCCCGACCACTTACTTCTCTCCTAAGGAAGACTACTCGGTTCGTCTGGTCTGAGCCGTGTCAGCAGAGTTTTGATGAGCTGAAGAGGAGATTGACGTCTGCTCCGATCTTAGCACAACCTGAGGGTACAGAGGACTTTGTAGTGTATAGTGACGCATCCAAGCTGGGCTTGGGGTGTGTCTTGATGCAGAGGGGTAAGGTCATAGTGTATGCGTCTCGACAGCTGAAGACGTATGAGGAGAACTACCCCACTCACGACCTAGAGTTAGCTGCTGTAGTACATGCTCTTAAGATCTGGCGTCATTATCTCTATGGAGCGACCTGTCAGATCTTCACAGACCATAAGAGTCTGAAGTACATATTCACTCAGCGGGAGTTGAATAACCGCCAGAGGCGGTGGCTAGAGTTGATCAAGGATTTTGACCTTGAGATTCTCTACCACCCCGGAAAGGCGAATGTAGTTGCTGACGCTTTGAGTCGGAAGACGCCTCAGGAGAAGGCGATAGCTCGGTTGACGGTACAGCCACAGTTACAGAGGGACTTAGCTTGGTTGGAAGTAGAGATCCAGTTCCCCGATACAGCTCATCAGTTAGCCACCTTAGTGTTACTTCCTGACCTGTTGGGTGAGATCCGACAGAAGCAGGAGACTTGTCCGACTTTGACCCGGATCCGAGACCGGATGTCACGAGATGAGGCACCTCAGTTCACTATCGGTGCCGATGGAGTGATGAGACGACAGGACCGTGTATGTGTGCCCTCAGACAGTGAGCTGAGACAGAGGATACTAGGTGAGGCTCATGCTACCCCTTACTCCGTACATCCAGGAGCGAGTAAGATGTATAAGGACGTGAGACGTTCCTTCTGGTGGGGTGGCCTGAAGCCCGATGTGGCCCGATATGTAGCCCAGTGTGCGACCTGTCAACAGGTCAAGATTGAGCATCGTAGATCTGGAGGAGAGCTCCACCCACTTCCAGTACCACATTGGAAGTGGGAAGATATATCTATGGATTTTGTTACTGGATTGAGGCTCAGCAGAGGTTTTGATGCCATTTGGGTGGTGGTAGACCGGCTGACGAAGACCGCACGTTTCATTCCGATCAAGGAAACGTGGCCGGTAAGCCGTCTAGCAGAGGAGTTCACTAGACACATTGTGAGACTCTATGGAGTACCGAGGACTATCGTCTCCGACAGGGATGGACGTTTTACCTCGAGGTTTTGGCAGCAGGTACATACTGCTCTGGGGACGAGTCTCCACTTTACCACTACCTACCACCCACAGACGGACGGTTAGTCCGAGAGGACCATTCAGACTTTAGAGGACATGTTGCGAGCATGTGTGCTAGATTGGGGACAGGTATGGCCAGATCACCTCCCACTAGTAGAGTTTTCATATAATAACAGTTGGCACGCGTCTATTGGGATGGCACCTTATGAGGCTTTGTACGGACGGAGATGTCGTACACCGTTGTGCTGGGATGAGCCTAGCAAGGCTGATGGAGTAGTACCAGATCAAATACAGGACGACATCGCCCGGATTGCCTTAGTCCGGGAGAGGATGTTAGCAGCTCAGAGTCGTCAGAAGTCCTACGCCGACAAAAGGCCTCGACCTTTGGAGTTTAGAGTAGGTGCACAGGTGTGGTTGAGGGTGTCACCTACGAGAGGAGTTAGACGTTTCGGCATTAAGGGGAAACTGAGCCCCCGATACGTCGGCCCATTTGAGATCGTAGAGAGAGTCGGAGAGGTTGCTTACCGACTAGCACTGCCACCGAGATTAGAGGGAGTACACCCAGTTTTTCATGTATCTCAGCTGCGAGAGTACATACCGGATCCTAGACACATCATCAGTCATGAGGATCTGATAGTTGAGCCAGACCACACTTTTGTGGAGTATCCAGTAGCCGTCCTAGAGCGAAGCATTAGGCACCTGCGTTCTAAGGAGATACCGATGCTGAGGATTCAGTGGTCTAGACGAGGAGTTGATGAGGCTACCTGGGAGACAGAGGAGAGTATTAGACGTAACTACCCTGAGTTCTTTGTGGAGTTAGCCGCTACCTCAGTACCGACGGGTTAGTATTAAGACGAGACCTTATATGACTTCTGTGATTATATGTTTACATAATTGTTTATGTCTATGTGCTTGATGACGTGAGTAGTTGCTTGCTAGAATATATTTCTCGAGGGGAAATGTATGGGGTAGGTATCTTATTCCAAGTTTCGGGACGAAACTTATTTTAAGGGGGTACTGATGTAAAATCCGGAATTTTTATCCCGTCTATTTCCTTTATAAAATAGATCTCGATCAGTTGACCCATATCCGTCTACTTAGTTAGACATATTATTATAGGATTTATCATTTTATGTAGATTCCTTCACATAAAATGATAGAATCTTTTATATAGTTTATCATTTTATGTAGATTACTTCCGCATAAAATGATAGAATTCTGAGCCGATCTTAAACTATAATAAACTCCCTATCCACCTAGTCCGTATATTTATATATCGGGATCTTGTCCAGCCAGAAACTCGCTAAATTAAGGAGCCCAACTGCAGCCATTTTAGCCCATATATTAACCGATAATTCAGCTCCAACGGATCCAGTTCTGCAGCCAGCTAGCCCAGCCCAACAGCCCCAACGTTGCCAGCTGCTCCAGCCCGCTGCCTTGTCCGCTCCAGCCCAGAAGCAGCCCCTGCTGCCTTGTCCAACGCCAGCCTTCAGCCCAGTCGCCCAGCTGCTTCACGCGTCCAGCCCAAAAGGCCTGCTGTTCCGCCTTCTTCAGCTCCAGCCCAGCAGCAGCTGTTGCCAACGCCAGATCCGCCCAGCTGCTTCATGCATTCAACCCAACAGGAGGAAAAGCAGCTGGCCGCCACATTTGATGTAGTCCTGAAGACTTCTCCGCTAAAAGCCGTTACAGAGAGTAACTGCTCAATTAATGCAGACAATCAAGGCTCCACAAATCTCGCTCTCTCTCATCTGCTGCGTGATCTCCTTTCGTTTATGCGTTTCCTTTTCTTCTGCACACACAACCAGCAGCGTCAAGGTAAGTGCAGCAATCGTTCTTCTGTCTCCACCTTATCCTCTCTACCGCCCCATCTGTGTACAGCACTCACCATCCTTCTCTATTCGTTCCTTCGTCCGGCACTTCTAGGTCTCAAACTGCAGCCACCTACATAATCGAAAGGTTGAGTCCATCGAGTTACAGCTACTACAAAGAGCCGCCTCCTTCTGTCCCTATTGGTAAGACGATCCTTCCCCATCTGTTATCTTTTGGATATCATAGCTACAATGACTCATTACCTTCTTTTTATTCCGAACAAATTCCCAACGGTTGCAGCAGTGAGATCAAACAGCAGGCTCGGTTTTGGTACAGATCGGAACCAACAACAAATTAACCTTCTAGCTGCAAACCGGTAAGAGCCTATACTTGGATTAAAATAGGTTTCCGATTAGTTTAAGTGGAAGGTTATTGTATAATCTTTTGTGTGTATATTATTTCCGTAATGATAGATTGATGAGCTGCTGTAAATCGACCTTGAGCATAGTCAAGATAGTAATAGGTAGCTGCTGAATTTATAATTAAAATGGTGGAAATAAAGGGCTGCTGTAAATTCCAATTTATTCCTTCAGCTTTTAGGTTATAAACAGCCTATCTTGTCAGTCAATTATTGAACGTTTGGATAAAGATCCACCGTTGAATTTTGGATATGTTGTAGATGGATATATGTAGTTTAGCATATTAAAATTTGAGAAGAAATGAACGGTCGGATTGAAAGTTATGAGCTCCCGAAGTTAGGTAGTTGAGCAGTTTTGGTAAACTTAAGTTTTTGGCTAAGTATAGGAAATTAGAGTGAAGTAACCAACTTTGTGAATTTTTATAGGAATATTGGCTGAACAGTTTGGAGAAATTCTTTCTCCTAAGGTTAGATAGAACCTCATAGATGATCTAGAGATTTAATTTGGAATTATTATAAGCTGTTAAGAATTTTATATTTAGAACCGAAGTTAGACCTTTACGTTTCTTCCGGAAAATAGAAACATGGGAAAAATGTCAGTTTGGAACCAAATAAAATTTTAGGAGTTAGAATATGATTTTAGAAACTTAAATAGGAGATTAGACATGAATTCTAGATTTTTCGGGAAATTCGGGACCAAGGGTAAAATGGTCATTTTACCCTAAATTAACACTGTAACTAGTTAGGTCTTAATACATCATTCGATCTTAGAAGTTTTAGACTTCTAACTACGTGAGAGTGTGCTAATACACTTATCGCCTTTGACAGGCAACTGAGTTGCTACAGTTTACAGAACGAGTGGTTTACAAAGAGTCGAGCTGTATATCAGGTAAGTCCTTTGGGCTTACTTAGCTGACTTCTAAATATGAGTATAAATGATGATGGTGGTGTGTGATTGAAATGTGTAGAGAGATAGGTTGGAATATATAATTACCGACCTATATTTTGGCCTAAGAGTAACGGGCGGTGGCATTCTGCTCAGTAGCTTGCGGGCGCTGGGGGTTTCTTTCGGGACTAGTCCATACATGGTTTGTAGTGATGCTACCAGTGGAAGTCAGCTAGACCTACACCAGTTGGATAAGGAACGGAGGCGAGAACTAATAATAATTCTCGTGCCACAACTTAAATTGAATAATGTGAATCACTTAAATAATAGATAATAATTGGTTGAGTGCCAGCATGATGTTTGTTTATTTTTGTTTCTGCTTGTGTTTGTGCCGTTATCATTTTGCTTATATTTGGATAGTTAGCTAACTGTTGATATGCTGTTTAGATTTGACACAGGTTAGAGCAGATGCCGAGTGATCCAGACGGTAGTGGTCAGCCGGGGTGTCGTACTTTAGGACGTTTTACAGTTTCTGCATTTGTGGGTTTTACAGTTGAACCTTGTTTCCTTTCGTACTTTGTTATATTACGTTTTCCGGCTGTAGTTGATCTGGTCACATTCATGCATTATTAAGAACTATTTTATGATTTCTGGTTTTTCCTTATCTGTGTCTTGTTGTAAGATCTTGTTAAGTTGTTGTCAAACTAAGGTCGGGACCCACTGTGCGGTCCTAACCAGTAACTCCCTAAGTTGTAAAATTTGGGGTGTTACAAGCCGCAACCTTGAATTGAAGAGAAGGACTAAGTCACCTTCACTCAACTCCTTTGGGATGAGACGTTTGTCATGCCAATGCTTGGTCCTTTCCTTTTAAATCCGGGCATTTTCATAAGCATCCAACCGGATATCCTCAAGAGCATTAATGTCTAGCAACCTCTTCTCACCGGCTTCCTTGAGGTCAAAATTCAGCCACCTTATAGCCCAATACGCCCTATGCTCCATCTCTACCGGAAGGTGGCAAGACTTGCCATAACTAGCTTGTAGGGAGTGGTGCCAATTGGTGTCTTGAAGGCGGTTCTATATGCCCAAAAAACATCATCGAGCTTCATAGCCCAATCTTTTCTTGTCCTAGAAACCGCCTTTTTAAGTATCCCCTTTATCTCCCGGTTGGAGATCTCCACTTGGCCACTAGTTTGGGGATGGTAAGGTGTGGCCACCTTATCAGTCACCCCATACTTAGCCAAAAGTGTCCCAAAGTTCCTATTGGTGAAATGCTTCCCTCCATCACTTATGATCACTCTTGGTGTTCCAAACCTAGAGAATATGACTCGGTTGAAGAACCACACCACAACTTTAGCATCATTTGTGGGAGAGGCGATTGCCTCCACCCATCTCGACACATAATCGACTGCCAAGGGAATGTAGAGGTTACCACATGAAGAGGGAAATGGCCCCATAAAGTCCACACCCCAAACAGCAAATATCTCAACCTCCTGTATGTTGTTCAAGGGCATCTCATTCCTTCTTGAGATGTTGCCCATCCTTTGACAAGCGTCACAAGCTACCACAAAATTCTGCACATCCTTAAACAAGTTAGGCCAATAAAAACCGGATTGCATGACCTTTGCACACGTCTTGTGTGAGCTAGCATGGCCTCCATATGGCAAGGAGTGACAATGGCGGATCACACTCTCCACCTCATCCTCCTGAATGCACCTCCTAAAGACCCCATCCGGCCCTCTCTTGAACAAGAGAGGCTCACTCCAATAGTAATACCTCACATCCTTGAAGAACTTTTTCCTTTGGGTATAGGATAAACCGGGTGGAACCTCTTCACACACAAGGTAGTTCACTATATCCGCTTACCATGGCTCCTTCCCTCTAGACACTTGAAGTAAGCACTCCTCCATCATTTGCAATTGATCGTCCCGGAATGAATCATCAATCATGATGTCATCTCTCTCGACCTCCAATGGTGGTAGCCTACTAAGATGGTCGGATACTGAATTTTCGGAACCCTTCTTGTCTCGAATTTCCAAGTCAAATTCTTGGAGGAAGAGGATCCAACGAATTAAGCGAGGCTTGTCATCCTTCTTTGTGAGGAGATAACGGATCACAGCATGATCCGTGTACACAATGACCTTTGCTCCAACAAGATATGACCGGAACTTCTCAAAGGCATACACTACCGCTAGCAACTCCTTCTCGGTTGTGGCATAGTTGAGTTGGGCATCATCTAGCGTCTTGCTAGCATAGTAGATGGCATGTGTAATCCCATCTTTCTTTTGTCCTAAAACAGCCCCAACGGCCACATCACTTGCATCACACATTATCTCAAATGGTAAGCTCCAATCCGGAGGTTGCATGATAGGGGCGGAGATCAAAGCATCTTTCAACCTACAAAATGCTTCAAGACAATCTTTGGAGAAAACAAACTCAACATCTTTCATTAGTAGGTTAGTGAGAAGCTTAGAAAATTTAGAGAAATCTTTTATAAACCTCCGGTAAAAACCGGCATGCCCTAAGAAACTCCTTACCCCTTTCACCGAGGTAAGTGGTGGCAACTTCTCTATTGTTTCTATCTTTGCTCTATCAACCTCAATGCAACGGTGGGAAACCAAGTGTCCCAACACTATGCCTTCACTCACCATGAAGTGGCATTTCTCCCAATTCAACACAAGGTTAGTTTCCTCACATCTCTTTAACACCAAAGACAACTTAGCCAAGCAATCATCAAATGAAGATCCATACATCGAGAAATCATCCATAAACACTTCCATACTGTTTTCAATATATTCAGAAAAAATAGCCATCATACACCTTTGAAAGGTGGCGGGTGCATTACACAACCCAAATGGCATTCTCCTATATGCAAATGTTCCCCAAGGACATGTAAATGTTGTTTTCTCTTGGTCATCCGGGTGAATAGGGATTTGGAAAAACCCACTATAGCCATCTAAGTAGCAAAAATGTGAATGTTGAGCTAACCTTTCTAGCATTTGGTCAATGAAGGGAAAAGGAAAGTGATCTTTCCTAGAGGCAACATTAAGCTTCCTATAGTCAAATACACATTCTCCACCCCGTAACCGTCCTAGTTGGGATTAGTTCATTGTTCTCATTAGTTACTACGGTCATACCACCCTTCTTAGGAACAACATGTACTGGACTAACCCATTTGCTATCCGAAATCGGGAAAATGATTCCCGCATCTAGCAGCTTAAGGATCTCTTTCTTGACTACCTCTTTCATTATAGGGTTCAATTGTAATATCCGGAATTTTCGTTCCGTTTAATTCCGAAGCAAATCGGACTTCGAGCCGTTGATGGTTTTCCATTCTATCTAGTATTTCTTTCTTCATGAATTTTATCATTTTTTGTAGAATTTAATTCACATAAAATGATAAAATTATATCAAGCTCTAATTCTTATAATTATTTATCATTTTATGTAGAATTTAATTCACATAAAATGATAGATTTATATCAAACCCTAGTTATTATAATTCATTCTTATCGATGACTTTAGACGAGATCATGACAAGTTGTGACGAGATCATGACTAAACTGAGACGAGACCATGACAAAGCCCGATAAACCTGTGACAAACTCATTCATGGACCTGACAAGGCCATGACGAGTTTTGACAGGTTTTTGACAAACTATTCAGCCCATCTTTCTTGCAATTATTTCAGCCATCCTTCTTGCAATTGTTTCAGCCCATCTCTTTGCTATGATGGCCCAGCTACCCATAACCCTCCAGCCCACACGGACCTGCTGTAGCCCAGCCAGCCAAGCCTTCAGCAATCCATGTCTTCAGCTGCATCTCGCAGCCCAAGAAGCACAAAAATTGTCCTTCATCTCGCAGCCAAGAACTCCATCAGATGCGGGCCTGCTGCTCCTCATCTCGCAGCCCAGGAAGCACAACAGTTGTCCCTCCTACCTCCCACGTAATAGCAGCCCAACTCATCTCCTTCCTTATCTCACGTAACGGCTGAGAGAGTGCCGTAACAGCCAGATCTCACGCACTGAAGATCCTCCCTCTTTCCTTCCGTCATTGATGCGTGTAGAAGACCTCTTCAACAGCCCCACCACAGCCCTTGCAACCTCCTCAGTCGACCCTTCTCTCCAGTCGCCTTCCAGCCCTGGAGTCGTGCACAAGCAGCACCTGGGCGTCCTTCTGCGCATAGGAGCCGGCAAGACCAACAGTCAGAAGCAACAGCAGGAGCGTTCACCCTTCTGCACATCCCTTCACCTTGTGTCCGGCACACACTGGCTCCTTCATTCCGATTCGCGTAGAGAAGTTGATCGACAATGACGGACTGCACTGCTGCAAAACAACCGCAGAGAGCTGTTATGTTTTTCTCAGTTTTCGGAAGTGACGAGCAATCAACTTCGGGTCCAGATTTGGGTAAGTTAGACTTCTTCTTTTTGGCTGTTTTTCGGATATGTCATAGACAGTAGTACATAGTATAACATACTAGAATTTGGGAAGAATCGGAGTTACGGTTTGAGAGTTATTGTGTTTCAAAGTTGTCGCCTCATGTAGTTTTTATATATATGCTGAGTGTTGGGGAAAACAACAAGTGATGCTGTTTTGTGAGATGGTTTTGAATAAGCTATTAATCTCCGTTGGGCTTGAATTTTGGATATGATATGGTTGACATATTGTTGTAGAACATATTAAATTTTAAAGGAATCCAGCCAGTGGTTTGGGATTTATGGTTTTTCAAAGATTGAGTCGTAAGCCGTTTTTCTGTTGTGCTGAAATTCAGTTTTGTGAGATAGTTTTAAATAGGATTTTGATCTCCTTTGCGGCTGAATTTTGGATATATTTTAGATAAGATTTTATAGTAGAACATATCAAAATTTGGGATAAATCCAGCGAGTAGTTTAGGAGTTCTGATTTTTTTCAAAGTTAATTAAGTGTTGTAACCAACTTTAGAAATTTTTGTAGAAGTGATGGTTGAACAGTTTTAAGAAATTCTTGCTCCTAGGAGTAGATGAGATATCATAGATGATCTAGGGATTTATTTCGGAATTATTTATAAGATTATTCGAATTTTATATTTGAAGCCGAAGTTGGACCTTAACGATCTTTCCGAAAATAAGGAAATGGGTAAATTGTCAGTTTGTAACCAAACTCATGTTTAGGAGTTAGAATATGACTCTTTAGTCTCAAATAAGAGTTTAGGCATATTAGGGAATTTTTGGAAGTTTCGAGACCAAGGGTAAAATAGTCATTTTATCATAAATTAATACTGTAATCAATTCTGTTCTAATAGGATCTACTACCTTAGAAGTCTTAGACTTCTAATTACCAAGAAAGTGTGCTGACACACTTGCTTCCTTTGACAGGGAACCGAGTTATACAGTTACAGATTGAGTTGTGATTAAGAGAGTCGAGATCTGATTCAAGTAAGTCCACGGACTTACTTAGCTGGCTTCTTGTATGAGTGTAATGTGTATGAGTGGTGTTTGTTAGTTATGATAAACAACGAAACCAGATTAGGCCGACTTTGTTATTTACGTAATTGACCCAAGTGTATGATAGCGGATCGTGACATCATCTGCCTAGATCTTGCGAGAGTCTAGGAGGTTCCCTGCGACCAGCCCAGTCCAATAGACGGTCAGATGCATTAGTACCATTCCGCGTTGGTAAACGGGGACAGGGGCGAGGTTTGGGAATCCCTCGTGTCACAAAATAAGTATAATTAGTAATGACCTATCACCTAATTAAAGATAATAAAAGGATTGAGTGTTGCATGTTGATTGTGTATGATATGTGATTGTGCTTTTACCTTTATACTTATGCATAGAATGTTAGCTAACGGTTTTATACCGCTTGTAGATGCCTTGCAGGTTAAGACAGTTGTAGAGAGATCCGGAGGGAATGGTCAGCCGGGTCCACGTACTCATTTAGTTGGGGACGAGGTTGTCTTATATACTTCATATGCGTCGTTTTAGTACCTTTGATTTGTAAGGCTGATACATATTTTTCATGTATATATTGTTTAATGTTTTCAAATGTTTTTAATACTTTTGTGCCTTGTTGTAAGATCCTAGTAAAATTGTTGTCAAACTAAGGTCGGGACCCATTGTGAGGTCCTAACCAGTAGCTCCCCGAGTTCTTAGAATTGGGGTGTTACATCAATCTTCTTTGAGGTTAAATTGAAGGTTTATGGTTGTCTTCCATCAAGATTTTATGCATGTACAAGGATGGTTTAATGCCAACTAAGTCATCAATGATGTATCCAATAGTTTTCCTATGCAATTTCAACTCATTCAACAATCTATCAAGCTCATCATCATTCAAAGATGCATTCACAATCACGGGATAAGTAGAATTTGAACCAAGGAAGGCATACTTTAAATGTGAAGGGAGAGGTTTGAGATCAAGTTTAGGAGGAACTTTATCGGTTGGAGATGGTCCATACAATGTAGGTTGAGATGATTCAAAAGCCATGGAAGACTCTCCAGGTCTTCTTGAAGCTTGATCAATAACTAAGGGACTTTCTGGAGAAACCACGGGCAAAACCACGACCTCTGGCACAACCACGGTCGTGGAATTGGAAGAGATGGCACTTCTGGACATTATAGAGAGTTCCACGGGTGAAACCACGGGCATGGTTCTTGCCCCCTGTCCGTGGTTCCTACAATGATTCAGCACTACTTCGTGCACTTCAAATTCAGCACTTGTCTTCTTTTCTAATGCATCCAAAGCTTGGATTTCTTCATTGCAATCATCCTCAACTCCTTCCTCCATCAAACTCAAGCTAAGAACCCTCTTAAGTGGGTCCTTGATCAAGATCAAACTCACAACTTCTCTAGACACCTCTTCCTCAACAATGTTGAAGACATCTTCACCAAGGGCTGGCCCCTTCATCATTATGGATAGCTTGAACTTGATATTCTCTTCTCCTATGTTGAAGGAGAGGATTCCATTTTTCCAATCCACTAAGCATCCGAATGTGGCTAAGAATGGCCTTCCTAAAATGATAGGAACCGGGTAGTCCGCTAGGATGTCCAAGACAACAAACTCGATTGGCACATAGAACTTCCCAACCTGAACCGGTATGTCCTCTAGGATTCCCACGGGTTGAGTGATTGAACGGTCCGCCATGTAGAGGGTCATCTTTACCGGTTTTGGTTCTCCTAGCCCAACCTTGTTGCAAAGTGCAAGCGGGATAATGCTTACACTTTCTGCAAGATCACATAGGGCTTCATATTGCACTTCTCCAACTCCAATTGGCATGCAAAAAGATCCCGGATCTCCCAGCTTAGGAGGAATCTCCTCCCTCATGGTTTGTATCAACTCGGAAGACCTCTTTGTCATCCTCACTTCTCCATAGTCCTCTAACTTCCTCTTGTTGGAGAGTATCTCCTTCAAAAACTTTCCATAGGCCGGTATACCTAGAATAGATCGATGAACGGAATGTTAATATGCAATTTAGACATGAGTTCAAGGAATTTACCGAAATGTTTATCCAAACGAGCACTTGCTCGTGATTGTGGGAACGGTAGTGGTGGCTTGTATGGAGGTGGTGCCACATATGTTGGCTTATCATCTTTACTCTTGCCTCCTTCTTGCAATGGTTCTTCCTCCACTACTACTTGCTTTCCCTTGTCATTCCCTTCAGGTAAGGGATCTTTCATGCTCAGCCCACTCCTTGTTGTAATGGCCAATACTTGGCCTCTTTGGTTGTCCTCGGTCCTTCCGGGAAGCTTTCCCGTATCGCTTTGTGCTTCACTCGCCTTTTGGAATACTTGTGCTTCTAGCACCTTTTGAGCCTTAGAAATGGATGTCACCATGCTCTCAAGTCCACTCAACCTTCCAAGCAATTGGTCAAACATCATCTCGGTTCTATCCTTTGGAGGTTGAGCAAAACCGGGTGGAGGCTCTTGTGAAGCCTTCGGTGGTGGGGCTGCGCTTGTGGAAGCGGGAGGGTTCAAGACACCATCCGGGTTAGAATAGGAGAACCCGGGATGATTGTGATTAGGCCGGTAATTATTGTATTGCCGGCTGTTGTTAATGAAGTTCCTAGGGCCTTGATAATTGTTGAAACTACCCCTTTTCATGTAGTTAATGTCCTCCTCTTTGGAAGCCAAGTTGGCTTGCACTTGCACTTGAGGGCTTGCTTGATTCTTTAAGGTTGTGGCACACAACTCCCTCAAAGACTTAAGCTCATTGTTGATTGCGTCGAGTTTGTAGTTGCTCATGGTGACTTCACTAACTTCATATACTCCCGGTTTCCTCCCATCGCTCTTCCTATGGGAGTACTTCTCTATCACCAAGGCTTGCTTTTCTACAAACTCCCAAGCCTCATCCATATTCTTCTCCATGAATGTTCATCCAGAAAGCGATTAGAGCTTGAATGGACTATCCTCATACAACCCCTTGAAATATATCTCCAGTAGCTCTATCTTCGGTATCCCATGGTGTGGACAATCTAGGAGAGGGTCTTTGAACCTCTCCCAAGATTTGAATAGGCTTTCTCTATCCTTCATCACGAAGGCATTGATCTTCCCTCTTAGCTCGGTTGTCTTGGAAGGTGGGAAGAACTTTGTCAAGAACTCGGTTGTCATCTCCTCCCAAGTACTCACACGTCCTAGTGGAATGGATTGGTACCAAGCCAAGGCTTTATCCTTAAGTGAGAAGGAAAAAGCCCTAAGCTTGTGGTTATTGTTCTCCAATCTAGTTGGCCTTAGAGTCTCCATCAAGATCTCTGATACGCCCCCGGATGGCGATGTCATCCGTGTTCCGGCTAGAAGGACCCGCACATTTTGGAAGACATTTATTATTATTCGGCTATTAAATAATAAGCCTTTTGTATTCGGAACTTTAATTCCGGAACTTAATTCCGTGAATTAAATTCCGACCTTTCATATTTTAGGCTTTTCATATTCGGAACTTAATTCCGACTTTTAATTCCGTCATTTATGTTGAACTCTTTGTATGGCCTCCATCCACTATATAAGGATGGCTTGGCTCATTTGTAAAAGATATGTCTAAGTTGAAAACTAAGTATTGAGATGGAAAACCCTCTTACTTAGTTTAGGCATCACCTTCCTCTTCCTCCATCCTCTTAAAGTTCTTGCTTGGATCTAGTCTTTGATCCAAGCCTCCACATTCGAGGATCCTTTTGAAGGATCAACCAAACGCTTCCGCCTCCCAAATTCTACATTTGATCTTACTCGAACGATCAAGAAGGAGTAGTTGAAGTTTCTCCTCGATCTAGATCGCCCGTTTTTCTATCATTGGAGTTTGGGTGGCGGAAGCGTTTGGTTGATCCTTCAAAAGGATCCTCGAATGTGGAGGCTTGGATCAAAGACTAGATCCAAGCAAGAACTTTAAGAGGATGGAGGAAGAGGAAGGTGATGCCTAAACTAAGTAAGAGGGTTTTCCATCTCAATACTTAGTTTTCATCTTAGACATCAATTACAAATGAGCCAAGCCATCCTTATATAGTGGATGAAGGCCATACAAAGAGTTCAACATAAATGACGGTATTAAAAGTCGGAATTAAGTTCCGAATATGAAAAGCCTAAAATATGAAAGGTCGGAATTTAATTCACGGAATTAAGTTCCGGAATTAAAGTTCCGAATACAAAAGACTTATTATTTAATAGCCGAATAATAATAAATGTCTTCCAAAATGTGCGGGTCCTTCTAGCCGGAACACGGATGGCATCACCATCCGGGGGCGTATTAATCTCATAGTTCATCAAGTGTTAATAAGGGAACTCTCCTTCCATCCCTCCAAATTGATTGTGCCGGATCATTTGTAGCACTTGAAGGGGGAGCTCATAGTCAATGGTTGCGGGATCTTCTAAGTTTACACCCGGACGGTGCACTCTTTGGGCTGGATCCATACGTTGCCCCAGCGTTTGTGGCTCCTCAATGATGATCGGCTCAACCCGAACATGGACCGCCGGCTGCGGTGGTGGTGGTGGTGGAGGTTGTTGACGATTAAGCTCCCTTTGCACAAGAGCTTGCCTAATCTCTTCAATTTCCCTCCTAGTTGCTTCTTGCCTCTCATTGGCAAGTATCCTCTCATTCTCCAAGGCTTCATCCCTTAGCCTAAGTTGCTCTAAGGCCTCATTCAACTCAGCTTGAAGAGCTCTTCTGGCCATCTCCTTCTTCTTCTTAATGCTCTTGGATTTAGTCTTAAGGGTTTTCTCCGGTTCGGGATCGAATGGAGCTAAATCCTTACCACAAGATCTTCGCATGCACCTAAAGAGTGAGAGATGTCCTGAAAACTTAAAGACACAAACCAAACAAGATCAAAAGCAACAAGAAAGAACTGCACTATAAACAATCACAAACAATGATTCAATCTAGACCTAGTCCCCGACAACGGCGCCAAAAACTTGTTACGCTAGAAATGTATAGCACAAAAGTCTTAAATTTATAACTCGATATAATTTCCTAACTCCTAGCGAACCCACAGTATATGGGTCATTTTGTAGCAAGGATAGTATTCCGAAGTCGAACACAAAGACTAAGTTAAAATCAAATCAAGCAAGTGATTATGGATAGTGCAAATCTGGTCTAAGAAAAGGGAAAGAATAAAGAAATGAAAATCATGATATTTTTGGGTTTGGTTTTTGTGGTGATAAAACAAAGATCACGAATTATGCAAGATTATAAAACAAACTAACAAATCAAGCTAACAACACAAACACAAGATATGTGATCAGAAAGAGAAAATCGGATTCTAGGGGTTAGGACTTCCGGTTATGGCATTGGATTCAACCTTCTTATCAATCCTTGTATTTGCTATGGTATGTTGGGAAGGGGTATTTCTCAATTGGGATCAATCACCGGGTAGGTCTCATGGTCCACTAATCCCGCACCTAAGGTCCTATCATCGGGTAAGTCTCTAGGAGTGTAAGGTTGAGAATTCTACACAAACCGAATTGCTATCTAAGAGTCAAACCTCTCCTTACCGGGTAAGTCTTGGGAAGGCAAGTCCTAAGTAACACCCCTAGAACACTCGGTCCAGTAGCGGCTTATGAGCCTCACTACTACCTAGGGTTCATCATCTTCAGTACCTAAGATCGAGAATTACCGGTTAGGTCTCTTCCCTCACTTAGTTTGCTAGCATTAGGACACCCTAGGATAGATTATGCTTAACAAACACTAGGATTTCAACAATCTAACATCCTACCATTCAGATTCATCAATACAAGTACAACAGAGAAAACCACGGGCGGATCATCCTAAACCACGGCCGTGGAAAGGTATGAACAGACCGTGATTCCCAATAATTGTTAGGTTCGAGCAAGCAAATCATCCAAGGGTACATTCAAGTCTATTCTATCATAGTCCAAGCCATAACCATCATTCCATTACCCTCGAATCACAACTATTTAGCCAACAACATGCATTTTAAGATTCAAACTCAACAAGCAACCATTCACGGCTTCCATAGCAAGAAAATGAAATGAAAGAGAAAAGAAACAAGTAGAAACAAGAAAACCCAGCTGAATATAAGTTTAAGCAAGACTTACAACCCTTCAAAAGAAGGTCCAAAACGTTCCTTATAATCCTTGCAAATGTCTTCAACCAAGGTCACTCAAAAATCACTCAAAAGCTATGAAAACTCCAAGATAAATGTTGTTCTTCTTCTTCCCAAAATGAGAGTGTTTTTCATCCCCTTCAAGTCTATCCTCCCATGGAAATCAAGTGTGTGTAAGAGAGTGTGGGAGAGAATCCCCTAGCAACAGCCTGCAGGACCACTTTTATTCTCCTTCAAGGGCAAGAGTCTGGCACGGAGATCGTGGGACAACTGTCACAACTGTCCAGAGGAAACCATGGACAAAACCACGGGCGTGGTTCTGGCACTGGGCCGTGGTTTTTCTTGTTCAGCTTCCTTTGGATCATTAAGCCACGAGTTGGTGCAAGGCATGCACCAACAAGGTCTATGTGTTCTCCTTTGCTCATAGCTTGCTTCTTAATGAGTCCGGAAGTGTGTCATCACGAGGAATGATCCTCAAATGTATCGATTAAGCTCCAAAAGCTCCCCAAAATACCTACAAAACCGACAAAAGCCCGTGTAAACGTATATCTCGACAACATGCATGAATTAAGTGTAAACGTCATGAACTAATTCCAAACCATGCATGAATAATGGGAAAAACTATCTAAATGAATGCCTAAACTAACGTCATAAATCGTGTTATCATGGGCTCTGTGGATTCGGAGGAGATGTGAACCAAAGTATATTTGGGTGGAGTGGTAAAGAACTGCTTGGATTTCTGGAAGTCGATGATGAAACAACAGTGTTTAAGATTCTCTTGGGAGCCATGGATAAGCGTTTGTGAGAGAGAGTTTGAAAATTGAAAGAGTAAAGTGAAAAAGTGGGTTGTACAACTTTGAATGAAAGGAAGAAAGAGATAAGAAGCAAATGAAGTATTGCTTTTAAAAAGGAGATGTCAAATCAGTTTAAGGCCCATCATAATCTTGAGAGAATCAAGACCTTGATGACCGAATTTTGATTTGCATATCTTCCCTTATAAATCACAACCAATTTTCAAAACAAATATTTGAATTTTGAAAAAAAATCTTGGTAAAAAGTTTTGAATTCATTTTAAAACTTCTTCTTTAAAATGATTTAATGATCAAACATTTAGAAAGATGAAAATCATAATTACGATCCGGGTTTATCACTTTTGTCTTTATAATTAATCTCAAGACCTTGTATTGGATTTCAAGGACTTGAAATGGAAAAATAGATTGCATTATAAGGAGAAAATAAAAACGATTTACTCCCCCTAAGATAATGTTTCCTTGTTCAATATACCAAGCTCCAATCTAATAAAATTGAATCGATCTTCACGTAGAGGCTTAGTGAATATAGTGAACGAAATAGCTTTAAATTTATAACCTAAATTAAAAGCCTAAAACAATATGTGAACCTGCAGTGTACGGATCAATTGTAATAACGACACATACTCCAGGGTCGAACACACGGACTATGGTGAAATCAAGCATGGTAAAATCAAGTTTTCAATTAAAAACAAGATAATAAAGCAAAGATAACAAAGGTGATGTATAAATCAGATAAGAGAATGCAAATTCTAGAGGTCAAAGCATCCAATTGTGGTTCTGACTCAAGATTTCTAAGGATAACGTGGACCAAGCTGAGGTTTGCAAGGGAAGGTATTTCTATGGTAGGAAAAGATCATAGGGTAAGTCTCACTACTCACTATCCCAAACCAAAGATCCTCTCACCGGGTATGTCTCAAGGAACTACGGAAATGAACTATAATCACAAACCAACGCACCACCTAAGGGAATAGAACTAACGTTTACCGGGTAAGTCTCAGGTTAACTCACAAATGTAGGATGAAGGCACAATCAAACTCTAATTAAGGATAAACCTTTATTACCTAACACTCATCATCATAGGTATACTAGCAAAGGAATCACCGGGTAAGTCTCATCCTAGACTTGCGTATGAACCAGGAACGGTGCAACAAGGATAGGATTTGGCAAACTAAAACCTAAACTCAGGTTTGGTTCGGATTTGGTTCACGTCTCGCTGAGTTCATATCGATCTAGGTCGAGATGTTATATTAACCGACCGAGGTGAGGTTCAGTTTGGTTTCGGCTTGAGCTTTCAAGGTCCACTAACGTAAACGTTCCCTCTTTCATCGTCTTTCCCACAACTTTCAACCAATCACCCTAAAATCACAACAGAATTTAGCCAACAATCATCGTGATAATAACAATCAAATATGTATGAAAAGAAGCAATAACAAAACAAGAAAACCTTAACAAAAAGGTCTCACTAATCAACTCAAACAAACAATCAATCCAAACAAACAATCAATCCAAACAATCAACAAATTGTGTTCCTCAATAACAAATCAAAAGACAACAATCAAGGTTCCCTAAGAAAACCTTACAAATTCCTTCAAAAGCCTTTAACTTTCACTTCAAAGCTATCTTCCTTCAACTTCCTCCTTCCTTGGAATATCTTCAATCACCCAAAATAATCAGGCAACCAAGCATACTTCCATCGAGAAAATATCTCCAATCTTATAGGAAAATCACTTGCCAAAAATAAAAGATATCATGGGCCATGGGCCGTGCCTCTTGATCAAGGCCCAGCAAGTCACCTCGGTCGAGGTGATCATGTAGTCAATCGAGATGAACTTCAGTTACGTGCAAGTCTTCCTAACCTGGTCCAATATCGAATTTCTATCCAACTTCCATGGTTCCTATGCCTTCCTTGTAGCTCCTCAATGCTCCAAAATGCAGCTTCAATGACTCCTTAATTCCCTTGGCTCCATATCGCTCCAAAACGTGTCATTTTCTCTACAATTACAATAAAACTAGGTGTAGACCTCGATTCTTGCAAAGGTAAACAAAACAACATAATCATCAAGAATATATAGCCATGCATACAGATTTATGAAGATAAAACGTCCAAACCAATAACAAAATATAGACTATAATGAAAGCTATCAAATATATCCATAAGTTAGTCGAAATAAAAGATATTGATATGTCACCTTTTTCAACATGATCACGTATGAAATGATGTCTTACGTCAATATGCTTTGTTCTTGAATGCTGCACAAGATTTTGGTTATCGAACTAGCACTAGTATTATCACATTTAATAGATGAAGACTCCACCTTGATTAAAATGGTTTACATGTGTTGATGATGGAAGACTTTACACAAATGTAGTAGTTGGGTATACTAATGTTTTGATTATATTCTCTAGATATTTGGTTGGTTTGAATTCAGTGCAGGTTTTATGCAAATATCAAGGGCCTTGATAAGGACTAAGGAAGATACCAAGTACAAAAGGACGAAATCAAGGGCCTTGGAATTATAGATGCACGGAACAAGGATTCAAAATGAGTTGAAGATTTTCTTAGAAGATTCTATAACAGAAAGATCTCATCAACCAAAGATCTTATCAACCGAAGGAAGATCTTATTAACCGAAGGAAGATCTCAACCGAACAATAGAGAATGTTTTCTAGAATATTTTCTAAACAACAAACGGCAAAAATATCTTCTCTCTTGATTCAACAGAAGACGAGAAGATCAAGGAGTTAAGGACTCGACGTGTTCTCAGGAGCTGAAGAATTGTAACGTCTACCTTATCTCGAAACAAGAAACGATCTTCATGGAAAAGAAGATTCATCTTCAAACGGTCATCTCTACAACGGCTAGAAGACCTTTCCATAGAAGAGTATAAATGAAGATGATGGTCGAAGAAGACAAGTACACAAGCTTACACTGGAAAACATCTTTATATCTTCAAGCAACATAATCATCTTCATTCGTTTTTTTTCTTTCTCTCATTCACGTAAAAGATTTATCCCCTTAGACAGAGAAAACACTAGAGCACCATTGGAAGATCTAAATAGTGTTATACTAGAGTGTGTGTTACTCTGCGAAATAACTAGGCTATTATAGCTAGGTTAAGAGTTGGAACTAGATCGTAGCATTGACTACAGTGAGAGAAGAAGGGGATTTCTTCTAGTTTGTATCTAGGACTCTTTGAAGCTGATAATAGATAGTTAGATCCTACGGATATACCCTAGGACGAAGAGTACGCTTTTTAGAGTCGAACTTCGTAAACATATCCTCGTGTCAATCTTTTCAATTCCGCACCATACATACATTATTGTGACTAACTTTGTTTTGTAGGAGCAAGAAGTCAAGGCCCTTGAGAGGAGTTTCAAAGCCCTTAAAATCAAAGTTTTATGAGAAGCACAAATTAACATCAAGGTCCTTGAAAGGAGTTTCAAGGCCTTGTGATTTAATTTGCGAAAAGTTCCCATACTCTATTCAACCCCCTTCTAGAGTATCATTTAAGTTATTTATTTCACCTACCGGTTCTTCAATAGGTATACCTTTGAGATCAAAACCAAGATCACGAAGTTGTTAAGCTATCCATAGAATTTGTAAACAAAAGGCTCCAACAACTATGCATTCGACTTCAGCTGTGGATAGGGCGACATAATTTTGCTTCTTGGAGTGTCAACTGATTAGGGATGACCCTAAGAATTGGCAACATCCAGAAGTTCTCTTTCTATCGACCTTAAAGCTTGCAAAGTCTGCATTTGAACAGCCAATGAGGTGAAATGAGTTTTGATGTGGATACCATAACCCTATATCCTTAATGCCATTAAGATATCGAAATATCCTTTTCACCGCTATCAGATATGACTCTTTGGGATCAGCTTGAAATCTAGCACACATGCACACACTAAACATAATGTTAGGTCGACTAGTGGTTAAATATAATAAAGAACCGATCATACCTCGAGACTCCTTTGTACGACGCTCTTACCATTCTTGTCTTGATCTAATGAAAGAGTAGAACTAATTGGAGTTTTTGCTACCTTGGATTGATCCATTTTATATTTTTTAAGAAGACCATTGGTGTACTTGCTTTGGTTTAGAAAGATTCCTTTCTTAGCTTGAGTAACTTGAAGAACAAGAAATAAATTTAACTCACCCATCACGCTCATTTCGAACTCTCTACACATAATATCTGAAAATTCCTTGCATAGAGAATCGTTAGTAGTACCAAATAATATATCATCAACATAGATTTGTACTACTAATAAAACATTGCCTCTGGTTTTGACAAACAATGTTTTGCCAATTAAACCTCTTTTAAATTCATTTTTAAGAAGATACTTAGACAATCTTTCATACCAAGCTCGATGAGCTTGTTTAATACCGTAAAGAGCTTTGTCCAATTTAAAAACATGATCCAAAAATTCATCATTTTCAAAACCAGGAGGTTGAGCAATGAAGACTTCTTCTTCTATGAAGCCATTAAGAAAAACACACGTAACATCCATTTGAAAAAGTTTTATATTCATGAAGGATGCAAACGCAAGTAGCATACGTAGGCTTCTAACCTGACAACCGGAGCAAAGGTCTCCTCATAATCAATACCTTCTCCTTGGTTATAGTCTTGAGCTACGAGTCGTGCTTTGTTTCAAATGACTTTACCATGGTCATTGAGCTTGTTTCGGAATACCCATTTTTATCTTATGACGGATTGATGCTTAGGTCTAGACGTGAGAGTCCAGACTTTGTTTCTCTCGAACTCATTTAGCTCATTTTGCATGGCAATGATCCAATCTGATTCTTGAAGTGCTTGAATGTAGTTTTTGGGCTCTACAAGAGACACAAACGCAGAAAAAGCACACAAATTGTTTACCATAGATCGGGTTTGCACTCCTAGTTTTATATCGGAGATCACGTTCTCTTATGGATGATATGGAGAATGTTGAAACTTTCTTCTCTTGAAGAGTGGAACAGATTCTAATGATTGAGGCTCAGTTGCTTGACTTGATTTAGGTACCGCTGGAGTTATGCTCTTGTTTCCGATGTCAAGGCCTTGAAGTTGGGTTTCAAGGTCTTGAGCTTGTTCTCCAGTATCCTGATTTTGTTCTTGCATGTTCTTATCTTGAACATTAGGGTCTTCTTCTCCATCAGATTTTTGATCTCCATGTCAAAGTACCATCATTGCTTTCGTCAAAAATAACATGAATACTTTCCTCGACAATTTTGGTACCCTTATTTTAAACGCGATAAGCTTTACTATTTGAAGCGTATCCTATAAAGGTAGCTTCATCACTACGTGCATTAAAATTTTCAAGGTTGTCTTTGTAACACCTCAGTTTTTAGTTCCGAGAGAAGAGCGGCGTTAGTGGCCATTAGGGGTAGCTACCGCCCCTACGGATTAGGAGACCCGCGGTTGCAGCCGTCCGTGATCGCGGCTTGGTAGTTTTGTGGGGGTGGCGACACGTCAGAGCGGAAGTTGATTCCGTTTTCTTCCGACCCTTCTTAGTGTGAGATGACCCTTCGTTATTGGAACCCGAACCCTCTTTGGCTTCACCTTACTTACCCCTTGAGCTGAGTGTCTCTCTCTCCTCCCTTTTCACTTTCACGTAACTCTCAATATTCTCCTATCCACTCTTCTCTTCCTCCACCTTCTCTTCTTTCATTCTCTCTTCCTCCATCTCTTTCCTTGGAAGATCTCTTGGTGATTCCTTCCACAAGTGTGAGTTGTGCATCCCTTTGGTAAGTTGTGGACTGTAGATCCAGACTATAGAATAAGTTCTCCCTCCTCTCCTTCTCTTCATCTTCTTTCTTCTTCGAACCCTGGGGTTGTGGAATCTATGGATTCTCAAGTTATTATCTTCCTTGTGTTTGCATGTGAGTAAAACAGACTAGGGTATAGTGTTGGTTGTGGTTCCATGGGGGAAAACATACAAGATGGAGCAAGCCAACCACAATGCACCAATGAGCTTCTACACATCAAAGAGAAGCCCGACAAATTGCCTTTCTGGAGTTTAGCCGCAGGTGCGGGTCTTGTGAGTTGTGGGGGCGGATTTAGTTAACCACGGTGGCGGATTCAGTGAACCGCGGGGGCAGATTCTATGAGTTGCAGGGGCAGGTTCTCTGCCCTTCCGCGATCGCGCCTTCTGTTTTCCAGGGTCGTGTCCTTACACTAGTAGGTTCCCTCTTTCCTATCTTTCGATCTTTCCCTTATCATGTTAGTGCAGTATAGTAGCATCATGATTAAGCTGGACCTAGGATAGCTTTGTGGAATGCCAAGTAGTGGCTTTGAACCTTATGTGAGAACTTGAGGATTGAGATTGGTTCTTAAGCAAGAGGTTGTTATCTTGTGAGATTGTTTATGGCTTTGAGTGTACGGTTGATCTTGTGAGAATCTGGGACGTGAGGTTGTATGATTGCTGAGGTGGTAGAGACTAGGACAAGAGTATCCTAGCTTAGCGTTACGATCATGGAGGTTATCGAGGCTAGGAACGTGTTGTCCTAACATGCGAGTTGTATGATCTTCTATATGTCATTTGGGCTAGAAGTCTAAGGACTTCAATCATGAGAGATTGACGTTGATTGTGTGCCTTGTTTTGACCAGGCATTGAAGATCTTCTTGCGGGAAGTTGAGAGTGTTGGTTATCGGGTTTTGAGACAAGTAAGTCCCCGGACTTACTTATCTAGCTTCTACGTATTAGTGTGATTATGATGGTTGTGTGTGTTTATTATTGTTATGACGATTAACCGGACTAGGACGACCTTTATATATATTAATTTATCCCAAGTTTATGATAACCAAGCAATGACCACTTGTCTAGTTCAAAATGGGAAAATTGGGAGATGCTCTGCAACCAGTCCAGATGGTAACGGAGGGCTGCACTACCACTATTCCTGTTCGTGAAAGGGGACATAGGCGAGTTTTGGGGATTCTCGTGTGACAACATAAGTTGAATTAGTAAAGATAATAACGTAACTAAAATATAATAACCAGATTGTGTGCAAGCATGTATTTCTGTTTATAGTAACTTATGTGTGTATGCGCATTCATCATTATTCTAATCTTTGGAATGTTAGCTAACGGTTTTAAACTGATGTTGTAGTTGCCTTACAGCTGAGGGATACCGCCGAGTGATCTGGAGGAGTGGGCAGCCGAGGTTCCGTACATTTTAGGATAGGTTTGGGTTTGTGTCTTATGTTATGTATATATTATGTTTATGACGTTTTGGTCTTTGTAGTTAAAGAACTCGGATGGAGTCTTTTGTTCCTTGTATTTGGAAATCATGACATTTGAATCAAATATATTTCGGTTTTGGCCTTTTATTTGTGCCTTGTTTCAAGATCCGGTGAAATTGTTGTCAGACTAAGGATCAGGACCCATTGTGAGGTCCTATCCATAGCATCCCATGTCCCTCGGATTTGGGGTGTTACAATCTTTGCCATTATTATGGACAAAGCACGTACATCCAAATGGTTTAAAATAGGAAATATTAGGTTTTCGTCCTTTAAAGAGTTCGTATGGAGTCATTTTCAAAATAGGGCTTACTAAGCATCTATTTAAGATGTAATTGGCCATGTTAACAACTTCAACCCAAAAGCTTTTTGGCAAAATATTTTCTAAAAGCATAGTCCTAGACATGTCCTCCAAGGTGCGGTACATACGTTCCACAACCCCGTTTTGTTGAGGTCTTCTAGGAGCTGAAAAGTTGTGTGAAATACCATATTCTGCACAAAATAAATCAAATTTAAGTTGGTCAAATTCTCTACCACGAGCACTTCAAACAAAAACAATAGGTAGGTTTTTCAAAATTTGCAACTCCTTACAAAGTTTTGAAAACTCATACAAAGCTTCCGATTTTTCCCGTAAGAATGACATCCATGTAAAACGAGAATAATCGTCCACAATGACAAGGATGTACTGTTTTCCCTTGGGAGATTGGACACGCATAGGACCACATAAATCCATATGTAAAATTTCAATAGGTCGAGAAGAACTTACAACCTTCTTTAGTTTGAATGAATCTCTTGTTTGTTTACCTTGTGTACAAGCCTTCCACAGTTCATCAACCTTGAAATTTAGGTTTGGTAATCCACATACCAAATCCTTTGAGAAAATTTTCTTCATCGTATGCATGATTACGTGACCAAGTCATCTATGTCAAAGCCTTGGATCGTCTGTCAAGGCCTTGAGACACGTTAATCTTGTTCTTAAAACTTGGTTATTGCTCATAGAATATACATTGTTGCATCGAGGAGCAGTAAGCACGACATCACCAGAAAATGTATTTTGAACTTCACATTTTTCTGAATCAAAGATCACTTTGGTACCTTTGTCACAAATTTGAGAGATGCTAAGCAGATTGTATTTTAAGCCGTCAACAAGATATACATCATCAATGAAGTTAAATGAATTATAACCGATTTTAGCAATACCAATGATGTTACACTTCCCTTTTATCACCAAGAGTAATGGTTCCAGTTCTAGATGATTGCTTCTTTAAATCTGAAAACAATGAGCTTTTTCCACTCATATGTCTTGAGAAACCACTATCTAATATCTATTTATACTCCTTAACCTTGGTGATATCTTGCAAAATAGCAATACCAATGATGTTACACTTCCCTTTATCACCAAGTCATCCTTAGGAACCCATATTTTCTTTATCTGATTTCTTAGACATAGAGGATAAGTGTTTCTTATGATGTAGGGATCATTTCTTTTATATGGACATGTTAGTTTTACATGTCCCTTTTTACAATAATAGAAACATGTGGGTGTACGTGAATTTACTTTAGCTTTAGCAAAAGTGGTAATCCTTTTTCTTGGAAAATTCTTGTTATAACCAATACCATTCTTGTTATGCGAGGATTGTTGTTCACCCATCATTTTTTCGAGATTATCTTTAGAACGAGTGAATTGAATAAGTGCAACCTTCTGGTCTCTACACGTCACAATTAAATCAATCTTTGCTTTCTCTAGATTAGTATTATCTTGAAGTAGAGAAGAGAGATTTTCCTTAAGAATCGCATTTTCCGATTTCAAGGTCTTGATATTGTCATCAACGTCTAACTTTTCAGTGTTGAGACTTTTAACTTCTAAAGACAAATCACTTACTCGTTTCTCTTGTTTGATTAGCCTTTCTCTTAAGATACTTAGCCTAACTCTATGTTCTTTATCACTTATGATAATACCTTTAAAGAACTCGGCAAGTTCTTGGTAAGATTGAGACATTAGGGTTCTTACCACTCCTTCCACGTAGAAGTTTGGATCCTCTTCTTGGTCAACCATTAAGCATATGTTTGCATGATCATTTTCTTCATCTAACTCATTTGGAGAATCTGAGTCACTCTCTGATGCTACAATAGCCTTCTTCCTTCGATCATTCTTCCTAAAATTATTCCTCTTTGATGACATGATTTATGACACTAGTTTAGGCATTTTTTTAGATAGTTTTCCCCCTTATTCATACACGAGCTTTTGTCAGTTTTGTAGGTATTTCGGGAATCTTTTGGACGTAAATCGATACATTCGAGGATCATTCCTCGTGGTGGAACACATCCGGACTCCCTAAGAAGCAATTTCTTTGGCCCGTGGTTTGTGTGTAGGGGGACTCTCTCTCTCATCAGCCATCCATTGTTGTTGGGAGAAGGAGGGGAAGAACAAAAACACTCTCATTTGAGAGAAGAACATCATCATCAAACTTACATCTAGAGTGAAACTTTGAAGGAATTTTATTGACTTTTGTTGGGAAAAATTTGGAAGCATTGTAAGGAACGTTTTGGAGCTACTTTTGAAGGATTTTAAGTCCCATTTAAACTCATATTCAGCTAAGATTACTTGCTTCAATTCACACTTATCTCACTTTCTTGCTATGGAAACCATGTATGCTTGCATGATGAGTTTAGTTCTTGAAATGCATGTTATTGGCTAAGTAGTTGTGATTCTAGGGTGATGGACAGAAGGTTATGGCTTAGGTAATGATAGAATAGACTTGAATGTACCTTAGGATGACTTGCATGCTAAAAACCTAACCCCCAACCAAAATCTCGGCATGTTCTTCAAAAATCTCCGTTGTGGTTTAGTATGATCAGCCCATGGTTTTGCTCTATTGTGCTTATATTGATAAATCCGTATCTTAGAATGTTAGATTGTTGAAATCCTAGTGTTTGTTAAGCCTTATCTAGATTAGGCTGACCTAATGCTAGCAAACTAAGTGAGGGAAGAGACTTACCCGGTAATTTCCGATCTTATATACCAAAGATGATGAACTCTAGGTAGTAGTGAGCGTCACAAGCCTCTATTGGACTGAGTGTGCTAGGATTGTTGCTTAGGACTTGCCTTCCCGAGACTTACCCGGTAAGGAGAGGTTTGACCCCTAGATAGCAATCTGGTTTGTGTAGAATTCCCAACCTTAGGTTCCTAGAGATTTATCCGGTAATAGGACCTTAGGTGCAGGATTAGTGGACCATGACACCTACCCGGTGATTGATCCCATTAAAGAAAAACCCTATCCCAGCCGCAACTTGTCCAAGGTTGATTAGAAGCTTGAGTCCAATGTCATAGCCAGAAGTTCGAATCCCTAGAATCCGCTTCTCTCACTTTGATCACATATCTTGTTCTTGTGTCGTTTGTTTGTGTTGTTTGATTGATTAATAAATGTTGCATGACTTTGATCTTGATTGATCACCATAAAAACCCAACCAAAAATATAAATATTTTCATTTCTTTATTTCTTTCTCTTTTCTTAGACTAGATTTGCACTATCCATGATCACTTGTTTGATTTGATTTCACCTTAGTCTTCATGTTCGACCTCAGAGTACTATCCTTGCTACAAAATGACCCATACACTATGGGTTCCATAGGAGTTAGGAGAATATATCGAGTTATAAATTGTAAGGCTTTTGCGTGGTACATTTCTAGCGTAACACTCTTCTTTTCTGGACAATCCTTTACAAGATGATATACTTCACCACATTCAAATGAAGTCAACTTTAGTATTCTTATTAGGGTTAGAAAACTTACCTTTAGGTCTTGATGATCGTGGATATTCTTTGTTTGGAAATTGCTTCTTCATTTGTAGAGTTCTTGCAAGACCTCTTAAGCTCAAGGCGAATGGATCTTCCCCCTCATCATCACTCTTTTCATCAGCCGATGGAATGTTATCCTTCTTGGATCTTAATGCAAGGTTCTTTGTGTTTGAAGATGGCTTTCCGTCTTCTTCACCAAGAACCGTTTCATGGGTGATTAGTTTTCCAAGTAGGTCATCGAGAGGTAATGTTGTGAGATTTTGAGCTTCTTCACTGACGGCCACTTTTGATCCCCACCTAGCTTTAGGAAAGCTTCTTAGGACTTTCCTTACTTTTTCTTCATTTGTGAAGCCCTTTCCAACTGAGTCGAGATTGTTCACGATCTCGGTGAATCTTGTGAATATCTCTTTGACCATCTGGTTTGAAGTCATCTTTAATTATTCATATTGCCTGAGGAAGATGCTTATCTTTGATTCCTTGACTTGACTTGTTCCTTCATACGTAACTATTAACTTGCCCCATATTTCCTTTGCACTTTTTCATGATGAGACACGATTGAATTTGTTAGCATTTATTCCACAATAAAGCAAGTTCATGGCCTTGTAGTTCTTTGACACACTATCCAAGTCCGTTTGAGTGAAGTCAGCTTCCTTCTTTTCAACTTGGACTCCTTCAACCGTGGTGGTTGGGATTTTTGGACCAGTTTGAATAATGCTCAATAGTTACATATCCTGATCAATAATATACATATGCATTAGTGCTCTCCAAGGGACAAAGTTGTTACCACAAAAGAGGGGTGGTCGATATGTGGATCTTCCTTGAGCGAATTCTCCCTTCCTTAGGATTCTAACTATCTATTATCTGCTTGTTATGAGTCCTAGATACAACCTAGAATAACTTCCCTTCTTCTCTCAATGTAGCCTCAATGCTAAAATCTAATCAACTTTATTCTAGCAATAATAGCCTAGTTACTTCGCACAGTAACGTTCTTGAGTATATCACTAAAATGATATTCCAATGGAGCTCTTGTGTTTATCTCACTCTAATCGAATCAACTAAAGTAAGCTCAAAGAGGAAGATAAACTTTTGGATCGATGAAGAGGACTTGTATGATCACTGGAATGCTTGGTTACTTCATTTTCAATCGATATCTTCTTTTATAGTCTTCTATGGAGGATCTTCTTCTAGCCTTTGTCTAGCAGCCGTTGCAACCTCTATCTTCCATAGAATCCTATGTTTGTTTGAGGAAGATCTTCTCATACTAGCCGTTGCAAATAAGATCGGTGTAGCTGAGATCTTCTCTTCAACGTTCTTCACTTGAAACCGTTGGATGTCTTCAAGTAAATCTTCACCGTGATCTTCTCATTAGCAAACTTCTTTAGCCGAGATCTTCCCTTCATATTCGTTTGAGATCTTCTCTTTAAGATCATTTCTTCAAACAATCTTCTACCGAGACCGTCTCTCCTAGATCTTCATGTTAGTTGGTTTGTTAGCTATTTAAGATCGTCTTCTAGATCTTCTCCTTTGGTTGTAGTAGATCTCTTGTTGTAGTAAACCTCTTAGCCGAGATCTTCTCTTGTAATGCTATTCAAGACCTACACACATTTTAACAAACAAACCAAGAAAAGAATCTAGAAATATAATCGATATGTTAATTTATAAAACCCCACTTATATGTTAAGTCTTCCATCATTTAAATAAAACAATGAATATCAAAGGTGGAGTTATCAGGATTAATACATAAGCACATGAACACATCAAAAATACAATAAACACCAAGCATGCTATCACACATTTCCCATTTTATTATCTTTATAACGTCATACACTCATAACCAATCTATGGTTGTGATACAAGAAGTCTATGACTCTCGAGTTTGTTCCTTTTACCATCTGGAGTGGTCAGGCATACCTCTCGTATACCATATAGAGTGGTGCAGTAGATCGGTTTGTTAGCTGTTTAAGATATTCTCCTAGATCTTCTCCTTTGGTTTTAGTAGATATGTTGTTGTACTAAATCTCTTAGCCGAGATCTTCCCTTGTAATGCTATCCAAGACCTAGACACATTTTAACAAACAAACCAAGACAAGAAATCTAGAAATATAATCGATATTTGTTTGTTTATAAAATCTCATTTATATGTTAAGTCTTCCATCATTTAAATAAAACAATGAATATCAAAGGTGGAGTTATTAGGATTAATACATAAGCACATGCACACATCAGAAATACAATAAACACCAAGCATGCTATCACACATTTCCCATTTTATTATCCTTATAACGTCATACACTCAAAACCAATTATGCTTGTGACACAAGAAGTCTACGACTCTCGCCTCTTATCCTTTTACCATTTGGAGTGGTCAGGCGTACCTCTCATATACCATATGGAGTGGTGCAGTACCCTTCCCATATACTAGGACTGCCCAAGTCCCAAAGAGCCCTTCAGTTTCCCTCGGGAATATCGAGCAAGATGTCACCGTCCGTCACAAGGGGGCCAATCATATGTGAGTAATAATCAATCTATCAAATGCTATAAATCATATAACAACCACCAATCATTCATACATCCAATACATGAACGCAGCTAAGTAAGTCCTACAGACTTACTTGTATCCGAATAACGTCAACTATCGATCGACTCTCAAATTCTCGTAGGAATATGCACCGCCTGATAAACAACGCGTAAATAAATCAATCAACGGAACACATGCGAGAGGAATCTACTTCTAGTCTCAGAGATCCTCAAGGATGATAAACATCGTAATGAACTTCGATAATCTTATCAAAACCTCTCAAGGCATACATGTAAGAGCCTAGTTGTTGAGTTTCTGAGTATGTGAGCTGAGGACCTAAATTCAGCCGAAATCGCCCCTGTATGACCCAGTGGCCGCCCCTGCTGTTTACCTGGGCCGCACCTGCGCCTCACAGGGTCCGCCTCTACGGCTCTGTGTGGTTGCAGCCGTCTTCTTTGACACTTTGACCCGTGCTTTACCCTTTTCACCCCTTTATAACCTTCTTCTCTTTCCTTCTAATAAGGGTTCATCATCTTCAACTCCATCTCTCTCTCTCCCTACGTTCTTCTTCTACTCTTACCTCTCTTTGGATCATCTTTGATCTTTTCTTGAGTTTGGTGTGAGTTTGAGAGCTTTTATGCTTGGCTTGTTGCTAGCTGATGTTGTTGTGCCTTGTTGAGCCAGCTTCAGGTTGTGGTGGTGTTGTGTTGATCTTTTGGAGGTTCAACTTGGTAAGCTCTCATGACTTCCATCCTTTCTTTCTTCATTCTTTCATCTTCTTACCTCTTTTCCTATCTTTCCTTAGTCTAGCTTAGAATCTTTAGGTTTGGATCTTGCTCCAACCATGATTGGCTTGTTTTGATGTATATATATGTATGTTTCTGTATGTATGGTGTTGGAGTGAAGAACGAGTGAAGGAATCGAAGGAAGAAGTGAAGAAAGGGCTGAATTGGAGCCCTTTGCTGACAACCGCCCCTGCTCCACCTTGCATCCGCCCCAGCACCGGCCAAAGCCGCCCCTGCGCCACTTGGGATCCGCCCCTACGGCCACCTGCATCAGCTAGGTTCTGCACTTGGTTCTACAGGTGTGTGTTGCTTCTAGGCTTGCTTTAGGATGTCTTTGTTCCCTCCCTTCCTAGTGTGAGTGTATAGGATCATGCTAGATGTGTGAGGATGTGTTTTGATGAGGTTATTATCGATATATGCCTTGTATGGCCTTTGAGGTTTATTAGGTTGTGAGGTTAGGTTGAGGATGATCCTATGTATCCCTTGGGTCTAGGTGTGACCCCTTTGATGAATAGAGGTTGATATCTTTCTATGCCTTGTTATTAGGCAGTGCCCCTCTCTCAGGAGTGGATGTATACGAGGTTGAGGTAAGTCCGTAGGACTTACTTAGCTACCATCCTTATATTGGGTGTCTGTATGAGTGGTGTGTGCGTTATATGTTTGTTATGATAGCATGAGATGTCGTTTATACCGACCTATGTTTTATTGACTACCCCGTTACATGGCTATGATAACCTTTCCCTTTCATCCCGCCGTGGAGTTTGGGAGGTTCTCTGATGTCAGGCCAGACTGGTTTACAGGAAGGGCGCAATCCACTCCAATAGGGTACACGGATTGTGTGACCGATACTCGTATAGCTGACTATCAGGCTCAGAGACGAGGATGTATCGGTCCTCGTGTGACATACTTTCATTTATCTATATATATACGATTTCAGTGAACGACTATTATATAAAGATGATAAATGAAAGTATGTCTTATGCATTACTCTATATATGTATGGTTAGCTAATGGTTTATTACCATGCTGTAGATGCCCCACAGGATAGGCGTGTTGCTAGGTGATTTAGCAGAGTGGCAGGCCGAGGACCTCTCGTACATAGGATGGTTGTGGTCTTTTGGATTGGTTACTTTTCCCTCCTGCGTGAGGATGATCTTTTGTTACCTCCTGTGTGAGGATGTTGTTGTTTATACTCGGCTATGTTGTTGTTACCTTTTGGATGTACAATTTATATAGTTTTATGTATTTGTTTTATATCTGTCAGTGCCATGTTGTAAGGTCCAGTGAACTTGTTGTCACGCTAGGGTTATAATCCATTGTGAGATCCTAACCCAATGTGACACTCCGAGTCCCGCCGATTCGTGGTGTTACAATACAACTACACGATAGTACTATCATCAACCTCAACACAAATCTAGCATAGCCACCTTCTAAACACAAAGCCAAAAGACAAGAGGAAGGATAAACTTACCAAGGACTTGGTAAGTTCTGAGGCAAGGCACGGGCGCGGACAAGAGAATGCGCCGGCACGGTGATAAGTCCAGACGCCGCGACTGCGGCCAACGTAGGCGCGAGGGCGGCGACATGCCTGAAGGCGCAAGGGCGGCACGGGTGCGGTTTCTCAAACAGAGCACTGTTCTACGTGCTCTTTGACAGATCTCTCGGAGGCTCTACTCAAACCACCTCAAAACACAACAAGGCAAATCCTGCCCTTCTCAACATATACACCACAACTTCCACAAGTTACCATTCTTACAAGAACATCCTTGTTGAATCCAAACAAGGAAGAAGAAGAATAAGAACAAGGAAGGAAAGACGAAGAGTAGGCTCACCACTCTCCTCTGATGGCAGAAGGAAGTCTTGGTGATTGCTATCTTGCCACAGCACACATAATCACACCATCCTTGTCATCAACATCATCATCATCAAAATTCAATTAGAAGAAGATCCAAAGAAGAAAGCATGGGAGAGAAGAAGAGAAAGAAAGAGAAGCAAGGTGAACGGGAGGGAGAAGAAGAAAGGAAGTCTCTTATGGGTTTCTGAACCCACAAACGAATGAAAGAAGAAGCTTAAGAAGGAACACATCAAAAAGGAAGTCAACCAAAAAAAAGCGGCCGATCACTACTATGCCGCGATCGCGGCCCGACATGGCCATACCCGTGGTGGCACGATTGCGGGTGAGGTAAAGCGCGATCACGTGATATGCTAAGGAACATGGTGGTTACACATATTGTAAACCCGAACCGGCAAGAAATGTCTAATGAGATTTCCGAGCTTAAGGAGATGGCCAAAAGGCTCAATTTGATTTGAACTCCACAATAATTGAAGGCTTGTGGAGTATGTGTTGATCCATTCCACCCAACGGACTTGTGTCCTCAAGTTCAAATGACTCAACTGCTCAGGTGAATGCCATGAGGTATGGACAACAACAACAACGTCAAGTAACAATCCGTACGCCCAAAACTACATGCCAAGATGGTGTGATCATCCTAACTTTAGGTTGATGGATTAACCAAATCTACAACAACAACATCATCAAGGTAAGTCTGAATCCACTGAAGATATGTTGCAAATTTTAAACACTTTGCCACTCATGTCCAAAGTACGGAATCAAGCATCAAATATCTAAAAACACAAGTTGGACAAATGGTGGAAGCAATTACGAGGATCTAAGCTCGAACCTCGCAAAACTTGCCATCCTAGACAATGATAAACCCGAAGGAGAATGTTAGTGCACTAACATTAAGAAGAGGAAAGAATCTACACTCAAATCAAGGATTGGTGTCGGAAAAGTTGGTTTCTGACAGTCCAGCCGCACCAGTTGCCACCCCCCGCGCCTCTCCCAGTGCCCTCACCTGCTGTGACGCCACCCCCGCGGCTGAAAGAGTTGAGCCGCCCCTGCGGCTGCAAGAGCCCACCCCCGCGGCCAAAGCAACAACAAGTGCACTAGATGAGGATCATTACATCCGTCCGAACTTTCCACCTCTCTACTCAGAGAAACCACATGCCCTCTTTCTAGAGGCACTCATGGAGAGGAGAGTGGTTGAAGACAAGGATCTTTTCGAGACTTTCTCAAAATGTGAGGTAAATATCCCTCTTCTAAAACTTGTGAAAAGCATTCTTAAGTATGGTCATTTCTTGAAGGAGTTATGCACCATCAAGAGGAACCAAAAGCTAAAAGAAAAACAAAAGGTGAATGTAAGCGAGCACGTTTATGAAGTTTTCCAACGAAGAATGCCAAAGAAATGTATTGATATAGGCATGGTAAGCATTCCTTATGTCATAAGAAAAACTCTCTTTAACAAAGCCGTGCTAGACTTAGGTGAATCAATAAACATACTTCTACATTCCGTTTATCAATCACTTGTTGTTGGACCATTGCATGAAACTAGAGTTGTTGTCCAACTAGCCGATAGATCTAATGTTTATCCTAAAGGAATAATTGAAGATGTGCTAGTTATGGTTGATAATTTGATTTCTTGGCTGATTTCTTTATGTTAGATATGGAACATGATATGCATGTTGCACCTAACTTGTTAGGGAGATCTTTCTTGAAAATGGCTAGAACTAAAATAGACTATGTAAGTGGAAATTTTACCATGGAATTTGATGGTGAGGTTGTTGAATTTAACATATATGATGCTATGAAGCATCCCATTGATGACCATTCTTTATGCTACATTGACATAATTGAACCAATTGTGCAAGATGTGTTTAACGCTTTTGATTTTAATGAATTGAAAAGTATAATTAAAAATGTTATCGATGCCCACAAATCAGAATATGCTTTGACATCTAACATGAAGGAAGTTCTAGCCCAATTGGATGGGCACAAAAGGCTCCCAATCATACATTTGGCCATTGTGCAGGCTCCCAATCACCCATTTGGTGACAATGACACATTACCCGTAATTGTGTCTAGAAAGTTGTCTCCACAACAAGAAAAGACGTTGTTGGAGATGCTTAAGAAGCACAAGACAGCTCTTGGTTTGACAATAGCAAAAACCAAATAGATTAGTCCCTCCACGTGCATGCACCGGATCCTCCTTGAGGAAGATGCAAAACCATCAACGCAGCCACAAAGGTGACTCAACCCGCCTATGATGGATGTAATTAAAAAGAGGTTTTGAAGCTCCTTCAAGCGGACATGAACTTCCCAATTTCAGATAGCCAATGGGTTAGTCCAACCCAACTTGTTCCGAAAAAGGTAGGAATCAACATGGAGAGATGGTACCAAGCAGGACTCAAACTGGTTGGAGGGTTTGTATTGATTATCGTAAGTTGAATATGGTAACCCGAAATGACCACTTCCCTTTACCATTTTTTGACCGTGAACGGGGTACGGGAAACCCTTACTATTGTTTCTTAGATGGTTATTCAGGTTATTTCCAAGTAGCCATAGCCCAGATGATCAAGAGAAATTGACTTTTACATGTCCTTTCGGCACTTTTGCGTACCGTAGAATGCCATTTGGAGTATGTAACGCTCCTAGTACCTATTAAAGATGCATGCTAAGTATTTTCTCCAAGTATATAGAACGTTTCATTGAAGTTTTCATGGATGATTTTACCGTACATGGAAATAGTTTTGATGCAAGTTTAGGACATTAAAAACTTGTGCTTAAAAGATGCATAGAAACTAATTTAGTTCTCAACTCGTAAAAATGTCATTTTATGGTGGAGCAAGGAATTGTTTTAGGCCATATAATCTCAACTAAAGGAACAGAAGTTGATAGAGAAAAAATTGATATTATTCAAAATTTGCATTATCCTACTAATATGCGTGAAATACATTCGTTCTTAGGTCATGCAGGTTTCTACCGGCGGTTCATCAAGATTTCTCCAAGATCTTTGCACCATTGTGTGAGCTTTTGAAGAAGGATGTCACTTTCATAGTAGATGAGGAATGGAAGAAGGCCTTCGAACAATTGAAGAAATGCCTAACAAGTGCTCCCATAATCCAATCACCAAATTGGGAGAAGCCATTCGTAATAATGTGTGATGCCAACGATTATGTTGTGGGAGCAGTCTTGGGACAAAAGGAAGGGAGAGCTTTACATGTAATCCAATACGCATCGATGAGATTTAACGGAGCTGAAAAGAACTACTCCGTCACAGAAAAAGAGATGTTGGCAGTGGTCTTTGCCTTGGAGAAATTCAGGCACTACTTCTTAGGTGTCAAGTTAATCGTGAACAATGACCATGAAACATTACTTTATCTAATGACTCCGAAGCAGACCAAGCCAAGGTTGATTCGATGGGTCCTAGTTCTAAGTGAATTCGACTTAGAAATTCGGGACAAGAAGGGAGCGGAAATTTTGGTGGCTGATCACTTGATTTGATGGGTCCAACTCTCTGTTGTATAGCCGCCCTTCTGGCTATAGAAGTCCACGCCAGCGGCTAGAGGAGTATGCACCCGTGCCAAAGAACCGCCCTTGCGGCTGGAGACCACCGCCCCTACGACACCAATGTCATCGCCCCCGCAGCTTGTCCTTGTTGCCCCCGCGGAGAACCCTGCAGAGGTATTGTTTAAGCTTCATTCCATTAAACCTTGGTTTGTTGACATCGTGAACTTTCTTGTTAGAGGATAGTATCCACCAGATTTCACCAAGGCTTAGAGGGAGAAGGTGAAACCCGAAGCTAGGCACTATGTTTGGGACGATCCCTACTTGTGGAAACATTGTAGCGATCAAAGAATCCGCCATTGCATCACGGACAATGAGGTACAACTATCCTAATGTTTTGTCATTCCGAAGCATGTGGAGGATATTTTGGGGCTAACAAAACTGCTAGGAAGGTATTGGATGTTGTTTTTTGGCCACACATCTTTCGAGATGCGTTCGTATTTTGTAAACTATGTGATAGGTGTCAACGTATAGGTAACATATCTTGGAGAAATGAAATGCCACAATTGTCTCTTATTTTTTATGACACTTTTGATGTTTAGGGGATTGATTTTATGGGACCTTTCCTAACTCCTTTGGTAATACTTATATCTTGCTTATGATGGACTATGTTTCCAAGTGGGTGGAAGCAAAGGCCACCAAAACAGATGTTTCTAAAGTGGTGGCAAATTTTCTGAAAGATAATATTTTTGCAAGATTTGGGATTCCTAAAGCTCTAATCAGCGATTGGCGGACTCACTTTTGCAACAACACCATTATCACCCTATTACAGAAGTATCACGTCAACCAAAGATTTTTCACGGCATACCACCCTCAAACCAATGGACAAGTAGAAGTGTCCAATGGGGAAATCAAGACAATTCTCAAAAAAACGGTTACTCCCGGAAGGAAGGCTTGGAGTTTAAGACTCAACGACACCTTGTGGGAGTATCGTACGGCCTACAAAAACTCCCATTGCTATGTCACCATTCAAACTTGTGTTTGGAAAGGCTTGCTATCTACCCGTCGACCTAGAATACAAGGCTTGGTGGGCGGTGAAGAAGTGTAACATGCAAATTTAAGATGAAGTGGGTGAGTTAGGAAGTTGCAACTAGAAAAATTGGAAGAATTGCGCCTTGATGCTTATTACCATGCCACAACATGCAAAGAGAAAACCAAAGTGTGGCATGACCGGAACATCCTCCGAAAGGATTTCCAACCAGGTAACAAGGTTCTCCTTTTTCAAGCTCGACTAAAGCATTTCACAAGGAAACTCTGCTCCAGATGGACAAGTCCATACATCATTGTTGAAGTACATCCATATGGTGTTGTGGATCTATATGATCCACAATCACACAACGTTTTCAAATTCAACGTCCAAAGACTAAAAAATGTACCATGAGGGAGTATCCAACAATACGATTGACGAGATGGTTTTGGAGGAAGTACAAACTGGACTCAAGGATGAAGGTCTTACGTCAAGCCAACGACGTAAAAATAAGGCGTTTCTCGGAGGCGGCCCGAAGAATAAAAAGTAGGAAGTTCCTATCGTCAAGCCGCCCCCGCACTTCTGTTAGCCGCCCATACGGCCCTACCCAATACAAAGCCACCCCTTCGGCTTAGTACAGCCGCCCATGTGGCTTGCACTGAGAGTCACCGCCCATGCGGCTATGTAGAGCCTCCCCTGCGGTGACAATGACAGACGGGAAAAAAACCTTCTCTTCTCCTACCCCAACCCACCTCATCTCTCTTCACACACTCTCTCTCTCGCCTCACTCTTACGCCCTCTACTCTCTCGCCATGCCGCCTCTGGCCCTTAATCCTACAACCACAACACCTCACCATCGCACCCACCACCACGGTTACACCGCCCCCGCTACAACTCACAATCCTTCAACCTTCAACTCCTAACCTCCATCTCCATTCTCCAACCTTCTCTCCACTCATCTAAACCCTAACCCTAACCTCCTCAACAATCACCACCTTGCTCCAACTTCACCACATACGACTCACCATAGCAACACCAGGGAGGAGTTGCACCCACTGTCACCCACCTGATCCACAGACGAAGCCCTTCGACTAATCCCTCAAATTTGTCTTATACCGCACCTGCTCCTCCATTCAGCCACCCCTGCGCCTCGCCACACCCGTGCTTCCATTCGGCTGCCCCCGCGCCTCACCTCACTAGCGTCTTCTACTAGCCGCCCCCGCGGCTCTTCACCAAAAAAGTCTTTTTCCTTTGTTTTTGATGAATTTTGATCCATTTGCTTTAAACTATTGATAGGATGGATAGATGAAAGAAAATAAAGATGAACAACAAGGACCTATAGAAACATGAGATAGTGAAAGCAAGGGATGTGCTAGCAACACGGTTTTTGCATGTTCCAACATTGGAAAGTCTAGGAATGTTGGATTGTATATAGAAGTTCCTTAAGCATGTTGGGCTCGGGGAATTCATGGACAAGCATGTTGTTGTGTACCCGAAGCTGGTGATGCAGTTTCTGGCCAACTTCAAATTTAGTTGGAAGATCATGTGGTGACAAGAGTGACATTAAAGTATGAAAACAAGAAATATGTGGTAGACTTGGATCACTTGAGAGAAGCGTTTAGGGTGACAAAGGTCCCATCTGAGGATTGGTGGGATGGTTTTCCGGCGGGAGCGTTATATGCCTTTTTGTCTGCTACAACAATGTTGGATTTCCATGCCGGTGGTGAGTACAATAATAAACTTACTCACCCATGTTTGAGGTTGTTGTGCAAGGTTATTATGAACGCTTTCTGTGGGCATAAGAAGGACAACAAAGTTGCCCTCAAGGACCTTGGACTTTTGTATGCCTGCATTCTAGACTGTGAGGTGGTGCCGGATTGGATTCATCTCTTGTTCTCCGCTTTGAAGCGGGTTAAGAAGAAAGAGCCTCGGGACCTAGTTGGAGGAGGGTTCATTACCCTCATTGTTGCACAAGTGATGGATGTAACGATTTTGAAGGACCCTTTGGTCATTCCATTCTTCACTGTCAACCTCCTTCGACATTGCAAGATATTGATGTAACATACATATTCCTTATGTGATCCCGTGACCGCGCATGACCTCACCCGCAGGAGCGCCACCGCAGGTGCGGCTCTGTTGGGCCGCGGTCGCCACATAGTAGTGAACGACCGCCTTTTTAGGCCGAATTCCTTTCCACTTTCTTCCTCTTTTAGTATTGTTTTCCCTTCTTGTGAGGGTTTACTCCCTCTTTCTAGACCTTCTTATATTCTTATCCTTCACGTTTACACTTTCTTCGTCAAATTCTTCTTCTTCTTCTTCTTCTTCTTCTTCTTCTATCTTTCTCATCTTGGTTCTTCTTTGAATTTTCTTCAAGTTTGATGTGAGGATAATGAGTTATGGATTGCTGCTGTGAAGAGGTGGCAAGTTTTGTAGTTGGTCTCTTCCTTGTGTTGCAGAGAAGTGATGAGCTTTCCTTCTTCTCTTCTCCTTGTTCTTCTTCTTCCTTTCCTTGTTTGAATCTAACAAGTTGAACATGTTGTGATATATATATATATATATAGGAACGTTTGTGAGTGTTGTGTGTATAGGTTAATGGATAGAGGTTGCTTTGCCTTGATTACTCCATGTGGTGGAGTGAAGTGGTAGACGAGAGATATGCCAAAAAGAACTTAAGAGTTGTGCTCTATTGAAGCACCGCACCAGCGCCTCGTTTGAGCCACCCCCGCGCCTTCAGGCCAGTCACCGTACCCGTGCCTCTTCTTGCCCGCGCCTGCGCCTTCTTCAGAACTTACCAAGTTCTTTGGTAATTTTATCATTTCCTCTTGATCCTTGATTAGAAGCATGCTAGGGAATGTGTGGAGTTTAAGGATGATGTTATATTATGGATGTATGCCTTTTGACGCTTTGATGTTTGATACGATATTCAAGGTTGATTACGATGTTATGATCCTTATGGATCCTTTGGGACTAGGAGTGAGTATTCTAGTTTGTTGATGCAATGATTGACGTATTTATGCCTTGTTTATCAGGCGGTGTTCATTCCTACGGGAATTGGAGAGGTTGATCGTTGTTGAGGTTATTTGGATACAAGTAATTCTGTAGGACTTACTTAGTTGCATTCTTATATTGGATGTAGGCATGAGTGGTGTTTGTTATGTGCTTTATAGCATGCGATATTGATTATTGCCGACGTTGTATTGGCCGACTATTATTGGGTGGTGATAACTTGTCCAATACTCTCGAGTGAGGCTGAAGGGTTCTCTTGGACTATTAGTATATGGTGGTAGTACGTTTAGCCACTCTAGATGGTGAGGGAAGCAGAGGCGAGAATGATATACTTCTCGTGTCATACCTTTAAAAAGGATTATGAGTGTATGACTTTATAAAGATAATTAAACAGGAAATCTGTGATAGCATGCTTGGGTGTTTATTATTATTTTGATGTGTGTGTGTGCTTATGCATTATCTTTTATATGAATTGTTAGCTAGCGGTTCCATACCGTGTTGTAGATGCCTTGTAGGATAGGAGGACTGCAGAGTGATTTGGTGGAGTGATTAGCCAAGGGTTTCTGTACATCTAGGATGTTATGGGCTTTTGGGATGTTATGTGCTTTATAGCATGCGCTATTGATTATTACCGACGTTGTATTGGCCGTCTATTATTGGGTGGTGATAACTTGTCCAATACTCTCGAGTGAGGCTGAAGGTTTCTTTGTGACTATTAGTATACGGTGGTAGTACGCTTAGCCACTCTAGATGGTGAGGAAAGTAGAGGCGAGAATGATATACTTCTCGTGTCATACCTTTAAAAAGGATTATGAGTGTATGACTTTATAAAGATAATTAAACAAGAAATGTGTGATAGCATGCTTGGGTATTTATTATTATTTTGATGTGTGTGTGTGTGCTTATGGATTATCTTATATATGAATGGTTAGCTAACGGTTTCACACCGTGTTGTAGATGTCTTGTAGGATAGGAGGACTAGAGAGTGATCTGGTGGAATGATTAGCCGAGGATTTATGTACATCTAGGATGTTATGGGCTTTTGGGATGTGTATATGTATATGATTGTACCGTTTTGATACTCGGTTGTGGTTTTGCATGTTTTACGATATATATAATATTTCAGTTTATCGGTTTTAGTTTATATTTATTTGTGTCTTATTGCAAGATCCAGTGAACTTGTTATCAAGCTAGAGTCAGGAGCCATTGTGAGGTCCTAGCCTGTAGCACTCCGAGTCCTACGGATTTGGGGTGTTACAGTTGAGGGTCGAGGGGGAGCACCACTTCTGTACTTCCTTCCATGATGGGAGTCATGTGACTTACTTACCCCGGCCTTTTCCATTTGGGCCGGAGCTGTCATATTTGGATATTACCGCTGATCCAGTTGTATTGAGATAGTCCCATGTTGCCATCATAGAGAGACAACAGCGAGCTCGGGTAGAGCCCCAGCTGAGGACTATCAACCATTCTAGGAGCACCTACTTGCTCAGATGAGAGCCCTGACCACTCAACGAAAAGAGTGGCACTAGGGTTAAAGGAGCGAGTCACATATTCGCTCCGTGACCACCAAATGACCTGGAAGACCGGCTATGAGTTGAGGATGCATGAGCAGTGGCAGTCCGGGTATGAGTAGCAGATGATAGCTCATATTGATGAGCAGCAACAGGCCTGGCATGCAAGCTATGAGCGGAGGATTTTTGACCGGTTTGACGAGCAGGGCAAATAGATCACCCAACTCTACCAATGTCATGAGCACTTCTTCTCTCACTGCCCGTATCCGTCACAGGACCCCGATTGTCCAGCCGGACCATCTCACCAGTGAGTATCATCATCCCTTCTCCACATTATATGTTTGCCTTCATTTTTTCACATTTTGAGGGAAAAGTGATCTTCAAGCATGGGGGGATCTATGTTGCATTTTCTTGTTTGTATAGTTGGTTTATGTTGATTCGTAATGTTAAAAATTCAGTAAAAAAAAGACAGAGAATAAAGCCAAAAAATGAAAAATGGCATGAAACGTCGTTGGATAAACCAAAAACCCAAAAGGGCGGTTTGAGTAAGAAGAAGGTAGTCCGACCAACACTAGGTTGGTGCAAAAGTAGACTTGAGGGATGTGAGAAATGGTTAGATTAACTTAGAAAAAAAAAAGAAGAGTTGTAAGATGAAAACCTCGAAGGGCGCCTTGGCCAAATGAGCGAAATCCGAGTGATAGGTTCTCCTTTTCTAACGTTGGCGACATACGAAGAGCGGATATAAGGAGAATTCCGGGTAGCCACTCTTGGAGTGATAAGGATGGTAGTTTTTCTCTTTTCTCACATCACTTTCATAGCTTTTTTTGTTTTTCCTCTTTAGCATGCATTGTTTAATTACTTCTATACTTCATCTTGCTTCTTGAGGCTTTTGATTCACATTGATTAGATTTTTTGTTTACTTAGGACGAGTAAGAGTCTAAGCATGGAGGAGTTTGATAGGTGATGAAATGACTATCATATCTAGGTAGTTTTAGCATGTTTTTAGAGTATTTTGATTGTTTGTTGTTGCTACTATGTAAATCTAGATGAAGAAGTCAATCATGAAGATATCCAAGGATTTAGCAACAAATGGAAGAGAAAGAAGATCAAACAAGACAACTAAGACGACCTTCTGTCTGTCAGCCGCCCCCGGGGCAGAGGAGCACCACCCCCGCGGAGACATGCCACACCCAGCGCTCCTCCCTACGCCTCGCTAGCGCCCAAAATCCTTTGTCACCGCCCCTACGCCGGCCTTGCCCCGCACCCACGGTGACACCTTCTAGAGACCCATGTCAAAGCCCCTACGCCCCTTCCCTACGGGTCTGAGAAGCTCAAAAGATTGTGTCACCAACCCCGTGGTGACAATGGGCCGCACTTGCACATCGACGAAAGAAATGTCACTAGCTAAAGAGTCAAGCATTTCCAAAGCATTGAAGATGCCGCCCCTGCGGCACTCCTCTGCCGTCCCCACGGCTAAGTTGAAGATGGCACGTTTTGCATTAAACTGCCTCCACGGCTGCCAGACCTGCGCCCGCGGTTGTGTGATAGACGTAATAACTTTGGATGTATAAACTCTCCCGGTTTTGACAGCGCATTTACTGCAATTTAGTGTCCTTAGTAGTATAAATAGAGGGTTGTTCATCTTTTATTCATCTCTCTATCTTTGTTTAAATGCTAACTTTTTGTTTAATGTTGTAGGTTTACCGATTAGAGATCTTGTTAAGTTAAATTAATGCCCATTGGCTTAATATATACAAGATCAAGATGAGAACAAATGTTTGAATACTTCTAAAAAGAACCAACCATATTGTATGAAAGTGGATATCTAACATAGTGTAGTTCATGTCTCTCGATATTATCAGCATCTTCGATGCTTTTACATGCTTTTGTTTTGTTTCGTTAACAAATCCAACCCCCCCACCCCCCGTTACTAATAATTGGTAATCCGATATCAATTTTACTTTTATCACACTCTCACTCTCTTGGGTTCGACCATTTCTTAATAATTATACTTGTGTTAAGTATTAAGTTTGGAATTCTCTTTGATAAGTTAAATATAACGACCATTGCAATTTATGCTTGTCAATATGCGACATGTGATAAGTCTTATCCCTCCCAAGTTGTCACATAAGGCCTCATCAATGAGAATCCTCAACTAACAACAATCTAAGAGAACACCTAGGAGTACAAACCTTATCAGCCTTAAACACAAATCCATCAAACAAGTAAAAATTCTATAGAAAAACCTTACTCAACTCATTTCTTATAGATTTCTCCAAAATCTAGATCATCTACAAAGAGCTCCTTAATAATATAAAATCCTAGCATCCTCGAGTATAATGTAGTCAACAAAGTGTATCTCCTAGAAAGGACACCAACAACAATATTCTCTTTACCCTTCTTATACTTAATAACATGAGGAAATGTCTCAATAAACTCCACCCATCTACCATGATGCCTATCGAGTTTATCTTGGCTTTTAAAATGCTTCAACGACTCATGATAAATATGCCAAATGTGTTCCCTAGGCTATAGATATGTTTCCCATGTTTTAAGTAATCTACACAAAACATACAATTTCTTATCATATATGGAGTAATTTAGACTAGAACCCTTTAGTTTTTTTAGAAAAGAAAGAAATGGGTTTACCTTCGTGGATAAGGACTCCTCCAATGTCAAGTTCGTATATGTCACACTCAACCTAGAAAGGAATATTGATGTCCTACAACACCAACAAAGGACCTTGTATCAATTTTTTGTAGCTTTTTTTAAAGAAACTTTAAATAGGCGATAGCCCTCTGTTATCCCCCCTTCCCCCCTCCCCCAAAAAAAAAAAAAAAAAAAAATCTACCAATTTTTTTTATTTTTTTTACCGGACTATCCGTTATCCGATTATATAGAAAATATTTATAAGATTATAATACCCCAAAAAAAATTTGTTTTTAAAGAAAACTTAAATCACTAATAGTGGTGTAAATGCTTCACACTCGACTCTCTCTAGTCGATAGTATACTCCCGATAGCGGCGAAAGGCGATAGCCCTCTAGCCCATCTCGCCTTCTCAAGTTTCGTCTTCTCAGATCTACAATCTCTCTCTCGTCTTCGTTGCTTCAAGCCTTCAACCCTCAAAGACTCACAGACTCACTGTCTCTGACTCAAAACCTTTCGTTTTTTACCCATCTCAGCTCTCTCTCATAGTCCCGACTCTCTCAGTATCTCTCATAGTCGAATATCTTGCTCATACTCAGACCACGTCGCGCCTGATCTAGTCTCAAGTGAGTACTGAGTAGCACGTTCAATTTCTTGTAAAGCCTAAATCTGCATGTTATTAATTTAGTCTCGACAATCGACACTCTTGCTCATACTCAGTCTCTCTCAAGTGAGTATTGCTACTAGTTAGTTGATTTCTTAGGGAAGATAGCCAACAAATCTAGGGGAGACATTTGTGTTGGAGGCTTAGTGACTTACATTGCTAAGACTCTAGGAGTTGATTATTCTGGTAGTACACTAGTTGTAGAGGCTAGACCTCTAGGACTTCAGTAGTTCATCACTCGAGGTATTTTGATTCCCCGAGACCGTGACGCTCCTTATGTTGCCATGCCTTGGGAGGGGAAGGGTGCTAGAGGTGTTCCTTGAATGAGAGAGTACACCGTCAAAGATCAGTAGAATTGGAAGTTTGTTTTTGAGGAGATGCATTCTGATGATGTGGTTGAGCCGGTTGAGATTGACAAAGAGGATGCTGTTGATGAGGGAACTACTTCCATGGACACTAGGACAGATGTTGATCCTAGTGGAGTTGTTGATGAGGGTGACGAGGCTACAAAGGAGAAGGATCCTATCATTAGTGATGTTGATATAGGGATTGGAAGGCACGAGGTACCGGTTAGGAGAGCGAGACAGTCGACCTCCCATCCATCTCGGTGCGGGTTCCATTACAGATCGATGTAGTTGAGCTCCCCGATATGATTAGGAGGATGGAGCCTATGGAGACATTGGTCCGAGCCTTCCAGAGTGATATGAGGCGTCATGACCGTATGCTGGAGGACATGTACCGCCAACAATGTGGTCGTACATTCAATCCAGAGTATTATCCATTCCCACCACCACCGCCGTCGGGGATGTGATTCCACTTGTCTTCCACAATTTCACCTTTATTTTCCTTTTTATGAGACATTGTGAGTTTTCCTCTCTTTTTCTTTTTATGCACATTGGGAACAATGTGTATTTTAAGTATGGGGTGGATTGTTTGTAATAATTGATACTATTGTGATGCATTTGCTCTTTTATGTCTATTGCATTGCACTGCATTTTTATTTTTATTTCACACGTTTCTTTTAGTTTTGCATTATATATGTTTTCTTCGAAAAGTTCAAAAACAAATTAAAAAACTTTAAAACATTTTGTGCTTCTAGGATGGATATGGTCTCTATGATGATAAATGTTTGTTGAATAGCTATGATGATTTTTATGTTCTTAAATGGATTTATGACATATGTGGGATTTGAATACTTTGCTAGAATTCATGCACGAAAGGTAAGTTGTCTTTGTCTAAATCATGTTGAGTGCTAAAGATTGAAACCGCATGATAAGTTCTTACACATCTTTTTGGAATGATTAAGGCATTTCAATTCTTTTCTTTCTTCATCTTCATCATGTTTTAGCACCTCTTATATTGTTTATTTGCCCCTTCTTTACCCATCCGGGAATTAGGAGGCATGAAGCTGAAAAAATGAAGTGTGTTATGTGTAAAATAATAGGTTTGGGGACATTGATCATGATGATGAGTAACTCGGTACCATTCACATAGCCGGGTGTTTGTATCTTGTCAAAGTCTTATTGATCAATAGTTCTAATGAGTCATGGTATGTGCATCAGGTTTGAGTCACCTCGTAAAAATGAGGCTTGTTGATCTCCAAGGTTTCGGCTATTATGCACCTATGTCATGTTCTCAAGTGAAAGTAAATAAGAAGAAGTGTATGAAGTGCTTATTTTTGGTGGATGTGTTGTGAAGTTATTAATGTTGTGGAGTTTGTTCCTTTTTTTCAAAATTTCTGATGACATGATTTATGACGTTAGTTTAGACATTCATTTAGATAGTTTTTCCCGTTATTCATGCATGGTTTGGCATTAGTTCGTGACATTTACGCTTAATTTATCCATATTGTCGAAATAGACGTCTACTCGAGCTTTTGTTGGTTTTGTAGGTATTTTAGGGAGCTTTAGGACTTTATCGATACATTCGAGGATCATTCCTCGTGATGGCACACTCCCGGATCCTATAAGGAGCAAGATAGGAGCAAAGGAGAACACAAAAGACCTAATTGGTGCATGCCTTGCACCAATTCTTGACTAGGTGATCCAAGGAGAGCTTTTTGATGGAAACCACGGCCAAGAGGCCATTTCCACGCCCGTGGTTTTGCCCGTGGTTTCTTCTGGACAGCTTTGACACTTGTCACACGATTTCTTTTCCAAACCTTTGCTTTTATTGGTTGAGTGTGGACTTGGTTGAGCCTGCAGGCTGGATTTTGGGGGAGCTCTCATCATCCATTGTTGGAGAAGAAAAGAACAACAAAAACACTCTCATTTGGGGAGAAGAACAACATCACAAAACTTAGATCTAGAGTAAACTTTTGAGTGGTTTTTAGAGATTCTTATGGAGAGTATTTGGAAGCATTGTAAGGAACGTTTTGGAGCTACTTTTGAAGGGTTGTAAGTCTTATTTAAACTCATATTCAGCTAACATTACTTGCTTCTTTTTACTCTTATTTTACTTTCTTGCTATGGAAACCATGAATGCTTGCATGATGAACTTAATCCTTGAAATGCATGTTATTGGCTAAATAGTTGTGGTTCTAGGGTGATGGAATGATGGTTATGGCTTGGACTATGATAGAATATACTTGAATGTACCTTTGGATAACTCACATGCTCGAAACCTAACCCCCGACTAAAACCACGGTTTGTTCATCCTAAACCACGGCCGTGGTTACTATGATCAGCCCGTGGTTTATTTTGTTCTGCTTATATTGATGAATCTGAATGTTAAGATGTTAGATTGTTGAAATCCTAGTGTTTGTTAAGCATAATTTAGCTTAAGGTGATCTAATGCTAGCAAGCTAAGTGAGGGATGAGACTTACCCGGTAATTCCCGACCTTAGATACCAAAGATGATAAACTCTAGGTAGTAGTGAGCCTCACAAGCCGCTAATGGACTGAGTGTGCTAGGATTGTTGCTTAGGACTTGCCTTCCCGAGACTTACCCGGTAAGGAGAGGTTTGACCCCTAGATAGCAATCCGGTTTGTGTAGAATTCCCAACCTTAGGTTCCTAGAGACTTACCCGGTAATAGGACCTTAGGTGCGGGATTAGTGGACTATGAGCCCTACCCGGTGAATGATCCCATTGGAGAAACACCCTTTCCCAACATACCGCAGCTTGTCCAAGGATTATTAGAAGCTTGAGTCCAATGCCATTACCGGAAGTCCCAATCCCTAGAATCCGTTTTTCTTACTTGATCACATATCTTGTTTTTGTGTTGCTTGTTTGTGTTGCTAGTTTGAGTTGTTTGTTTGATTTATAATCTTGCATGATTTGTGATCTTTTTTTGGTCACCACAAAAACCCAACAAAAAATATTGTGATTTTCATTTTTTTATTCATTTCTCATCTCTTAGTTTAGACTTGCACTATCCATGATCAATTGAATGATTTGATTTCACCTTAGTCTTTGTGTTCGACCTCGGAATACTATCCTTGCTACGAAATGACTCATACACTGTGGGTTCGCTAGGAGGTAGGAAATTATATCGAGTTATAAATTGTAAGACTTTTGTGCTATACGTTTCTAGCGTAACAAGTTTTTGGCGCCGTTGCCGAGGACTAGGTCTACACTGAATCATTGTGTGTGATTGTTTATAGTGTAGGTCTTTCTTGTTGCTTTTGATCTTGTTTGGTTTGTGTCTTTGATTTTTTAGGACATCTCTCACTCTTTAGGTGCATGCAAAGATCTCGTGGCAAGGATTTAGCTCCATTCGATCCCGAACCGGAGAAAATCCTTAAGACTATATCCAAGGGCACTGGGAAGAATAAGGAGATGGCCGGAAGAGATCTTCAAGCTGAGTTGAATGATGCCTTAGGGAAAAATTAGGTTAAGGGATGAAGCCTTGGAGAATGAGAGAAGACTTGCAAATGAGAGGCAAGAAGCAACTAGGAGGGAAATTGAAGAGATTAGGCAAGCTCTTGTGCAAAGGGAGCTTAATCTTCGTCAACAACCCCCACCACCACAACCACAGCCGGCGGCCAATGTTCGGTTTGAGCCGATTATTGTTGAGGAGCCACAAACACTAGAGCAACGTATGGATCCAGCCCAAAGAGTGCACTGGCCGGGTGTAAACATAGGAGATCCCGGAGCCCATGATTACGAGCTCTGCCCTCAAGTGCTACAAATGATCCGGAATAATCAATTTGGAGGGATGGAAGGAGAGTCTCCTCATCAACACTTGATGAATTATGAGATCTTGATGGAGACTCTAAGGCCACATAGATTGGAGAACAACAACCACAAGCTTAGGGCTTTTTCCTTCTCACTTAAGGATAAGGCCTTGGCTTGGTACCAATCCATTCCACTAGGACGTGTGGGTACTTGGGAGGAGATGACAACCGAATTTCTTATAAAGTTCTTCTCACCTTCCAAGACAACCGAGCTAAGAGGGAAGATCAATGCCTTCGTGATGAAGGATAAGGAGACCCTATTCAAATCTTGGGAGAGGTTCAAAGACCTCCTCCTAGATTGTCCACACAATGGGATACCGAAGATAGAGCTATTGGAGATTTATTTCAAGGGGCTTGATGAGGATAGTAAATTCAAGCTCCAATCACTTTCCGAAGGTACATTCATGGAAAAGAATGTGGATGAGGCTTGGGAATTTGTAGAGAAGCAAGCCTTGGTGATAGAGAAGTACTCCCATAAGAAGAGTGATGGGAGGAAACCGGGAGCATATGAAGTAAGTGAAGTCACCATGAGCAACTACAAACTTGATGCAATCAACAGTAAGCTTAAGTCCTTGAGGGAGTTGTGTACCACAACCTTGAAGAGTCAAGTAAGTCCTCAAGTGCAAGTGCAAGCCAATTTGGCTTCCAAAGAGGAGAATGTTAACTACATGGGAAGGGGCAATTTCAACAACTACCAAGGCCCTAGGAACTTCAACAACAACATCCGGTATTACAACAATTACCGGCCTAATCACAATCATCTCGGGTTCTCCTATTCTAACCCATATGGTGCCTTAGACCATCCCGCTTCCACAAGCATAGCCCCACCACCTAAGGCTCCACAAGAGCCTCCACCCAGTTTTGCTCAACCTCCAAAGGATAGGGCCTAAATGATGTTTGAACAATTTCTAGGGAGGTTGAGTGGGTTTGAAAGCACGGTGACATCCATTTCCAAGGCTCGAAAGGTGCTAGAAGCACAAGTGTTCCAAAAGGAGGGTGAAGCACAACGGGATCCGGGAAAGCTTCCCGGAAGGACCGAGGACAATCCTAGAGGTCAAGTGTTGGCCATTACAACAAGGAGTGGGTTGAGCATGAAATATCCCTCACCAAGGGAGAATGCTAAGGGAAAGCCAGTAGTAGTGGGAGAAGAACCCTTGCAAGAAGAAGAAGGCAAGAGCAATGATGTTGAGCCAACATATGTGGCACCACCTCTATACAAGCCACCACTACCATTCCCACAATCACGAGCAAGAGATCGCTTGGATAAGCCTTTCGGTAAATTCCTTGAACTCATGTCTAAATTGCATATTAACATTCTGTTCATGGATACTATTCTAGGTATGCCGGCCTATGGAAATTTTTTGAAGGAGATACTCTCCAACAAGAGGAAGTTGGAGGAGTATGGAGAAGTGAAAATGACAAAAAGATCTTCCGAGTTGATACAAACTATGAGGGAGGAGATGCCTCCTAAGCTGCGAGATGCGGGATCTTTTTGTGTACCGATTAGAGTTGGAGAAGTGCAATATGAAGCCCTATGTAACCTTGGAGCAAGTGTGAGCATTATCCCGCTTGCACTTTGCAATAAGGTTGGGCTAGGAGAGCCAAAGCCGGTCAAGATGATCCTCTACATGGCGGACCGTTCAATCACTCACCCCATGAGAATCCTAGAGGACATACCGGTTCAGCTTGGGAAGTTCGATGTGCCAATCGATTTTGTTATTTTGGACATCCCGGCGGACTTCCCGGTTCCTATCATTTTAGGAAGGCCGTTCTTAGCCACATACGGATGCTTAGTGGATTGCAAAAATGGGATCCTCTCCTTCAACATAGGAGAAGAGAATATCAAGTTCAAGCTATCCACAATGATGAAGGGGTCAGCCCTTGGTGAAGATGTCTTCAACATTGTTGAGGAAGAGGAGTCTAGAGAAGTTGTGAGCTCAATATTCATAAATGATCCACTTGAGAAGGTTCTTAGCTTGAGTATCATGGAGGAAGGAGTTGAGGAAGTTTGCAATGAAGAAATCCAAACTTTGTATGCATTAAAAAAGGAGACAAGTACTGCATTTGAAGTGCACGAAGTAGTGCTGAATCACTATAGGAACCACGGCCAGAGAGCAAGAACCACACCCGTGGTTTCACCTGTGGAACTCTCTGTAATGTCCAGAAGTGCCAGTTTCTCCATTTCCACGCCCGTGGTTGTGCCAGAGGTTGTGGTTTTGCCCGTGGTTTCTCCAGAAAGTCCCTTAGCTGTTGATCAAGCTTCAAGGAGTCTTGGAGAGTCTTCAATGACTTTGGATTCATCTACTGTGGAGCTATATGGATCCCATCCAACCGAGAAAGGTCCTCCTAAACTTGATCTCAGACCTCTCCCTTCTCATTTAAAGTATGATTTCCTTGGTTCAAATTCTACTTATCCCGTGATTGTGAATGTATCTTTGAATGATGATGAGCTTGATAGATTGTTGAATGAATTGAAATTGCATAGGAAAGCTATTGGTTACACCATTGATGACTTAGTCGGAATTAAACCTTCCTTGTGCATGCATAAAATCTTGATGGAGGACAATCATAAACCTTCAATTGAACCTCAAAGAAGATTGAACCCTATTATGAAAGAGGTATTCAAGAAAGAGATCTTAAAATTGCTAGATGCGGGAATCGTTTTCCCGATTTTGGATAGTAAATGGGTTAGTCCCGTGCATGTTGTTCCTAAGAAGGGTGGTATGACTGTAGTAACTAATGAGAACAATGAACTAATCCCAACTAGGACGGTTACGGGGTGGAGAATGTGTATTGACTATAGGAAACTTAATGTGGCCTCTAGGAAAGATCACTTCCCTCTTCCCTTTATTGACCAAATGCTTGAGAGGTTAGCTCAACATTCATATTTTTGCTACCTTGATGGTTATAGTGGGTTTTTCCAAATTCTTATTCACCCGGATGACCAAGAGAAAACAACATTTACTTGTCCTTGGGGAACATTTGCATATAGGAGGATGCCATTTGGGTTGTGTAATGCACCCACCACCGTTCAAAGGTGTATGATGACTATTTTTCTGAATATATTGAGAACATTATGGAAGTGTTTACGGATGATTTATCGGTTTATGGATCTTCGTTTGATCATTGCTTGGCTAATCTATCTTTGGTGTTGAAGAGATGTGAGGAAACTAATCTTGTGTTGAATTAGGAGAAATGCCACTTCATAGTGAGGGAAGGCATAGTGTTGGGACACTTGGTTTCCCACCGAGGCATTCAGGTTGATAGAGCGAAGATAGAAACGATAGAGAAGTTGCCACCGCCTACCTCGGTGAAAGGGGTAAGGAGTTTCTTAGGGCATGTTGGTTTCTACCGGAGGCTTATAAAAGATTACTCGAAAATTTCTAAGCCTCTCTCTAACCTACTAATGAAGGATGTTGAGTTTGTTTTCTCCAAGGATTGTCTTGAAGCATTTTGTAGGTTGAAGGATGCCTTGATCTCCGCCCCTATCATGCAACCTCCGGATTGGAGCTTACCGTTTGAAATAATGTACGATGCGAGTGACGTGGCCGTTGGGGCTGTTTTAGGACAAAAGAAAGATGGGCTTACACATGCCATCTACTACGCTAGCAAGACACTAGATGATGCCCAACTCAACTACGCCACAACCGAGAAGGAGTTGCTAGTGGTAGTGTACGCCTTTGAGAAGTTCGGTCATATCTTGTTGGAGCAAAGGTTATTGTGTACACGGATCATGCTGCGATCCGTTATCTCCTCACAAAGAAGGATGTCAAGCCTCGCTTGATTCGGTGGATCCTTCTCCTCCAAGAATTTGACTTGGAGATTCGGGACAAGAAGGGTTCCGAAAATTCAGTAGCGGACCACCTTAGTAGGCTACCACCATTGGAGATTGAGAGACATGACATCCCGATTGATGACTCATTCCGGGATGAACAATTTCAAATGATGGAGGAGTTCTTACTTCAAGTGTCTAGAGGGAGTGAGCCATGGTATGCGGATATAGTGACCTACCTTGTGTGTGAAGAGGTGCCACCCGGTTTGTCATACGCCCAAAGGAAAAATTTTTTCAAGGAGGTGAGGCATTACTATTGGAGCAAGACTCTCTTGTTCAAGAGAGGACCGGATGGAGTCTTTAGGAGGTGCATTCCGGAGGATGAGGTGGAGAGTGTGATCCGCCATTGCCACTCCTTGCCATGTGGAGGCCATGCTAGCTCACACAAAACGTGTGCAAAGGTATTGCAATCCGGTTTTTTTTGCCTAACTTGTTTAAAGATGTGCAGCATTATGTAGTAGCTTGTGACGCTTGCCAAAGGACGGGAAACATCTCAAGAAGGAATGAGATGCCCTTAAACAATATCCAAGAGGTTGAGGTCTTTGACGTTTGGGGTGTGGACTTCATGGGGCCATTCCCCTCTTCATGTGGCAACCTCTACATTCTATTGGCGGTGGATTATGTGTCAAGGTGGGTGGAAGCAATCGCCTCTCCCACAAATGATGCCAAAGTAGTGGTGCGGTTCTTCAACCGAGTCATCTTCTCTAGGTTTGGAACACCAAGAGTGATCATAAGTGATGGAGGGAAGCATTTCACCAATAGGAACTTTGGGACACTTTTGGCTAAGTATGGGGTGACTCATAAGGTGGCCACACCTTACCATCCCCAAACTAGTGGCCAAGTGGAGATCTCCAACCGGGAGATCAAGGGGATACTTGAGAAGACGGTTTCGAGGATAAGAAAAGATTGGGCTATGAAGCTTGATGATGCCTTATGGACTTATAGAACTGCCTTCAAGACACCAATTGGCAATACTCCCTACAAGCTAGTTTATGGCAAGTCTTGTTACCTTCCGGTGGAAATGGAGCATAGAGCGTATTGGGCCATAAGGTGGCTGAATTTTGACCTCAAGGAAGCCGGTGAGAAGAGGTTGCTAGACATTAATGCTCTTGAGGTGTAAGACCCAAGGTCTTAGGGACGTTGTCCCAATGCCAACCATGCTCGCGCACAAAACTTCCCAGGAGGTCACTTGATAGCATGAATTATAGTCTTTATTTTGGGACTTGTTTAGACGTTTTATCTTCAATAATCTGCATGTTTGAATGTATATTATGTGATTATATTGTCATTTCATCTACCTTTGCGGGAATTGAGGTCTACACCAAGTTTCGTTGTAATTGTAGGTAAAATGGTACATTTTGGATCGAAATGGAGCTAAGGAGCAAAAGAGTCATTGGAGCTACATTCAGGAGCTTAAAAGAGAACCCAGGAAGCAAGGAATTAACAAAGAAGATTTACTTTGGACCAAATTTGAGAGATTTCAGCTTCAGCTGAGATTAACCTCGGTCAGCTACAGTGTCACCTCGACCGAGGTGATCTTGATGAGCTCCCCGACCGAGGCGAATACCCTGACGCGGCGAGATATATTTTATTTAGCTGAGATCTTTAATTTTTGAAAGGAGAGATCTTATATTTTTGGGCTGGATTTCTGGAAGGAAGATCATATATTTGGGAGATCTATTTTTAGAGATAAGATATATTTTATTAGGATATTATCTTTTTAAGATATTATTATCTTTGGAAGATAATTCTCCTATAAAAAGGGTTGGATTTTCCAAAAGTTCAACCATGCTTAGAGGCTGAGAATAACCAACAAAGAGAGGATTTTCTTTAAGCTTTGAAGATTGAAGGAAGGAAGTTCATAACTTGTGATAGCTTTTGTGAGGGGATTTGTAAGACTTTCTTAGATTCCCTTTTGTTTGATTGTCTTGTTGGATTTGTGATCCAAGGAACGCTTATTTGTTTGATATTTGATTCAATTATTGAAGCCTTGTTCTTAAGGTTTTTGTGTTCAAATATTCATTCTCTTCCCATATATTTGATTATTGCTTTCATGATGATCAGTGGTTAATTTCCTTGTGCGATTCTATGGTGATTGGCTGAAGGTTGTGGGGAAGACAATGATAGAGTAATCTTAATCCCAGTAGGACCCTGAAAGCTCGAGTCTTTATCCTTAACCTTAGAACATCTCATTCAATCGATGAACATCTCGGCCGGGGTGGAACTTGACTGACCGGGGTGACTTATCTGATCCGTAACTGAGAGTTAAGTGTTAGAGTTTGCCAAATCCTATTCTTATTACACCTTTCCTGGTTCAATGCAAACCTAGGATGAGACTTACCCGGTAATTCCTTTGTTTGTTTACCCAAGATCATAAGTGTAGGTAATAAAGGTTTATCCTTTATTGGGGTTTGATTGTGCTTTCATTCCATCTTTGTGAGTTAGCCTGAGACTTACCCGGTAAAGGTTGATTTTATTCCCTTATTTGGTGTGTTGGTTTGAGATTATAAATCCTTTCCTTAGTACCTTGAGACTTACCCGGTGATAGGTTCTTTGGCTTGGGATTGTCAGTAGTGAGACTTACCCGGTGATCTATTCACACTTTAGTAACACCTTCCCTTTGCAAAATCTCAACTTTGTCCGCTTATCTTGAGAGTTTGAGTTGGAACCACAACTAGATGCTTTAATTCCTACAATTTGCATGTTTCCTTTAATTGACTTTATTATCATCTTTGATTGTTTTAATCGCTTTTGTGGTTATTTACAATATTTACAACCTATACTTGCTTTGTTTCACCTAAGTCCCTGTGATCGACCCCTGGAATTCTTGCTTTTATTACAATTGATCCGTACACTGCGAGTTCGCATCCTTATTTTAAGCATACTTCTTGGGTTATAAATTTAAAGCTTGCACACACCGTTTGGAACGAACAAGTTTTTGGCGCCGTTGCCGGGGACTTGGTCTAGACCGAGCCGGTTGCGGTTGTCTTTCGGGGCTATTGCCCCTGTTGCTACTAATCACTCTACTTGAGTGACTTTCGTAGGAAAGACATACAAACGATGCTTGAAAGAAGCGAAAATGGCCAACCAAGACAATCGCGATCTTGAGGCCGAATTGAAGGAGGCGATGGAACAACTGCGCCTCAATAGGGAAAAAATACGGCGCGAAAGGGAGGATAATCGCACCAGAGCAGCAATGATTGCAGCAGATATGGCTGAGTTACGAGCTCAGATTTTGCCTCGACCAGACCCTAGACCGAGGCAAGATCCCGCTCCAGCTGCCCCAGCCGAGATATTTCCACCTTGGATGCCAGTCCGAGATGTTCTTTTTGCAGGTATTCCACAGACCCTAGGGCAGAGGATAGACCTAAACTAGCAAGTGAGGCGTCCAGGAGTCAACCTAGGAGATCCAGCGAAGCATGATTATGAACTTCGACCGCAAGTTCTTTCCATGATCCGCCAATGCCAGTTTGGAGGTTTAGAGAGGGAGTCTCCGCATCAACATTTGCAAAACTATGAGATTTTGATGGAGACCTTGAGACCTTCAAAGGTGGAAAATAATAATTATAAGCTAAGGCCTTTTTACTTTTCTTTGAAAGACGGAGTGCTTGACAAAATTCTTTCCCCCTCCAAAACTGCTGAAATGAGAGGGAAGATCAATGCATTTATCATTAAGGACAAGGAGAGTTTGTCCAAGTCATGGGAGAGATTTAAAGATGTTCTTTTGGATTTCCCACATCATGGGATTTCAAAGATAGAGTTGATGGAGATTTATTTCAAGGGATTGGATGGAGCTACCCAATTCAGCCTTCAACTACTATCCATCGACACATTTATGGACATGCCGATTGACGAAGCTTGGGAGTTCATTGAAAAAAAAGTTTTGCACATGGAGAAGTACTCGCACCAAGAAGCTGAAAAAATGGAGTTAAGAGAGTTAATTTCCAAGAAACTCCATCAAATGATAATCAACTCACTTCCCTCAAGAATGATGTGAAGCAATTGAAAGATCTTTTGGTTGCCCAAACCAAAAAGGAGGAAGGAGGATATGAAGGCTCAAGGAACAACAACAATGGTTCCCGGAACAACAACAACTACAACAACAATAGAGGCTCCAACAGCAACAATTGGAGGCCCAACAATCAAAATCTGGGTAACCCTTACTCTAACTCCAATTCAAATAATTCTTCTAATCCTTTCCTCTCTTCTTCCTCTTATACTCCATTGAAGAGCCAGGAGCCTAGATTAAGCTCGTCCCATCCAGAGAAGAAAGATGCAGTGTTGGAGGCCATCTTGATCAAGCTCAATGCTATGGAGACGTTCATGACTTCATTTTCCAAGGCACAAAAAGCCTTAGAGCAACAATTCTTCAATAAGGCAAATGAAGCGCCAAGAGACCCAGGGAAGCTCCCAGCAAGGACAAAGAGCAACCCCAAGGGACAGATCATGGCAATAACGACGAGAAGTGGATAAAAAACTGCAGATCCAGTGCCTCGGTCGATGCTAGTGAAGAACACCTCTATCAGGTACAGACGAAGAACACTTCGGTCGAGGTACCATCCGAGGTGGAGTCTCAGAAAGCGTCGGACAAAACTGAAGTTTATGTCCCACCTCCTGCATATAAACCACCACTTCTATTCCCCTAGTCAAGGGCCAGAGCACATCTAGACAAGCACTTTGGTAAGTTCCTTGACTTGATCAATAAATTTCATATTAACATCCCTTTCCTTGATGCTATTCTAGGGATGCCCGCCTATGGGAAGTTCTTAAAAGAGATTTTATCAAGGAAGAGGAAGCTGGAAGATTTTGGTGAAGTAAGGATGACATCTAAATCCTCGGAGCTCATTCAAATCATGAAGGAGAAGATGCCATCAAGTTGAGAGATCCTGGCTCATTTTGCATTCCTATTCAAGTTGGGGATGTTACTTGTGAGGCGTTGTGTGATCTAGGAGCCAGCGTGAGCATCATCCCGCTGGAGCTATGTATGAAGATCGGACTTGGAGAGCCCAAGCCGGTGAAGATAAGGTTGTACATGGCAGACCGCTCCATCACCCATCCCGTGGGCATTTTGGAAGACGTTCCGGTTAAGTTAGGTAACTTCTACTTACCTATAGACTTTGTTGTGCTTGATATTCTCGTAGATTATCCCGTTCCTATCATTCTCGGGAGACCATTTCTAGCAATTTCGGGTTGCAATGTGGATTGTAAGAACGCCAAGTTACAATTTAACATTGGCGGAGATCAAGTGGAGTTTTGCTTGCTGCAATGAAAGGGGAGCCACTGGAGGATGATATCTTCAACATCTATGATGAAGAAGAATCAAGAGAATTGGTGAGCTCTATCCTTATTAATGATCCACTTGAGAGAGTTATTAGTTTTAGCTTAATGGAGGAAGGTATAGATGCTTCTTGTGATGCAGATATACGGAGCTTAAAGGCACTGGAAGAAGATCCAGGAGCTAAGATTGAAAAACTAATCTACGAGAAGAGAATCTCCAGTTTCGGTCGCAGTTGTAGTACCTCGACCGAGGCACTTTCTGGACCAAGCGAGGTGTTCTTGACTGAAGAACATCTCGGTCACCCACTCTGGACCTCGACCGAGGTCGAAAGCGAGATGACGTCAACTGAGAATAACAAACTTCCCACTCCCTTTTCTTAAACTCATTCACAGTTGGTGGAACACTTCTTCCACCAAACTTCTAATAATAAAGAACATTGGTATGCTGACATTGTTAATTATCTTGTTTGCCAAGAAATACCACCCGGATTGACATACGCTCAAAGGAAGAAATTGTTTAAAGATGTACGCCACTACTATTGGGATGAACCACTATTGTTTAAAAGAGGTCCGGATGGAATGCTTCGGAGATGCATTCCGGAACATGAAGTTACTAGTGTTATACGGAATTGCCACTCGCTTCCTTGTGGAGGGCATGCTAGCGCTCACAAAACGTGCGCCAAGGTATTACGTTCCGCTTTCTTTTGCCCTACATTATTTAAGGATGTGCAAACGTTTGTTGTTTCTTGTGATGCATGCCAAAGAATAGGAAACTTATCTAGGAGGAACGAGAGGCTACTCAATAACATCCAGGAGGTTGAGATTTTTGATGTATGGGGGATTGATTTCATGGGACCTTTCCCATCATCCGGAGGAAACCTCTATATTCTCCTGGTTGTCGACTACGTCTCTAGATGGGTGAAAGCCATTACCTCTCCCACTAATGACGCCATGGTGGTTGTGAAGTTCTTTAATAAGACTTTCTTTCCACGTTTTGGGACTCCACACATAATCATCAATGATGGAAGGACACATATCATCAACCGGAAGTTTAAAGCACTTCTATCGAAGTATGGGGTAACCCAAAAGGTAGTAACCCCTTATCACCCTCAAACTAGTGGACAGGTCGAGATCTCGAATAGAGAAATCAAAATAATCTTGGAGAAGACCGTCTCTAGGACAAGGAAGGATTGGTCCATGAAGTTGAACGATGTTCTTTGGGCCTACAGTACCGCATTCAAGACTCCTATTGGTACCACCCCTTATAATTTGGTATATGGGAAGTCTTGCCATTTACCCGTTGAGCTAGAACACAAGGCGTATTGGGCAATCAAATGGTTGAATTTCAACATCAAAGAAGCCGGTGAGAAACGGCTACTGGATATCAATGGGCTGGAGGATCTGCGTTTGAACGCTTATGAGAATGCCAAGATCTACAAGGAAAGGACAAAGAAATGGCATGACAAACGTATCATTCCTAAGGAGTTCAAAGAAGGAGATTAATTCTACTCTTCAACTCCCGCCTTCGCCTCTTTCCAGGTAAGTTGAAATCTAGATGGACAGGACCTTACGTTGTGAAACATGTTTTCCCTTATGGTGCAGTTGAGATTTGGGGAGAAAAATGTGGAAGCTTCAAGATCAATGGTCATAGACTTAAGAAATACCAACCTGAAGTCCAGGTTGAGGAGATTGCACCACTATACCTTGTTTAGGGATGCCGTACGGTCTAGCTAGCGACCTTAAACCAAGCGCTTCTTGGGAGGCAATCCAAGGTATTGCTTTCGTTTCCCTTTTCTAGTCTAGTTTTAGATAGTTTGCTTTTGCTTTGCTTTGCTTTGCTTTGTTTTTGGCATCCTAGACAGAAACCAGGTACTTTCTAAGGAAGGATTACAACCCAGGAGCAACACTAGAAGGACAGAAGTTCAAGAAATTGAGAAGACAGAGTTTTACTGAGACACATCTCGGTTGCAGTCACAGTACCTCGACCGAGATGATTCTTGAGCAACCGTCAACCGAGGCGATTAGGGATGACAACAATCCACTTCGGTCCAGACACCTCGGTCCAGTCGGGACCATCTCGACCGAGGTGATAGTAGAATCGGCAAGGGGTATAAAAGGGGAATAGTTTCTCTCTCTTTCCCTCCCACTTCTCTCTCGACCGCGGCACACCATCACCTCGTTTCTCCGATTTTCACTCGTTTTCGATGATTTCTGCTTCGATTCTGTGAGGAAAGGCTAGAAGAACCGATTGCAAGCAAGAATCTGCAAAGAAAACGCCCCAAATCGACCGAATTTGGGGTAAAAAGTTGAAACCCTAACTCCTTCTCTTTACTGTTTTTGGAAGAAATTGGCTTTGGTTGCCATTGATCCCTGTTGAAAAAGGCTTAAGTACCCCATAGGAAGCAATTGGTAGTGAAATTAGGGGAAAAGAACAAAAATTCAGAGAGTAGAATCGAACAGCTTCTCACCTCGGTCCAGTCGACCTGTGCCTCGGCCGAGGTGATTCTTGAGTTCTGCCAAGCAACCGAGGTGACCTGTCAGACAGAAAAGAGAAAATGAGTTCCAGGTCTGATCGCCAGGTAGTCCTGAGAGATAGACCCTTCCCTTGTTCTTCTTCTTCTCGACCTACCATACCGGTGATACATGAGCGTCACCAGGCTGATTATGACCGCATCTGTACGCGCCTTGTGATTGCGCCGCGGTTTTTGGATATAGCTGCTTTCGATTGTCTTTATGTTTATGAGGATTTGAGACGGATGGTCTCGATGGTAGGGCTGGAGCAGTTCATGAAGATCAGAGCTCCAGCCTACCTCGAGCCTACATTGGAGTTTGTGAGTTCTGTGACTCACTTGCTTGAGGAGAGGGCCATCAAGTACCGGTTGCTGAACCGGAATTACTTAGTTCCGATGGATCAGTGGAGAGACATCTTCGGCTTCCCGACCCCCACAGTTCCCGACTTTCCTTCTCGAGTCATAGCTCGACAGTTATAGGGTCAAATAGCTCATGTTGTTGAGCATGCTGACAGGTGGAGACCTGGAGACTCCAAGGAGAGGATTATTTTCCACCTTGCTTTCAGACTCGCTCACCGTATATTTAGCGAGACACTTCTGGCGCGTGCTGAGACGCCCAAGAAGATTAGACAGGGGGAGCTTCTGTGTCTGTTTTGTATGGTGATTATGGGAGTTCCTGATTTTGGGGCGATGCTAGCTAAGGATCTGCACAGGATCAAGGCTAAGGGGAAGGGAGACATTTGTTGTGACGGCTTAGTGACTCACATAGCTACTGTGATGGAGTTGGATCTGAGTTCTTGTATGTTGGTGGCGGCTGCCAAGCCGCTAGGTCTGCAGGAGATGATCACCAAGAGGATTCTAGTTCCTCGTGGAATTACTACGCCATATGTGGCGATGCCTTGGGAGCAGACTGCCCCTCAGGGTATTAGATGGCCGTCCCAGTTCTCAGTCTACGACCCTCAGTACTGGTCCACTGCATGGATACCTTACATTGAGGATGCTAGAGATGCAACAGCTCAGGTGCAGGAGGATGCGGATGAGGATGATGATGGTGGTGCTGCCATGGAGACTGGGACAGATACAACCGGTCCCAGTGTGCCAGTCGTTGATCTGGACGACGAGGAGATAGAGTAGGAGGCAGCTGCAGCACCATCACGTCTTGCTAGGCGCAAAGCCCGGAGACAGAGGGATCCCGTAGCTCACAGACGGATTGACGAGCTAACGGATCAGATGATCGACACCTACGCCGCACTGATAGTTGATATCGGTGAGCGTCTTGATGACCAGCGCCGAGAGATGGAAAGTCGGACACATCAGATGCTGGAGAGCCAACACTACCAACGCCGGATGATGGAGATTCAGTTCCAGCACATGATGGAATATCCTTTTGACCCAACCCAGCATCCGTACGTGCCATATCCACCACCACCACCACCAGATCAGGACTAGAGCTTGCAGAGATTTCTTTTATTTATTTATTATGCAGCTCAACTTATGTCCGGTGAGAACTCTATTTTCTATACTTATTTTGACCCATTGGGACAATGTGTCCCAAGTATGGTGTATTTGGATGTATTTATATGACTTATGTGTATGCTTGGATGACTCTACCGGATATTATTGTTTTATCTTGCTCTATGTGTTTATCTGAAACTACATGCATGCATACAGGTTATTTGATTGAGAAAAACGTCAAAAACTGGTAAAGAAAAAAAATTTTATGACCTCGACCGAAGTGATTCTGACCAATCGAGGTGCAGCACCTCGGTTGACTTAGAACATCTCGACCGAGGTGGTTTAACTGGAATAGTTTTCAAAACGATTTTGTGCTTCTTATTTGGATATGAACTTAGTGAAGATTTTGTTTGCAGATTGGTTTTGTAATCTTTATATGCTCGAAAGGTTTTATGATATATTTAAGTTGCTAAATGCTTTGTTTGAAATTTTGGCATGTTTAATACTTTGTTTTTATCCAAATTATGTTGAATTTGAAGGTTGACACCACATTATGAGTTCTATCACTTTCTTCCTGGGATGATTAAGGCAATTCATTCTCTTCTCTTCTTCTTCTTGATCATGCTTAGCCCCTCATATACATATTTGCCTCCCTTTACTTATGCGGGAATTTGGAAGCAAGCAAGTGAAAGAAAAGTTGAGATGTTGGCTGGAAGTTAGAGAGAAACAAATAGGTTTGGGAAAGTCAATCATGATGATGAGTAACTCGGCACCATTCACATAGCCGGGTGTTTGTGTCTAGCCAAAGTTGGATTGAGTGATATTCCTAACGGATCATGGTATGTGCATCAAGGGTTTGAAACATCTCGAGAAATTGATGATTGCTAATCTCCTAGGCTTCGGTTATTGTGCACCTCTGTCCATGCATCCCAAAAGTTAAAGTAAAAAAAGGAAAAGTGTGGAATAAGAAAAGCTTATTGGTGGAGGGTGTTGAAATTCAAGTGAAAGTGAAGTAAGATCCTTTTCCCGGATTCTAGCACCACATTCCTTATATATGTCCCTGCCCTACACGTTTCTTGACCTTTCTCTTTGGAAAGACCTTGAGACCTCGAGCTTGTTGATTGACTTGGTGGTTTAAACTGGATTATACATGATTAATTTCGATAATTATGTTTTATTATGCATTCTACGATTTTATGCAAAGATGAACAACTTTCTTATATTTATAAAATGTTTTGATCATATTTTGATTTTAAATTCCATGAAGCATTTTCTTAGAGTGATCTATGAGTGGAGCACACCACTAAATATGTATCTAAGATTTGGAACTTGCTTGGGGACAAGCAAGGGACAAGTATGGGGTATTTTGATAGCATGAATTATAGTCTATATTTTGAGACTTGTTTAGACGTTTTATCTTCAATAACCTGCATGTTTGAATGTATATTATGTGATTATATTGTCATTTCATCTACCTTTGCAGGAATCGAGGTCTACACTAAGTTTCATTGTAATCGTAGGAAAAATGGTACATTTTGGATCGAAATGGAGCTAAGGAGCAAAGGAGTCATTGGAGCTACATTCAGGAGCTTAAAAGAGAACCCAGGAAGCAAGGAATTAACAAAGAAGATTTACTTTGGACCAGATTTGAGAGATTTCACCTTCAGTTGAGATTCACCTCGGTCAGCTACAGTGTCACCTCGACCGAGGTGATCTTGAGGAGTGCCTCGACCGAGGCGAATACCCTGACGCGGCGAGATATATTTTATTTGGCTGAGATCTTTTATTTTTTGAAGGAGAGATCATATATTTTTGGGCTGGATTTCTAGAAGGAAGATCATATATTTGGGAGATCTATTTTAGAGATAAGATATATTTTATTAGGATATTATCTTTTTAAGATATTATTATCTTTGGAAGATAATTCTCCTATAAAAAGGGTTGGATTTTCCAAAAGTTCAACCATTGATGACATGAATTATATACCATTATAATCATGCATATGTAGAGGTTTACCTCGATTTACCTTGCATTTAGGGAGAACTTGTGTACCTTTTGTGTTCTATTCAATAATATTTCAGAAATAGAGGTCTACATGAGTTTTGGTTGAATTATAGGTAAATGGAGTGAATTTGAAAGAAAAAATGGAGCAAGGAGCATCTAAGGTCATTAAGGAAGCTAAAGGAGTCTTAGAGGAGTCACAAAGAGCAAAGGAATTGCGTAAAAAAAGCACAAGGAAGAGGAAGAAAACAAGCCAAAAGACAAGATCTTTCTGTTGAAGAAAATTGTGCCATTTACTATATAACTCGGACGATTTTTATCATTAAAAATCGAACGGTTTTATGGATAAATCGGCCATCCCGATTTACTTTGTTTTTTGGCCAAATAAAAAGACGACACAAAGCCCATCAACTTTGGGCTCGAGAAGGGTTTTGCCAAACGGCCCATTAGCAAGAAACTATAGTTTGGAACCCTATGAACGAAAACGAGAAGGCCGCAGCGGGAAATTTTTACACGTTAGGAAGAGATTGAGGATTCTTGGAGAAGGATTGAAGCACTTTTGCCGGGAAGTCAATCTTGATCATATTTGTGAGATTTTTTTTGTTTCATTGAAGTCTTTGTGGTTTTTGAACACGATATTGAGTTAATTGAGAGATACATTGATTAGTTTCGAGATTGATTTACAGATTTGAAGGTTATTGAGTTTTTATTCAAGATTTGGGTTTATTTGAATTATTTCACTCAATCTTTAATTTGATTTGATTTTGAAAATGGTTGGCTAAACCCATTGTAATTCTGGGGAGAATAGTTGATGATTAAGGCTTAGATGATGATAGACTGAACTCATTCAAACATTTGGACCTTGAGAGTTTAGATTTTAGTTTTGCGACAACAAGAAAATCGGGATGTTCTTGAAGGAAATCGGCCGATTTACTGATGAACAGGACGATTTATTCTTCTAACGAACTTTAATTGAATTAATCTTTAACCAAAGCTAGTCCTTGCCTAAATCCTAACCTTGTTTAACCTTTTTAACCTATATTTGAATGTATGAAGAGACCTCAAACTTGATTCTACATTTATTAAATTAAGATTACAAGATTTGGGTAATAGAGAGACTCAACATCCTTTATTAAGATTTTAAATGTGCTTTATATTCTTTATCTTGGAGAGTCATATCCTGAGGTTTTAGATAGTTAGTTTGAACATAATTCTTGTCTTTAGATCTTTCTATATTGCAGCCTCAACAACCCTTATAGAGAGAACCTTTGGACTAGATAAATAGGTTTCGGAACTTCGTCGTACGATACCTACCTTTGAACACATAATCTTGGCAATATAAACTCTGTCCTTATATCACTTAGAAGTGTCTTGAATCGAAAGCCGAAATCGGATATTTGAATCCTTGGAATCATTTCCCCCTTTATTAACCACAAAAGCCTTTGCACTTTGCTAGATAATTGAATTTGAATTTATTCTCACCAAATCCCTGAGTTCGACTCTGGAATTCTTACCTTACTACAGCCGATCCGTACACTGCGGGTTCGCTTTGCTTTGAGTTCTAGATATAAATTTAAGACTTTGACGCACACACTTTCGAGCGAACAAGTTTTTGGCGCCGTTGCCGGGGATTTGGTCTAGACCAAATTCGGTTTTCGGTTGTCTAGCTTGAGAGCTCTTGTTCTTGTGATTTGATTAGTCTACTTGAGTGATCTTTGCAGGTTCTTTAGGTATATGCGAAAGACTAGGTCCACTAAAGATCTAGTTCCTTTCGATCTCGAATTGGAGAAAACTTTAAGAAGAAAGTTGAAGGAAAAGAAAATGGCTAAAAATAACGAGAGAAACATCCAGGTTGAGTTGGATGAAGCTCAACGTCAACTAAAGTTGAGTGAGAAAGCTCGTGTAGATGCTGAATCGAGTGATCAATTCCAAATTGATGAACTCAGGGCTATGATGTTGGACATGAAGTTGGAATTGAACGAATCCAAGAAGAAAAAGAAAGTGAGGACACTGACTAAGTCCATTAGGAATGATTCATCCGATGATGAAGAACTTGACCTGGACATGCCGGCACTTGAGGAGATCGATCCAGTGATTCATCCTGTTCGAAACACCCCAAGACCACCGGTTGTTCCTCGCTTCCCAGCTAGGGATATGAGAGTTTCTAATGAAGGTGATGGACCCCGAACTTTGGGACAACGGATGGATCCAATTCAGCAACCACGCTAGGTGTGGATTTCGGAGCTGAAGACATCCAGGAGTTTAGCTTCTCACAACAAGTTATCATCATGGTTCGCCAAAGTCAGTTTGGTGGAGCAAGTGCTAAATCTCCACATCATCAATTGCAGAATTTCGAGATTCTCATGGAGACTATGAAGCCAAAGAAGGCTACTACAAGCAATTACAAGATCAAACCGTTCTTCTTTTCTTTTAAGGACAAAGCTCTAGCTTGATACCAAACACTTCCAGCTGCAAAGCTGGCCACATGGGAGGTTTTATCTTCGGAATTCCTCACCAAGTTCTTCCCGCCATCCAAAACGGCGGAATTGAGAGGTAAGATAAATGATTTTTCTATGAAACCTAACGAAAGTTTGTTTCAATCTTGGGAAAGGTTTCAGGATCTCTTGTTGGATTGCACACACCACGGCATTTCAAAAATGGAATTATTGGAGATCTACTATAAAGGATTGGATGTGGAAACACAATTCAACCTCCAATCTCTCTCTTGTGGCACATTCATGGACATGAGAGAGGATGAAGCTTGGGACTTCATTGAGAAGCAAGCCCAAGTGATTGAGAAGTATTCCCACCGGAAGGTGGAACCAAACAGCCGGAATCAAGGTGATCCAGGAGCTAAAATGAAGCATGCTTCTCAAACACAAATATTTTCCCTCAACAATGAGATCAAAGAGTTGAAGGAAGTAATCAAAACGAGTCTTCAAAAGACTAAGGAGCAGGAAGCCAACTATATGGGAAGGGATAACAATCAAAGGAATGACTACCGGAACAACAACCGGATCTCTAACTGGAATAACAACAATAGAAACTCCAATAGCAACAATTGGAGGTCAAATCAACAAAATCCAAGTAATCCGTATTCTCATGCTGAAAAAGCTCTAACATCTCCATCTTCTTCTACTCCTTTGAAAAGCCAGAAACAGTCATCAAATGGATCGAACAAACCCGATCCCATGTTGGAAACGATCCTAGGGAAATTACAAGGATTGGAGAGCTATATAACTTCAGTTCATAAAGCTCACAAAGCTTTGGAAAGTCAAGTATTTAGCAAAGCCGGAGAAGTTTCAAGAGATCAAGGAAAACTTCTCGGGAAGACGGAAGATAACCCAAAGGGAAGGGTTATGGCAATCACTACTAGGAGTGGTGTAACAACTATCGATCCTCAACCTAAAGTAATTGAAACCACCACCAAAGAAGGAGAGGGAAAAGAGAAGGAAGATGTCTATGTTCCTCCTCCCGCCTACAAACCGCCTCTACCATTTCCTCAATCTAGAGCGCGAGCACGCTTAGATAAACACTTCGGTAAGTTTATTGAACTTATGAGTAAGCTGCATATTAATATACCTTTTATGGATGCAATTTTAGTTATGCCAGCTTATGGGAAATTTCTCAAGGAGATCCTCTTTAACAAGAGGAAATTAGAAGACATTGGAGAAGTTAAGATGAGTATAGAGTCATCCGAACTCATCAAGACTATGACAGAGAATATGCCACCTAAGCTACGTGATCCAGGATCATTTTGCATACCCATCACTTTAGGAGAGTCTGCTTATGATGCACTTTGCGACCTTGGAGCAAGTGTGAGCATCATACCTCTTGCTTTATGCAAGGCGGTTGGTCTAGGAGAGCCTAAATCGGTGAAGATAACACTCTACATGGCTGATCGTTCCACCACTAAGCCAGTTGGGATATTAGAAGACATTCCTGTAAAACTCGGTAAGTTTTACATTCCTATAGATTTTGTCGTTCTTGACATCCCTGCAGATTATCCAGTTCCCATCATTCTTGGGAGACCATTCCTTGCAACATCCGGATGCATGGTAGATTGCAAGAATGGCCAGCTATCCTTCAATATAGGTGAAGAGAAAGTGGAGTTCGTACTCTCCTCTTTAATCAAGGAGCCATCCTTGAGAGAAGATGTCTTTGACATCTTTGATGAAGAAGAATCTAGAGAGGTAGTAAGTTCCATCTTAATGAAAGACCCTGTTCAAAAGGTTCTTAGTATGAGCATCATGGAGGAAGGAGTAAAACATGATTGTGACGATGATGTGAAAGCATTAGAAGATGTGGAGGAAGAACAAGGAACAGGATTTGAAAAGCTGGAATCAACCCCGGAAACTGTGAAAAAAATCGACCTACACGAATTAAATCGTTCGATTTCTGAAAATGTAAGTCGATTTTTGACAACAGGAAGAAAAATCGACCCACAAATCGTCCGATTTTCTTCAGGGGAAGTCGATTTATCGAAGAATTCTCCGGATCCTACAAACTTGACTGCAGTTGTTCTCAACTCTAGTGATACACCTTCCCCACCTTCCGAGGTTTCTCCCATCACATTAGAAGGTCATGAATCATCGGTCAGAGCACCTCCATCATTGGAATTAAAACCCCTCCCTACACATCTAAGGTACGCATTTCTTGGCACTAATTCTACATATCCGATTATAGTTAATGCGAATCTGAACGATGCTGAGTTAGAGAAGCTCATGAATGTTTTAAGGCAACATAGGAGAGCATTAGGCTATACTATTGATGATTTGATAGGTAAAAAACCTTCCCTATGTATGCATAAAATTTTAATGGAAGAGGACTACAAACCTTCACGACAACCTCAAAGACGGTTAAATCCGGCAATGAAGGATGTCATGAAGAAAGAAATCCTTAAGCTACTTGATGCAGGTATCATCTTCCCTATTTCCGATAGCAAATGGGTGAGCCCAGTACAAGTACCAAAGAAAGGAGGCATTACCGTTGTTGCCAACAAAAACAACGAACTTATTCCCACAAGGACAGTTTCGGGGTGGCGAATGTGCATCGACTATCGTAAGCTGAACGTGGCTACTAGGAAGGACCACTTTCCCCTTCCTTTTATTGATCAAATGTTGGAAAGGTTAGCCCAACACTCTTACTTTTGTTATCTAGATGGATATAGCGGTTTCTTTCAGATCCCATTCACCCGGATGATCAAGAGAAGACAACTTTCACATGCCCTTGGGGTACGTTCGCCTATAGAAGAATGCCATTCGGTCTATGCAACGCTCCAGCAACCTTTCAAAGGTGTATGATGGCAATCTTCTCCGAATACGTAGAGAACATCATGGAAGTCGTTATGGACGACTTTTCGGTATACGGTTCTTCCTTTGATAACTGTCTCTCTAACCTTTCATTAGTTCTTAAGAGATGTGAGGATACAAACTTAGTTTTAAACTAGGAAAAGTGTCACTTCATGGTCACTGAAGGGATTGTGTTAGGTCATCTAGTATCACAAAGAGAAATAGAGGTTGATAGAGCTAAGATACAAACTATTGAGAAGCTACCTCCTCCCTCTTCTGTAAAAGGAATAAGAAGCTTCCTAGGACATGCAGGCTTCTATATGAGATTCATAAAGGATTTTTCTAAGATTTCAAAACCCTTAACTAATCTTTTAATGAAAGACGCAACTTTCGAATTCTCGAAGGATTGTTTAGATGCTTTTTGCATGATCAAAGAAGCTTTGATTTCCGCACCAATCATCCAACCACCCGATTGGACTCTTCCTTTCGAGGTTATGTGCGATGCAAGTGACGTCGCTATAGGAGCCGTACTTGGACAGAAGAAAGATGGTCGCACTCATGCCATCTACTATGCTAGCAAGACGCTAGACGAGGCTCAATCCAACTATGCCACCACGGAAAAGGAACTCTTAGCTCTAGTTTACGCTTTTGAAAATTTTCGTTCCTATCTTGTAGGTGCAAAGGTGATTGTCTATACAGACCATTCAGCAATACGCTACTTATTGACGAAGAAGGATGCGAAGCCAAGGCTTCTAAGATGGATCTTACTCTTACAAGAGTTTGATTTAGAAATTCGTGATAAGAAGGGGTCGGAAAACTCCGTTGTTGACCATCTTAGTCGTCTTCCACACCTCACCGACGAGACGGATGAACTTCCTATAGACGACTCATTCCTTGACGAGCAACTACATGAGATTGAAGAGTGTCTTCAACACATCTCAAAAGGTAATGATCCATGGTTTGCTGACATTGTAAATTACCTTGCTTGTCAGGAGATTCCCCTCGGACTTTCGTATGCTCAAAGAAAGAAGTTCTTTAAGGACGTCCGACACTTCTATTGGAACGAACCTCTTCTATTCAAAAGAGGTCCCGATGGCATATATAGGAGATGTATCCCAGAAGATGAGGTGGAAAGTGTCATCCGCCATTGCCATTCTCTTCCATGAGGAGGACATGCTAGTTCCCACAAGACTTGTGCTAAGGTACTTCGTTCCGGTTTCTTTTGGCCTACACTATTCAAAGATGTGCAAAAATATGTTGTTGCTTGTGATGCTTGTCAAAGGACAGGTAATAAATCTAGAAGGAATGAGATGCCTCTCAACAACATACAAGAAGTAGAGATCTTCGATGTATAGGGAGTAGACTTTATGGGACCTTTCCCATCTTCTTGCGGAAACCAATATATACTTCTTGCCGTAGACTATGTCTCGAGATGGGTTGAGGCAATCGCTTCTCCTACTAATGATGCAATGGTAGTGGTGAAGTTCTTCAATAGAACGATATTTCCAAGGTTCGGAACTCCCCGAACCTTCATTAGTGACGGAGGAATGTATTTCACAGCCCGTCGATTTGAGACTCTATTGGCTAAGTATGGGGTGACCCATAAGATAGCTACACCATATCATCCGCAAACTAGCGGACAAGTTGAGATATCCAATAGAGAGATCAAGGGAATTTTAGAGAAAACTGTCTGTAAAACAAGGAAGGATTGGTCAATGAAGCTTGACGATGCATTATGGGCGTACAGAACTACCTTTAAGACACCGATAGGTACGACTACATATAATCTCGTTTATGGTAAATCTTGTCATCTTCCTGTAGAGCTAGAGCATAAATCATATTGGGCCATCAAGTGGCTCAACTTTGACATGAAAGAAGGTGGAGAGAAGCGACTTCTAGATATCAATGAGCTGGATGAGATCCAGCTAAATGCGTATGAAAACGTGTTCGCTCCAAACGGTGTGTGCAAGCTTTAAATTTATAACCCTAGATGTAAGCTTAAAACAAGGATGCGAACCCGCAGTGTACGGGTCAATCGTAGTAAAAGCAAGGAATTCCAGTGGTCGATCACAGGGACTTAGTGAATCAAAGTCGGAATAGGTAAGCTTATGTAATTACTAACCACAAAAGCGATTAAAACAATCAAGGATGATATAAAGTCAATTAAGGAAATATGCAATTCTAGGGATTAAAGCATCTAGTTGTGGTTCCAACTCAAGATCTAAAAATAAGTGGACAAAGCTGCGGTTTTTGCAAAGGGAAGGTGTTTCTAAAGTGGAATAGATCACCGGGTAAGTCTCACTACTCACTAATCCCAAACCGTAACTCCTATTACCGGGTATGTCTCAAGGAATTAAGGAAAAGAACTATAATTTCAAACCGTAACTCCTATTACCGGATTAGATAAGTCACCTCGGTCAGAAAAATTCCACCCCGGCCGAGATGTTCATCGACTAAGCAAGATGCTTTAGGGTTAAGGATAAAGACTCGAGCTTTCAGGGTCCTACTGTGATTAAGATTATTCTATCATTGTTTTTCCCACAACCTTCAGCCAAGCACCCTAGAATCACACAAGGAAATTAGTCAATCATCATCATGAATGCAATAATCAAATATATGGGAAGAAAGAGAATAATTGAACAAGAAAACCTTAAGAGAAAGGCTTCAATAACTGAATCAATTATCAAACAACAAGCGTTCTATGGATTAAAATCCAACAAGACAAACGACAACAAAGGGAATCTAAGAGAATCTTACAAAACCCTTCACAAAGCTATAAAAGTTATAAACTTGCTTCTTCAACCTTCAAAAAGGTTCTTCAAATCTCCCAACTGGAGTGGGATAAGAAGGTTATCTGTGGTATATCGGATGTCTAAGCACGATGTATGCGAGATACGGATTTGTGGAAAATCCAACCCTTTTTATAGGAAAATTACTCTCCAAAGATAAGATATCTTAGAAAGATCTCTTCCCATAAAAATAGGTAAAATATATGGGCTAAATTATCTTCTTCCTTCCAGAAATCCAGCCTAAAAAGATAAGATCCTCCTTCCAAAAATAAAAGATCTCAGCCAAGAATAAAATATCCTTGCCGCGTCCAAGGTGTTCGCCTCGGTCGAGTCGGCTCCTTTGGATCACCTCGGTCGAGGTGACTCTGTGGTCAACCGAGGTGAATCACAACTGAATGTGAAATCTCTCAAATCTGGTCCAAATTAAATCTTTAATCCAATTTCATGATTCCTGGATTATTCCTTAAGCTCTTAAATGTAGCTCCAATGACTCCTTAGCTTCTTTTGCTCCTTTTGATGCGAAACGTGCCATTTTACCTACGATTACAACGAAACTTGGTGTAGACCTCGATTCCCGCAAAGGTAGATGAAACGATAACATAATCACATAATATATATACAAACATGCAGATTATTAAAGATAAAACGTTTAAACAGGTCCCAAAATATAGACAATAATTCATGCTATCAAAATACCCCATACTTAGCCCTTTCTTATCCCCAAGCAAGTTCCGAATATAAAATACAAGATAGAATGGATTATTAGTCCTAAAGGTCAATGAAAAAGTTTTTCAAAACATTTTAATGGTGTGCTACAATCATAGATCACTCTAAGAGAATACTTCATGGAATTTAAAATCAAAATATGCTTAAAACATTTTATAAATATAAGAAAGTTGTTCGTCTTTGCATAAAACCATAGAATGCATAATAAATCATAATCATCGAAATTAATCATGTATAATCCAGTTTAAACCACTAAGTTAATCAACAAGCTCGAGATCTCAAGGGCTTCCCAAAAGAAAGGTCAAGACGTGTAGGGTAGGGATGTATATAAGGTAATGTGGTGCTAGAATCTGGGAAAAGGATATCACTTCATTTTCACTTGACTTTCAACATCATCCACCAATAAGCTTTGCTTATTTCACACTTTTCCTTTTTTTACTTTACTTTTTGGGATGCATGGACAGAGGTGCACAATAACTGAAGCCTAGGAAATCAGCGATCATCAATTTCTCGAGATGCCTCAAACCCTTGATGCACATACCATGACCCGTTAGGAATATCGCTCAATCCGACTTTGGCAAGACACAAACACCCGGCTATGTGAATGGTGCCGAGTTACTTGATAACACGATTTATGACTTAGGTTTAGGTAGTCATTTAGATAGATTTCTCACTCATTCATGCATGGTTTAGCATTAGTTCACGACGTTTTGCACTCAATTCATGTATTTTGTCGAGATAGACGTCTACACGGACTTGTGCTTGTTTTATAGGTATTTTGGGAGATTTAGGAGCTAAACCGATGCATTCGAGAATCAATCCTCGAGATGACACACCCTCGGACTCATTAGGATGCAAACTAGAGGCCAAAGGAGACTCATGGAACCTTGCCAACACAAGCCATGCACCAAATCATAGCTAAACGAGCCTAAGAAGGTTTCTGGAGCAAAACCACGGTTAGGAGCAAGTCCACGGCCGTGGTTCTACCCGTGGATTTTGCCAGATTCTTGTGACAGCTGTGCCACGATTCTCATGGCCAGCTCATGCAAAATTGCTATAAAAGTGGTCCTGCATTGGCTGAGAGAATCATCTTGGAGCAGCCCTCCATTATCCACCATCATCCAATCAAAAATACTCTCTCAACAAGAAGATTCAAACAAGAAAGGAAGAAGAAGGCTACCATTGGAGAAGAGCTCCATTGGAGAGGAGAAGGAAGAACACACCATTGCCACACTTTGATAGCTTTTGTAGTGAAGAGTATCGGATTTGATTTCTAGAGTTGTATGAACCATTTGAACCTTCTTTTGGAAGGGTTGTGAGTCATTCTTATCTAAACTTCAGCTTGGTTTTGTTTCCTTACTTGTTCATCTCTTCCCCCTTCATTATCTTGCAAATGAATGCTATGATTTTATGTATGATGATTTCGATTGTTATGATGAATGTCGTAGGCTAAATAGATGTGATTCTAGGGTAAGGATAGGATGATTGTGGCTAGGACTATGATAGGATGCACTTAGATTTACCTTTGGATGAGTAACTTACAAGAACGAACTCTCTGTTGAAGTCCACGGGTGGATCTTCCCATTCCACGGCCGTGGATGTGTAGAACAGCCCGTGATTCTCCCTGGTTCGATGAATCTAGCTTTAGATTGTTAGAATGTTGAAATCCTAGGTGTTTGTTGAGTTAATCTAGCCTAGAGTGACCTAGTGTTAGCTACTAAGTGTTAGAAGAGACCTACCCGGTGATTCTTACCCTTAGATTTCGAAGATTACAAACCCTAGGTAGTGTTGAGCCTCACAAGCCGCCATTGGACTAAGTGTGCTAGGATAGTTGCTTAGAACTTCCCTTTCCGAGACTTACCCGGTAAGGATAGGTTAGACCTCTAGGCAACAATCCGGTTTGTGTAGAATTCCAATCCTTAGGTTCTTAGAGACTTACCCGGTAATGAGATCTTAGGAATGGATTAGTGGACCATGAGACTTACCCGGTGATTGATCCCACTCTAGAACACTTACTCCCGACATATCATAGATCATCCGAGGAATGATTAGATAGCTTGAGTCCTATGCCATAATCGGAATTTCCAACCCCTAGAATCCATTTCTCTCTTTTGATTCATATCTCGTGTTTAGCTTGTTTCTTTGTGTTGATTCGTTAGCTTAGTTGATTGCTTACTTTTGCATGAATTGTGATCCTTGATTGATCACCTAAAAACCAACCAAAAACAATTGAGATTTTCATTTCTTTATTTCTCTCTTTTCTTAACCTAGATCTTCACTAAACTCAATCAAAAACCGAATCAATCTCACCTTAGTCTTTGTGTTCGACCTCGGAATACTATCCATACTACGAACGTCCCGTACACTGCGGGTGCGCTAGGAGTTAGGAGAAATATAACGAGTATAAATTTAAAGGTTATTGTGCACACATCTTGAGCGTAACATTACTCATCATCATGATTGACTTCCCCAAACCTATTTATTACTTTCTAACACTTTTAGCCAACATCTCAACTTTTTCTTTCACTTGCTTTTCACTTGCTTGCTTCCAAATTCCCGGATAGGTAAAGGAAGGCAAATATGTATAAGAGGGGCTAAAGCATGATTAAGAAGAAGAAGAGAAGAGAATATATTGCCTTGGTCTTTCCAGGAAGAAAGTGAGAGAACTCATCATGTGGTGTCAACCTTCAAATTCAACATAATTTGGATAAAAACAAAGTATTAAACATTCCATAAATTTCAAACAAAGCATTTAGCAACTTAAATATATCATAAAACCTTTCAAACATATAAAGATTTCAAAACCAGTCAGCAAACAAAATCTTCACTGAGATCATATCCAGATAAGAAGCACAAAAATCGTTTTCGAAAACTTTCAGTTAAACCACCTCGGTCGAGGTGTTCTAAGTCAACCGAGGTGAAGTACTTCGTTTGGCCAGATCGCTTCGGTTGAGGTCAAAAAAAAATTTTATACCAGTTATTGACGTTTTTCTCAAACAAATAACATGTATGCGTGCATGTAATCTCAGATAAGCACATAAAGCAAAATAAAGCATAAATATCTGATAAAGTCGAGTCATACAAACACATAAGTCATAAAAGTACATCCGCATACCACATACTTGGGACACATTGTCCCAATGGGTCAAATAAGTCTAAAGAAATAAAATACTCACCGGACATAGCTGAGCTGCATAATAAATAAAGAAAGAAAATCCTGCAAGCTCTCAATAATCTCGATCCGGTGGTGGTGGTGGTGGCACGTACGGATACTGAGATGGGTCAAATGGATAGCCCATGACATGCTGAAACTAAATCTCAGCCATCATGTGCTGGTAGTGTAGTCTCTCCTGCATCCCTCTGATCTCCACGGACATAGCAGCATAGGAATCTATCATCTGATCTGTCAGATCATCGATCCGACGGTGAGCATCTGGATCCCTCTGCCTACGTACCCTACGTCTAGCAGGGCGTACTAGTGATGCAGCCGGCTCGGTCTCAGTCTCGTCATCATCCAAGTCAATGAACGGCGCACTAGTCCCAGCAGTATCTGTGCCCATGTCCATAGGAATACTACCATCCTCAGTAACATCATCATCGTCCTCCTCAGCCTCATCCTCCTTAGCTGGTCCCTGAGCTGCTGCAGGTGCCACCTCACTAGCATCCTCCATAAATGGGATCCACGCAGTCTGTCAGTAGTGTGGATCAAATACGGAGAACTGAGCCGACCATTTGATCCCTTGCGGTGCAGTCGGCTCCCATGGCATCGCCACATATGGCATAGTAAGTCCTCGGGGAACCAGTATCCTCCGAGTGATCATCTCCTGAAGTCCAAGCGGCTTGGCAGCCGCCACCATGGTACAAGCACTGAGGTCCATATCCTGGTAACTCGCTATATGAGTCATAATGCCTCCACAACAGATGTCGCCCTTCACCTTGGCCTTGATCCGATGCAGATCCTCTGCCAGCATCAAACCAAAATCTAGGATCCCTCCAGTCACCATGCAGTACAAGCTCAGAAGCTCCCCTGCCTGACCTTCTGGGGCGTCTCAGTACGCGCAAGAAGAGTCTCACTGAATATCCTATGGGCCAGCCTAAAAGCTAGGTGAAATATGATCCGCTTCCTGGAGTCTCCAGGTCGCCATCTATCTGCATGCTCAACCACGTGAGCAATTTGTCCCCAGAACTCCCTAGCTACAGCTCGGGAGGGAAAATCAGCAACTGTCGGAATCGGGAAGCCGAAGATATCCCGCCAATGATCCAAGGGAACCAAGTAATTCCGGTTCATCAACCGGTACTTCACTGCGCGCTCGGTAGGCAAGTAAGTGAAGGAGCTGACAATCTCCAATGTAGGCTCTAGATAGGCCGGAGCTCTGATCTCTGTAAACTGCTCCAGCCCCACAGCAGAAATCATACGCCTCAAGTCATCATCAACATAGAGGCAGTCAAAGGCTGAAATGTCCAAGAAGCGGGTGCAATCACTGGACGGGCCGCTATACGGTCATAATCGACCTGGTGTCTCTTGTGGATCACCGGTCTAGTACGTCGAGAAGAAGAGGAAGAAGGAATAGGAGAAGATCTGTCCCTCAGGACCAACTGCCTGTTAGAACTCATCTCTGCAATCTGTCAGACCACCTCGGTTGCTCTGACAAGTCTCAAGAACACCTCGGCCGAGGCGCAGGCCGACTGGACCGAGGCGAAAAACTGTGCGATTGAATCCCTCAAAAATCCAGTTCTTTTTCCCCAAAATCACTACAACAGGTTCCTATGGGGTACTTAATCTGTTTCTCAACAAATGTAGGGGCAACCAAAGCCCAAAACGAAGGAAATCAGTAGAGAAAGACGAAGTTAGGGTTTTTTCGATAATTACCCAGATTCGGTCGATTCGACTCGTTCTTTCTGCAGATTGGTACTTGAAACACGATCCTCGATGCTTTCCTCTCAGTTTAGGAGCAAGAATCGTTGAAAACGAGTGAAGAACGAAGAAACGAGGTGGAAATTTCGCCGCGATCGAGGAGAAGGTAAAGAGAGGAGAGAGAAGTGCTCAAGATAAAGGCCAAGATGAAGTGCTCAAGATGAAGAGATCAAAGCCTTAGAAGCATTAGAGGAGGAGACAAGTGCTCAAGATGAAGGCCACGAAGAGGAGCTAAGCAACTGGACGTTCCACGGGCGTGGAAGTGGTTCCACGGCCGTAGAACTCTCTGGACAACTCCGAGAAGCAAGCCAGGCAAGGTCCACGGCCGTGGAAGTAGAGCCAACCGTGGTTCTAGCCGTGGTTTCCCCTGAATCAGCCCTGGATGATGATCAAGCTTCTAGGAGTCATAGAGAGCCTTCATTTGCTTTGGATTCATCTCATCCAACCTTGTTTGGATCGTCTCCAATCGATAAAGGTCCTCCTAAACTCGAACTCAAACCCCTCCCCTCTCATTTGAAGTATGCTTTTCTTGGTGATAATTCAACATATCCGGTGATTGTTAATGCATGCTTGAGTGATGATGAACTTGCTAAGTTGTTGCATGAACTAAGATTGCATAGGAAAGCCATTGGCTATACTATTGATGATTTGGTTGGAATTAAACCTTCTTTGTGCATGCATAAAATATTGATGGAAGATAACCACAAACCCTCTATTGAACATCAAAGGAGATTGAATCCTATAATGAAAGAGGTAGTCAAAAAGGAAATCATTAAGTTGCTAGATGCGGGGATAATCTACCCTATCTCGGATAGTAAGTGGGTTAGTCCCGTTCATGTAGTACCTAAGAAGGGTGGGATGACCGTAGTAACTAATGAGAACAATGAACTAATCCCAACTAGGACGGTTACGGGGTGGAGGATGTGCATTGATTATAGGAAGCTTAACATGGCCTCTAGGAAAGATCACTTCCCTCTCCCCTTCATTGACCAAATGCTAGAAAGGTTAGCTCAACATTCTCATTTTTGCTATTTAGATGGCTATAGTGGATTCTTCCAAATCCCCATCCACCCCGATGACCAAGAGAAAACAACATTTACATGTCCATGGGGTACTTTTGCATATAGGAGAATGCCATTTGGGTTGTGTAATGCACCCGCCACCTTCCAAAGGTGTATGATGGCTATCTTTTCTGAGTACATTGAAAATATCATGGAAGTGTTCATGGATGATTTCTCTGTTTATGGTTCTTCCTTTGATAATTGCTTGGCTAACTTGTCATTAGTATTGAAAAGATGTGAGGAGACAAATCTTGTCTTAAATTGGGAAAAATGCCACTTCATGGTAAGTGAAGGCATTGTGTTGGGACACTTGGTGTCCAACCGTGGCATTGAGGTTGATAGGGCCAATATTGAAACTATAGAGAAGTTGCCGCCACCTACCTCGGTGAAAGGGGTAAGGAGTTTCTTAGGGCATGCCAGCTTTTACCGTTGGTTTATTAAAGACTTCTCTAAAATTTCTAAGCCTCTTACTAACCTACTAATGAAGGATGTTGATTTTGTCTTCTCCAAAGATTGTCTTGAGGCTTTTTGTAGGTTAAAGAACGCATTGATCTCCGCACCTATCATGCAACCTCCGGATTGGAATCTACCATTTGAGATCATGTGTGATGCAAGCGATGTAGCCGTTGGGGCTGTTTTGGGGCAAAGGAAAGATGGGCGCACTCATGCCATTTATTATGCTAGCAAGACGTTAGATGATGCCCAACTCAATTATGCTACCACCGAGAAAGAGTTGCTAGCGGTTGTGTATGCTTTTGAGAAGTTCCGCTCATATCTTGTTGGAGCGAAGGTCATAGTGTACACGGATCATGCTGCGATCCGTTATCTCCTTACCAAGAAGGATGCCAAGCCTAGGTTGATTCGGTGGATCCTTCTTCTACAAGAGTTTGATTTGGAAATACGGGACAAGAAGGGATCCGAGAACTCAGTGGCGGATCACCTTAGTAGATTGCCTCCATTAGAGCTTGAGAGAGATGACATCCCGATTGATGACTCATTCCGGGATGAGCAATTACAAATGGTGGAGGAATGCTTGTTCCAAGTGTCTAGAGGAAGTGAGCCATGGTATGCCCACATTGTGAACTATCTTGTGTGTGAGGAAGCGCCTCCCGGCTTGTCATATGCCCAAAGGAAGAAGTTCTTCAATGATGTGAGGCATTACTATTGGAGTGAGCCACTCTTGTTCAAAAGAGGCCCGGATGGAATGTTTAGAAGATGCATACCGGAAGATGAAGTAGAGAGTGTGATCCGGCATTGTCACTCCTTACCATGTGGAGGCCATGGTAGCTCACACAAGACGTGTGCAAAGGTATTGCAATCCGGTTTTTATTGGCCTAACTTGTTTAAAGATGTGCAAGGTTTTGTAGCGGCATGTGATGCTTGCCAAAGGACGGGCAACATCTCAAGAAGGAATGAGATGCCCTTGAACAACATCCAAGAAGTGGAAATATTTGATGTGTGGGGTGTGGACTTCATGGGACCATTCCCTTCTTCATGTGGCAATCTGTACATCCTATTGGCGGTGGATTATGTGTCAAGATGGGTGGAGGCAATCGCCTCTCCTACAAATGATGCCAAGGTGGTGGTGCGGTTCTTCAACCGAGTGATCTTTCCTAGGTTTGGAACACCAAGGGTGATCATAAGTGATGGAGGGAAGCACTTCACAAATAGGAACTTTGGAGCACTTTTGACTAAGTATGGGGTGACTCATAAGGTGGCAACACCTTACCATCCCCAAACTAGTGGCCAAGTGGAATCTCCAACCGGGAGATCAAAGCCATTCTTGAGAAGACGGTATCTAGGACGAGAAAAGATTGGGCTATGAGGCTTGATGATGCCTTATGGGCATATAGAACCGCCTTCAAGACACCGATTGGCACCACTCCTTACAAGTTGGTTTATGGCAAGTCTTGCCACCTCCCGGTAGAGATGGAGCATAAAGCTTATTGGGCCATTAAGTGGCTAAATTTTGATCTCAAGGAGGCGGGAGAGAAGAGATTGCTTGAATTGAATGCCCTTGAGGAGATCCGGTTGGATGCTTATGAGAATGCCCGGATCTACAAGGAAAGAACCAAGCGGTGGCATGACAAGAGGATCATCCCCAAAGAGTTGAGTGAAGGAGACCTTGTCCTTCTCTTCAACTCAAGGCTGCGGCTTTTTCCCGGAAAGCTCAAATTAAGATGGACCGGGCCATATGTGGTGAAGAAGATCTTTCCCCATGGAGCTATTGAGATAGGAGGGGAACATTGTGGGAACTTTAAGGTGAATGGGCACCGGTTGAAGAAGTATATCCCGGGAGCTCCGATGGAAATAATTGACCCACTTCACCTTGAGTAGACGCCCCCGAGTTTGGTCAAGCTAATGACCTTAAAGAAGCGCTTGGTGGGAGGCAACCCATTGGTAATGTTTTTCCCTTTTCATTTTTCGTTTTTGCTTAGATTTTTCTGTTTTTGTGTGCTTTGTGTATTTGGTGTGTTTTGTGTGTATTCTAGAACCTTAGTAGCATTGGAAGCCTTGCTTGGCATGTGAATGATGATGATGAACCCCTCATCAACTATGGGTGGAGCGGACGCGGAACTTGGACGGCTAGCGGTGCCTAGCGCGGGTCCCGACGCTTTGATGAACACTTAGAGCTCTCTACCATTGTTGATAGGATCATCCAACATCAATTCCACTTGAGAAATCCCAAATACCATAGCAACCATTTTTACATTGTGAGAACCTTATTTCACTCTTCTTTACTTAAATACCACATTGGGGACAATGTGTTTCTAAGTATGGGGTGGGGTTTGCATGATATTTTGCATGACTAGCATCTAGGGTAGTTTAATATTATCACATGTCTTGCATTGTATATACTTATTTCGAAAAATCCAAAAAAATCAGAAAATTTAAAAAAAATTTGTGCTTTCTAGGCTTGGATATGACCCTAATGATGAATCTTGTCTTGTGGATTGGCTATGGATGGCCTTGTGTGTTTAATTGGTGAATTGCATATGTGGACTTAAAATACTTATCTTGAATCCCATGAATGATTTGTGATCATGATGTTTGCCTAGAATGGATTGAGTATTGAAAGTCGAAATTACATGCTAGTTCTTACACACCATTTAGGAATGAATGAGGCAATTCATCTTTCTCTTCTTCTCATCTTGATCATGATATATGAGCTCCTCAAATAAATATAAATTCGACCTCCTCTGACCCATCCGGGAATAGAAGCATGTTAGTGTGAATGATGTGTTTGAAAAGCAAGTGTGGGGTGAAGTTATTGATGAAAAGAATATCATGAATGAAGTGCTGAAATTGTTGTGAAAGTGTAGCAAAAGTATAGGTTTGGGGACATTGGTTTAGATGACAAGTAACTCGGTACACTTCACATAATCGGGTGTTGGTGTCTTGCCAAAGTCAAATAAACCGATAGTCCTAACGAGCTTTGGTATGTGTGCCCGGTGTGGAGAAGAGCTCCATTGGAGAGGAGAAGGAAGAACACACCATTGCCACACTTTGATAGCTTTTGTAGTGAAGAGTATCGGATTTGATTTCTAGAGTTGTATGAACCATTTGAACCTTCTTTTGGAAGGGTTGTGAGTCATTCTTATCTAAACTTCAGCTTGGTTTTGTTTCCTTACTTGTTCATCTCTTCCCCCTTCATTATCTTGCAAATGAATGCTATGATTTTATGTATGATGATTTCGATTGTTATGATGAATGTCGTAGGCTAAATAGATGTGATTCTAGGGTAAGGATAGGATGATTGTGGCTAGGACTATGATAGGATGCACTTAGATTTACCTTTGGATGAGTAACTTACAAGAACGAACTCTCTGTTGAAGTCCACGGGTGGATCTTCCCATTCCACGGCCGTGGATGTGTAGAACAGCCCGTGATTCTCCCTGGTTCGATGAATCTAGCTTTAGATTGTTAGAATGTTGAAATCCTAGGTGTTTGTTGAGTTAATCTAGCCTAGAGTGACCTAGTGTTAGCTACTAAGTGTTAGAAGAGACCTACCCGGTGATTCTTACCCTTAGATTTCGAAGATTACAAACCCTAGGTAGTGTTGAGCCTCACAAGCCGCCATTGGACTAAGTGTGCTAGGATAGTTGCTTAGAACTTCCCTTTCCGAGACTTACCCGGTAAGGATAGGTTAGACCTCTAGGCAACAATCCGGTTTGTGTAGAATTCCAATCCTTAGGTTCTTAGAGACTTACCCGGTAATGAGATCTTAGGAATGGATTAGTGGACCATGAGACTTACCCGGTGATTGATCCCACTCTAGAACACTTACTCCCGACATATCATAGATCATCCGAGGAATGATTAGATAGCTTGAGTCCTATGCCATAATCGGAATTTCCAACCCCTAGAATCCATTTCTCTCTTTTGATTCATATCTCGTGTTTAGCTTGTTTCTTTGTGTTGATTCGTTAGCTTAGTTGATTGCTTACTTTTGCATGAATTGTGATCCTTGATTGATCACCTAAAAACCAACCAAAAACAATTGAGATTTTCATTTCTTTATTTCTCTCTTTTCTTAACCTAGATCTTCACTAAACTCAATCAAAAACCGAATCAATCTCACCTTAGTCTTTGTGTTCGACCTCGGAATACTATCCATACTACGAACGTCCCGTACACTGCGGGTGCGCTAGGAGTTAGGAGAAATATAACGAGTATAAATTTAAAGGTTATTGTGCACACATCTTGAGCGTAACATTACTCATCATCATGATTGACTTCCCCAAACCTATTTATTACTTTCTAACACTTTTAGCCAACATCTCAACTTTTTCTTTCACTTGCTTTTCACTTGCTTGCTTCCAAATTCCCGGATAGGTAAAGGAAGGCAAATATGTATAAGAGGGGCTAAAGCATGATTAAGAAGAAGAAGAGAAGAGAATATATTGCCTTGGTCTTTCCAGGAAGAAAGTGAGAGAACTCATCATGTGGTGTCAACCTTCAAATTCAACATAATTTGGATAAAAACAAAGTATTAAACATTCCATAAATTTCAAACAAAGCATTTAGCAACTTAAACATATCATAAAACCTTTCAAACATATAAAGATTTCAAAACCAGTCAGCAAACAAAATCTTCACTGAGATCATATCCAGATAAGAAGCACAAAAATCGTTTTCGAAAACTTTCAGTTAAACCACCTCGGTCGAGGTGTTCTAAGTCAACCGAGGTGAAGTACCTCGTTTGGCCAGATCGCTTCGGTCGAGGTCAAAAAAAAATTTTATACCAGTTATTGACGTTTTTCTCAAACAAATAACCTGTATGCGTGCATGTAATCTCAGATAAGCACATAAAGCAAAATAAAGCATAAATATCTGATAAAGTCGAGTCATACAAACACATAAGTCATAAAAGTACATCCACATACCACATACTTGGGACACATTGTCCCAATGGGTCAAATAAGTCTAAAGAAATAAAATACTCACCGGACATAGCTGAGCTGCATAATAAATAAAGAAAGAAAACCCTGCAAGCTCTCAATAATCTCGATCCGGTGGTGGTGGTGGTGGCACGTACGGATACTGAGATGGGTCAAATGGATAGCCCATGACATGCTGAAACTGAATCTCAGCCATCATGTGCTGGTAGTGTAGTCTCTCCTGCATCCCTCTGATCTCCACGGACATAGCAGCGTAGGAATCTATCATCTGATCTGTCAGATCATCGATCCGACGGTGAGCATCTGGATCCCTCTGCCTACGTACCCTACGTCTAGCAGGGCGTACTGGTGATGCAGCCGGCTCGGTCTCAGTCTCGTCATCATCCAAGTCAATGAACGGCGCACTAGTCCCAGCAGTATCTGTGCCTATGTCCATAGGAATACTACCATCCTCAGTAACATCATCATCGTCCTCAGCCTCTTCCTCCTCAGCTGGTCCCTGAGCTGCTGCAGCTGCCACCTCTCTAGCATCCTCCATAAATGGGATCCACGCAGTCTGTCAGTAGTGTGGATCAAATACGGAGAACTGAGCCGACCATTTGATCCCTTGCGGTGCAGTCGGCTCCCATGGCATCGCCACATATGGCATAGTAAGTCCTCGGGGAACCAGTATCCTCCGAGTGATCATCTCCTGAAGTCCAAGCGGCTTGGCAGCCGCCACCATGGTACAAGCACTGAGGTCCATATCCTGGTAACTCGCTATATGAGTCATAATGCCTCCACAGCAGATGTCGCCCTTCACCTTGGCCTTGATCCGATGCAGATCCTCTGCCAGCATCAAACCAAAATCTGGGATCCCTCCAGTCACCATGCAGTACAAGCTCAGAAGCTCCTCCTGCCTGACCTTCTGGGGCATCTCAGTACGCGCCAGAAGAGTCTCACTGAATATCCTATGGGCCAGCCTAAAAGCTAGGTGAAATATGATCCGCTCCGTGGAGTCTCCAGGTCGCCATCTATCTGCATGCTCAACCACGTGAGCAATTTGTCCCCAGAACTCCCTAGCTACAGCTCGGGAGGGAAAATCAACAACTGTCGGAATCGGGAAGCCGAAGATATCCCGCCAATGATCCAAGGGAACCAAGTAATTCCGGTTCATCAACCGGTACTTCACTGCGCGCTCGGTAGGCAAGTAAGTGAAGGAGCTGACAATCTCCAATGTAGGCTCTAGATAGGCCGGAGCTCTGATCTCTGTAAACTGCTAGAGCCCCACAGCAGAAATCATACGCCTCAAGTCATCATCAACATAGAGGCAGTCAAAGGCTGAAATGTCCAAGAAGCGGGTGCAATCACTGGACGGGCCGCTATGCGGTCGTAATCGACCTGGTGTCTCTTGTGGATCACCGGTCTAGTACGTCGAGAAGAAGAGGAAGAAGGAAAAGGAGAAGATCTGTCCCTTAGGACCAACTGCCTGTTGGAACTCATCTCTGCAATCTGTCAGACCACCTCGGTTGCTCTGACAAGTCTCAAGAACACCTCGGCCGAGGCGCAGGCCGACTGGACCGAGGCGAAAAACTGTGCGATTGAATCCCTCAAAAATCCAGTTCTTTTTCCCCAAAATCACTACAACAGGTTCCTATGGGGTACTTAATCTGTTTCTCAACAAATGTAGGGGCAACCAAAGCCCAAAACAAAGGAAATTAGTAGAGAAAGACGAAGTTAGGGTTTTTTCGATAATTACCCAGATTCGGTCGATTCGACTCGTTCTTTCTGCAGATTGGTACTTGAAACACGATCCTCGATGCTTTCCTCTCAGTTTAGGAGCAAGAATCGTCGAAAACGAGTGAAGAACGAAGAAACGAGGTGGAAATTTCACCACGGTCGAGGAGAAGGTAAAGAGAGGAGAGAGAATTCTTCACCCCCTTTTATACCCTTTTCTGGAACTGTTGTCACCTCGGTCGAGGTGGTCTCGACTGGACCGAGGTGGTACGGACCGAGGTGGATCTTCAGAAACCCTAATCGCCTCGGTTGCTCAAGAATTATCTCGGTCGAGGTGTTGTGATAGCAACCGAGATGTGTCTCAGTCAAACTCCGTCTTCTCAAATCCTCGAACTTATGTCCTTCCAGTTGTACTCCTGGTTTGTATTCCTTCCTTAGATGTCACCGGTTGTCTGTCTAGGACGCCAAAAACAAAACAAAGCAAAGCAAAAGCAAACTATCTAAGCTAGACTAGAAAAAGGGAAAAGAAAGCAATACCTTGGGTTGCCTCCCAAGAAGCGCTTGATTTAAGGTCGCCAGCTGGACCGTACGGCGTTTCTCAAACGAGGTATAGTGGTGAAACCTCCTCAACCGGAACTTCCGGTTTGTATTTCTTAAGTCTATCATTGACCTTGAAGCTTCCTGATAGCATGAATTATAGTCTAGTTTTTGGGGTTTGTTTGGACGTTTTATCTTTCATAATCTGTATGTTTGTATATACATTATGTGATTTTACTACCATTTCATCTACCTTTGCGAGAATCGAGGTCTACACCTAGTTTCATTGTAATTGCAGGTAATATGGTACGTTTTGCATCAAAAAGGAGCAAAAGGAGTCATGAGTCATTTGGAGCTACATCCAGGAAGCATAGCCATGGATTGAAGATCCACTTTGGAGCAGATTCGAGAGATTTCACATCCAGTTGAGACTCACCTTGGTTGACCAGAGATTCATCTCGACCGAGGTGATCCAGGGACGCCGACTCGACCGAGGCAAATACCTAGGACGCGGCGAGAATATTTTATTCTTGGAAGAGATCTTTTAAATTTGGAAAGTGATCTTATATTTCTGGGCTTGGCTTCTGGAAGGAAGGAGATATGCAGAATATATATTTTACCTATATTTATGGGATAATATCTTCTTAAGATTTATTATCTTTGGAGGGTTATTTTCCTATAAAAAGGGTCGGATTTCCCACAATTCGGGGGGGCCGCATACACGAACATCCGCCTACACCGAAAAAGACGCAGCAGCCGCATACCCTAATTTGGGAGAGAGTTGAAGAACCTTTTTGAAGGTTGAAGGAAGATTGAAGTCCATAGCTTTTATAGCTTTATTGAAGGGTTTTGTAAGATTGTCTTCAATTCCCTCAATTGTTGTCTTGTCTTGTTGGATTATTATCCAAAGAACGCTTTGTTGTGATATTTGATTCAGTTATTGAAGTCTTTTCATTAAATTCTTCTTTGTTCAAATATTCACCTTCTTCCCTTACATTTAATACTTTCATTATGATGATGAGTGGCTAATTTCCTTGTGTGATTCTAGGGTGATTGGCTGAAGGTTGTGGGAAAAACAATGATAGAATAATCTTAGATTTCAGTAGGATCCTGAAAGTTCGAGTCTTTAACCTTAACCCTAAGCATCTCGTTCGGTTGATGAACATCTCGGCCGGGGTGGAATTCTTCTGACTGAGGTGACTTATCCGACCTTAAACTGAGAGTTAAGTGTTAGAGTTTGCCAAATCCTATTCTTATTACACCTTTCCTGGTTCAATGCAAGCTTAGGATGAGACTTACCCGGTAATTCCTTAGTTTGTATACCAACGATCATAAGTGTAGGTAATAAAGGTTTAGCCTTTATTGGGGTTTGAGTGTGCTTCCATCCCATCTTTGTGAGTTAGCCTGAGACTTACCCGGTAAAGGTTGATTCTATTCCCTTAGATGGTATGTTAGTTTGAGGTTATAGTTCTTTATCTTGATTCCTTGAGACTTACCCGGTAATAGGAGTTACGGTTTAGGATTAGTGTGTAGTGAGACTTACCCGGTGATCTACTCCACTTTAGAAACACCTTCCCCACGCAAAAATCTCAGCTTTGTCCGCTTATCTACAGATCTTGAGTTGGAACCACAACTAGATGCTTTAATCCCTAGAATTGCATGTTTGCTTTATTTGACATCTTATTCATCTTTGATTGTGTTAATTCGCTCTTGTGGTTAGTATTAACATTAGCACACCGTATTGACTCTGTTTCACCGAGTCCCTGTGATCGACCCCTGGAATTTTCTTGCTTTTACTACGATTGACCCGTACACTGCGGGTTCGCATCCTTGTTTTTAATCTTAAGTCTAGGGTTATAAATTTAAAGCTTGCACACACCGTTTGGAGCGAACAAGTTTTTGGCGCCGTTTCCGGGGACTTGGTCTAGACCGAGCCGGTTACGGTTTGCTTTCAGGGGCATTTGCCCCTGTTGCTACTAACTACTCTTTCTATGAGTTTTGTAGTTTTCAGGATTTCCGATGACTACATTTGATCCAGCCTGGATAGCAAGGCAAAGTGCTAGGGCGGACCATTATGAATACTTGGAGGAGAAGTACACCTTCTATTGGTTCAGCAATGAATGGGAAAGAGAAGAGGTCATTCAGCGTGAACTTGCGATATGGGATGAGAAGAATGTCCCTAAAAACATTTATGAGCAACCTTTTGAAGACTCTCTCGAATCAAGATTGGAGAAGTTGATGAAGAAGGTGGAGGAGCTCAAGGAAAGCACCCTATCCTATGCTAAGCCGAAAGAGGAGCATAAGGAAGTGTTGCACGTTCCAAGCATTCCTTTGGTCGAACCGGAATTTTCTCCTGAAGCTTCTGAGGAAGAGGAGGATATGGAAGGTCTCGATCTGACTGTTGAGACCTCGGTCGAAGTGGAAGAGATCTCGGCCGAGATGGAAGAATCTGCAAAACTGGAAGCAGAAGATGCAGAGAACCTTGGTCAAATTACTAAGATTGTGACCAAGGTGGAAGAAAGATCAACTGAGTTGAGAGAGATTTCATGTGTTGGTTATCAACCTAACATGAAACCTGATCCGAGCTTTGGAGAACTTTACAAGGTAAGTTCTCTTACTCCATTCGAAATCCCTATTAAAATTTCTGAATTTTTCAGGAAAGCACCGGAGAGTTGGAGGTCTCTTCCGAAAGAACCTCCCAAGATCAAGATGAAGTCTTCCTTGAAATTGTTGGAAGAGGAAGCTCCTCGGATCATGAGGAGTGGAGTTGGCAAGCACTACACCGTTAAGGCGATGAAGTGTCTCTTGTTCAAGTATGGGGTCCCTCGCATGCTCAGGACCCTGTACCATCCCCAAGCTATAGATGGGGAAGCTGCTATAATTCTCGAGAAATTATTTTCTCGATCAAGGAAAGGATGGGACACAAGGCTAGATTATGTCCCATTAAAGTGCAGGAAGGCTAGAAGAATTCCGGTGAGAATCAAACCGTACAAGCTTGTACGTGGGAGATCTTACCATTTGCCGGTGAAATTAGGAACCGGAACCTTTTTGGAAGAATTTTTTGATGGATGTGATGAGCACTCCATGGTGTTCAAGGTACATTGAGTAATTCTATGGAGAATGGTCCAGCTAGCGACCTTAAATCAAGCGCTTCTTGGGAGGCAACCCAAGGTATTGCTCTTCTTTCCCGTTTTCTAGTCTAGCTTAGATAGTTTTTGTTTTTGCTTTGCTTGCTTTGTTTTTGGCGTCCTGGACAGACAACAGGAAGAAACACATCTGGAAGGACAGAAGTTCGAGATTCTGAGAAGACGGAAGCACCTCGGTCACTGTCAGAGCACCTCGATCGAGTTGATTCTTGAAGCAACCGAGGCAACTAGGGTTTCTGCAGAACCGCCTCGGTCCATACCACCTCGGGCCAGTCGAGACCATCTCGACCGAGGTGACAGCAGATCCAGTAACAGTATAAAAAGGGAAAAATTACTTTTCACTTTTTTTTTACCCATTTCGACCGCGGCGACAGATCCACTTCGCTCACTCTCGATTCTCGCTCGTTTTCGACGTTTTCTGCTTCCAAACCGAGATTGAAGGATAGAGGAGTCGATTGCAACAACGAATCTGCAGGAAAAATCGAGTGAATCGGCCGAAACGAGGTAAAAACGTTCGAAAACCTAAACTCGTTCGTTTACTGATATTTGGGCTTTGGTTGCCCTTGATTCTGTTGAGGAAACCTTTAAGTACCCCTTAGGAAGCATCGGTAGTGATTTTTGGGGGAAAAGAACTGAAAATCAGAGAGTTGAAATCGCACTGCCTTCGCCTCGGTCCAGTCGTTCTGCTCCTCGGTCGAGGTGATTCTTGGAGTTTGTCAGTCGACCGAGGTAATCTGACAGTGCAGTTTGAAGATGAGTTCTGATAGATTTTTAGCCCTTAGGGATAGATCCTCTCCTTCCCCTTCTTCTTCCTCATCCCGACCTTCTATCCCGGTGATCCACGAGAGACACCGAGTAGATTATGATCGCATTGCTAGTCGTCCTGTCATCGCTCCTAGATTTCTGGACGTTTCTGCCTTTGATTGTCTCCACGTAGATGGAGAGCTTAGGAGGATGATCACCACCGTCGGGCTGGATCAGTTTACTGAGATCCGAGCCCCAGCCTACCTCGAGCCGACCCTCGAGTTTGTCAGTTCCTTCACTTACCTCCCCACAGAGAGGGCTGTGAAGTACCGGTTGATGAACCGGAACTACATAGTACCTCTTGACCACTGGAGAGACATTTTTGGCTTCCCTGCCCCCACTGCTGTAGACTTCCCGACCCGAGCTGTAGCTAGAGAGTTCTGGGGTCAGATCGCCCACATCACGAGGCACGCAGATAGGTGGCGCCCTGGTGATTCCAGGGCGAAGCTTATTTATCATCTAGCCTTTCGATTGGTACACAGGATCTTCAGCGAGACGCTTCTGGCGCGTACTGAGACGCCCCAGAAGGTCCGACAGGGGGAGCTCTTCTCTTTATACTGCATGGTCACAGGAGGATACCCTGACTTTGGCTTGATGCTGGCAGAGGATCTGCACAGGATCAAGGCCAAGGGGAAGGGAGATATATGCTGCGGAGGGATAGTGACCCATATCGCTAGGTATCAGGATATGGATCTGAGCAGGTGTACCATGGTGGCGGCTGCCAAGCCGCTCGGACTTCAGGAGATGATTACTCGGAGGATTCTAGTTCCCCGAGGACTGACTACACCCTACGTCGCTATGCCATGGGAGCTGACTGCACCTCAGGGCATCAGATGGTCTGCACAGTTCTCTGTCTTTGATCCACATTTCTGGCAGACTGCTTGGGGTCCACTTATGGAGGATTACAGAGAGGGAGCAGCTGCCCCTGCTGAGGCTGAGGAGGAGGCTGAGGATGAGGATGACGACGATGATGAGACAGTGGATGAGAGAGGAGGTGGCGTCCCGATGGACACAGGTACAGATACAGCTAGGACGAGCGCACCACCTATTATTGATTTAGATGATGAGGAGGACACTGAGCCGGCGCCAGCCGCGACGTCTCCAGTCAGACCTGCTGGACGCAGGAGGCGTGGAGCGAGGGACAGAGCTGCACACCGACGGATCGATGACCTGACGGATCAGGTTATCGACTCATATGCTGCACTTTCGCTGGATATCCGCGAGATGCAGGAGCGGCAGCATCATCAGCACATGATGGCTCAGCTACAGTTTGAGCGTATCATGGGCTATCCCTATGACCCGACTCAGTACCCCTACATACCACCACCACCGCCGGATCAGGACTACTGAGGAGCTGTAGGGTTTATTTATTATATTTTTTATGCAGTTCGGCTCTCATCCGGTGAGTCCTCTTTTATTTAGACTTTTATTATACCCACTGGGACAGTGTGTCTCAAGTATGGGGTGTTTGTTATTTGACTATATGGCTACCTTTGATGTATTCGACACTTTTGATGTATTTTATTTATCGGATATTTTCATATTTATGCTTCATTTGCCTTTATATGATTATCTGATATTACATGCATACTTACAGGTTATTTGATTGAGAAAAAACGTCGAAACTGAAAGAAAACTGGTTTTAAAAAAAAAAAAAAAAAAAAAAAATTTTTGGACCTCGACCGGGACAGTTCTAGCCGAACGAGGTGATTCACCTCGGTTGACTTAAGAACACCTCGACCGAGGTAGGTTAACTGAGAGTTTTCGAAAACGATTTTGTGCTACTTATCTGGATATGACCTCAGTGAAGATTTTGTTTACCTACTGGTTTTAAATTCTTTATGTGTTTGAAAGGTTTTATAATATGTTTAAGTTGCTAAATGTTTTGTTTGAAATTATTGGCATGTTTAATACTTTGTTTTCATCTAAATTATGTTGAATTTGAAGGTTGACACCGCAGGATAAGTTCTCTCACTCTCTTCTTGGAAAGACCAAGGCAATTCACTCTTTTCTTCTTCTTCTTCTTGATCATGCTTAACCCCTCATATACATTTTGCCTCCCTTTACCTATCCGGGAATTAGGAAGCAAGCAAGTGGTGAAAGCAAGTTAAAGTTGAGAAGTGGGCTGGAAGTGAAAGTCTTAGAAAGCAATTATAGGTTTGGGGAAGTCAATCATGAAGATGAGTAACTCGGCACCATTCACATAGCCGGGTGTTTGTGTCTTGCCAAAGTCGGATTGAGCGATATTCCTAACGGGTCATGGTATGTGCATCAAGGGTTTGATGCATCTCGAGAAATTGATGATTGCGGATCTCCTAGGCTTCGGTTATTGTGCACCTCTGTCCATGCATCCCAAAAAGTAAAGTAAAAGAGAAAAAAAATACGAAATAAGCAAAGCTTATTGGTGGAAGATGTTGCAAGTCAAAGTGAAAGTGAAGTTCATCCTTTTCCCGGATTCTAGCACCACATTACCTTACATACATCCCTACCCTACACGTTTCTTGACCTTTTCTTTTGGGAAGCCCTTGAGACCTTGAGCTTGTTGATTGACTTAGCGGTTTAAATCGGATTATACATGATTAATTTTGATAATTATGATTTATTATGCATTCTATGATTTTGTGCAAAGATGAACAACTTTCCTATATTTATAAAATGTTTTAAGCATATTGAGTTTTTAAATTCCAGGAAGTATTCTCTTAGAGTGATCTATGATAGTTGCACACCATAAAATGTTTTTGAAAAGCTTTTTCATTGATTTTCTTGACTTATAATCCATTCTATCTTGCCTTCTATATAAGGAACTTGCTTGGGGACAAGCAAGGGCTAAGTATGGGGTATTTTGATAGCATGAATTATAGTCTAGTTTTTGGGGTTTGTTTGGACGTTTTATCTTTCATAATCTGTATGTTTGTATATACATTATGTGATTTTACTACCATTTCATCTACCTTTGCGAGAATCGAGGTCTACACCTAGTTTCGTTGTAATTGCAGGTAATATGGTACGTTTTGCATCAAAAAGGAGCAAAAGGAGTCATGAGTCATTTGGAGCTACATCCAGGAAGCATAGCCATGGATTGAAGATCCACTTTGGAGCAGATTCGAGAGATTTCACATCCAGTTGAGACTCACCTTGGTTGACCAGAGATTCATCTCGACCGAGGTGATCCAGGGACGCCGACTCGACCGAGGCAAATACCTAGGACGCGGCGAGAATATTTTATTCTTGGAAGAGATCTTTTAAATTTGGAAAGTGATCTTATATTTCTGGGCTTGGCTTCTGGAAGGAAGGAGATATGCAGAATATATATTTTACCTATATTTATGGGATAATATCTTCTTAAGATTTATTATCTTTGGAGGGTTATTTTCCTATAAAAAGGGTCGGATTTCCCACAATTCGGGGGGGCCGCATACACGAACATCCGCCTACACCGAAAAAGACGCAGCAGCCGCATACCCTAATTTGGGAGAGAGTTGAAGAACCTTTTTGAAGGTTGAAGGAAGATTGAAGTCCATAGCTTTTATAGCTTTATTGAAGGGTTTTGTAAGATTGTCTTCAATTCCCTCAATTGTTGTCTTGTCTTGTTGGATTATTATCCAAAGAACGCTTTGTTGTGATATTTGATTCAGTTATTGAAGTCTTTTCATTAAATTCTTCTTTGTTCAAATATTCACCTTCTTCCCTTACATTTAATACTTTCATTATGATGATGAGTGGCTAATTTCCTTGTGTGATTCTAGGGTGATTGGCTGAAGGTTGTGGGAAAACAATGATAGAATAATCTTAGATTTCAGTAGGATCCTGAAAGTTTGAGTCTTTAACCTTAACCCTAAGCATCTCGTTCGGTTGATGAACATCTCGGCCGGGGTGGAATTCTTCTGACCGAGGTGACTTATCCGACCTTAAACTGAGAGTTAAGTGTTAGAGTTTGCCAAATCCTATTCTTATTACACCTTTCCTGGTTCAATGCAAGCTTAGGATGAGACTTACCCGGTAATTCCTTAGTTTGTATACCAACGATCATAAGTGTAGGTAATAAAGGTTTAGCCTTTATTGGGGTTTGAGTGTGCTTCCATCCCATCTTTGTTAGTTAGCCTGAGACTTACCCGGTAAAGGTTGATTCTATTCCCTTAGATGGTATGTTAGTTTGAGGTTATAGTTCTTTATCTTGATTCCTTGACACTTACCCGGTAATAGGAGTTACGGTTTAGGATTAGTGTGTAGTGAGACTTACCCGGTGATCTACTCCACTTTAGAAACACCTTCCCCACACAAAAATCTCAGCTTTGTCCGCTTATCTACAGATCTTGAGTTGGAACCACAACTAGATGCTTTAATCCCTAGAATTGCATGTTTGCTTTATTTGACATCTTATTCATCTTTGATTGTGTTAATTCGCTCTTGTGGTTAGTATTAACATTAGCACACCGTATTGACTCTGTTTCACCGAGTCCCTGTGATCGACCCCTGGAATTTTCTTGCTTTTACTACGATTGACCCGTACACTGCGGGTTCGCATCCTTGTTTTTAAGCTTAAGTCTAGGGTTATAAATTTAAAGCTTGCACACACCGTTTGGAGCGAACACTTCCACTCGTTTCGCCCCAAATCTCAACTGCACCATGAGGGAAAACGTGTTTCACAACATAAGGTCCGGTCCATCTAGATTTCAACTTACCGGGAAAGAGGCGGAGGTGGGAGTTGAAGAGTAGAACTAAGTCTCCTTCTTTAATGTCCTTAGGAATGATACGCTTGTCATGCCATTTTTTCGTCCTTTCTTTATAGATTTTGGCATTCTCATAAGCGTTCAAACGCAGCTCCTCTAGCTCGTTGATGTCCAGTAGCCGCTTCTCACCGGCTTCCTTGATGTCGAAGTTCAACCATTTGATCGCCCAATATGCCTTGTGTTCTAATTCAACGGGCAAGTGACAAGACTTCCCATATACCAAATTATAAGGGGTGGTACCAATGGGAATCTTAAATGCGGTCCTGTAGGCCCAAAGAGCGTCGTCCAACTTCATGGACCAATCCTTCCTCGTCCTAGAGACGGTCTTCTCCAAGATTGCTTTAATTTCTCTATTCGAGATCTCGATATGTCCACTAGTTTGAGGGTGATAAGGGGTTGCTACCTTGTGTGTAACCCCATACTTCGATAGAAATGCCTTAAACTTCCGGTTGATGAAATGCGTCCCTCCATCGCTGATGATGACGCGCGGAGTCCCAAAACGTGGAAAGATAGTCTTGTTAAAGAACTTCACGACCACCATGGCGTCATTAGTGGGAGAAGCAATGGCTTCAACCCATCTAGAGACGTAATTAACTGCTAGAAGAATATAGAGGTTTCCTCGGGAAGATGGGAAAGGTCCCATGAAATCTACTCCCCATACATCAAAAATTTCCACCTAGATAAGTTCCCTATTCTTTGGGATGCATCACAAGAGACAACAAACGATTGCACATCCTTAAATAATGTAGGCCAAAAGAAACCGGAACGTAATACCTTAACGCATGTTTTGTTGGCGCTAGCATGCCTTCCACAAGGAAGTGAGTGGCAATGCCGTATGATGCTATTAACCTCATCTTCTGGAATGCATCTTCGAAGCATCTCATCCGGCCCGCACTTGAATAGCAGTGGTTCATCCTAGTAGTATTGGCGTACGTCCTTGAAGAACTTCTTCCTTTGAGCGTACGTCAATCCGGGTGGTATTTCCTGGCAAACAAGATAATTAACAATATCAGCGTACCAAGGTCCTTTATTATCATAAAGTTGGTGGAGAGAATGGTCCACCAACTGAGGATGGATGTCAGAGAAGAGAGTAAGAGGCTTGTTATTTTCAGTAGTCTCAGTTGACATTATCTCGCTTTCGACCTCGGTCGAGGCGCAGAGGCGTTGACCGAGATGTTCTTCAGTCGCCTCGCTTGGTCCAGAAAGTGCCTCGGTCGAGGTACTGTAACTGGAACCGAAACTGGAGATCTTCGTCTCCTGGATTAGTTTCTCAGTTTTAGCTCCTGGACCTTCTTCCAGTGCCTTTAAGCTCCGTATATCTGCATCACAAGAAACATCTATACCTTCCTTCATTAAGCTAAAACTAATAACTTTTTCAAGTGGATCGTTAATAAGGATAGAGCTCACCAATTCTCTTGATTCTTCTTCATCATAGATGTTGAAGATATCATCTCCTAGCTGTTCTCCCTTCATTGCCGCAAGTAGTGCGAATTCCACTTCATCCCGCCAATATTGAATTTCAGCTTGGCGTTCTTACAATCCACATTGCAACCCGAAGTTGCTAGAAATGGCCTCCCGGGAATGATAGGAACAGGATAATCTGCGGGAATATCGAGCACAACAAAGTCTATAGGTAAATAGAAGTTACCTAACTTAACTGGAACGTCTTCCAAAATGCCCACGGGATGGGTAATGGAGCGGTCCGCCATGTATAACCTTATCTTAACCGGCTTGGGCTCTCCAAGTCCGATCTTAACACATAGCTCCAGCAGAATGATGCTCACGCTGGCTCCTAGATCACATAAGGCTTCACATGTGACATCCCCAACTTGAATGGGAATGCAAAATGAGCCGGGATCTCTCAACTTGGGTGGCATCTTCTCCTTCATGATTTGAATAAGCTCCGAGGATTTAGATGTCATCCTTACTTCACCAAAGTCTTCCAGCTTCCTCTTCCTTGATAGGATCTCTTTCAAGAACTTCCCATAGGCGGGCATCCCTAGAATGGCATCAAGGAAAGGAATATTAATGTGTTGTTTATTCATCAAGTCAAGAAACTTACCGAAATGCTTGTCTAGATGTGCTCTAGCCCTTGACTGGGGGAATGGAAGTGGTGGTTTATATGCAGGAGGTGGAATATAAACTTCAGTTTTCTCCTCCGCTTTCTGTGGCTCCACCTCGGTTGGCATCTCGGCCGAAGTGTTCTTCGACTGCACCTGGACCAAGGTGGTCTTCGTCTGTACTGGCACCGACCGAGGCACTGGATCTGCAGTCTTCAGTCCACTCCTCGTCGTTATGGCCATAATCTGGCCCTTAGGGTTGCTTTCCGTTCTTGCTGGAAGCTTCCCTGGATCTCTTGGCATTTCATTCGCCCTACTAGCAAGTTGTTGTTCAAAGGCTTTTTGTGCCTTCGAAAATGAAGTCATAGATGTCTCCATAGCACTAAGCTTGATCAAGATAGCCTCCAGCACCGCATCTTTCTTCTCTGGCTGGGATGAGCTTGATCCAGGCTCCTGGCTCCTTAATGGAGTAGAATGAGAAGAAGAGGAAGAGAGGAAAGGATTAGAGGAATCATTCGAATTAGAGTTAGAGTAAGGGTTACCCGAATTTTGGTTGTTTGCCCTCCAATTATTGCTATTGGATCCTCTATTGTTGTTGTAGTTGTTGTTCCGGGAACCGTTGTTTTTGTTGTTATTACGGTATCCATTGTTGTTTCTTGATCCTTGATCTTCCTTCTTGGTTTAAGCAATCAAGAGCTCCTTCAATTGTTGCACGTCATTCTTCAAAGAGATGAGTTGAGTAGTGTTTGATGGCTCCTCTTGAAAGTTGACTCTTTTAACTCCACCTTCAGCTCCTTGATGGGAATATTTCTCCATATGCAAAGCTTGTTTCTCTATGAACTCCCAAGCTTCGTCAATCGGCATGTCCATAAACGTGCCGGCGGATAGTAGTTGGAGGTTGAACTGGGTGCTTCCGTCCAGTCCCTTGAAGTATATTTCCAACAACTCTATCTTTGGAATCCCATTATGTGGGCAATCCAAAGGAATGTCTTTAAACCTCTCCCATGACTTGGACAAGCTCTCCTTGTCCTTCATAATGAATGCATTAATCTTCCCTCTCATTTCAGCGGTTTTAGAGGGGGGAAAGAATTTAGTTAAGAATTCCGTAGTCATCTCCTCCCAAGTATTGATTTTTCCTGGAGGAAGAGATTGATACCAAGTAAGAGCTCTATCTTTTAAAGAAAAGTAAAAAGCTCTTAGCTTGTAATTGTTGTTTTCTATTCTTGAGGGTCTCAAGGTCTCCATCAAGATCTCATAGTTTTGCAGATGTTGATGCGGAGATTCCTTCTCCAGCTCTCCAAACTGGCATTGGCGAATCATGGAAAGAACTTGCGGTCGAAGTTCGTAGTCATGGTCCGCCGGATCTCCTAGGTTAACTCCAGGACGCCTCAGTTGTTGATTGGGGTCCATCCTTTGCCCTAGGGTTTGCGGGATTCCTGCAAAAAGAGCGCCTCGGACTGGTATCCGAGGTGGAAGTACATCGGCCGGGGCAACGGGTGCTGGGATCTGCCTCGGTCGAGGGTCTGGAACAGGATCTGGGTTCGGTCGAGGATCTGGGTTCGGTCGAGGTAGATACTGGTCTCGTAAAGCTGCCATATCTTCTTCGATCGCTTCAGTCCTGGTGTGAGTTTCCTCCTTCTCCAGCCTCAGTTCTTCCCTGCTGAGGTGTAGTTGTTCTAACGCCTCCTTCAATTCGGCCTCAAGATCACGATTGTCTTGGTTGGCCATCTTCGCTTCTCTCAAGCGTCGTTTGTATGTCTTTTCTGGTTCGGGATCGTAAGGAACGATTTCCTTCCCAGCGCGGGTTCTTCGTATAAACCTATGAAAAAGAACCTGCGAAAGTCACTCAAGTAGAGTGGTTAGTAAAACGGGGGCAAGTGCCCCAAAAGCGTACTGCAACCGGCTCGGTCTAGACCAAGTCCCCGGCAACGGCACCAAAAACTTGTTCGCTCCAAACGGTGTGTGCAAGCTTTAAATTTATAACCCTAGATGTAAGCTTAAAACAAGGATGCGAACCCGCAGTGTACGGGTCAATCGTAGTAAAAGCAATGAATTCTAGTGGTCGATCACAGGGACTTAGTGAATCAAAGTCGGAATAGGTAAGCTTATGTAATTACTAACCACAAAAGCGATTAAAACAATCAAGGATGAAATAAAGTCAATTAAGGAAATATGCAATTCTAGGGATTAAAGCATCTAGTTGTGGTTCCAACTCAAGATCTAAAAATAAGCGGACAAAGCTGAGGTTTTTGCAAAGGGAAGGTGTTTCTAAAGTGGAATAGATCACCGGGTAAGTCTCACTACTCACTAATCCCAAACCGTAACTCCTATTACCGGGTAAGTCTCAAGGAATTAAGGAAAAGAACTATAATTTCAAACTAACACTCCATCTAAGGGAATAGAATCAACCTTTACCGGGTAAGTCTCAGGCTAACTCACAAAGATGGGATGAAAGCACACTCAAACCCCAATAAAGGATAAACCTTTATTACCTATACTTATGATCTTATGTAAACAAACAAAGGAATTACCGGGTAAGTCTCATCCTAGGCTTGCATTGAACCAGGAAAGGTGTAATAAGAATAGGATTTGGCAAACTCTAACACTTAACTCTCAGTTTCAGATTAGATAAGTCACCTCGGTCAGAAAAATTCCACCCCGACCGAGATGTTCATCGACTAAGCGAGATGCTTTAGGGTTAAGGATAAAGACTCGAGCTTTCAGGGTCCAACTGTGATTAAGATTATTCTATCATTGTTTTTCCCACAACCTTCAGCCAATCACCCTAGAATCACACAAGGAAATTAGCCAATCATCATCATGAATGCAATAATCAAATATATGGGAAGAAAGAGAATAATTGAACAAGAAAACCTTAAGAGAAAGGCTTCAATAACTAAATCAATTATCAAACAACAAGCGTTCCTTGGATTAAAATCCAACAAGACAAACGACAACGAAGGGAATCTAAGAGAATCTTACAAAACCCTTCACAAAGCTATAAAAGCTATAAACTTCCTTCTTCAACCTTCAAAAAGGTTCTTCAAATCTCCCAACTGGTGTGGGATAAGAAGGTTATCTGTGATATATCGGATGTCTAAGCACGATGTATGCGAGATACGGATTTGTGGAAAATCCAACCCTTTTTATAGGAAAATTACTCTCCATAGATAAGATATCTTAGAAAGATCTCTTCCCATAAAAATAGGTAAAATATATGGGCTAAATTATCTTCTTCCTTCCAGAAATCCAGCCTAAAAAGATAAGATCCTCCTTCCAAAAATAAAAGATCTCAGCCAAGAATAAAATATCTTTGCAGCGTCCAAGGTGTTCGCCTCGGTCGAGTAGGCTCCTCTAGATCACCTCGGTCGAGGTGACTCTGTGGTCAACCGAGGTGAATCACAACTGAATGTGAAATCTCTCAAATCTGGTCCAAAGTAAATCTTTAATCCAATTCCATGATTCGTGGATTATTCCTTAAGCTCCTAAATGTAGCTCCAATGACTCGTTAGCTTCTTTTGCTCCTTTTTGATGCAAAACGTGCCATTTTACCTACGATTACAATGAAACTTGGTGTAGACCTCGATTCCCGTAAAGGTAGATGAAACGACAATATAATCACATAATATATATACAAACATGCAGATTATTGAAGATAAAACGTCTAAACAGGTCCCAAAGTATAGACAATAATTCATGCTATCAAAACATAAAGATATACAAGGAAAGGACGAAACGTTGGCACGATAAGAATATCATTCCAAAGGATCTGAAAGTAGGAGATAAAGTCCTTCTATTCAACTCAAGGCTTCGACTATTCCCAGGTAAGCTTAAATCCCGTTGGACAGGACCTTATGTAATTAAATGAATTTTCCCCCATGGTGTAGTTGAAGTATGGGCTGAACAAAGCGGAAATTTCAAAGTTAATGGCCAACGGTTGAAGAAATACACACCAGAAGCTCCGGTTGAGGAGATAGCTCCTATCCTCCTCCATTGAACACAAACCATACACCGTCCAGCTCAAAACGATAAATTAAGCGCTTCTTGGGAGGCAACCCTTGATAGTATAATTTTCCCTTCTTTCATCACTTAGTTAGCTTAGTTTAGTTGCTTTTTTCTTTTATTTTCGCTTTTGTTTGTTCCTCGATACACTCTTGGTTTGTTGTGTCATTAATCATAGGTAATTAGGTCCAATTTGAGAAATCAATGAAGTGAGGGAGCATAATTCAGTTCAAATCTCAAATTTCAAGAGGAACAAGGAAGAAAATCGAGTTACACAAAGTAAATCGTTCGATTCAGGAACAGAGCAAGTCGATTTTTGACAACAGGAAGAAAAATCGACCCACCAAATCGACCTACCCAAATAAATCGTCCGATTTTTCTTTGTGTTCTGAGAAAATGAAAGAAAATCGTCCCGACGAATAAATCGCCCAAATAAATCGTCCGATTTTCTTCATTAAATCTCAAGCCTATATAAAGACTTAAACACTCGATTCCCTCATTCCACAAAACCTCCATTCCCGATTTCTTTCTCTCAAAAGCTCCGAAAATCGCCCACCCCCTAAATTCCTCATTCTTTAATCGTTTTGAACGATTCTTGGCTCCAGGCTAAAGCATTTTCAACAAGGAACAAGGATCTAGCAACAACAAACTCGGCAATCGACTCTTCCATCCGGAATTCAAGTTTTTCATTCCGAAACCTAAGTTTCTCATTCGAATTTGAATCTTGCTTAGAAAGTGTTTGTTTGCTGCGATTGATTGAGGGGTTTGTTTAGGAATTACTATAGGAGACTGTGTATGGTGATAGTTGAGTCAGAACTTTACAGAATTGTGAGAATCATAGAAATCGACAGAAAAATCGACCTAACCCAGAAAAATCGGACGATTTTTGCCAAGAACAGGCCGATTTTTAGTTGTAGAAATGGATATTGTGAAGAGAATAACTAGAAATGCGGGGAAGAAGAAGGGATCTTCTTCCAAAGCCCCTCCCCCACCTCCACCACCCTCTCAAACCATTTCAAAACTTCCACCTCCCACATCCAAACACAAGAAAAGATATAAGTGTATCTTAGATCGCCCATTCACCCCTCCTCGATACATTGTGCTAGACGACTTAGACTTCTTGTTTGTTCGAGAGGATGTGGACATGATGTTAGATAAAGCTGGGCTGAGTCAGTTTGCTATGATAAGAGAAGATGCTTACACCGAGATCACCTTTGAATTCCTTAGCACATTCGAGCATGACCCTAGAGAGAGAGCGGTCTCTTTCCGTCTCATGAACCGCAACCATGCTATGAGTATAGATGACTTTGGAGATTTGTTTGGTTTCTCTTACTCTAATGCTGGCACATTTGCGAGAGGAGTAAGCGCTAGCGCTTTTTGGAAAACCATTTCGGTGGGAGAATATGGAGGAGATAAGTGGAGACCCGGGAATTCGAAGGAGGCTAGTATGTACAATAACTCCTTTAAGGTAGTACATAGGATCCTTAGTGAAAGCTTATTTGCTCGTACAAAGACCTCACAGAAGCTCAAGGCTGACGAGCTCTTCATCTTATACTGTATAACATGCACTACCGTCCCCGACATCACCTCCATGCTTGCTGACTATCTAGGAAAGATAACCAACAAGGCAAAGGGTGACATTTGTGCTGGAGGCCTTGTCACTCATGTGGCTAAGGCATTAGAGTTAGACTTCTCGGGTTGCACTCTAGCTGAGAGTGCCCTGCCCTTATGTTTACAGAGATTGGTTGTCCGACAGGTTTTGACTCCTCGAGGGAGAGGAACCCTTCATGTGCCCATGCCATGGGCAAAGGATTCAAAGAAGAAGCCGTCCGAGATTATTTGGAAGTCCGAATACACTATTCGGAATAGGAGGAATTGGAAGGAAACGTTCGAATTGATGCTTGAGGAGATATCTCGTCCTATGTATTATGATGATGATGCAGGTGACGCTGAGGACGAGGAGGATGATGAGGATGGAGCACACCAGGGGAACATGCTTGAGTTCGAGAGTGACACTTATAGTGGTCACGCCACGGATGCCACGGACACCGACACTCATGGTGCAGGACCTAGCAGGACTAGTAGAGGCACTGAGGAGACAGAGGATGACATGCATCCACCTCGCCACTCTTTTGCACATGCCCCAGGCCATGGATGAGGACGTCGACTTCCCCGCCACTTTAGAGACTTAGTCTCTAGCTTCCAGAGCCTCCGCACCGACTATCACGCTCTCCACACCGACTATGACACCTTGAACACTCAGTTCAGTGAATACCGGCAGGAGACGGATGTCAGGCACTCCTCCTACGACGGCCAGATGAGAGACTTATACTACCATCAGTTCGGCCACTTCTATGATCCTAGTGCACCGATGTATCCGTATCCTCCACCTCCACCACCACCGACCGAGGATTGAGCTTCCACTTCTTTTACATTGTAAGTATTTTTCTCCATCTTATGCTTGATTTTCACATTGGGGACAATGTGGATGTTAAGTATGGGGTGGGGGTACTTACAATATCTTTTATTTCATCTTAGCACTTTATGCACTTTGTACTACTTTTGATGATTTGGCTTGTAATAACTCTTGCACTATATTCTTTCCACTATGACATTCACATTTGCATGCTATTTTTCAATTACTATGAGTTTTCAAAAATTGTTGTGCTTCTTATGATGGAAATGACCTCTATGATGAGAATTGTGATGTGGATAGGCAAAAAGATGACTTGGTTGTGTTGAGATTTTAATCATAGCATGAATGAACTTACTTTTGTTACTTGAACACATGAATAAGTTATATGATTTAGATCTTTTGATAAGAGAATGAAATAATAGTCGAAGCTATATTGCAAGTTCTTTTACATCATATAAGAATGACCAAGGCAATTCACTTCTTTTCTCTTCTCATATCTTGATCATGCTAGCCCCTCAATGAAATATGTGACCCTCCTTTTACCATCCGGGAATTAGGATAAGTGATTGAAAAAAAGGCATGTTTGATGTGGGAGGGCCAATGAAAATGTGTTAAGTGAAAGTGTAGCAATTCATAAGTTTGGGGACGTTAAACATGAGGATGAGTAACTCGGCACCATTCACATAGCCGGGTGTTTGTGTCTTGCCAAAGTCCGATTGAACGACAAGTCCTAACGGGATATGGTATGTGCATCAAGGGTTTGAGGCATCTCGAAATTTGAGAAACGCCGATCTCCTAGGCTTCGGTTATTGTGCACCTCTATCCATACTCTCAAAAAGTAAAGTATAAAGAAAGCAAAGCTTTTACATGCAAAGCATGTGCGGTGAAGTAAAGTTCTTGAAGGTATTATGTTGTTTCTCTTTCCCGGATTAGCACCAGAATTGCCTAAAAGAATTCCCTCCCTTAACACGTTTCTTAGACCTTATCTTTGATTAGAAGACCTTGAGACTTTTATGCATGTATTTAAGACTTCATAGCTTAGACTTGTTTGATTTTAATTACCTCTACATCTTTATCATGTCCTTTATTTGTGTTTTTGAGAAAGAAAAGAGAGTTAGTCCATGTTATTATTATTATTGATACATACCTTGCCTTCCTATGCCTTGAAACATCATTTTGAGGGTGATCCAATAAGAAGAAGCACTATCAAAAGAAAAGTTTTTGAGTTTTCATACATAAATAATCCATGACATCTTGTATTCTAAATTTGAGTCTTGCTTAGGGACAAGCAAGGGGAAAGTATGGGGTATTTTGATGACATGAATTATATACCATTATAATCATGCATATTGTAGAGGTTTACCTCGATTTACCTTGCATTAAGAGAGAACTTGTGTACCTTTTGTGTTCTATTCAATAATATTTCAGAAATAGAGGTCTACACGAGTTTATGTTGAATTATAGGTAAATGGAGTGAATTTGAAAGCAAAAATGGCGCAAGGAGCATCTAAGGTCATTAAGGAAGCTAAAGGAGTCTTAGAGGAGTCACAAAGAGCAAAGGAATTGCGTAAAAGAAGCACAAGGAAGAGGAAGAAAACAAGCCAAAAGACGAGCACTTTCTGTTGAAGAAAATCGTGCCATTTACTATATAAGTCGGATGATTTTTATCATTAAAAATCGAACGGTTTTATGGATAAATCGGCCAGCCCGATTTACTTTGTTTTTCGGCCAAATAAAAAGACGACACAAAGCCCATCAACTTTGGGCTCGAGAAGGGTTTTGCCAAACGGCCCATTAGCAAGAAACTATAGTTTGGAACCCTAGGAACGAAAACGAGAAGGCCGCAGCGGGAAATTTTTACACGTTAGGAAGAGATTGAGGATTCTTGGAGAAGGATTGAAGCACTTTTGCCGGGAAGTGAATCTTGATCATATTTGTGAGATTTCTTTGTTTCATTGAAGTCTTTGTGATTTTTGAACACGATATTGAGTTAATTGAGAGATACATTGATTAGTTTCGAGATTGATTTACAGATTTGAAGGTTATTGAGTTTTTATTTACGATTCGGGTTTATTTGAATTATTTCACTCAATCTTTAATTTGATTTGATTTTGAAAACGGTTGGCTAAACCCATTGTGATTCTAGGGAGAATAGTTGATGATTAAGGCTTAGATGATGATAGACTGAACTCATTCAAACATTTGGACCCTGAGAGTTTAGATTTTAATTTTGCGAAAACAAGAAATCGGGCTGTTCTTGAAGGAAATCGGCCGATTTACTGCTGAGCAGCACGATTTATTCTTCTAACGAACTTTAATTGAATTAATCTTTAACCAAAGCTAGTCCTTGCCTAAATCCTAACCTTGTTTAACCTTTTTAACCTCTAGTTGAATATATGAAGAGACCTCAAACTTGATTCTACATTTAATAGATTAAGATTACAAGATTTGGGTAATAGAGAGACTCAACATCCTTTATTAAGATTTTAAATATGCTTTCTATTCTTTATATTGGAGAGTCATATCCTGAGGTTTTAGATAGTTAGTTTGAACATAATTCTTGTCTTTAAATATTTCTATATTGCAGCCTCAACAACCCTTATAGTGAGAACCTTTGGACTAGATAAATAAGTTTCGGAACTTCGCCGTACGATACCTACCTTTGAACACATAATCTTGGCAATATAAACTCTGTCCTTATATCACTTAGAAGTGTCTTGAATCGAAAGCCGAAATCGGATATTTGAATCCTTGGAATCATTTCCCCCTTTATTAATCACAAAAGCCTTTGCACTTTGCTAGATAATTGAATTTGAATTTATTCTCACCAAATCCCTGAGTTCGACTCTGGAATTCTTACCTTACTACAGCCGATCCGTACACTGCGGGTTCGCTTTGCTTTGAATTCTAGATATAAATTTAAGACTTTGACGCACACACTTTCGAGCGAACAACAATGCTTAGAGGTTGAGAATAACCAGCAAAGAGAGGATTTTCTGGAAGCTTTGAAGATTGAAGGAAGGAAGTTCATAGCTAGTGATAGCTTTTGTGAGGGGATTTGTAAGACTTTCTTAGATTCCCTTTTGTTTGATTGTCTTGGTGGATTTGTGATCCAAGGAATGCTTATTTGTTTGATATTTGATTCAGTTATTGAAGCCTTGTTCTTAAGGTTTTTGTGTTCAAATATTCATTCTCTTCCCATATATTTGATTATTGCTTTCATGATGATGAGTGGCTAATTTCCTTGTGCGATTCTAGGGTGATTGGCTGAAGGTTGTGGGGAAGACAATGATAGAGTAATCTTAATCCCAGTAGGACCCTGAAAGCTCGAGTCTTTATCCTTAACCTTAGAACATCTCGTTCAGTCGATGAACATCTCGGCTGGGGTGGAACTTGACTGACCGAGGTGACTTATCTGATCCGTAACTGAGAGTTAAGTGTTAGAGTTTGCCAAATCCTATTCTTATTACACCTTTCCTGGTTCAATGCAAGCCTAGGATGAGACTTACCCAGTAATTCCTTTGTTTGTTTACCCAAGATCATAAGTGTATGTAATAAAGGTTTATCCTTTATTGGGGTTCGAGTGTGCTTTCATTCTATCTTTGTGAGTTAGCCTGAGACTTATCTGGTAAAGGTTGATTTTATTCCCTTAGTTTGTGTGTTGGTTTGAGATTATAATTCCTTTCCTTAGTACCTTGAGACTTACCCGGTGATAGGTTCTTTGGCTTGGGATTGTGAGTAGTGAGACTTACCCAGTGATCTATTCACACTTTAGTAACACCTTTCCTTTGCAAAATCTCAGCTTTGTCCGCTTATCTTGAGATCTTGAGTTGGAACCACAACTAGATGCTTTAATCCCTAGAATTTGCATGTTTCCTTTTATTGACTTTATTATCATCTTTGATTGTTTTAATCGCTTTTGTAGTTATTTGCAATATTGACAACCTATACTTGCTTTGTTTCACCTAAGTCCCTGTGATCGACCCCTGGAATTCTTGCTTTTATTAAAATTGATACGTACACTGCGGGTTCGCATCCTTGTTTTAAGCATACTTATTGGGTTATAAATTTAAAGCTTGCACACACCGTTTGGAGCAAACATCACCCATCCTGAAATTGATCCCGCACGAGCACGCTTAACTCCAGAGTTATTTGTCCTCACTCTACCACTGGAAAAGAAGAATTCTTGTTGACATGGGTAGCAACCCATCCTTATAAGTCAATCACAAATCCCCATTCAAATGATGCGGGATGACAATTTTACGGGATGTTACAATCTCCCCCCACTTAAACTCCTGACGTCCACGTTAGGCCAAGGACCGTCCACCGAGCCGAGTGACCGCCTACTAGGGCAAGCACACTCGTAACTCAGGGTTAGCTCTGATACCATCTGTAAGACACAAGGTCTTAGGGACGCTGTCCCCATGCCAACCATGCTCGCAGAAGACTTCCCAGGAGGTCACCCATCTTGAAATTGCTCCCGCACGAGCACGCTTAACTCTAGAGTTATTTGTCCTCACTCTATCACTGGAAAAGAAGAATTCTTGTTGACATGGGTAGCAACCCATCCTTATAAGTCAATCACAAATCCCCATTCAAATGATGCGGGATGACAATTTTACGGGATGTTACATGAGGAGATCCGGTTGGATGCTTATGAAAATGCCCGGATTTACAAGGAAAGGACCAAGCGTTGGCATACCAAACGTCTAATTCCAAAGGAATTGAGTGAAGGTGACTTAGTCCTTCTCTTCAATTCAAGGTTGCGGCTCTTCCCCGGAAAGCTCAAGTCAAGATGGATGGGTCCTTATGTGGTAAGGAAGGTTTTCCCCCATGGAGCGGTTGAGATAGGTAGGGAGGGTTGTGGAGATTTCAAGGTGAATGGGCACCGTTTGAAGAAGTATATCCCGAAAGCTCCGGTGGGTATGATTGCCCCACTTCACCTTGAGTGAAACGCCCGCGGTTTTGGTCAAGCTAATGACCTTAAAGAAGCGCTTAATGCGAGGCAACCCATTGGTACATATCTTTCCCTTTTCGTTTTTTTTGTTTTTGTTTTTGTTTTTTGCTTTTCTTTTTGTTTTGGTGTGTTTGTGTGTGTTTTGTGTTTTGTGTCTTGTGTTTGTATGCTAGAGTCTAGGTAACAAAGAAGTCTTGCTAGGCATGGAGGTGATGATGATGATCCCGCATCGAACGTGGGTGGAGTGGACGTGGGACTTGGATGGCTTGCGGTGCTTAGCGCGGGTCCTGATGCCATAATGAACATCAAGAGCTCTCTACCATCTTTGAATGATCATCCACCATCACTCCACATGAGTGAACCAAAATACCGAAAACACCATTTTTACATTGTGAGCATCTTCTTTCACTTCCTTATTTAATTTGCACATTGGGGACAATGTGGTTTTAAGTATGGGGTGGGGTACTCACAATATCTTTGCATGATTCCACCTAGGATAGTTTTATATCATTGTCACATGTTTCATTAGTTTTTGCATTGTACATATTTATCTCAAAAATTCCAAAAAATCAGAAATTTAAAAAAAAACATTGTGCTTCCTAGTTTGGATATGACCCTTATGATGAGTTTGTTTTGTGAATTGGCTATGGATGGCCTTGTGTGCTGAATGAATTTATGCATTGTGGACTTGAATACTTCTCTTGAATTCCATGTATGAATTGTGACGAAGATTGTTGTCTAGGTAGGATTGTTAATTGATTATCGAAATCGCATGCTAAGTTCTTACACATCATCTAGGAATGATTAAGACGTTCATTTCTCCTTTCTTCTCATCTTGATCATGTTGTTTGAAGCATCTCAATTGATATGAAATTTGGCTTCTTTTGACCCATCCGGGAATAGGAGCATGCTAGTGTGTTGAGTGTGTGAAAAGACAAGTGTGGGGTGAAGTTGTTGATGAATGAATGTTGTGAATGCAAGTGCTGAATTTGTTATGAAAGTGTAGAAAAAAATATAGGTTTGGGGATGTTGGTTTTGATGACGAGTAACTCGGAACCATTCACATAAACGGGTGTTTATGTCTTGCCAAAGTCGGATTAACCGATATTTCTAACGAGCCTTGGTATGTGTGCCCGGTGTGAGGCACCTCGAAAAAAATCACGAGGTCTGCTAATCACCAAGGTTTCGACTTTTGTAAACCAATGTCATTGTCTAAAAAATAAATGAAAGAAAAAAAGAAGAAAATGTAACACCCCGAATCCGCGGGACTCGGGATGCTACGGGCGGAGCCTCACAATGGGTCCCGACCCTTAGCCTGACAACAATTTCACTGGATCTTGCAACAAGGCACAAATAAAGGCCAAAATCGAAATACATTTTTATGCACTGTTATGAAACCCGAAAATAAAAGAAAGGAAAGACTTCAGCCGTCCTTACAACAACATCAACATAATATACAATAACAACAACACAAGGACTCCAAAACCCAAAACAACCTAAGATGTACGGAACCCCGGCTGCCCACTCCTCCGGATCACTCGGCCACATCCTATCCTGCACATCAACTACAACAATCGGTATAAAACCGTTAGCTCACATTCTAGGCATTATAAGAATAATATGGCACAAACACACATAGGAACACAAACACACAACATGATTATAAACATATACATCCATTACTTATTATCTTTTTAGGTTATTCCATATCTAATTCATTCGTTCAAGTGTGACACGAAAGTCTTATAACTCTCGCCTCTGTCCCCGTGTAACCAACAGGAGTGTGGCGGCGCCCAACCCGTATACCCTGAGGGAGTGATGAAGAAGCCCGCCCGTATACCGTGTATGGCCTGGTCGCAGAGATCCCCCCAGTCTCCCTCGGGAAACTGAGCGGTGATGTCACCGCCCGATAATAATAATAGTAGTAACGATGGGCCAATAAATAAGGTCAAGTAAATCCTAATCCATTTTCATGCTTAAAAGCGGTAAACACACACCACCATATACATCCAAATAAGGCATAGAAGCGGCTAAGTAAGTCTGAGGACTTACCTCGTCTCAAAGCTACCCGAAACCGATAACCCTCTCCGAAGGAATATACCCACAGCCTGTTCAAGACAAGACACGATAATCAACAACTACTCACGTAAGCTAGAAGTCCTTAGACTTCTAGTAGTTATATACTCTTATTAGGTCATCTACTCCCATAAACTAGGATACTCTCCTAGCCCTCATAAACTCACGAGTTCTCAACTATAATCACATGCTAGAATACTTCCATCCTAACTCCACAATCTCAACAAACACATACTCACAACCTCACAAAGCTCACATGATAACATACACACCTCAATCCTGAGAACGTTCAAACCATCCTCAAATCTTAACCTAAAGTTCCAAGCCACTACTTGGCATTTGCCCCAAGTTATGATAGATCCAACCTAGCATGATTCTACCACTAAACATAACTAGATCGAGGAAGAAGGTACTCACACATGATCCGAGGTTGAAGATGATCTACGGACATTGAGATTGGATTCGTTGATCTATAACGGCCGCTTCCGGACCTAAACCAAAGCTACGGAAATTTAGCTTGTATGCTAAATTTGATTTTAAAACTATATAATATATAATTCAAAGGTAAAACTCGGTTTTCAAACGTCAACGTTAAAATCCCGTAATTTCCTTCCGGGTAAAAGTACAATACTAGAAAATTGGTCATAGAACCGCAATTAAAAGCCCGAGCCATAAATCGGAATTAATTCAACCAAGGAATAATATATAGTATACACAAATATAAGATTATCCCCGTTTTTAAAATCCAAGGTTAAACCGCTAACACATTTTACGGGGCAAAAGATACACTTTCATAAACTTGGGTTATATACTGAAAATATAAATATGGCCATAATCTGTAATTATAAAAACTGGATACTCTCTGCAATTAAATATAATTTGGGGCCAAATTTTAATTAGGGAAATAGGGTTTCTGTACATTCATCCCGCCGCAAGAGGAAACAGAAGAGTCGGCATCCTTGGGCTGCGCAGGGGTGAAGGGCCTTCCGGCGGCGTGGTTGCCGGTTCCAGAGGGCGAGGCGAGGCGAGGCGAGGCAGAGAGTCTAGGCTCCTCCGGCGATAGCAACGGCGGTGGTCCCAGGTGGCGAAAGAAGAGGGGAAGAGGACCATCTCCTTGCTATTATGTTCGACAGGTGGTGCGAGGGGAAGATGAAAGCAAGGGCAGCGGTTTCTGGTTCAATGAGAAGGAGAAGAGGGCTGTCAAGTGCTGTTTGCTGAACCAGTTGAAGAGGAGGGCAATCATCGATGCTCCTGTTGTAAAGGTCTCCTACTGCTGAGGTTGTTGTTCCCACACAGGCTCGAAGGACTTCTTCTGGCGGTTGGAGGCGACGACTACTCCGGTCGGGTAAGTGGACAAAGAAGAAGACGAGATGTAGGTGAGGTTGAGAGTGAAAGCTGTTGGGGAGGTGCTCCGGTTTCAAGATGGATGCAAAGCAGTGATGAGGATCATAACTGTTCAAAACAGAGGGAGTGAAGGGGGTGCGAGTTGGGGTAGAGGAGAAGGTGAGAGGCTGGGCTGAGGATGGTACTGCAGTAGAAAGCAGAGGGAGGTAGGTCACAACAGATGGGAGAGGTCCTTGTGCAGTAGCTATCCAGGAGCTTCAAAAGCGAGGGGTCGGTGAGGTCGAGAGGTCGGTCTGCAGAGTCCAAAGCGTGAAGACGTGTAGCGGTTTCTCATCAGCCAGAAGAGAGAGGGGAATGAAAAATAAAAAGAAATAAAAGGAAAAGAATAGAAGGAAGGAAATAAAAGAAAAGGGGTAAAAGGAAATATAGCTATTTAACTCGATTAAACGATCGGAACGGGATTTCTGAATCGGGAAGATTTTCCAAACCTTTCCGAAAGTAAACCAAAATATAACTATACTTGGGAATTTATTTTTACGTCTCAAAACACTTTAAAAAGATATATATAAATATAATTTATAATAAAAATATCGATAGAAGTACGCGAGAGGGAAAAATGTCAAAACTGGGCGTTACATTAGGTCCCCCTAAAAACAAGTTTCGTCCCGAAACTTGCTAAACGTGAAACTCTCGAACGACCTCGTCTCAATAACCTCACGAAATACTATAACGTGGCAACTACGACCCTCTAATCCAAAGTCTACTCGCCTAGACACACCAAGACTTGCAAGATATACACATACGAAACACACATAAACATATCACGTCACAAATCACACAATCATAACCCAGAATAGATCCCGGGACTAACCCGACGGTCCTATAGATGTCGCTATATCTGCGTAAAACTCAACCAAAAATACTATCCTATGTCTTCCAGTTAGTCTTATCGGTTCCTCGTCTACCACTAGATCATCACGACAGACCATCCGTCTCGAGTCATGTATGCACTCCCTCGACTGATACACGTGAATCTCGGGTGAACACCCTCTACTCTCTATGGTCACGCCCACCGGTAAACCAATTTCCCTACTCGCGCTATGATTTCAAAAAGGTCCGATATATCGAAATCTCAACTTCCTCCTCGGGTCTTAACTCCCTCAATACACTATTTTCATTATGTGTCTCTTTTATTGTCTCTAACAAAGAAGATCAGATTCCCAATTTACATCGTTGGCTTTGGTTCTTGTCAAATCAAACTTTGATGTTACGTTTTCTCATTTCTTGCCGCGAGTTCCAAGTAATGAAGGTAGTACTTTACTTCACACTACTTCTACTCCCGAGACACGTATGCTATTACTTTTAAATCGTTGCTCAATACCCGATCAAGACCTTGTCTTGGAGAATCACTTGTACACTTCACTCATCATACCTTAAAGCAAATGAAAACAGTTGTACCAATAAATCTCCTCTTTAATTCTCAAAACACTATTATCAAATCTTCGTCCCGTTCAATACTTCATCGTCATCCGTAGTAGGTTACCATAATTGGCGTTATACAACTCCTCCCTTCACAAATCTGGTAAAACTCGGCGCATCTAAGAAAGCTTGTAACTTCTTTCACATCTTTCGGGGTTTGTCATCCCGAGATAACTTGTCAAACATCTTCTCTATTTTTCAAGAGTAGACCAAAATATCTCCTCCGGGCATCATTAAGCCCATATGGAGTAACTACAGCGCGTAGTGACCCTGGTTAGTCAGGAATGCCGTACTTGCAATATCCGAGTCTTGAATTCTCAAACGGTGACACTCAAATCATAGTTAATCTTAGAAGAACTACCGACCCTTGCAACGGATCGAGTAGGTCCCCCATTCGTCGTAAGAGATACTTGTCCTTCATTGTCATCTTGCTCAACTTATAGTAGTCAATGTACAAACAGAGATAGCCGTCTCTCTCTCCGCAGACTGGTGCCCTCTATAATACTTCAAATCAAGAATTCAAGATACACTTCCAACGTGAACTTCAAATCTTCTTAATGGTAAATCCAGCTCCCGATGCATTGGAATCCGTTCTATCTTGGGTTCCAGCTTTTCTTCTCCCATCACATATTGTAAGGTATCGACACAATCTTGTCTTAACATTTGTCAAGTGGTCTACCCCGATCTGTTGAGGTGACATCCACCGAACACGTGGTTTAATACTTCTTTAGTTGCAATGTTCACCGTCCTCTTTCAATGATCCTTCATCTCCACAACTCGGGAGACTTGCTCTAATAATCTTTTTAAGGTTTCACACTTATGGGAAGTCATGAAGGTCCTAACTGCAGGACTTACACATGCCTTATAATATATTAGTATTACCTTCTTCGTGTTCTACCAAAGCTTGCATCATTCTTCCAAGTAGGTGTAGAACTTACTCCCTTTTTTTATGTAACGTCCAATCGACTGTAGAGGTTCTAAACTCAATCTTTCATGTACTTCCTGTACATCTCACATCGACTTTACTTCAAAACTTCAGTCTTCCCTTACTATTGGTGGTCACCTTATGTATTTCTCGGTATTCTATGTACAACTACAATGAAAGTCTCATCTTAAGGTTGATCCACTAGCTCCCCTTACCGTGATCAAACCTTAAAAGTTGTAACCCGTGGCGTTCCTCCATATGTCAATCCCATACCTCCTTACTGTTGACATTAATTCGCCGCGAATACTCCAAGCTCTTGCTCCCAATCCTATATGTTCTCATAGTCTTGTTTACTCTTCCCATATACACACATCAATAAACAACCTGCACTTGTGCGTTCTCAGTTGTCACTTATTAACTTGTATCTGACCTTCTCCGAAGTTAACGACTTATCCTCCTACCATACTTCCATGTTACCTCACTCCTGAAGGATACCCTCTCGGGGTACTTTGTCTTAACTCCATTAGCTCATTTTACACTGCTTCAACTCCGTTAGCTCTTTCTACGCTCCTCTCTTTCTTCCGCTTCTGTAAGATAACCGTACCTACCCCACTCTCGTCTCATATGTCCCACCTTTATAGGCTTAACCGCTCTTCACATAATGTTTAGCAAATGCACTCCTCAAATATTTTGACATTAATTAGCCTCCATTCGCATCCTTCTTGGTTGATAACTTAAGTTCTTCCATCCATCTCCTTGCCTAATCTTTCATCTTCTTGAAATCATCATCTACACATGCTTCCTCTTTCTTGGCGTTGTTTAGGCTTATCACCACAACAGAAACCAGTTGACTCCACTAAAGAAACTCTACCACGCAAACTTCCACCGTGCGTTTCTTCCCGTAATCTCTCATATTTCTGAATAAGTTACCCGCTTAGAATCTCGCAAAGATCGTCACTACACCCTCTAGTACCTCCTATAAGCTTAACTTCCGGTTCTCGTCAATCTTTTCAAATTCTTGGACCACTCTTTTCATCTTGACTCTCATACTTAGGAGCGCCTATTGAAACTCGTCTTACTTAAGACGCCACTTTTATTCTCAAGCGAGAATGTAGTCCTCTCTACTTGATTTGCACCTTGAGTTCATCGGCACCGTACTTGGAAAACTTTAAGTTCATTGTCTCTAGTTCACTTCATTGTTACTCATCATCGCTTCCTTGAAACCACTCCCTACCACTTCAGATCGCTTCACTATTTGTATAGCTTCTATCTTGGTTTTGATTAAGTTGACTCGAGGTTCTCCTCCACTTGTTTGTCCTTCGTTACGCCATCTCTAATCTTCTTCTTCGACGTCCTCTTAAAGGAGTCCGGGAAATCACAGGGTGTTTGTGTAAACTTGATGCTCAACTCGATAACTTGAGCATTCTTATCTTCGTATGTATACTATCTTAAGTCAAAAGGCGTTGTCTATGGGGCGATGATAGCTTTCTATCATCTTAGCTATAAGGTCCACTATCACTAATATGATATTAGTATACCATATGTTTATAAATATATATATATATATAAAGATATAAACGTCATGCTACTAGTATAAACATAATGAGTCCATAAACAATTTACAATTCAACATACAAGTATAGTCCAAAACATCCTAAGTCCACATATACATATCTACATATATACACATATATATACATAATATAATAATAATCAATAACTACGTCGCCGAGATCCGCGGAGGAAGTGGTGGTCCCGTACATTCTACCCCAACTGACTCATGCACATGATTTGAAAACGAAATTCATTTCTTTAAAACTCAGAACCCTTGAGGGTTCTTTTTATTTTTATTCGGCCTTTAGAAGATTGCGAGTGCCATTGTTGTCAACCTAGGGCTCTGATACCACTTTTGTAACACCCCGAATCCGCGGGACTCGGGATGCTACGGGCGGAGCCTCACAATGGGTCCCGACCCTTAGCCTGACAACAATTTCACTGGATCTTGCAACAAGGCACAAATAAAGGCCAAAATCGAAATACATTTTTATGCACTGTTATGAAACCCGAAAATAAAAGAAAGGAAAGACTTCAGCCGTCCTTACAACAACATCAACATAATATACAATAACAACAACACAAGGACTCCAAAACCCAAAACAACCTAAGATGTACGGAACCCCGGCTGCCCACTCCTCCGGATCACTCGGCCACATCCTATCCTGCACATCAACTACAACAATCGGTATAAAACCGTTAGCTCACATTCTAGGCATTATAAGAATAATATGGCACAAACACACATAGGAACACAAACACACAACATGATTATAAACATATACATCCATTACTTATTATCTTTTTAGGTTATTCCATATCTAATTCATTCGTTCAAGTGTGACACGAAAGTCTTATAACTCTCGCCTCTGTCCCCGTGTAACCAACAGGAGTGTGGCGGCGCCCAACCCGTATACCCTGAGGGAGTGATGAAGAAGCCCGCCCGTATACCGTGTATGGCCTGGTCGCAGAGATCCCCCCAGTCTCCCTCGGGAAACTGAGCGGTGATGTCACCGCCCGATAATAATAATAGTAGTAACGATGGGCCAATATATAAGGTCAAGTAAATCCTAATCCATTTTCATGCTTAAAAGCGGTAAACACACACCACCATATACATCCAAATAAGGCATAGAAGCGGCTAAGTAAGTCCGAGGACTTACCTCGTCTCAAAGCTACCCGAAACCGATAACCCTCTCCGAAGGAATATACCCACAGCCTGTTCAAGACAAGACACGATAATCAACAACTACTCACGTAAGCTAGAAGTCCTTAGACTTCTAGTAGTTATATACTCTTATTAGGTCATCTACTCCCATAAACTAGGATACTCTCCTAGCCCTCATAAACTCACGAGTTCTCAACTATAATCACATGCTAGAATACTTCCATCCTAACTCCACAATCTCAACAAACACATACTCACAACCTCACAAAGCTCACATGATAACATACACACCTCAATCCTGAGAACGTTCAAACCATCCTCAAATCTTAACCTAAAGTTCCAAGCCACTACTTGGCATTTGCCCCAAGTTATGATAGATCCAACCTAGCATGATTCTACCACTAAACATAACTAGATCGAGGAAGAAGGTACTCACACATGATCCGAGGTTGAAGATGATCTACGGACATTGAGATTGGATTCGTTGATCTATAACGGCCGCTTCCGGACCTAAACCAAAGCTACGGAAATTTAGCTTGTATGCTAAATTTGATTTTAAAACTATATAATATATAATTCAAAGGTAAAACTCGGTTTTCAAACGTCAACGTTAAAATCCCGTAATTTCCTTCCGGGTAAAAGTACAATACTAGAAAATTGGTCATAGAACCGCAATTAAAAGCCCGAGCCATAAATCGGAATTAATTCAACCAAGGAATAATATATAGTATACACAAATATAAGATTATCCCCGTTTTTAAAATCCAAGGTTAAACCGCTAACACATTTTACGGGGCAAAAGATACACTTTCATAAACTTGGGTTATATACTGAAAATATAAATATGGCCATAATCTGTAATTATAAAAACTGGATACTCTCTGCAATTATATATAATTTGGGGCCAAATTTTAATTAGGGAAATAGGGTTTCTGTACATTCATCCCGCCGCAAGAGGAAACAGAAGAGTCGGCATCCTTGGGCTGCGCAGGGGTGAAGGGCCTTCCGGCGGCGTGGTTGCCGGTTCCAGAGGGCGAGGCGAGGCGAGGCGAGGCAGAGAGTCTAGGCTCCTCCGGCGATAGCAACGGCGGTGGTCCCAGGTGGCGAAAGAAGAGGGGAAGAGGACCATCTCCTTGCTATTATGTTCGACAGGTGGTGCGAGGGGAAGATGAAAGCAAGGGCAGCGGTTTCTGGTTCAATGAGAAGGAGAAGAGGGCTGTCAAGTGCTGTTTGCTGAACCAGTTGAAGAGGAGGGCAATCATCGATGCTCCTGTTGTAAAGGTCTCCTACTGCTGAGGTTGTTGTTCCCACACAGGCTCGAAGGACTTCTTCTGGCGGTTGGAGGCGACGACTACTCCGGTCGGGTAAGTGGACAAAGAAGAAGACGAGATGTAGGTGAGGTTGAGAGTGAAAGCTGTTGGGGAGGTGCTCCGGTTTCAAGATGGATGCATAGCAGTGATGAGGATCATAACTGTTCAAAACAGAGGGAGTGAAGGGGGTGCGAGTTGGGGTAGAGGAGAAGGTGAGAGGCTGGGCTGAGGATGGTACTGCAGTAGAAAGCAGAGGGAGGTAGGTCACAACAGATGGGAGAGGTCCTTGTGCAGTAGCTATCCAGGAGCTTCAAAAGCGAGGGGTCGGTGAGGTCGAGAGGTCGGTCGGTGAGGTCGAGAGGTCGGTCTGCAGAGTCCAAAGCGTGAAGACGTGTAGCGGTTTCTCATCAGCCAGAAGAGAGAGGGGAATGAAAAATAAAAAGAAATAAAAGGAAAAGAATAGAAGGAAGGAAATAAAAGAAAAGGGGTAAAAGGAAATATAGCTATTTAACTCGATTAAACGATCGGAACGGGATTTCTGAATCGGGAAGATTTTCCAAACCTTTCCGAAAGTAAACCAAAATATAACTATACTTGGGAATTTATTTTTACGTCTCAAAACACTTTAAAAAGATATATATAAATATAATTTATAATAAAAATATCGATAGAAGTACGCGAGAGGGAAAAATGTCAAAACTGGGCGTTACATGAAAAAGAAAAGAAAGAAAAGAAAAAGATGGAGAAAAATATACACTTATGATGGAGTTGAACAAAAATGAAGTTGTGGAGTTAGTTCCATTCCCGGATTAGCATCACATGACCTAAAATTCCCACCTTTAACAACGTTTCTTGGCCTCTTCTTTCCTAAGTCATTAAGACCTCTATGCACATGTGTTTTGACTTAAGTGATTTAGATTTGATATCTTCATGATCATCTAGACATTCTCGATTTACTTTGCATATATGATTTCAAGGTAAGTGTGATTGTCTTTCCATGCATTTATTCTCTTGATACACATTTCCTCATCCTTTGCCATGAACATCACTATGAAAGTGATCTGACTAGAAGCACAATTGCAAAAATATTTTCCGTTTTTCCGCATTCATACTCATGCCATCTTGTATCTTAGGGTTGAACCTTGCTTGAGGACAAGCAAGTGACAAGTTTGATGACATGATTTATGACGTTAGTTTAGACATTCATTTAGATAGTTTTTCCCGTTATTCATGCATAGTTTGGCATTAGTTCGTGACGTTTACGCTTAATTCATCCATATTGTCGAAATAGACGTCTACACGAGCTTTTGTTGGTTTTGTAGGTATTTTGGGAGCTTTAGGACTTTATCGATACATTCAAGGATCATTCCTCGTGATGGCACACTCCCGGACCCTTTAAGGAGCAACCTAGGAGCAAAGGAGAACACAAAAGACCTTATTGGTGCATGCCTTGCACCAATTCTTGACTAGGTGATCCAAGGAGAGCTTTTTTATGGAAACCACGGCAAAGAAGCCATTTCCACGCCCGTGGTTTCTTCTGGACAACTTTGACACTTGTCACACGATTTCTTTGCCAAACCTTTGCTTTTCTTGGTTGAGTGTGGACTTGGTTGAGCCTGCAGGCTGGCTTTTGGGGGAGCTCTCATCATCCATTGTGGGAGAAGAAAAGAACAACAAAAACACTCTCATTTAGGGAGAAGAACAACATCACAAAATTAAAATCTAGAGTGAACTTTTGAGTGGGTTTTAGAGATTTTTGTGGAGAGTATTTGGAAGCATTGTAAGGAACGTTTTGGAGCTACTTTTGAAGGGTTGTATGTCTTATTTAAACTCATATTCAGCTAAGATTACTTGCTTCTTTTTACTCTTATTTTACTTTCTTGCTATGGAAACCATGAATGCTTGCATGATGAACTTAATCCTTGAAATGCATGTTATTGGCTAAATAGTTATGGTTCTAGGGTGATGGAATGATGGTTATGGCTTGGACTATGATAGAATAGACTTAAATGTACCTTGGATAACTCACATGCTCGAAACCTAACCCCCGACTAAAACCACGGTTTGTTCATCCTAAACCACGGCCGTGGTTACTATGATCAGCCCGTGGTTTGTTCTGTTGTGCTTGTATTGATGAATCTGAATGTTAGGATGTTAGATTGTTGAAATCCTAGTGTTTGTTAAGCATAATTTAGCTTAAGGTGATCTAATGCTAGCAAGCTAAGTGAGGGAAGAGACTTACCCGGTAATTCCCGACCTTAGATACCAAAAATGATAAACTCTAGGTAGTAGTGAGCCTCACAAGCCGCTATTGAACTGAGTGTGCTAGGATTGTTGCTTAGGACTTGTCTTCCCGAGACTTACCCGGTAAGGAGAGGTTTGAACCCTAGATAGCAATCCGGTTTGTGTAGAATTCCCAACCTTAGGTTCCTAGAGACTTACCCGGTAATAGGACCTTAGGTGCGGGATTAGTGGACTATGAGACCTACCCGGTGAATGATCCCATTGGAGAAACACCCTTTCCCAACATACCGCAACTTGTCCAAGGATGATTAGAAGCTTGAGTCCAATGCCATAACCGGAAGTCCCAATCCCTAGAATCCGTTTTTCTTACTTGATCACATATCTTGTTTTTGTGTTGCTTGTTTCTGTTGCTAGTTTGTGTTGTTTGTTTGATTTATAATCTTGCATGATTTGTGATCTTTGTTTGATCACAACAAAAACCTAACAAAAAATATTGTGATTTTCATTTTTTTATTCCTTTCTCATCTCTTAGTTTAGACTTGCACTATCCATGATCAATTGAATGATTTGATTTCACCTTAGTCTTTGTGTTCGACCTTGGAATACTATCCTTGCTACGAAACGACCCATACACTGTGGGTTCGTTAGGAGGTAGGAAATTATATCGAGTTATAAATTGTAAGACTTTTGTGCTATACCTCTCTAGAGCTAACAATTTGCACCACATATCATATATTCATCTCACCCACAACACGTTTCTTGGCCTTTATTTTTGTTAAGTCCTTAAGACCGTACTGCACATGTGTTATGGCTTAGTGGTTTAAATTGGATTCCTCAAGATTGATTTTGATATATTGTAAGTTATTATGCATTTTATGATTTCTTGTAAAGTGTGATTATCCTTTCCATGATGTATTTCTCTTGGACATATATTGATCTACCATTGGCTATGAAGCATTCTTTGAGGGTAATAGAAGCACAAACTAAAATTATTGTGGTTTTTCCTTGTTTTTGGATATGCATAATCTATATCATCTTGTATCTTAAGTTTAAACCTTGCTTGGGGACAAGCAAGAGGTAAATATGGGGTATTTTGATGACATGAGTTATGACCTTAGTATAGACACTCATATAGGTAGTTTTTCCCTTTTTTTGCATACATAGACATATATTCATAGCAATTGAGCTTATATTTGCCTATTTTGTTAGAATAGAAATCTACATATAGCTTTGTTGTAATTGTAGGTAAATTGACACATTTTAGAGCGGAAATGGAACATACATGGACAAGGCGTCATGGTGGATCACATAAGAAGCATTATCGAGCAGAAAGAAGAACAAAGGAGTATCATCAAATGGATACAAGCAAGGAGTTAAATGAAACACATAACAAAATACAAATCTAGGTTCATTCATGGAAATCTCGGCCGAGATTGTTAATGGGATCAACCGAGATTTAGTGCAAAACGGCCCAAAACGCTAACTTCAAACCTTAAGTCCTTCTATAAGATATCATGGTTGCAACATCCAAGGCACATCGACCATGGCTTAACACACCGAAAGGACGACTCATTAAGAGATTACATTATTAGTTACAACAACATTGAAGATTGTGAGAGATTCTGAAAATTCTTGGAGCGAATACTTAGTTTTTAGATTTCATTGCTTTCGAACACAAGATTGGATCTTTGTTACTGATTTCGCTACAATTTTGATTATTGAAGACACCCTGCTAAGTATTTCTTAGTTTTCTTTTAGTTTTATTTGGTTTATGAGTTTCTTGATTTCAGATATCATTCTTGATTTGAATATGTGTGTTATTGGTTGAAACCCTTGTGATTCTAGGGTGATTGGTTCATGGTTGTGGTTTAGATGATGATAGACTGAGCCTGTAAGTTTATATTGAACCCTAAGAGTTGTTTTTACCTTCACAAATACGAATCTCGATCTATTTTCAGGAATCTTGGCCGAGATTTGAGCAAGAATAGCTCGTGGTTTCTTTAGTTGTTCCGTTTATGTTATATCCTTAAGCTTAGGTTATAAATGGCCCAAATCCTAGCCTTTCAAGCTTATATCCAAGCTTGGGAAGAGACTTACCCGGTGATTTCCCTCTTTGGTTGCGAAAGATGATGAATTCTAGATAATAAAGGTTTATCCTTTATTAGGTTTAAGTGTGCCTTCATCTTGCCTTGTGAGTTAATTGACATTTACCCGGTAAAGGTTAGTTCTATTCCCTTATGTTAAGTGATTGATTTGAGTTTATAGTTCATTTCCTTAGATCCTTGAGACTTACCCGGTGATAGGAGCTTTTGTTTGGGATAGTGGATAGAGTGACATCCCCTGTGATCTTTCCCACCTTATAAACACCTTTTCTTAGAGATCCCAACCTTGTTAATAGATCTTTAGAATTCTTCAATTTAAAACCACAACCGGATACCTTGATCTCTAAAATCTGCAATTTCCCAAATATCATATATCTTGCCTTTGCTTTGCTTTTCTTTATTTATTTCATTAGCATAGATTTTCTCTTTTCTCATCTTTTTCTTTTGAGAGGTCTATTCTATTCTTGATTGATCACCATATTGATTTCACCTCACTCCTTGTGTTTGAACTTGAAATATTTATTTTTGCTACAAGTGATCCGTACACTTCGGGTTCGCGTATTTGTTCAGGCTTTTATTGCAAGTATAAGTTTAAGACTATATTTGTTCATTATTTACGCATGTTTGAGAGCGAACGAGTTTTTGTTTCGTGCCATAAAAACAACGAACATCTATATCTTTACTAATTCAGTTTCATTTTCCCTATTATCCCTTACCATCTCAGTTTTGTGCATCATTTCCATCCAATTTGAGTCTTCCATTTCAAGAACAAGTTTTTGTGTCGAAGATTAGAACAACCTACAGGTTATCCCGTATCAAGGAAGAATCAAAGTTATATTCAATAGAAACAAAAACCATTTCTAGAAGAGAAATGAAAACCATTTCAAAGAGAAATGAAGACTATTTTCATAAAGAAATGAAGACCATTAGTTGGAGATGGAAGATATCAAGTAGATCACTTGTGCATGAAAACTTACTTGCTCATGCACACACATAGATGGAGGAGATCATGTCCACATTAAGGCTTGCTTGTCCATGTATGTGCACATGCATGTGGAAAGCTGGTTGATCCATGTATAGAGATGGACGTGTTAAGTTGTTGAATTTCGGCTTAATAGATTATTATTTTCCAGCCCTTAAAAGACATATTTAATTGTGGGTTATTTGTTAACTTTGGGTATTTTTATGTTATTTTCCAGCCCAAGTTATTTTAATTATTTCCCTTTATTTAAGTCATCTGATAGAGAGGACTTAAGAATATTTAATCATGGATTATGTTGTTACCTCGGGCCTTCTTTGTGTATATATTTCTTTTGTGATGTTTTAGAAGAAAGGTGGGTTCGAGAGAGGTGTTAGTTTGGTTGTGCTCTGTGTGAGTGATAAATAAAATGAATCATGTATTAGATTATAATATAGGGAAAACCATTACATATATAGAGGGATATGAAGCATGATCTTGTGACAAGTGTGTTGATGTAATGCTCTAAGTTTCTATTCTTAAGGATTTATTACTTAAAGGATTTACATAGTATGTAAAATGATGAATAATGACAAGTGATCCTTTAGCTGAAGTTGGAAGACATATTTAAAGGTATTGAACTTATTGGGCTCAAATCTTCCGTCACAGACTTGGGCCTAAGCAGGAGCATTCCTGAGTTATGTGATGAAGACCCAAAACACTACATCAGTAGAAGGAACCCCTAAGATAGTTGGGATTGCTCATTCATTCTATTCTGCCTCTTTGTGCCTCACGCTCCAAGAACCAGTGATAGAAAATCCTAGCTCTTTTACGTTTTCATCTTGAGAGCCTTGAGAAGTTACTTGCTACTGTGGAGGTTGAAGACAGCTCACGTTCTCTTTTGGTGTTCGTTGATGATAGGCGATTGAGTTCTTCTCCCTAGTTCACAACTTTGTTATTCGGTTGTGTTGATTCTTTCCATTATTTAGGGGGGTTTTCAGTAGCTCACCTTTTACTTGTTTTTTTTTTTTATTGTAATTGTATGTCAACCGTCTAACGGTTGACGGCGTGTCTCATTGAAAACCACTGTCCATTACAAGATTATGGCTATGAGTTCCATAATGAGGGCGACAAGAACCTTGGCCCTTCTCCGGATTATTTGCTCTATGTTCAAGTGAGAGACTGAGTATGATTTAGAGAGTCGATTGTCAAGACTAAATCAGTAACACGAAGATTTAGAGTTTACAGAAAATTGAACGTGCTAATCAGTACTCACTTAGACTAGATCAGGGGACAAGGACATTAGTTATTGAAGCCGGAGGTAGAACTCCCCTTTGGTACAATAAATATGATGAGATGAAACTAGTACAATTGAAATTACAAGCAAAACAATCACAGAAGAACCCCCTGTGATACCTTATTACGTACATTGTAGCAAAACCATAAAGGCAAATAGCACAAATCAAGCATGATCTTATTTGCTAAGCTCGAAGGGCCAAGAGATCGAGCCGGGGCTTCAATGCGTACTAGCCAAACAAAATGCACTTAAGGGCGCACATTCTCCACATTAGGGCGCACGTTCTCCACAATAGTTGCAGAAGCAGCAGCAGGAGGAGGCAAAGCCGCGCGCTCAAGCGCAGGTCCCTCGTGGCAACACACAAAAGTGGTGTGCTTCTCCATGCCGCGATGACACTCGGGACACATGAGGCCAATCGGGTCGGCCACGGAGGGGAACTCGAACCTACAGCAAGGCAGATCCTGAACATGAATACTAGCCGTTTGTTGCTTGAAGGCCTCCGGAAACGTCAAGGGTGGGATCGAGTTCTTCCAGTAAGGCGTCTCACGCTCGTACCTACTAAGGGCGGTGAGCACAGTAGACATCTGACCATGTAGAATGACTTCCGAGCCGCGGCTCAACAAGGCCCACCCTCCCGGGAACTTGTCGTAGCTCAGCACTTTCTTCACCTCTTGGATGATCACATCGGAGTGGTCATCCGCTTTCTTCAGCTCGATCTTGGAGAACAGCATGCTCTCGATCCTCCTCCAGAAGAACCATACCATAGGCGGGTCCGACCAGAAGCTGCTGGATATTTCCGGGTCAGATTCGAGCATTGAGCATATTCTTCTGACCACCTCTTTCTTGCCGCTCTTTCCGACATAGATCATCTCGAGCTTGATTCCTGCCGCCTGGGCCACCGTGCGTGCCTCCTTTGCGAATCGGCGGATAAGATCCGCGTTGTCTCCTCCATAGATAAAGATGTACTTCCCATCTCGGATCTATAAAATTAATCAACATTTTTAGCTGAATTTAAATGTTAATTTAATTATATCACTCGACTTCCCAAAGACGTACCCAGTTTAGAACTGTTGTGTCAATGCCATCTATGAGGAGGTCAAGGCACCAAGTCTCATCCCTCCACAGCATTTCTTCCCTCTCGGTGGTGAAGGGGAAGGCGTTGCTTCCCCAAATGAGCATCATGTGCATTGCGTTGGGGCTCAGCACCCTCCCTCTCGTGTCCAACACGGCCAGAACAGGCTTGCTCCTAAAGCTCCAATGGACCCTCGTGAACTTGATAAATGCATTGGTGACGGCCGAAGGATGGTGGACCGAGTACCACGGCATTGTGCCCCGTAGCCTCTCGAATTGGAGTTGCATCGCCTCATTCCACGGCACCGAGGGGTCTACGATTGGGAGCCACAGGATCTCGTATGCGTGGATCTTCGAGTCGTTGTATATCTGCTCCAGGATGGAGAGTTCTTCCATGGAGATGGCTAGGTCGGATATGAGCAATAACACGTTCTTCCTCCTCAGCGAGTCGAGATGAGCCCTCGTCCGGTTGGTGCAGTCGTAGAGGGCACCCGTCTCGTCCTTCTTGACTATACGAGTCAGAACAGGCATGTTGTCCACATGAATCATCTTGTAGATCACGTTTACTAGCATATCATACGCCTCGTTCTCCCTTTTCTCATCTATCCGCTCCATCAACTTCTTTAGAATCGACATAAAATGGTTGTGTATCGTCATCAACTTGTGCGTTCGGTTTTGCAGCTCGTACACCTCTGTGGCTGACACCATGTACCTGGCCAATTAATAATCAGATCGATCATCAAATCATCTCGATCAATTAATGTATATATATGTATGATCGACAACTTACTCATAACCCATGTTAGTAAGCGCCGTAATTTGAGTGGCCGCAGTGACAGCACTCCTGATGGTCCAGTACACAGCGATTGGAACCTGAGTCCTCGCCGCCTTGACAGCCGGATCCTCGTCCGGAACGTAAACCGGGGGGAGCTCCCTAATGCGAATGACGCATTCAGTGACACTCAACATGGCCTGGATCAACTCGTCAATAGCGTCGAAAACGCTCTTGTACGAGCCCGTGTGCTCCATCACCATGGGCAGCTGCTTCAGCACGGCCATTGACTTGGCCAAGCTGTTTGATGTGAAGATCTGGGCAAGCAGCCAGAATTCTCCGTAGCCCATGGCGAATGCAGCCAACGTGAGCACCGCCTTTGCCTCCCAGGTGAAGTGGGACAGCAGCCTTAGGATGGACATTGTGGTCTCGTGTGCGTCGCTTGTCCCGCCGCCCCATCGCCTCAGAGCTAACTGTTAACATTTTTTATTTCAGCATATATATTGGCCGGATATATAACTTAGTTCCCAAACGTACACATGAAGTTATTATATAGTACGTACCTCGCAGGAGATGCGTTCAATTATAAGCGACAAATTGGGAATGTTGACGTTGGAATGTGCGTTTCTTGATTCTAATACAAATTCCTTGCGAGCTGCTAGAGTGCCCGAGGCCGGGATGGACTCGTGGGCGGTCTTGGTGGTCTGAGCAAGAAGATCCTGGACGAGATAGAACAAGGGCCTAACTTCGTCAATGCGGCTATCGTCAGGGACGTGGGTCTCCTCGACATGCTTGCTCAGCACGCGGTCGTCGGAGCTGAAGTAGAGCGCGTTGTCACCGCCGCCCTTGTTATGCATGGAGAACAAGGGGTTGGTCATATTGTGAAGAGGCGCCAAAGCAGCCCTGTTGGGAGGCGGCGCAGTCAGGGTCATGGTCACAGGAGGAGGCCCGGCTGGGACCAGCTGGCCCAACGCTGGGTTGGTTGCTGGCCCGTACTGGCCCAAGGCTGGGTTTGTTGCCGGACCGTACTGGCCCATGCCTGGGTTTGTTGTGGGACCGTACTGGCCCACGGAGGGACTGGGGCCCAATGCAGGGTTGGTTTGTGGTGGGCCCATTGGGTCAGGTCCGATGGGTTGGTTGCTGATCGCCCTTGGAGGCTCCTGGGGTGGCGGCGGGGGTGGGATGCTCCTCTCGTAGGACTTGGGCTGGAGTGGGTGCAGTGGTGCTGATGAGAGTGGGTTGTTCGACATTTTTCAGAACTTAATTGCTATGAGCTTTGTGTGTATTTAATTTAATTGTGCACTGCAAATCTGCAATGACAGGAGTCGGGCGTGGTGCTTTATATAGGGATGGATGGAGGTAGTAGAACAAAGCTTTATCAATTTAGATGAATCTACTTCTTTGCTTCCCTTGAGGTTTTGTTAAATCACCATTCAACTTCAAGCTTCTCTATACGTGGCCCCATTCTACATTATATTTTTGAGAATAAGGTTGAATAAGCTCATAATTTGTCATAATTCTCATTATAATGGGTTGCTTTCGTAAACCCTTAATCCCGATCGGACTACTGAGTCGTATATACATATCAGATCCAGTTGTAGTCAATCTGCCTAAACTCTCCCCAACTTTGTCATGTTCGTAAGTCCTAAACCAAGGCATACGTTTTCACAATATTGGAATATATATTGAAATAGGTATTATCCAAAAATACAAGTAAATGAGTTTAGTGAATGATAAGCTTGTATTGCTACTTTACTTGATACTCTCTCTATCTTGTAGGTCATGGTTGCCTCATGATGTTGTACTGACTTTCTTCTTGCAAAAGTGGCTACATGTATAAAACAAAGCAAATATTTTGTTCCTTTCTTTAGCTTGCTGGTTTTTCATTCTTGTGCTCAACTCTCCAACTTTGGATTGGCATGACTCACGTTTTTCTTGGACACAATAAATCTAAGTAGATTGTTTATTAATATTCATATCAGTTACAAAGATGAATTACTTTTGTGAAGAGAGGTGCAAATTTTTATTTTTATTTTAATAAAAAGATTACGCCTCTCCGAACATGGGTTAATGCATTATATTGCTTTGCTGATAGTTTCACACTTTCAATTTTGTAGAGTATCCATAGAAAACTAAGTAGATCAAGATTTATAAAAAAAATATATTGTAGGCTTAAATTTAAAAGGGTAAAATTTTCTTTATGGGTAGTAGTAATGGGCTTAAATGTGAGAAGCTCAATATTTTAAACTTCCATTTTCATTTCCAAGACTTGAACCACCTTATTGTAGAGTTGATAGATTTTTTAACTAAGTGATTATATTTGAGATAACTTAGATTAAAACTAAAAAAAAAGGTTTGAATGCAATAGGTTTTCCAAATCTGAAAATATAATATTAATCATTTTTATTCAATTTTTTAAAAATAATTTTACACAATACTCTTTAGACTTTTTTCATCCCTCTTCAGAAATCAAAAATTTACATAAATATATAATGTATATAACACTAATTTTAAATCAATAAATACTAAATAAGGGCAACCGAAAATAATTTTGTCCCGAGCACAAAAAGTTCAAGGGCCGGCCCTAATCCCCTCTCAAGATGGACTTGCTGACGATGGAGTAACAAGATCCATCTTGGACACTACAAATTTGTCTTGTGCTTCCCCAAAGGCTTGGTGAAAATACATACATCTGAAATCTGACTTTGAGAACTAACAAAGGGTAGGAGACCAACACCTTCCTTTAATTTATCACAAACATAGTGACAATTTAGCTAGAGATGCTTTGTCCTTTGATAAAAACAATAGGATTTTCTACTATACGAATAGCCGACTAGTGACAAGACCAATTTGAAGGCCTTAGTGATTATCAAAATAATTAACAAACCAAATTCACTAAAACGAGTATAGTAAATAAGTAAGGGTGGAACCCAAGAGAGATGTGAGCAATAAAAACAATACGTGATTAATAATCATATATATCTAACCGGTGTGTGTGTCTGTGTGTTAAAGTGAGGAAAATCAAACAAGTAGAATAAATGTGGTTAACGAAAGACAGCTACACTTGACCGGGTTCACTTTCAATTCAAGATGGTTGATCTTAGTTTCCTTTGAAGTACAAAGCATCTCTAGCTAAGCAATGAGATCTTTGATGATCGTTTTCTGTCTAAATATTCCTTAGTCACATTGACGACAATTCCAGCCATGAAGAACATAAAGGAGGCGCCAGTGGGTGCAGTATTTTATTAAAATATACACTTTGTAGGATCTTACGGTGAAAGTAAGTACGTATTACATATGTATTGTGTGCATGTACCGATTGAGCTAACATAGGTAAAGTGGGTATAGTTTGATTAACCGATCTTCGATTTGTGTAACTAGTGCTCGCGACCTGGTTTCGGCTCAAGTATCCGCATGTCGCGATGGGAGCTCTAGCCGCATCATCCACGATTTTCATTTCTACTGTCCCTCATACACTTACGAGGATTGGGTCAACAAAGTTTTTCGAGTAAGACTTATATTTCTCTTAGTATAGTTTTATGTTTTACTTGATATTTCTTGTAAATTGTAAGTATTTTTAAGTACAATAATAATTTGTACTAATCAGATTAATATGTTAATTATAGGATACAAGTAAAAGTTGTTATGAAAGTGAGATAATTCTGGGAAGAAATGGCCAAACTGGGTTCAACATCAAATGGACTCCTGCATCTAAGCAAAAAAGTTCAATACATGCAGGTATATACATACTAACTTCAAATACTTTCTCCCGAAAATGAAGGAGAAAATGTGCTCATATTCGGTTAGAACGTACTTTAAAAGTGATAGATTATGAATGGTCAAGTTGACCATGTTGGTCAACTTGACCATGTTGGTCAACTGAACGACCGAACTTAATATGTTTACTTTCGACTCGTTTTGAAATTAACAATTTTAATGAACTCCGATTCACCTAGTCTTCTTTGTGGATGTTATTTGAGTCGAATGAGCCGAAATTAATGTTGATTTTACTTACAATCGAGTTGAACCTAAAGCTTAATTGATGAGCTGGAATTGAACATTTTTTCGAGGCAAACCTTGATCAAAACTCGAGTTTCTAATACATATTTTCAAAGAATACTTTCTAATAGCTATGTTTCTAACTCTTAATCTTTGATGCAGTACCCTAAACAACACCGATGATCTCGGAGGTTACTTAGTGGACCTTTACCGTCATGCAGCTCAATACAATGCACCACCACAATACCCACTTAGGGCCTGTTTGGTATTACATGGGGTTTCTTTTTTTAGATTCTTCTAGATGGAGTTTCTTGAGATTCTTGGGGATTGTTGTAGATGGGTATTCTTATAGATTGTATTTTACGTATAATTTTTGCGTTTGATATAAGATTATTGGTATAGATTGTTTACGTTTAATTGACCAAAATGCCCTCATTTTTTTTGGATGAGCAGCCCTTCTCCTTCGTTATTCTTCTTCTGCTCTTCGCTTCTACAGCCCTTCTCCTTCTGTTCTCTCCATCTTCGCCTATCGGAGTTCTGCGCTCACCACTGCCGATCATGCAATATGCTATTAAAATCCCTAAGAAACTGTTCAAAACTGAACCTAGCATCCCCAACAAGATAATCATAAAAAAGATATGATCATCCAGAAAAGAAGAAAATTATCGTACAGTTACGGCAATAGGTTGTCCAACTTGAACATCTTTGGAACCTTCAGGTATCAATATCTTTGCCAAATACCTGCAGTTGTTGGCAACCTACACGTTAGATGCAAATAAAATAGAACATTTCAGAATAAGAACCCACCACTGGTGCAACAAGAGAGTGATTTTTTCAACCCTAGTTTCAAAAATATTATAGCACTTAATCATATATATGATTTGTTTTATGTCCTAGTCTACTTTTCAGCATCACCATTCAAGGATAAGTTTAACCAAAACTAAGAATATTCCAATTTGATGCTGATTTGAACAAATTGCATAAACATTGAGTGTAGGGAAGGAAACAAAGAGAAAAGAAAGAGAAAGAAGAGAGTGCAAACACAGAAATTCACATAAACAAGTTATACATGCAGATAACAGCCACAAAATACACAGAAAGATCAAAGCATAGATCCCAAAATAAAGATCATAAATTTAGCAAATAATGAGGGGAAATGGTCTAGTTACACGTGATTAATGTTCAGTGCAGAGAAGCAAATTACCCCTCTTCAAGACTCTCAAACTCTAGTGTGGCCTTGTCAGTCTCTATTTCACATAGGACATCACCAACTTCTATCTGTAAAGTTCAATTTAAGCAACCATTAAAAAAGGATGATATTTTATTCTCACATTCATACAAGATCATAACAAATTCTAAAAACTCACTCATGCATCAGATGCACTTACTTTATCTCCTTCTTTCTTCCTCCACTTTGCAATATTACCTTGGTTCTATGCCAGGATAAGCATATCGAATATAGACAAGAGGATTAATATAAAACTAGGATTAGGAAGTGCAAGTCAGGAAATCATTCATAGCAACACAAAAACATACCATTGTAGGAGATAATGCAGGCATTTCAACAACGGTATGGGATGGAGCTTCTGTAATATGGAGAATAATGCAGGCACATTATCGATTTCACCAATATTACAGGAAGTATGGGACAGAAAAACTAAGCAACTATCATAGAAATCAAATAGGAGAACAGGTTTCTTAATTTCAAAAAACAACTATACCTGCACATGACATATACCGGAAGCCAAATTGCAACTGTAAAATAAAAAAGGTAACAGAATTAGATTTGGATGGGAAGATGGGAGCCATGTTTGGTCAACAAACTGGTATAATTCTAGAACAAACCTTGAGAAAGTCACCATTACAACCATTGGTGTTGCATAAAGAACTAGGCTTGAAAAATAAAGGTGCTGAAGAATCTAAGTTGCATGAAAAGGAATTTGAATAAAAAAGAAGCAAAAAACTAAAAATGGCCAAGAGGCACACACAGCATACTGTAATAAGCAGAAAAAACTTCAATTCAGATTTATTACTGAGCAGCACAGGCTAAATATCCAAATTCCATCCCCCTTCTACCTACAGTTCATTGCTCAAAACAGAAGGGAAGAAAAAGGCGGCCAATTTAATCAATCTCATCGAGCTATGATTCAACCTACACAGTTGATCATGATATCCTGAAGTTCTAGTATTGTGTTAAACACACCTCGTGATTGTAAAGTATTTCACTAATACTGTAATTAGGAATCCTATTATAATTGCCACTGACTATTGTCAAAAAGAAGGATTTTAGTTTCAGTAAATAGTAACTTCAAGCTTCAAGGAAATGTAGCACTAATATCTTGCATTTAACGAAAGAGGGAAGAAAACCTGCCTGAATAGACTGCTACAATCATCAATAAATGGGTCTTTCAAACCAGAAAGCCTGCAATTGAAAATTTTTGATAACAATAATAAGAATGCTTGGATTGGAAAAGAAACAAGAAAAGGGTAACGTAAAATACTTAACAGTGACTAGAAAAAAATGAAACGAGATTCAGCACGAGAACAAACCACCCCCTACTAATTTATGAAGGTCAACTGAAATGTCAAAAGTAGCACATATTCATCCTGTGATAAACAATTTCATTTTTAAGCAGCACATCCACCAAAAACCTAAGTTCTGAATCTAAAAACTACACATTGAGCAATAAACCAACAATTCGTTCAATTGAAATCATTAGCTCCACAGTCAGAACAACTGTACTTACAAAATCCCACACCTAACTCGAATTAAACGAAAAATATTCTTCCTCGTCAAATCAAACGATCATAGATTTCTGTATTTAAATTCCACTGAAACTCGATCACAAAAGAGGATTTTCGTTCAACTACATCTAAGATCGAAGCACTTCCGTTGACAGGCGGAATAACGACTAGAAATCTAAAATACATCAACAGCTAAGTATTCTTCAAAGAGTGAGAAGTCGAGCTTCGCAGCTCCAAAAAGCGAGCAAGAAGAGAACTGAAGGGTGAGCACTTTCGAGAACGAGAGACTGGAGGAACGAGAGAGAAGGGTGAGCACTTTCGAATGGGTAAACGATAGAAGATAGAAGAGAGTGAAGGGTATGAGAGGTAAAAAAATAATCTATCCCATAGAATCTCGAAGAAGCTTGGCTCCACAAGCTTCTTTTTTCGGTATTCTTTTGGCAAAAGAATACCGAAAAAGAATACAATACAAAATGCCCAACCGATACCAAACATGCATAAAAATTGTAACCCTAAGAATACACCTAAAATGAATCTAAATGAATCCCTATGAATCTAATACCAAACAGGCCCTTAGCCTCATTTGTCAAACCATCGACGGAGCTGCCGATGGAGCCACTGATCTCGACAAAGTTGCGGCCGCGGTTTCACATCTTGATACCGCCGAATGCCTCGCAATTGCTTCGGCTGCAACTAAACCTGATTCAAGTTTTGATCAAACTACTTTGAGATGGCAATGGCAGGTAAACCTTTTGTTACATATAACATACCAAATTTTTTTAGGGTTAGGGTAAGAACCTGTTACGTAAAAATGATCGTTATAACATAAAATATGTAGTCGTCTATATTACAACAAACTTGAGAAATATATTAGAAATAATCAAATAAACAAGAACAAACTATATATTATCGTGAAGAATGAGTAGCAACAAAAACATGACATAGTTTTTTATGTTGAACTTGAGGGAGGAAAAACAACAATTAACCACATAAATTTATATTTGTGATTTACCAAGAATGACATAATTTTTTAAAAAATAATTGGGTTAAATAGATTCTTTTTTATAGGTTTTTGTTTTATAAATCCCTCTGTTTTTAGCTTATATATAATTTACCCTAGATGAAAGAATTGAGTTAAATAAGGGTATGTTTACTAAATGATTTTATGTTATATGTACTCTTAATAGAATAATAGTGATGATCTAAATTGACCTTAACCTCTGCTTCTCCTCTCGAGCATCCTGATATGGTTGTTCTCACCCCTCCCTCCAATGGCCCGATTCCCCCTTCTCAGCATGACCCCCAAACTGTTCCACCGGACAAGCCTCTAGATGGCAAGACCTACGCTGCGACAGTTGGAGTACCAAAAGCCACCACGGCTCCCCTTTGTTGTGATTCGCTCATCGAATCAAAAAGGATGCGGATCTCCTATCTTGAGGGTATACGTGGTCTTGAGATAGCGAAAATCAACACTGATGTAGTAGAAATACTTTCAGAAAAATTGAAACAAGTTGTGATCATCAAAGTTCTTGGAAGGAACGTTACGTTCCGCCTTCTCGAACGCCGCATCTATCAACTCTGGAGACCTACAGGGTTAATGACAATTCTAGATTTACCGAATGGATATTACACCGTTCGTTTCGATCAAGAGGAGGATTTCCTGCGGCTCTGACTGACAGTCCCTGGGAGATCTTCGGGCACAACATTACAGTAAGACCATGGTCTATGTACTTTACCCCATACAATGATAACCTACGTACCATCTTCGCATAGGCAAGACTATCAGACCTTCCAATGCAACTTTATGATGAGGCAGTACTTTATGGGCTAGCATCGGCACTAGGAATACCACTTAAGGTGGACCTTAATACTCTTTATGCTACTAGAGGGAAATTTGCGAGAGTTTGTATTGAAATTGAACTCGATAGACCAGTGATCGGGACCATTCTTATTGGAGACTCCAGAGTCCACGTCGAGTATGAAGGCCTGAATCTGATATGCCACTGATGCGGTCTATATGGGCATGTGACTGAGCGCTGTACTTAAAATATCACCACAAGCTACCAAGCTCCTCAGGAGGACGAAATTGTAAAGACAACGGATACCATTACTATTGGTGCTACTCAAGGAAATGATAATACCGCTAGTATGGAGGAGAAACTAAGTGGCGATGATTTTCTTGGTCCATGGATGACAATTACTAGAAAACCACGCAAGGCACACCCTAACGACAAAGGCAAGGGAATTTTACAATCCGATTCTCATTCGACTAACAAATACCAGGCCCTCACCGTCGACGGAGGCAACCACTCTACGGAGATCCCTCCGAGCAAGAGCAACGAGAAGAACGTTACGGAAACATTAAATGTTGCTTCAAAGAAGACGGTTACACAGGGTGGTAATGATGCACCATCATCATCGACAATTAATGTTGGAGGCGTTTCTGTGAAAGAGCAAACCATCAACCAACCCACATCCAAAGAGGGCTAAGTTAGTGGGCCATGAAATTCCCATGGCCCCAAATGTAAAGCCTGCTCCACTTAGGCCCATAGTTGAATCTGTTGCTCCTGCAGGGGTCATTCACACAACAAAGGATTCTTCTCCATCTACTTTTCCCAATCCCACTCCAATGGTCGAAGCACGAGCGAGCCATCCGACACATCTCTTGTCTGAGTCTGCACCACCTGAAATGGAAATTGATGTTGTTACTCAGGTTTCGGAACCACACTCCATCCCCCCTGACCGTTCCGACACTGATACGGAGGAAGCCCTCGAGTTTGAAGCAGGTTGTGCGACACCAAGGCCTGACTTGGTGAGTGTTTCCCAATGAATTGCATCTTTTGGAATTTTAGGTGCGCGGGTAATCGACGGTTCTGTAAAGCCCTAAACTACATGATTAACCGTCACAAGGTAGATTTGTTTCTTCTCTTTGAAAGAAAAATTTCTGGAGATAGAGCTGAAGAATTTTGTTTGAGGTCAAGATTTAGTAATTTTACTAGAGTTGAAGCCACTGGGTTTGAAGGAGGAATTTGGATGTTATGGAATTTTGCTTCGTCTTTGTCTCTGCCAAAACTAAAGAGCTAAATTTCATCCATGCATCTGTTACAGTGGGTACCTCACATTTGGATTTGTTTGTTGTTTACAATCCACCTATACCTGCTTGTCGTTCTGAATGTTAAAGGAACTTGTTGTCTTCGATCCTTAGGTGTAATGGGCCGGTTGTAGTCGGCAAAGACTTCAATTGTTGTCCTCAATCACGATGAGATTGGGGGTTATGCTAAATTTTTGTCTGCGGATTCTGGAATTTTTCTTAAATGGATTGAGGACTCACAACTGATTGATATGGGCTAGAGTGGTCCGGCATTTACCTGGAACAGAGGTAAAAATATTGCTCTCAGATTATCCAAGTGGCTCGACTGAGCTTTTATGAATAGCGAGGCTAGGACCCTGTGGACCGAAGCTAGTATCCGCCATCTTCCTGCGTTATCTTCAGACCATAATCCTCTCCTACAGGCTAGAACCTTGTGGACCGAGGCTAGAACCTTGTGGACCGAAGCTAGTAGCCACCCTTTCCGGTTTGAAGTTGCCTGGCTTTCACATTCGGATTTTCATTTTGTGGTTGGTCTGAGTTGGGATGCTTCAGTTATTTGTGCCGCGCTTTATCTAGTCTTAAATCAAGACTATTAAGATGGAATTACGAGGTCTTTGGAAGAATCGAATTGAGGAAGAATAGTCTATTTGACAGGACAGTTGTTGCTCAGTCAGAAATTGAATCAAGAATGTCTTAGGGTCTTTTAGATTTGCACACTGAATTTCAAACCGAACTTGACTTGGTCCTTGATCACGAGGAAATGCTCTGGCTTCAAAATTCGAGGGATGAATTTATTGTTGAAGGCGACAGGAACACTTCCTTTTTCCACATTAGTACCCTGGTTCGCAGAAGACATAGTGGAGTGGAGTGCATTTTGAATGATGAGGGCTTGTGGATTTCGGATCAGAGGATGCTCCAGGCAAATGCTTTAAATTATTTTCGCAAGTTATATACAGTAGAAGCAATCAATCCGTCAAGAGAAGGTACATTTTCATCTAATTTTCTTAGTCTATCTCAACAAGAGATTATTCGCCTTTGTCATCCGTTCACATATCTTGAAATCAAAAACTACCTATTCAAAATGGGTCCTCTGAAAGCTCCTGGGAAAGATGGGTTTAGTGCTGTTTTTTTTCCAGAAATGTTGGGCTTCAGTAGGTACTAAAGTGGTGAGTTTCGTGCGAGATTTCTTTTCCACTGGCAACTTGCCTCCTGGTTCAAATGAAACTCTCATCTCACTGATTCCGAAAGGTAACAGTCCGGACTACATGTCAAAGTTTTGACCCATTGGGCTATGTAATTTTATCTATAATCTTATTACTAAAATGATGGTCTAGAAAATTTAGCCTATTATGGACTACCTAATTAGTCCATGCCAAAGCAGTTTCATTCTGGGGAGAATGATCGAAGACAACGTAATTCTGGTTCAAGAGTTGATTCAAGCTATAGGGAGAAAGAAATTAGGTAAAAAGTGGATGGCAATAAAAACTGATCTAGAGAAGGCTTATGATAGGTTGTCATGGAATTTTGTTGATGAAACTTGTGGATTGATTAGGTTCCCGGATGTTTGGAAAATGTGGATCTCTACTTGCGTCCGCTCATAGGATATGTCTACTTTATGGAACAGTGAATGTCTGATTGTTTAACTCCATCAAGGGGAGGGGGGTGAGGCAAGGAGATCCCATCTCTCCCTATCTCTTTGTACTCTGCCTTGTGAGACTCGGTCACACCATCCAAAAGCTTATGGACGATAATTTGTGGAAATCAGTCAGAATTAAACGCGGAAGTCCGGGTATCTCCCATGTCTTATTTGCTGATGATATTGTATTGTTTGCTGAAGCGTATGTGATAAACATTCAGCTGGTCAAAAACTGTTTGAACGAGTTTTGCTCGCATTCGGGACTTAGAGTCAGTTTAGCTAAATCTCAACTCATGGTTTCCCCTAATGTGACCGGTCAACTCAAAGACTCTATTCAAAATGCTGCTGGTCTACCTATTGTGTCTTATTTGGGTAAGTATTTCGGTTTCCCTATTTTACACAAGCGCATGACTAACAACGACTTTAGTTTTTTGGTTGAGAAAATAAAATACAGGTTAGCTTCGTGGAAAGGTTTCTTCCTAAGCTTCACGGGCAGACTTACTCTCGTTAAGTCTGTGTTATGCTCTTTTCCGACCTACATTTTGAGAATTGTCAAATTACCGGCTTCAATATGTAAAGAGCTTGATAAGATTTGTCGTTCGTTTCTATGGAATGACAAAGAGGACAAAAGGAGCATGCACCTGGTTGCTTGGATAAATATTTGTAAGCCTATTGATCAAGGAGGGTTAGGTTTACGCACTACTGTTGAGGCTAACCTTGTTGCTCTTGGGAAACTTTCCTGGCGTTTTTTGAAACACAATGACAGAACTTGGGCTAGATTAATAGCCACTAAGTATGGAATTAACGAAGCAAGAGATCTGCTTGATTGTTCTAACTCGAAGAAGGGATCTTACATCTTTAAAGGTATTATCTGAGCCAAAAATAGTATCCCACAACAGGGTATACGATGGGCTGTTTTTGATGGAAAACTCGCTCGATTTTGGACGGACGGTTGGTGTTGTGAGCATCCGTTAATTGACGAGGTCTCTTCATGGACGGTTGGTTCGTTCTGGAATGACCGTGTCTCTTATTTTTGGATCTCTGGATCAGGATGGGATTGGAGCCGCCTTGGTTCGATCTTGTCTTTACAAGCACTCATTAGAATCTCTGAATTCTCTTTGCAAGATTTCATTGAAATGCAAGACTGTGTGGCGTGGAGATGCGAACCTAATGGTCTCTACTCTTCCCCCTCTGTTTACTCACTTATTACCCTCCGATCACAGCCGGTAAGTGTGCTCTCACCACTATTTAAGTCTATCTGGAAACTCGAGGTGCCGAAAAGGATTCGCACTTTCCTTTGGACCGTAATCCATGGTAAAATTCTAACCAATGTCGAACGTCTCCGTCTTCATCTAGCAACAGATGATTTATGTCCTATTTGCAATGATGCCTTGGAGTCATTGTTGCACCTATTTCGAGATTGTCCGGCTACTGCAGTGTTGTGGGAAGCTTTAATCTCATCTACTCTTGCTGATTCCTTTTACAACTCTCTGGACCATCATTGGCTCATGGGAAATTTGACATTATCTGATATGATGGTTAATGATTTGCCTTGGAATATACTATTTGCGGTGTCACTTTGGTGGTGTTGGAAGTGGAGAAACGCGGTTGTTTTTAGCGGTTCTAGCATTCCGTCTAACCGCATTTCTTTCATTATGACCCAAGCTTCAGGTATTACTATTGCTAGAACTCGTCTTTTCTCGGCTTCCCTTCATCCGACTAAGTCCATTATTAATGTTGCTTGGAGTGCTTTGAATGTTGATTGGGTTAGGGTTAACACGGACAGATCTGTCCATGCTCTTGATGGAAAAGCCACAACGGGTGGCATTGTCCGTGATTATATGGGGCAATGGATGTGCAGCTTTCTGCTTAACATTGGGTCTTGTACGGTTTTCATGGCTGAGTTGTGGGGCATCTACACGGGATTGCATCTTGCTTGGGAAAAGGGCTATTGAAGGGTTATGGTGGAATCCGATTCCGAGTTGGGGATTAGGCTCGTCAGCCGCAACTTGCCGTCGACTCACTCATTATTTAGTCTGGTATCAAGATGCCAAGGCTTTTTACGTAGGGATTGGCTTGTTCAATTCCGTCACACTTACCGGGAGGCAAATTCAGCTGCTGATTTTATGGCATCCCTAGCTTTTGAGTACCCACTTGGGTTCTTTGCTTTTTCGCAGCCCCCTAGTAGTCTTATTTCCTTAGTGAAAAACGATGCCCGCGGAATAGCGACCCAAAGGCTAGTCACATGTTAGCAATTTATTTCTCTTATGCAAATAAAACGGGCAAGTCGTAGATCTCCCCGCCTCAATTACCAAAAAAAAGAAGAATAATAGTGATAAAAGACCTATCTAGCCAATTTACCCTTTTTTTAATTATTGAAGAGTATTTCAAATTACGTACAAAATATAGTCACTTGACTAAGGTACATAACGAGTCATTATACAAAACTCGAATACTACTAAATATCATAAGAACGGTCTTGATAGGTAAGTAATAAACTTGGCTCAAAACTTAAAGAAAACGATTAATGACCCGGGTAGTTGACTGGAAACCAAATCATAAAGATCTCGCATTTCCAAAAACTACAAACCTCTTTATAGATTATAAGTTATATATAAAATACATTCTATCAATTTGCACGTGTGAGTGAAGTGATGGATCCAATGGGAACGATCTTCAATTGAAGCATCACCAATACACTAATTCCAGTCAATCCCTTTGATCACCGAACGTTCATTCAAAGTTGTAATGGTACATTTGGAGTCTCAACTCGATCTTATTGGCTTAACACTTATTATGAATTTCGGGTATGTATCATCTTGTGATTAATCTCATTCCTGATCTCGGATCATAAGAAACTAGTCAGTGTAGATAAGTCTAATGTCAAACAACATTTGCACAACTTAAGATTGGTTCTCAAAAGATCCGGCACCAACAACATATTCTCCAACGGGTTGAAAGACCCGTTTAGCCAAGAATGGTAAGTACATCAATCACATAAAAATTCGTATTTTCGTGTGTTCTCAACATACCAAACTCAGTGAGGTTGTTTTGAATTTATAAAGGTTTTTCGAAAGTAGTTATTCAACGGAAAAACAGTTGACGGAAAAACGTTTGACGGGTAAATAATTGTGAACCAAAATCGTTAACCATCTATCAAGACCCCAAGTCCTAAGTCCCAAGTTCCAAGTCTTTGATTTAATATAATATATATATATATATATATATATATATATATATATATATATATATATATATATATATATAATATACAATATTGAACTCATATCTTAAAACAATCATTAATCAATTAATAATATAGGAGAAATCTCTTTTATAAGAAAACCTCTTTAATACTCCGTAATCAACGCAAGACAAATTTACAAGTCTCAAAAAGACTAACAACATTTAATACTGTATTTATATATGTATACTTGCAGTGTGTTTGAAAGTATATCAGAGACACTTTTTGCTATCAAGGCTCATGGTATTAATTACATTAATCGATCATAATACTAATTCTTTTAATTCATTTGTGGAAAGTTTGATTTATTAATCATTAACATTGTGTTACATATTTTTTTAAATCCGTGTAGGATCTCATTGCTTAGATTTGTTTTATGCTACAAATAGTGATCCGAAATGGCTAAAGGCAAAACGGATGAAGGAGGTGAAAATAATGAAAAATGGCTTTTCGTATATTACGATGATCTACGTGCCTATCTAAATGGACATTCATTGAATAAATATCTTCAAGAATGAAGTAACTTTTTAGTCTTTTTTTATCTATGTGAAAAGTAATTGATAAAATAAATAATAATGTAAATCATGATCTAGTTTGATTAGTTGGAATAATGTCTCATATGCTCATGTAATGTATCCGTGTAATACACGAGTTATTGTATAAATTATTTTTTAAATATATTTATGTTGTGATCATCTTATTTTGTTTCCAACCTACATATAGTGGCTAGGAATTAGTTTGCATACCCTAAAAGGGGAATTAGAGTTTGACTTGTATATTTCGAGATTTTAATTAACTTTATTACCATTGTATTAATTGATGACGGTTTTAAAACCGGCGGTTTAAGTTTGACCGATTTGACAGTTTAGGTTTAGTAAAAGAAATCCTAAATCGCCGGTTAAACGGCTGGTTTGGTTAGTTTTTTTTTTTTTTTTAATTTTTTTAATTTAAAAAGAACCAAATATGTGGTTAACTGTCTATATGCCGGTTACTTTTTTTAGTTTAGTTATTTCTTGTTATTAAACAAATTTATGTTAAACCGACGGTTTAGTTTTGTCCAGCATGTCTCGTCGTGACCTTGTCGGAGTGAATGGTGAGGACAAAAGTAAAGAAGACTACAACTGCTAGTCGAACTGCTGAATCACAAAATACAGAAATTGGTTTAGATGAGAAGGAGAAACAAATGGAGAACAAGAATGAGGCGTTTAGGCACCCAGAAGGTACAATTTTCGTGATTGCTACCGTTTTTTTTATCTCTTATCCTTTTGCACTTGTTCATAGTTGGTTGTAGCTGGCGTCCATTTTAGTTGTTTTAGTTTGAATTACATCAGCCAAGCAAAGATTTATCACTAGGTTCATTGATTTTGAATGAAAGACAATAGCAAACTGTTCGTTCCATGGCTGCAATTTTATTTAACTTGATGATGTTGCACATGCTTTTCATGTTCTTTTGCTCGAGTCTCTGACTTTATCAATGTTTGAAAACTTCTGTGAGTTTTCCAGCTGAGCGTCAGATAGCTGGAATAAGAGCAATTTGTGATGATAACACGATTTATGACTAGGTTTAGGTGAGCATTTAGATAGATTTCTCGCTCATTCATGCATGGTTTAGCACTAGTTAGCGACGTTTGCACTCAATTCACGTATTATGTCGAGATAGACGTCTACACGGACTTGTGCATTGCTTTGTAGGCATTTTGGGAGATTTAGGAGCTAAAACGATACGTTTGAGGATCGTTCATCAAGATGACACACCCTCGGACTCATTAGGATGCAAGCTAAAGGCTAGGGAGGACTCATGGAACCTTGCCAACACAAGCCATACACTAAATCGAAGCTTAATGATCAAAGGCAAAGCTGAAGCACAGAATCACGGTCTACTGGCACTCCACGGCCGTGGTTTCAACCGTGGATTTTGCTAGATTTTCGTGACAGCTGTGCCACGATCTCTTGGCCAGCTCTTGCAAAGTTGTAGTATAAAAGTGGTCCTGCATTGGCTGAGAGGAGGATCTTGGGCAGCTCTCCATTATCCATTATCCTCTAACAAAAATATTCTCTCAACAAGAAGATTCTTGGGGAAGAAGGAGGTAGAAGGAAGCTACCATTGGAGAAGAGTTTCATTGGAGGAGGAGAAGAGCACACCATTGATAGCCTTGATAGCTTTGTAGTGAAGAATTTCGGAATCGATTTCTTGAGTTGTATGAACCATTTGAACCTTCTTTAAGAAGGGTTGTGAGTTATTCTAATTCCATTTTCAGCTTGGTTTTGTTTTAGTTCACTTGTTCATCTCTTTCTTTTCATTATCTTGCAAATGGATGCCATGATTTTATGTTTGATTGTTTCGATTTCTATTATGAATGTTTTAGGCTAAATAGATGTGGTTCTAGGGTAAGGAAAGGATGGTTATGGCTAGGGCTATGATAGGAGGGACTTAGATTTACCTTTGGATGACTTGTGTCCATGAACGTAGTTTCTGTTAGGAATCACGGCCAGTTCTTGCCAAACCACGGCCGTGGAAAGGTAGAACAAACCGTGATCTTACCTTGTTCGATGGATCTAGTCTTAGATTGGTAGAATGTTGAAATCCTAAGTGTTTATTGAGCTAAATCTATCCTAGGGTGACCTAGTGTTGGCAACTAAGTGTTAGAAGAGACTTATCCGGTAATCCTTTGCTCTTAGATCTCAAAGATGACAAACCCTAGGTAGTGGTGAGCCTCATAAGCCGCCATTGGATTAAGTGTGCTAGGATGGTTATTTAGGACTAACCCTTCCGAGACTTACCCGGTAAGGATAGGTTAGATCTCTAGGTAACAATCCGGTTTGTGTAGAATTCCTTCCCTTAGGTTCTTAGAGACTTACCCGGTGATGAGACCTTAGGAATGGACTAGTGGACCATGAGACCTACCCGGTAATTGCTCCCAAAATAAAAATGCTTACTCACAACATATCATAGTTAACCCAAGGGATGTTTAGATAGCTTGAGTCCTATGCCATAACCGGAACTTCCAACCCCTAGAATCCGCCTTTCTATCTTTGATCCATATCTTGTGTTTATCTTGTTTGCCTGCGTTGGTTTGTTAGCATAGTTGATTGTTTATTCCGCATGATTTGTGATCCTTGATTGATCACCTAAAAACCTCCTAAAAAACATTGAGATTTTCATTTCTTTATTTCCTTTTCTTTTCTTGAACTATATCTTCACTAGACTTGATCATAAATCGAATCAATCTCACCTTAGTCTTTGTGTTCGACCTCGGAATACTATCCCTACTACAAACGTCCCGTACACTGCGGGTTTCGCTAGGAGTTAGGATAAATATAACGAGTATAAATTTAAAGCTTATTGCGATTCACACACACATCCTGAGTGTAACAAGTTTTTGGCGCCGTTGCCGGGGACTAGGTCTAGATTGAGTCTATTTTGTGATTGTTTATAGTGTAGATCTTTCTTGTTGCTTTTGATCTCTTTTTGGTTTGTGTCTTTGATTTTCAGGACATCTCACTCTTTAGGTGTATGCGAAGATCTCGTGGCAAGGATTTAGCTCCATTCGATCCCGAACCGGAGAAAACCCTTAGATCTAGATCCAAGAGCATTAAGAAGGGAAAAGAGATGGCCGGAAGAGATCTCCAAGCCGAGTTGGATGAAGCTTTAGAGCAAATTAGGATAAGAGATGAGGCTTTGGAGAATGAAAGGAGACTTGCGAATGAGAGGCAAGAGGCAACTAGGAGGAAGATTGAAGAGATTAGGCAAGCTCTTGTGCAAAGAGAGCTTAACCGTCAACAACCTCCTCCACCTCCACCACAACCGCAGCCGGCGGTGGTGAATATTAGGGTTGTGCCCATTGCTATGGAAGAGCCACAAACGTTGGGGCAACGTATGGATCCGGCGCAAAGAGCACACCGTCCGGGTGTGAACTTAGGAGATCCCGCAGCCCATGATTACGAACTCCGCCCTCAAGTTCTACAAATGATCCGGCATAATCAATTTGGAGGGATGGAAGGAGAGTCTCCTCATCAACACTTGATGAACTATGAGATCTTGATGGAGACTCTTAGACCGCCAAGATTGGAGAGCAACAACCATAAGCTTAGGGCTTTCTCCTTCTCTCTTAAGGATAAAGCTTTGGCTTGGTATCAATCTATTCCACAAGGGCGAGTTGGTACTTGGGAGGAGATGACAACCGAGTTTTTGACTAAGTTCTTCCCACCTTCCAAGACTACCGAGTTAAGAGGGAAGATCAATGCCTTCGTGATGAGGGATAGAGAAAGTTTATTCAAGTCTTGGGAGAGGTTCGAAGATCTTCTCCTAGATTGTCCACACCATGGCATACCGAAAATTGAGCTATTGGAGATCTACTTCAAGGGACTTGATGAAGATAGCCAATTCAAGCTCCAATCTCTTTCCGGTGGGACTTTCACGGAAAAGCATGTAGATGAAGCTTGGGAGTTTGTGGAGAAGCAAGCTCTAGTGATTGAGAAGTACTCCCATAGGAAGAGTGAAGGGAGAAAGGCGGGAGCATATGAGGTGAGTGAGGTCACCATGAACAATTTCAAGCTTGACGCCATCAACAATGAGTTGAAGTCCTTGAGAAGTTGTGTGCTACAACCTTGAAGAACCAAGCAACTCCTCAAGTGCTTCCACAAGCTAACTTATCTTCCAAGGAGGAGGATGTGAATTACATGGGAAGGGGCAATTACAACAATTATCAAGGCCCAAGGAACTTCAACAACAACCGGCAATTCAACAATTACCGGCCCAACCACAACCATCCCGGGTTTTCCTACTCTAACCCGGATGGAGCCTTGAACCCTCCCGCTTCCACAAGCACAACTCCACCACTAAAAGCTTCACAAGAACCTCCACCCGGATTTACTCAACCTCCAAAGGATAGAACCGAAATGATGTTTGAGCAATTGCTTGGAAGGTTGAGTGGTCTAGAGAGCACCGTGACTTCAATCTCTAAAGCTCAAAAGGTTTTGGAAGCACAAGTGTTCCACAAGGCGGGTGAAGCCCATAGAGATCCGGGAAAGCTTCCCGGAAGAACCGAAGACAACCCAAGAGGCCAAGTGTTGGCCATCACAACAAGGAGTGGGTTGAGCATGAAAGATCCTTTGCCCAAGGAGAATGCTAAAGGGAAACAAGTGGTGATAGAGGAAGAGACTTTGCAAAGAGATGGAGGCAAGAGCAAAGATGTAGAGCCAACCTATGTGCCACCACCTCCATACAAGCCACCACTACCGTTCCCACAATCACGAGCAAGAGCTTGCTTGGACAATCACTTTGGTAAGTTCCTTGAACTAATGTCTAAATTGCATATTAACATTCCGTTCATGGATGCTATTTTAGGAATGCCGGCATATGGCAAGTTCTTGAAAGAGATACTCTCCAACAAAAGGAAGTTGGAGGAGTATGGGGAGATAAGAATGACCAAGAGGTCCTCGGAATTGATCCAAACAATGAAGGAGGAGATGCCTCCCAAGCTAAGAGATCCAGGTTCTTTTTGCGTCCCAATTGGAGTGGGAGATGTGAAGTATGAAGCCCTTTGTGATCTTGGGGCAAGTGTAAGCATCATACCGCTTGCACTTTGCAACAAGGTTGGGCTAGGAGAGCCAAAACCGGTCAAGATGACCCTCTATATGGCGGACCGATCTATCACTCATCCGGTTGGGATCCTAGAAGACATCCTGGTGCAACTAGGAGGATTCTATGTGCCAATTGATTTTGTTGTCTTGGATATTCCGGCGGACTATCCGGCTCCCATCATCTTAGGAAGACCTTTCCTAGCCACCTCCGGATGCCTAGTGGATTGCAAGAATGGGACTCTCTCCTTCAACATTGGAGAAGAGAACATCAAGTTCAAGTTATCCACAATAATGAAAGGGCCAACCCTTGATGAGGATGTCTTCAACATAGTCGAGCAAGAAGAATCTAGAGAAGTTGTAAGCTCGATCTTGATCAAGGATCCCTTGGAGAAGTTTCTTACCTTAAGTATGATGGAGGAAAGTGTTGAGGAGGCTTGCAATGAAGAGATCAAAGACTTAGAAGCATTAGAGGAGGAGACAAGTGCTCAAGATGAAGGCCACGAAGAGGAGCTGAACAACTGGACGTTCCACGGGCGTGGAAGTGGTTCCACGGCCGTCAAACCCTCTGTAAAGCCTCAACAAATGAGCCAGGCAAGGTCCACGGCCGTGGAAGTTGATCCAACCGTGGTTCCGACCGTGGTTTTCCCTGAATCAGACCTTATTGATGATCAAGCTTCTAGGAGCCATGGGGAGCCTTCATTTGCTTTGGATTCATCTCATCCAGCCTTATTTGGATCATCTACGATCGATAAAGGTCCTCCTAAACTTGAACTCAAACCCCTTCCCTCTCATTTGAAGTATGCTTTCCTTGGTGATAATTCTACATATCCGGTGATTGTGAATGCATGCTTGAGTGATGATGAACTTGCTAAGTTGTTGCATGAACTAAGATTGCATAGGAAAGCCATTGGATATACTATTGATGACTTGGTTGGCATAAAACCTTCTTTGTGCATGCATAAAATATTGATGGAAGTTAATCATAAACCCTCTATTGAACATCAAAGGAGACTCAATCCTATAATGAAAGAGGTAGTCAAAAAGGAGATCATTAAGTTGCTAGATGCAGGGATTATCTACCCTATTTCGGATAGTAAGTGGGTTAGTCCCGTTCATGTAGTACCTAAGAAGGGTGGGATGACCGTAGTAACCAATGAGAACAATGAACTAATCCCAACTAGGACGGTTACGGGGTGGAGAATGTGCATTGACTATAGGAAGTTGAACATGGCCTCTAGGAAAGATCACTTCCCTCTCCCCTTCATTGACCAAATGCTAGAAAGGTTAGCTCAACATTCTCATTTTTGCTATTTAGATGGCTATAGTGGATTCTTCCAAATCCCCATCCACCCCGATGACCAAGAGAAAACAACATTTACATGTCCATGGGGTACTTTTGCATATAGGAGAATGCCATTTGGGTTGTGTAATGCACCCGCCACCTTCCAAAGGTGTATGATGGCTATCTTTTCGGAATACATTGAAAATATCATGGAAGTGTTCATGGATGATTTCTCTGTTTATGGTTCTTCATTTGATAAATGCTTAGCTAACTTGTCATTAGTATTGCAAAGATGTGAGGAGACAAATCTTGTCTTAAATTGGGAAAATGGTAAGTGAAGGTATTGTGTTGGGGCACTTGGTGTCCAATCGTGGCATTGAGGTTGATAGGGCCAAAATTGAAACAATAGAGAAGTTGCCACCACCTACCTCGGTGAAGGGGGTAAGGAGTTTCTTAGGGCATGCCGGTTTTTACCGGAGGTTTATTCAAGACTTCTCTAAAATTTCTAAGCCTCTTACTAACCTACTAATGAAGGATGTTGATTTTGTCTTTTCCAAAGATTGTCTTGAAGCTTTTTGTAGGTTAAAAAACGCCTTGATCTCCGCACCTATCATGCAACCTCCGGATTGGAGTTTACCGTTTGAGATCATGTGTGATGCAAGCGATGTAGCCGTTGGGGCTGTTTTGGGGCAAAGGAAAGATGGGCGCACTCATGCCATTTATTATGCTAGCAAGACGCTAGATGACGCCCAACTCAATTATGCTACCACCGAGAAAGAGTTGCTAGCGGTTGTGTACGCATTTGAGAAGTTCCGCTCATATCTTGTTGGGGCAAAGGTCATAGTGTATACGGATCATGCTACGATCCGTTATCTCCTTACAAAGAAGGATGCCAAGCCAAGGTTGATTCGGTGGATCCTTCTTCTTCAAGAGTTTGATTTGGAAATCCGGGACAAGAAGGGATCCGAGAACTCAGTGGCGGATCACCTTAGTAGATTGCCTCCATTAGAGCTCGAAAGAGATGACATCCCTATTGATGATTCATTCCGGGATGAGCAATTGCAAATGGTGGAGGAGTGCTTGTTCCAAGTGTCTAGAGGAAGTGAGCCATGGTTTGCTGACATTGTGAACTACTTAGTGTGTGAGGAAGTGCCTCCCGGTTTGACATATGCCCAAAGGAAGAAGTTCTTCAAGGATGTGAGGCACTACTATTGGAGTGAACCACTTTTGTTCAAAAGAGGGCCGGATGGAATGTTTAGAAGATGCATACCGGAGGATGAGGTGGAGAGTGTGATCCGCCATTGTCATTCCCTGCCATGTGGAGGGCATGCTAGCTCACACAAGACATGTGCTAAGGTGTTGCAATCGGGCTTCTTTTGGCCAAGTTTATTCAAGGATGTGCAAGGCTTTGTGGTAGCTTGTGATGCTTGCCAAAGGACGGGCAACATCTCAAGGTGGAATGAGATGCCCTTGAACAACATACAAGAAGTGGAAATTTTTGATGTGTAGGGTGTGGACTTCATGGGACCATTCCCTTCTTCATGTGGCAACCTCTACATCCTATTGGCGGTTGACTATGTTTCAAGATGGGTGGAGGCAATCGCTTCTCCTACAAATGACGCCAAGGTTGTGGTGCGGTTCTTCAACCGAGTGATCTTTCCTAGGTTTGAAACACCAAGGGTGATCATAAGTGATGGAGGGAAGCACTTCACCAATAGGAACTTTGGGGCGCTTTTGGCTAAGTATGGAGTGACCCATAAGGTGGCAACACCTTACCATCCCCAAACTAGTGGCCAAGTGGAGATCTCCAACCGGGAGATAAAGGCCATTCTCGAGAAGACGGTGTCTAGAACTAGAAAGGATTGGGCTATGAAGCTCAATGATGCCTTGTGGGCATATAGGACCGCTTTCAAGACACCAATCGGCACCACTCCTTACAAGTTGGTCTATGGCAAGTCTTGCCACCTTCCGGTAGAAATAGAGCATAGAGCACATTGGGCCATTAAGTGGCTAAATTTTGACCTCAAGGAGGCGGGAGAGAAGAGGATGCTTGATATGAATGCCCTTGAGGAGATCCGGTTGGATGCTTATGAGAATGCCCGGATCTACAAGGAGAGGACCAAGCGGTGGCATGACAAGAGGATCATCCCCAAGGAGTTGAGTGAAGGAGACCTTGTCCTTCTCTTCAACTCAAGGCTGCGGCTCTTTCCCGGAAAGCTCAAATCAAGATGGACCGGGCCATATGTGGTGAAAAAGATCTTTCCCCATGGAGCTATTGAGATAGGAGGGGAGCATTGTGAAAACTTTAAGGTAAACGGGCACTGGTTGAAGAAGTATATCCCGGGAGCTCCGGTGGATATGATTGCCCCACTTTACCTTGAGTAGACGCCCCAAGTTTGGTCAAGCTAATGACCTTAAGAAGCGCTTGGTGGGAGGCAACCCATTGGTAACGTTTTTCCCTTTCTCGTTTTGTTTTTGTTTTAGATTTTTCTATCTTTGTGTGTGTTTCGTGTGCTTAGTGTGTGTGCTAGAGCTTTAGTAGCATCGGAAGCCTTGCTCGGCATGAGATTGATGATGATGAACCCCTCATCAATTATGGGTGGAGCGGACGCGGAACTTGGACGGCTAGCGGTGCCTAGCGCGGGTCCCGACGCCTTGAGGAATACTTTGAGCTCTCTACCATGGTTGATAGGATCATCCAACATCAATCCACTTGAGAATCCCAAATACCATAGCAAACCACTTTTACATTGTGAGAACCTTCTTTCACTCTTCTTTATTTCATTTACACATTGGGGACAATGTGTTTCTAAGTATGGGGTGGGGTTTGCATGATCCTTTGCATGATGAGCATCTAGGGTAGTTTAATATTTTCACATGTCTTGCATTGTATATATTCATTTCGAAAATCCCATAAAAATTCAGAAAATTTAAAAATTTTTGTGCTTTCTAGGCTTGGATATGACCCTAATGATGAATCTTGTCTTGTGGATTAGCTATGGTTGGCCTTATGTGTTAAATTGATGAATGCATATGTGGACTTGAAATACTTCTCTTGAATCCCATGAATGATTTGTGATCATGATGTTTGCCGAGGATGAATTGAGTATTGAAAGTCGAAATTACATGCTAGTTCTTGCATACCATCTAGGAATAAATGAGGCAATTCATCTTCCTCTAATTCTCATCTTGATCATGATTGTTTGAGCACCTCAATTGGTATAAATTTGACCTCTTTTGACCCATCCGGGAATAGGAGCATGATAGTGTGTTGATGTGTGTGAAAAGCAAGTGTGGGGTAAAGATGTTGATGAAAGAATATCATGCATAAAATGCTGAATTTGTTGTGAAAGTGTAGACAAAAACATAGGTTTGGGGACGTTGGCTTAAATGACAAGTAACTCGGTACACTTCACATAATCGGGTGTTGGTGCCTTGCCAAAGTCAAATAAACCAATAGTCCTAACAAGCTTTGGTATGTGTGCCCGGTGTGGATGCACCTCGAAAAATAAGAAAAAGCCCGAGGATGGCTAATCACCAAGGTTTCGGCTTTTGTACACCAATGCCATTGTCTCAAAAATAAGTCAAAGAAAAGAAAAGAAAAGATAGAGAAAAATATACACTTGAGGGAAGTTGATCGAGGACAAGATCGTGGAGTTAGTCCCATTCCCGGATTAGCACCACATAGCCTAGAAAAATCCCCACCTAATCACAACGTTTCTTGGCCTTTTAATTCATAAGACCTTATGACCTATTTGCATGTTTGTAAGACTTAGTAATCTAGATTGGATATGCTCTTGATCTTCTTGGCTTCTTCATTTTTACAATTCATGCATGCTTTTAAGTTAAGTACAATTGTCTTCCCATGTCTTCATTTATTTAATGCATGATTGCTTATCCTTTTCCATGAAACATGACTTTGAAGGTGATCCAATAGTAGAAGCACAAACCTAAAAAGATTTTGCCGTTTTTCTGCATACATAAATCATGTTATCTTGTAGTCTATAGTCGAGAATTTGCTCGGGGACGAGCAAATCTTAAGTATGGGGTATTTTTGATAACACGATTTATGACTAGGTTTAGGTGAGCATTTAGATAGATTTCTCGCTCATTCATGCATGGTTTAGCACTAGTTAGCGACGTTTGCACTCAATTCACGTATTATGTCAAGATAGACGTCTACACGGACTTGTGCATTGCTTTGTAGGCATTTTGGGAGATTTAAGAGCTAAAACGATACGTTTGAGGATCGTTCATCAAGATGACACACCCTCGGACTCATTAGGATGCAAGCTAAAGGCTAGGGAGGACTCATGGAACCTTGCCAACACAAGCCATGCACTAAATCAAAGCTTAATGATCAAAGGCAAAGCTGAAGCACAGAATCACGGTCTACTGGCACTCCACGGCCGTGGTTTCAACCGTGGATTTTGCCAGATTTTCGTGACAGCTGTGCCACGATCTCTTGGCCAGCTCTTGCAAAGTTGTAGTATAAAAGTGGTCCTGCATTGGCTGAGAGGAGGATCTTGGGCAGCTCTCCGTTATCCATTATCCTCTAACAAAAATATTCTCTCAACAAGAAGATTCTTGGGGAAGAAGGAGGTAGAAGGAAGCTACCATTGGAGAAGAGTTTCATTGGAGGAGGAGAAGAGCACACCATTGATAGCCTTGATAGCTTTGTAGTGAAGAATTTCGGAATCGATTTCTTGAGTTGTATGAACCATTTGAACCTTCTTTAAGAAGGGTTGTGAGTTATTCTAATTCCATTTTCAGCTTGGTTTTGTTTTAGTTCACTTGTTCATCTCTTTCTTTTCATTATCTTGCAAATGGATGCCATGATTTTATGTTTGATTGTTTCGATTTCTATTATGAATGTTTTAGGCTAAATAGATGTGGTTCTAGGGTAAGGAAAGGATGGTTATGGCTAGGACTATGATAGGAGGGACTTAGATTTACCTTTGGATGACTTGTGTGCATGAACGTTGTTTCTGTTAGGAATCACGGCCAGTTCTTGCCAAACCACGGCCGTGGAAAGGTAGAACAAACCGTGATCTTACCTTGTTCGATGGATCTTGTCTTAGATTGGTAGAATGTTGAAATCCTAAGTGTTTGTTGAGCTAAATCTATCCTAGGGTGACCTAGTGTTGGCAACTAAGTGTTAGGAGAGACTTATCCGGTAATCCTTTGCTCTTAGATCTCAAAGATGACAAACCCTAGGTAGTGGTGAGCCTCATAAGCCGCCATTGGATTAAGTGTGCTAGGATGGTTGTTTAGGACTAACCCTTCCGAGACTTACCCGGTAAGGATATGTTAGATCTCTAGGTAACAATCCGGTTTGTGTAGAATTCCTTCCCTTAGGTTCTTAGAGACTTACCCGGTGATGAGACCTTAGAAATGGACTAGTGGACCATGAGACCTACCCGGTAATTGCTCCCAATCTAGAAATGCTTACTCACAACATATCATAGTTAACCCAAGGGATGTTTAGATAGCTTGAGTCCTATGCCATAACCGGAACTTCCAACCCCTAGAATCCGCCTTTCTATCTTTGATCCATATCTTGTGTTTATCTTGTTTGCTTGTGTTGGTTTGTTAGCATAGTTGATTGTTTATTCCGCATGATTTGTGATCCTTGATTGATCACCTAAAAACCTCCCAAAAAACATTGAGATTTTCATTTCTTTATTTCCTTTTCTTTTCTTGAACTAGATCTTCACTAGACTTGATCATAAATCGAATCAATCTCACCTTAGTCTTTGTGTTCGACCTCGGAATACTATCCCTACTACAAACGTCCCGTACACTGCGGGTTTCGCTAGGAGTTAGGATAAATATAACGAGTATAAATTTAAAGCTTATTGCGATTCACACACACATCCTGAGCGTAACATGTGACATTGAAGTTGAACATCTTCTCACTGCAGTGCGCTTGGTTCGTTCAAACTTGAGTGAACAACAGCTAGATGCATCAGTGATGCAATTTTTTGAGGAAAATCTTCCAAATGTCACAGTTGAAAAATGTTGATACTATAGATAATTATGCCTCTCTTCTGCACCGTATGTCCATGTCCTATCCTCACATCTCTGAAGTGTGGCAATCTGTCAGTGAATTCCCCTTCCCAAGCACAACAGGTAGCAAGTGAAGTCAGTTCTGGAGGTTTCATACAATGCTTAATGCTAGCAAGTATTTTAAGCTTAAATTGTGTATTGTTTGTATGCCTGGCAGGAAATGCTATGCTTGATGCTACCAATTTTCTCTCTGCTAGAAATCATGTAAGTTATCTTATTTTGTGGTAGCTTTATATTGAGGTCTGCTTTATTTCTTAATAGTTGTGAAAACTTTCGAAAAATTATGTTTAAAATCTTTGCTGATTTTTAGATACAGTAACTATGAATTTCCATTGCTTTATACGGCTACATTTAAGGAAGTTGGCCCGAACAACTGCCTTTGTCTAAACTCACATAGTTTAGTTTGCATAATGGAATTGATTGTTTTACATTCTATAGATAATTCAAATGGTTTCAACGTTTCTTAACACAATTCCATAATTTTGAATTATGGAATTGACTGTTTTACCTCTATCTGTTACATGAAATAACAACTTTCTACTGCTCTAAAACTGAATCTCTTTCATTCTCTCTCTCTCTCTCTCATTTCCATCACTATGATCAAACTTCATCTTCTTACTTTCATAATCATGGAGCTGTAAGATGTAACATGGTATCAGGCTAAAGCACCATGAGTTCTTCTGATTCTGATTCTTCTCATCAGTCTCACCATACACATCCGATTGATCCTCCTCCACTCTCCTCCAATGGCGATCCAACAAATCCACTTTTTCTTCACCACTCTGATCCATCATCGCTTAAACTCTCCACTACGCTGCTCACCGACGGCAACTATAACAGATGGAAGCGATCTGTTGAGGTATCGCTCCTTGCCAAAAACAAGCTTGGCTTTGTCACCGGCGACTACAAACGTCCTTCTTCAGATGCCAAGCTTGCTGCTCGATGGGACCAATGCAACACCATGCTCATTTCGTGGCTCCTTCACTCCATCGACAAGGATATAGCTGAATCCGTTTTATATTGCAAATCTGCATATCAGATCTGGACTGAATTAGCCAGTCATTATGGTAAATCAAATCGAAACTCTCTTTTTCAACTTCAACGAGAATTGACTTTAGTTTCCCAAGGAAATTAGTCTATTACACTGTATCACACCCGGCTAAAGAAACTCTGGGACGAGTATACGCTTGCTACTGAAACCTACATATGTAGTTGTGGATCTAACGAAATTGCTTTGTCAATTTTAAGGAATCAACAAATTATGCAGTTCTTAGTTGGATTGAATGATTCTTACGGCATTATGATTTCAAATGTTCTCATGATGCATCCACCACCCACTCTAGATGAAGTTTATAAGATAATTCTCCATGATGAGACTCAGCGAGGTTTCGCTTCCTCTCTTGGAGTTTCTGATGACTCCACTGTCTTGTATTCTCAACACAGAGGTTATACACCTCCCAATTCCAAATCTAGTTCCAAAGGAACTTCTTCCACCAAAGGATCTTTATTCTGTGATCACTGCAAAGCCAAGAACCACACTATTGACGAGTGTTGGAGGCTTTATGGCTATCCCACAGCTCCTACACCAGGAGTTCTATTTTGTGACCATTGAAAGATTGTAGGTCATATCCTTGCCAAATGCTGGAAAGTGCACGGCTATCCTCCAGGTCACAAGTTTGCTGCTACATCTCTTTCTCCAGACCAATTAACACAGTTATTGGCATTACTCCCCAAGCCTTCTTTTGAGCTAGACAAGAAGTCTCACAGTGCTACGCTTGCTGGTAACTATCTATGTCTCTTTTCACCATCCTTGAAATCACAGTAGATTATAGACAGTGGTTCCACTGATCACATTACCCCTCACTTAGACCTATTTTCATCATATACTTCTTCTTCACATTCCATGCTCATTACCATGCTTAATAGTATCACTGCTAGAGTTGATCACATTGGCACAATGACTATCAATTCTGATTTCATCCTTCATAATGTGCTACATGTTCCTACATTCCAATTTAATTTAATATCTGTCTCTCAACTATCCAAAGACCTATCCACTAATATCTTGTTTTCTCCTACACATTGTTTTCTTCAGGACCATCTGACGAAGCAACACTTGGTGATTGGTAGATCATGCAAGGGCCTCTATGTGGTTGACAAAGATCCTGTTCCTCTTGACCATTTACCTTCTTACTCTTGTAATAAACTTTCTTCTGTTGTACATCAAACTTGTTCTATATCCCATCCACTATAAGTGCAGAAGTTTGGCATTGTCGTCTTGGCTATCTTCCTTTTGCATAACTTCATCATATTACACCTACTACAAGTATTAAAGAACATTCGATTTGTCAAATTTGTCCTCAAGCAAAACAAACCAGAAAATCTTTTTCTACCTCTCAAACACGATCTACTAGTCCTTTTGATCTTATACATATTGATACATGGAGACCTTACCGACATAAAACCTATAATGGACACTCTTATTTTCTCACAATCGTGGATGACTTTACAAGATCCACATGGACTTATCTCATGGTACACAAGAGCAATGTCCTCCACATTCTCCCGTCTTTCACCACTCTTATATTCACTCAGTTTCACATTAAAATCAAGGCTATCCGTTCGGATAATGCCTTAGAATTTTCCAACCATAGTGCTACATCTTTCTATCAAAAAGAAGGCATAATCCATCAATTATCTTGTCCTTATACTCCACAACAAAACGGTATTGTTGAAAGCAAACATCGCCACATTCTTGAAGTAGCTCGAGCCTTGTTCCTTCAGTCCAAGATACCTTTAGAATATTGGGGGAGTGTATTCTTTGTGCCACATATATCATTAATCGATCTCCTCTTCCTATCCTTCACAACAAATCTCCTCTTGAACAATTATATCAAACACCTCCTACATATTCTCATCTCAAAGTTTTTGGTTACTTATGCTTTGTAAGCACAACCAAGCCTCATCGTGACAAGTTTTCTCCTCGAGCAATTCCTTGTGTGTTCTTAGTTACCCCTACGCCAAGAAAGGTTTTAAACTCCTCAACATGCACACTAAAGAAATCATTATTTCTCGTGATGTTGCTTTCCATGAAACCATTTTTCCCTTTCATACGATATCCACCTCTACCAATATACTACCCAACTCTTCTCCTCTCTTTGATTCTAGCATTTTCATACCTTTGCCTACATCATCTCCCAGTAATCTCCCACACATGATATATCTCCCATATTTTTTCCTTCAATCTCTCATCCATCTTCTTCACGTGATATATCCTTGGATTCTAATCAATCTTTACCCTTACCACCTCCAGATCCTCTTCCTCGACGTTCCCTTCGTCCTCACAATCCCCCTTCTCACCTTAAGGACTTTGTTTGCTCATATGGCTCTTCATCTCTACCGTCACGAGGTATGTTTCCTTCTCACCTTTTCCCTCATCTCACAATGCCTTTGTATCATCTCTTTCTTCCTATGTGGAACCTACTACATATACTGAAGCTTCTAAAGACCCCAATTGGGTTCAAGCCATGCACACTGAGTACCAAGCTCTTCCACAAAACCATACATGGGATCTCATGCCCTTACCACCACATAAGAAAGCCATTGGATGTAAATGAGTGTTTAAAGTGAAGCTTAAAGCTGATGGAAGTCTTGAAAGGTATAAGGCAAGATTAATTGCTAAAGGATTTACTCAACAAGATGGGGTTGATTATCACGAAACCTTTTCTCCTGTAGTTAAAATGACTACAATACGAAGTGTCATTGCAATAGCAGCTTCTAAGGCATGGACTCTCCACTAGTTAGACGTAAATAATGCTTTTTTGCATTGCAATTTACATGAAGATGTGTACATGAAAAACCCACCAGGCATACCTAACCCTAAGTCTCTCGTGTGCAAGCTTAACAAGTCCCTATATGGTCTAAAACAAGCATCCCGACAATGGTTTTATCGACTCACAACTGCCTTGATTGATAGGGGATATGTTCAATCAAAGAATGATTACTCTTTTTTTTATCAAATGTGATATGCCTCTCATTACCGTGGTAGCCATCTATGTAGATGATCTACTTATTACAGGCTCCTACTTATTACAGGCTCGAATGTTGAAGAGATAGTTCAACTCAAGTCTTATCTTGATGTCACTTTTAGTGTCAAAGATCTAGGGATCTTACACTTCTTCTTGGGCCTGGAAATCAGCTATTTTTCTCGAGGCATTGTCATTTCCCAGAGGAAATTTACATTGGAATCACATCGTGAAGCCAATCTGCTAGACGTCAAGCCCACTGCCACTCCTTTGCCCTTGAACCTCAAGTCCCTTGATTCTAATGGTCCTTCACTATCACATGCTTCAGTCTATCGCTCCTTGGTAGGCAAACTCAATTTTTTGACCCACAGCAGGCCGGATCTTTGCTTTGCGGTTCAATACTTGAGTCAGTTTTTCCAGAAGCCTTCTATTTCTCATATGATTGCACTTCATCATACTCTCAGGTATCTACATGGCACTATAGGACACAGAGTGCTCCTCAATAGTTGTGATTCCCCTTCATTACTTGCCTATACAGACTCTGATTGGGCTGCATGCCCAATATCTCGACGTTTAGTTGGTGGCTTTGTCATTCTCCTTGGCAATTCCCAGTTAGCTGGAAGTCCAAAAGCAATCAACAGCCTTACGCAGCTCTGAGAAGCAAAATATTGTGCCATGGCCAGTGCAGCAGCTGAAGTCACTTGACTAGTTCGCCTTCTTATTGACTTAGGGCTTCCTCCACCTCAACCAGTACGCATCTATTGTGACAATAATTCTGCAATCCAGATTTCTCACAACCTAGTTTTTCATGAATGTACCAAACACATTGAAATCGATTGCCACTTCACTACAGACAAGGTTATGGAAGGTCTTCTTGAGCTCAAACACATACCAACACTTGTTGACGTTTTCAGTAAGATAGTGCTTTCTGCCCAGCAAAATGATCTTCTACTCAATCTTGGAATGGATCGAGTAGCCCATTCTAGCTTGCGGGGTGATATGAGTAATGATAGCCACACGTTTGTGACAAAATTTGTATGATGTGGCACAAGATATGAGCTGTATAAATACATCTATCTGTTACATGAAATAACAACTTTATGCTTCTCTAAAACTGAATCTCTTTCATCCTCTCTCTCGTTTCCATCTCTATGATCAAACTTCATCTTCTTACTTGCATACTCATGGAGCTGTAAGTTGTAACAGCCTTTGAGGATCCTTACCAGTCTCTAATGCACGGAATGCAACATGGTCTTCAAACTCCAAGGGTATGTGCATGGTCTTTCACAATTCCTGTAATATATTTATTTACTACTGAATAAATCAACGTTGATAAGTGTATAAGCTGCATTGCTCTATTTCGGGAAAGAATTTAATCAGCCATGAAGCATCTATGACTTAGTACTTATGATTCTCTTCTTCTGCCTAGGCGAAATGACCATTAGTTATATTTGGCTTTCACATTTCTGTATATCCACTGAATTGAGGTGCCAATTTTGCAAATTATTGCTAATGGTTGAAGCCCAGGAAGCTATATAGATATGGCTGTGGTCTTCTTTTTGTTGGGCTAATAATCCATATTTTCAATTGGTTTAACATATGAATTTATAAATTCAAGCCCAAGTTTAATAAACATATTAAGTGGGCCGTTAACTTGGGCTAAGTGCAGACAAAAGGATGGCCGGAGAAATCTAGAAGCATTTTATATTTGTGGGCATGATTCATAGTGGAAAATTCTAGATTATTAGGGAAGTTTTTGTAATTATCCTTTTAGATAATTGTGCATGTCGGTGTTGGATTGCTTTGAGCTACATAACCGACATTCAACCATGTATATATATGGTATTGATGTTTGCAATGAATGAATGAAATAAGAGTGTGTTCGATCCAATTAAGGCTTATACACAAAGTAAGTTAGTGAGTGTGAGTGCGCGACAAAATACCCGCTTATAAATACTCGGTGTGAGTCGGGAACGTGGAGTTTTCCCCAACAACTGGTATCAGAGCCGAGGTTACGGTGGTGGTGTTCGGGTAAACTTTGTTGCTTATTGAATCTCGTATTGGCGCGATGGCGGCCGAGGCGATGAGGGCGTTCGAGATTCCACTCTTTGATGGGAAGATTAACTTCACTTTGTGGCAGAGTACGATTCAAGACCTCTTGGTGCAGCAGGGTCTTGACCAAGCTCTGGAGGAGGAGAAGCCTGGATCGATGAGCGAGGAGAAGTGGAGAAGCATCCAGAGAAAGGCGGTGAGTACAATTCGGTTGGCGTTGGCTCCCGAGATTAAGTATGGTGTGTTGAAGGAGACCACACCGAAGGCGTTGTGGGAGAAGCTCGAGAGCATCTACGCGTCGAAGTCGCTAACCAACCGTTTGTGCTTGAAGATGGAGCTTTACTCGCTCAAGATGGAGGAAGGAGGTAATCTTCATGACCACATTAACTCGTTTAATCAACTAGTATGTCAATTGTTGAATGTTGATGATAAGATTGGAGAAGAGGAGCAAGCGTTGTTGTTGCTAGCATCATTGCCGAAGTCCTACAAGTCTTTGGTGCAGACGTTACTTGTAGGAAGGAAGTCTCTCACTCTAGATGAGGTGACCGTTGCTTTGCGGGAGAGTGAGAGAATGATGAAGAATGATGCTACCGACAAAGGTGAAGATCGCATACTAGTTGCGGGGGAGCGAGAACGAGGGAGGAGTCAATGGAGGAGGCATGATGACCAGAGGCAGAGATCAGGCTCGCGACGAGATTTGAGTGAGGTCGAGTGCTTCTACTGCAGGGAGAAGGGTCACATGCAAGCCCGGTGTCCTCAGATGAGGGAGGACTTAAAGAAGTTGAGAGAGATGTCGCCGGGAAAGAAGAGAGAGGACTCCCGTACAAATGTGGTCAGTGAAGTTAGTGAAGTTGATTACGGGGATGTTTACTTGGCAACGGGAGAGGAGATTGCCAAGAAAGAGAAAGAGTGGGTGATGGATAGTGCCGCTTCAATGCATGTTTGTAGAGACCAAGCTTTATTTGACACCTTGAAGCTTGGTGGAGAGTTTGGTCACTTCAACTCGGTGAGTGGTGAAAAGTTGAAGGTAGAAGGTACCGGAAGCGTGAGGATGAGGCTTCATAACGGTACAAGCCACACTCTACACAATGTGAGGTATGTGCCATCGGCGAACGTGAACGTCATCTCGTTGGGAGCGATGACGATGGAGGGGTATAGGTTCGTCGGCACAAGAAGATGGTGCAAGGTGTTAAAGGGGAGACGCTTGGTAATGCGAGGCCGCAAAGACAAGAAAAATATGTGTTTCTTAGATGGAAGAACGGTGCAAGAAAGAGGTGGTGACACCGGAACTAAGATGGCGAAGAAGGTGAGATTTTCGAGTGAAGATGTTTGAAAATATGGATTAAGGGAAGAATTGTTGGGCTAATAATCCATATTTTCAATTGGTTTAACATATGAATTTATAAATTCAAGCCCAAGTTTAATAAACATATTAAGTGGGCCGTTAACTTGGGCTAAGTGCAGACAAAAGGATGGCCGGAGAAATCTAGAAGCATTTTATATTTGTGGGCATGATTCATAGTGGAAAATTCTAGATTATTAGGGAAGTTTTTGTAATTATCCTTTTAGATAATTGTGCATGTCGGTGTTGGATTGCTTTGAGCTACATAACCGACATTCAACCATGTATATATATGTTATTGATGTTTGCAATGAATGAATGAAATAAGAGTGTGTTCGATCCAATTAAGGCTTATACACAAAGTAAGTTAGTGAGTGTGAGTGCGCGACAAAATACCAGCTTATAAATACTCGGTGTGAGTCGGGAACGTGGAGTTTTCCCAACACTTTTAATAGCTTTTGTGTGATGGGTATGCCTTTAATTTGGATGTATATGTTTTATATGACAGGTAAACGATCTGCGGTTGTCCATAGGTGGAATGTCCACAGGGATGACACCGGAAACCCAGAGGCATCCAAAGCAGGGTGAAATGTTGCTTTCAGTCCATGGGTCACCTCTCGGTGTCTATAAAGAGGACAATAACATGAAAGCAATAGTTTGTAAGCCAACTCTCATTCTCCTATTTTGTCCCTTAAACTCAGATTTTCATACAAAATCCACAAAGCAAATTGTTCATCATCTCATTCTTCTTTCATGAACTTGTTGATTGCAGAATCAGAAGAAGCTTAACTTCTTGAAAACACCTCTAGTGTTCCAAAGCAAATATAACCCGTGGTGGGTACTCGCCTCGAGTTTGTCTGCTGTCATTTTTGTTCATAGTGATGTGTTCCTTCAGTCAAAGCCCTTGTATTTGTTCTATCCTTAGAATGTCTCGTTAATTTTTCTTAGTAACAGATATATCATATGGAGGAGATTACTAGGCAAGACAATTTATCATAATTTGTTGGTTCTCCCGAGTGTTTTTGTTTAATCTGTGGCCAGTTGGTCCACCTCCTATTTTGAGATAAACATTTCTAGCATAACGATCTTTATGGGTATTTGAAACTTGCACTTGGAAGTGTGTCTAATGTTTTGAAGAGAATGATTGGAATAAATTAAATAGTTTCATGTTTTCAATGCTTTGTGTGAATTTTTTTGGAAGGCAACCCTGTGGATGTATATTTAAATAGTTTCATGTTTTCAATGCTCAATAGTTTCAGGTTTTCAATGCTTTAAAGGGACCATCATCACTCAATAAACTTCCACTCACCCTTAAAAAATGGACAGATTAAATTGAACCTTGAATCCCTGTTAAGTATACAACTCGAGATTAGTTTAAAGCTGAACTATATTGATGTATCATTGAATCTTCTATGCTCGCGGCATCTATTTCTTGTATGGAAGCAGGATATTTTTGCTATTAAAGGGTCATGTAAGTTGCACCGGGATAAGCCATTTCTTCGGACCAGGAAGCTGATTTCTAATGAGACTGAATCGACACAAGATGGACAGGGTTTGAGGATATGAGTGGGTAACTTATGGAAAATTATTTCAAGATATATGCGATTTTTCTTGTGGTTTAGTACAGCTTAAGCATTCAAGAAATGAGCGTGTTGCTATGTTTGCTGATACTACAGAAGAATGGTTTATTGCACTGCAGGTATGTCTCCTATGTGTTCTTGTGCTTTCAGGTGCACATTTTAAGAATGTTTTGCAGTTTAATTTTACAGCACAAATAAATTTAAATAGTTTCATGTTTTCAATGCTCCATTGCTCGTTGTTACATATCTGAAGCATAATAATTGTAGGATTAATAGCATCTCTGTATTAATTTTCCTGCATATCTGCACAGGGTTGCTTCAGGCACAATATAACTGTAGTAACCATCTATTCATCTCTTGGTGAGGAGGCGCTATGTCATTCCTTGAATGAGGTCAGTAATCTTAAACCCCGGTTTATTTACTTTAATGCCAATAGTTGGTCTACTACTAATTGTTTATTGTGCTTCTTTTGAAACATGATTTAGTATATTTTACTGACAGAGGTCACAGCTGCCATCTGCGGGCAAAAGGAAATGAAAAAACTTGTGGAAATAAGTGAACAACTCGATCCTGTCAAGCGCGTAATATGCCTGGATGATGAGTTATCACCAAATTTCCCTTCAGTTGAGGAAAAAATGAAAGGTCTATTCATTTGCTACTGCGAAACGGCTAGGGAGAGAGAGAATTTTGTTGATTGCCTAAGGTGAAGAGATGCTAAAAATGCATGTTAGAATTCTACATCAATCATTTCTTCCTTTACTGAACTTGCTGAATCATTTGTTCAGTATCTTGCTTATGTAGTCTGCAATATGCTGGCTTACTTTCGCATTGAAGTAAATTTGGTTTATTTTCTGAACTAGAATTGATGTGAACAAATCTATGATTTTATGCTTATTTGCTTTATTCAACATACTGACCTAAAGACTAATGTATGAGATTTAATGCACCTCTCAACTTATATCTTTGCTTCTTTTACTTATTTGTTTTTCAAAATTGTAATGAAGTTTGAATTGAAACAACTTGCTTAGGGTGTGATGATGACACATGGAAATATTTTGGCTACGTTTCTGCTACTATGACCATTGTTCCTGGACTAGGGAGTAAAGATGTATATTTCGCATACTTACCAATTTCTCTCATATTCTTGAATTGTCGGCAGAGGTACATATCTCAGTGTGATTAAGGCTTGAGTAAGTGAGGCTGCTTGATGTTTCTCTTTGTATTCTTAACAAGTAACATTTTTAATAATGCAGAATATAATGGCTGCTGCTGGGTGTAAAATAGGATATAAACCCCATTAACCTTAATAGACGCATCAAGAAAGATAAAATGGGGTACAAAGGGCGATCGAACTGTGCCTTTGATGAGACTTGAACCTTCAAGACTCAATATTGGGACTTTGATCTTTTGATTTGAGATCGAACGACCGATAAATCTTTTGATTAGAGATTCAACTACCAAGATATATAACTTTATCGATAATAATCCTTCAGAATGTAGTATGTGATCCTTATATAACCTATTGCGTGCCTAAAAGATAGAATAAAGATAACGATAATTAAGGAAAAGATAATTAAGATAAACTATGTGCTTGAGCTGATCTAGCATCTAGGGTTGGGCTCCCATCATCCATGCGCCCTTGAATGAAGGCTTGCCCACAAGCCTTGGAAAATGGATGACGTGCTAAAAGATCCGCAAAATTCTCCCAGGTTGCTCCGTCGGACTTGCAGGGTTGGTCTCAATAGAAGAGGCGTCCATCAAAAGCAACTATAGAGTGGCACAACGATGCCCAGGCTTGTAAGTTTTTCGCAGTTAAAACAAAGCCCTTGCTCCCTTCTTTTCTGTTGTTCAGCCCAGGTGAGGCGTTTGACGCCAATAGGTAGCGCCGCTTGGGAAGAGAAGTTAAAACAAAGCCCTTGCTCCCTTCTTTTCTGTTACCCCTAGTCATAAAACCCTGAAGCCCTAGAGGCCTCGCAGATGCCGCTAACTCACAAGCAGAAAAATCAATCCCCAACTTCTTTGCAATGTGTGTGACCATCCCTCCATATCCAATATTCCCTTTGGCTTTATTTCTTGATCTTACTAAGGGTAGTAGCAAGCAGGGTGGCGCAATCCGGAGTGATACCGGCCACCATACAGTAAAGGATATAAAGATCATCAGCCTTGAGCTTTTGAGGGGTCTCGGATCTAGGGAACAAGCACTCGGAAAGGATCCTATGGGCTATCTTAAAGGAGAGGTTATAAATGAGCTTGGCCTTAGAATCAGCAGGTTGACAACGGTCCTCGGAACCCACTACCATAGCAATCTCTTCCCAAAACTCTCTAGCGCGAGAGCTCCTAGGAAATGTCCCATTAAAGGTCTCACCAAAAGCGAAGAAAGATCCAAACTACACTATGGTAAAGTGATGGGTGCGGTTCATCAAACGGAAAAGAGACCGTTCGGTTCACGACACTATGATCAAATGAGCTCAAGAACTCCATAGTAATCTCCTCATAAGCGTCCTCCCTAATGTCAACAAATTCGGTAAGACCAGCCCTAGCAATCATCATCCTAGGTCATTAACAACATGAAGATCCTCAAATTCTTCAAGCACAATGTACCTAGGGGCAATAACATTGCGTTGTTGGATTCTATCGTAGTCTTTCTTGTGGTCCTCATGGATTGTAGGGATCCTAGGGACCGGTTGAGGAATGGGAGGGGTTGGGAAGAGGAGCTAGCTCCTTTGGTGGTTTTCTTTCGGCTGGATTTACGAGTTCCAAACATTTTCTCAAAAACCACGGCCTGTTCTTGGTAAACCACGCCCGTGAAATTGTACGGATGGCCGTGGAATAACACGATCATTCTCAAATCACTAAAAATCACACAGCAAACTCAACAACAACAGTCCTAGAGTATTGCTAAGTTCAATTCCGTTAAGTTCTCCTAAATATCCTTGAAGAAAACGAAGAAAATCAACCAAAGATAGAGTTCTGAGAAAACCTAGGTTTTGGATTTGAAGAAATCCAAAATCTCGCTCGATTGTTGATTGTTTGTGCTTTTTGTTATCACAATCTGCAATAGGACGGAGTTTGCTTCAATTTGGAGCAAAGAATCGTGCGAAATGGTTGCCGGATAGAGATTTGGGGTTTGAGGGGTTAAGCGTGGAAGAGAGGCGTGGAAGAATGGTTGAGATGGTGTGGGTTTGTGAAGAAGAAGGGTTTATATAGCCCCCGTCGAATTTTGAAAACCACAGCCCCTCTGTTAATTTCACGGCCGTGGTTTTGAGCGTGGAAAGGTATGCTGCTCTCGACGTGGTTCTCCACGACCAAAATTAAAGGAACCACGCCCATGGTTTCGTATTTTAACCCGTGGAATTGTGGATTTTTGCCAAAAATCCAAATTCGTCGATCCTTTGGCTTTCTTCACTTCTCTTGGTTGTTCTTCAAGCCTGACATCCAAAGACACTAGACATACCGGAAAAAACCAACGAAAAACAAACAAAAACAATCTAAGCTAATCTATTCTAAGAAAAAGAAAAAGAAACAAACACATTAGCTTGGGTTGCCTCCCAAGTAGCGCTTTGTTTTAGGTCCGTAGCTAGACCATTCCTTTGTGCTTAAGTGAGGAGAATCGGTGCTATCTCCTCAGTTTGAAGTTCCGGCGAGTATTTCTTGAGTCGTTTGCCATTCACTTTGAAGCTTCTGCACTTCTCACCCCATACTTCAAATGTACCATGGGGAAAAACGTGTTTAATAACATAAGGTCTTGTCCAACGAGATTAAAGTTTACCTGGAAAGAGTCAAAGTCTCGAATTGAAGAGAAGAACAAGGTCTCCTTCTTTGAAGTCCTTCTGAATGATGTGCTTATCGTGCCAACGCTTCACTCTCTTTTTGTAAATCTTGGCGTATAGGCGTTCAAGTGGAGTTCTTCTGGCTCATTTAGGTGCAAGAGACGTTTCTGTCCCGCTTCCTTCATGCCAAAGTTCAACCACTTGACAGCCCAATACGCCTTGTGTTCCAACTCCACCGGGAGATGACAAGACTTCCCATACACAAGATTGTATGGTGTTGTGCCAATAGGAGTCTTGTATGCCATCCTATACGCCCATAGTGCGTCTTCTAGCTTTAACGCCCAATCCTTCCTTGTTCTAGACACCGCTTTCTCCAGAATTCCCTTGATTTCTCTATTGGAATTCTTCACTTGCCCACTTGTTTGCGGATGGTAAGGGATGACAATCTTGCAAGTTACCCCATACTTAGCTAGTAGAGCTTCAAATCGACGGGCAATGAAGTGTGATTCTCCGTCACTAATGATGGTTCGGGGTGTCCCAAACCTTGGGAAAATAGTTCGATTAAAGAGCTTAACAACCACCATCGCATCATTAGTTGGAAAAGCAATAGCACCCATCTTGAAATATAATCTACAGCTAGAAGTATGTACAGATTACCACAAGATGATGGAAATGGTCCCATGAAGTCAACTCCCCAAACGTCAAAGATCTCCACTTCTTGGATGTTGTTTAGAGACATTTCATTCCTCCTAGATATGTTCCCTGTTCTTTGACAAGCATCACAACAAGCAACAAAGGTTTGCACATCTTTAAATAATGTAGGCCAAAAGAAATCGGATTTTAATACCTTAGCACAAGTCTTGTAAGAACTAGCATGTCCTCCAAAAGGAAGGGAATGACGATGACGAATGACACTTTGCATTTCGTCTTCAAGTACACATCTTCTAATGATTCCATCTAGACCTCTCTTGAAGAGTAGAGGTTCATTCCAATAGTATTGGCGGATATCCTTAAAGAACTTCTTCCTTTGAGCGTAGGATAGTCCGAGAGGTATTTCATGACAAACCAAATAATTTACAAAATCAGCAAACCAAGGTTCGTTACCTCTAGAAATATGATCAATGCACTCCTCCATTAGATGCAATTGTTCGTCTAGGAAAGAGTCATCAATAGGAAGTTCATCATTGGTGACATGTGGTATACCGCTAAAGTGATCTGCAACAGATTTTCGGATCCTTTCTTGTCACAAATCTCAAGATCGAACTCTTGAGGGAGGAGAATCCATCTAACCAGCCTTGGTTTGCATCTTTCTTGGCAAGAAAATACCGAATGGCTGAATGATCCGTGTACACCTTCGCTCCTACAAGATAAGAACGAAACTTTTCAAATGCATATACAATAGCGAGAAATTCCTTCTCCGTTGTGGCCTAGTTGAGCTGAGCTTCATCTTGTGTTTTACTAGCATAATAGATGGCATGAGTGCATCCATCTTTCTTTTGTCCAAGCACCTCTCCCACCGCTACATCACTTGCATCGCACATGACCTCAATTGGAAGCTCCAATTTGGAGGCTGAATTATTGGGGCTGAGATTAAGGCTTCTCGAATCAGGTAGAAAGAATCTAAGAACTCTTTTGAAAATTCAAAAAATGCATCCTTCATCAATAGATTAGTCAACGGTTTAGAGATTTTCGAACAATCCTTAATGAATCTCCTGTAGAATCCAACATGTCCTAGAAAACTTCTAATCCCCTTCACCGAAGATGGAGGATGAAGCTTTTCTATTGTTTCAATCTTAGCCTTGTCAACTTCAATTCCTCTATTAGAGATTAAGTGTCCTAAAACAATGCCTTCCCTAACCATAAAATGACACTTCTCCCAATTTAAAACTATGTTCGTGTCTTCACATCTTTGTAGAACTAGAGATAGGTTAGCAAGACAATTATCGAATGCGGAACCATAAACAGAAAAATCATCCATAAAAACCTCCATGATTTCCTCAATGTACTCCGAGAAGACGGCCATCATACACCTTTAAAAGGTGGCTGGAGCATTGCACAATCCAAATGGCATCCTCCTATAAGCGAATGTACCCCATGGGAACGTGAATGTGGTCTTCTCTTGATCGTTCAGCTGGATCGGAATCTGAAAGAAACCACTATAACCATCAATATAGAAAAAATAAGAATGTAGTGCTAACCTCTCAATCATTTGATCAATGATGGGTAGCGGGAAGTGATCCTTCCTTGTCGCATTATTCAGCTTGCGATAGTCTATACACATTCTCCATCCCGCCACCGTTCTTGTTGGAATTAGTTCGTTGTTCTTGTTAGCCACAACGGTCATCCCTCCCTTATTTGGGACTACTTGGACTGGACTCATCCACTTGCTATCAGAAATTGGAATTATGATACCTGCATCAAGCCATTTTGAGGATTTCCTTCTTCACGACCTCTTTCATGATCAGGTTTAACCGTCGTTGAGGTTAACGTGAAGACTTATAATCCTCTTCCATTAGTATCTTGTTCATACAAAGTGATGGCTTAATCCCTACAAAATTCTCTATAGTGTAACCTAAGGCTTTCCTATGTTTCTTAAAAAACAATCATAAGCCTATCATGTTCATCTTCACTTAAACTAGAACTAATTATAACAGGAAACGTAGAGTTAGATCCAAGAAAAGCTAGCGTACCTTAGATGTGCGGGAAAAGGCTTCAATTCCAAAGTTGTAGATGCCTTTGGTGTGTTGTGAGGGCTGCCCGAGGTCTCCTTGGATGTCTCCAAGGGTGTGGAAGTGGTAGAAGAAGGAGCAAGAATGTTTGTAGAAAGAACGGAACCTTCCTCAGAATTTTCAGGAATTACAGCACCAATGTTACTTCCACGGCCGTGGAAATTTAATTTTTGGCCGTGGTTCCTTGCATTTCTTAATTGGTTGCTCTCGACATATGTTTCCACGGGTGGAATTAGTGAAACCACGCCCGTGGAAAACACCGATGACCCGTGGTTTCTAGTATTTTACGAACTATCGTGCAATTCTTTGAATTTTTCAATTTTCACTTCTTCTAACTCTTTCAAAGCCTCAACCTTAATGTTATAGTCCTCCTCCACTCCTTTTTCCATGATACTCATGCTTATAACCTTTTGTAACGGATCTTTGAACAAGATCGAACTCACTTCCTCTCTAGAATCCTCTTCATCATATATCTTGAACATATCCTCTCCAAGTGATGGCTCTTTTGTCAAAGTAGAGAGTACGATTTCAACTCTCTCTACTCCAATGTCAAAGGCCAATTTAGCGTTCTTGCAATCAACCATACAGCCGGAAGTTGCAAGAAAAGGTCTCCTAAGTATGATTGGTATTGGACAATCTGCAGGAATGTCAAGCACAACGAAGTCTATAGGAATATAGAATTTACCAAGCTTAATTGGGACGTCTTCAATGATGCCAACGGGTCGAGTAATGGATCGATCCACCATACACAACGTCATCTTCACCAGTTTAGGTTCACCTAAACCAACCTTCTCACACAAAGCAAGTGGAATGATGCTCACACTTGCTCCCAAGTCACAAAGTGCATCATATGTGACTTCTCTCACTCCTACTGGTATGCAAAACGACCCCAAATCTCGTAGTTTTGGGGGCATCTTTTCCTTCATTGTTTTAATGAGTTCCGATGACTCCGAACTCATCTTAACTTCACCAAAATCTTCAAGTTTCCTCTTGTCAGAGAGGATCTCCTTCAAGAATTTTCCATAAGCGGGCATACCTATAATTGCATCAAGAAAAGGTATGTTAATGTGCAGTTTGCTCATGAGATCAACAAACTTACCAAAATTCTTGTCTAGACATGCTCTCGCTCTAGATTGCGGGAATGGGAAAGGAGGTTTATAAGGTGGAGGAGGAATATATACATCGTCCTTCTCCTTTTCTTTCTCCTTCTCAACGGGAACCTCAACGAATGCGGGCTATGCATCGGTGGTTGTTACACCACTTCTTCTAGTACTTGCCATCACCCTCCCCTTCGGATTGTCCTCCGTTTTTCCGGGAAGCTTCCCTTGATCTCTAGGAACTTCTCCGGCCTTGCTAAACACTTGATTTTTCCAAAGCTTTTTGTGCTTTAGAAATCGAAGTGATCGAATTCTCCATTCCTTGCATCTTCCCCAAGATCGTTTCCATCATCGCTTCAAGCTTGTCCTTCTCCGGCCGGCTTGAACTCGATGAAGCTTGTCCCTGACTATTCAAAGGTGTGGAAGAAGAAGAAGGCGGAGTTACTGAATTTTCAGCATGAAGGATTACCGGGATTATGTTGGTTGGATCTCCAATTGTTGTTGAAGTTGTTCCAATGGTTGTTCCGGTTGTTATTCCTATTCCCTTGATTATTCTCTCTTCCTAGGTATCCAGCGTCTTGCTCCTTTTTTGATTGAATGTTGGACTTCAAAAATTCTTTCAACTCCTTAATCTCATTGTTGAGGGAGAAAATTTGAGCTTGAGCTGCTGGATTCAACCTTGCTCCCGGTTCTCCGGAATCTCAATTCCCACTTTCAATCTTCCTATGGGAATACTTCTCAATCACTAGAGCTTGCTTTTCAATAAAGTCCCAAGCATCATTATCTCTCATTTCCATAAAAGTTCCACAAGAAAGAGATTGGAGTTTGAATTGAGTTTCCACATCCAATCCCTTGTAGTAAATCTCCAACAACTCCAACTTTGAAATGCCATGGTGAGGGAAATCCAATAGAAGATCCTTGAACCTTTCCCAAGACTTAAACAAACTTTCAATAGTTTTCATAGCAAAGACATTGATTTTACCTTTCAATTCCGCCGTCTTGGAAGGTGGAAAGAACTTGGTGAGGAATTTTGAAGTCATCTCCTCCCACGTGTTGACTCTTCCAATTGAAAGAGATTGATACCAAGCTAAGGCATTGTCCTTCAAAGAGAAAAGAAAGGCCTCAACTTATAATTGTTGGTGGTTGCCCTTGGAGGCTTCAAAGTCTCCATAAGAATCTCATAATTCTGCAAATATTAATGCGGAGATTCTGTTTCCAATCCACCAAACTGACTTTGGCGGATCATATTGATGACTTGAGGGCGAAACCCATAGTCATGCTCATCTGGATCTCCAAGATTCATGCCCAAACGGCGCGGTTGTTGATTCGGATCCATACGTTGCCCAAGAGTTCGCGGTTCAGCCACGACATGAGCAGCTCTCGCATCTCTAACAGGAACACGAGGATTAAGTGGTGGATTAGGTGGTATATCCTCCAGCTCAGGCATATCATCATCGGATGATTCATCTTTCTTAGCATTGGCGGCTTTCTCCCAGTTTGCTTGTCGTACCATCTCCCGGATTTCATCCAATTCAGCTTGAAATCGCTCTCTTTAAGCACGAGCTACAACTTTCTTCTCAAGAAGTCTTCTCTCACTTGTATTAAGGAGAGCTCGAGTTTCATCCAACTCAGCTTGGAGGTTCTTTTCATTGTGTTCATCCATTTTTTCTCAATTAACCGTTTCTTGAGAGTCTTCTCCGGTTCAGGGTCAACAGGAACGAGGTCTTTCTCAGATCGAGACCTTCACATATACCTAAAGAGAAATCTGCAAAATCACTAAGGTAGATAGATCAAATAATAAGAGCAAAAGCTCTCAAGCTAGACAACCGAAAACTGAATTTGGCCTAAACCAAATCCCCGAAAACGGCGTCAAAAACTTGTTCGCTCAAAAATGTGCGTGCAAAGTCTTAAATTTATAAAATCTGAAACCAAGCAAAGTGAACCCGCAGTGTACGGATCGGTATTGTAAAACAAGAATTTTAGAGTCAAACACATGGATTTGGGGGATCAAATTCAGTTCATAAAATTGTCTAGCAAAATAATGATGCTTTTGTAAAGATTAATGGAAAACAACGATTCTAAAGATTCAGGTATCCAATTGTAGCAATCGATTCAAGATGTTCTAAAGGTATAAGGACAGAGTTAGGATTGTAAAGGTATAGATCTAAGGTAAGGTGTTGTACGGTGAAGTTCCAAACCCATAAGTCTCACCCAAAGGCTCTTTAAAATAAAGGATGATGAGTCTCGTTATAAAAGGGAATCTAAGGACAAGATTAAACTCTCAAATACCCATGCCCAAACCCAAGGGAATCAAAGATAAGCCAAACAGGTTAAGGTTGTGATACTCGTAACCTAAGTAGAGAGTGTTGAGTCTCACTACTACCTAGAAAGGGTAAGCCAAGGCTAGGTTAGGGCCAATATTTAACTTTGGATCAAAGAAAAAGCAAAGCACGTAAAACAGGCAAAACCACGGTCAGTTCTTGAGAAATCACGGCCGTTGAACTGAAGAACAGGTCGTGGAAAGGTACGACAACGAGGTTTCTCGCAACTCTCAAGGTCAATCTGTTTTGGTTCAATCTATCATCATCTATGACACAACTATCAACCCTTCACCTTAGAATCACTTAAGGGTTTTAGCCAACAATCATTGTCATCAAATCAATAATCAAGATTAAAAGAAAGAAAAGATAGAACCTTGAAAACTCAATAATGAATGAAAAATCAATATCAAAATAACTCAAATCCAAGCTTGTGTTCAATGAATACAGAATAAAGTCAGAAATCTCTCACAAATCTTAAAGAACAAGAAGAATGGGATGTCAATCCGCCTTCAAAGTGAAACCCTAAGATCTTCCAACTCCGAATAGGAAAGTGCGTCTTTCTCCTAATCTTTCTCCAAAATCTCCTCTTCCAATGTGTAGAAGAAGATCTCCAATGTGTAATCTTCCAATGATTCAGCCTCTAGAGTAAGCAAGATGTCCGTTTCTCCCTTTCTCCCGCCTTCTTATAAGAAAAACTAGGGCTGTGAAAGGCTCATAACGGATGCTGACGTGGCAAAATGCCACGTGGCGAATCTTGGAAAACCACGGCCATCTCAGATTTTCACGGTCGTGGAATTGACCGTGGGTGCTTACGACATAGGTCTCCACAGCCTTAAGTAAATTAATTACATGAAACCACGGCCGTGGTTTCATGTACTTAGCCGTGGAAACCCTAAATTCTGCGTACAATCCTTTGTTCTTCGAAGCTTTCCAATCACGCTCCTTCCTTAGCTACTCCAATGCATCTTCTTGATGTCTAGTATGATCAAAAGTGCTCACATGCTCTATTTATGCTCCAATCCAAGCCTTTATTCACCTATAATCACAACAAAGCTTGTGTAGATCGCTATACCAACATAATAGGTGCATGTGCTCATATATGCTTCAAACTCATATCCATGTAAGCAAAAGAAGGGGAAAAACTAATTAAAAACGTACCTAAAATTATGCCATATTTCATACTATCAATTTCCACAACCGTCATTTGTTCCCCACCGTGCTTGAGCGGTAACTTTGGGTGAGAAACTCATCACTAAATTTTATGGATTGAGATTTTTAGGAATTGCTAAAAACTCTAACTAATGTCTCATGAAATAGAATCGATAGGTTGATGATATGGTGAAATTTTAAATTACCATAAAATCGGAAAAAACCCAAATCAACAAACAGAGGCACGACGTCAAAGGTCCTAGCGGGGCGCCATCGGGAGGATAGCGGTGGCGGACATTGCGAGCCATAGGAAGAGGACAACTTCAAAGGCCCTGGAAGCGAGGCGTTGGTGGTCGAAGGTCCTACGACGAAGCATTACTCCGTGGTGGTGGATTGTCACCGGAAGGAGGATGGTGGCGTCGGTTTCTCGAGTCACGATTCATAACATGGACGACGAACAAAGGCACGGGACATGTATTCGGTGGTGCGGGTTGCCGTGGAGTGGTGGTCGGATAAGGACGGTGGCTCCGTTAGTCTCCAACGAGTCCGATCCAAGAGGTAAACGGGGGAAGCTGGTCGAAGATTAAGAGGGTTAGGGTTAGGAAAAATCGGGGAAAGAAGACGCACTCGAAGTTTAGAATTCCATTAGGGTTGTAAAACAAAAAAAGAGAATACCCTATCCCCAAATAAGAACGCGCCTACACACGCTAGGGTGTGAAGATTGACCCCGTCCAAAACCCGAACCCTAGCCGCCTCCTAGAAACCAATTCTCAATACCAAATGTAATACACAGTTTGATCCTTCGATTATAGCCATAGACCAAACAAAATTTCTTAAATCTATGGAGGAAAAAAACAAGGAGATTCTAATGTATCTTGAGTCCGATGGGGGAAAGTATCAAAAGAAGGAGATCTAGCTATTTTGGCCACGAAAGAAGACAATATGGAGGGTTTATCGAAGCATAGATGGTCAAAACCCAACAAAACAAAAATACAATCATTCGAGGAAGCTTGTGGGACCTCGAAGGTGAAAAAAAGCAAAATTCTATATGGGTATTGGGGGGTTTCTAAGCAAGCTCAATCTGGTGACGTTGGAGTCTAAGGTCACCAAAAAGGGAAGATTGGAGAAGCCATTCGGGAAAGGAGACAGGAAGACTTCCGTTTTTCGTATGGACTCAAGGTTTCAGCCATGGAACACGAGAACATCTAGGTTTTTGACCAACAAGGTAAGTACCTATGCCATTGCACATTCTTGGACTATTTAATAAACGTAAGAGAAACCAAAACAAACCACATAGTCTCCAAGTTGATTTATGTGTGCTCCGTTTCTCTCTCAAACATTTCTGTTTAACTACTTACATAATGAGTGAACAAAAAAAGTCCTTCAAAGAAGCGTTTGTAAGATTAACGGCCCTTCCACTCACAACAAGGAACAAACAAGAAACAACGAACAACAAGAACATATGAACAATTGTGAATCCAAGAACAAAGGTAAAAATTCTGAGAAAACCGATCTTGAAGAGTACCTTATGTGTTTATCTAAGGTAAAAATGATTTTTAAAAGTAAAAAGAATCCTCCCTTAAGGGTTTATCTAAGGTGTATCTAGATACATTTGGTTTGGAAAAAGCTCTTTGGAACCATTTTTATTTCCTTTCTTCGTTATGGTTTGATAAACCTTGTAGGAAGGAATTTGAATGTCTTTTACTTTTTGTTGCTTCTAGAAATGTAATCCCCTCGACTTGTACAATGGAGGTTAGTCTCCAACTTTCAATTAAAAGGAACAAAGTTTGGGTGAGCCTTTTGTTATTTATGTTGTTGTCAAGAAGCATATATTTTACATTGGGCATGTTTTCTGATAACTCCACCTTGATTATGAATTGTTTTATGTGAATGATGGAAGACTTAACATTTATATACGGTTTATAAACTAACAATTATCGATTATATTTCTAGATTGCATGTTTTGGTTTGAAAATATTTTCAAAGAAAGAACTCAGGCCTTGAAAAGCATTACAAAGGATGAACTCGAAAGCCTTGAAAATCATTAAAATGAAGGATTCGGCTAAGGGCTTCACTACAAGATACGCATATCTCAAAAACCAAAACAAGAAGATTTGAGAAGATTCGAAGATCTCGGCATAACAAGAAGATAAGAGAAGATCTCGGAAAATCAAAATAAGAAGGAGAAAATCTTGGCACATCTACAACAAGAAGATTTTGGCTGAAGATCTCCAACGGATTCCAAGCCAGAAGATCTCGGATCTTAAGAGAAGATCTTCAACAACAATAAAGATCTTCAATGGCATTTCCAAAGAGAAGATCACGATGACGAAGATTCTCAACAACCGTCAAAGAGAAGAAGTAGAAGAGAGAAGATCTAGAAGATAGAAGATCTTACAACGGCTACTTCACCTCAACCAAGCAACGTATTCCATGGAGAAAGAAGAACGTTATAACATCTATCTTACAACGGCTAATAAGATCTCCATAGAAGAGTATAAATGAAGTTGGTAATTGAAGAAGAAAACAACGAGCTTACACAAATAAGAAACCAAGTCTTCAAGCGATCAAACATTTTCATTCTAAAAGTTTATCTTCCTCTTTAGTTACAAATGTTTACATACTTAAAGTGAGATAAACACTTGAGCTTCATTGGCATATCTAGAGAGAGTTATAATTAAGTGTGTTACTTTGTGAAGTAACTAGGCTATTATTGCTAGAATAAGGTTGACTAGATCGTAGCATTGAGGCTACATTGAGAGAAGAAGGGTAGTTCTTCTAGGTTGTATCTAGGAGTCACAAAAAGCAGATAATAGATAGTTAGAATCCTAGGGTCGGAAACCCTAGGCGGAGAGTAGAATGTTAGGGCCAAACTTCGTAAACATATCGTCGTGTCGATCTTTTCTATTCCACACTTTCTATCGCTTAAATTGTGACTAACCGTATTCTGGAGGTTTCGAAGTCAAGGCCTTGAAATCCCTTCTAAAGCCTTGAGATCCAGTTTTGTCACTAAACGCACAGATCGACTTCAAGGCCTTGAAATCACTTTCAAAGCCTTGATATACGATATTGCGAAAAGTTCTCATACTCTATTCAACCCCCCTTCTAGAGTATTTATATCCTTATTATTCACCAATTCGATTCTTAAATTGGTATCAGAGCTAAACTCACGTATATTGATTTAACCATCAGTGAGACTAATCATGAACTCTGTAGGTGATGGAGGATTCACTCAAGGAAGATCCACATCTCGACCACCCCTCTTCTGCGCCCATTGGTGAGCATTAATGCAAATGTTTGTCATTGATCAGGATATGGAACTGTGGAGCATCATTCAAACTGACCCTAAAATCCCAACCACCACAGTTGAAGGAGTACAAGTCCAAAAGAAGGAAATTGATTTCATTCAAACGGCTTTGGATAGTTTATCAAAGAACTACAAGGCCATGAACTTGCTCTATTGTGGACTGGATACGAATGAATTCAACAATGTCTCATCATGCAAGAGTGCAAAGGAAATATGGGACAAGTTAGTAGTTACGTACGAAGGAACAAGTCAAGTCAAGGAGACAAAGATAAGCCTCTTTCTCATGCAATATGATCTCTTCAAAATGAACTCAAACGAGACGGTCAAAGAAATGGTCACACGATTAACTGAGATTGTGAAAAATCTTGATTCAGTTGGAAAGGTCTTCACAAATCAAGAAAAAATAGGGTAATTACTAAGAAGCTTGCCTACAGCTAAGCGGGGACCAAAAGTGACCGCCGTTGAAGAAGCTCAAAATCTCACAACATTACCACTCGACGAACTTCTTGGAAAGTTCATCACCCATGAAATGTTTCTTGGCGAAGAAGATGAAGAGCTACCATCAAACACAAAGAATCTTGCCCTAAGATCCAAGAAGAAAGACATGCTTTCAGATGATGAAGAGAGTGATGATGATGAGGAAGATTCATTCTCCTTGATTCCAAGAGGTCTTGCAAGAATTCTTCAAATGAAGAAGCAATTTGCAAACAACAAAGAATATCCATGATCATCAAGACCTAAAGGTAAGTTTTCTAACTCTAATAAGAAAACTAAAGTATTGTCTTGTTTTGAATGTGGTGAAGCAAATCATCTCGTAAAGGATTGTCTACAAAAGAATAGGAACAACTTTAGGAAGAATAATCGAAAGAAGAAGGCTATGGTAGTATCGTGGAGTGACTCAGATTCGACAAATGAGTCAGAAGACGAAAAGGATTTAGCAAACTTGTGCTTAATGGCCGATCATAAAGAGCATCCAAACCTCTATGTTGATGTTGTGGTAAGTACTATTATGTCTCAATCTAACCTAGAACTCACACAGTTTCTTAAAAACATTATCATATGTGATAAAGAACATAGGGTAATTATAAGTACCTTAAGTGAAAAGCTTCTCAAATAGGAGAAATGAGTAAGTGAAATGTCTTTGGAAATTGAAAATCTTAACACTGAAAAGTTAGACCTTGATGACAATATCAAGGCCTTAGAATCGGAAAATGCAATTCTCAAGGATAATCTCTCATCTCTCCATCAAGATTATATTAATCTAGAGAAAGAGAAGGTTGATCTAACTGTGGTGAATCAAGACCAGAAGGCTGCACTTATTCAATTCACTCGTTCCAAAGCCAATATCGAAAGGTTGATGGGTGAACAACAATCCTCTCTTAACAAGAATGGTATCGGTTATCACACAAATTTTCCTCAAAAAAAAACTACCACCTTTGTTAAAGCTAAAGGAAGTTTACATATTCCCACATGTTTCTATTGTTGTAAAAAGGGACATGTAAAATTAACTTGTCCAGATAGAAGTAATTATCCCTACATCATTAGAAACACTTATACTTTATGTCAAAGAAAAAAAGTTAAGTAAATCTGGGTTCCTAAATGTACTAGACCACCAAACATGATTGAACCTTAATATGGACTAAAATATGTCATTTGGTCTACCCGAAAAGGTTGAAGTTTGCTATTTTGCAGGATATCACAAAGGTTATGGAGCATAAATGGATATTAGATAGTGGTTGCTCAAGACATATGAGTGGAAAAAGCTCACTGTTTTTAGATTTAAAGAAGAAATTTTGTGGAACCATTACTCTTGGTAATAAAGGGAAGTGTAACATCATTGACATTAGTAGAATAGGTTATAATTCATCTAACTTCATTGATGATGCCTATCTAGTTGACGGGTTAAAGTATAATTTGCTTAGCATCTCTCAAATATGTGATAAAGGAAACAAGGTGATTTTTGATTCAGATAAACGTGAAGTTCAAGATAAGTTATCGGGTGATGTTGTGCTTACAGATCCTAGATGTAACAATATTTATTCAGTGACCACTATCCAAGTTTCAAGAACAAGATTAACGTGTCTCAAGGCCTTCACTGACGATCTAAGGCTTTGACATAGACGACTTGGTCACGTAAGCATGCATACGATGAAGAAATTTCTTTCAAAGGATTTGGTACGTGGTTTAGCAAACCTAAACTTCAAGGTTGATGAACTATGTAAGGCTTGTACACAAGGTAAACAAACAAGAGGTTCATTCAAACCAAAGAAGGTTGTAAGTTCTTTTCAATCCATTGAACTTTTACATATGGATTTATGTGGTCCTATGCGTGTCAAAACTCCAAAGGGAAAAGAATACATTCTTGTCATTGTGGATGATTTTTCTCGTTTTACATAGATCTCGTTCTTACGGGAAAATTGTGAAACTTTGTTTGAGTTTTCAAAACATTCTAAGGAGTTGCAAACTTTGAAAAACCTACCTATCGTTTCTATTCGAAGTGATCACGGTAGAGAGTTTGATTAACTTAAGTTTGATTTGTTTTATGTAAAATATGGTATTTCACATAAATTTTCAGTTCCTAGAACACCTCAACAAAACGGGATTGTGGAACGTAAGAAGCACACCTTGGAGGACATGTCTAGGACTATGCTTTTTAGAATATAGTTTGCCAAAAAGTTTTTGGGCTGAAGATGTTAACACAACTAATTACATCTTAAATAGATGCTTAATTCGCCCTATTTTGAAAAATCCTCCTTACGAACTCTGTAAGGGACGAAAACCTAATATTTCCTATTTTAAACCCTTTGGATGTACTTGCTTTGTCCATAATAATGGCAAAGAGAACCTTGGTAAGTTTGATGCATGTAGTGATGAAGCTATCTTCATTGGATATGCTTCAAATAACAAAGCTTATCATGTTTATAATAGACGTACCAAAATGATTGAGAAAAGTATTCATGTGATTTTTTATGAATGCAATGATGGTACTTTGAGTAAAATTTTTGCAGATCTGAATCTTAATCAACACGGAGAACGAAATTTTGATGGAGAAGAAGACCCTAAGGCTCATGAAAAGAACATGCAAGAACAAATTTAGGATACTGGAGAACAATCTCAAGACTTTGAAACGCATCTTCATGACCTTGAAACGACAAACAACAACATTGCTAGAAGTTAGTTTCAAGGCCTAGAAACCCAACTTCAAGGCCTTAAAATAGGATCCAAAGGCGATAATCCACCGTTACCTGAATCAAGTAGAGTAAACGAGCCTCAATCACCAGAATCCGTTCTAGTTTTCAAAAGAAGAAAGTTTCAACATTCTTCATATCATCCACAAGAGAACGTGATCTCATATCCAAAAGCTGGTATGCAAACCCAATCTAGGGTAAACAACTTGTGTGATTTTCTGCGTTTGTGTCTCTTGTAGAGCCCAGGAACTACGTTCAAGCACTTCAAGAACCTAATTGGATCATGGCCATGCAAAATGAGCTAAATGAATTTGAGGGAAACAAAGTCTGGATCCTCACGTCTAGACCTAAGCAACAATCCGTCACAGGTACAAAATGGGTATTTCGAAATAACTTGAATGAAAATGGTAAAGTCATTCAAAACAAAGCATGACTTGTGGCTCAAGGCTATAACCAAGAAGAAGGTATTGATTATGAGGAGACCTTTGCTCCGATTGCCAAGTTAGAAGCCATACGTATGCTACTTGCATTTGCATCCTTAATGAACATAAAGCTTTTTCAAATGGATGTTAAGTGTGCTTTTCTAAATGGCTTCTTAGAAGAAGAAGTCTAGGTTGCTCAACCTCTTGGTTTTGAATATGATGATTTTCCGGATTATGTTTTTAAATTGGACAAGGCTCTCTATGGTCTTAAGCAAGCTCCTCCAGCTTGGTATGAAAGATTGTCCAAGTATCTCCTTCAAAATGATTTCAAAAGAGGTTTGATTAACAAAACTTTGTTTGTCTAAACCAGAGGCAACGATTTATTAGTAGTACAATCTATGTTGGTGATATTATATTTGGTGCTACTAACGATTCTCTATGCAAGGAATTTTCAGATATTATGTGTAGGGAATTCGAGATGAGCTTAATGGGAGAGTTGAATTTCTTTCTTGGTCTTCAAGTTACACAAGCTAAGAAAGGAATCATTCTTAATCAAAGCAAGTATACCAAGGATTTTCTCAAGAAATATAAAATGGAACAATCTAAGGTAGCAAAAACTCCTTTGAGTTCTACTCTTTCACTTGATCAAGACAAGAACGGTAACAGTGTCGCACAAAAAGAGTATCGAGGTATAATTGGTTATTTGTTATATTTAACCGCTAGTCGACCTGACATTATGTTTAATGTGTGCATGTGTGCAAAATTTCAAGCTGATCCCAAAGAGTCACAATTGACAGTTGCGAAAAGGATATTTCGATATCTTAATGGCACTACAGATTTAGGGTTATGGTATCCACGTCAAAACTCGTTTCACCTCGTTGGCTATTCAGATGTAGACTTTGCAAGCTACAAGGTTGATAGAAAGAACACTTCTGGATGTTGTCAATTTTTAGGGTCATCCCTAATCAGTTGGCACTCCAAGAAGTAAAATTTTGTTCTCCTATCCACAGTTGAAGCCGAATATATAGTTGTTGGAGCCTCTTGCGTACAAATTCTATGGATAGCTCAATAACTTTATGATATGGGTTTTGATCTCAAAGGCATACCTATTAAATGTGATAATAATAGTGCTATTTCGATTACTAAAAATCCTGTGCAGCATTCAAGAACAAAGCATATCGATGTAAGACATCACTTCATGCGTGATCATGTTGGAAAAGGTGATGTTTCGATATCTTTTATTTTGACTAACTTGCAGCTTGTAGATATATTTACTAAGCCTCTACTTGAAGATAAATTCAATTTTATTTGATTGGAGCTTGGTATATTGAACAAGGAAGCATTATCCTAGGGGGAGTAAATTGTTTTATTTTCTCCGTATAATGCTGTCCACTTTTCTATTTCAAGGCCTTGAAATGCAATCCAAGGTCGTGAAATGGATTTCAAGGACTATAGTGATAACCACGGATCAAATTTATGGTTTTTATCTTTTTAGATGAGTGATCGTTAAATCATTTTAAAGAAGAATTTTTAAAATGATTTAAAAGAAAAATTCACCAAGATTTTGTTTTCAATATCTTTTTGAAAATTGGTTGTGATTTATTAGGAAAGCATGCAAAATCAATTTCGGTTTTCAAGGACTTGATTCTCTCAAGATCTTGATAGGCCATAAATTGATTCTACATGTCCCCTTTAAATACAATTATCCTTTCCTTTTATCTCTTTTCCTTCCTTCAACGTCTTTACAAAACCCAATGCTTTACTCTTTCAAATTTTCAAAATCTCTATGTTTCTCATCCATGGCTTCCAAGCATCCATCAACCAGTTGTGCTTCATCCCCAGTAACAAAACGCTCCAGACACTCAACCCCTGGACCATCTACAGAGAAAGTAGTTCACATCTTATCAAATTCGGATACACCCTCTCTTCCAACGACCATAGAAATCTATGCTCAAACGAGAATGCCAACCAACTGGTTCCAAAACCAAAAAGCAACTGGCACCTGTCTTGATGGGTTCAACAACCGACCACTCTGCATGTGTGAGCCGGTTTATCAAGAGTTTCTTCTATCCCTCAATCTTCCATGCATCACACTGCTCAAGGGATGCTGGATTTGGAAGCTCTTGAATCCAGTAGTGATAGGCTTCACAAGGCTCACCCGGCTATTCTATGTGAATCTCACCGCCAGGAGAGAAAGGGGGAGCTAACCCTAGAATCCGTCGTAAAGGGTAAATCAATCACCCTTACTTCTTCGATTCTTGCTCAGATTTTAGGGCTTCTCACCTTAACATCCTATGACCACCCTCCAAGAGCCAAATGTGTCCGGTTAGCCAAGGAACAGTTTCTTCTTCCCAACTCCAACTCTTTAGCCATCCTAATCGTCTCTCACCCAAGAAGCAAAAATAGCCTTTATTGTGCTTGTGAGATGCGTTGTACCTATATCCAAATGTAGGGATTTGCTGACTGTACAAATCTTTGAGTTGTTGTATCACGTTTTGAATAAGTTAGATGTTGACCTCCCGAACCTTATTCCAAACCATATGCTACACACCATTAACTCCACCAACAAAAATCCCCTTCCCTATGCCAATCTCCTCCCAAAAATCTTCAAATATTTCTCGATTGATACTGCGGACGAGGATACACATATTGTATCGGGAAAACTTGATGAGCATTGTTTTGAAAGTCCAGGAATTGAAAATACTTTATGTGGGGAATGGACACTGAAGGATAGGGATACAAGCTTATGTTATGCGAATCAAAGACTAAATGTTGTGGAATTTGGGTTGGAAACATTGTGCAAAGACATGGTTGATTTTAGGTCTGAAATCACCGACCGACTGGATGCATCTCAAGACCTTCTGGCAATAATGCACACCAAGTGAAATCAGATGTTTCATCTGAATGCACTTACCTACACTGCTGTAGGGAGTATCAATCCTCTCAATAAGGATGATGCTGAGCAAACAAGGAAACAAGCTTTAGAGGTGTTGCTTCAGTGCCACAAAATTGCCAAGAACCGTCCTATTCGTCAACCAATTTATGAGGAGCCCGACATTTTGACTATTGAAGAGTATGGTGTGGTGAAGAAATACAAAAATATTATGGATGACCACAGGGTGGACGAGTACAAGAAGATGATAGCCTTGGACGAAGCCTATACCCGATAGAGGCAAAAGTGCTATAACGATATGTGAGGAGAAGGGCATCGGACTCCCAAGTGGTACTAGGAATAGCTTTTAAAAGTCTTGAAAAGAATTTCAAGGCCTTGAAATGGATGTCATGGCCTTGACATGGACTTCAAAGTTTTCTTGGTTTTGTTTTCAAGGCCTTGAACTATGATTGTGGGATGTTTTTTAGAAATCTATTTTTGAAATACTTTGGGTCTATATTATTTTTCAACTCCCGTACTTAATTATTTTTCTCCCTTGTTGAAAGACAAACGAGGAGAAATTATGTGATGTTGATTTGACATTACTACATTATGCATTTTCGATATAATTGTTGCATGCATATATCTAACATTGAATGCATGTACGATATTCATTTTGTCTTCCATCAAGGGGGAAATTGATAACTCCACCTTGATTATGAATTGTTTTATGTGAATGATGGAAGACTTAACATTTATATGAGGTTTTATAAACTAACAAATATCGATTATATTTCTAGATTGCATGTTTTGGTTTATTTGTTCAATGTGTGCAGGCCTTGTAAAAAAATTTCAAAGTAAGAACTCAAGCCTTGAAAAGCATTACAAAGGATGAACTCGAAAGCCTTGAAAAGCATTACAAAGGAAGGATTTGGCTAAGGGCTTCACTACAATATATGCATATCTCAACAACCAAAACAAGAAGATTTGAGAAGATTCAAATATCTCGGCATAACAAGAAGATAAGAGAAGATCTCGGAAAATCAAGATAAGAAGGAGAAGATCTTGACACATCTACAACAACAAGATCTCGACTGAAGATCTCCAACGGATTCCAAGCAAGAATATCGAGGATCTTAAGAGAAGATCTTCAATGGCAGTAAAGATCTTAAAATGACAATGATCTTTAATGGCATTTCCAACGAGAAGATCACGAGGATAAAGATTCTCAACAAACGTCAAAGAGAAGAAGTAGAAGAGATAAGATCTAGAAAATAGAAGATCTTACAACGGCTACTTCACCTCAACCAAGCAGCGTATTCCATGGAGAAAAAAGAACATTACAACGGCTATCTTACAACAGCTAAGAAGATCTCCATAGAAGAGGATAAATGAAGATGGCGATTGAAGAAGAAAAGAACGAGCTTACACAGATAAGAAACCAAGTCTTCAAGCGATCAAACATCTTCATTCCAGAACTTTATCTTCCTCTTTATTTACAAAATATACATCCTTAGAGTGAGATAAACACTAGAGCTTCATTGGCATATCTAGAGAGAGCTATAATTGGGTGTATTACTCTGCAAACTAACTAGGCTATTATTTTTAGAATAGAGTTGACTAGATAGTAGCATTGAGGCTACATATAGATAAGAAGGGTAGTTCTTTTAGGTTGTATCTAGGACTCACAAAAAACAAATAATAGATAGTTAGAATCCTAGGGTCGGAAACCCTAGGTGGAGAGTAGGTTGTTAGGGCCAAAATTCGTAAACATATCGTCGTATCGATCTTTTCTATTCCGCACTTTCAATTGCTTAAATTGTGACTAACCGTATTTAGCAAGTCAAGGCCTTGAAATCCTTTTCAAAGCCTTGAGATGCAGTTTTTTCACTAAGCGCACATATCGCCTTCAAGGCCTTGAAATCACTTTCAAAGCCTTGATATACGATACTGCGAAAAGTTTTCATACTCTATTCATCCCCCCTTCTAGAGTATTTATATCCTTATTATTCACCTATCCGGTTCTTCATTTTCGTCTTGTATTATTGTTGGTGGTGGTTGCTGCACTTTCTTTATTGTAATTTCAGGTCATCAAATGGCATTAATCGGAAGCTGAACAAACAACAAACGGCTTATGGAAATAGAGACAAAGGAGTGCCCCCTCTATCTTTGATAGCTTAGACTAACCTGAATCTTTAACCTTGCTTCTTTTTGAATTGTTTGAGTTCATTTTCTTATCATTTTCTTGCATTATCTATAGGAATATTGAATGGAACAAAGACAAAATTATTTGTACGAGACCATATGAACTGATGCTTCTTAGATGGTAATGTCTACCGTTGTTGTCTCCTGGATGAGACATTTTCGGCTAACATGCCCTATTTTTAGGTCCTTGAATACCATGAGTCGAAAGGTGAACATGAATAAAAAGGTAAAAAAAAATGGGGTGACAAAGGAGTTATTCGATTGTTGTTTTTATATTCAATTTAGCTAAATTTTTGAATTTGAATCATTTTGATACCTTCACAATAAGTTTCTTATCATCTTTTTGGTTGAACCATTGAATTTGAAATGGAAGGTAAATAAGCTCTTTGGGATAAGATCAAATGATTTATTACTACTAGGTTGGAAGTGCACTTTTGTAGATACAAGAATAAGGTCTATGGTGTGTCCGTATCAACAAAGTCAGATTTCAAATGTAATGACTATTGTCATTCATGCTAAGAATAAAATCAGAGAAAAGCCAAAAACTACGCCAAGAACTTGAAAATTGGTTTGAACAACTTAATGATGAGTAACATTGTTATGAACAATACAATGTATAGGAATAATAATTGTAGCATGAATCATGAGATGATTGTATATTTGTGTATTACTATAAGGAATACAGGAAATGTAAGGTTATATTTCAATTATATTTTTAGATTCCTTTCAATGGTGTTGTAGGGGGTCGTGTTTTGTGGAGAAAGGAGATCCCTACTGATCTTTTTAGGTAAAAAACATTATCTGATCAACTATGAGCAAGGAACAAATTAAATAGAAATAAGTCAAAGGAACTTGGACTTCTGTTCTCTCCAAAAGGTGTGTGCGTAAAAAAGCTTTAAATTTATATCCTGAATTATAGACCTAACGATAAGCGAACTCAATGTACGGATCTATCGTAGTAAGAACTAATATTTCAGAGTCGATCTCAGGGATTTAGTGAGAACAAACACAGCAAAGTAATCCAACTTAGGAAGCAAGCAAGCAATGATCAATAACAATGACAAAGATATAAGAATAATAGGGAAACACAGATTCTAGAGATCCAAGTATCCGATTGTGGTTGTCGATTCAAGATGTCTAAGAGTATAAAGGACATAGCTGGATTGCAAAGGTATATGTTCTAAGGTAGGATATCGTACGGTGAAGTTCCAACAATACTTGTCTCACCCACAGGTTCTCTAAACAATGGATTTTGAGTCTCGATATATAGGGGATCTAAGGATAGGATTATACTCTCAATACCAAACACCAAACCCAAGGAAGTCAAAAGGAAGCACAAAGGTAGAGGCTTTGACACTCTCAACCTTAATAAAGGGTTTTGAATCCTCTATTACCTAGAACTCGTAATCGTTTGTATCCAAGCAAGGATATGGGTTAGAAAGATTCAACAAGGCTAGGGTTTAGGCAATCTTTAACTTTAGGTAAAGGTAAATGCAAAACATGCAATACAAAGGAAACCACGGCAAGATCTTGGGAAACCACAGGCGTGGAACCTCAAGAACAGGCCATGGAAACTGCTCTACAGGGGTTTTCTCATAACTCTCAAGGTCCAATCTGTTTACAAGGTTCAATCTATCATCATGTAAACCACAACCATCAACCCATCACCATGTAAACCACAACCATCAACCCATCACCCTAGAATCGCAGGGGGGTTTAACCAACAATCATCATATCAATATAAATAATCACAAAAGAAATTGAGAAGATATAGATCCAAGAAAACTCAATAATCTCCAAACAATCAATCTCCAAACAAATCAATCAACAAATAATCTCGGTTCTTATGTTCAAAGAATAGAAATCAAAATCTAGAAAATCTCACAAATGTATCTCTAATCTCGAAGTACGGGTGTCAATACGTTCTTCAAGATGCGATCCAAAAGTTCTTCAACCCGTCTTCCAATCGTGTAGCAAGAGAATCTCAAGGATAAGCGTCTCTCAATCTTTAAAGCGCGATCAAAACCTAGTGTAAGCGAGCGTTCTCGATATCGCAGAAGTCAACCTATTTTATAGAATAAAATTAGGTTTAGAAGGCTTCCCTTTGCGTTGTTGACGTGGCAATAATGGAACGGATTTTCCTGAAGAAAAGCACGGGTGATGTCATCAAAACCATGGTCGTGGTTTACACCGTGGTGCCTCTCGACCTCTCTTTCCACGTGTGGAAATCAATGACTTACTAAAACCTTGGCCGTGGAAGTTTATTCTTTGGTTTTGGTTCCTCCTTTTTGACATTTTTCCTTTTTGTCTCACTTCATACTCCTTCCTAGGTTCCTCCAATGCTTCCTATTGATGTTCACTTTGATCAACACTTCATGAATGTTCCATTTCCACTCCAAATCAGCGCCAATTCACCTAAATTCATAACAAAGCTTGTGTAGATCTTCATTCCAGCATAATAGGTGAATATGATCATAAATGCTACGAATATGCGTCCATGTACTCAAAAGAAAGGGAAAAACTACCTATATGCACATCTAAACTAACGTCATATTTCATGCTATCAAAATACCCCATACTTGCCTCTTGCTTTGTAACACCCCAAGTTTTACAACTCGGGGAGTTACTGGTTAGGACCTCACAGTGGGTCCCGACCTTAGTTTGACAACAACTTACCAAGATCTTACAACAAGGCCCAAATAAGGAAAAATCGGAAATCTTAAATTAAGTCTTACTAACTTTATGAATGTGACCAGAAGAACCAACAGCCGGAAAACATAAGGTAACAACAACGGGTAAAAAGAAACCAAGATCCAAACTGGAAAGCCCACAAATAAAGAAACTGCAACACGCCCCAAAAGTACGACACCCCGGCTGACCACTACCATCCGGATAACTCGGCATCTGCTCTAACCTGTGGTACGTCTACACAACATATCAACTGTTAGCTAACTATCCAAATATAAGCAGAAATAATAACAGCACAACCACACTCAAGATAATATACACAAACAACATGCTGGCACACAACCGATTATTATCTATTACTTAGGTGATTCATCTTATTCAATTTTACAGTTGTGGCACGAGAATCTTAAGAGTTCTCGCCTCCGTTCCTTATCCAACTGGGTGTAGGTCTAGCTTACCTCCGCCGGTAGCATCACTACAAACCGAGTGTGGATTAGTCCCTAAAGAAACCCTCAGCGCCCTCAAGCTAACTGAGCAGAATGCCACCGCCCGATACTCTTACTCCAAGTATAGGTTGGTAAATATCTATTACAACCTAAAATTTTAAACATCTCAATCACACACCACTATCATTATTCATACTCATATTCAGAAGTCAGCTAAGTAAGCCCAAATGACTTACTTGTTATAAATCTCGATTCTTTGTAAACCAAACTCACTCTATAACTGTAGCAACTCAGTTGCCTGCCAAAGGAGATAAGTGCATTAGCACACTCCAATGTAATTAGAAGTCTAAGACTTCTAAGATAGAAGATCGTAATAGGACATAACTGATTACAATACTAATTAATGGTAAAATGACTATTTTACCCTTAGTCCGGAAACCCCCAGAATTTCCACAGTTCATGTCTAAACTTTATTTGAGACTATATAGTCATATTCTAACTCCTAAAGTTTAGTTTGGTTACAAACTGGCACTTTACCTATTTTCCTATTTTCCGAAAGATCGTAAAGGTCCAACTTCGGCTTCAAATATGAAATTCGTAAAAACTTATAAAAATTCCGAAATAATTCTCTAGATCATCTATGTTATTCCAACTATTCTTAGGAGCAAGAATTTTTCAAAACTGTTCAACCCTCGATTCAATAAAAATTCCCAAAGTTGGTTGCAACACTCACATATCCCATACTTAGCCAAAATTTTGTTTGTTGGAAAAACTGTTTAACTACCCCACTTTGGAAGCTAATAACTTCTAATCCGTCCGTTCATTTCCTCTTAATTTTTAATATAGTAAACTACATATATCCACCTATTATCTATTAAAATTTCAACGGTGGATCTTCAACCTAACTCTCTAACATTGATCTACAATAGTACCCATTTCCCACTTATAAACTGAGATTAAAACAAGTGTTCTTCACTCTTATTCCTATTGATCATTTTTTTACTGCAGTCCAACCTTTCTATAGGTTTCTAATTCGACTCTCACCGAACATACTAATCTATATATTCTCATTTCACCCATTCTAGGTTCTAATCTTAGGAAAGTCCCTAAGTACATATACATAAGTTGCACCTATGTCATAAACAGGAGCAAGAGGCAGTGGATCTCTTACCGGACTGGTGTGAGTCTTGGCTCGTTTTATTGGTGATCCAAGGGAAGACTGCAACCTATCTCACTACTGCATAGATGGGGAAACAGTCTAGTACAAGAAGGACGGTGAGAGGTATAGATTTTATTAGTGAGGAGATGACAGTAGGAGACGAAGGTGCAGCTAGATCCTTACCCGGCTGAACACGAAAGGGTCGAGAGGGAATGTAAGGGAGTAGGCTCTATGCACTTCAGGACTGATGTCAAAACAACAGTGCCCTCTCGTTGGTCTGTAGACAGCAAGGAAATAAGAAGGCTGGGAGCGGGAGCAGATGCGAGAAGAGGATAGATGGCTCACCTTGCTTATAGGTTGTCGATTGTTCAGCGTACGGAGGGAAGCAGTTGCTTGCGGCGTCAGGAGGTTGAAGGGTGAGGGGACAAGCATGCTCAGCAGCGTATGAAGCACACTCTCGTACAAAAGGGAGGAGTTTTCGAAGGCTGAATCTGGACAGAAATCAGGCAGAGAAAAACGTGTATAATCGGCTGCAGAAGAAGGCAAGAAAATTAAACGTATAAGGTAACTCCTATTATTCAGTAACTACTGCTGACTAGGACGACGTGCATCTCTTCTGGCCTGTTTGCTGGGCTGCGAGGGTTGGCAGCATGGCCCGTCTTCTACCTGGGCTGAGAGCAAATGGATCAGGCGAGTGTTGAAGCTATCTGGGCTGGCTGGAAGGCTGTGTACGCTGGGCTGAGAAGCTGGGCGCTGTTGGGCTGGCGCTGCTGGCATGCTGCTAGGCAAGTTGCTGGCATGCTGTTGGGCAAGCTGCTGGGCACGCTGCTGGACTCATCAGGCAGCTGGGACGACGCAGATCCTGGGCTGAAGCAAGGTTGAGCACAAGCTGTGTTGTCATCCTCTTGTCAACCCTTGTCATAGACTCGTCACGCCCATGCATGGCCTTGTCACGAGTTTGTCACGGTCTCGTCATAACTCGTCATTAGGATGTCATGACCTTGTCAACGACAAGTCATGTTCTAAATTAGGGTTTGGGCTAAACTTATTATTTTATGTGAAGTCAAGGGATCGGAAACCAGTAAGCTACGGAAATAAACGGAATAAAAATTCCGGATATTACATCCGTCCCCAAGCAAGGTTCAAATCTAGAATACAAAGATGTATGAAATATGAATGCAAAGACAAGGAAAAACATAATATTTTTGGTTTCGTGCTTCAATTCAAGGATCACTCTTCACACTTGTTTCACAATTTTTGAAAACTATTATGTGAGTAAAAAGAATGTCCTGAAAAGAATTATCATACCTTGTTGAAGTTTCAAAACAAGCATCATAACTTAAAGCAAATCAAAATCAATCATGGAAAATCCAATTTAAACCACAAAGTCAAAAAACATTCTCAAAGATCTTAAGGTCTTTCAAATGAAGGTCAAGAAACGTGTTAGGATAGGATGTGTATAGGATATGTGGTGCAAAATCCGGGAAATATGATAGTAACATCACAACTTCTATAAGGAAACTTTAACTCCCACCAATAAGCTTTCTTTCTCTTCTTTTTCAACAATTTTTTTTCTTTTACTTTCACTTTTGAGGTCAAGGACAACGGTGCACAATAACCGAAGCCTTGGAAATCAGCATACCTCAAATTTTCGAGGTGCCTCAAACCATAATGCACATACCATGACTCGTTAGGAATATCACTCAATCCGAATTTGGCAAGACACAAACACCCGACTATGTGAATGGTGCCGAATTACTCATCGTCATGATTGACTTCCCCAAACCTATTTTCTAACACACTTCACCACTTTCAACTTCAAACTTCACAACTTTCACAAGCTCACGTCCTAATTCCCAGATAGGTATAGAAGGAGGCAAAACATATACATGAGGAGCCAAAAGGTGATGCAGGAGAAGAAGGAAATAAAAACGAAGTGCCTTAATCATATCAATAAGAAGTGCAAGAAATTATAAAGCGATTTCAACCTTCAATTTCTCGACATGATTTAGATAAAGTTCCAAATTATCAAACTTGCAAGAAAATTCAACAAAACATTCAAATCCTTCACAATCCATAATTCAATTTAATCATATAAAAATCATCAAAATCCATTCCAGAAATAGTTATCATCATTGAGGTCTTTTCCAATCCTAGAAGCACAAAATTTTCAAAATTTTCAATTTTCAAAACCATATCATGCAAGACAATATCGAAACATGTGACAAGATAATGAAAATGCAAAGTAAGATGGACATAGAATCAAAGCAAAGTATCATAGTAGTTATTACAGACCAAGTCTCACAATCACCCCATACTTGAATTAAACATTGTCCCTAATGTGCAATAAAAGAAAGAAAAAGAAAAAAAACTCACAATGTTTGATAAAACCGACGATAAAAGTGGAATGTTATCATGGGAGTGGCGGTGGGAATGGGAACCAAGATGGATCATAGGGGCGTCCAAACTACTACTGGTAGAGATCTTACCATCAGTGCCTACTACGCCAAAGTGTCGAGGCGTCTATCAATACGCCCCACAACAACTGTAAGGTCTCCCATTTGTCCCTGTAGACCGGTGAGCCACCTGGGTTGCTCATTAAACCACGTAAGGTGCTCAAAAGTGCTAGCGTGGTGTTGTGATGGGCTAACACGGGGTCGGCGAGCTGTGGACCTCCTAGGAGGGTCAGGGAACTCTCCCATGGTGGGGAAATCAGTCGGTGGCTCTAGAAAGTTACAAAAAGTCAGTCTCAGCGCGGAAATCACTAGGACTAGCATCAGTCCCAGTGTCCATGTCCTCTACGTCCTGTCCAACATCCGCCTTAGCCATGAGATCCTCATCAAAGTCCTCCGTTCCTACTCTATCAGCATGCATCAGGATGAAGGTATGCTTCTAGTTCTGGGGGTTCCTAATGGAGTAATTAGAACTCCATGAAATCGCTCTCCCACTCTTGCCTTCCAAAGGCATAGCTGCATATGGCGGACCTCTAGTGCGGGGAATCAGAATACCCCTAGTGATAAATCTCTGTAATCCAAGAGGTCTAGCCTCAATAGCTAGCTCACATGTAGAAAAATCAACCTCCAATTGTTTTGCTATGTGGGTCACAATCCCACCAACACAAATATCTCCTCGGGCCTTGTTCTTGATCTTCCTAAGGCAGTCAGCAAGCATAGTAGCAGAATCCGGGGCATTACCGGATGCCATGCAATACAAAGTGAAGAGCTCACCGGCCTTCACCTTCTGAGGTGTCTCAATCCTAGGAAAAAAAGCATAGTAGCATAATCCGGGGTGGTGGTTGTTGTGGGGGTTTTTGTGGGGGTTGAGAAGAGGAGCCTCTATCCCTACCAAGCAATTTTCTACCGGAACGATGAAGTCCGTCCATAACTGGAAAAACCAGGGGCAGATCTTAAGAAATCTCGGCCGTGGAAATCAAGAATAGGCCGTGATTGTTGTGGTTTTTCAGCAAAACAACAATTTCAGCAACCGTTTCTCACAAACAACGGTCCTAGGCTATTTCTAAGTTCAATTCCGTTAGTTCTCTAGCAAAATCTCAAGCAAAGGTCGAAGGAAGAGAAGAAAACCTAGGGTTTGGATTGAAAAGTCCCAATGTCCGTCAATTCTAAAATTTTCCGTTTCGTTTGTGCTCGATATCTTCAAGAGAATGCAGATTGCTTGAGATTGGGAGGAAGAATCGTGCAAAACGATGAAGAAACGCGAGATTGAGCACCAGGGAATGATTTTCGCTGTTTTCGACGTTCAGGGTGTGGTTTTGTGGAGATTTTTGTGCAGTAAGAATGTGAAGTGTCGCTTTTATACCCTCGCAAAATTTTAGAAAATCTCGGCCGAGATTTTTACCGTGGTTTCTGGCCCGACCGTGGTCTCTTTTATTTTTTCTCTCGACATGGTTTTCCATGGGTTTAATTCCCAAACCTCGCCCGTGGAAGTGCCTTTTTGCCCGTTGAATGCCTTTTTCCGTCAAAATTGACAACTTTAGTTTGTTTTTGTATTCTTTGAATCTTTTTGGAGATTTCCTAGTTCCTTCCATCCAAAGACACAAGAAAACCGGGAACGAACGAACGAAAAAGACAAAAGTAACTACTCTAATCTATTCTATGAAAAAGGGAAAGAAAGCAATACCTTGGGTTGCTGATAGCATGCATTATAGTCTATAATTTGGGATTAGTTTGGACGTTCTATCTTCATAAATCTGCATGCATGCCTGTATATTATTGATGATTATGTAGTTTTGTTAACCTTTGCAAGAATCGAGACCTACACATAGTTTTGTTGTAATTGTAGGGAAAATGACACGTTTTGGAGATACGAAGCCAAGAGATCTAAGGAGTCATTGGAGCTACATTTTGGAACATTGAGAAGCTACAAGGAAGGGATAAGAACCATGTAAGTTGGATAGAAGTTTGATTTTGGATTAGTGTTGAGAGATTTGTACGTAACTGAAGATCATCTCGGTTGGCTACAGTATCATCTCGACCGAGATGACTTACTGGGCTGGATCGAGACGTACGGCCCATGGCCTATAAGATCTTTTATTTTTGGACTATGATTTTCTTATAAGATGGAAGGTGAATATTAAAGAAAGTTATCCTTAAATTTTTGGATCAAAGACTGATTGGTTGGAAGATTGGAAAAAAGGAAGAAAGTTGAAGGAAGATAGCTTGGAATGGAAAGTTGGAGGCTTTTGCAAGGAAGTTGTAAGGTTTTCTTAGGATCCTTTGATTGTTGTCTTTTGGTTTGTTATTGAGGAACACGTTTGCTGATTGTTTGGATTGATTGGTTGTTTGATTGAGTGATTATTGAGACCTTTCTGTTAAGATATTCTTGTTTGATTATTGATTCTTTCTTCATATATTTGATTATTACCATGATGATTATTGGAGAAATTCTTGTGCGATTCTAGGGTGATTGGCTGAAGGTTGTGGGAAAGACGATGAAAGAGCCTTTACCTTAGTGGACCCATAAAGCTCGAGTATAACCTTAACCGAACCTCACATCGGTCGGTTCATAGAACATCTCGACCGAGATCGAACATGAACTGAGCAAGGAGTAACTTTATATGAACCATATATGAGTTTGGGTTATAGTTTGCGAAATCCTATCCTTGTTCCACCTTTCCTGGTCCATACACAAGCCTAGGATGAGACTTACCTTGTGATTCCTTTGCTTGTATACCGATGATGATGAGTGTTAGGTAATAAAGGTTTATCCTTTATTAGGGTTTGAGTGTGCCTTCATCCTACCTTTGTAGGTTAGCTTGAGACTTACCCGGTAAAGGTTAGTTCTATCCCCTTAGGTGGTGTGTTGGTTTGAGATTATAGTTTCTTTCCTTAGTACCTTGAGAGTTACCCGGTGAGAGGATCTTTGGTTTGGGATAGTGGGTAGTGAGACTTACCCGGTGATCTGTTCGCTCCAAACGGTGTGTGCAAGCTTTAAATTTATAACCCTAGATGTAAGCTTAAAAAAAGGATGCGAACCCGCAGTGTACGGGTCAATCGTAGTAAAAAGCAAGGAATTCCAGGGGTCGATCACAGGGACTTAGTGAAACAATGTCCAATTACGGTAAGCTTTAGTAAATACTAACCACAAGCAATTAAAACAATCAAAGATGAATAAAGTCAATAAAGGGAATATGCAATTCTAGGGATTAAAGCATCTAGTTGTGGTTCCAACTCAAGACCTAAAGATAAGCGGACAAAGCTGAGGTTTTTGCATAGGGAAGGTGCTACTAAAGTGGAATAGATCACCGGGTAAGTCTCACTACTCTCTAATCCTAAACCGTAACTCCTATTACCGGGTAAGTCTCAAGGAATTAAGATAAAGAACTATAACCTCAAACTAACACACCATCTAAGGGAATAGAATCAACCTTTACCGGGTAAGTCTCAGGCTAACTCACAAAGATGGGATGAAAGCACACTCAAACCCCAATAAAGGATAATCCTTTATTACCTCAACTTATGATCTTAGGTAAACAAACAAAGGAATTACCGGGTAAGTCTCATCCTAGGCTTGCATTGAACCAGGAAAGGTGTAATAAGAATAGGATTTGGCAAACTCTAACACTTAACTCTCAGTTTCGGATCAGATAAGTCACCTCGGTCAGCCAAATTCCACCCCGGCCGAGATGTTCATCGACTGAGCGAGATGCTTAGGGTTAAGGTTAAAGACTCGAACTTTCAGGGTCCTACTATGATTAAGATTATTCTATCATTGTTTTTCCCACAACCTTCAGCCAATCACCCTAGAATCACACAATGAGATTAGCCGCTCATCATCATGAAAGTATTAATCAAATATATGGGAAGAACCTATATGTATGCATGCAGTCTTAACCACCCCAGTTTTTTTTCAGTTTCGACGTTTTTCTCAATCAAATAACCTATATGTATGCATGCAGTCTCAGATAAACACATAGATGCAAACTGAAGCATAAATATAAATATCCGATCAAGTGGAGTCATACATCACATAAGTGTCAAATAATACATCAATAAACACCTCATACTTGGGACACACTGTCCCAGTGGGTCAAAATAAGTCTAAGGGAATAAAGTACTCACCGGACAATTAGCTGAACTGCATAAAAATAAGAGAGAAAATCCTACAGCTCTCAATAATCCTGGTCCGGTGGTGGTGGTGGTGGTGGCACGTATGGATACTGGGATGGGTCAAATGGATAACCCATAGTCTGCTGAAACTGGATCTCCATCATCCTGCGCTGATAATGCTAGCTCTCTAGTATCTAATGAGTCCAACTGTCAATCTGTTGGTGCTGGGCAGCAAATCTCTCATGCATGTCCACAGTAAGGGCAACATAAGAGTCGATCATCTGATCCGTCAGATCATCGATCCGACGGTGAGCCTCTAAATCTCTATGTCGACGTGCCCTACGCCTAGCAGATCTCAATGGTGATGCAGCAGGTGCAGGCTCAGTATCATCATCATCCAGATCAATAACCGACGCACTCGTCCCGGTAGTATCTGTCCCTGTATCCATCGGGACTCCACCATCCCTGTCATCAGCAGTCTCCTCATCATCTACCTCCTCCTCCTCCTCAGCTGGGGCAGCTGTTGCCTCTCTATAATCCTCCATCAGTGGGGCCCAAGCGGTCTGCCAGTAATGAGGGTCATAAACTATAAATTGGGCAGACCACCTGATCCCCTGCGGTACAGTCAACTCCCATGGCATAGCCACGTATGGTGTACTCAGTCCTCGGGGAACCAGAATCCGCCGAGTAATCATCTCCTGTAGCCCAAGCGGCTTGGCAGCCGCCACCATAGTGCAAGCGTTGAGATCCATATCCTGATAGCTGGCGATGTGGGTGACAAGTCCTCCGCAGCAGATGTCCCCCTTCGCCTTGGCCTTGATCTTGTGCAGGTCCTCTGCCAAAGTCGGGGGACCCTCAAGTCACCATGCAGTAAAGGCTAAACAGTTCCCCCTGTCGGACCTTCTAGGGCATCTCAGTACGCGCCAGAAGCGTCTCGCTGAAAATACGGTGGGCTAACCTAAAAGCTAGGTGAAAAATAACCTTCTCCCTGGAGTCTCTAGGGCGCCAGCTGTCTGCGTGCTCAACCACGTGAGCAATCTGTCCTCAAAACTCCCTAGCTACAGACCGGGAAGGGAAATCAACAGCGGTCGGGTCAGGAAAACCAAAAATGTCCCTCCAATACTCTATTGGCACTAAGAAAATCCGGTTCATCAACCGGTACTTCACAGAACGCTCTGTCGGGAGGTAGGTAAAGGAGCTAACAAACTCTAGGGTGGGCTCCAAATAGGCAGGTGCACGGATCTCAGTAAACTGATCCAATCCCACCGTCGATATCATACGTCTAAGGTCTCCATCCACATGGAGACAGTCAAAGGCTGACACGTCCAGGAAGCGAGGTGCTATCACTGGACGGGCTGCTATACGGTCGTAATCGACCTGGTGTCGCTCGTGGATCACCGGTCGATAGGGTCGGGAATAAGAGGAAGAAGGGGAAGGGGAGGATCTATCCCTAATGGCAAGACGTCTCTCAGAACTCATTTTCAAATTCTCTCTGTCAGGTCACCTAGGTCGGTCTGACAAACTGAAGAACACCTCGGCCGAGGCACAGCACGTCTAGACCGAGGCGAAAAACTGTGCGATCTAATCTCTCAGAAATCTAGTTCTTTTCCCCCAAAATCACTACAACTGGTTCCTATGGGGTACTTAATTTATTTCTCAGCAAATGCAGGGCAATCCAGGCCCAAATCGAAGAGAAATCAGCGAGGTTAGGGTTTCGTTAATTTTTTACCTCGTTCGGCTATTTCGGTTCGATTTCTTCGCAGATCGACGTTGCACTGGGATCCTCTACGCTTTAATCACAGTTTGGAAGCAAAAATCTTCGAAAACGAGCAAGAATCGAAGGGCGAGGTGAAAGAGAGCGCCGCGGTCGAGGGGGGTTGGTAAAGAGAAGAAAGAGAAATTTTTCCCCTTTTTATACCCTTTCTGGAACTGCTGTCACCTCGGTCGAGGTGGTCTCGACTGGACCGCGGTGGTACTGACCGAGGTGGATCTTCAGAAACCCTAGTCGTCTCAGTTGCTCAAGAATCATCTCGGTCGAGGTGCTCTGACAGCAACCGAGATGTGCCTCAGTCAAACTTCGTCTTCTCGAATTCCGAACTTCTGTCCTTCTAGTTATGCTCCTGGTTTGTACTCCTTCCTTAGATGTCACCTGTTATTTGTCTAGAACGCCAAAAACAAAACAAAGCAAAGCAAAAGCAAAACTATCTAAGCTAGACTAGAAAAAGGAAAAAGAAAGAAATACCTTGGGTTGCCTCCCAAGAAGCGCTAGGTTTAAGGTCGCTAGCTGGACCATAGTGCGTCTCTATACGTGATGGGAGGTGCCCTCACCCCATACTTCACCTCCATCGTGGGGTGAAGTAAGTAAGTCTATCAAACGCTCCAACAAGTGTAAGTGCTCATCGGGGAATGAATCGTCTATGAGTGGGTCGTCCTTCTCGCGTGAAGATGCAGGTAGCCGGCTGAGGTGATCCGCAACAGATTTTTCGGATCCCTTCTTATCGCGGATCTCTAAGTCAAAATCTTGAAGCAAGAGAATCCATCGAATAAGGCGTGGCTTGGCATCTTTCTTAGCCAACAAGTAAAGGATGGCTGCATGGTCGGTGTAGACAATGACTTTTGCCCCTACTAGGTAAGAACAAAACTTCTCGAAAGCATATACAACCGCCAATAACTCCTTCTCGGTGGTAGCGTAGTTGCGTTGTGCTACATCTAGCGTCTTGCTAGCATAGTAAATGGCGGTGGTCCGTCCATCTTTCTTCTGTCCAAGCACCGCTCCTACGGCTACATCACTAGCATCACACATGATCTCAAAGGGCAAGGTCCAATCCGGAGGTTGGATAATGGGAGCAGAGATCAACGCTTCCTTAATCCTGTAAAAAGCTTCAAGACACTCCTGCGAAAACTCAAAAACAACATCTTTATTCAAGAGGTTAGTTAGAGGTTTAGAAATCTTGGAGAAGTCCTTGATGAATCTCCTGTAGAAACCTGCATGCCCGAGAAAACTCCTCACACCTTTAACAAAACAAGGAGGAGGAAGTTTCTCAATAGTCTCGATCTTGGCGCGATCGACCTCAATGCCTCGATTAGAAACGAGGTGTCCTAGCACAATGCCTTCATTAACCATAAAATGACACTTCTCCCAATTCAAAACGAGATTAGTGTCTTCACATCTTTTAAGCACTAGAGAAAGGTTAGATAGGCAATCATCAAAAGAGGAACCATATACTGAAAAATCATCCATAAATACCTCCATGATCTCCTTTATGTACTCGGAAAAGATGGCCATCATGCATCGCTGGAAGGTAGCGGGTGCATTACACAATCCAAATGGCATCCTCCTATAAGCAAATGTCCCCCATGGACAAGTGAAAGTGGTCTTCTCCTGATCATCCGGATGGATAGGAATCTGGAATAATCCACTATAGCCGTCTAAGTAGCAAAAGTGTGAATACTGGGCTAACCGCTCGAGCATTTGATCAATGAAGGGAAGTGGAAAATGGTCCTTCTGTGTGGCCGTGTTCAACTTCCTATAATCAATGCAAACCCTCCAGCCCGTAACGGTCCTGGTTGGGATCAACTCGTTGTTCTTATTCGTCACAACGGTCATCCCCCCTTTCTTCGGAACTACATGCACCGGGCTAACCCATTTGCTGTCCGAGATAGGATATATGATACCTGCATCCAACAACTTATAAATTTCCTTCTTCACAACCTCTTTCATGATCGGATTTAACCGTCTTTGAGGTTCCCGTGAAGTCTTATGATCATCCTCCATTAGAATTCTATGCATGCAGAAAGAGGGCTTAATGCCAATAAGATCATCTATAGTATAACCTAAAGCCTTTTGATGCTTTCTCAGGACATGCATTAGTTTAGACAATTCAGTTTCGGAGAGGGAAGCACTAACAATAACGGGATAAGTGGAATCCGGTCCAAGAAAGACATACCTCAAGTGATTTGGGAGTTGTTTAAGCTCCAAAACTGGGGGTGCTTTCTGAGGGGGATCCTTGTTTCCTTCTTCCAGTGGAGTAGATCCAGAAACTGGACTTTCGTAAGTCTCAGTTGAAATCGTCTCGCCATCGACCTCGGTCGAGGCTCAAGGGCGTTGACCGAGATGTTCTTCGGTCGCCTCGCTCGGTCCAGAAAGTGCCTCGGTCGAGGTACTTCAACTGGAACCGAAACTGGAGATCTTCGTCTCCTGGATTAGCTTCTCAGTTTTAGCTCCTGGATCTTCTTCCAGTGCTTTTAAGCTCCGTATATCTGCATCACAAGAAGCATCTATACCTTCCTCCAATAAACTGAAACTAATAACTCTTTCGAGTGGATTGTTAATAAGGATAGAGCTCACCAATTCCCTTGATTCTTCTTCATCATAGATGTTGAAGATATCATCACTGAGCTGCTCTCCCTTCATGGCTGCAAGTAATGCGAACTCCACTTCATCGCCACCAATGTTGAATTTCAACTTGGCGCTCTTGCAATCCACGTTGCAACCCGAAGTTGCTAGAAATGGCCTTCCGAGAATAATAGGAATAGGATAATCTGCGGGAATGTCAAGTACAACAAAATCTATTGGTAAATAGAAGTTACCTAACTTGACCGGAACATCCTCCAAAATTCCCACGGGATGGGTGATGGAGCGATCCGCCATGTATAGTCGAATCTTGACAGGCTTGGGCTCTCCAAGTCTGATCTTCACACATAGCTCCAGCGGAATGATGCTCATGCTGGCTTCTAGATCACATAGGGCTTCACAAGTGACATCCCCAACTTGAATGGGAATGCAAAATGAGCCGGGATCTCTCAATTTAGGGGGCATCTTCTCCTTCATGATTTGAATAAGCTCCGAGGATTTAGATGTCATCCTAACTTCACACCAAAATCTTCCAGTTTCCTCTTCCTTGATAGGATCTCCTTCAAGAACTTCCCATAGGCGGGCATCCCTAGAATATCATCAAGGAAAGGAATGTTAATGTGTAGTTTATTCATCAAGTCAAGGAACTTACCAAAGTGCTTGTCTAGATGTGCTCTGGCCCTTGAATGGGGAAATGGAAGTGGTGGTTTGTATGTAGGAGGTGGAACATAAACTTCAGTTTTCCCCTCCACTTTTTGTGGCTCCACCTCGGTTGGCATCTCGGCCGAAGTGTTCTTCGACTGCACCTGGACCGAGGTGGTCTTCATCGGTAGTGGCACCGACCGAGGCACTGGATCTGTAGTTTTCAGTCCACTCCTCGTAGTTATGGCCATGATCTGGCCCTTAGGGTTGCTTTCCGTCCTTGCTGGAAGCTTCCCTGGATCTCTTGGCGCTTCATTCGCCCTACTTGCAAGTTGTTGTTCAAAGGCTTTTTGGGCCTTCGAAAATGAAGTCATAGAAGTCTCCATAGCGCTAAGGTTGATCAAGATAGCCTCCAGCACTGCGTCTTTCTTTTCTGGCTGAGACGAACTTGATCCTTGCCCCTGGATCTTTAATGGAGTAGAAGAAGTAGAAGGGGAAGAGAGGAAAGGATTAGAGGAATCGTTAGAGTTGGAGTTAGAATGATTGTTACCAGAATTTTGGTTATTCTCCCTCCAATTGTTGCTATTGGATCCTCTATTGTTGTTGTTGTTGTAATTGTTGTTCCGGGAACCGTTTTTGTTGTTACGGTATCCATTGTTGTTGTTCCTTTGTCCTTGATCTTCCTTCTTGGTTTGAGCAACCAAGAGTTCCTTCAATTGCTTCACGTCATTCTTCAAAGACGTGAGTTGATTGTTGTTGGCCTGAGTTTCCTGGAAGTTAACTCGTTTAACTCCACCTTCAGCTCCTTGATGGGTGTACTTCTCCATATGCAAAGCTTGCTTCTCGATGAAGTCCCAAACTTCGTCAATTGCCATGTCCATAAAGGTACCGGCGGAGAGTAGTTGGAGGTTGAACTGGGTGCTTCTGTCCAGTCCCTTGAAGTATATCTCCAATAACTCTATCTTTGGAATCCCATGATGTGGGCAATCCAAAAGAATGACCTTGAACCTCTCCCATGACTTGGACAAGCTCTCCTTGTCCTTCATAATGAAAGCATTGATCTTCCCTCTCATTTCAACGGTCTTTGAGGGGGGAAAGAATTTGGTCAAGAATTCCGTAGTCATCTCCTCCCATGTGCTAATTTTTCCTGGAGGAAGAGATTGATACCAAGTAAGAGCTCTATCTTTTAAAGAAAAGTAAAAAGGTCTTAGCTTGTAGTTGTTATTTTCAATCCTTGAGGGTCTCAAGGTCTCCATCAAGATCTCGTAGTTTTGAAGATGTTGATGTGGTGATTCCTTCTCTAGCCCTCCGAATTGGCATTGGTGAATCATGGATAAAACTTGCGGTCGAAGTTCGTAGTCATGGTCCGCTGGATCTCCTAGGTTAACTCCTAGACGCCTCAGTTGTTGATTGGGGTCCATCCTTTGACCTAGGGTTTGTGGGATTCCTGCAAGAAGAACGTCTCGGACTGGCATCCGAGGTGGAGGTATCTCGGCCGGGGCGTCAGGTACTGGAACCTGCCTCGGTCGAGGGTCAACGACTGGGACCTACATCGGTCCAGTATCGGGAACTGGATCTTCCCTCGGTCGAAGTTGATATTGGTCTCGTAAGGCTGCCATATCTGCTTCGATCGCCTCAGTCCTGGTGCGAGTTTCTTCTTTCTCTTGCCTTAGCTCTTCCCTGCTGAGGCGTAGCTGCTCTAGCGCCTCTTTCAACTCGGCCTCAAGATCGCGATTGTCTTAATTGGCCATCTTCGCTTCTCGTAAGCGTCGTTTGTATGTCTTTTCTGGTTCGGGATCGTAAGGAACGATTTCCTTCCCAGTGCGGGTTCTTCGCATAAACCTAAGAAAGAACCTGCAAAAGTCACTCAAGTAGAGTGGTTAGTAGACACGGGGGCAAGTGCCCCAAAGGCAAACCGTAACCGGCTCGGTCTAGACCAAGTCCCCGGCAACGGCGCCAAAAACTTGTTCGCTCCAAACGGTGTGTGCAAGCTTTAAATTTATAACCCTAGATGTAAGCTTAATACAAGGATGCGAACCCGCAGTGTACGGGTCAATCGTAGTAAAAAGCAAGGAATTCCAGGGGTCGATCATAGGGACTTAGTGAAACAAAGTCCAATTACGGTAAGCTTTAATAAATACTAACCACAAGCAATTAAAAAAATTTAAGATGAATAAAGTCAATAAAGGGAATATGCAATTCTAGGGATTAAAGCATCTAGTTGTGGTTCCAACTCAAGATCTAAAGATAAGCGGACAAAGCTGAGGTTTTTGCGTAGGGAAGGTGTTACTAAAGTGGAATAGATCACCGAGTAAGTCTCACTACTCTCTAATCCTAAACCGTAACTCCTATTACCGGGTAAGTCTCAAGGAATTAAGATAAGGAACTATAACCTCAAACTAACACACCATCTAAGGGAATAGAATCAACCTTTACCGGGTAAGTCTCAGGCTAACTCACAAAGATGGGATGAAAGCATACTCAAACCCCAATAAAGGATAAACCTTTATTACCTAAACTTATGATCTTAGGTAAACAAACAAAGGAATTACCAGGTAAGTCTCATCCTAGGATTGCATTGAACCAGGAAAGATGTAATAAGAATAGGATTTGGCAAACTCTAACACTTAACTCTCAGTTTCGGATCAGATAAGTCACCTCGGTCAGCCAAATTCCACCCCGGCCGAGATGTTCATCGACTGAGCGAGATGCTTAGGGTTAAGGTTAAAGACTCGAACTTTTAGGGTCCTACTGTGATTAAGATTATTCTATCATTGTTTTTCCCACAACCTTCAGCCAATCACCCTAGAATCACACAAAGAGATTAGCCACTCATCATCATGAAAGTATTAATCAAATATATGGGAAGAAAGTGAATATTTGAACAATAAGAATTCAATGAAAAGACTTCAATAACTGAATCAAATATCACAACAAAGCGTTCATTGGATAGAAATCCAACAAGACAAGACAACAAGGAAGGGAATCTAAGATAATCTTACAAAAACCCTTCAAAGGCTATAAAAGCTACAATCTTCCTTCTTCAACCTTCAAAAAGGTTCTTCAAATCTCCCAACTGAAGTATGGCTGCCGCGTGCTATGCGGGATGTATGCAGCGTATGCGGGGTACGGATTTGTGGAAAATCGAACCCTTTTCATAGGAAAAATACCCTCCAAAGATAAGATATCTTAGAAAGATCTCTTCCCATAAAAATAGGTAAAATATATGATCTAGCATATCTTCTTCCTTCCAGGAGCCAAGCCCAAAAATATAAGATCTCTTTCCAAAGATAAAAGATCTCAGCCAAGAATAAAATATTCTTGCCGCGTCCCAGGTGTTCGCCTCGGTCGAGTCGACTTCTCTGGATCACCTCGATCGAGGTGAATCTATGGTCAACCGAGGTGAGTCACAACTGAATGTGAAATCTCTCAAATCTGGTCCAAAGTAAATCTCTAATCCATGGCTATGCTTCCTGGATGTTTCCTTATGTTCCTGAATGTAGCTCCAATGACTCCATAGCTCCTTTTGCTCCTTTTTGATGCAAAACGTGCCATTTTACCTACGATTACAACAAAACTAGGTGTAGACCTCGATTCTCACAAAGGTAGATGAAATGGTAATATAATCACATATTATACATACAATCATGCAGATTATTGAAGATAAAACGTCCAAACAAACCCCAAAATATAGACTATAATTCATGCTATCATGATCTATTCCCACCTTTGAAATACCTTCCCTTGCAAACTTCATCTTTGTCCGCGTTATCCTTTGAGATCTTGAATCGGAACCACAACTAGATGCTTTGACCTCTAGAATCTGCATTCCTTTATCTGATATTATCTCATATTGTTTTGTTGCTTGCCTTTGATTGACAAACTGTTATTGTCGTGCTTTGTTTCACAATAGTCCCTGTGTTCGACTGATGACATGAATTATATGCCATTATAATCATGCATATTGTAGAGATTTACCTCAATTTGCCTTGTATTTGGAGATAATTTGTGTACCTTTTAGGCTTATTTCAATTATATTCCGGAAATAGAGGTCTACACGAGTTTTGGTTGAATTATAGTGAATTCAGTGAATTTGGGAGCAAAAGTGGAGCGAAGAGCATCTAAGGCCAATAAGGAAGCTTAAGGAGTCTTAGAGGAATCACAAGGAGCAAAGGAAGTGTATAAAAGAGTTACAAAAGGAAGGAAGGAAACAAGCCAAGAGACAAGCACTTTCTGTCGAAGAAAATCGTGTCAATTGTACTAAAAATCGGACGATTTTCTTCATTAAAAATCGAACGGTTTTTCTTACAAATAATTAGCACGATTTCCTTCAGTTTGCGACTAAAAAGATTACAACCCAAATCCCATCACTTTTGGTCTTGAAAAGTGATATTCCAAGCGGACCATTAGCGAGAAAGTATACAATGGAACCCTAGGAACGAAAATCGGGAGTTGGCAGCGGGAAAGATTTGCACAATTTTACGGGATTGAAGATTCTTGGAGAGGAGATTGAAGGAAAGAACCAAGAAGTCAATATTCATCATTGTTGTGAGATCTTTTGTTTCCCTTCTAATTATTGTGATTTGTGAACACATTGTTGAGTGTTTTGAGAGATTTTTTGATAGGTTTTGAGATTTGATTACAGATTTGGAGATTATTTGGTTTTTATTCAAAGTTCGGGTTTTATTTGATTTTATTCATTCAATCTTGATTTTGATTTGATTATGAAAATGGTTGGCTAAAAACCTTGTAATTATGGGGAGAATAGTTGATGATTGAGGCTTAGATGATGATTGACTGAACTCATTTAACCATTTGGACCCTAAGAGTTGAGATTTAACTTCGCGACAACAGGAAAATCGGGCTGTTCTTGAGGAAATCGGACGATTTAATGAAGAACAAGGCGATTTAACCCTCTAACGATCTTTAATTGATTTATTCCTTAACAAAAGTTAATGCTTGCCTAAATCCCAACCTTGCTTAACCTTTTTAACCCCTATTTAAGTTTGTGAAGAGACTTCATCATTGATTCTACATTTAATAACTAAATATTACCAAATTTGGGTAATATAGAGACTTAACATCTTATATTAGGGTTTAAGTTTGCTTTCTATATTTACCTTTGAGAGTCATATCTTGGGGTTTTGGGTGGTTAGTTTGAGCGTAATTCTTATCCTTAGACCTTTCTACATTGCAGCCTCAACAACCCTTATAGAGAGAATCTTTGGATTAGACATATAGGTTTTGGAACTTCGCCTTACGATACCTTCCTTTGAAACACATAACCTTGGCAACATCAACTTTGTCCTTTGATGTTTAGAAGCGTCTTGAATCGAAAGCCGCAGTCGGATACTTCAATCCTCGGAATCATTTGTCTCCTTTATTAATCACAAAAGCTTTTATACTTTGCCAGATAATTTGAAATCGATTTTATTCTCACCAAATCCCTTAGTTCGACTCTGGAATTTCTTTCCTTACTACAATTGATCCGTACACTGCGGGTTCGCTTTTGCATAAGTTCTAGATATAAATTTAAGACTTTGACGCACACACTTTTGAGCGAACAAGTTTTTGGCACCGTTGCAGGGGATTTGGTCTAGACCAAATTCGGTTTTCGGTAGTCTGGCTTGGGAGCTTTTGCTCTTGTAATTTGATTTGTCTACTTGAGTGATTTTTGCAGGAGTTCTTTTAGGTATATGCGAAGGACTAGATCTACCAAAGATCTCATCCTTTTGATCCCGAATTGGAGCAAACCTTGAGAAGAAAGTTGAAAGAGAAAAAGATGGCTAAAAATAAAGAGAGGAACACCCAATAGGAGTTGGATGAAACTGGAGCTCAACTCCAATTGAGTGAGAAGGCTCGATTGGAAGAGAAGGAACGCAACCAGTTTCAAATAGATGAGCTCCGAGCGATGATTCTAGACATGAAACTAGAGATGAATGATGCTAAGAAGAAGAAGAAAGCTAAGGAAGCCATAGCTGAATTATCCGATGACGATGAGATGCCGGAGCTAGAGGACATACCACCACTTAACCCTCAAGCTCCTGTCGATCCACGTCCTCGACCCTATGTTGATCCTCGCCCTCGTGCTAGAGAGGTGAGAGCTGCTGATATCGTGGCTGTGCCACGAACCCTTGGGCAACGGATGGACCCAATTCAACAACCACGCTGTCTAGGTGTGAATCTTGGAGAGCAAGATGACAAGGACTTTGGCACACATCCACAAGTCACCACTATGATCCGCCAAAGTCAGTTTGGTGGAACGGAAGCTGAATCTCCAAATCAACACTTGCAAAATTTGAGATTCTTATGGGAACTTTGAAACCTCAAAGGGTTAACAACAACAACTACAAGTTGAGACCGTTCTTTTTCTCTTTGAAGGACACGGCCTTGGCTTGGTCTCAAGCTCTTCCGGCTGCGAAGCTTAACACATGGGAGGACTTGACTTCGGAATTCCTCAGTAAGTTCTTTCCGCCATCCAACACGGCAGAATTGAGAGGTAAGATTAATACTTTTTCTATGAAACCTAACGAAAGCTTGTTTAGTTCTTGGGAAAGGTTTCAAGATCTTCTATTGGATTGCCAACACCATGGCATTTCAAAGTTGGAATTGTTGGAGATCTACTACAAGGGATTGGATATAGAGACACAATTCAAACTCCAATCTCTTTTTGTGGTACATTTATGGACATGAGAGAAGATGACGCTTGGACTTTATTGAGAAGCAAGCCCAAGTGATTGAGAAGTATTCCCATCGAAAGGTGGATCCTAGTAATCAAAACCAAGGGGATCCAGGAGAAAAGTTGACTCAAGCTGCACAAACTCAAATATTTTCCCTCAACAATGAGATCGAGGAGTTGAAGAAAGTCATAAAAACTAGCCTTCAAAGGATGCAGGAGCAAGAGGCCAACTACCTATGGAGAGACAACAACCAAGGCAATAGGAACAATTACCGGAACAATAATTAGAACAACAACAACAAGAACTCTAACAACAACAATTGGAGATCCAACCAACAAAACCCCGGTAATCCGTATTCACATGTTGAAAATGCTTTAACACCTCCATCTTCTTCTACCCCTTTGCAAAGTCAGGGTCAAACATCGAATGGCTTCGCCTAGCCGGAGAAGGATAATCACGATGCTATGCTAGAGACGATCTTGGGGAAGCTCCAAGGACTAGAGAATCACATCACTTCGGTTGATAAGGCACAAAAAGCCTTATAAAGTCAAGTGTTTAGCAAAGCCGGATAAGTCCCTAGAGATCAAGGGAAGCTTCCCGGAAAGACTTAGGATAACCCAAAGGGGTGAGTAATGGCGATTACTACCAGGAGTGGTGTAACAACCACCAATCCACAACCCAAACCAGCTGAAGCCCCCGCCAAAAAGGAAAAGGAAAAAGAGAAGGAAGATGTCTATGTTCCCCCTCCCGCTTACAAACCACCTCTACCTTTTCCCCAATCTAGAGCAAGAGCGTGTCAAGATAAACACTTCGGTAAGTTCATTGATCTTATGAGTAAGTTGCATATTAATATACCTTTTATTGATGCAATTTTAGGTATGCCGGCTTATGGAAAGTTCCTAAAGGAGATCCTCTCTAACAAGATTAAATTAGAAGATATTGGTGAAGTCAAGATGAGCATGGAGTCATCCGAACTTATCAAGACCATGACAGAGAAAATGCCACCTAAGCTGCGTGATCCAGGATCGTTTTGCATACCCATCACCTTAGGAGAGGTCACCTATGATGCACTTTGCGACCTTGGAGCAAGTGTTAAATCATACCACTTGCTTTGTGTAAGGCGGTTGGTCTAGGAGAACCTAGACCGGTGAAGATGAGACTTTACATGGCCGATCGTTCCATCACTAGGCCTGTTGGAATCATAGAAGACATTCCCGTAAAACTTGGTAAGTTTTACATTCCTATAGATTTTGTCATTCTTGACATTCCCGCAGATTATCTAGTTCCCATCATACTTGGGAGACCATTCCTTGCCACCTCTTGTTGTATGGATGATTGCAAGAATGGACAACTATCCTTCAATATAGGGGAAGAGAAAGTGGAATTTGTGCTCTCCTCCTTAATCAAAGAGCCAACTTTGAGAGAAGATGTGTTTAACATCTTTGATGAAGAAGAGTCTAGAGAAGTGGTGAGTTCAATCTTGATGAAAGATCCACTTCAAAAGTTTCTTACCATGAGTATCATGAAGGAAGGAGTGGAGCATGATTGTGATGATGAGGTTAGAGCATTGAAAGATGTAGAGGAAGAGTCAGAGGCAAGATTTGAAGAGCTGGAAAGAACCCCGGAATCTGTTGAAAAATTGACCTATACAAAGAAAATCACACAATTTCTGAAAAGGCAAGTCGATTTTTGACAACAGGAAGAAAAATCGGACAATTTACTATAGGGGAGGTTGATTTTTCTGCAATTTCTCCGGTTTCTACGAACTCGATTGCAGTTGTTCTTAACTGTAATAGCACACTTCCTGCACCTTCAGAGGCTTCTCCAATGACACTAGATGATCATGAATCATCAACCAAGGCACCACCTTCATTAGAGTTGAAACCACTTCCTACACATTTAAGGTATGCATTCCTTAGGCCTAACTCTACATATCATGTTATAGTTAGTGCAAATTTGAATGATGATGAACTCGAGAAGCTTATGAATGTTCTAAGACAACATAGGAAAGCATTAGGCTATACTATTGATGATTTAGTAGGCATTAAACCTTCTTTATGTATGCATAAGATCTTGATGGAAGAGGATTACAAACCTTCACGTCAACCTCAAAGACGGTTAAACCCGATCATGAAAGAGGTCGTGAAGAAAGAAATCCTTAAGCTAGTTGATGCAGGTATCAGCTTCCCTATCTCCGATAGCAAGTGGGTGAGTCCCGTGCAAGTGGTGCCAAAGAAAGGAGGCATTACCGTTGTTGGAAAGGTTAGCCCAACACTCTTACTTTTGTTATCTAGATGGATATAGCGATTTCTTTCAGATTCCCATTAACCCGGATGATCAAGAGACGACAACTTTCACGTGCCCTTGGGGTACGTTTGCCTATAGAAGAATGCATTTGATTTATGCAACACTCCAGCCACTTTCCAAAGGTGTATGATGGCAATCTTTTCGGAGTTTGTAGAGAACATCATGGAAGTATTCATGGACGACTTTTTGGTATATGGTTCCTCCTTTGATAACTGTCTCTCTAACATTTCCCTTGTCCTTAAGAGATGTGAAGACACTAACCTAGTCTTAAACTGAGAGAAGTGTCATTTTATGGGCACCGAAGGAATTGTGTTAGGTCACTTGGTTTCGAATAGAGGAATAGAAGTTGATAGAGCTAAGATTGAAATTGTAGAGAAGCTACCTCCTCCATATTCGGTGAAAGGAGTTAGAAGCTTTTTAGGACATGCAGGTTTCTATAGGAGATTCATAAAGGATTTTTCGAAGATTTCAAAACCTTTGACTAATCTTTTGATGAAGGACATAACTTTCGAGTTTTCGAAAGAATGTTTAGATGCCTTTTGCAGGATAGAAGAAGCTTTGATTTCAGCCCCTATCATCCACCCACTCGATTGGACTCTTCCTTTCGAGATCATTTGCGACGCAAGTGACGTAGCTATAGGAGCTGTACTTGGACAGAAGAAAGATGGTTGTACACACGCCATCTACTATGCTAGCAAGACGCTAGATGAAGCTCAACTGAATTATGCTACCACGGAGAAGGAGCTTATAGCTGTAGTGTATACATTTGAGAAATTTCGTTCCTATCTTGTAGGTGCGAAAGTGATAGTCTAAACGGATAATTCAGCAATCCGTTACTTGTTCACGAAGAAGGACGCGAAGCCTAGGCTTCTAAGGTGGATCTTGCTCTTAGAATAGTTCGATCTAGAGATCGGTGACAAGAAAGGCTCGGAAAATTCAGTTGCCGACCACCTTAGTCGTCTCCCACACCTCACCGATGAGACGGATGAGCTCCCTATCGACGACTCATTCCCTGACAAACAACTCCACAAGATTGAAGAATGTCTTCAACAAATCTCGAAAGGTAATGACCCATGGTTTGCTTATATTGTCAATTACCTTATTTGTCAGGAACTTCCGGACTTTCGTATGCTCAAAGAAAGAAGTTCTTTAAGGACGTCCGACACTTCTATTGGAACGAACCTCTTCTCTTCAAGAGAGGCCCCGATGGTGTATACAGGAGATGTATTCTGGAGGATGAGGTGGAAAGCGTTATCCACCATTGCCATTCTTTACCTTGTGGAGGACATGCTAGTTCCCACAAGACATGTGCTAAGGTACTCTAATCCAATTTGTTTTGGCCTATCTTATTTAAAGATGTGTAGAACTATGTTGTTGCTTGTGATGCTTGTCAAAGGACAGGTAATATTTCAAGGAGGAATGAGATGCCCCTCAACAACATATAAGAAGTAGAGATATTCGATATATGGGGAGTAGACTTTATGGGACCATTCCCATCTTCTTGTGGAAACCAATACATACTTCTAGCCGTAGACTATGTCACAAGATGGGTAGAAGCAATCACTTCTCCTACTAATGATGCAATGGTGGTGGTGAAGTTCATCAATAGAACGATCTTCCCAAGGTTCCGGACTCCTTGAACAATCATTAGTGATGGAGGAACGCACTTCACAACCCATCGATTTGAGGCTCTATTGGCTAAGTATGGGGTAAACCATAAGATCGCCACACCATACCATCCGCAAACTAGCGGACAAGTCGAGATATCCAATAGAGAGATCAAAGGAATTCTAGAGAAGACTGTCTCCAGAACAAGAAAGGATTGATCAATGAAGCTAGATGATGCATTATGGGCTTACAGGATCGCTTTTAAGACACCTATAGGTACAACTCCATACAACCTTGTGTATGGAAAGTCTTGTCATCTCCCTATAGAGTTAGAGCATAGAGCATATTGGGACGTCAAGTGGCTCAACTTCAGCATGAAAGACGCCAAAGAGAAACGGATACTGGACATCAATGAGCTTGAGGAGATCCGGCTGAATGCGTACGAGAACGCGAGGATCTACAAAGAAAGAACGAAGCGATGGCATGATAAGCATATCATTCCAAAGGACTTGAATGAAGGAGATCAAGTTCTTCTATTCAACTCAAGGCTTCGACTCTTTCCACGTAAGCTTAAATCCCGTTGGACAGGACCTTACGTAATTAAACGTGTTTTTCCCCATGGTGTAGTTGAACTATGCGGTGAACAAAGCGGAAGTTTCAAGGTCAATGGCCAACGGTTAAAGAAGTACACACCGGAAGTTCCGGTTGAGGAGATAGCTCCTATCCTTCTCCATTGAACATCAAAACAAACAACGTCCACCTAAAGACGATAAAGCAAGCGCTTCTTGGGAGGCAACCCAAGGTAGTATAGTTCTTTCCCCTTCTTTTCATCTTAGAATAGTTTAGTTTAGTTGTTTGTTTTCTTTGGTTATAGTTTTGTTTGTTCCTCGATACACTCTTGGTTTATTTGTGTCAAAAATCACAGGAACTAGGTTCAACTTTGGAGAATCAATTAAGAAAGCAGACATAAAATGGTTCAAATGCAAATTTCAAGGAAAAAAAGGAAGAAAATCGATCTACAACAATTAAATCGATCGATTCAGGTGCAAAGCAAGACGATTTTTGGCAACAGGAAGAAAAATCGAGTCCAAAATCGTCATACCAAAAAAAATCGGTCGATTTGGTGTTGAGCTGAGAAAGTAAAGAAAAATCGGGCCGACAAATAAATCAACCAGGAACATCGTCCGATTTTCTTTGAAATTTAGCCGGCCTATATAAAGTCTTCTCCACTCGATTCCTTCATTCCACACTTCACCATTTTCGTCTCCTCTTCGTCCCAAAGAGGCGAAAAATCGCTAATCTCCAATCTCCACAAATTGTAACCACTTTGAGTTATTCTTGAGCCCAAACTGAAGCACTTTCAACAAGGAAGACAAATCTAGCAACAACAAGCTTGGAAAACAACTCATTCATCCGGAATTCACGTTTGTCAATTCAAAACCTAAGTTTTTCGGTAGATTTTGATTCTTGCCTAGAAATTGTTTGTTTGCTGAGATTGATTGAGGGGTTTGCTTAGAAATACCCCTAGGAGACTGTGTGTGGTGTTGGTTTGCTCAGAACTTTACATATTTGTGAGTTGTGTTGAAATCGACAGAAAAATCGACGAAACCCAAATAAATCGTCCGATTTTTGCTTAGAATAGGGCGATTTTCTTGTGCAGAATGGAATCTTTGAAGAGGATTACTAGAAATGCAAGCAAGAAGAAGGGATCTTCTTTCAAAACACCTCCCCCACGACCACCACCCTGCCAAGCTAAACCAAAACTTCCTCCTCCCCTTTCGAAACATAAAAAGAGATATGAACGTCTCTTAGACCGTCCCTTTACCCCTCCTCGAGACATTGTCCTCGATGACCTAGATGCATTGTTTGTTAGAGAGGATGTGGATATGATGTTAGATAGAGTGGGGTTGGGTAAATTTGCGCTGATTAGGGAGGATGCCTACACCGAGATCACTCTAGAGTTCTTGAGTACATTTGAGCATGATCCTAGAGAGGGGACGATCACTTTCCGTCTCTTGAACCAAAACCATGCTATGTCCATTGATGATTTTGGAGATTTGTTTGGCTTTCCCTATTCTTCTGCAGGCACATTTGCAAGAGGGGTGAGTGCTAGTACTTTTTGGGAAAGCATATCAGTTGGAGAATATGGAGGAGATAAGTGGAGACTGGGGAACTCCAAGGAGGCGAGTATGTACAACCTTTCCTTCAAGGTAGTTCATAGGATCCTTAGGGAGAGTTTGTTTGCACGGACAAAGACTCCGTAGAAGCTGAAGGCAGATGAGCTCTTCTTACTCTATTGTACTTACTAGTGGTACTATCCCCGACATCACCTCCATACTTGTTGACTATCTTGGGAAGATAGCCAACAAGTCGAAGGGTGATCTTTGTGCTGGAGGCCTTCTCACTCATGTGGCGAAGGCAATAGAGTTAGACTTTTCAGACTGCAGCTTAGCTGAGAGTGCCCAGCCTTTAGGCTCACAGAGATTGGTTCCGCGACAGGTTTTGATTCCATGAGGTAGAGGAGCTTTGCATGTGCCCATGCCACGGGCAAAGGATCCGTCCAAGAAGCCGGCTGAGATAGAGTGGAAGTCCGAATGCACTATTCGGAATAAGAGGAACTAGAAGGACATGGCCCCTCCACCTGTTTATTATGATGATGTAGAGGATACAAAGGAGGAGGAGGAGGACTACGAGCATGTAGCTGCAGCTTATCAGGGACCTATGCTAGATTTCGAGAGCGACACCCACAGCAGCCACGCTAAAGACGCCATGGATACTGATACTCATGGAACCGGACCTAACAGGACGAGTCGCGGTACTGAGGAGACGGAGGATGAGATGCAGCCACCCCATTATTCTTTTGCACATACTCACAGCCATGGTCGAGGACGTGGGCGCGGACCTAGGCTCCACCGACAGATTGGAGCGTTGATCTCTAGCTTCCAAGGTCTACGTACCGACTACCAGGGTCATCGTATAGATTATCAGGCCCTCCACACTGACTACGCCGCCCTGAACACTCAGTTCACGGCATACCGCCAAGAGACGGATGCTAGATCTAGCTCCAACTCTCAACCTTGCTATAATAGCCTAGTTACTTCGCAGATGAACACACACTCTCGTATAACACTATTTAGATCTTCCAATGGAGCTCTTGTGTTTTCTCTCTCTAAGGGGATATAGCTTTTGCGTAAAAGAGAGAAAGAAAAACAATGAATGAAGATGTTTAGGTTGCTTGAAGACGTAAAGATGTTTTCTTGTGTAAGCTTGTGTATTTGTCTTCTACGACCATCATCTCTATTTATGCTCTTCTATGGACAGGTCTTCTAGCCGTTGTAGATATGACTGTTTCAAGATGAATTTTCTTCTCCATGAAGATCGTTTCTTGTTTCGAGATAAGGTAGACGTTGCAAATCTTCAGCTCCTGAGAACACGTCGAGTCCATAGCTCCTTGATCTTCTCGTCTTCTGTTGAAACGAGAGAGAGAATATATTTTGCCACTCTTTGATTTTAGAAAATCTTCTGAAAAGATTCTCTAATCTTCGGTTGAGATCTTTCTTCGGTTGATGAGATCTTTCTGTTAAGCAAAAATCTTCCTGGAAAATCTTCAGCTCATTTGAATCCTTGTTTTGTGCATCTGTAACTCCAAGACCTTTGAGATCTTCCCTTTGTAAATTCTATCTTCCTTTTCCTTGAGTTATACTTCAAGGCCCTTGAAATCCATATCAAGGCCCTTTGACATTTTGGTAAAACATGCACTGAATTCAAACCAACCAAACATCTAGAGAATATATTCAATACATTGTTAGTGTATCCAACTACCACATTTGTGTTAAGTCTTCCATCATCAACACCTGTAAAACATTTATAAACAAGGTGGAGTTTTCAATCTCCGCCTTAATGGAAGACAACACAAATGTTTTATTGTACCGGCATTTGTTAGTTTAGCAATGCATATGAAAATCAAAACCAAAAATGTAGAATGCAGTATATCGAAATGTCGGATCATATTTCTCCCCTTTTGTCTTTCAACAAAGGAGAAAAAACAGTCAAAGCATGGGAGTTTAAAATACGGTTACAGAACCAAAATAGTATTTTCACAAACCACATAGAAAGGTTTTCAGAAAACCAGTCAGCTTAATTCTCCTCATAGAACTTCCTCTTTCCTTTGGATGAAGATTTCTTATAACGCCAATCATCCATTTTAGCTGCCAAACGTCTTCTCTTTTCTTCAGCTCGTCTCTACTTAACTACTTCATACTCAACCTTAAGCAAGAACATTGGCTCAACATGAGTTGGATACATAATTGATTTATAATGAACACGCCTTTTACAATTCATCAGCACATTCTCAACCTTCTCTTGAGTATGTTTAGCGATATCTTCAGGTACGGGCAAAATGCTTCCCATTGTAGTCAGTGTAAGAGCATTCATCAAATACATATCATTAACTTTAGCATTTATGGTAGCTAGCAACTCGAAATTTGTATTCATTCTCCTCTTGGTGTCAAACTGAAAATCAGATAAATCACGATTAAGACAAGCTATTTCTTTTTCACAACCCTCTAACCTGATTTCTGGAGTAGGAGAAGGTTTGACTTCTTCATTTGGATTTTGAGTAGTTCCTTTTCCTTTTAAAGTCCATGTTCCTGCAAGAGTTTTCTCAATCCCCATATGTTCTAACCAGTTCTCATCAATTTTGCTGGTAATAGACTGTCTTTCCTCATAGGATGTGTCAATTTTGTAATAATCAAAGACCTTAGGCAGCAAATTTCCATAAGGCAGAGGAATAGGTCTCTTAGAATTGACAGAATGCTTCATATGGTTGAGAATCAGATTAGGCATATCTATGTCCAGATCAGACATAATGAATCAATTCCAGAGATTGACCAGTCAGCAACCCTCTTGAGTTTTCACGAGGAACAACACATCGAACCAGTATGGTAAACACTGTTTTAGCCTCTAAGGTTAGAGATGTATGAGTAAGTTGACATGAGGTTGAATTTGAAACCAGAAAATTCTCCTTAGCAATATGAACACTCTCTGATCTTGAAGGATAGTTGAATACAACATCTGTAGGAATTCCAAAAATCTCACTTAGAATAAAAGGAGTGAGTAAAATCGGAGTACCTTTGACTGAATATTCAAGAGTGATGCATCCTTTGTCCCTTTTTGTGGTGAGATTAACATCAAATAGTCTCGTGAGTCGTGGAAAAGCAAAATCTCCAGGGTTTAGAACCTTCCAGATAATCGAACTCTTCAGCTTGTCTATGCAGGGTATCTTGAGGGTATTGAGAAAATCAGTATCCGCCAAATCAGACATACAGATCGGTCGATTGTGAAAACCATCAAGCCAAGATCCACAAGCTTGAAAATTAATGAACCATGATGAGGAAATACCGCTAATCTGAGATGTATCCAGATCTTTAGAAGATTTTTCTTCTTTAGCAATTGAGGAATTCTGAACAACTTTATTTTGGGAGCTAGAAGAGCATATCTCTTGCTTTTGGGTGCCATGAGGAAAGTTTGAGAGAGAAATCAAAGGATTTTGAAATAGGGTTTCTTGTGAAAGAATAAAAAGATAGAGAAAGTAGGTCCTTTTTAACAGGGAAATAACAAAATCTCTGAGAAAATCAAGCTGTTAAAAGACCTATAAAAACCAATAACAGCAAATCTTTTTCAAAATTTTCAAACAAAAAATTTATTAAAAATATTTTTAAGAATTGAAATATCTAAAAGATATTAATTCTTAAAAGATCCGTAAATTTAATATACCTTGTGAAATATGTTTCAAGGCCCCTTGAATTTTATTTTAAGGCCCTTGAAAACATCAATTGGGCTGCATGCGTAGGAACAATTAAACTCGTTTACTCCCCCTACGTTAATGCTTCCTTGTTCAACATACCAAGCTTCAATCTAATAAAATTAAATTGTTCCTCAAGAAGAAGCTTGGTAAAGATATCTACAAGCTGCAAGTTAGTTGAGATAAAAGAAATCGAAACATCACCTTTCTCAACATGATCACGTATGAAGTGATGCCTTACATCAATATGCTTAGTCCTTGAATGGTGCACAAGATTTTTGGTTATAGAAATAACACTAGTATTATCACATTTTATAGGAATACCTTTCAAGTCAAAGCCAAGTTCACGAAGTTGTTGAGCAATCCAAAGAATTTGTGCACAACAGGCTCCTGCAGCTACATATTCAGCTTCAGACGTGGATATGGCAACATAGTTTTACTTCTTGGAGTGCCAACTGATAAGGGATGACCCTAAGAATTGGCAATATCCAGAAGTACTTTTTCTATCGACCTTATAACCTGCAAAGTCTGCATCTGAATAGCCAACAAGATGAAACGAGCTTTGACGAGGGTACCATAACCCTAGATCCTTAGTGCCATTGAGATACCGAAAAATTCTTTTCACAGCTATCAAATGTGACTCTTTAGGATCAACTTGAAATCTTGCACACATGCACACGCTAAACATAATGTCAGGACGACTAGCAGTTAGATACAACAATGAACCGATCATACCTCGATACTCCTTTTGTACTACACTTTTGCCATTCTTGTCATGGTCTAGCGAAAGTGTTGAACTCATAGGAGTCTTTGCAACCTTAGATTGATCCATTTTGTACTTCTTAAGCAAGTATCTAGTATACTTTCTTTGGTTGAGAAAAATTCCTTTCTTTGCTTGTGTAACTTGAAGTCCAAGAAAGAAATTTAGCTCTCCCATTAAGCTCATTTCAAATTCCCTGCACATAATATCTGAAAATTCCTTGCAAAGGGAGTCATTAGTAGCACCGAATAATATATCATCAACATAGATTTGCACTACTAGAATGTCGCTGCCTCTAGTTTTGATAAAAAATGTTTTATCAATCAAACCTCTTTTGAAATTGTTTTCAAGAAGATATTTAGACAATCTTTCATACCAAGCTCGAGGAGCTTGCTTAAAACCGTAAAGAGATTTATCTAATTTAAAAACATGATGTGAAAATTCATCATTTTCAAAACCAGGAGGTTGAGCAACGTAGACTTCTTCTTCTAAGAAGCCGTTTAGAAAAGCACATTTTACATCCATTTGAAAAAGTTTTATGCTCATGAAAGATGCAAATGCAAGTAGCATACGTATGGCTTCTAACCTGACAACTGGAGCAAAAGTCTCCTCATAATCAATACCTTCTTCTTGTTTATAGCCTTGTGCTGCAAGTCATGCTTTATTTCGAATGACTTTACCACTTTCATCCAATTTGTTTCGAAAGACCCATTTCGTGCCAATAACTGATTGATGTTTTGGTCTTGAAGTAAGAGTCCATACCTTGTTCCTCTCAAATTCATTCAATTCATTTTGCATGGCAATGATCCAATCAGGTTTTTGAAGAGCTTGAGCGTAGTTCTTTGGCTCGACAAGTGAAACAAAAGCAGAGAAGGCACATAGATTGTTCACTTTAGATCTAGTTTGAACTCCAGCATTTGGATCTGAGATCACATTCTCTTGTGGATGATATGAGGAGTGTTGAACTTTTCTTCTTTTAATAGATGGAGCAGATCCAGAAGGTTGAGCTTCATATGTTTGACTAGATTCAAGTACCGTTTGTATATTTTCTGTTGATCTAATCTCAAGGCCTTCAAGTTGGGTATCAAGCCCTTGAAGCGGAGTTCTGTTATGACGGTTTCTTGTTTCAAGGTCTTGAAGGTGTTATTCAAGGTCTTGAGGGTTTTCTTCGGTATCTTGAATCTTTTCCGGCATTTTCTTGTCTCGATCTTCAGGATCTTCCTCTTTATCCGAATTATGATCTTCTCTTTGATTTAGATTTAGATCTGCAAAACTTTCACTCAAAGTACCATCATTGCTTTCATCAAAAATAATATGAATTCTTTCCTCGACAATTTCGGTACGTTTGTTATAGACACGATAAGCTTTGCTATTTGAAGCATATCCAATGAATATAGCTTCATCACTACGTGCATCAAATTTCCCAAGATTATCTTTGCCATTGTTATGAACAAAACAAGTACATCCAAAGGGTTCGAAATATGAAATATTTGGTTTTATTCCCTTAAAGAGTTCATAAAGAGTCTTTTTCAAAATAGGGCGAATTAAACATCTATTCAAAATATAATTTGCAGTGTTTACTGCTTCAGCCCAAAATCTTTTTGGCAAATTGTAATCTAAAAGCATTGTCCTAGACATATCCTCAAGAGTACGGTTCTTTTGTTCCACAACTCCATTTTGTTGAGGAGTTCTAGGGGCTGAAAAATTATGTGAAATGCCATATTTTGCACAAAACAAGTCAAACTTTAGTTGATCAAACTCTCTACCATGATCACTTCGTATGGAAACGATTGGTAGGTTTTTCAAAGTTTGTAACTCCTTACACAATTTTGAAAACTCAAATAAAGCTTCAGATTTTTCTTGTAGAAAAGAAATCCATGTGAAATGAGAGAAATCATCCACTATAACAAGGATGTACTGCTTGCCTTTGGGAGATTTGACACGCATAGATCCACAAAGATCCATGTGTAAAAGTTCAATAGGTCGAGAAGAACTTACAGCTTTCTTAAGTTTGAATGAACCTCGTGTTTGTGTACCTTGTGTGCACGCCTTACACAGATCATTAACCTTGAAATTTAGGTTTGGCAAACCACGTACCAAATCTTTTGTAAGTAACTTCTGCATGGTGTGCATGCTTATGTGACCAAGTCTTCTATGCCAAAGCCTTGGATCATCAGCCAAGGCCTTTAAACATTTTAGCTTAATTCTTGAAACTTGTTTAGTACTCATAGAATAAACATTTTACATCTAGGAGTAGTAAGCAACACTTCACTCGTCTTTTTGTTTTGAACCTAACACTTATCTGAATCAAACATGACTTTGTTTCCTTTATCACAAATTTGAGATATACTTAGCAGATTATATTTTAAACCATCAACCAAATAAACATCATCAATAAAGTTGGATGAGTTATAGCAAATTTTACCAATGCCAATTATGTCACACTTTCCATTATCACCAAGTGTAATGGTCCAGATGATTGCTTCTTTAAATCTGAGAATAAAGAGCTTTTTCCACTCATGTGTCTGGAGCAACCACTATCTAATATCCATTTGTGCTCCTTTACCTTGGTGATATCCTGCAAAACAACAAAGATCAACCTTTCCGGGTCGACCAAATGACATATTTTGGTTCATACTCAGGTTCGATCATGTTTTGTGGTCTAGTACCTTTAGGAACCCAGATTTGTTTGACCTGTTTCCTTCAACACAAAGGATAGGTGTTTTTGATGATATAAGAATCATTTCTTCTATAAGGACATGTAGATTTAACATGACCCTTTTTACAACAGTAGAAGCAAGTAGGCATATGAATGCTTCCTTTGGCCTTGACAAAAGTGGTGACAGGTTTTCTAGGGAAGCTCCTATGATAACCTATATCATTCTTGTTAAGGGAGGATTGTTGTTCACCCATCATTCTCTCAAGATTAGCTTTTGAATGAGTAAACTTAATAAGTGCAGCCTTCTCGTCTTGGCACATCAAAGTGAGATCAACTTTCTCTTTCTTTAGATCGATATAGTTTCTGTAATATCCGGAATTTTTATTCCATTTAATTCCGAATCAAATCGGACTTCGAGTCGTTGACGGTTTCCCATTCTATCGAGTATTTCTTTCTTCACAAATTTTATCATTTTATGTAAAATTTAATTCACATAAAATGATAGAATTATATCAAACACTAATTCTTATAATTATTTATCATTTCATGTAGAATTTAATTCACATAAAATGATAGAATTATATCAAACCCTAATTCTTATAATTATTTATCATTTTATGTAGAATTTAATTCACATAAAATGATAGAATTATATAAAACCCTAATTCTTATAATTAATTCTTAACGACGACTTTAGAGAAGATCATGACAAGGCTGAGACGAGATCATGACAAGGCTGAGACGAGATCATGACAAAGTTGTGACCAGACCACGACAAAGTTGTGACGAGATCACGACAAAGCTGTGACGAGATCATGACAAAGTTGAGACGAGGTCATGACGAAGCCCGACAACTTTGTGACAAGGTCATGCATGGGCCTGACAAAGCCATGACGAGTTTTTGACAAGTTTTGACAAACTCCAGCCCACTTATTTTGCCTTGTTTTAGCCCATTGTTCTTACTTGGATTTAATTGTTACAGCCTTGCCTTAAACCTTGCTGGCAGATTGAAGTAACCTCAGCCCAACTCCTTGCTCCAGCCCAGTTGCCTTGCTTGTGTGATAGCCAGCTCCAGCAACAGCCCATGCCTTGCTTCAGCCCAGCCAGAAGCAGCCCAAGGGATTCAACTCCTGAACCGCCACCCTCTCTCTCCCCATGTGATTGTAACAGCTGCATAAATGAAATATTAAAGAATTGTAACAACCCTACTTTCACGCCAGAAGAGAAGAAAAATTGCCCTGTCCCTTGCTCCCATTCAACAACGTTCTGCACACCTTCTGGAGTTGCTCGTGACTGGATTCTGCACACTTTCTGGAGCTGCTCGTGACTAGATTCTTCACACTTTCTGGAGCGGCTCGTCTATCTATTTGTGGGGTTGCTCATAGCACAAGCCTCGCCATAAGCCGGAGTGGTGTAAGAGTTTTCATTCAGCCCTTGTGCAGTCATCAAAACCTTGGGTAAAGGATCAATCATTCTCCCTTTATCTTGGCCGTAGTTCAATTTTTAAATTATAGATGAAATAGACATGTGTGTACTTAGGCTTTAAAATGTTTTAGTGTGGTGATGAGGAGAGATCGAACTAGAGAAGCGACCAGTAGTAAGCGAGTTGTTGTAGCCTCCTAGAGTGTCCAATTTCTGACCATTAGATGACCTAGTGAAGTAGATCATATTATCATATAAATGGAAGTGAGAAACTCCCTTTAAAACTTCAGTTTTGAAAGTAAGAATGGCCACTACAGTGAACCAATGTAAGGTAGTTATATTGAAGATCCACTGTTGAATTTTTGATCGATCATAGAGGGATATATGTAGTTTACTGTATTAAAATTTGAGAATAAATGAATGGTCGGATTGAAAGTTATAGGGTCTCAAAGTGGAGTAGTTGAGCTGTTTTTCCAGCATTGATTTTTGACTAAGTATAGAAACATTTTAGTGTAGTAGCCAACTTTAAGGATTTTTGTAGAAGGGATAGTTGAACAGTTTTAGGAAATTCTTGCTCCTATGAGTAGATTAGATATCATAGATCATTTAGAGATTTATTTTAGAATTTTTATAAATTTATTTTAATTTCATATTTGAAGTTGTAGTTGGACTTGAGTGACTTTTCGGGAAATAGAAAAGTGGGCAGTTTCTCTAGGTATTACCTAAAATCATCCTAGGGAGTAGAATATGGTTAGTTAGCCTCAAATAAGAATTTAAGTACGTATTCCGGGTTTTTGGAAGTTCCGGGACCAAGGGTAATATAGTCTTGTTACCTTAAATAAGCACTGTAATAAAATATGATCTTATATCTTAGGAGTTTTAGACTTCTAAGTACCTAGGGAAATGTGTTGACCCACGTGCCTCCTTTGGCAGGCAACTGAGTTTCTGTAGTTACCGATTGGGTGGTGGTTAAGAGAGAGTCGAGATTTGATTCTGGTAAGTCCACAGACTTACTTAGCTGGCTTCTTGTATGAGTGTAATGTGTATGAGTGGTGTTTGTTAATTATGATAAACAACGAAACCGGATTAGGCCGACTTTATTATTTACGTAACTGACCCAAGTGCATGATAGCGGGTTGTAACATCATCTACCTAGCTCTTGCGAGAGTCTAGGAGGTTCCTTGCGACCAACCCAGTCAGGTAGACGGTCAGATGCATTAGTACCATTCCTCGTTTGTAAACGGGGACAGAGGCGAGGTTTGGGAATCCCGTGTGTCACAAAATAAGTATCATTAATAATAACCTATCTAAAGATAATAAAAGGATTGAGTGTTGCATGTTGATTGTGTATGTGTGTGTTTGTGCTTTTACATTTATACTTATGCATAGAATGTTAGCTAACGGTTTTATACCGCTTGTAGATGCCTTGCAGGTTAAGATAGTTGTAGAGAGATCCGGAGGGAATGGTCAGCCGGGTCCACATATTCATTTAGTTATGGACGGGGATGTCTTCTATTCTTCATATACGTCGTTTTAGTACATTTGCTTTATAAGGCTGATACATATTCTTCATGTATATATTGTTTAAAGCTTTCAAATGTTTTAAATACTTTTGTGGCTTGTTGTAAGATCCTAGTAAAATTGTTGTCAAACTAAGGTCGGAACCCATTGTGAGGTCCTAACTAGTAGCTCCCCGAGTTCTTAGAATTTGGGGTGTTACGATAAGGTATTAGAGCTTTGGGTTGGCAGCAATGGCACTTGAAATCTTCTGAAAGACCAAATGTATAAAATAACTAGAACCCGATAGGTGTCTAAAATTTTCAAAACGGAATTCTGTTTTTACACACACGCATAGTCGGGTTGTTGGGTTAGTAGTACGTCGGACCACCATCGCTCTCCGTGGATCTCTGCAAGTTGGATCGATAGGAGTGAGTATATAGACTTTTTATGAGGTTTACTTTTATATGTTATATACATGTGTATGCTTAGCTTGTTAGTATACTAAAGGATATTTTATATCCTTTAGTCGTGATATCACGAAGCGATTATCGCCTCATGATAAATCAATAGGGGGCTTGAAGAGTCTCCAAAATAAGGCAATGGAATCAGACCTTGAATTGAGTATTATACTCGGGTGGGCCGCTTGGTAATCCTTATAAATCATCCAAAGAACAAGTGAGCAATGAAGTAAAGTTGTAAAGATAATTTTTACCACAAGCACAATCAGAGGAGGAAGAAATTCTTGAGTCAGTTAAGTTAGAAGGAATAGAAGGTCGTACAAGGAACTCGGGCATACGAGGCGAGAAACGGAATTAGAAGAACCATGCAAGAGACTACAAGAGTGCGGAGTAGAGATAACAATAATGGAACGGGACAAGTATAATTGAGTACAACCAAGATTTCGGAATCAAGGACATTATAATCGAGGTGGATGCCCCATATACCATTAGGGGCATGAGAAACCAGAAGAGACAAAGTGTTAATCCGGGTGTGAGAATCTAAGGTGCACGGAATGAAGACCTACAATTGAGTGTAAAAGAGAAAAAGGCAGACCCCACAAGCGTGGGGAGGTTATGACCTCCTCATAGATAAAGAAGTTTGAAAGAAACCGCGATGCCAATATCCAAAGAATGGAAGCCTATAGCAGGGTCAACGGAGTTTCAGGAAGACGATATTACCACCAACACCAGTGAAGAAATCTGTATGGGAGAACGGCCTTGCTAGACTCCAGACTCCAGGGTAATCCAAATAATCACGGGACCTAAGCCATCAACACAGATGGTCCATGCAAAAGAAACTGCAAGTGGATGATCATTACGGCCATAAGAATTTCAAAGACGCTTGCAAGCTATCGTGGAAACTTGAAACGACTTTTTGTGCCAGATGAATGACACAATCGGACTAGAGAAATGGTGTTAGCCCATAAGAAGAAAAAAGGGTGGAAGGTAGAAGAACTAAAGAAGTATAAAAGGATTTTTGTGAGCAACTGTTTACCTACTAGCTAAGGAAAATTTTGACAGATCACAATTAACACGGAATGGAGATTTACAACTTAATGTAAGAGCGAAAGGTAGACTTCACAAGCCTGGAGACGTTTTGTCTTCTTTAAAGATAAGAATTCTAAGAGGAATCACAACGCCAGTATCGAAAGGATCGAAGCCCTATAACATAGTCAACATAGATTGGAAGGAAATATTACTAACAACGCCGATTAAGGAACCTGTGCTTGTGAGAATCGTGTGGTGGACTCAAGAGCCCAGGGTAACCCCCATTTATAACAGAAAATAGGTCATCAACACCGACGGTCCCTGTAAAGGGACTACAATTGGGAGGTAATTAAAAGTCATCGGAACTACAAGACGCTTACCATCTATCGTGGAGTGTTAGGAACGACTTTTGACGTCACGCGAATGGCATAGTGAGACTTGAGAAAGAGAGTTGTCCCAAAGGAAGCAGAAGAGTGAAAGATAAGACGAACTAAAGAAGTTTAAAAGGATTAATCTAGTAGGTGATGTGCACCAAAAGTTTAATACCAGTAGAGGTATGAAATTGAGATAAGTCAATTATAGGCTGACCGATGTCAACCAAGGACGTGTAAGTATTGTTTGGTATTGACAAATTATGTGCCGTTAAGAAGAGATATTTGTGACTGTGGATCTATGGAGTAGCTTTACCGACGCCTTAGAGGATTTCCTCAAGTAGGCAACGACAACCTTCTTGGATGAATTAAAGGTATAAAGAGAAACGTTTTAAGGGTTACTTCTTGGCTAGTTAAGATCAAACTCCGGTCAAGTCAGGGAGTTTGGATCCGTGGTAGAAGAATTAAGAAAGTAAGCGGAAGAAGTTGTTTTTCAATCGTTGTTTTATTTTCTTAAGGCAAGTAAAGAAGGTAATTGGTACTTCATCCGTATAAGACTCATGGTGTAATTGGAGGAAAGAGTTTTGGGTTCAATCATTTTATACTTAACAGAAAAGGTCCTTAGGATTAATGAGTGACAACAGGATAATCAGAGTAGCGCAGCGGAAGCGTCGTGGGTCCTAACCCACAAAGCAAGAAGCTCAAGGGTATTGATGGATGTCGTGTCGAGTTTAAGATGGTGATAGTTAGTGAAATACATTCTAGTTGAAAGAAACTTGAGATAGGCTATGTGAGTGACTGGAAATGTTGTACCGAAACTTATGTGCATATAGAGGTAATAGAAGGAGACTGGTACCCTATTATGGATCCGAGTGAAGAGTGATGGCTTTGTTACATGTGCCAGACAAGTAGTGTGGAATTCTATACTAATGGAATACTCTAGAGTGAGTTTTCAGGATGGATTAGGAAAGAATTAATGATGTAATAAAAGTATTGTGCATGGCCTGCAGTAGAAAGCTCAAAGTGAGGAACTACCATCCTGAGTCGAAGATACATAAGAAAGAGAAGCGGCAAGAGCATACTTGCAACCTAGTAACCGTTCTTAAAGAAAGCATAATCTCGGAGTAGATTTTATGTGTAACATTATGTCGGAACAGAGCCTAGTTGCATTTTGAGTTAGAGGGATATTACTAGTCCGATAAAAGTGGAGGATACAAGAGTTCAATGTTGATAGTGTGTTAGCATTTATCGAGTATTTATGATCAAATAACTGTTATATAAGATCACTTTGTGTCTAATACCGCCATTCCGGACATATTCTATGTCACTTAAGATCTTGGGTAATACGTGGGAAGACTGGGTTAGAGCTAACGATATATTAGAGATCTATAAATAATATAACAATGCCAAGTGAACAAAGAGGATGACCACTAGATTTGATTTTAGTTGTCACGAGTGTTAGTCCTGAAAAGGGTAAAGGTGACGATTCCTTACATGAGGAATAAGATGACAGAGTTATATTAAAAGACAAGACCAAGTGGGTCGTGATACGAAGAGCATTGAGCACTTGGTAAGTATTGGTGGATGTCCAAGACCTTGGACCTTATTGTGTAGTCAGAACCTTTTCAGAAGGCCGGAAGCAAGTGGTCATAACGAAGGGAAGGAAGTTGAATAGATTATTTTCCGTAGGGTCATCAAAGGATCTAGAAGTGATTTGTGTAAGGAAAACCATTGAAAGTTTTAAAGCGGTTTAAAAGTGAATGATGGACTAGTTTTCCTCACCCTATTGGAGAGTGTAGCTTCAGTTTTCCACGGAGACTAAGTTTGGGAACTGAGTTTGAGAATTTCAGTTAGAGAGATACCTACTAGACACGAGTTAGGTCATCAGATTAGAGGGTCAGATAGTTGAGCCGGATTATACTAGTGAGATATCCGGTAACCACTCTAGAACGTGGTAGTAGGCGCTTGTGATCTAAGTACCTGAAAAGATTTAAGATTTAGTGGTTTTATGAGAAGCCGATAAGGCTAGCTAAGATATTGGGGATAGTAAGAGACGTAACATTTGAAAGACTTATGTAGCGATAGTTGTAACCTCGGGAGTGACGAGTTAGGGCTTGACCTTGTATGTGTGATATTGTTTGACTGCTTGTTTATTTCATGATTGAGTGTTTAGTCAGTGATGTGTTCTTTTGGTAACCTTAATGTGCGGGATACTTAGATGTGGAAACGATGAGACTTTTGTGTAGTGACCAAACACACCCATTTGGTGCCTTAAAGACCGATCAGGATTGTCTTACCCTAAGTTTCGGGACGAAACTTATTTTGAGGGGGATATGAAGTAACGACTAGTTTTTTTCATTACGTTTTGATAGGGTTAGAGAAGTTTAGGAAACGAATAAAAATTTAGTGAGACTAGGACATACCAGTTTATTTATGGAAGTTGTTTAACTAAGTACCTTGTTCTATGTTTCGGGACGAAACTTATTTTAAGGGGGTACTGATGTAATATCCGAAATTTTTATTCCGTTTAATTCCGAATCAAATCGGACTTCGAGCCGTTGACGGTTTCCCATTCTATCTAGTATTTCTTTCTTCACAAATTTTATCATTTTATGTAGAATTTAATTCACATAAAATGATAGAATTATATCAAACCCTAATTGTTATAATTATTTATCATTTCATGTAGAATTTAATTCACATAAAAGGATAGAATTATATCAAACCCTAATTCTTATAATTAATTCTTAACGACGACTTTAGAGAAGATCATGACAAGGATGAGACGAGATCATGACAAGGCTGAGACGAGATCATGATAAAGCTGTGACGAGACCACGACAAAGCTGTGATGAGATCACGACAAAGCTGTGACGAGATCATGACAAAGCTGAGATGAGATCACGACAAAGCCCGACAACTTTGTGACAAGGTCATGCATGGGCCTGACAAAGCCATGACGAGTTTTTGACAAGTTTTGACAAACTTCAGCCCACTTATTTTGCCTTGTTTCAGCCCATTGTTCTTACTTGGATTTAATTGTTATAGCCTTGCCTTAAACCTTGCTGGCGGATTGAATTAACCTCATCCCAACTCCTTGCCCCAACCCAGTTGCCCTGCTTGTGTGATAGCCAGCTCCAGTAGCAGCCCATGCCTTGCTTCAGCCCAGCCAGAAGCAGCCCAAGGGATTCAACGCCTGAACCGCCACCCTCTCTCTCCCCATCTGATTGTAACAGCTGCATAAATGAAATATTAAAGAGTTGTAACAACCCTATTTTCACGCCAGAAGAGAAGAAAAATTGCAACGTCCCTTGCTCCCATTCAACAACGTTCAGCAACATTCTGCACACCTTCTGGAGCTGCTCGTGACTAGATTCTTCACACTTTCTGGAGCTGCTCGTGATTGGATTCTGCACACTTTCTGGAGCGGCTCGTCTATCTATTTTTGGGGCTGCTCGTTGCACAAGCCTCACCATAAGCCGGAGTGGTGTAAGAGTTTTCATTCAGCCCTTCTGCAGTCATCAAAACCTTGGGTAAAGTATCAATCATTCTTCCTTTATCTTGGCTGTAGTTCAATCTTTAAATTATAGATGAAATAGACATGTGTGTACTTAGGCTTTAAAATGTTTTAGTGTGGTGATGAGGAGAGATCGAACTAGAGAAGTGACCAGTAGTAAGCGAGTTGTTGTAGCCTCCTAGAGTGTCCAATTTATGACCATTAGATGACCTAGTGAAGTAGATTAGATTATCATATAAATGGAAGTGAGAAACTACCTTTAAAACTTTAGTTTTGAAAGTAAGAATGGCCACTGTTGTGAACCAATGTTAGGGAGATATATTGAAGTTCCACTGTTGAATTTTTGATTGATCATAGAGGGATATATGTAGTTTACTGTGTTAAAATTTGAGAATAAATGAACAGTAGGATTTAAAGTTATAGGGTATCAAAGTGGAGTAGTTGAGCTGTTTTTCCAACATTGATTTTTGACTAAGTATAGAAACTTTTTAGTGTAGTAGCCAACTTTAAGGATTTTCGTAGAAGGGATAGTTGAACAGTTTGAGGAAATTCTTGATTCTATGAGTAGATTAGATATCAAAGATAATTTAGAGATTTATTTTAGAATTTTTATAAATTTATTTTAATTTCATATTTGAAGTGTAGTTGGACCTTAGTGACTTTTCGGAAAATAGAAAAGTGGGTAGTTTCTCTAGTTGTTACCTAAAATCATCCTAGGGAGTAGAATATGGTTACTTTGCCTCAAATAGGAATTTAAGTACGTATTCCGAGTTTTTGGAAGTTCCGGGACCAAGGGTAGTATAGTCATGTTACCTTAAATAAGCACTGTAATAACTTCTACAAATAGGATCTTATATCTTAGGAGTTTTAGACTTCTAAGTACCTAGGGAAATGTGTTGACCCACGTGCCTCCTTTGACAGGAAATTGAGTTTCTGTAGTTACCGATTGGGTGGTGGTTAAGAGAGAGTCGAGATTTGATTCTGGTAAGTCCACGGACTTACTTAGCTGGCTTCTTGTATGAGTGTAATGTGTATGAGTGGTGTTTGTTAATTATGATAAACAATGAAACTGGATTAGGCCAACTTTATTATTTACGTAATTGACCCAAGTGCATGATAGCGGGTCGTGACATCATCTACCTAGCTCTTGCGAGAGTCTAGGAGGTTCCCTGCGACCAACCCATTCAGGTAGACGGTCAGATGCATTAGTACCATTTCTCATTGGAAAACGGGGACAGGGGCGAGGTTTGGGAATTCCTCGTGTCACAAAATAAGTATCATTAGTTATAACCTATCACCTAATTAAAGATAATAAAAGGATTGAATGTTGCATGTTGATTGTGTATGTGTGTGGTTGTGCTTTTACCTTTATACTTATGCATAGAATGTTAGTAACGGTTTTATACCGCTTGTAGATGCCTTGCAGGTTAAGACAGTTGTAGAGAGATCCGGAGGGAATGGTCAGCCGGGTCCACGTACTCATTTAGTTGGGGACAGGGATGTTTTCTATTCTTCATATTCGTCGTTTTAGTACCTTTGCTTTATAAGCCTGATACATATTCTTCATGTATATATTGTTTAAAGTTTTCAAATGTTTTAAATACTTTTGTGCCTTGTTGTAAGATCCTAGTAAAATTGTTGTCAAACTAAGGTCGGGACTCATTGTGAGGTCCCAACCAGTAGCTCCTCGAGTTCTGAGAATTTGGGGTGTTATAGTTTCGATATAAAGATGAGAGGTTGTCCTTGAGAATTAGGTTCTCTGATTCCAAGGCCTTGATATTGTCATCAAGGTCTACCTTTTTTGTATTAAGATTTTCAATTTCCAAAGACATTTCACTTAGTTGTTTTTCTTGTTCAAGTAGCTTTTCTTTTAAAGAATTTATCCTTATACTATGTTCCTTATCACATATGATAATATATTTAAGGAATTGTTTCAGGCCGATTTCAGGTTGAAACATAATAGTACTTACCACATTGTCGACATATAAATTTGATCTTCTTCATGATCGGCCATGAAGCAACCATAGCTTTCTTATTTCGATCATTTTTCTTGAAGTTGGTCCTCTTCTTTTGTGGACAATCCTTCACAAGATGATCTATTTCACCACATTCAAAACAAGTTAGTACTCTTGTTTTCTTATTAGAGTTAGAAAACTTACCTCGGGGTTTTGATGCTCGTGGATATTCTCTATTAGCAGATTGTTTCTTAATCTTGAGAATTTGTGCGAGACCCTTAGAGATCATGGCGATTGCATCTTCTTATTCATCATCATCATCACTCTCCTCTTCATCAGATGGTAATTCATCTCTTTTTGATTTTAATGCCAAATTCTTGGAGTTGGATGGGAGCTCTCCGTCTTCTTCGCCAAGAACCATTTCATATGTGATGAGTTTTCCGAGGAGGTCATCAAGAGGAAGAGTTGTGAGACTCTGAGCTTCTTCAATAGCAGTCATCTTTGGTCCCCACTTGATTTTAGGTAGGCTCCTTAGAACCTTCCTCACTTTCTCTTCATTTGTGAAGATCTTTCTTAGTGAGTCCAGGTTGTTCACGATCTCAGTGAATGTGGTGAACATATCTTTGATTGATTCATTTGGATTCATCTTGAATAGCTCGTATTGTCTGAGGAAGATGCTAATTTTTGTTTCCCTGACTTGAGTTGTTCCTTCATAAGTGACAACAAGCTTGTCCCATATTTCTTTACCACTCTTGCATGATGAGATGCGGTTTAATTCATTTGCATCTAATCCACAGTATAGTAGGTTCATTGCTTTATAATTCTTTGACACATTGTCCAAGTCAGCTTGTGTGAAGTCATCTTCCTTCTTTGGGACTTGGACACCTTCAACCGTTGTCATTGGAACTTTAGTTCAATTTTGAATGATGCTCCAAAGCTCCATGTCCTGGTCAATAATGAACATACGCATGAGTGCTCTCCAATGAGCAAAGTTGTTGCCACAGGAGAGTGGTGGTCGAGATGAGGATCTTCCTTGGGAAAATCCACCATCACCTACAGGATTCATGATTAGTCTCACTGATGGTTAAATCAACAATTGTGAGTCTAGCTCTGATACCAATTGAAGAACTGGTAGGTGAAATAAAAGGTTAAAAGATACTCCAGAAGGGGGGGGGGGTTGAATAGAGTATGGGAACTTTTTGCAAACCAAACCTCAAGGCCTTGAAACTCCTTTCAATGGCCTTTATGTCGATCTGTGCTCTTTATGAAACTTTGATTTTAAGGGCTTTGAAACTACTTTCAAGTGCCTTTACCTCTTTCTCCTGTAAAACAAAGTTAGTCACAGTAAAGTATATATGATGCGGAATTGAAAAGATCGACACGAGGATATGTTTACGAAGTTCGGCTCTAATTTGCCTACTCTCTGTCCCAGGGTATAGCCTTAGGATCTAAATATCTATTATCAGCTTCAAAGAGTCCTAGATACAAACTAGAAGAAATCCCCTTCTTCTCTCACTATATCCAATGCTACGATGTAGCTACAACTCTCAACATAGCTATAATAGCCTAGTTACTTTGCAGAGTAACACACACTCTCGTATAACACTATTTAGATCTTCCAATGGAGCTCTTGTGTTTTCTCTCTCTAAGGGGATATAGCTTTTTCGTAAAAGAGAGAAAGAAAAACAAGGAATGAAGATGTTTAGGTTGCTTGTAGATGTAAAGATGTTTTCCTGTGTAAGCTTGTGTATTTGTCTTCTACGACCATCATCTCCATTTATACTATTCTATGGGGAGGTCTTCTAGCAGTTGTAGAGATGACCGTTTGAGGATGAATCTTCTTCTCCATCAAGATCGTTTCTTGTTTCTAGATAAGGTAGACGTTGCAAATCTTCAGCTCCTGAGAACACGTCGAGTCCTTAGCTCCTTGATCTTCTCGTCTTCTCGTCTTTTGTAGAAAATCTTCTGAAAAGATCAAGGAGCTGAAGATTTGCAACGTCTTCTCTACAACAGCCTTAGGATCTAACTATCTTTATGTACTTTGTGTTGCACTTGATGATTTGGTTTGTAATAACTCTTGCACTATTTGCTTTCCACTATGACATTCACATTTGCATGCTTTCATTCGAAAATTGTGAGTTTTTCAAAAATTTTAGTGCTTCTTATGATGATTATGATCTCTATGATGAGAATTGTGATGTGGAAAAGGCAAAAAGATGACTTAGATATGTTGATATTTTAATTGTAGCATGAATGAGCTTGAATATCTTACTTGAATGCATGAATAGTTCATATGATCTTGATCTCTTGATAGGAGAATGAAATAATGGTCGAAGCTATATTATAAGTTCTTTTGCATCATATAGGAATGACCAAGGCAATTCGCTTCTTTTTTTGTTCATATCTTGTTCATGCTAGCTCCTCAATGAAATATTTGACCTCCTTTTGACCATCCGGGAATTAGGATAAGTAGTTGTAAAAGGCATGCTTGATGTGGGAGGGCCATTATGAAAGTGTTAAGTGAAAGTTTAGCAAATTATAGGTTTGGGGACATTGAACATGCGGATGAGTAGCTCGGCACCATTCACATAGCCGGGTGTTTGTGCCTTTCCAAAGTCCGATTGAACGACAAGTCCTAACGGGATATGGTATGTGCATCATGGGTTTGAGGCATCTCGAAATCTGAGAAACGCCGATCTCATAGGCTTCGGTTATTGTGCACCGCTGTCCATACTCTCAAAAAGTAAAGTATAAAGAAAGCAAATATTTTACATGCAAAGCATGTGTGGTGAAGTTGTATTCTTAACAGTTTTGTGTTGTTCCTCTTTCCCGGATTAGCATCACATTGTTAGCATGACATATTGCGATATTCTAGGCACTTTTTCTAGTCGTTTTCCATCCATTATAGTGTTCATTGATAAGGCATTGAAGCAATTGTTAGCTAGTTTGTCTATATTGTCAATATAGAGGTCTACATAAGCTTTGTGTTGATTGTAGGTGAGTAAGAGCTAAAACCGAACCAATTGAGAGAGAAAGGAGAAGATTTGAGCACATCCAAGGATTAAGGACACATCAAAGAAGCCAAGGGAGATGCTTGGATGAGGAATGGCACGACACGAAGGAAACCACAAGCAATTTACACTTCCACGCTCTAAAATATGGTCGTAGAAAAGTCCACGCCTAAAACCACGGCCGTGGATCTTGGCAACATGAACGTGGAGTATTCTAGAGAGTTACACGGTATAAAGTACGGTCGTGGAAATCATGAAGAACCATAATCCACTTCCACGCTCTAAACCACGACCGTGGAATTCCATGAAACCGTGATTTAGGCAATCTTTTGACGAATAAAATATTGACACATCATTTACGCATATGGGCCGGACGGTTATTTTATCTTTCCTTATAAAAAGGATGGAGGAAGAAAAATTCGGACACTTGCTTACGCCGCCGACTTTTGCCTAGGGTTGCATTAGACACCGAAGATTTTGCACTTTCAAAAAGGGGATTCACGAGGTTTGAAGATTTGGAAGTTGTGCCTTTTGTCCTTAGGTTTGATTTGAAGACGGATTGACATCCCGTTCTTCGTTCTTATCGAGGATTATTATCCGTTTGTGTTTATTCCAAATCTGACATACATTATTACCCTTGTTTGTGGATTCGAGATTGATTTGAGATTTATTGAAGGTTTTCGAAGGTTTTCATCTTTCATTCTTCTTAATCTTGAATTTGATATTATAATGACTGTTATTGGCTAAAACACTTTAGCAATTCTAAGGTGAAGGGTTAATAGCTGTGGCTTAGATGATGATAGATCGATCGTAAATAGATTGGACCCTGAGAGTTAGAGAGATTTTGCCGACAAACCAAAATCACGTTTTGTTCTTGAGATTCCACGGCCGTGAAACTCAAGATCTGCCCGTAATTTGTACCAGTTTACGAACCTTGCTTTTACTTTGATCCAAGGTTAAAGATTAGCTTTAATCTAGTCTTAGCTTGCCCTTTTCTAGGTAGTAGTGAAGCCTCAACAACCTCTACTTCGATTTCGAGTGTCACAACCTTAATCGGTTTAGTTTGTCTTGATCCTTGTATTTCAAGTTTGGGTATTTGACATTAATTCTTGTCTTTAGATCCTTTCTATACGGAAGCCTCAACAACCTTTATAGAGAGTGTCTCTAGATAAGTCATATAAAGCCTTGGAACTTCACCGTACATTGCTTTACCTTAGCATACCTTTGCAACTCTTAACTCTGTCCTTAGTTCTTTAGTATATCTTGAATCGATTGCCACAATTAGATACCTGGATCTTTAGGGTTGCTGTTTTCCCAATATATTTGCAAAGCTTTACCCTTTTACTTGCTTGACAACTTTACAATTGAATTTGTTTCCCCAAATCCCTGTGTTCGATACTCTGGAATTCTTGCTTAACTACGTCGATCCGTACACTGCGGGTTCGCTTGCTTGATTCTAGTTTTATAAACTTAAAGCTTATTTGCACACACGCTAAGTGGCGAACACACATTTCCTTACAAGATTTCCCACCCTTGACACATTTCTTTAAACTTTTTCTTTGATTGGAAGACCTTGAAACCTTTATGCACATGTTTAAGGCTTCATGGCTTAGATTTGTTTGACTTTGATTGTCTTTACATCTTTATTATGTCCTTTATTTGTGTCTTTGAGAAAGAAAGGATTGTTGGTTCATATTATGGTTATTATTGATACATACTTTGTCTTCCTATGTCTTGAAACATCACTTGAGGGTGATCCAATAAGAAGAAGCACTTTCCAAAAAGTTTTTGAGTTTTTCGCATCATATAATCCATGACATCTTGTATTCTAGGTTTGAATCTTGCTTGGGGACAAGCAAGGGGAAAGTATGGGGTATTTTGATGACATGAATTATATGCCATTATAATCATGCATATTGTAGAGGTTTACCTCAATTTGCCTTGTATTTGGAGAGAATTTGCGTACTTTTTAGGCTTATTTCAATTATATTCCAGAAATAGAGGTCTACACGAGTTTTGGTTGAATTATAAGTGACTTCGGTGGATTTGGAAGCAAAAGTGGAGCAAGGAGCATCTAAGGCCAATAAGGAAGCTTAAGGAGTCCTAGAGGAATCACAAGGAGCAAAGGAAGTGTATAAAAGAGTCACAAAAGGAAGGAAGGAAACAAGCCAAGAGACGAGCACTTTTTGTTGAAGAATATCGTGTCAATTGTACTAGAAATCGGACGATTTTCTTTACTAAAAATCGAACGATTTTTGTTACAAATAATTAGCACGAATTCCTTCTCTTTGTGACTAAAAATATTACGACCCAAATCCCATCACTTTTGGGCTTGAGAAGTGATATGCCAAGCGGCCCATTAGCGATAAAGTATACATTGGAACCCTAGGAACAAAAATCATGAGTTGGCTGCGGGAAAGATTTACACAATTTTGCGGGATTGAAGATTCTTGGAGAGGAGATTGAAAGACAAGAACCAAGAAGTCAATATTGATCATTGTTGTGAGATCTTTTGTCTCCCTTCTAATTCTTGTGATTTGTGAGCACATTGTTGAGTGTTTTGAGAGATTCTTTGATAGGTTTTGAGATCTGATTACAAATTCGGAGATTATTTGGTTTTTATTCAAAGTTCGGGTTTTATTTGATTTTATTCTTTCAATCTTGATTTTGATTTGATTATGAAAATGGTTGGCTAAAAACTTTGTGATTCTGGGGAGAATAGTTGATGATTGAGGCTTAGATGATGATAGATTGAACTCATTTAACCATTTGGACCCTGAGAGTTGAGATTTAACTTCGCGACAACAGGAAAATTGGGGTGTTCTTGAGGAAATTGGACGATTTAATGAAGAACATGGCGATTTATCCCTCTGACGATCTTTAATTGATTTATTCCTTAATCAAAGTTAATCCTTGCCTCAATTCCAACCTTGCTTAACCTTTTTAACCCCTATTTAAGTGTGTGAAGAGACTTCATCATTGATTCTACATTTAATAGCTAAAGATTACAAGATTTGGGTAATAGAGAGACTCAACATCCTTTATTAGGGTTTAAGTGTGCTTTCTACCTTTAACTTTGAGAGTCATATCCTGGGATTTTGGGTGCTTAGTTTGAACGTAATTCTTATCCTTAGACCATTATATATTACAGCCTCAACAACCCTTATAGAGAGAATCTTTGGATTAGACATATAGGTTTTGGAACTTCGCCGTACGATACCTTCCTTTGAAACACATAACCTTGGCAACATCAACTATGTCCTTTGATCTTCAGAAGTGTCTTGAATCGAAAGTCGCAGTCGGATACTTGAATCCTTGGAATCGTTTGTCTCCCTTTATTAATCACAAAAGCTTTTATACTTTGCCAAATAATTTGAAATCGGTTTTATTCTCTCCAAATCCCTGAGTTCGACTCTGGAATTTCTTACCTTACTACAGCTGATCTGTACACTGCAGGTTCGCTTTTGCATAAGTTCTAGATATAAATTTAAGACTTTGACGCACACACTTTTGAGCGAACATAGACCCTAGAGTATTTGTTATTATTACAATTGATCCGTACACTGAGGGTTCGCATATTGTTTCAGGATTATATTATAGGCTATAAATTTAAAGCAATTTCGCTCACATTTACACACACATCTGAGAGCAAACAAGTTTTTGGCGTCGTTGCCGGGGACTAGATACTTGCTTTTTCTATTGATCTTTCGGCTTGAGTGTTATTGCAGATTTGTGTTCTTAGGCACATACGAAGTTCTCGTTCCAGGAACGGAACAAAGATTCGCCAAAGAACAAGTTTATGGCGCCGTTGCCAGGGACTTGGTTAAGACCAAGTTCGGTCTTTGGTTGTCTTTTTAGGGTTGTTGCCCTTGTTGCTATTGATTCCTTTACTTGAGTGATTTCACATGATCTTTCTTTAGGTTTATGCGAAGAACTCGTGTTGGAAAAGAAATATTTCCTTATGATCTCGAACCAGAAAAGACATACAAAAGGAGATTGAAAGAATCGAAGATTGCTTAACAAGATAATCGAGATCTTGAAGCAGAATTGATGGACGCATTGGAACTTCTTCGGCTGAGTAACGAAGCTTTAGAAAGAGAAAGAGAGGAGGCTCGTGTAAGAACAGAAGAGATACGAGCCAACATGGCCGAACTGCAGGCACATATTCTACCTCGACCGTACCCAGTTGTTGGACCGAGGGAGAATCCTGACCTAATTGCACCAGCCGAGATACATCCACCACCTCGGTTGCCGGTTTGGGTTGACCGAGGTAACTTGTTAGCTGGAGAACCGCAAACTCTAGGACAACGGATGGACCCGAATCAACAAGTGCGGCGTCCCGGAGTTAATCTAGGAGATCCAGCTAAGCATGACTATGAGCTTCAACCTCAAGTCCTCACTATGATTCGACAATGTCAATTTGGAGGCATGGAAAGAGAATCTCTACATCAACACTTGCAAAACTATGAGATTCTTATGGAGACTTAAAGACCATCAAGAGTGGAGAACAACAACTACAAGCTAACGCGTTTCTACTTCTCTTTGAAAGACAAGGCGCTTGCATGGTATCAATCTCTTCCAGCTGGAATAGTTAAGACATGGGAGGAGATGTCTACGGAGTTCCTCACTATGTTCTTTCCCTCATCAAAAACTGCGGAGTTAAGGGGTAAGATTAATGCTTTTGTTATGAAGGATAGAGAAAGTTTATTCAAGTCATGGGAAAGGTTCAAAGACCTTTTGTTGGATTGCCCTCACCATGGGATTCCAAAGATTGAGTTGCTAGAGATCTACTTCAAGGGTTCGGATGAGGAAACTCAATTCAAACTCCATTCACTTTCTGTTGGCACTTCTATGGATAAACCGGTTGATGAAGCTTGGGTGTTAATTGAGAAGCAAGCTTTACACATGGAAAAGTACTCCCATCGAAAGGTTGAAGATGGAGCAAAACGAGTTGGATTTCCGGATCTGAATCTTACTAGGTCAAGCGTTGTTCAACTTACTACGCTCAACAATGAAGTCAAAGCTTTGAAGGAGATTTTATTAGCTCAAACTAAGGGAGCATCCAAGGAGCAAGATGTTGGATACTTGGGAAGAGAAAACTACCAAGGGCCGAGGAATAACAATTACAACAACAACAGATTTTCAACAACAATTGGAGATCAAATCAACAAAGTTCCGGTAACCCTTATTCTCATGCTAAAAATGCTCTAACTCCCCCATCTTCTTCTTCTTCTATTCCATTAAAGAGTCAAGAGCCGTCATCAAGCTCATCACAATAGGCTAAGGAAAATACGGATGTTGTGCAGGAAGCTATCATGAAAAAGTTAAATGCTATGGAGAAATTTATGAACACATTTTCGAAGGCACAAAAAACCTTGGAACATCAAGTTTTTTACAAGGCTAATGAAGCGCCAAGAGATATGGGTAAAATCCCAGGAAGGACAGAGAACAAACCAAAAGGAAAGGTCATGACAATCACCACACGCAGTGGATTGAAGACAGTTGATCCAGTACCTCGGTCGGACAACGACCAGACGAAGAACATCTCGACTGAGGTGCCAACCGAGATGGATCCCCAGAAAGTGAAAGAGAAGTCTTATGTTTATGTTCCACCACCTACTTACAAACCTCCACTCCCGTTCCCTCAGTCTAGGGCACGGGCACATCTAGACAAGCATTTCAGTAAGTTTCTTGATCTTATGAATAAGCTACATATTAAAATCCCTTTCATTGTTGCTATCTTAGGTATGCCCGCCTATCAGAAATTTCTGAAAGAGATCTTGTCAAGGAAAAGAAAGTTGGAAGACTTTTTAGTTGTGCGGATAACCTCTAGATCTTCGGAGCTCATTCAAAATATGAAAGAGAACATGCCGCCAAAATTTGAGAGATCCCGGTTCATTTTGCATTCCCATCAAGGTTGGGGATGTGACTTAAGATGCACTTTGTGATCTAGAAGCTAGTGTGAGCATCATTACTCTAGCACTTTATGAGAAGATTTGTCTTGGAGATCCCAAACCCGTGAAGATGACTTTATACATGGCGGATCGTTCGATTACTCATCCCGTTGGAATCTTAGAGGATGTTCCCATCATGCTAGGTAATTTCTACATACCTATAGATTTTGTGGTATTGGAAATTCCTGCAGATTACCCTATTCCCGTCATTCTTGGAAGACCATTTCTTTTAATATCGGGTTGCAACGTTGATTGTAAGAACGCCAAGTTGTAATTCAATATTGGTGAAGATCATGTGGAGTTTGCACTCTTAGCCACGATGAAGGGACAACCCTTAGAGGATTATATCTTCAACATCTATGATGAAGAAGATTCTCGAGAATTGGTGAGCTCTATCTTAATTAAAGATCTTCTTGAGAATGTTTTAAGTTTTAGTATGATGGAGGAAGGTGTAGATGTTTTGTGTGATACAGATGTACAAAGCTTGGAAGCATGGGAAGCAGACCCAGGTGCTGGATTTGACAAAATCATTTAGGAGACAAAAAGCACATTAGGTTTCGGTTGCTCTCTCAGTACCTTCTCTGGAGAATACCTCGGTCCCTCACCTCGGTCCACGACCGAGATGTAAGAGTCTAGTTGCTGAATTGTTGAGAGTGTGAGCTGAGGACCTGTCTTTAGCCTAAACCGCCCCTGCTTAACCCAGTAGCCGCCCCTGCTTCTCACAAGGTCCGCCCCTACGGCTCTATGTGGTTGCAGCCGTCTTCTTTGACCCTTTGACTTGTGCTTTACCCTTTTCACCCCTTTATATCCTTCTTCTCTTTTCTTTTGATGAGGGTTCTCCATCCACAGCTCCATTTCTCTCTCACTATGTTCTTCTTCTCCTCTTACCTCTCTTTGGATCATCTTTGATCTTCTCTTGAGTTTGGTGTGAGTTTGAGAGCTTTTACGCTTGACTTGTTGCTAGCTGATGTTGTTGTGCCTTGTTGAGCCATCTTAAGGTTGTGGTGGTGTTGTGTTAATCTTCTGGAGGTTCAGCTTGTTAAGCTTTCATGGCTTCCATCCTTTTTTTCTTCATTCATTCATCTTCTTACCTCTTTTCCTATCTTTCCTTAGTCTAGCTTAGATTCCTTAGGTTTGGATCTTGCTTCAGCCATGATTGGCTTGTGTTGATGTATATATATGTATGTTTATGTATGTATGATGTTGGAGTGAAGAAAGAGCAAAGGAATCGAAGGAAGAAGTGAAGAAAGGGCTGAAGTGGTGTCTCCTACTGTCCAGCCGCCCCTGTGCCACCTTGCAGCCGCCCCAGCGCCGGCCAGAGCCGCCTCTGCGCCACTTGGGATCTGCCCCTGCGGTCACCTGCATCATCTAGGTTCTGCACTTGGTTATGCAGGTGTGTGTTGCTTCTAGGCTTGCCTTAGGATGCCTTTGTTCCCTCCTTTCCTAGTGTGAGTGTATATGATCATGCTAGATGTGTAAGGATGTGTTTTGATGAGGTTATGATCGGTATATGCCATGTATGGCCTTTTAAGGTTTATTAGGTTGTGAGGTTAGGTTAAGGATGATCCTATGGATCCCTTGGGTCTACGTGTGACCCCTTTGATGAATAGAGGTTGATATCTTTCTATGCCTTGTTATTAGGCAGTGCCCATCTCTCAGGAGTGGAGGTTGATTGTGGTTGAGCCCTGCACGAGGTTGAAGTAAGTCCGTAGGACTTACTTAGCTACTATCCTTATATTGGGTGTTTGCATTAGTGGTGTGTGCGTTATATGTTTGCTATGGTTGTGATAACCTTTCCCTTTCATCCCGCCGTGGAGTCTGGAGGTTCTCTGATGTCAGGCCAGACTTGCTTACAAGAAGGGCGCAATCCACTCCCATATGGTACACGGATTTTCTGACCGATACTCGTACAACTGGCTATCAAGCTCAAAGGTGAGGAGGTATCGGTCCTCGTGTCATATACTTTCATCTATCTATATATACACGATTTGAGTGAATGACTATTATTAAAAGATGATAAATGGGTAAATATGTGAAAGCATGCTGATGTGTTTATCTTTCCATGATTGTGCTTGTGCTTATGCATTACCTTATATATGTATGGTTAGCTAATGGTTTCATTTCATGTTGTAGATGCCTTGCGGGGTAGGTGTGCTGTTCAGTGATCTGGCAAGGTGACAGTCCGAGGACTCTCGTACATTAGGTGGTTGGTGTTGGGGTTGTTTATGTTTCCCTCTTGCGTGAGGATGATCTTTTGTTACCTCCTGTGTGAGGATGTTGTTTTATATACTCGGCTATGATGTTGTTTACGTTTTGATTGTGCAGTTTATAGAGTTTTATGTATTTGTTTTATATCTGACAGTGTCATGTTGTAAGGTCCAGTGAACTGGATATCAGGCTAGGGTCAGGATCCATTGTGAGATCCTAGCCCAATGTGGCATCCCGAGTCCCACGGATTCGGGGTGTTATAGAGATGGTATTAGAGCTTAGGTTGACAACAATGGCACTTGCTACGTGCAATGAGGTTTGATAGGTAAAATAAACAGAATCCGAAAGGGATCTGACGCTTAAAAAAGTTTTTGGTTTTAAGTGTGGTTTTGGGTTAGAATGTACGAGAAGTCGTCACCTCTGCCATGGATCTCTGCAGCGTAGATATGTGTATATATACGTGTATTATGGATTATGTGGATGTATAATATATATATATATATATATATATATATATATATATATATATATATATATACATATATCGATACATATGGCATATATATATATATAGGCTTATAAGATTAGGTGTGTATATCCTACAGATGGCTCAGACTAGAGTTGTATCTAGAGTGGAACGATGGAGGGATACATCCCCTCTTCCTCCAATAGCGCGAAGTCAGGGACCAGTTTCTGCTGTCGTTTCACCGATAGCAAGAGATGAACTTGAAGAGGCTGATCATTTCTCAATGAGTGGATTCGAGTTTCAAGAATATATACACCAAGTATGTGAGGCTGCAAGAGCTGGTAGACCTACACCGGATCTACCAACATCTGTGGGACCAACTGAAGCTTCTAGATCAAAGAAGAAACAACGGATCGAACTAGTGAAAGATAACGTAGGGCCTTCAGGTGGTAAATTGAATCCGGCTTGGGGACAATTGAGTAATCCCCGTTCTACACGGACTTTTGGTGAGACGAGAACTTGTTACAATTATGAGAAACCTGGACATATAAGACCACAATGTCCAAATTCACCGGTGACTTTCTACGTCTATGGTAGACTAGGTCATAAACCTGCCTTCTGTAGGCAAGGTGGAGTTGCATCACGACAGGATTCTTTTCCTGCCAATGTGGCGGGAGGTGGTCAGAAGACACCTCAGTAGTAGACGCATGGACATCAGAGAGTCCTAGATCATTCTTCTACCCAAGGATCCATTCCCGGGTCGAGTAGAGGTTGAGGTCGTGGTGGGAGTACCACGGACACCAGAAGAGCTCAGTGTAGAGCCTTTGAGCTGAGCAGTGCAGAGGAGTCACCCGTACTAGTTGCAGAGATGGGATGTTTGTGTCTCAACTGTGGCTATCCAGATCATTTGCATCTTGAATGTCCCTTGGCACCGATAGCTTGCTCCACCTGTGGTGAATTAGGCCATTTGGCCCCTTTCTGTCGCAAGGTAGGGTTTCTTCTCAGCAAGACCTTCCTCTTTCCGGTGCGGAAAGAGTAAAAAGTGGAGGCTATGGTGATGACCTTAGTTATACCTGAGGAGCATAGGTTCGATGTTTGAGTGATGATATGCAATGTAGTTGTTGACATTAGCTATTACAAGTACCATTCTCGTTAATGGTTTACCCAGTAAAGTTTTGTTTGATATGTGTGATATGCACTCTTTGCTTTTGATGCATGTATACATTGACTTTAGATACAATAGAGGGTAGACCTTCTTTGATAGGGTTACCAGTTAGGGGTCTGAGGTACCCGCGAGATATGTGATTGCTCCATTTATTCAAGGACTTGTGTGTTGCTTGTAGACTTCTTTGTCATGCCATAGGTGCATGAGGAGGTCATTATGGGTATGGATTGGATGGATAGATATTATGTTGTGTTAGATGTCAGTTGGAAGGCTGTGAAAGTCTCTACTGATATAGATTAGATAGAAGTCTTCTAAGGTTAAGCCCTTTGAAGAGACGGGTTCTGTCATTAGTGTCGTACGAGTAGCGAGGTTGATAGCAAGAAAGTGATACTTTCTAGTGTTATGCCATGAAGGAGGGAGATAGTTTAACGTTGGAGGATATTCCGGTGGTTGATGAGCTTATAGACGTGTTACTGAATAGTTTGGTTTGCGGCATCAGCGGAGTGTGGATTTTGATATCGAGTTGTAGTGTGGTACGAGATCGATTTGGAAGGCCCATATCGTATGGCGCTTGTTGAGATATTAGAGCGAAAGAAACAATTTGAGGAGTTGGTAGAGAAGGGCTTCAATCGCCCAAGTGTATTTATTGCGCTCAAAATATCAACAGTTGGTGAGAGAGAAGCATGTTTTTTCCAGGATTTTCTTGTTGGTAAAGAAACAATTTGAGGAGTTGACAACTTGTTGGGTCGGCTTCAAGGAGCACTTGTTTTTTCCAGGATTTTCTTGCGCTCAAAATATCAACAGTTGAGGGTGAGAGAGAAGCATGTGCACAGGACGGCATTTCATACCCGTTATGGACACTACAAGTTTGTAGTGATGCCATTTGGGCTGACGAATGCCCAGCTGTCGTCATGGCATTGATGAACAGTATTTTCGTCAACTTCCTTGATCAGTTGGTGATGGTCTTCGATGATGACATTCTGGTATACTCTCGTAGTAGAGAGGAGCATGCCGGTCATCTAATGATAGCTTTATAGATTCTGAGGGATAGAGACCAGTATGCCAAGCTCTCTAAGTGTGAATTCTCGATGTCTGAGGTTGCTTTTCTTGGCCACATTGTGTCCACCAGTGGGATCAAGATAGATCCGGCGAAGATTGAGTATGTTGCAGTATAGACGATATTGACAAACACTAAGGGAGTACGTAGCTTTCTCGGCTTAGCCGGTCATTACCGATGCTTTATGGAAGGATTTTATGTGATGGCGTATCCATTTACGAGTCTTCTGAAGAATACCACCAGAATTGGGTGGTTAAAGTAGTATGCCAGAGCTTTGAAGAGTTAAAGAGGCACTTGACCTCTGCTTCTATTCTGGTATGATCAGAAGGTCTTGGGGATCCCGTAATTTATGGTGATGCACCCAGCTAAGCTTAAGATGTGTGTTAATACCGAGGAGTAGCGTTACTAACATGTGTGTCTACAGCTGAAAACGTATGAAGAGAATTACCCGACTCATGATCTAGAATTAGCAGTGGCAGTTCAAGCCTTGAAGATTTGAAGACAGTACCTGTGTGATATTTCATGTCAGATTTCCGTAGACCATAGGAGTTTGAAGTACATTTTCACGCAGCAGGACTTGAATAACCGCCAGCGTCGATGGCTTGAGTTGATCAAGAACTTTGACCTTGAGATTTGGTATCATCCTAGGAAGGCAAATGTTGTAGCTGATGTGATACGGGTTGGGGCCGCGAATGACTAGATCTAGATTGGGAATCCTTAAAACCAACAATGACGTTTTTCCTTGACCAATGGCACAAAATTCAGATTGTTAGAACAAGAAAATGACAATGGAAAAATGGAAGAAAAGAGGATGAAAAGGGACGTAGGATGTATGGTAGAAGTAGATCCAAAAGAACCAAAAGACTCCCTTACAAGAACCTTGATCAGATTGATCAAAACCCAAGCAAAATGATGCCTTCAACCCTTTATTCTATAACCTTACACAAGCCTTCAATGGAGACAAGCACAAGGAGGGACTAGTATTGACTAGTAGCACCAATCTCTAAAGAGATTAACACACATAAGAACAATCTAGCAGGGATTCACAACGATTCAATCAATTGGCTCACTTTATTGATTGAATTTTATGAATGGAAACAAAAGCTCTTAAAGAGACGGTTTATCAATTGGCTAAAAATCTATCTAATCAGGAAAGAAGCTAAGGGAGGCTTTTTATATGCCTAGAAAGCCTCCTATCTAAAAAAAGGAATAACATTTATCAAAAAGACAATAAAACAAATAAAAATAACCCTTAAAATGTTTTGAACCTAAAGGTTATTAAAAGTCTTTCATTTTATACCAAAAGATGATATAAAATACAAAAGAAGCTCCAACAGCCTCAATCTTCCATTTCTTGCAATTCCGGAACAAGAGTCTCTTCTTTGCTCTTGCATGGCTCCAAATCACGTGTGCATGGTCTCCCTTCCACGTCCAAGTCGTCGGGAATCGTCATTAACCTGACTAAGGAAGCCTCAGTCAACAATGGAACATCAATGGTCTCCTTAGGAGCTAAGGAAACCAACAAGTTGGACACCTCCTCTTGAATTGCTCTTGCCCTTGATCTAGTAATTGGCCCTTGCATTGTAGGACTAGTAGGGGCTGTTGGTGATGGTCCCTCATCATACTCCCCTTCTTGGGAAGGATTCGTCCTCGAATCATCACCATCCACATCACTTGACTCAAAGGGGCTTAGATCTCCTACGTTGAAAGTAGGGCTCACTCCAAAGTCCTCCGGAAGCTCTAGTACATAAGCATTGTTGCCAACCTTACATAGTACTTTGAATGGTACGTCTCCCCTAGGTGATAGCTTGGACTTGCGCCTTTCCGGGAACCTATCCTTCCTTAAATGCAGCCACACGAGGTCTCCCAGTTCGAACAACACTTGCTTGCGGTTCCTATTAGCCTTGGCCGTCACTTGCCTCCCCTTCTCCTCAAACCTTTTGTTAGTCCTTTCATGCAGTTCCTTGATGATCTCCACCTGTTTTTCTGCATTAAAATCTACTCGCTCCGCTATGGGCAACGGTATAAGATCAAAAGGGGTCAAAGGATTCAACCCATAGACACACTCAAAAGGAGTTAGATTAGTAGAAGAATGTAATGTACGATTATATGCAAATTCTACATGAGGCAAGACATCTCCCCAATCTTTCAAGTTATCTTTTAAAACAGCCCTCAGAATGGTTGTTAATGTCCTATTAGTTACTTCGGTTTGACCATCCGTTTGAGGATGACTAGAAGTCAAAAACAGCAACTTCGTCCCTAGTTTACCCCAAAGAGTCTTCCAAAAGAAACTAAGAAACTTAACATCCCTATCACTCACTATACTCCTAGGTACTCCATGTAATCTAACAATTTCCCTAAAGAACAAGTTAGCTACATTATAAGCATCATCAGTCTTATGGCAAGCAATAAAATGGGCCATTTTAGAAAATCGATCTACGACCAAAAAAATTGAATCTCTCCCTTTCTTAGTCTTAGGTAACCCAACAATGAAGTACATACTAATATCCTCCCAAGGTGACTTAGGCATGGGTAAGGGGGTATACAATCCATGAGGTTTCAATCTAGCCTTAGCCTTTAAACACACAAGATATCTCTTAAGCAAGTTCTCTACATCTCTAAGCATATGGGGCCAATAAAAATGTGAATGTAGCATATGATAAGTCTTATCTCTCCCAAAGTGCCCCATTAAGCCTCCCATATGGGCTTCCTCAACAACTAATAGCCTAAGGGAACACTTAGGGATGCACACTTTATCGACTCTAAATAGAAAACCCTCAAACAAGTAATACTTATCAAAGGCTCCTCTAGATGAACATTGCTTAATTATGTCTCCAAAATCAGAATAATCAATATAGAGATCCTTAATATAATAGAAACCTAAGACCTTAGAATCCATAGTTGTGATTAAAGAGTGTCTCCTAGAGAGAGCATCCACTACAACATTATCCTTGCCCTTTTTATACTTTATGATATAAGGAAAAGTTTCTATAAACTCCATCCATCTACCATGTCTCCTATCTAACTTATCTTGACTCTTAAAATGTCTTAAGGACTCATGATCGGTACGTAGGACAAATTCAATAGGCCATAAATAATGTTGCCATGTTTTTAATACTCTAAACAATGCATAAAGTTCTTTATCATACGTCGAGTAGTTTAAACATGCCCCCTTTAATTTCTCACTAAAAAATGCTAGTGGCTTACCCTCTTGCATGAGTACTCCTCCAATGCCAATACCCGAAGCATCACACTCGACCTCAAAAGGTTTGGTGAAGTCCGGAAGAGCTAGGAGAGGTGCACGGGACAGCCGCCACTTCAACTCCTTAAACGCCTTCTCTTGAGCATCTCCCCACACAAATGGCACCTTCTTCTTTGTCAAGGACGTGAGTGGGGCTGCTATGGTGCTGAAATCTCGCACAAAACGTCTATAGAAGGTTGCTAGGCCGTGGAAACTCCTCACTTGACCGACGGTTGCGGGAGTAGGCCATTCCTGGATTGCCTTGATCTTCTCTCCATCCACCTCTAGACCTCTTGAGCTCACTACAAAACCAAGAAAAACAACTTGATTAGTACTAAACTCACATTTCTTCAAATTAGCATACAAATATTCAATTCTAAGAGTTGCAAGTACTTTCCTCAAATGTTCCTCATGCTCTTCAAGTGACTTACTATAGATGAGGATGTCATCAAAGTAAACCACAACAAACCTACCAATGTAGTGTCTCAACACGTGATTCATCAATCTCATAAATGTGCTAGGAGCATTGGTTAAACCAAATGGCATCACTAGCCACTCATAAAGACCAAACTTGGTCTCGAATGCCGTTTTCCACTCATCTCCCTCCCTCATTCTGATTTGGTGATAACCACTCCAAAGATATATCTTAGAGAACAATGTGGCTCCATTCAACTCATCTAACATGTCATCTAAACGTGGGATAGGATGGCGGTACTTAATGGTGATGTTGTTGATGGCTCTATAATCAACACACATCCTCCATGTATTGTCCTTCTTAGGCACTAAGAGGACGGGAACGGCACTAGGACTCAAACTCTCCCTTACATAACCCTTATCTAGGAGTTCTTGGACTTGGTTTTGGATCTCTTGGCTCTCCTTAGGGTTTATCCTATAGGCTGGACGGTTTGGGAGTGTAGCACCGGGAATAAGATCTATTTGGTGCTCAATACCTCTAAAAGGTGGAAGGTCAGTCGGAATCTCGTCAGGAAACACATCACTAAACTCATCTAGGATAGCTAGGATGGGCTTAGGTAGGGTGGCCTTGGCTTCATCCCTTAAAGTCACTAAGCTCTTGCACAAGCTCATAAGAATGGCATCTAAAGGGGTGTAATCTAGGATGTACTCCTCCTTGGATCCTAGAAGGACACTAGAAGGTGTGTGTCACGCTAAGAATGTGTAGCACAAAAGTCTTAAATTTATAACTCGATATATTTTTCCTAACTCCTAGTGAATCCACAGTGTATGGGTCGTTTTGAAGTAAGGATAGTATTCCGAGGTCGAACACAAAGACTAAGGTGAAATCGAATCAAATAGTGACTAAGGGTAGTGTAAATCTAGCCTAAGAAAAGAGAATAGAAATAAAGAAATGAAAATCTCGATGTTTTTGGTTTGGTTTTGTGGTGATCAATCAAGGATCACAAATCATGCAAGATTATCAAACAACTAAACTAGCAATGCAATAAGCAAAACAAACACGAGATAAGTAATCAAAGAGAGAAAAGCGGATTCTAGGGGTTAGGAATTCCGCTTATGGCATTGGACTCAAGCTCCTAATCAATCTTGGATTAGCTATAATATTTTGGGAAAGGGTGTTTCTCAAATGGAACCAATCACCGGGTAGGTCTCATGATCCACTAACCCCGCAACTAAGGTCCTATTACCGGGTATGTCTCTAGGAACCTAGGGTTGGGAAATCTACACAAACCAGATTGCTATTTAGGGATCTAACCTCTCTTTACCAGGTAAGTCTCGAGAAGGCAAGTCTTAAACATCAATCCAAGCACACTCAATCCAATAGCGGCTTATGAGGCTCACTACTACCTAATGTTCATCATCCTTGGTACTTAAGATCAGAAATCACCGGGTAGGTCTCTTTCCTCACTTAGATTGCTAGCATTAGGTCATCCTAGGCTAGAATAAGCTTAAAAAACAATAGGATTTCAACAATCTAACATCCTAACATGCAGATTTATCAATACAAGCATAACAGAAGCAAACCACGGGTAGTTCATCTCATTCCACAGCCATGGTCTGGGTAGAAAAAACCGTGATTTCTAACAGCACTTAAGTACGAGCAAACAAATCATCCAAAGATACATTAATTTTATTCTATCATAGTCCAAGCCATAACCATCATTCCCTTACCCTAGAATCGCAACTATTTAGCCAACAACATGCATCATAACAATCAAGCTCAACAAGCATACATTCATGGCTTCCATAACAAGAGAATGAAATGAAAGAGATACGAAACAAGTAGGATAAGAAAACCAAGCTGAATAAAAGTCAAGAAGGACTTACAACCCTTCAAAAGAAGGTTCTAATCGTTTCTTACAACCCTAGCAAATGTCTTCAACAAAACCCACTCAAAATCCACTCGAAAACTAGCAAAACTCTAAGACTATTGTTCTTCTTCTTCTTCTTCTTCTCCAAAATGAGAGTGTTTTTTCTCCTCCAAGAGTGGCTCCTATCCAAATGTTGTTGAATGAGAGAATGTGGGAGAGGGTGTGTGTGGTCAGGTCCCCCTTTAGAATCAGCCTGCAAGAGTACTTATAGCCTCTACCAAGAGCAAGAGTCGGTTATGGAGATCGTGGGACAACTGTCCCAGCTGTCCAGAGGGAATCACGGTCCAATTCCCTGGCCGTGGAAGTGCTAATGACCGTGGTTCTAGTGTTTCAGCCCTCTTTTGATCGTTGAGCCATGAGTTGGTGCAAGGCATGCACCAACATGGTCCTATGTGTTCTCCTTTGCTCCTAACTTGCTTCCCAATGAGTCCGGAAATGTGTCATTATGAGGAACGATCCCCGGATGTATCGATTAAGCTCCAAAGGTTCCCAAAATACCTACAAAACATGCAAAAGTCCGTGTAGACGTCTATCTCGACAACATACATAAATTAAGTGCAAATCGTCACGAACTAATGCCAAACTATGCATGAATAGCGATAAAAAAAAAATCTAAACGGATGCCTAGACTAACGTCATAAATCGTGTTATCAAAATACCCCATACTTAAGGTTTGCTCATCCCCGAGCATGACCCAACCATAGACTAAGAGATGACATGATTTATGCATGCAGAAAAAACAACAAAATCTATTTGGAATTTTGCTTCTAACATTGGATCACCTTCATAATCATGTTTCATGACAATGGACGAGCGATCATGCATCAAACGAATGAAGGCATGGAAAGACAATTATACTTAACTCAAAAGCATGCATGCAAGGTGAAAATGAAGAAGTCAAGATGATCATGAGTATATCCAATCTAGATCACTAAGTCTTACATACATGCAAATAGGTCACAAGGACTTAGGAAAGAAGAGGCCAAGAAACGCTGTGAATAGGTGGGAATTTTTAGGTCATGTGATGCTAATCCGGGAAAGGAACTAACTCCACAATTTCATTTTGATCAACTTCCCCACAAGTGTATATTTTTCTCCATCTTTTCTTTGTTATTTTTTCTTTTTCACTTTCTTTTTCTTTCACTTATTTTTGAGGCAATGGCATTGGTGTACAAAAGCCGAAACCTTGGTGATTAGCGGACCTCGGGATTTTTCTGAGGTGCCTCACACCGGGCACACATACCAAGGCTCGTTAGGACATTCGGTTTATCCGACTTTGGCAAGGCACAAACACCCGATTATGTGAATGGTGCCGAGTTACTCGTCATCAAAACCAAAGTCCCCAAACCATTTTTTTCTACACTTTTCACAACAAATTCAACACTTCATTCACCATATTCATTCATCAACAACTTCACCCCACACTTGCTTTTCACACACATCAACACACTAGCATGCTCCTATTCCTGGATGGGTTAAAAGAGGTCAAATTTTATATCAATTGAGGTGCTCAAACAGCATGATCAAGATGAGAAGTAGAGAAATATGAATTGCCTTAATCACTCCTAAATGATGTGCAAGAACTAGCATGTAATTTTGACCATCAGTCCTCAATCCAATCAAGACAAACATTCATGATCACAATTCATACATGGGATTCAAGATAAGTACTTCAAGTCAACATATGCATGCATCAATTCAACACATAAGGCCATCCATAGCCAATTCACAAGACAATCTCATCATAAGGGTCATTCCCAAACTTAGAAGCACTAAAATTTTTTAAATTTTCTAAATTTTTTTTTGGAGTTTTCGAAATAAATACCTACAATGCAAAACATAAATAAACATGTGACAAAAAGAAACTATCCTAGATGCTAATCATGCAAGTGATCATGAAAACCCCACCCCATACTTTGAAACACATTGTCCCCAATGTGTAAATCAAGTAAAGAAGAGTGAAAGAGAGTCCTCACAATGTAAAAATGGAGTTGCCGGTATTTTGGTTCACTCATGTGGATTGATGGTGGATGATCAATCAAAGGTGGTAGAAAGCTCTTGATGTTCATTGTGGCGTCGGGACCCGCGCTAGGCACCGCTTGCCGTCCAAGTTCCGCGTCTGCTCCACCCACAATTGATGAGGGACTCATCATCATCATCATCCACATGTCATGCAAGGATTCCATGCTACTTAGACTCTAGCACAGAAACTACAAACACACAAAAACACACAAAAAACAGAAAAATCAAAACCAAAACAAAAACGAAAAGGGGAAAGATGTCTACCAATGGGGTGTCTCCCATCAAGCGCTTCTTTAAGGTCATTATCTTGACCAAATTCGGGGGTGTCTCACTCAAGGTGAAGTGGGGCAATCATATCCATCGGAGCTCCCGGGATATACTTCTTCAACCGGTGCCCATTCACCTTAAAATCTCCACAATGCTCCCCTCCTATCTCAACTGCTCCATGGGGAAAGATCTTCTTCACCACATAAGGACCCGTCCATCTTGACTTTAGCTTTCCAGGGAAGAGCCACAGCCTTGAGTTGAAGAGAAGGACAAGGTCACCTTCACTCAACTCCTTTGGGATGAGATGCTTGTCATGCCAACGTTTGGTCCTTTCTTTGTAGATCCGGGCGTTTTCATAGGCATCCAACCGGATCTCCTCAAGAGCGTTCATGTCTAGCAACCTCTTCTCACCGGCTTCCTTGAGGTCAAAATTCAGCCACCTTATGGCCCAATATGCTCTATGCTCTATCTCCACCGGAAGGTGGCAAGACTTTCCATAAACTAGCTTGTAGGGAGTGGTGCCAATCGGTGTCTTGAAGGCGGTTCTATAAGCCCACAAAGCATCATCGAGCTTCATAGCCTAATCCTCTCTCGTCCTAGAAACCGTCTTCTCAAGTATCCCCTTTATCTCCCGGTTGGAGATCTCTACTTGGCCACTAGTTTTGGGATGGTAAGGTGTTGCCACCGTATGAGTCACCCCATACTTAGCCAAAAGTGTCCCCAAAGTTCCTATTGGTGAAGTGCTTTTCTCCATCACTTATGATCACCCTTGGTGTTCCAAACCTAGGGAAGATCACTCGGTTGAAGAACCGCACCATAACCTTGGCATCATTGGTGGGAGAAGCGATTGCCTCCACCCATCTCGACAAATAGTCCACCGCCAATAGGATGTAGAGGTTGCCACATGAAGAGGGGAATGTCCCCATGAAGTCCACACCCCAAACATCAAATATCTCCACCTCTTGTATGTTGTTCAAGGGCATCTCATTCCTCCTTCAGATGTTGCCTGTCCTTTGGCAAGCTTCACATGCTACCACAAAATTCTACACGTCCCTAAACAAACTTGGCCAATAACACCCGGATTGCAACACCTTTGCACACGTCTTGTGTGAGCTAGCATGGCCTCCACATGGCAAGGAATGACAATGGCGGATCACACTGTCCACCTCATCCTCCGGTATGCATCTCCTAAAGACCCCATCTGGACCTCTCTTAAACAAGAGCGGTTCACTCCAATAGATATGCCTACATCCTTGAAGAACTTTTTCTTTTGGGCATATGATAGACCGGGTAGCACCTCTTAACAAACGAGATAGTTCACTATATCCGCATACCATGGCTCACCTCCTCTAGTCACTTGAAGCAAGCATTCCTCCATCAATTGCAATTGCTCATCCCGGAATGAGTCATCAATTGGGATGTCATCATTCCCAATCTCGAATGGTGGTAGCCTACTAAGGTGGTCCGCCACAGAATTTTCGGACCCCTTTTTGTCCCGGATCTCCATATCAAACTCTTGGAGAAGAAGGATCCACCGATTCAAACGAGGCTTGGCATCCTTCTTTTTAAGGAGATAACGGATCGCAGCATGATCCGTATACACAATGACCTTCGCTTCAACAAGATACGACCGGAACTTCTCAAATGCATACACAACCGCTAGCAACTCCTTCTCGGTGGTAGCACAATTGAGTTGGGCATCATCTAGCGTCTTGCTAGCATAATAGATGGCATGTGTAAGCCCATCTTTCCTTTGTCCCAAAACAGCCCCGACGGCTACATCACTCGCGTCACACATGATCTCAAACGGTAAGCTCAAATCCGGAGGTTGCATGATAGGTGCTGAGATCAAAGCATTCTTCAGCCAACAAAAATCCTCAAGGCAATCCTTCGAGAAAACAAACTCAACATCTTTCATTAGTAGGTTAGTAAGAGGCTTAAAAAGTTTAGAGAAATCTTTTATGAATCTCCGGTAAAAACCGGCATGCCCTAAGAAACTCCTTACCCCCTTCACTGATGTAGGTGGTGGCAACTTCTCTATTGTCTCTATCTTAGCCCTATCAACCACAATGCCTCGGTTGGAAACCAAGTGTCCCAACACAATGCCTTCACTTACCATGAAGTGGCATTTCTCCCAATTCAAGACAAGATTAGTCTCCTCACATCTCTTTAAGACCAAAGACAGGTTAGCTAGACAATCATCAAATGAAGATCCATAAACAGAGAAATCATCCATAAACACTTCCATGATGTTTTCAATATATTAAGAAAAGGTAGCCATCATACACCTTTGAAAGGTGGCGGGTGCATTAAACAACCCAAATGGCATTCTCGTATATTCAAATGTACCCCAAGGACATGTGAATGTAGTTTTCTCTTGGTCATCCAGGTGGATAGGGATTTGGAAGAATCCACTATAGCCATCTAAGTAGCAAAGTGTGAATGTTGAGCTAATCTCTCTAACATTTGGTCAATGAAAGGAAGAGGGAAGTGATCTTTCCTAGAGGCCACATTTAGTTTCCTATAGTCTATACACATCCTCCATCTCATAACCGTCCTAGTAGGGATTAGTTCATTATTCTCATTAGTCACTACGGTCATCCCACCCTTCTTAGGAACCACATGCATGGGACTAACCCACTTACTATCCGAAATCGGGAAAATGATTCCTGCATCTAGCAATTTAAGGATCTCTTTCTTTACTACTTCTTTCATGATAGGGTTTAGTCTTCTTTGAGGTTCAATTGAAGGTTTATGATTATCTTCTATCAAAATTTTATGCATGCACAAGGAAGGTTTTATGCCAAATAAGTCATCAATGGTATAGCCTATAGCTCTCCTATGCAATCTCAACTCATGCAACAATCTATTCAACTCATCATCATTCAAAGATGCATTAACAATCACTAGATAAGTAGAATTTTCACCAAGAAAAGCATACTTCAAATGAGAGGGGACGGGTTTAGGTTCAAGTTTAGGAGGACCTTTATCGGTTGGAGATATTCCATACAATGTAGGTTGAGATGAATCCAAAGCTATGGAAGACTCTCCAAGACTCCTTGAAGCTTGATCAACCACTAAGGCTCTTTCTGGAGAAACCACGGGCAAAATCACGGTCTTTGGAAAAACCCCGGGTGTGGAATCTGAGAAGCTGGCACTTCGGAGCATTCCAGAGAGTTCCACGGGTAAGTCCACGGCCGTGGTTCTTGGTGATAGGCCATGATTCCTACAGTGTTTCAGCACAACTTCGTGCATTTCAAATTCAGCACTTGTCTCCTTTTTCCAATGCATCCAAGGCCTTGATTTCTTCATTGCAATCATCTTCAACTCCTTCCTCCATCAAACTCAAGCTAAGAACCTTCTCCAAGGAGTCCTTGATCAAGATCGAGCTCACAACTTCTCTACATTCCTCTTGCTCGACAATGTTGAACACATCTTCACCAAGGGCTGGCCCCTTCATCATTGTGGATAGCTTGAACTTGATATTCTCTTCTCCTATGTTGAAGGAGCGAATTCCATTTTTGCAATCCACCAAGCATCCGGATGTGGCTAAGAAAGGCCTCATTAAGATGATAGGAACTGGATAGTCCGCCGGGATGTCCAAGACAACAAAATCTATTGGCACATAGAACTTCCCGAGTTGCACCGGTATGTCTTCCAAGATTCCTACGGGGTGGGTGATTGAACGGTCCGCCATGTAGAGGGTCATCTTGACCGGATTTGGCTCTCGTAGCCCAACCTTGTTGCAAAGTGCAAGCGGGATAATGCTTACACTTACTCCAAGATCGCATAGGGCTTCATACTTCACCGAAATGTTTGTACAAACGAGCTCTTGCTCTTGTTGGAGAGTATTTCCTTCAAAAACTTTCCATAGGCCGGCATACCTAGAATAGCATCCATGAACAGAATGTTAATATCAGTTTAGACATAAGTTCAAGGAATTTACCGAAATGTTTTTCCAAACGAGCTCTTGCTTGTGATTGTGGGAACGGTAGTGGTGGCTTGTATGGAGGTGGTGCCACACATGTTGGCTCATCATCTTTGCTCTTTCCTCCTTCTTCTTGCAATGTCTCTTCTTCTATTACTATTGCTTTCCCTTAGCATTCTCCTTGGGTAAGGGATCCTTCATGCTCAACCCACTCCTTGTTGTGATGGCCAACACTTGGCCTCTTGGGTTATCTTTGGTTCTTCAGAGAAGCTTTCCCGGATCTCTATGAGCTTCACCCGCCTTTTGGAACACTTGTGCTTCTAGCACCTTTTGAGCTTTAAAAATGGAAGTCACCGTGCTCTCAAGACCACTCAACCTTCCAAGCAATTGCTCATACATCATCTCGGTTCTATCCTTTGGAGGTTGAGTAAATCCGGGTGGAGGCTCTTGTGAAGCCTTAGATGGTGGAGCTGCGCTTGTGGAAGCGGGAGGGTTCAAGGCTCCATCCGGGTTAGAATAGGAGAACCCGGGATGGTTGTGATTAGGCCGGTAATTGTTGAATTGCCGGCTGTTGTTGTTGAAGTTCCTTGGGCCTTGATAATTGTTGAAGTTTCCCCTTCCCATGTAGCTCACATCTTCCTCCTTGGAAGACAAGTTTGCTTGCACTTGCACTTGAGGGCTTGCTTGATTCTTCAAAGTCGTAGCACACAACTCCCTCAAAGACTTAAGCTGATTGTTGATTGCATCGAGCTTGTAGTTGCTCATGGTGACTTCACTTACTTCATAAACTCCCGGTTTTCTCCCATCACTCTTCCTATGGGAGTACTTTTATATCACCAAAGCTTGTTTCTCTACAAACTCCGAAGCCTCATCCACATTCTTCTCCATGAATGTTCCACCGGAAAGTGATTAAAGCTTGAATTGGCTATCCTCATCAAGCCCCTTGAAGTAGATCTCCAATAGCTCTATCTTCGGTATACCATGGTGTGGACAATCTAGGAGGAGGTCCTTGAACCTCTCCCAAGACTTGAATAGGCTTTCTCTATCCTTCATCACGAAGGCATTGATCTTCCCTCTTAGCTCGGTTGTCTTGGAAGGTGGGAAAAACTTAGTCAAGAACTCGGTTGTCATCTCCTCCCAAGTACTCACACGTCCTAGTGGAATAGATTGGTACTAAGCCAAGGCTTTATCCTTAAGTGAGAAGGAAAAAGCCCTAAGCTTGTGATTGTTGTTCTCCAATCTAGGCGGCCTTAGAGTCTCCATCAATATCTCATAGTTCATCAAGTGTTGATGAGGAGACTCTCCTTCCATCCCTCCAAATTGATTGTGCCGGATCATTTGTAGCACTTGAGGGCGGAGCTCATAATCATGGGTTGCGGGATCTCCTAAGTTCACACCCGGACGGTGTACTCTTTGGGCCGGATCCATACGTTGCCCTAACATTTGTGGCTCGTCAATCATGATCAGCTCAAACCGAATATTGACCGCCGGCTGCGGTTGTGGTGGAGGTGGAGGTTGTTGACGATTAAGCTCTCTTTGCACAAGAGCTTACCTAATCTTTTCAATCTCCCTCATAGTTGCTTCTTGCCTCTCATTGGCCAGTCTCCTCTCATTCTCCAAGAGTTCATCTCTTAACCTAATTTGCTCTAAAGCCTCATCCAACTCAGCTTGAAGATCTCTTGAGGCCATCTCCTTCTTCTTCTTAATGCTCTTGGATCTAGCTTTAAGGGTTTTCTCCGGTTCGGGATCGAATGGAGCTGAATCCTTGCCACGAGATCTTCGCATGCACCTAAAGAATGAGAGATGTCCTGAAAATGCAAAGACACAAACCAAACAAGATCAAAAGCAACAAGAAAGACCTACACTATGAACAATCACAAAAATGACTCAATCTAGACCTAGTCCCTAACAACGGCGCCAAAAACATGTCACACTAAGAATGTGTAGCACAAAAGTCTTAAATTTATAACTCGATATATTTTTCCTAACTCCTAGCGAACCCACAGTGTATGGGTCGTTTTGTAGTAAGGATAGTATTCCGAGGTCGAACACAAAGACTAAGGTGAAATCGAATCAAATAGTGACTAAGGGTAGTGTAAATCTAGCCTAAGAAAAGAGAATAGAAATAAAGAAATGAAAATCTCGATGTTTTTGGTTTGGTTTTGTGGTGATCAATCAAGGATCACAAATCATACAAGATTATCAATAAACTAAACTAGCAATGCAATAAGTAAAACAAACACGAGATAGGTAATCAAAGAGAGAAAAGAGGATTCTAGGGGTTAGGAATTCCGGTTATGGCATTGGACTCAAGCTCCAAATCAGTCTTGGATTAGCTATAATATGTTGGGAAAGAGTGTTTCTCAAATGGAACCAATCACCGGGTAGGTCTCAAGATCCACTAACCCCACAACTAAGGTCCTATTACCGGGTAAGTCTCTAGGAACCTATGGTTGGGAAATCTACACAAACCGGATTGCTATTTTGGGATCTAACCTCTCCTTACCAGGTAAGTCTTGGGAAGGCAAGTCCTAAACATCAATCCTAGCACACTCAATCCAATAGCGGCTTATGTGGCTCACTACTACCTAATGTTCATCATCCTTGGTACTTAAGATCGGAAATCACCGGGTAGGTCTCTTTCCTCACTTAGATTGCTAGCATTAGGTCACCCTAGGCTAGAATAAGCTTAACAAACAATAGGATTTCAACAATCTAACATCCTAACATGCAGATTTATCAATACAAGCATAACAGAAGAAAACCACGGGTAGTTCATCTCATTCCACAGTCGTGGTCTGGGTAGAAAAAACCGTGATTTCTAACAGCACATAAGTACAAGCAAGCAAATCATCCAAAGATACATTAAGTTTATTCTATCATAGTCCAAGCCATAACCATCATTCCCTTACCCTAGAATCGCAACTATTTAGCAAACAACATGCATCATAACAATCAAGCTCAACAAGCATACATTCATGGCTTCCATAACAAGAGAATGAAATGAAAGAGATACGAAACAAGTAGGATAAGAAAACCAAGCTGAATAAAAGTCAAGAAGGACTTACAACCCTTCAAAAGAAGGTTCGGAACGTTTCTTACAACCCTAGCAAATGTCTTCAACAAAACCCACTCAAAATCCACTCGAAAACTAGCAAAACTCTAAGACTATTGTTCTTCTTCTTCTTCTTCTCCAAAATGAGAGTGTTTCTTCTCCTCCAAGAGTGGCTCCTATCCAAATGTTGTTGAATGAGAGAATGTGGGAGAGGGTGTGTGTGGTCAGGTCCCCCTTTAGAATCAGCCTGCAAGAGTACTTATAGCCTCTACCAAGAGCAAGAGTCGGTTATGGAGATCGTGGGACAGCTGTCCCAGCTGTCAAGAGGGAATCACGGTCCAATTCCACGGCCGTGGAAGTACCAGTGACCGTGGTTCTGGTATTTCATCCCTCTTTTGATCGTTGAGTCATGAGTTGGTGCAAGGCATGCACCAACATGGTCCTATGTGTTCTCCTTTGCTCCTAACTTGCTTCCCAATGTGTCCGGAAATGTGTCATTACGAGGAACGATCCCCGGATGTATCGATTAAGCTCCAAAGGTTCCCAAAATACCTACTAAACATGCAAAAGTCCGTGTAGACGTCTATCTCGACAACATACATGAATTAAGTGCAAATCGCCACGAACTAATGCCAAACTATGCATGAATAGCGGGAAAAACTATCTAAATGGATGCCTAGACTAACGTCATAAATCGTGTTATCAATGTGGCTAATAGGGTGGTACTAATCTTGGTCGTGGGTTCTATTTTAGACCGTGAGCTATCCCCTCTCTTTTACACCTCATTTTGCTCCACACTCAACTCCTTCTTCTCATAAAATTCAGCAATCTGCAATGGTGTCATAGGCTTAAGAGTTAGTGTTTGACCATTAAATTTAAAGGTATGCCTATTAGTAAAACCATCATGCCTAACTCTCCTATCAAATTGCCATGGACGCCAAAAAGAATATGACAAGCTTGCATGGGAACTACATAACAAGTAATGGTGTCCTCATAGCTACCTAAAGTAATAGTAACTCTAGCTTGCTTATTTACTTTTAATTCTCCATAATCATTCATCCAATGCAATTTGTAAGGCCTAGGGTGATAAAATGTGGTAATTTGCAACTTATTAATCAAATCAATGCTAGCTATATTGCAACAACTACCTCCATCCATGATCATATTACACACCTTCCCTTTAATTAGACATCTAGTATGAAAAAGGTTCTCTCTTTGATTATCCTCACACGGAGCTAGCTTAGCATGCAAAGTTCTTCTAGCTATTAATGATTCTTCATGCTCATATTCAATGCCCTCATCACTATCACTACCAATTTCATGCAATCCATTAAGGTGGGTGTTATCATCATTTTCATGCTCATCCTCACTCTCATATTATCCAAATTAATTTAAAATCTGAGTTTTCTTATTAGGACAATCCCTCATGTAATGACCTCTACCTTCACATTTAAAACACACAATATCTCTAAAACGAATAGTAGAGTTAGAGGTACTCCCTTTAGGACCACTTGAAGGCTCATTCAAGGGTCTAGAAGATGAATGAGGTGTTGAGCTCCTTCTTTGTGCTCCTTGGTCCATGGTTGATGCTTTTTGGTCCTTCTTGGTGGATGTAGGCTCACAGCTGTAGGATCCTTGGGGCCGGCTGTTTTGTGCTTTCCATGAGCTTGTAGCTCCAAATCTTGTCTTGGCACCTTGGTTCCTAGCCTTTGTCTTCTTCTCTACTTTGATTGCCAAATGTAGCAGCTCCACCATGGTGCTATAAGGATACAAATCAATTTCATTAGCCAAAGATGAGTTTAAAATGCGTAGATATATACCTAGCCATTGTAGACTCCTCATCTTCAACCACATTAGCTTTCACCATTGCCATTTGCATAGAGGTGTAGACCTCTTCGGCACTCATGGCTCCTTGTCTAAGGTTCTCCAACCTTTGCCTCAGCTCCCTAGCATAATGTTGAGGTACAAAACGAGCTCTCATCAAGGCCTTCATTTGTTCCCATGTAGTGATGGCTGGATCCAAGGTTCTTCTTCTTTCCTTGACAAGATGATCCCATCATACTAGTGCATAGCCTTGGAACTCCAATGATGCAAGCTGGACCTTCCTTTGCTCTCCAAAGTGATGGCAAGACCAAATTTTCTCTAATTTAGTCTCCCAATCCATGTAAGCATCCGGCTCACACTTGCCTTCAAAACTAGGAATCTTGACCTTCACTTTCCCTATTCCATCTAGCTCTTGATAAGGCCTAAATGGCTCATATTCTCGTCCTCTCCTTGGTTGTGGGTGACGCCTAGGGAACTCTCTCCACATCCGTTCTTCCTCAACATCCTCTTGTGGCTCCTGAAAATCATCCATAAAACCTTGCACATTAGGTGTTTTAGGAAGAGTGTTAGGATGTCTCATACCTTTCCCTTGAGGGGTTCTTTGGGGTGATTCAGGGCTGTTTCTCTAGGGGCATCTCTAGATGTGCCTCCTAGCTCGAAAGTGGACCTCGGTTGTGGCGTGGCCGTGGGTGCTGGTCGAGGCTCCAACGTGTCAATCCGGTGTGTCAATCTTGCCACCGAATCCATTAGTTGCTTCAACATAGCAAATGTCTCCGGGTGCATTGGCTCACTGCTGTGGGACTTTCTTGGATAATTAGACCTAGACATGATCAAAAAAACACACAAAACAAGCAAACTAGTTGAATTAGATAAAACAGAAAATTCTCACAATTGTTTACTCTCACTCTCACACTCAAGTTGTGTTGATCACAAGCTACTTGATGCAATTGACTTGGATGGATTAAAACTCCTTCTAAGATTAATGCCTTAGCTCAACTAGCACACTCCTTGACTTGAAAAAGGGTGATACACGGCTGCTTGAAGGTTCACAACAGAAAACGTCAAGATAGACACTAAGAAGCTGAAATAAGACTCAAGACTCAACTAGTATGGCTTGCAAGCAATGTTAAATAGCTAAATCACACAAAATACTCAAAAAGACACAAGACTCAAAGATAGATGCAAAAGGCTGATATGGACTCGAAAAGATGGTAAACTCAGGATATGATAGAGTTAGAGTAAAACAAGGAAGATAGACACACAAGAGACTAAGAAGAGAGCTTCACTTACCTTGTCCTTATGCAATGGAGAGAGATATGACCGGTTGTGGTGTTTAACGTTGGCTTTTGGGTAATGGTGATGGATTAGAAATGAGGTAGGTAACTCTTGTTTGTAGTCTCAATGATCCTTTCACAATCAGATTGCAAAAACACTTGTTTTTCTAGTTTCTACACAACTTAGGTTAGTATAGAATATGATATGAAATGTATGATATGTAGGATGATGAAAATATATGAGAAAATATTTCTTTTTCTTTGTTTTTTTTATTTTTTTGTGGTCCTTGGCTGACGTTTTTGTGGAAGAAAATAGGAGAGAGGAATGAAATTAAAAATTGAAAAGAAATAAGAGATAACTAACTAGAAGTAGTCTCTTGTTGTTGCTACAAATAAGGAGCTTTTGTGGCCCTCTCCTCTCTCTTGCAATGGCTGATTTGTTTTGGAAGAGTGGTCCCCCTTTTGCTTTCCTTTTGATTGTTTTATTTTTTGGACGGTTATTGCCAAGAGAAAAGAGCTTGACGTTTTTTGATGAACAATGGCTGATGAAGGTGATGTAGAATGGCTGGAAAATGGCGGTTTTGGCTTGGCTTTCTCTCTTCTCCAATAAACACAAGAAACAAAGCAAATTAGACTCAAATAGAATCTTAAGATTAAGCAAATGACTCAAACAAAGAAAAGACTCAAAGAAGATACTCAAACCGTCAATGGTGATGGCTGATTCCGGACTCGCAATCAACCTGGCTCTCATACCACTTTGGTGCAGGTTGGGGCCGCGAATGACTAGATCTAGATTAGGAATCCTTGAAACCAACAATGACGTTTTTCCTTGAACAATGGCACAAATTCAGATTGTTAGAACAAGAAAATGACGATGGAAAGATGGAAGAAAAGAGGATGAAAGGGGACGTAGGATGTATGGTAGAAGTAGATCCAAAAGAACCAAAAGACTCCCTTACAAGAACCTTGATCAGATTGATCAAAACCCAAGCAAGATGATGCCTTCAACCCTTTCTTCTATAACCTTACACAAGCATTCAATGGAGACAAGCACAAGGAGGGAATAGTATTGACTAGTAGCACCAATCTCTAAAGAGATTAACACACACAAGAATAATCTAGCAGGGATTAACAACGATTCAATCAATTGGCTCACTTTATTGATTGAATTTTCTGAATGGAAACAAAAGCTCTCAAAGAGACGGTTTATCAATTGGCTAAAAATCTATCTAATCAGGAAAGAAGCTAAGGGAGGCTTTTTATATGCCTAGAAAGCTTCCTATCTAAAAAAAGGAATAACATTTGTCAAAAAGACAATAAAACAAATAAAACAACTAAAACAAATAAAAATAACCCTTAAGATGTTTTGAACCTAAAGGTTATAAAAAGTCTTTCATTTTATACCAAAAGATGATATAAAATACAAAAGAAGTTCCAAAAGCCTCAATCTTCCATTTCTTGCAATTCCGGAACAAGTGTCTCTTCTTTGCTCTTGCATGGCTCCAAATCACGTGTGCATGGTCTCCCTTCCACGTCTAAGTCATCGGGAATCGTCATTAACGTGACTAAGGAAGCCTCAGTCAGCAATGGATCATCAATGGTCTCCTTAGGAGCCAAGGACACCAACAAGTTGGACACCTCCTCTTGAATTACTCTTTCCCTTGATCTATTGATCGGCCATTGCATTGTAGGACTAGTAGGGGTTGTTGGTGATGGTCCCTCATCATGACGCCTCGAGCAAAAAGACGCTTCGAGAGAGGGCGATGGCGAGACTGACAGGTCAGCCTCAACTTCAGAGAGATCTAGCTTGGCTAGAGCCGGACATCCAGTTTCCTAATTAGGGTGCCTTGTTGTATGCTTTAGAATACTACCTGGTTTGTTGGATGAGATTCAGCAGAAGCAGGGGACCTGCCCGACCTCGATGTGGATCAGAGAGAGGATGTCTCGTGGAGAGGCACCATAGTTCTCCATTGGAGTAGATGGAGTGATGAGGCATCATGACCGCATCTGTGCACTTGCTGATGTAGAGTTGAGACAGAGGACCTTACAAGAAACTCATTGTACACCTTACTCAGTACATCCAGGTACGAGTAAGATGTACCATGATGTGAGACGTTTATATTGGTGGGGAAGATTAAATCTGATGTAGCCAGAATTGTGGAACAATGTGTTACTTGACAGCAGGTCCAGATAGAGCTTTACCGACCTGGAGGTGAGCTTCATCCACTACCGGTGTTGTAGTTGAAGGGGGAGGACGTCTCCATGGACTTTGTAACTAGTGTGAGACCTAGTAGGAGTTTTTATGCTATATGGGTTGTGGTTAACAAATTGACAAAGACGACACGTTTCATTCCTGTTAGAGAGATGTGGCCAGTGAGTAGATTGACTGAGGAGTACACTAGACAGATAGTGAGACTTCATGGTGTACCGAGGACGATCCTCTCTAATCGAGATGGACGGTTTACCTTGAGGTTTTGGCAGCAGATTCAGACTGCTTTGGGGACGAGTTTACACTTTACAACTGCATTTTACCCCCAGCTAGATGGTCAGTCTAAGAGGACCGTCCAAACCCTGGAAGATATGCTGCGAGCTTATGTGTTGGATTGGGAACAGGGATGGTCTGATTACCTCCCACTTGTTGAGTTCTCATACAAAAACAGCTGGCATGCATCTATTGGGATGGCTCCTTATGAGACATTGTATGGACGTAGGTGTTGTACACCTTTATGCTGGGAAGAGCCTAGCAGTATCAGTGGGATAGCGCCAGAGCAAATTCAGGATAATATGGCTCGAGTAGCGCTAATTAGAGAGAGGGTGTTGGCTGCACAGAGTCGCTAGAAGTCATATGCAGACATGAGGCGTTGACCTCTAGAGTTCAGGGTAGGACCTCATGTTTGGTTGAGAGTATCTCCGACGCGAGGCGTCGGAAGTTTTGGCATAAAGGGGAAGTTGAGTCCCCGATATGTCGGTCCTTTCGAGATAGTGGATAGAGTTGGGAGGGCAGTCTACAAATTAGCTTGGCCTCCGAGGTTAGAGGGTGTTCACCCTGTATTCCACGTGTCTCAGCTGAGAGAGTACATACTAGATCCGAGGCACATTGTGAGTTATGTTGATTTGGTAGTGGAGCCCAACAACACCTTTGCTGAGCATCCTATTGCAGTCCTAGAGCGAGGTGTGAGACGCTTGCGTTCAAAGAACATTCCTATGGTGAGAATACAGTGGTCTAGACGTGGACTTGAGGAGGCTACATGGGAGACTGAGGATAGTATCCAGAGAAACTATCCAGAGTTTTATGTTGGGATAGATGCACCTGTAGGATCACCGAGTAGATCTTTGTGTTATCTTGGTGAGTATATGATTATATGCTTATATACCTTGATGTGCTTATTCCATGCTAGCTATGATATGCTTTATGATCTTATTAAATCTTGATGTGCTAGCATGATATATGATTATAGCTGGAGATGGTTATTTCCTCCATATTATCTGAGTGTGATTAGGATTCAGCTGGAGATGGCTCATACCTCCATGCTACTTTGATGGACATAGTTCCCTTGGAGATGTTATTCCTCCATGCATGGTATATGATTATGATTTGGCTAGAGATGTGATTCCTCTATGCCTTGTGATGTAGTATGGCGAGAGAAGTGGTTCCTCTACGCCTTTGGGTAGCGTTATGGCCCCGTTTCTAGAGTTGATTATTCCTCCATGTTTATGGTTGAGGTTATACATTGATATAGGTTATGACCTTCTGAGCGGAGATGTGATACCTCCAATAGAGAGAGAGAGAGTTATACCTCGACTTATGGGTCCGAGAGGATTTGGGATTTTGTAAGTTTCGGGTCGAAACTTGTTTTTAGGTGGGCGAGATGTAAGAGCCTAGTTGTTGAGTTGTTGAGAGTGTGAGCTGAGGACCTGTTTTTAGCCTAAACGCCCCTGCGTGACCCAGTAGCCGCCCCTGCGGTTTGCCTGGCCCGCACCTACGCCTCACAAGGTCCGCCCTAGCGGCTCTGTGTGGCTGCAACCGTCTTCTCTTACCCTTTGACCCGTGCTTTACCCTTTTCACCCCTTTCTAACCTTCTTATCTTTCCTTTTGATGAGGGTTCTCCATCCACAGCTCCATCTCTCTCTCTCCCTACTTTCTTCTTCTCCTCTTACCTCTATTTGGATCATATTTGATCTTCTCTTGAGTTTGGTGTGAGTTTGAGAGCTTTTATACTTGGCTTGTTGCTAGCTGATGTTGTTGTGCCTTGTTGAGCCAACTTGAGGTTGTGGAGGTGTTGTGTTGATCTTCTGGAGGTTCAGCTTGTTAAGATTTCATGGCTTTCATCCTTTCTTTCTTCATTCTTTCATCGTCTTACCTCTTTTCCTATCTTTCCTTAGTCTAGCTTAGATTCCTTAGGTTTGGATCTTGCTTCAGCCATGATTGGCTTGTGTTGATGTATATATATGTATGTTTATGTATGTATGATGTTGGTGTGAAGAAAGAGCAAAGGAATCGAAGGAAGAAGTGAAGAAAGGGCTGAAGTGGAGTCTCCTGTTGTCCAACCGCCCCTACGCCACCTAGGATCCGCCCCTACGGCCACCTGCATCAGCTAGGTTCTGCACTTGGTTCTGCAGGTGTGTGTTGCTTCTAGGCTTGCCTTAGGATGCCTTTGTTCCCTCCTTTCCTAGTGTGAGTGTATAGGATCATGCTAGATGTGTAAGGATGTGTTTTGATGAGGTTATGATCGGTATATGCCATGTATGGCCTTTTAAGGTTTATTAGGTTGTGAGGTTAGGTTGAGGATGATCCTTTGGATCCCTTGGGTCTAGGTGTGACCCCTTTGATGAATAGAGGTTGATATCTTTCTATGCCTTGTTATTAGGCAGTGCCTCTCTCTCAGGAGTGGAGGTTGATTGTGGTTGAGCCTTGTACGAGGTTGAGGTAAGTCCGTAGGACTTACTTAGCTACCATCCTTATATTGGGCGCTTGCATGAGTGGTGTGTGCGTTATATGTTTGCTATGATAGCATGAGATATCGTTTATACCGACCTATAATTTATTGACTGCCCCGTTGTGTGGCTGTGATAACCTTTCCCTTTCATCCTGCCGTGGAGTCTGGAGGTTCTCTGATGTCAGACCAGACTTATTTACATGAAGGGCGCAATCCACTCCCATAGGGTACACGGATTGTGTGACCAATAATCGTACAACTGGCTATCAGGCTTAAAGGCGAGGAGGTATCGGTCCTCGTGTCACATACTTTCATCTATCTATATATACACGATTTGAGTGAATGACTATTACATAAAGATGATAAATGGGTAAATATGTGATAGCATGTTGATGTGTTTATCTTTCCGTGATTGTGCTTGTGCTTATGCATTACCTTATATATGTATGGTTATCTAATGCTTCATACCATGTTGTAGATGCGTTGCAGGGTAGGTGTGCTGCTGAGTGATCTGGCAAGGTGACAGGTCGAGGACTCTCGTACATTAGGTGGTTTGTGTAGGGGTTGTTTATGTTTCCCTCCTGCGTGAGGATGATCTTTTGTTACCTTCTATGTGAGGATGTTGTTTTATATACTCTATGATGTTGTTTTCCTTTTGGTTGTACAGTTTATACAGTTTTATGTATTTGTTTTATATTTGTCAGTGCCATGTTGTAAGGTCCAGTGAACTTGTTGTTAGGCTAGGGTCAGGATCCATTGTCAGAAAATACCTCCACGGTTGACATACTCTCAAAGGAAGAAGTTCTTCAAAGATGTTTGTCATTACTATTGAAACGAGCCTCTAGTCTTCAAGAGAAGCCCGGATGGGATGCTTCGACGGTACATTCCGGAGGATGAGACTACTAGTGTCATAAGGCATTGCCACTCACTTTCCTGTGAAGGATATGCTAGCGCTCACAAAACGTGCGCTAAGGCATTACGTTTCGGTTTCTTTTGGCATACATTATTTAAGGATGTGCAAGCGTTTGTTGTTTCTTGTGATGCATGCCAAAGAACTAGAAATATATCGAGGCAGAACGAGATACAACTCAACAATATTAAGGAAGTTGAGATCTTCGATGTGTGGGGAGTTGATTTCATAGGACCTTTCCCATCATTTGCAAGGAACCTCTACATTCTCTTAGATGTTGACTACGTCTCTAGATGGGTGGAAGCCATTGCTTCCCCCACTAATGATGCCATGGTGGTTGTGAAGTTCTTCAATAGAACTATCTTTCCACGTTTCGGGACCGTGAATCATCATCACCGATGGAGGGACAAATTTCATCAACCGGAAGTTCAAGGCACTTTATTGAAGTATGGGGTGACCCACAAGGTAGCAACCCCATATCATCCTCAAACAAGTGGACAGGTGGAAATCTCTAATAGAAAAATCAAAGCAGTTTTGGAGAAGACCGTTTTGAAGGACAAGGATCGGTCCATGAAATTGGACGATGCTCTTTGGGCATATAGGACTGCATTCAAGACTCCCATAGGTACCACATCTTACAATTTGGTATATGGGAAGTCTTGTCATATGCCCATTAAGTTGAAGCACAAAGCATATTTGGCAATCAAATGGCTCAACTTTGACATTAAGGAAGTTGGAGAGAAAAGGGTTTTGGAAATCAATGAGTTGGAAGAGTTGCGCTTAAATGCTTATGATAATGCCAAAATCTACAAAAAAAAGAACGAAGAAATAGCATGATAAGCACATCATCCCTAAGGAGCTCAAAGGAGGGGATCTTGTTCTACTCTTTAACTCCTGCCTCCGCCTCTTTCCACGTAAGTTGAAGTATGGGGTGAAAGTAGCGGAAGATTTAAGGTCAACGGTCATAGGTTGAAGAAGTACAAGCCGGAAGTTCCAGTCGAGGAGATTGCAACTTTGCATCTCGCTTGAGAGTGACGTACGGTGAAGCTAGCGACCTTAAACCAAGTGCTTCTTGGGAGGCAACCCAAGGTATTGCTTTCTTTTCCCTTTTCTAGTTTAGTTTAGATAGTTTGCTTTGTGTTTTGTGTGTCTTCTTAGACAGGAATCAGGTGTTCTCCAAGAAAGAATTACAACTCAAGAACTACATGGAAGGATTGACGTTCGAGAAATTGAGAAAAATGGAGTTAGACCGAGACACATCTCGGGTGGTGTCAGAGCACCTCGACCAAGATGTTCTTCCCCAACCGAGGTGCCGTTGTCTGACAACCACCTCACTCTGACACCTCGGTCCGTCCAGAAACACCTCGACCGAGATGAAATCAAATTCTGCGAGGGGTATAAAAGGAGAACAACTTTCTCTCTCCTTACAACTCTTCTCTCTTTTTGCTCTCACCTCGACCGTGGCTACCCTTTGCTCCAAAATCTTCAAATCTCCATCGTTTGCAACGATTATTGGCTCCAAATAATCAAGGGGAGTACGAGAAACAGTTTTCAAGCATCAAACAGCACAGAAAATCACTACAATTTGTGCATTTTGGGTATTTCGCTCCAAACCCTAACTTGGTTCATTTTTCTCGATTCTGCACAGATTTGGACTTGTTTGCTGTTGATTGTTGTTGAGAAGAGTATAAGTACACCATAGGAAGCATGTAGTAGTGAAATTTGGGGGAAAATCTTACAGTTTTTTAGCCTCGTACGAAGCAGTACTTCGCCTCGGTTGGATCTGCTGCGTCTCGGCCGAGGTGTTCGTGAGGTCAACCGAGGTGATTTTCAGAAATGGAAATTTTGAGAGGATTTGAGCGCCAATTATCCTTAGGGATGTTCCAAGTAGTTCCCAAAAGTCTTCGCCTTCACCTCCTCCACAACCTATTGTCTCGGTGATCAATGAGAGGTTTAGAAAGGATTTTGAACGGATTTGTGGTCGACTAATCTTGCACCTAGGTACGTTGACATTGCTGACTTTGAGTGTTAGCACGTGGTGGAGGACCTGCAGAAGATGGTCTCCATGGTTGGCTTGGACAACTTCATGGCCAATAGAGCGACGGCTTATCTGGAGCCAACGCTCGAGTTTTTGAGTTCGGTGACTTACATGCCAGAGAGACGAGGGATCAAGTACCGGTTGCTGAACATGAACTACATCGTCCCCCTTGAGCAGTTTGGGGAGATCTTTGGTTTTCACACCCCTACAGCTACAGACTTTGCTTCTCGAGCGCAGGCTCGAAGTTTCTGGGAGGGTATTGCTCATGTTACCTCTCACCGTGACAGATGGCAGCCCGGGGATTCTCGGGAGCACATTATCTACCATCTAGCCTTCCGTATTGCTCACCGGATTTTTAGTGAGATGCTTTTGGCGCGTACTGAGACACCCCAGAAGGTCCGACAGGGTGAGCAGTTTAGCATGTTTTGTATGCTGACAGGAGGGATCCCAGACTTTGCGGTTATGCTAGCAAAGAAGTTACCCCGGGTTAAGGGGAAGGCCAAGTCTGTTTAGCATGTTTTGTATGCTGATAGGAGCACATTTTGTTTTTATCAAAGTTATATTGGATTTGAAGGTTGACACCACATTATCAGTTCTCTCACATTCTTCATGGGATGATTAAGGCATTTCATTCTTCTTCTTCTTCTTCTTCTTCTTCTTGATCATGCTTTAGCCCCTCATATACATATTTGCCTCCCTTTACCTATCCGTAAATTTGGATGAAGTTGATGAAAAGCGTGTGAAGTAAAGTTGAGACTGTGGCTGAAAGTGTTAGAAAAATAGGTTTGAGGACGTTAACCTTGATGATGAGTAACTCGGCACCATTCACATAGCCGGGTGTTTGTGTCTTGCCAAAGTCGGATTAATCGATAGCCTAACGGATCATGGTATGTGCATCAAGGGTTTGATGCATCTCGAGAAATTGAGAATTGCTGACTTCCTAGGCTTCGGTTATTGTGCACATCTGTCCATGTTCTCAAAAATAAAGTAAAAAGGTGAAAATAAGCAAAGCTTATCGATGGAAGATGTTTGAGATTCAAAGAAGTGAAGTGAAGATCCTATTCCTGGATTCTCGCACCACATTACCCTACATACATCCCACCCTAACACGTTTCTTGACCTCTTTTGAAAGCCCTTGAGACCATGAGTATGTTGATTGACTTTGTGGTTTAAACTGGATTATACATGATTGATTTCGATAAATGTGATTTATTATGCATTCTATGATTTTATGCAAAGATGATCAGTTTTCTTATATTCATAAAATATTTTGACCATGTGTTTATTTTATTTGCTATGAAGCATTCTCTTAGGGTGATCTATGAATGGAGCACACACCACCAAAAGGTTTTGTAAAATGTTTTTCACTGATCTTTTTGATGACTTATAATCCATTATATCTTGTATCTAAGATTTGAATCTTACTTGGGGACAAGCAAGGGACAAGTATGGGGTATAATGATTGCATGTATTATAATCTATATTATGGGATTGGGTTGGACGTTTTATCTTCATAAATCTGCATGCATGGCTGTATATTATTGATGATTATGTCGTTTTGTTTAACTTTGCAAGAATCGAGGTCCACACCTAGTTTTGTTGTAATTGGTAGGAAAAATGGCACGTTTTGGAGCGATATGTTAGCATGAAATATTGTGATATTTTAGGCACATTTTCTAGATGTTTTTCATCCATTATAGTGTTCATTGATAAAGCATTGAAGCAATTGTTAGCTAGTTTGTCTATATTGTCGATATAGAGGTCTACATAAGCTTTGTGTTGATTGTAGGCGAATAAGAGCTAAAACCGAACAAATTAAGAGAGGATGGAGATGAATTGAGCACATCCAAGGATTGAGGACACCACAAAGAAGCCAAGGAAGATGGTAGGATGAGGTATGGCACGAAACAAAGGAAGCTACGAGCAATCTATGCTTCCACACTCTAAAATACGGCCGTAAAGAAGTCCACGCCCAAAAATACGGCCGTGGATCTTGGCAACATGAACGTGGAGCATTCCAGAGAGTTACACGGTATAAAGTACGGTCGTGGAAGTTGTGAATAACCGTAATCCAGTTCCACGCTCTAAACCACGGCCGTGGAACTCCATGAAACCGTGATTTAGGCAATCTTTTGACGAATAAAATATGGACACATTGTTTACGCATATGGGCTGGACGGTTATTCTATTCTTCCTTATAAAAGGACTGAAGGAGGGAGAATTCGGCACCTTCGCTTACGCTCACTCACACGTTCCTAGGGTTTCATTGGACGTGCGGAGAATTTCACTTTGGCAACGGAGATTTACGAAGGCTTGAAGATTTGGAAGTTGTGTGTGCCGGAGGTTGTGCCTTTATTCCTAGGTTTGATTAGAAGACGGATTGACATCCTGCTCTTCGTTCATATCAAGGATTGTGATTGGTTTGTGTTATTCCAAATCTAATATACATTATTACCCTTGTTTGTGGATTTGAGATTGATTTGAAGTTTATTGAAGGTTTTCGAAGGTTTTCATCTTTCATTCTTCTTAATCTTGAATTTGATATCATAATGACCGTTATTGGCTAAAACCCTTTAGCAATTCTAAGGTGAAGGGTTGATAGTTGTGGCATAGATGATGATAGATCGATCGTAAACAGATTGGACCTTAAGAGTTAGAGAGATTCGCCGACGAACCAAAATCACGGCCTGTTCTTGAGGTTCCACAGCCGTGGAACTCAAGATCCATCCATAATTTACATTAGTTTACGAACTTTGCTTTTACTTTGATCCAAGGTTAAAGATTAGCTTTAATCTAGTCTTGGTTTACCCTTTTCTAGGTAGTAGTGAAGCCTCAACAACCTCTACTTCGATTTCGAGTGTCACAACCTTAATCGGTTTAGTTAGTCTTGATCCTTGGGTTACAAGTTTGGGTATTTGAGATCAATTCTTGTCTTTATATCCTTTCTATACTGAAGCCTCAACAACCTTTATAGAGAGTGTCTTTAGATAAGTCACATAAAGTTCTGGAACTTCACCGTACATTGCTTTACCTTAGTATATCTTTGCAATTCTTAACTCTACCCTTAGTTCTTTAGTATATCTTGAATCGATTGCTACAATTAGATACCTGGATCTTTAGGGTTGTTGTTTTCCCAATATATTTGCAAAGCTTTACCCTTTTCTTGCTTGACAACTTTACAACTGAATTTGTTCCCCCAAATCCCTGTGTTCGATACTCTGGAATTCTTGCTTTACTACGCCGATCCGTACACTGCGGGTTAGCTTGCTTGATTCTAGTTTTATAAATTTAAAGATTATTTGCACGCACGCTAAGTGGCAAACAAGTTTTTGGCGCCGTTGCCGGGGATTTGGTCTAGGCCGAATTCGGTTACCGGTTGTCAAGCTTGGGAGCTTAGCTCTTGTTATTTGATATCTTTTGTGATTGATATTTGCAGGTTATTTTAGGTTTATGCGCAGGTCTAGGAACAATAAGGACCTCTTACCTCTTGATCAAGAACTTGAGAAGACTTTGAGGAAGAAGCTCAAGGAAATAAAGATGGTTGAAGAAAGAGAACGAGATTACCAAACGGAGTTAGCGGAATCCGAAGCTCAACTTAAATGGAGCGAGAAGACTCGCAAGGAGGCATCGGAGCGTCATCAATCGAAGATTGATGATCTAACGGATATGATATTTCAAATAAGGATGGAATTGAGCGACCTTAAGAAGAAGAAGAGCAGGAAACCGTCAAGATCGGTTAGAACCCATTCATCCGACGAGGATAGCGACTCTTCCATGCCAGCACTAGAGGACATTGATCCGACGATCAATGTGAACCCATTTGTTCCAAGACCGGCTGCCAATTATCGTGTTTCAGCTGGGAATGCGAGAGCCGCTCGTGTAGATGAAGAGCCAAGAACTCTTGGCCAAAGGATGGATCAATTCAGCAACCACGCCGTTTAGGTGTGAACTTTGATGCTGATGATATGCAAGGATTTAGCTTCAACCCACAAGTTATTACCATCGTTCGCCAAAATCAGTTTGGAGGAACGAGTGCTGAATCTCCACATCAACATTTACAAAATTTCGAGATCATGATGGAGACAATAAAGCCAAAGAATGCAACCACTAACAACTACAAGATCAAGCCATTCTTCTTCTCTTTGAAAGGGAAAGCTTTATCTTGGTATCAAGCTCTTCCAAATGGAAGACTTAACACATGGGAGGATCTTTCTGCGGAATTCCTCACCAAATTCTTTCTGCCATCAAAGACGGCGGAGTTTAGAGGTAAGATTAATGCATTTTCTATGAGATTTAACGAAAGTTTGTTTCAATCTTGGAAAAGATTTCAGGACTTATTATTGGATTGCCCACACCATGACATTTCAAAACTGGGTTTATTGGAGATATACTATAAGGGGCTGGATGATGAAACACAATTCAAGCTCCAATCCCTTTCATGTGGCACATTCAAGGACATGAGGGAAGATGACGCTTGGGACTTCATTGAGAAGCAAGCCCGAGTCATTGAGAAGTATTCTCACCGGAAAGTAGAAGCAAATCATGTGGAACAAGGACCAAAGCTATCACAAGCTGCTCAAACTCAAATCTTTTCTCTCAATACCGAGATTAAAGAGTTGAAGGAAGCCATTAAAACTAACTTTCCAAAGCAAAAGGGGCAAGATGTGGGTTATTTGGGAAATAACAATAACCACAATGGGAATGAGAATACGAACCGCAACAACCGGAACAACAACCGGAACAATTGGAACAACAACAACAACCGGAATAACAGTTGGAACAACAATAGGGGTTCAAACAACAACAATTGGCGGTCCAACCAACAACACAATTCCGGTAATTCTTATCCCAATTCAGGAAATTCACTAACCCCACCTTCTTCTTCCTCCATTCCTTTGAAAAGTCAGGAACAAGCATCTAATAGCGGAAGCACTTCGGGAAAAGAGAAGCCCGATCCCATGTTGGAAACAATATTGGGAAAGCTTCAAGGATTGGAGAGTCGCATCATTAAGGTCGATGATCACATTACTAAGGTTGATAAAGCCCAAAAGGTTTTAGAAAACCAAATGTTTAGCCATGCTGAGGAAGTTCCTAGGAATCAAGGAAAATTTCCAGGAAAGACGGAGGATTACCCAAAAGGAAGGGTAATGGCTATCACAACTAGGAGCGGAGAAACCACCACCGACCCGCAGCCTAATTTGTAGAAGTTCCCGTCGAGAAGGAGAAAGAGAAGGGGAAGGAGAAGGAAGACATCTACGTTCCTCCTCCAGCTTTCAAACCTCCCCTACCATTCCCGCAATCTAGAGCAAGAGCGCGTCTAGACAAGCAATTCGGTAAGTTTATTGAACTCATGAGCAAACTGCATATTAATATACCTTTCATTGATGCAATTGTAGGTATGCTAGCTTATGGAAAGTTCCTAAAGGAGATCCTCTCTAATAAAAGGAAATTAGAGGATTTTGGAGAGGTTAAGATGAGTTCGGATTCATCGGATCTCATCAAGAAAATGAAGGAAAAGATGCCCCCAAAGCTCAAGGATCCGGGGTCATTTTGTATTCCCATAGGAGTGGGAGATGTCACATATGATGCATTATGTGATTTGGGAGCAAGCGTGAGCATCATTCTGCTTGCCTTATGCAGGAAGATCGGTTTAGGCGAACCTAAACCGGTGAAGATGACGCTATACATGGCGGATCGATCCATAACTCGTCCCGTCGGCATAGTTGAAGACGTCCCGGTCAAGCTTGGTAAGTTCTATGTTCCTATAGATTTTGTTGTGCTTGACATTCCTGCAGATAGTCTGGTCCCGATCATACTCGGAAGACCGTTTCTTGCAACATCCAGTTGTATAGTTGATTGCAAGAATGCTAGACTCGCCTTCGACATAGGAGAAGAAAAGGTGGAGTTCGTTCTCTCCACTTTGGTGAAGGAACTAGCTTTTGATGAGGATATATTCAACATCCATGACGAAGAGCTATCTAGAGAGGAGGTAAGTTCGATTCTCTTCAAAGATCCCTTGTAAAAAGTTATTTCTATGAGCATTATGGATATAGGGGAAGAAGAGGAATGCAATGAGGAAATTGAAGCTTTAGAGAAGCAAAAAGAAGTATATGAAGAAGAATCTGAGAAACTGTACGATGGGTCAAAAAACGTAAGAAATCACGGTCAGTCGTGCTATTCCACGGCCGTGGAATCCACCAAAATAACCGTAATTAGCTATTCAGAGGACTCCAGTAAGTTACACAGCCAAAACCACGGCCGTGGAATAAATAGAGGCACCGTAATCTATTTCCACGCCCAAAACTACGGCCGTGGAGGAAATAGAGGAGCCGTAATTTTGGGTGAATCTGAAGGAAATTGTGTTTTCTCCGCCACTTCTCTTGATTCTTCTCCAACATCTTCTACTTCCTTAGACGCTTCTATGGAAGCATTGGATACTCCTCAAGAGCCATTTGAGACTCCTATAGTGATGGCCTTGAAGTCACTTCCTACACATCTAAGGTACGCATTTCTAGGGCCTAGTTCTACCTTTCCGGTAATTGTTAGTTCCGATTTGAGTATAGATGAACAAAGTAAGCTCATGGTTGTTCTTAAGAAACATAGGAAAGCCTTAGGATATACTGTAGAGGATCTAGTAGGAATCAAACCTTCACTATGCATGCATAAGATCCTAATTGAAGAAGACTTTAGAACTTCGCGACAACCTCAAAGGCGGTTAAATCTGACCATGAAGGAGGTCGTCAAGAAGGAAATTCTTAAACTACTTGATGCAGGTATCATCTACCCTATCTCCGATAGCAAGTGGTGAGTCCCGTACAGGTGGTTCCAAAGAAGAGAGGAATGACGGTCATCACTAATAAAAACAATGAACTCATTCCCACACGAACCGTAACGGGATGGAGGATGTGAATAGATTACCGCAAGCTAAACAACGCGACGAGGAAGGATCACTTCCCACTACCCTTCATTGACCAAATGCTTGAGAGGTAAGCACAACACTCACACTTTTGCTATCTTGACGGTTATAGTGGTTTCTTTCAGATCCCGATACACCCGGACGATCAAGAGAAGACCACATTCACGTGCCGTGGGGAACATTTTCTTATAGGAGAATGCCGTTTGGGCTTTGCAATGCCCCAGCCACCTTTCAAAGGTGCATGATGGCTATCTTCTCGGAGTACATAGAGGAGATCATGGAGGTCTTTATGGATGATTTCTCCGTTTATGGTTCCTCTTTTGATAATTGTCTTTCTAACTTTGCTCTTGTGTTACAAAGGTGTGAAGACACTAACCTGGTTCTTAATTGGGAGAAGTGTCACTTTATGGTGAAAGAGGGCATTGTATTAGGACACCTAATCTCTAGTAGAGGGATTGAAGTGGATAAAGCTAAGATAAAGACTATAGAAAAGCTTCCTCCCCCAACTTCGGTGAAAGGGATAAGAAGTTTTCTAGGACATGCTGGATTCTATAGACGCTTTATAAAGGATTTCTCTAAGATATCAAAACCGCTTACTAATCTATTAATGAAGGATGCAGTTTTTGATTTCTCGCAAGAATGCTTAGATGCGTTTAATATGATTCGGGAAGCTCTAATCTCAGCCCCGATTATTCAACCTCCGGATTGGAATCTCCCATTTGAGATTATGTGTGACGCAAGTGACGTAGCTATAGGAGCTGTGCTTGGGCAAAGAAAGGACGGACGAACCCATGCTATCTACTACGCTAGCAAGACGCTAGATGAAGCGCAGCTCAACTACGCCACTACCGAGAAGGAATTTTTAGCAATTGTATATGCATTTGAAAAGTTTCGCTCTTATCTTGTAGGTGCTAAGGTGATTGTGTACACGGATCATGCTGCGATCCGGCATGTGCTTGCAAAGAAAGATGCGAAACCAAGGCTAATTAGATGGATTCTTCTCCTACAAGAATTCGATCTAGAGATCCGTGACAAGAAGGATTCGGAAAACTCTGTCGCGGATCATTTGAGTCGTCTACCACATCTAGAGGACGACAATCTACCTATAGATGACTCATTTCCGGACGAGCATTTACATATCATAGAGGAGTGCATCGACGTAATCACCAAAGGTAACGAACCATGGTTTGCTAATTTTGTTAACTATTTGGTTTGCCAGGAATTGCCACCCGGATTATCCTACGCACAAAGAAAGAAGTTCTTTAAAGATGTTCGGGAATACTTTTGGAATGAACCTCTCCTCTTTAAGAGAGGTCCCGACGGCATCATTCGACGATGTGTGCCGGAGGATGAGATGCAAAGTGTCATCCGTCATTGTCATTCACTACCTTGTGGAGGACACGCTAGTTCAAACAAGACTAGCGCTAAGGTATTGCAATCTGGATTCTTTTGGCCTAATTTATTTAAAGATGTGCAAACCTTTATTTCCTGCTGCGATGCTTGTCAAAGAACAGGGAACATATCTAGGAGAAACGAGATGCCTCTTAACAACATTCAAGAGGTGGAGATCTTTGACGTTTGGGGAGTAGACTTCATGGGACCTTTCCCATCATCTTGTGGAAACCAATACATAGTTTTAGCCGCAGATTATGTTTTGAGATGGGTTGAAGCAATTGTCTCTCCCACTAACGATGCCATGGTTGTGGTTAAGTTCTTTAACAAGACCATTTTCCCACGATTTGGGACACCACGGACTATCATTAGTGATGGAGGCTCTCACTTCATTTCCCGACGATTCGAAGCTCTATTAGCTAAGTATGGGGTGACTCACAAGATCGCCACCCCTTATCATCCACAAACAAGTGGACAAGTGGAGATCTCGAACCGGGAGATTAAAGGGATCCTAGAGAAGACGGTTTGAAGGACAAGGAAGGATTGGTCTTTGAAGCTAGATGACGCATTATGGGCATACCGGATTGCATATAAGACTCCCATAGGGACGACACCATACAACCTTGTGTATGGGAAGTCTTGTCACTTTCCGGTAGAATTGGAGCATAAGGCGTATTGGGCGATAAAGTGGTTGAACTTCAGCACGAAGGAAGCGGGAGAGAAGCGTCTCTTAGACCTCAACGAGCTTGAAGAACTTCGCTTGAACACCTACGAGAACGCCAAGATCTATAAAGAAAGAGCGAAGCGTTGGCATGATAAGCATATCATCCCAAAGGACCTCAAAGAAGGGGATCAAGTTCTCCTCTTCATTTCAAGGCTTCGTCTCTTCCCAAGTAAGCTTAAATCTCGTTGGACTGGACCTTATCTAATCAAACGTGTTTTTCCCCATGGTGCAGTTGAAGTATGGGGTGAAAAGGGCGGAAGCTTTAAGGTGAACGGTCAACGACTCAAGAAGTATTCTCCGGAACTCCAAGCTGAAGAGTTCGCGCCCACCGCACTCGAATAAGTGCGAATTTGGTCTAGCTACGGACCTTAAACAAGCGCTTCTTGGGAGGCAACCCAAGGTATTGCACTTACGTTTTGTTTTTGATTCGTAGATTAGAATAGTTTAGACGTTTTTGTTTTGTTTTGCCTTCGATACCTTCCGGTATGTTCGTGTTTTTGAATGTAGGATCAGTGGAAGAGGGGAGAAAGAAGAGAAACTTAGAAGAAATTGACGAAACTTGGACTTTGGCACATTACGAAGAGTTCCACGGCCAAAACCACGGCCGTGACAGCTACAGTGACCGTAATTTGCAAAAGCCTGAGAAAAATCACCAAAACCACGGTTCCGTACGTTTCCACGGCCGTGGAACCCCTCGAGTGACCGTAATTTTCAAAAATTTTTACGGCCACTATAAAAACCACGTTTCTTCACAAAGCACACCAAAACACCATTTTCCACGCCCAAAATCGCCGGTTGAATCCCCCTCTCTCAAATCTCCGTTCGTTAATCGTTTCGAACGATTCTTTAACCCAAACTGGAGCAAATTCGATCATCTACAAGATCCAAGCAACGATTCGAGTGAACAATCGACGGAGAAGACGGAATTTGGATTTTAAAATCCAAAAACCTAGGTTTTTCTTCTCTTCTTTCACTTTGTCGATTCGATTCAGTTTTTGCAAGATATATTAGGAGAACTGATTGGAACTGCATTGAAATTAGTCTAGGGCTGTTATCTGCTGATTGTGGTGTTGATTGAGTGATTTCTAAGGATTTTCGAGCCGAATCACGGTCACTGGGTATTCCACGGCCGTGGAAATTCAAGAACAGACCGTGGTTTTGAACAGAATATGGACTTTGTTAGGAGAATGTCTAATAGGACCAAGAAGAGGAAAGGTAATGCTTCCTCCTCCTCCCAGGCACCCCCTAGTGAACCACCATCACCACCATCACCCCCACCCCCTAGAGTTCCACAAATTCATGATGATTATCTAGATGCTTTAGAAAGAATTGTGAAGAGACCGGTCATAGGACCTCGTTACTTGCTTCTTGAGGAGTTAGAGCCACTGAATGTGGTAGGTGACCTTACTTGGTTACTTGATAGGGCTGGGTTGATCGTCTTCTCCGCTATTCGGGAAGACGCTTATGAGGAGATCACTAGAGAGTTTGTGATCTCATTTGAGCATAGCCATGTGGATAGGACAGTTTCTTTCCGGTTGATGGAGAGGAACTATGAGTTTTCGATCCGAGAGTTTGGAGCCTTCTTTGGGTTCCATGAGACCTTTAATGGTCGATTTCCTAGTGGCGTGTACGCCAAGGATTTTTGGGAGGACATCGCCATGGTATATGCTAGCGAGGACCGCTGGCAGCCTGCTGATACCATGGCTAAGTTGATTTATCACTTAGCCTTGAAGATTGCCCACCGAGTGCTTTCTGAGTGTCTCTTCCCTAGGACGGAGACTCCTCAAAAGATCAAGACTGACGAGCTGTTTTTATTGTATTCGATGCTGCATGGGAGGTCTGCTGACTATGCCACCCTCTTAACTTCTACCATGAGTAAGCTAAAGAACAAGAGGGCTGGCAATATTGGATATGGTGGGATGGTCACCCACATTGCTAGACAGTTAGGAGTAGACTTCTCCGCCTGCACTAGGATAGCGGCGAGGCTGTTAGGACTTCAAAGTCACATGACTAGAGGGCTGATTTTCCCTAGACATAGAGGTCCACCCACCGTCGCCATGCCTTGGGAGGATAGAGGAGGTAGAGTTGTGGCATGGCTCTCCGAGTACTCCATTATGGTTGGATGCCATAACTGGAAGGAGACATTCGCTGCTATGCATGCGAATAGGTTGGTAGCACCTCCTTACGTTCCCCCTGAGGCACCTACTGCAGATGAGGAGGAGATGATGGTTTTGAGGGAGGAGGTGAGGAGCACGACTTTGGTACCTTTCCGGATCAGCCGGATACATTTCCCGACCTCCCTAGACATTCTCCCAGCCCTGCTAGAGCTTCCGCCTCTTCCTCTCGCCGTGCTAGTGTGAGTGAGAGGCCGACATGGATGGCGACCCCTCCTGAGTGGTATAGCACGCAGCCGGAGTGGATGAGAGCTCCACCGACTTGGCATGCACAGCCACCACCTGCACCAGCACCATCAGATGCACCAGCTTGGTATAGCTAGGCGCCGGAGTGGTACGAGCAACTGCCGGAGTGGGCCACCGACCTTTCCAGTAGAGTCGGAGCCTTGGAGATCCTCGCAGATGCTAGGGATGCACGAGCCGATGCACATGACCGGATGATGAGATACATCTACTACCAGCAGTTTGGGCGGAACTACGACCCCGGCTTCTTCCCGTTTCCACCACCACCGGCACCCCAGTGAGGATGATGATGATCTACCGCATTAGCCGCTCCATCGTGGTCTTGTGAGTTCATTTTCTTCCTTTCTTTTCTTTATTTCTTTTTGAACATTAGGGACAATGTTTGTCTCAAGTATGGGGTGGGGTGTGACTATTCGTTTGTAATAACTCTACTCACTTTTGCTTGCTTTGATTGAGAACACTTTGCATGTTTCATTCCATTGTTACACGTTTCATTATCGCATTGCATGAAAAAGCTTTTGAAAAACCCATAAAAATCGAAAAATTTTGTGCTTCTAAGAATTGAGATGATTTCTATGATAATCACCACTTGTGAATTGAGTTTTTGATGACAATTGTATGCCTAAACAAATAGTGAATTAAAAAGAAATTGAATGTGTTAATTATTCCTTTTTTGCAAGTTTCATAATGTGAAGAGTGTTACCTAAATCATATTGAGAAATCAAGTTTGAAATCACATGATAAGTTTTTATACTTCTTGTTGAGATGATTAAGGTAAATCACTTTTCTTTCTTCTTTCTTTGATCATTTAGTCCCTCAATGAAATAATGGCCTCCCTTACCTATCCGGGAATTTGGAGGAGTTGATATTTGGCATGTTTGATGTGGAAGGGCCATGAAAGCAAAATTTTGCATTCAAAGAATAGAAAGAATTTGTAGCATTGGGGAAGTCAATCATGACGATGAGTAACTCGGCACCATTCACATAGCCGGGTGTTTGTGTCTTGCCAAAGTCGGATTGAGCGATATTCCTAACGGATTATGGTATGTGCATCAAGGGTTTGAGGCATCTCGCAAAATTAAGAACCTCCAATCTCCTAGGCTTCGGTTTTTGTGCACCTCTGTCCATAACTCCAAAAGTAAAGTCGAAAAATAATGTGAAAAGAAGAGAGCAAAGCTCTAAGTTAAAAGTGTTGCAAAACCGCAAGAGAAAAAGAAAAGAGTTAGTTATCCACTTTCCCGGATTCATGCACCACATTCCTTATAGTTTCCTCTCCCTTTCCTCATTCTAGACCTAGACCTTATTTGAAAGCCCTTAAGATCAAGAGAATGTTATATGACTTGGTGATCTAAATTGAAGTTTCTTATGATTGATTTTGATAATGTTTGAAGGTTATGATGCTTACATTGAAGTTTGATCAATTCACGATGTTTCCTTTCTCTTTATTCTTTGCTTATGTATATGAGTGTCTCATGGATGAATGAAGCAAGGTTTGAGAATGATCTATTGACTAGAAGCACATTTACCTAAAAGATGTTTTGTTTTTGAGATTGCATACATATTTCATCCTAACTTGAGTTCTAAAGCTTTTGAAAGACCTTGCTTGGTGACAAGCAAGTGGCAAGTATGGGATATTTTGTTAGCATGAAATATTGTGATATTTTAGGCACGTTTTCTAGATGTTTTTCATCCATTATAGTGTTCATTCATAAGGCATTGAAGCAATTGTTAGCTAGTTTGTCTATATTGTCGATAAAGAGGTCTACATAAGCTTTGTGTTGATTGGAGGCGAATAAGAGCTAAAACCGAACAAATTAAGAGAGGATGGAGATGAATTGAGCACATCTAAGGATTGAGGACACCACAAAGAAGCCAAGTAAGATGCTAGGATGAGGAATGGCACGAAACAAAGGAAGCTACGAGCAATCTATGCTTCCACGCTCTAAAATACGGCCGTAAAGAAGTCCACGCCCAAAAATACGGCCGTGGATCTTGGCAACATGAACGTGGAGCATTCCAGAGAGTTACACGGTATAAAGTACGTCGTGGAAGTTGTGAAGAACCGTAATCCACTTCCATGCTCTAAACCACGGCCTTGGAACTCCATGAAACCGTGATTTAGGCAATCTTTTGACGAATAAAATATGGACACATTGTTTACGCATATGGGCCGGACGGTTATTCTATTCTTCCTTATAAAAGGACTGAAGGAGGGAGAATTCGGCACCTTCGCTTACGCTCACTCACACATTCCTAGGGTTTCATTGGACGTGCGGAGAATTGCACTTTGGCAACGGAGATTTACGAAGGCTTGAAGATTTGGAAGTTGTGTGTGGTGGAGGTTGCGCCTTTATTCCTAGGTTTGATTAGAAGACGGATTGACATCCCGCTCTTCGTTCATATCAAGGATTGTGATTGGTTTGTGTTATTCCAAATCTGATATACATTATTACCCTTTTTTGTGGATTTGAGATTGATTTGAAGTTTATTGAAGGTTTTCGAAGGTTTTCATCTTTCATTCTTCTTAATCTTGAATTTGATATCATAATGACCGTTATTGGCTAAAACCCTTTAGCAATTCTAAGGTGAAGGGTTGATAGTTGTGGCTTAGATGATGATAGATCGATCGTAAACAGATTTGACCCTGAGAGTTAGAGAGATTCGCCGACGAACAAAAATCACGGCCTGTTCTTGAGGTTCCACGGCCGTGGAACTCAAGATCCATCCGTAATTTACATCAGTTTATGAACTTTGCTTTTACTTTGATCCAAGGTTAAAGATTAGCTTTAATCTAGTCTAGGTTTACCCTTTTCTAGGTAGTAGTGAAGCCTCAACAACCTCTACTTCTATTTCGAGTGTCACAACCTTAATCGGTTTAGTTAGTCTTGATCCTTGGGTTACAAGTTTGGGTATTTTAGATCAATTCTTGTCTTTAGATCCTTTCTATACTGAAGCCTCAACAACCTTTATAGAGAGTGTCTTTAGATAAGTCATATAAAGTTCTGGAACTTCACCGTACATTGCTTTACCTTAGTATACATTTGCAACTCTTAACTCTGCCCTTAGTTCTTTAGTATATCTTGAATCGATTGCCACAATTAGATACCTGGATCTTTAGGGTTGCTGTTTTCCCAATATATTTGCAAAGCTTTACCCTTTTACTTGCTTGACAACTTTACAACTGAATTTGTTCCCCCCAAATCCCTGTGTTCGATACTTTGGAATTCTTGCTTTACTACGCCGATCCGTACACTGCGAGTTCGCTTGCTTGATTCTAGTTTTATAAATTTAAAGCTTATTTGCATGCACGCTAAGTGGCGAACACGATACGAAGCCAAGAGATCTAAGGAGTCATTGGAGCAACAATTTGGAACATTGAGAAGCTAGAAGGAAGGCATAGGAACCATGGAAGTTGGATAGAAGTTTGATATTGGATCGGTTTTGAGAGATTTGTACGTAACTGAAGATCATCTCGGTTGGCTACAGTATCACCTCGATCGAGATGACTTACTGGGCTGGATTGAGACGCACGGCCCATGGCCCATAAGATCTTTTATTTTTGAACTATGATTTTCTTATAAGATGGAAGGTGAATATTGAAGAAAGATATCATGGAATTTTTGGATCAAAGATTGATTGGTTAAAGATTGGAAGGAAGGAAGAAAGTTGAAGGAAGATAGCTTGGAAGTGAAAGTTGAAGGCTTTTGGGAGGAAGTTGTAAGGTTTTCTTATGATCCTTTGATTGTTGTCTTTTGGTTTGTTATTGAGGAACACATTTGCTAATTGTTTTGATTGATTGGTATTTTGATTGAGTGATTATTGAGACCTTTGTGTTAAGATTTTCTTGTTTGATTATTGATTCTTTTTTCATATATTTGATTGTTAACATGATGATTATTGGCTAAATTCTTGTGCTATTCTAGGGTGATTGGCTTAAGGATTTGGGAAAGACGATGAAAGAATGAGCCTTTACCTTAGTGGACCCTGAAAGCTCGAGTATAACCTAAACCAAACCTCACCTCGGTTGGTTCATAGAACATCTCGACCGAGATTGAACATGAGGCGTAACCTTATCTGAACCATATCTGAGTTTGAGTTATAGTTTGCCAAATCCTATCCTTGTTGCACCTTTCCTGGTACACGCAAGCCTAGGATGAGACTTACCCGGTGATTCCTTTGGTTGTATACCGATGATGATGAGTGTTAGGTAATAAAGGTTTATCCTTTAGTAGGGTTTGTGTGTGCCTTCATCCTACCTTTGTGAGTTAGCCTGAGACTTACCAGGTAAAGGTTAGTTCTATCGCCTTAGGTGGTGTGTTGGTTTGAGATTATAGTTCCTTTCCTTAGTACCTTGAGACTTACCCGGTGAGAGGATCTTTGGTTTGGGATAGTGAGTAGTGAGACTTACCCGGTGATCTATTCCCACCTTAGAAATACCTTCCCTTGCAAACCTCGGCTTTGTCCGCGTTATCCTTTGAGATCTTGAGTCGGAACCACAACTGGATGCTTTGACCTCTAGAATCTGCATTCCTTTATCTGATTATTATATAATCTTGTTTTGTTTCTTGCCTTTGATTGACAACCTGATATTACCATGCTTTGTTTCACCATAGTCCATGTGTTCGACCCTGGAGTATTTGCTATTATTACAATTCATCCGTACACTACATGTTCGCATATTTTTTCAGGCTTATATTTTAGGTTATAAATTTAAAGCTATTTTGTTCACATTTACACACATGTCTGAGAGCGAACAGTTGTCTCCCTAGAAGCGCTTTCTTTAAGGTCCGTAGCTAGACCAATCCTTTTTGTGCTCAAGTGAGAAGGATAAGTGCAATCCCCTCAATCTCAATCTCCGATGTGTACTTCTTAAGGCGTTGGAAATTAACCTTGAAGGTTCCGCATTGCTCACCCCATACTTCAACTGCACCATGGGGAAAAACATGTTTAACTACGAAAGGTCTTGTCTAACGGGATTTCAACTTACCGGAAAATAGTCGAAGTAGGGAATTGAAGAGAAAGACAAGATCTCCTTCTTTCAAATGCTTTGGAACTATGTGCTTCTCATGCCACTTCTTCGTCTTTTCCTCGTAAATGTCAAGAAGATGTTTCTTTTTAGCTTTTGTGGATGTGTTGGGGCCTTTCGAAGTGTCCTTGGATCCTTCCAAGTGTGTAGAAGAGTTGGGGGAATGACTTGGAATGTTTTTAGAGGTTATTGACAGAGCCTTGTGTTTTATAGATTCCACGGTCTTACTGGCAATTCCACGTCCGAGATTTGTGTCGTGGTTGCGTTTGACTTGGGTTTCCACAGGGATTTTAGTTAAATTAATTAAAATCTCGCCCGTGGAAGTTTAGCCTTGACCGAGATCTTGCCAGTTTCCGGGCTATCTTTTGCTTCTTCCAATGCTTCTTCTCACTCTTCCAAAGCTCGAACGTTGGGATCGTGCCTTCCTCTTACTCTTTCTTTCTTAACACTCATTCTTATAAACTTTTGTAATGGATCTTTGAGTAAATGGAATTCACTCTCTCTCTTGATCCTTTGTTGTTGAAGACGTCTTCTCTTAAGGGTGGTTCATTGATTAGAGCTGAGAGTACAAACTCAATTTTCTCTTCTCCTATATTGAAAGACAGTTTGGCATTTTTGCAATCCACCAAGCAACCATAAGTCACTAGAAACAGTCTCCCAAGTATGATCGGGATTGGATAATCTGCAAGAATGTCCAAAACCACAAAATCAATAGGAACGTAAAACTTACCAAACTTTACGGGGACGTCCTCTAGTATGCCAACGGGTCGAGTGATAGATCGATCTGTCATGTATAGTGTCATCTTCACCGGTTTAGGCTCTCCTAAGCCAATCTTCTCATACAAATCAAGTGGGATAATGCTCACACTCGCTCCTAGATCACAAATAGCATCATATGCGACCTCTCCAATGCCAATGGGAACACAAAACGATCCCGGATCCCGCAGCTTGGGTAACATCTTTTCCGTCATGGTTTTTATGAGTTCTGATGACTAGGAAGCCATCTTTACCTCACCAAAATCCTCTAATTTCCTCTTGTTAGAGAGGATCTCCTTTAAGAACTTCTCATAGGCGGGCATACCTAAAATTGCATCAATAAAAGGTATGTTAATATGCAGTTTGCTCATGAGTTCAACAAACTTACCAAAGTGTTTGTCTAGTTGTGCTCTCGCTATAGACTGTGGAAACGGTAGCGGAAATTTGTAAGCTTGAGGAGCTACGTATACATCGACCTTCTCCTTCACTTTCTTGGCTGGAACCTCGGCTTCCATGGGCTGTTTTCCCTTGTCATCCATCCTTGGTACAGGATCGGTAGTCTTCACACCACTCCTTGTGGTGATCGCCATCACTTGGTCCTTCGAATTGTTTTCAGTCCTTCCGGGAAGCTTCCCTTGATCTCTAGGAACTTCTCCAGCTTTACTAAATACTTGATTTTCCAAGTCTTTTTTAGCCTAATAAATCGAAGTAATTGCACTCTCTAGTCCATTCATCTTTCCCATAAACGCCTCAATCATAGCTTCCAATTTGTCCTTTGGTGGTTGACTTGAGCTTGATGACGGTTCCTGACTTTTCAAAGGAATAAAAGAAGAGGAAGCATGAGGGGTTAGAGCATTTTCAGCATGAGAGTAAGGGTTACCGGAATTATTTTGATTGGATCTTCAATTGTTGTAATTTCGGTTGTTGTTGTTATTGTGGTAGTTATTGTTATTTCTATTCCCTTGATGATTTCCTTGATTATTTCCTCTTCCTACATTGCCGACTTTTTGCTCCTTGGGTTGTTGTGCTTGGTTCTTCAAGAGCTCCTTCAAAGTTTTCATCTCGTTGTTAAGAGTGTTGATTTGATTTATACTAGAGGAGGTAAGGTTCAACTCTTGAGGTCTTGAGCTTTGACCTCCATTACTCGGTCTTCGTTGGGAGTATTTCTCAACAATTTGAGCTTATTTCCTAACAAACTCCCAAGCATCATCAACTCTCATGTCTATAAATGTTCCGGCTGAAAGGGATTGGAGTTTGAATTGAATTTCTCCATCCAAACCCATGAAATAAATTTCCAGCAACTCAAGCTTTGGAATTCCATGATGAGGGCAATCCAATAAGAGGTCATTGAACCTCTCCCATGACTTATACAAGTTCTCATTGTCCTTCATAACAAAGGCATTAATTTTGCCTCTCAACTCCGCCATTTTTTATGGTGGAAAGAACTTGGTGAGGAATTCTGAAGACATCTTCTTCCATGTACTCACTCTTCCGGATGGAAGAGATTGATACCAAGCTAGTGCCCTATCCTTCAAAAAGAAATAGAAAGGTCACAATTTATAGTTATTGTTTTCCTCACCTGTAGGTTTCATATTCTCCATGAGAATTTCATAGTTCTGCAAGTGCTGATGCGGAGATTCCCTCTCCCATCCTACAAACTGACTTTGGCGGATCATAGTAATAACTTGGGGTCAAAACCCATAGTCACGCTCATCTGCATCGACTATCACGCCTGGACGGCGTGTTTTTTGGACAGGAGCCATCCTTTGACCCAATGTTTGTGGTACTACCACAAGTGGATCAACTCTCTCAACCCTTGATTAGGTGCAGGAGGCGGCACAACAACGGGTGCCGGTGGTGGCACAATAAGAGGTGCCGGTGGGTTTGCTGCAGCTCTAGCGTTTCATTCTTCATTGATTCACCGAATTGATTCTCTTAATTCGTCCATGTCGGACATAAGTTTTTCCTCTCTAGCAATTGCTCCATTTCTTTCTCTTATGAGGGCTTCATCTTGTTCTCTTACTCGATCAAGAGCCTCATTCAGTTCAACTTGAAGATCTACTTCTTCTTTATTATTTGCAGCAGCCATTTTTCTAGCTTCTTTCAACCTTCTCTTGTAAGTCTTTTCTGGTTCAGGATTGTATGGAACGATTTCTTTACAAGCTCTTATTCTTCACATAAACCTAAGGAAATAATTTGCAAGAACACTATGATAGAATGATCAGTAGAAAAGCAAGAAGCTTCCAAGTTAGACAATCGTACACTAGATTGGTCTTGACCAAATCCCCGGAAACGGCGCCAAAAACTTGTTCGCTCCAAAAGGTGTGTGCGTAAAAAGCCTTTAATTTATATCCTGATTTATAGAGCTAACGATAAGCGAACCCGTAGTGTACGGATCCATCGTAGTAAGGGCTAATATTCCGGAGTCGATCTGAGAGAATTAGTGAGAACAAACACAGCAAAGTAATCCAACTTAGGAAGCAAGCAAGCATTGATCACTAACAATGACAAAGATATAAGAATAATTGGGGAACGCAGATTCTAAAGATCCAAGTATCCGATTGTGGTTGTCGATTCAAAATTTCTAAGAGTATAAAGGACGGAGCTGGATTGCAAAGGTATATGTTCTAAGGTAGGATATAGTACGGTGATGTTCCTGTAACACCCCGAATCTGCGGGACTCGGGATGCTACTGGCGGAGACCTCACAATGGGTCCCAACCCTTAGCCTGACAACAATTTCACCGAATCTTAAAACAAGACACAAATAAAGGCAAAAACCAAAATAGATTTTAATGCAAATGTTATGATCCCCGGAAATAAACAACAACAAACTCCAACCGAGTTTAAAACACCAAAGACCCAAACATCGATACATAAAAATACACCATATATAACCCACAAGACTCCACTCCCAAACCCATACTACATTGTACAGACCCCGGCTGCCCACTCTTCCGGATCTCTCGACCGTGTCCCTAACCTGTAGGGCAACTACAACAATATCAGCATAAAAACCGTTAGCTAGGTTTCAAAGCATTAGAATCATGGTATTGGCACACACACATACATAAGTTGTAAGAGCCTAGTTGCTGAGTTACTGAGAGAGTGAGCTGAGGGCCAGGATTTAGCCTGGACCGCCCCTGTGTGATCTTGTAGGCGCCCCTGCAATTTGCCTGGGCCGCCCCAGCGGCTCACAGAGTCCGCCCCTGCGACTCTGTGTGCTGCAGCCGTCTTCTTTGACCCCTTTGACCCGTGCTTTACTCTTTTTACCCCTTTATAACCTTCATCTCTTACCTTCTGATGAGGGTTATGTATCTTCAGCTTCTCCCTCTCTCCTACGTACATCTTCTCCTCTCTTCTCCTTTGGATCATCCTTGTTTGATCTTCTCTTGAGTTTTATTGAGTTTGTGAGAGTTTTTAGATAGCCTTGCTTGGCTTTAATATTGGTTATTGTTGCTGAGCCTTATGAGCCAGCTTGAGGTGATGTTGATGTTGTCCTGATCTCCTGGAAAGCTTAGTTTGTAAGCTTTCATTACTTTTCTTCCTTCGTTCTTCTTTTCTTCATCTTTTCCTCTCTTTCCTTAGCCTACCTTAATTCCTTAGGCTTGGATCATGTTTCAGCCTTGTTTGGCTTGTGTTGATGTATATACATGTATGTTTTGTATGTATGTTGATGTTGGAGTGAAGAAAGAGTAAAGGATCGAAGGAAGAAGTGAAGAAAGAGCTAAGGTGGTGTCTTATGCTGTCCAGCCGCCCCTGTGCCACCTTGCAGCCGCCCCAACGCCGGCCAGGATCTGCCCCTGCGCCACCAAGGATCCGCCCTTGCGCCACCTGCATCAGCAAAGGTCATCTCTTGGTTCTGCATGTGTGTGTGTGTGCTTCTAGATTTTCCTTAGGTTGCCTTTGTTCCTTCCTTCCTAGTGTGAGTGTATAGGATCATGCTAGAGGTGTGAGGTTGTGTTTGGCTGAGGTTATGATCGGTTTATGCCTTGTATGGCTCTAAAGACTTAGGTTGATGTTAGTTGAGGTTTTGACGTAGAGTTTGATCCCTATGGATTCCTTTGGGTCTAGATGTTACCCCTTTGATGAATAGAGTTTGATATCTTTCTATGCCTTGTTATTAAGCAGTGCCCCTCTCTGAGGGTTGGAGGTTGTTGTGGGTGAGTTGTGTACGAGGTTGAGGTAAGTCCGTAGGACTTACTTAGCTGTCATCCCTATATTGGGTGTTTGTATGAGTGGTGTGTGATTTATATGTTTGCTATGATAGCATGAAATGTCGTTTATACCAACCTATGTTTTATTGATTGCCCCGTATGCGTGGTTGTGATAACCATTCCCTTTCATCCCGCCGTGGAGTTTGGGAGGTTCTCTAATGTCAGGCCAGACTGACTTTACAGGAAGGACGCAATCCACTCTCATAGGGTACACAGATTGTGTGACCGATACTTGTGCAGCTGGCTAGCAGGCCCAGAGGCGAGGATGTATCGGTCATCGTGTCACATACATAAATTTATATATATATATATATATATAAATATATATATATATATAGGGTGTGGTTCCCATGAGAACACCCCCTAACGTGAGAACATGAGAACAATCGTACACCGTTGGATGATGAGTATTAAGGGTTGAGATTTAGAGTAGATATCATAATTAATAATAGCTACGAATAATTATAATTAGAAATCCAACAATAACTATGAATAATCCACTCAAACAACAATAACTACGAATAATACATTAAACGATATGGCACATTCGTAACAAAACTAATAATAATTACGAATCTATTCTCATGTTCTCACGTTAGGGGGTGTTCTCATAGGATCTATACTCTATATATATATATAGATATAGACTTGAGTGAATGACCATTATATTGAGATGATAACTGGGTAAATGTGTGATATCATGCTGATGTGTTTATCTTTCCATGATTGTGATTGTGCTTATGCATTACTCTATATATGTATGGTTAGCTAATGGTTTATTACCATGTTGTAGATGCCCCACAGGATAGGCGTGCTGCTTGGTGATCTAGCAGAGTGGCAGGCCGAGGACCTCTCATACATAGAATGTTGTGGGCTTTTGGGTTTGTTACATTTCCCTCCTGCGTGAGGATGATCTTTTGTTACCTCCTATGTGAGGGTGTTGTTGTTTATACTCGGCTATGTTGTTTTACCTTTTGGATGTACAGTTCATACCGTTTTATGTATTTGTTTTTATATCTGTCAATGCCATGTTGTAAGGTCCAGTAAACTTGTTGTCAGGCTAGGGTCAGGATCCATTGTGAGATCCTAGCCCAATGTGCAACTCTGAATCCCGCGGATTTGGGGTGTTGCAGAATTGGTATCAGAGCCTTAGGTTGACAACAATGGCACTTGCTACCTGCAATGAGGTTTGATAGGTAAAATAAACAGAACCCAAAAGGGGTCTTACGTTTTCAAAGGTTTTTGGTTTTAAATGAGGTTTGGGTTAGATGTACGAGAAGTCGCCACCTCTGCTATGGATCTTTGCGGTATAGATATGTATATATGTATTATGGATTATGTATGTGTATGTGTTAAGTATATATATATATATATGGCCTACATAGAGCCTTATAAGTTAGGTGTGCATACCCCGCAGATGGATCGGACTAGAGCTACTGCCGCTGTAGGTAGAGGTAGACCACCCCGTCCTCCGGGTGTGGTAGGTGAGGGACCAGTTTCCGCTGTTGTGGTGGAGGAGATACATGAGGAGGTCGTTGAGAGTGTCGTCCCAAAGACAGGGAGTGGTGGATCTAAGAGACCCCATTCACATCGAGCTCAGTCTGAGAACGCATATCGTGTCTTCATGGGAGGACCGGAGTTTAGAGAGTACCTCAGACGTTTTTAGGAGACTGTCAGAGCTGGTAGACGAGCCCCAGACCTACCAGGGCATGAGGGATCTTCTGGGATGTCTCAGGGAGCCACACAGGTGCCAGTTATGCCGGCACGTGCTGTTGAGACTGCTCGAGCTGTAGAGGAGACCATAGGGTCTCGACCAAATGCCTGGTTAAAGGCATTTCATCAGCAGGGAGTACCAGCCTTCTCATGTGAGATAGGGTTACAAACTGAGGTATGGATAGTACATGTAGACTAAGCTTTAGATTCTATCACATGTCATGAGGACAGACGGATAGAGCTAGTGTTGTCTCTATTCCGTGACCTTGCACATCAGTGGTGGAGGACAGTACAGACCAGAGCCACCAGTTATGACCACATGAGGAGTATGATTCGAGAGCAGTTCTGCCCTGCCTCACTGAGGAGGGCGAAGCTGCAGGACTTCGTGGAGGCTGGTTTTGAGAATGTATCTATTGTAGATGCCATCCGCCGCTTCCAAACTAAGTTAGCTTTGCTGGGTCCAACTGCACCATCTAAGGACCAGCATGTGTATTTGTTCTCCCGTCGTCTGAGAGAGAGCACGCGTTCTTATATGGTGGGATTCCATTGCGATTCCCTAGCTGATTATCAGGATCGGGCTTTTGCTTTTGAGAGGGAGCGAGCCACTCAAAGGAGTGCTTCTCAGACGGGACGGTCTGAGAAGAGGCAGCGCACTAGGCAGACTAGTGGAGTTGGAGGAGCATCTAGTTCTAGACGAGACCAGAGACGACAGAGTTACCCCTCGTCTGCATTGACTGCAAACAAGGGACGACAGTGTTACAATTGTGGTGACCCTGGCCAGTGTAGCAGGAGGTGGTCACAAGACACCTCACAAGGCAGCCAAGGTCACCACACTGGCTGCTACAGGTCCCATACCCTCATCCCATGAACCAACTCAGAAACATACAGCCATGAACCCTAAGAACATTCCAAAAACTCCACAAACTCGCCTAAGGTCCACAAGCCACTAAATGGCATTTCCAACTATACTAGGTCCAATCCTAGCATGCTTCTAACATGTATACACTCTAGGATAGGCTAGGAACACATGATCAAGGGAGGGTACTCACCAAACAAAGACACGGGTGCGGAAGAAGGAGAAAAGCTACAAAACAAAGAAGAAGACAGCAAGGGCATGCTGGCTGAGCCAGTGGCCGCCCCTACGGCTCCTGCTGCCCGCCCTTGCGGCTCAATGCAGTGGCCGCCCCCGCGGCGCTGCCCAGCCGCGGGTGCGGTCAAACTCCAGAGGGTGATCTTCGACGGCTTCTTCGACGGATCTATGATGTGTGGAGGGCCTCCAACCTTCCTTGCCTCACCATGGATGTTCAACACACTCAACATCATCAACACTCAAGATCTAAGATAGATCCGAGCACATGCAACACAAAGAGGAAGAAATCAATGAATTTCATGGCTTCCACCATTTAAGCTCAAGGAAGAAGAAGAAGAAGAAGAAGAAGAAGAAGAAGAGAAGAGGAGAAGGAGGAGAGGAGCTTACTCAACACTTTCGGATCTACAGCCCACTACTAACCAAAGATGCACAGCTCACAAGGAAGGAGAAGAGGAAGAAACACCACCATGGAAAAAGTTGGAAGAAGAGGAGAAGAGGAGAAGCAAACTCACGTGAAATGAAAATGAGAGGAGGGAGAAATGTTCAGCTGAGGGGTAAGCACAAGGGAGGGAAACGAGGGGTCGACTAAGGAAGCGAGGGGTCGTTTCCCCGATACGAAAGGTCACGCACTCAACAAAGGGTCGGTACGGGATTTCTGGGATAAAACCCGTCACTCAACATCTCGTGCCTGCGGGCAAACTGAGCCGCGCCTGCGAGAAGGTCGATAACTCTCTCACTAACCGGAATAAATATACCGGTGTTACAACTAATCCCCCTAAAAACAAGTTTTGTCCCGAAACTTTGATAACGCAGAACTCTCGGGCAAAACTACCTCGGTAACCACTCAAAACCCGTAAACGTGCCCACTCTCTACTCGGATGATCGAAACACACTCGTATAACCGCGTCAAGACCTCGCAAGGCCTACGCACATACTCACATGAACCGCAAATGCATACCAAGACAAGATCAAATCAATCACACAACATATTCCTCTCAGGGCACAAAACACATAAACTTGCACATACCCATAACATCTAACCAAACGGCCATATCAATGCTCTACTTCATCGTAAAAACTCAATCTAAGATATTGTCTCATGTCCTACCGGTTTCCCCATTGGCTCCTCGTCTGACACTAGATCATTACAACTAACAACATAACTTGAGTTATACATGTACTACCTCGACTGTCACAAGAAACATTGGGTAAACACCCCCGCTCTTGGTGGCAACGCCAACCGGTAAATCACTTGCCAACTCACGTCACGACCTAAAAAAGGTCCGATATATTGGGACTCAACTCTCTTCTAGATGGCCAACATGTATGACGCCTCACATCCGTGATACCCTTAACTTGACTTGTCTCGTATCTAAATCCTTGAGGTTCGTACCTCTTATCCGTACACACCTTCTAGCGACTTAGCTCGGCTAGCATCTGTCTTTTGACCACCGCTACTCAAGCGAGGTTGTCCCATATCTGCTCAGGGCTATCTGAATACATACTATTCGTATTTTGACACCACGGTGTACTATACTTCCGTCCATAAAATGCCTCCCAATGGGCCATCACAACAACACATCCCAACTATCATAATACGAAAGTTTGATCCTAGAGGAAGTGTTCGGATTACACTTGTTCTCACTCTAGCATAGAGGCTCTCAACATATCCTTTAAGGCTCGAAATTCCCACTCTAATGGACTATAAGTCTGAGAAAGAAAATTGTCATGAAAGACAACTTGGCCCCTAAGCGGCACTATCTTGTTGCCCAACAATCTCGAGATGAATCGTCCATCTCGATCCGAATGATAGTACTTGGTACCCCCATGTAATCTCACTATCACTTAGTAGATTCCACAACTAGCCGACTTAATGGCCCGGTTTCCCAAAAAGGGTAAAAACGCCTCGACTTTGTTGATCAACCCATAACGACCCAAACACATCATAACTATTGCATGGTCTCAAGCTTGTTCTGACAACGGTCACTCATTAGCTATGCTATTAGCTACATCGGCCTTAAGCCCGCCTTAATATTACGAGCGTCACCAATCCAGATATCTCTTGCCAACACCAGGGTGAACTAGTAAGGATAGTGTGAGCCTCACAAAGGCTCTATCTCAGCTCTCCGTCATAAGTATACATGGACGCTCCTAGCGTCTCCACCAACCGTTAACCCATAAAGGTACTATGGGGACTCCCCTCGGGACCTTCTATTCCGGATCTTTCCCGAAGCCATTCAAATCCCGCAATTCTATCGGGCCTCTTCACCGATCATCTTCATTAATAAACTGAGGTTGAACCGTCAGTTAAGTCGTTGCTTCCTCTTAAAGTGTCCAATTACTAAGGTGTTGGTGATAACATTCACCTACTTTGGATGATACTAAAATCATAAGACCGAAGTCCTTAACCAACTCTAGCCACAACTTCTGGTGGATATTCAGCTCTCGTGGAGCGAATATATAAACATAGCATACTCTTATCGTCCGTACACGACTAACATGTAGCTCATAACACAATATCAACATCATCTTGAGCACGTGTGATAACACGATTTATGACCTAGATTTAGACACCCATTTAGATAGATTTTCCGCTCATTCATGCATGGTTTAGCATTAGTTCACGGCGTTTGCACTCAAATCACGTATTTTGTCGAGATAGACGTCTACTCGGACTTTTGCTTGCTTTGTAGGTATTTTGGGAGATTTAAGAGCCTAATCGATACATCCGAGGATCATTCCTTGAGATGACACACTTCCGGACTCATTGGAATGCAAGTTAAGGGCTAAGGAGGACTCATGGAACCTTGCCAACACAAGCCATGCACCAAATCATGGCTTAACGAGCCTAGAAGAAGACTCTGGACCAAACCACGGTCTGGACCAAGACCACGGCCGTGGACTTGCTCGTGATTCTTGCCAGGACCACATTGACAGCTGGCCACGATCTCTTCCATTGCTCTTGCATCTTAGTGGGTATTTAAAGGATTTTGCAGGCTGTAATTGGGGATCCTTCTCCTCTCTTTTTTTGACCTACCTTTCTTCCCCAAAACATTTGGCCATTGTTGCCTCTCTTCCAAGCACCCATTAGGGGTGTTCTTGGAAGAGATTAGTATAGATTCTCGTTTTAGAGTGAGATTAGAGTGGATTTGAGTGAAGCTTTCATTGTTATCAAGTTGGATTAGCTCTTGGAGCCTTGTAAGAATTTGGTAATTTCCATTCTATGCTTTTAATGTCTTTTCTTTGGATTGTTCTTCATCATTTGACCATGACTTGCAAGCATGCTTTATTTGTGGAGATTGATCTTGAAATGAATGTTGTTGGCTAGATAGATTGCGATTCTAGAGTAAGGAAAGAAGGGCTATGGCTAAGACCATGATAGGATGAACTTAGATTTTTACCCTTGGATGACTTGTGTTCTTGAAATCCTAGTGTTTGTTGAGCTAATTCTATCCTAGGGAGACCTAGTGTTAGCAACTAAGGGTTTAGAGGAGACTTACCCGGTGATTCTTACTCTTAGGTTTAAAAGATGACAAACCTTAGGTAGTGGTGAGCCTCACAAGCCGCCATTGGACTAAGTGTGCTAGGATAGTTGTTTAGGACTTCCCTTTCCAAGACTTACCCGGTAAGGATAGGTTAGATCCCTAGGTAACAATCCGGTTTGAGTAGAATTCCTACCCATAGGTTCTTAGAGACCTACCCGGAAATTGATCCCAATCTAGAAACGCTAAATCCCAACATATCATAGTTAATCCGAGGAATGAATAGATAGCTTGAGTCTAAGCCATACCCGGACTTCCAAACTCTAGAATCCGCTTTGTTATTTTAATTCTCCTATCTTTAGTGTTAGTTTGTGTTGCTTGATTGTGTTCACATGCTTGTGATCTTTGTTTGATCACCCAAAACCCTCCAAAAACATTGTGTTTTCCATTTTCTTTATTTCTCATCTTATCTTAGTCTAGATTCACACTATTTTCAATCATTGAATGACTTAGTTTCACCTCAGTCTTTGAGTTCGACCTCGGAATACTTTCCTTTCTACAAAACGACCCGTACACTGCGGGTTTCGCTAGGTAGTTTAGGATTTAGTTCGAGTTATAAATGTAAGGCTTTTTGTGCTACATCCTAGCGTGAACAAGTTTTTGGTGCCGTTGCTGGGGACTAGGTTAAGATTAAGTCATTTGCTTTTGATTGTTTTTAGTGTTTATCTTTCTTGTTACTTTTGATCTTGTGTGTTTTTGTCTTTGCCTTTTCATGTTTGCCATGGACGGATTGTACCTCCAAGATGACCTTGACAACATGGAATATGAGGAGTGGATGGAAGGCCAAGATCTAGGACCTCTCCATGATGAGTTTGAGTATTGGGAGAAGTTCAATGTCTATCATGAGTCCCATGATCAAACTCACATGATTACATTACCTCATGAGGAACCTCACCATCAACTTAATGAAGATCGATTGGAATCAATGCTAGAGAAAATGTTGAGAAAGATGGATGATCTAGAAAGCAACCTTACTTCCATTTCTAGTTCCCACATGGAGCTTGAAGCGGAAGTATGCCATCAAGAGGAGGTTCACTATGAGGAGATCCGAGAATTGCCCGATTCAACCATAACCAATAGAAGCCTTGAGGAAGAGTTGAATGAAGCTCGGGAGCAATTGAGGCTAAGGGATTTGGCCCTGAAGGAAGAAAAGAGATTGAATACCGAGAGAGAAGAACAAATGAGGAGGGAGATTGAGGAGATTAGGAATGCTCTTATGCTAGGAGATCCTAACATTCTTCAAGGTTCACCTCCACCTCCTTCACCTTTAGAGGAGTGCAATGAAGTATTCTCATCCCCGGACATCCTTGCCATCAACCCCGGAACCATACATGAAGAGCTCACTTGGGACGGATGCAACAAAGTGAACCACGGCCGTGGAGGACAAATCACGCCCGTGGAAGACTACAGAGGGAATCACGGCCGTGGAGGACAAATCACGCCCGTGGAAGCTTCTGTACTGGCCAATCCTAAGCTAATCACAGCTCCCTCCGACCCTTTCTTGCTTGCTCGGAGTACACACGAAGATTGGAGCCCCTTTCCTAAGGATTCTCCATTATTGAATTATGGAGGCAAGCATGATGGATCCATGATGGTTATGAAGTACTTCAATGAAGGATTCTTTCCAAGAATCGGCTTTCCTCGGATCATAGAGGATGAGGATGACAAGCGCTTCACCGGTGTGACCGCGGAGTACAAATTGCCTAAGTATGGGGTGACACCTATGGTTGCAACTCTATACTATCATCAAGGAAGCGGTGATGAAGGAGTCTACTACTCACCGGTGAAGAGAGAACTTAAAGCTTATTTGGGCATCAAGTGGCCCTTGCTTGTCATCATGGATTCCGGAAAAAGATGGTTTCTTGGACTCCTCAAGCAAACCATGGTATTCGAGGTGGATTGACATATCCACGGAGTTTGGTCAAGCTAATGACCTAAAAGAAGCGCTTAATGGGAGGCAACCATTGGTATAACTCTTTCCCTTTTCTCTTTTGCCTTTGTTTTTGCTTTTGTGTGTTTTTGTGTTTTGTGTTTGTGGTAGATTTTAGGTAATGAGGAAGCCTTGCAAGGCGAGTTGATGACGATGATTCCGTTTTCAAACATGGGTGGAGCGGACGTGAGGCTTGGACGGCTTGAGGTGTCTTGTTAGATGGAAGAGCTCCCATCTCACATATACCTTGGCGCGGGTCTCGACGCCGGAATGATTATGAAGAGCTCTCTACCATGCTTGATCGATCATCCATCACCACCACTCCACACGAGTTCATCTCAAATACCGAAGCAAACCATTTTACATTGTGAGAACCTTCTTTCACTCTCTTTACTTGAATACCACATTGGGGACAATGTGTTTCTAAGTATGGGGTGGGGTTTGCATGATCTTTTGCATGACTAGCATCTAGAGTAGTTTCTTTTTAGTCACATGTTTTATTATATCTTGCATTGTACATACATATTTCGAAAATTCCAAAAAATTTAAAAATTTTTGTGCTTTCTAGGCTTGGATATGACCCTAATGATGAACCTTGTCTTGTGGATTGGCTATGGATGGCCTTGTGTGTTTAATTGATGATGCATATGTGGACTTGAAGTACTTCTCTTGAATTCCATGAATGACTTGTGATTATGATGCTTGCCTTGATTTAATTGAGGATTGAAAGTCGAAATTGCATGCTAGTTCTTGCACATCAATTAGGAGTGATTAAGGCAATTCATTTTCCTCTACTTCTCATGTTGATCATGTTGCTTGAGCACCTCAATTGAGATAAATTTGACCTCTTTTGACCCATCCAGGAATAGGAGCATGTTAGTGTGTTGATGTGTGTGAAAAGCAAGTGTGGAGTGAAGTTGTTGATGAAAGGAATGTCATGAATGAAGTGCTGAAATTGTTGTGAAAGTGTAGCCAAAATTATAGGTTTGGGGACATTGGTTTAAATGACAAGTAACTCGGTACACTTCACATAATCGGGTGTTGGTGCCTTGCCAAAGTCAAATAAACCAATAGTCCTAACGAGCTTTGGTATGTGTGCCCGGTGTGGATGCACCTCGAAAAATAAGAAAAAGCCCGAGAATGGCTAATCACCAAGGTTTCGGCTTTTGTACACCAATGCCATTGTCTCAAAAATAAGCGAAAGAAAAAGAAAAGAAAGAAAAGAAAATGAAGAAAAATATACACTTGAGGGAAGTTGATAAGAAATGTGAAGTTGTGGTTGTTTAGTTCCTTTCTCGGATTAGCATCACATAGCCTAGAAAATTCCCACCTAATCACAACGTTTCTTGGCCTTCTATTTTACAAGTCCTTTTGACCTACTTGCATGTGTGTAAGACTAAGTGATTTAGATTGGATATACTCATGATCATCTTGACTTCTTCATCTTTACATTTCATTGCATGCTATTAAGTTAAGTGTAATTGTCTTTCCATGCTTTCATTAATTTGATACATAATTGCTTGTCCATTGCCATGAAACATGACTATGAAGGTGATCCAATATTAGAAGCACAACTCCAAAAAAGATTTTGCCATTTTTCTGCATACATAAATCATGTCATCTCTTAGTCTATAGTTGGGAATTTGCTCGGGGACGAGCAAACCTTAAGTATGGGGTATTTTGATAACACGATTTATGACCTAGATTTAGACACCCATTTAGATAGATTTTCCGCTCATTCATGCATGGTTTAGCATTAGTTCACCGCGTTTGCACTCAAATCACGTATTTTGTCGAGATAGACATCTACTCGGACTTTTGCTTTCTTTGTAGGTATTTTGGGAGATTTAAGAGCCTAATCGATACATCCGAGGATCAATCCTCGAGATGACACACTTCCGGACTCATTGGAATGCAAGTTAAGGGCTAAGGAGGACTCATGGAACCTTGCCAACACAAGTCATGCACCAAATCATGGCTTAACGAGCCTAGAAGAAGACTCTGGACCAAACCACGGTCTGGACCAAGACCACGGCCGTGGACTTGCCCGTGATTCTTGCCAGGACCACATTGACAGCTGGCCAAGATCTCTTCCATTGCTCTTGCATCTTAGTGGGTATTTAAAGGATTTTGCAGGCTGTAATTGGGGATCCTTCTCCTCTCTTTTTTTGACCTACCTTTCTTCCCCAAAACATTTGGCCATTGTTATCTCTCTTCCAAGCACCCATTAGGGGTGTTCTTGGAAGAGATTAGTATAGATTCTCGTTTTAGAGTGAGATTAGAGTGGATTTGAGTGAAGCTTTCATTGTTGTCAAGTTGGATTAGCTCTTGGAGCCTTGTAAGAATTTGGTAATTTCCATTCTATGCTTTTAATGTCTTTTCTTTGGATTGTTCTTCATCATTTGACCATGACTTGCAAGCATGCTTTATTTGTGGAGATTGATCTTGAAATGAATGTTGTTGGATAGATAGATTGCGATTCTAGAGTAAGGAAAGAAGGGCTATGGCTAAGACCATGATAGGATGAACTTAGATTTTTACCCTTGGATGACTTGTGTTCTTGAAATCCTAGTGTTTGTTGAGCTAATTCTATCCTAGGGAGACCTAGTGTTAGCAACTAAGGGTTTAGAGGAGACTTACCCGGTGATTCTTACTCTTAGGTTTAAAAGATGACAAACCTTAGGTAGTGGTGAGCCTCACAAGCCGCCATTGGACTAAGTGTGCTAGGATAGTTGTTTAGGACTTCCCTTTCCAAGACTTACCCGGTAAGGATAGGTTAGATCCCTAGGTAACAATCCGGTTTGTGTAGAATTCCTACCCATAGGTTCTTAGAGACCTACCCGGTAATTGATCCCAATCTAGAAACGCTAAATCCTAATATATCATAGTTAATCCGAGGAATGAATAGATAGCTTGAGTCTAAGCCATACCCGGACTTCCAAACTCTAGAATCCGCTTTGTTATTTCCATTCTCCTATCTTTAGTGTTAGTGTGTGTTTGTGTTGCTTGATTGTGTTCACATGCTTGTGATCTTTGTTTGATCGCCCAAAACCCTCCAAAAACATTGTGTTTTCCATTTTCTTTATTTCTCATCTTATCTTAGTCTAGATTCACACTATTTTCAATCATTGAATGACTTAGTTTCACCTCAGTCCTTGAGTTCGACCTCGGAATACTTTCCTTTCTACAAAACGACCCGTACACTGCGGGTTTCACTAGGTAGTTTAGGATTTAGTTCGAGTTATAAATGTAAGGCTTTTTGTGCTACATCCTAGCGTGAACAAGTTTTTGGCGCCGTTGCCGGGGACTAGGTTAAGATTAAGTCATTTGCTTTTGATTGTTTTTAGTGTTTATCTTTCTTGTTACTTTTGATCTTGTGTGTTTTTATCTTTGCCTTTTCATATTTGCCATGGACGGATTGTACCTCCAAGATGACCTTGACAACATGGAGTATGAGGAGTGGATGGAAGGCCAAGATCTAGGACCTCTCCATGATGAGTTTGAGTATTGGGAGAAGTTCAATGTCTATCATGAGTCCCATGATCAAACTCACATGATTACATTACCTCATGAGGAACCTCACCATCAACTTAATGAAGATCGATTGGAATCAATGCTAGAGAAAATGTTGAGAAAGATGGATGATCTAGAAAGCAACCTTACTTCCATTTGTAGTTCCCATATGGAGCTTGAAGCGGAAGTATGCCATCAAGAGGAGGTTCACTATGAGGAGATCCGAGAATTGCCCGATTCAACCATAACCAATAGAAGCCTTGAGGAAGAGTTGAATGAAGCTCGGGAGCAATTGAGGCTAAGGGATTTGGCCCTGAAGGAAGAAAGGAGATTGAATACCGAGAGAGAAGAACAAATAAGGAGGGAGATTGAGGAGATTAGGAATGCTCTTATGCTAGGAGATCCTACCATTCTTCAAGGTTCACCTCCACCTCCTTCACCTTTAGAGGAGTGCAATGAAGTATTCTCATCCCCGGACATTCTTGCCATCAACCCCGGAACCATACATGAAGAGCTCACTTGGGACGGATGCAACAAAGTGAACCACGGCCGTGGAGGACAAATCACGCCCGTGGAAGACTACAGAGGGAATCACGGCCGTGGAGGACAAATCACGCCCGTGGAAGCTTCTGTACTGGCCAATCCTAAGCTAATCACAGCTCCCTCCGACCCTTTCTTGCTTGCTCGGAGTACACACGAAGATTGGAGCCCCTTTCCTAAGGATTCTCCATTATTGAATGATGGAGGCAAGCATGATGGATCCATGATGGTTATGAAGTACTTCAATGAAGGATTCTTTCCAAGAATCGGCTTTCCTCGGATCATAGAGGATGAGGATGACAAGCGCTTCACCGGTGTGACCGCGGAGTACAAATTGCCTAAGTATGGGGTGACACCTATGGTTGCAACTCTATACTATCATCAAGGAAGCGGTGATGAAGGAGTCTACTACTCACCGGTGAAGAGAGAACTTAAAGCTTATTTGGGCATCAAGTGGCCCTTGCTTGTCATCATGGATTCCGGAAAAAGATGGTTGCTTGGACTCCTCAAGCAAACCATGGTATTCGAGGTGGATTGACATATCCACGGAGTTTGGTCAAGCTAATGACCTAAAAGAAGCGCTTAATGGGAGGCAACCCATTGGTATAACTCTTTCCCTTTTCTCTTTTGCCTTTGTTTTTTCTTTTGTGTGTTTTTGTGTTTTGTGTTTGTGGTAGATTTTAGGTAATGAGGAAACCTTGCAAGGCGAGTTGATGACGATGATTCCGTTTTCAAACATGGGTGGAGCGGACGTGAGGCTTGGACGGCTTGAGGTGTCTTGTTAGATGGAAGAGCTCCCATCTCACATATACCTTGGTGCGGGTCTCAACGCCGGAATGATTATGAAGAGCTCTCTACCATGCTTGATCGATCATCCATCACCACCACTCCACACGAGTTCATCCCAAATACCGAAGCAAACCATTTTACATTGTGAGAACCTTCTTTCACTCTCTTTACTTGAATACCACATTGGGGACAATGTGTTTCAAAGTATGGGGTGGGGTTTGCATGATCTTTTGCATGACTAGAATCTAGAGTAGTTTCTTTTTAGTCACATGTTTTATTATATCTTGCATTGTACATACATATTTCGAAAATTCCAAAAAATTTAAAAATTTTTGTGCTTTCTAGGCTTGGATATGACCCTAATGATGAACTTTGTCTTGTGGATTGGCTATGGATGGCCTTGTGTGTTTAATTGATGATGCATATGTGGACTTGAAGTACTTCTCTTGAATTCCATGAATGACTTGTGATTATGATGCTTGCCTTGATTTAATTGAGGATTGAAAGTCGAAATTGCATGCTAGTTCTTGCACATCAATTAGGAGTGATTAAGGCAATTCATTTTCCTCTACTTCTCATCTTGATCATGTTGCTTGAGCACCTCAATTGAGATAAATTTGACCTCTTTTGACCCATCCGAGAATAGGAGCATGTTAGTGTGTTGATGTGTGTGAAAAGCAAGTGTGGAGTGAAGTTGTTGATGAAAGGAATGTCATGAATGAAGTGCTGAAATTGTTGTGAAAGTGTAGCCAAAAATATAGGTTTGGGGACATTTGTTTAAATGACAAGTAACTCGGTACACTTCACATAATCGGGTGTTGGTGCCTTGCCAAAGTCAAATAAACCAATAGTCCTAACGAGCTTTGGTATGTGTGCCCGGTGTGGATGCACCTCGAAAAATAAGAAGAAGCCCGAGAATGGCTAATCACCAAGGTTTCGGCTTTTGTACACCAATGCCATTGTCTCAAAAATAAGCGAAAGAAAAAGAAAAGAAAGAAAAGAAAATGAAGAAAAATATACACTTGAGGGAAGTTGATAAGAAATGTGAAGTTGTGGTTGTTTAGTTCCTTTCCCGGATTAGCATCACATAGCCTAGAAAATTCCCACCTAATCAAAACGTTTCTTGGCCTTCTATTTTACAAGTCCTTTTGACCTACTTGCATGTGTGTAAGACTAAGTGATTTAGATTGGATATACTCATGATCATCTTGACTTCTTCATCTTTACATTTCATTGCATGCTATTAAGTTAAGTGTAATTGTCTTTCCATGCTTTCATTAATTTGATACATAATTGCTTGTCCATTGCCATGAAACATGACTATGAAGGTGATCCAATATTAGAAGCACAACTCCAAAAAAGATTTTTCCATTTTTCTGCATACATAAATCATGTCATCTCTTAGTCTATAGTTGGGAATTTGCTCGGGGACGAGCAAACCTTAAGTATGGGGTATTTTGATAACACGATTTATGACCTAGATTTAGACACCCATTTAGATAGATTTTCCGCTCATTCATGCATGGTTTAGCATTAGTTCACGGCGTTTGCACTCAAATCACGTATTTTGTCGAGATAGACGTCTACTCGGACTTTTGCTTTCTTTGTAGGTATTTTGGGAGATTTAAGAGCCTAATCGATACATCCGAGGATCATTCCTCGAGATGACACACTTCCGGACTCATTGGAATGCAAGTTAAGGGCTAAGGAGGACTCATGGAACCTTGCCAACAAAAGTCATGCACCAAATCATGGCTTAACGAGCCTAGAAGAAGACTCTGGACCAAACCACGGTCTGGACCAAGACCACGGCCGTGGACTTTCCCGTGATTCTTGCCAGGACCACATTGACAGCTGGCCAAGATCTCTTCCATTGCTCTTGCATCTTAGTGGGTATTTAAAGGATTTTGCAGGCTGTAATTGGGGATCCTTCTCCTCTCTTTTTTTGACCTACCTTTCTTCCCCAAAACATTTGGCCATTGTTGTCTCTCTTCCAAGCACCCATTAGGGGTGTTCTTGGAAGAGATTAGTATAGATTCTCGTTTTAGAGTGAGATTAGAGTGGATTTGAGTGAAGCTTTCATTGTTGTCAAGTTGGATTAGCTCTTGGAGCCTTGTAAGAATTTGGTAATTTCCATTCTATGCTTTTAATGTCTTTTCTTTGGATTGTTCTTCATCATTTGACCATGACTTGCAAGCATGCTTTATTTGTGGAGATTGATCTTGAAATGAATGTTGTTGGCTAGATAGATTGCGATTCTAGAGTAAGGAAAGAAGGGCTATGGCTAAGACCATGATAGGATGAACTTAGATTTTTGCCCTTGGATGACTTGTGTTCTTGAAATCCTAGTGTTTGTTGAGCTAATTCTATCCTAGGGAGACCTAGTGTTAGCAACTAAGGGTTTAGAGGAGACTTACCCGGTGATTCTTACTCTTAGGTTTAAAAGATGACAAACCTTAGGTAGTGGTGAGCCTCACAAGCCGCCATTGGACTAAGTGTGCTAGGATAGTTGTTTAGGACTTCCCTTTCCAAGACTTACCCGGTAAGGATAGGTTAGATCCCTAGGTAACAATCCGGTTTGTGTAGAATTCCTACCCATAGGTTCTTAGAGACCTACCCTGTAATTGATCCCAATCTAGAAACGCTAAATCCCAACATATCATAGTTAATCCGAGGAATGAATAGATAGCTTGAGTCTAAGCTATACCCGGACTTCCAAACTCTAGAATCCGCTTTGTTATTTCCATTCTCCTATCTTTAGTGTTAGTGTGTGTTTGTGTTGCTTGATTGTGTTCACATGCTTGTGATCTTTGTTTGATCACCCAAAACCCTCCAAAAACATTGTGTTTTCCATTTTCTTTATTTCTCATCTTATCTTAGTCTAGATTCACACTATTTTCAATCATTGAATGACTTAGTATCACCTCAGTCCTTGAGTTCGACCTCGGAATACTTTCCTTTCTACAAAACGACCCGTACACTGCGGGTTTCGCTAGGTAGTTTAGGATTTAGTTCGAGTTATAAATGTAAGGCTTTTTGTGCTACATCCTAGCGTGAACAAGTTTTTGGCGCCGTTGCCGGGGACTAGGTTAAGATTAAGTCATTTGCTTTTGATTGTTTTTAGTGTTTATCTTTCTTGTTACTTTTGATCTTGTGTGTTTTTGTCTTTGCCTTTTCATGTTTGCCATGGACGGATTGTACCTCCAAGATGACCTTGACAACATGGAGTATGAGGAGTGGATGGAAGGCCAAGATCTAGGACCTCTCCATGATGAGTTTGAGTATTGGGAGAAGTTCAATGTCTATCATGAGTCCCATGATCAAACTCACATGATTACATTACCTCATGAGGAACCTCACCATCAACTTAATGAAGATCGATTGGAATCAATGCTAGGGAAAATGTTGAGAAAGATGGATGATCTAGAAAGCAACCTTACTTCCATTTCTAGTTCCCACATGGAGCTTGAAGCGGAAATATGCCATCAAGAGGAGGTTCACTATGAGGAGATCCGAGAATTGCCTGATTCAACCATAACCAATAGAAGCCTTGAGGAAGAGTTGAATGAAGCTCGGGAGCAATTGAGGCTAAGGGATTTGGCCATGAAGGAAGAAAGGAGATTGAATACCGAGAGAGAAGAACAAATGAGGAGGGAGATTGAGGAGATTAGGAATGCTCTTATGCTAGGAGATCCTACCATTCTTCAAGGTTCACCTCCATCTCCTTCACCTTTAGAGGAGTGCAATGAAGTATTCTCATCCCCGGACATCTTTGCCATCAACCCCGGAACCATACATGAAGAGCTCACTTGGGACGGATGCAACAAAGTGAACCACGGCCGTGGAGGACAAATCACGCCAGTGGAAGACTACAGAGGGAATCACGGCCGTGGAGGACAAATCACGCCCGTGGAAGCTTCTGTACTGGCCAATCCTAAGCTAATCACAGCTCCCTCCGACCCTTTCTTGCTTGCTCGGAGTACACACGAAGATTGGAGCCCCTTTCCTAAGGATTCTCCATTATTGAATGATGGAGGCAAGCATGATGGATCCATGATGGTTATGAAGTACTTCAATGAAGGATTCTTTCCAAGAATCGGCTTTCCTCGGATCATAGAGGATGAGGATGACAAGCGCTTCACCGGTGTGACCGCGGAGTACAAATTGCCTAAGTATGGGGTGACACCTATGGTTGCAACTCTATACTATCATCAAGGAAGCGGTGATGAAGGAGTCTACTACTCACCGGTGAAGAGAGAACTTAAAGCTTATTTGGGCATCAAGTGGCCCTTGCTTGTCATCATGGATTCCGGAAAAAGATGGTTGCTTGGACTCCTCAAGCAAACCATGGTATTCGAGGTGGATTGACATATCCACGGAGTTTGGTCAAGCTAATGACCTAAAAGAAGCGCTTAATGGGAGGCAACCCATTGGTATAACTCTTTCCCTTTTCTCTTTTGCCTTTGTTTTTGCTTTTGTGTGTTTTTGTGTTTTGTGTTTGTGGTAGATTTTAGGTAATGAGGAAGCCTTGCAAGGCGAGTTGATGACGATGATTCCGTTTTCAAACGTGGGTGGAGCGGACGTGAGGCTTGGACGGCTTGAGGTGTCTTGTTAGATGGAAGAGCTCCCATCTCACATATACCTTGGCGCGGGTCTCGACGCCGGAATGATTATGAAGAGCTCTCTACCATGCTTGATCGATCATCCATCACCACCACTCCACACGAGTTCATCCCAAATACCGAAGCAAACCATTTTAGAATGTGAGAACCTTCTTTCACTCTCTTTACTTGAATACCACATTGGGGACAATGTGTTTCTAAGTATGGGGTGGGGTTTGCATGATCTTTTGCATGACTAGCATCTAGAGTAGTTTCTTTTTAGTCACATGTTTTATTATATCTTGCATTGTACATACATATTTAGAAAATTTAAAAAAATATAAAAAATTTTGTGCTTTCTAGGCTTGGATATGACCCTAATGATGAACCTTCTCTTGTGGATTGGCTATGGATGGCCTTGTGTGTTTAATTGATGATGCATATGTGGACTTGAAGTACTTCTCTTGAATTCCATGAATGACTTGTGATTATGATGCTTGCCTTGATTTAATTGAGGATTGAAAGTCGAAATTTCATGCTAGTTCTTGCACATCAATTAGGAGTGATTAAGGCAATTCATTTTCCTCTACTTCTCATCTTGATCATGTTGCTTGAGCACCTCAATTGAGATAAATTTGACCTCTTTTGACCCATCCGGGAATAGGAGCATGTTAGTGTGTTGATGTGTGTGAAAAGCAAGTGTGGGGTGAAGTTGTTGATGAAAGGAATGTCATGAATGAAGTGTTGAAATTGTTGTGAAAGTGTAGCCAAAAATATAGGTTTGGGGACATTGGTTTAAATGACAAGTAACTCGGTACACTTCACATAATCGGGTGTTGGTGCCTTGCCAAAGTCAAATAAACCAATAGTCCTAACGAGCTTTGGTATGTGTGCCCGGTGTGGATGCACCTCGAAAAATAAGAAAAAGCCCGAGAATGGCTAATCACCAAGGTTTCGGCTTTTGTACACCAATGCCATTGTCTCAAAAATAAACGAAAGAAAAAGAAAAGAAAGAAAAGAAAATGAAGAAAAATATACACTTGAGGGAAGTTGATAAGAAATGTGAAGTTGTGGTTGTTTAGTTCCTTTCCCGGATTAGCATCACATAGCCTAGAAAATTCCCACCTAATCACAACGTTTTTTGGCCTTCTATTTTACAAGTCCTTTTGACCTACTTGCATGTGTGTAAGACTAAGTGATTTAGATTGGATATACTCATGATCATCTTGACTTCTTCATCTTTACATTTCATTGCATGCTATTAAGTTAAGTGTAATTGTCTTTCCATGCTTTCATTAATTTGATACATAATTGCTTGTCCATTGCCATGAAACATGACTATGAAGGTGATCCAATATTAGAAGCACAACTCCAAAAAAGATTTTGCCATTTTTCTGCATACATAAATCATGTCATCTCTTAGTCTATAGTTGGGAATTTGCTCGGGGACGAGCAAACCTTAAGTATGGGGTATTTTGATAACACGATTTATGACCTAGATTTAGACACCCATTTAGATAGATTTTCCGCTCATTCATGCATGGTTTAGCATTAGTTCACGGCGTTTGCACTCAAATCACGTATTTTGTCGAGATAGACGTCTACTCGGACTTTGGCTTTCTTTGTAGGTATTTTGGGAGATTTAAGAGCCTAATCGATACATCCGAGGATCATTCCTCGAGATGACACACTTCCGGACTCATTGGAATGCAAGTTAAGGGCTAAGGAGGACTCATAGAACCTTGCCAACACAAGTCATGCACCAAATCATGGCTTAACGAGCCTAGAAGAAGACTCTGGACCAAACCACGGTCTGGACCAAGACCACAGCCGTAGACTTGCCCGTGATTCTTGCCAGGACCACATTGACAGCTGGCCACGATCTCTTCCATTGCTCTTGCATCTTAGTGGGTATTTAAAGGATTTTGCAGGCTGTAATTGGGGATCCTTCTCCTCTCTTTTTTTGACCTACCTTTCTTCCCCAAAACATTTGGCCATTGTTGCCTCTCTTCCAAGCACCCATTAGGGGTGTTCTTGGAAGAGATTATTATAGATTCTCGTTTTAGAGTGAGATTAGAGTGGATTTGAGTGAAGCTTTCATTGTTGTCAAGTTGGATTAGCTCTTGGAGTCTTGTAAGAATTTGGTAATTTCCATTCTATGCTTTTAATGTCTTTTCTTTGGATTGTTCTTCATCATTTGACCATGACTTGCAAGCATGCTTTATTTGTGGAGATTGATCTTGAAATGAATGTTGTTGGCTAGATAGATTGCGATCCTAGAGTAAGGAAAGAAGGGCTATGGCTAAGACCATGATAGGATGAACTTAGATTTTTACCCTTGGATGACTTGTGTTCTTGAAATCCTAGTGTTTGTTGAGCTAATTCTATCCTAGGGAGACCTAGTGTTAGCAACTAAGGGTTTAGAGGAGACTTACCCGGTGATTCTTACTCTTAGGTTTAAAAGATGACAAACCTTAGGTAGTGGTGAGCCTCACAAGCCGCCATTGGACTAAGTGTGCTAGGATAGTTGTTTAGGACTTCCCTTTCCAAGACTTACCCGGTAAGGATAGGTTAGATCCCTAGGTAACAATCCGGTTTGTGTAGAATTCCTACCCATAGGTTCTTAGAGACCTACCCGGTAATTGATCCCAATCTAGAAACGCTAAATCCCAACATATCATAGTTAATCCGAGGAATGAATAGATAGCTTGAGTCTAAGCCATACCCGGACTTCCAAACTCTAGAATCCGCTTTGTTATTTCCATTCTCCTATCTTTAGTGTTAGTGTGTGTTTGTGTTGCTTGATTGTGTTCACATGCTTGTGATCTTTGTTTGATCACCCAAAACCCTCCAAAAACATTGTGTTTTCCATTTTCTTTATTTCTCATCTTATCTTAGTCTAGGTTCACACTATTTTCAATCATTGAATGACTTAGTTTCACCTCAGTCCTTGAGTTCGACCTCGGAATACTTTCCTTTCTACAAAACGACCCGTAAACTGCGGGTTTCGCTAGGTAGTTTAGGATTTAGTTCGAGTTATAAATGTAAGGCTTTTTGTGCTACATCCTAGCGTGAACAACGTGTCCTATGGCGGCTAACTCACGACTCTTCCTCGGTCATTCCTCTTGAATGATCACAACTTCCTACACACATGTGAGACCACTCTCGTTACTTTACACGTATCCCAAGCATCGCTTGGATGTATCCATAAGGTCATACATCCCTATGACTCAATGCATGTACCAAAGAAACGGAATGGAGGTCACTCACCTCTTCTTCTTCTATTAAATCTCCCCGCCCTATGATCTAATTGACTTCCTCAAAAAGGAAAAAAGTGTCAAAACCATCCCGCAACTCGGCGGTTACAGCCCACAAACTTCATGTTGCATACCTCCTCGACGTACCTTGGAGGTACTACCGAAACTATCATCTTGTTCCCATCTGATCAACTGGGTATTCTCAATACCGCTACATCTCTTAGGATGTCACCTCGGACGTCCTAACCCGCTTAGATAATTATGCACATCCCGCACAACATGTATTATCGTCATCCCATGTCCAGCTTATTCCTCTCAATTCTGAGAGTACAACAAGACATCATCAAAACTGAACTTTAGAATCATTCGTACTTCTCACACCTCTCTAACTTTCATTACGTGACATTAGGTTACGGTCCATCTCATACAACATCGCTTACCAGTCTGCAACATTTAGCATAAGCTTAGGGTCCACCTTGGAACCACCCGAGACCACAAATTAAATGTCCTTACCATTATCCGATCCAAAAATTGATGAATGCACAACCACATAACTCTAACCCACCAATCACACTTGTGAGTATAGCAAGCTTCACTACAACTTGTAGTGACCATACCAGCCCGAAACACCGTCCTTCCTTGTTCTCTACCCTAACCTGGTAGCACCTCGACTTCAAGTTGATCATACAAACATTGCAATCATATGAAACTAGTCTTAACGAGCCATCCACTACAGAGAAGATACCCCTACCCGTCGTTCACCATACACATCTCTCGGTAATCAAAGCACAACTTTTCCGACTCGTACATTTCCTCTAAACCCGTACCATAAAGCCCTGAAGGGAATACCGGAAGAAGTTCTCCATTCCCGAGCCGCTAAAACCTCTAACTCATGAATTTTGAATTACCACCACCTTAAACTTAAAGCTTATAACGTTACTATATCCTCGGCATCCCGTTTCACACCATAGCCACCATGGCTCCTTTGGGTGAGTCTAGAAACTTGACTCATCTCTTTCTCGTGGCAACATATCATCTGTTCCATGCCATGCATCCCCAACAAACTCCCGTTTACGTACCACCACCATGAAACTTTACTTTCTTCTTGATCTATTAGATCATTATATCATGCTTAAACCTTTTAAGGTTCCATTCCGTGCCATTCCTCCATATGCCAATCTTGAGACCTAAGAAGGTCGCAAAAAGGGTCGTTACAATCCCTTCTTGGAGGGTCTATTACAGCCACGTGCTTTTATCATCCACGTTATATTGTTCTAGACGATCACGCTTCTGTTGATGTACCTCTTTACTATCGTCATTGAACTGTCCGGAAAAATCCAAGCTCTTACTACCACCCGTTTATATTCTCCGCTTGAGGTTATACCTTCTGTTACCACTCCTCAACAGGCAACCCGCACCTTATGCGTTCTTGGTCTTCCCGGGTTCGCTTATAGTTGACCTTCTCCAAGGTCACCAACTTACCATTCTTACATAACTCATGTTGCTATTCTCATGAAGGTTACCCTCCTTGGGGTACTCCACCTTAACTTCTTAGTTATCTCCACGATCCATGTTTTCTTCTTCTCCCATAAGGTAACCATACTCTTCTCGGCCTTGTGCTCCGTATATGTCTCCTTCATAGACCTAACCGCACCTCAGGATACCTTGTAAACGTGTATCCTCAAAATCTCTAACGTTACTCAGCAGCCGCTCACGCTTCTCTTGATTGTCGTCTTACATCTTTTCATAACTAAAGCTCCTAGTTGCGTCACTCCTCTCCTTCGGATCACGTTCACTCGCTTCTTTCTTCTTGGTGTTACTTAGCCTTACCATTATAACGGAAACTGGTCAACTCCACGGGAATCCCCACCATGCCATTCTTCTCATAGCTCTCATAATGTTGATACTTACTTCTTGGTACCTCGTAAGCTTAACTTACGGTATATTAAATTTTTAGCACATGGTTCTTTCACTCTTCTCATCGTGACTCTAATGCTTAGGAGTGTCCAAGGAAAGTTTCATGTCTTGATAGAATACAACATTTGACCTTGTTTGAACGTACCCATCTCCTACTCGATTCGCATCTTTAGTTGTCCACGCGTCTTCTTGAAAAACTTAATCTCGTTATCTCTATTGGTCTCGTTGTCTATCAGTCATGGTTTCTTTGGAACCACTTCCTCACATTAGTGTTACCCCTTTTTCTTGTACGGTCTCCATCTCGCTTTCTCTTCAGTTGTCTCGAGTTCTTCTTTCTACTTGTTCGTCCTTCATTTATGTCATCTCTAATCCTCCTCTTTGACATCCTTTTAAAGGAATCCGAGAAACGCCATGGTGTTCGTCAAATGAAATGCTCAATTCGATACTTGAGCGTACTCCTCCACATATGAACGATATCCCAAGCCACAACGCCGCCTTAAAGGTGATGATATTATAGTATCATCTTTATCAATTAGGTATCATATCTCCATATGCTACTATATATAATAAGAATATGTATATAAGGCTATATAAGCCTATGTCCACATCACTACTAATATGCCAAATTTAGAAAATACATTACAATAATACAAGGTTCAAAAGCTAATAAGATCCTATCATACCACATGTATAAGCATATATCAATATAAGGACATGCCATTACTATACATAACAAGTCCATCATGCAACTACAATCCACATATACATATATATATATATATATATATATATATATATATATATATATATATATATATATATATATATATATATATCAAAAGCCAATAAACTAAGCTGCCGAGATCCGCGGAAGGAGTGGTGGTCCGTACATTCTACCCCGACTGACTATGCTTGTGATTTTGAAAATGAAAAATCATTTAAAACTTAGAACCCTTGAGGGTTCTATTTCCTTCAATTCGGCATTTAAAAGATTGCGAGTATCATTGTTGTCAACCTAGGGCTCTGATACCATATTGTAACACACCGAATCCGCGGGACTCGAGATGCTACGGGCGGAGACCTCACAATGGGTCCCGACCCTTAGCTTGACAACAATTTCTCCGGATCGTGCAACAAGACACACATAAAGGCAAAAACCAAAATACATTTTAATGCAAATGTTATGATCCCGGGAAATAAACAACAACAGACTCCAGTCAAGTTTACAACGCCAAATACCCAAACGTCAATACATAACAATACACCATATGTAACCCACAAGACTCCACTCCCAAACCCATACTACAATGTACGGACCCCGGCTGCCCACTATTCCGGATCTCTCGGCAGCCTCCCTAACCTGCAGGGCAACTACAACAATATTGATATAAAACTGTTAGCTAGCATTCAAATCATTAGAATCATGGTATTGGCACACACACATACATAAGGCATCATAATACACAACATGATCTAAACACACAAGTCCGGGTCATTATCTTTTTATTATTATTACGTCATATCCCTTACTATTCCACTTATGGTGTGACACGAAAATCACTCGCCCTTGTCCCCTTTCACCAGACGGGTTTGTACTTGATGCGAATCAACATCACCCGCTGGATTGGTTGCAAGGCACCTCCTAGTCACCCCATTTTGGACTGGATAAGCGGTCACCGCCCGTTATCATACACTTAGGCCAAATATGAACATATAAAGTCGGTGGTCCTATTACCGGTTTAGTTGTTATAACATAAATAATAAACACACACAAACAATAAACACACACCACCAAACACGCATCGAAACTAATACAGAAAATACGAGCTAAGTAAGTCCGGAGACTTACCTCATCCCAAAGCCAAACCAACCAATACCGCTCTCGGCTCCCATAGGAAGGTACTAATCGCTTGATCATAACAAGGCATAAATCAATACCACTCTCATAATCTAGAAGTCTTTAGACTTCTAGACCCGATGATCTCGCAAGATCGTAACCCATACACATACTAGGACAACAAGCCTAGACCTGACAATCTCAAAGGCACAACACTATGCTAGGATATGCACATCCTAGCCCACACTCTCACAACCATAAACTCACAAACTTAACCTCACAAGCCTCACAAGGCAGCCATACCCTCATCCCATGAACCAACTCAGAAACATACAACCATGAACCCTAAGAACATTCCAAAAACTCCACAAACTCGCCTAAGGTCCACAAGCCACTACATGGCATTTCCAACTATACTCGGTCCAATCCTAGCATGCTTCTAACATGTATACACTCTAGGATAGGCTAGGAACACATGATCAAGGGAGGGTACTCACAAAGCAAAGACACGGGTGCCGAAGAAGGAGAAAAGCTACAAAATGGAGAAGGAGATCGCAAGGGCATGCTAGCTGAGCCAGTGGCCGCCCCTGTGGCCCAAGGCAGCCGCCCCTACAGCTCTTGTTGGCCGCCTTTGCGGCTTAGTGCAGTGGCCACCCCAGCGGCGCTGTCCAGCTACGGGTGTGGTCGAACTCCAGAGGGCGATCTTCGACGGATTCTTCGATGGATCCATGATGTGTGGAGGGACCCCTAGCTTCCTAGCCCCACCATGGATGTTCCACACACTCGACATCATCAACACTCAAGATCTAAGCTAGATCCGAGCACATGCAACACAAAGAGGAAGAAAGCTATGAATTCCATGGCTTTCACCATTGAAGCTCAAGGAAGAAGATGTAGAAGAAGAGAAGAGGAGAAGGAGGAGGGTAGCTTACTCAACACTTTCGAATCTGCAGCTCACTAATAACCAAAGATGCATAGCTCACAAGCAAGGAGAAGAGGAAGAAACACCACCATGGAAGAAGATGGAAGAAGAGGAGAAGAAAACTCACGTGAAATGAAAATGAGATGAGAGAGAAATGTTCACCTGAGGGGTAAGCACAAGGGAGGGCAACGAGGGGTCGTTTCCCCGAAACGAAAGGTCACGCACTCAACGAAGGGTCGGTACGGGAATGCCGGGATAAAACCCATCACTCAGCATCTCGTGCCTGCGGGCAAACTGAGCCGCGTCTGCGGAAAGGTCGATAACTCGCTCACTAACCGAATAAAAATTCTGGATATTATAGTTCCAATACCCACTTGTCTCACCCACATGTTCTCTAAACAACGGATGTTGAGTCTCGATATATAAAGGATCTAAGGATAGGATTATACTCTCAATACAAAACACCAAACCCAAGGAAGTCAAAAGGAAGCAGAAAGGTAGAGGCTTTGACACTCTCAACCTTAATAGAGGGTTTTGAATCCTTTATTACCTAGAACTCGTAATCGTTTGTATCCAAGCAAGGATATGAGTTAGAAAGGTTCAACAAGGCTAGGGTTTAGGCAATCTTTTACTTTGGGTAAAGGTAAAAGCAAAACGTGCACGACAGAGGAAACCATAGTAGGATCTTGGGAAACCACGGGCGTGGAATCTCAAGAACAAGCCGTGGAAACTCCTCTACGGGGGTTTTCTCACAACTCTCAGGGTCCAATCTGTTTACAAGGTTCAATCTATCATCATCTAAACCACAACCATCAACCCATCACCCTAGAATCATAGGGGGTTTAGGCAACAATCATCATATCAATATCAATAATCACAAAAGAAGTTGAGAAGAGATAGAACCGAGAAAACTTAATAATCTCCAAATAATCAATCTCCAAACAAATCAATCCACAAATAATCTTTGTTCTTATGTTCAAAGAATAGAAATTAAAATCCAGAAAATCTCACAAAAGTATCTCTAATCTCCAAGTACGGGTTGTCAATCCGTTCTTCAAGATGCGATACAAAAGTCTTCAATCCGCCTTCCAATGGTGTAGCAAGAAAATCTCGAGGACAAGCGTCTCTCAATCTCCAAAGCACGATCAAAACCTAGTGTAAGCGAGTGTTCTCGATATCGCAGTCGTCAACCTATTTTATAGAATAAAATTAGGTTTAGAAGGCTTCCCTTTGCGTTGCTGACGTGGCAATAACGGAACGGATTTTCTCAAAGAAAACCACGGGTGACGTCATCAAAACCACGGCCGTGGTTTACACCGTAGTACCTCTTGACCTCTCTTTCCACGTGTGGAAATCAATGAATTAATAAAACCTTGGCCGTGGAAGTTTATTCTTTGGCCGTGGTTCCTCCTTTTTGATGTTTTTCCTCCTTGTCTCACTTCATACTCCTTCCTAGGTTCCTATAATGCTTCCTATTGATGTTCACTTAGATCAACACTTCATGAATGCTCCATTTCCACTACAAATCCGCGCCAATTCACCTAAATTTACAACAAAGCTTGTGCAGATCTCCATTTCAACATAATAGGTGAATATGATCATAAATGCTACGAATATGCACATCTAAACTAACGTCTAAACTAACGTCATATTTCATGTTATCAGTTTCCTTTGAATTTTAATGTGTTGTTTGGATAGGATTTTAAGAAATGGTCTTCAAAAACGAACAAAGCGAACAAGACGAGTCCAATAATCCTCTTAGAAGAGTTGTTATCGGCGGAAAACAAATACGAGTAATATTAATAATAGTCACAAGGTCCAACATTGGATTAGTATGATTACTAAAAACTGAAATGCATTCTTAAAAACGACCGATCAAAATCAGTGTTGTCCCAATACGGATTCTATGAGCATAATCCTAAGTATGAGATCGGGAATCGGTCTTAACAAAATTATGTACTTTTTGGTGCACCAAAATACGGATGCCCTTAAACGGCACAACATATCTACTATAATAAAAATTACTAATGATGAAACAATCAAGGTGACAAACTTGAGCAATGGCAATGATCACGGCGACAACTATCGTTGTCATAATAACCATAGTGTCAAAACTAACAAAATGCCAAAAAGAAAAAGCGGTTATAGGGTCTTGGGTCATTATAAGAAATAAGTATGCATAACACTTCCTCAGTTGAAACAATTGATCCGCAATACTACAACGCATCTTCCTTACCATAACAAAATTAAGGGGAAAGATAAATCTCTAAATTTGACTATTAAGAAAGCGATAAGTGAGGAACTAAGGGTAGGAATGAAGGGATCAATACCTTCCCCACAAAACATATCGCATTAATGAAGATCACATTGTGGAATTGTAGGGGCATTAAGAAGACGAACTTCTGGACTGACATTAATCTAACTTACAAAAATGAACACATCAAAATAATTATGCTAGCTGAAACAAAATCCAGTGTGGAACATAATGGAATGTTATGGAAAAATGCGAGTTTCAATAGAATATTATTTATACCAGCCATAAAATATAGTGGGGCGTGTCTTCTTTGGAAGGAATATCAATTACAAGATGAAAATTTTGAAATAGTTAAACACTATGGCAAGTTGTTGATTATTCAACACACAAAACTCTTGACGAATTTTGAAATAATGATCTTCTTCATCCACATCACCAAATGAACAATGAAAAATGAATTTTGGACCCAGCTAACGGTGGAATTAACTACTCCAAATAAACCGATCTTATTGATTGGCAACTATAACGAACTATTGGAACCCGCAGACAAAAAAGGAGGGGCATCTCTCCCTAATAATAAATTTGACAAATTACAACAACTTTCCCACCAATTTAGTTTAGTCGATCTTCCGACCAAAGGCAATGAATTCACTTGGAAAAAGAAAAAGGAAGGAGCTGATAACACATACGAAAAACTGGACAAATTATTGACATCTTTAGATATCATCCAAGAATATCCTGGTATTCATACTAAAACCATGCTTTTACCACGAATAATCATTGTATGATATCAATCCAAGTACAAAATAAACATCCAAAGTTTAAAAATAAAACCTTCAGATTTGAATCTATGTGGATGCACGTACAAGATTGTAAGAATGTTGTCAAACAAGTGGAGAACACAATTCTCAAGTACCCACATGTTCAACCTAGCAAAAAAACAAATCTCCTCAAACAATAGTTAAAACAGTGGAGTCGAAAAAATTTTGGGAATATTCATAACAACTACAAAATGTTGATTGTCAGATTGAATCTCTCCAAAAACAAAACTTTGCGCCTTTCGATCAAATTACCAATGACAAAATAATCAAATTAACTAGGAAAAGAGAATGTCATTTGGACTATCAATACAAGAATTGGACGCAAAGAGCTAAGACGAATAATTTACAGCAAGGCAATAAGAATACAAAATTTCACCATAGAAAAGCTATTGGTAAAAGAAACAAGAAAAGTATCACAACAATTACCACAAATGATGGAACAATTGTGTACAAAGAGAATGAAATCATTGAGGAATTTTTAAAAGATTACAAATATCGTTTTCAAGCCTCAACAATAGACCACCATAAACTTCAGAAACAATTAGAAGTCATCAAACTGAAAATTTCTGAAAATGAAAACCAGATCTCAACAATGCCTTTCTCCACTAAGGAAATAAAAGAGCACTCTTTGACATTGGTGGCGATAAATCGTTGGGTCCCGATGGCATGATAACTGTTTCTATAAAAAAAATATTGGCATATCATTGGGCCGACTGTGACTCGGGCAGTGAAAAGCTTATTTAGAACCAGTAAACCCTCAAACAGATTAATCATACATTCATTGCTCTTCTGCCAAAAACTGATAACCCGACAACAACTAACCACTATAGACCAATTAGTCTATGTTCAATAGTATATAAAACAATAGCCAAACTTTTGGCTAAACGACTAAGTATTGTCCTCCCAAAGTTAATCCACCCGTTACAAAGTGCATTCATAAATAACAGAGCGATTCATATAATGTACCCACCGCTTACAAAATTTTCCACAGCTTCAAAACAAAGAAATGAAAAGAAGGGTTTATGGCAATTAAGCTTGATATAGAAAAGGCATATGACAAAGTTGAATGGGTGTTTCTTAAAAGTAGTGCTACAAAAATTTGGTTTTGGTGAAAATTTTCAAAACTGGATCCTTGAATTCATTTCTACAGTCTCTTTAGTAAACGACTCCCCCACAACGATGTTTGTCCATGAAAGAGGGCTTCGTTAAGAAGATCCCCTATCTCCCTTGGTCTTTAATGTATGTGTGGAAATATTGGTTAGAAATATGCAAAAAATGATTAATGAGAATCCTAAATCTCTAGGTTTTTCAGTAACAAAAAATGGTTCAAGAATCCCTTTTTTAGCATTTGTGGATGACATTATAATCTTTACAAAGGCTACAACATAAGCTAGTAATAAAATTCTATCAACGTTAACTGACTATTGTGACATATCGGGACAGGGCATAAATTATCATAAATCAGCATTCCAAACTACCGTGAATGTTGATTAGAGCAACAAAAGAAGAATTTGGTCATATCTTGGCATCAACATAACCACTAACCTCAAACAATATCTCGGTTGTCCTATCATTAACGGTAGAGTGAATAAGGACATTTTTAAAACTATCATAATTAAGTCCAAACAACAACTAATGAAATGGAAAGCATCAACGATGTCCCAAGAAGGTAGAATTACGTTAATAAAAGCAAATCTTAATGCAAAACCAAGTTACCTTATGCAGGCTTTCATGTTGCCAACTAGCATTCACCACGAACTAGACCAGATAAACGAAAATTACTTTTGGAATAAGGGAACCAACTTCCATCCGCTTATTAGTTGAGATAAAACTTTTAAACCAAGCAAATAAGCGAACCCGCAGTGTACGGATTCCGTACTGTACGGATCATCAGGGTCGATCACACGGACTATAGTGAAACCAAATAGTAACAAATCAATCTAGAATAGAAAATTGCAAGTATCGATGAGATTTTGGAACGGCAGATGGATATCCGACCAACAACTTTGTTTGCTCTCAGACGTTTGTGAAATATGAACGGAAAAAAAGCTTTAAATTTATACCAGAAATAAAAGCCAAACAAATAAGCGAACCCGTAGTGTACGGATCAATCGCATCAAAAGCAAATATTCCAGGGTCGATAACACGGACTATGGTGAAACCAAATAGTAACAAATCAATCTAGCTTAGAAAATTGCAAGTATCGAAGACTGAAAAAAACAAAAAGCAATGATATGAATATATGATAGCCGGGAAAGTGTAGATTCTAGAGATCAAGGTATCCAATTGTGGTTTTCGATTCAAAACTTCTAAAGATCTATGGACAGAGCTGGAATGCTAAGGAAGGGTGTTTCTAAGGTGGAAAAGACCACGGGGGAGGTCTCACTATCCGCTATCCCAAACCAAAGCTCCTATTAACGGGTAAGTCTCAAGGATCTAAGGAAAGGAACTATAAACTCAAACCAACCACTCAACCTAAGGGAATGGAACTAACCTTTACCGGGTAAGTCTCAGGTTAACCCACAAAGGCAAGAAGAAGGCATACTCAAACCTAATAAAGGATAAACCTTTATTACCTAGAACTCAACATATTTGGTAACCAAGAAAAGGAATCACCGGGTAAGTCTCTTCTCAAGCTTTGATATAAGCTTGAAAGGCTTATCAAGGCTAGGATTTAAGCACTCTATAACCTAATCATAAAGATATAACAAAAACGGATCAACTGAAGAAACCACGGGTTGTTCTTGATCAAATCTCGGCCGAGATTCTCAAGAACAGACCGCGATTTGTCTTTGCGAAGGTAAAAACAACTCTCAAGGTTCAATCTAAACTTAAAGGCTTAGTATATCATCATCTAAACCACACCCATCAACCGATCACCCTAGAATCGCAAGGGTTCTAGCCAACAACACACATATTCAAATTAAGATAGATATAAAATCAAGAAACCAAAACAACCAAAATAAAGGTAAGAAATACTTTGCAAGGTGTCTTTAATAATCAAAACCAAATCCAAATCAGTAACAAAGATCCAATCTTGTGTTTGAAAAGCTATGAAATCTAGAAAACTAAGAATTCTCTCCAAGAATCTTCACAAATCTCTCTCAATCCTCAATGTTGTTCTTCTTCAACTACGTCTTGATGTTGTTGTCCTCTAATTGTCCTTCTTTGTCCGTGATATGTGCCTCTTTTGATTGCTGCAACCATGATATCTTATAGAATGATCTGGGGTTATAAGTTAGGGTTTTCGACCGTTTTGTGCTAAATCTCGGTCGGGCCCGTTAATAATCTCGGCCGAAATTTTCATGAGTGGACCGAGATTTGTATTATATTGTGTGTTATCTCTAGTCCTTGCTTCTATCGTCTTTGATGATGCCCCTTTGTTCTTCTTTGTGTTCCAGAATGCTTCCTATGTGACCCACCTTGATGCCTTGTCCATGAATATTCTGTTTCCGCTCCAAAATGTGTCAATTTACCTACAATTGCAATAATACTATGTGTATGTCTCTATTCTAACAAAATAGGCAAATATAAGCTCAATTGCTATGCATATATGTCTATGCATACAAAAGAAAGGGAAAAGCTTCCTATATGAATGTCTATACTAAGATCATAATTAATGTCATCACACTTTAAGACATAGTGACTAATAGAGCATTAATAAACTCGACCGAACTCGCTGCCTTGTACATTAAAGATAAAAAAATGGAACCACCAAAGTATTAATCGGCTACACACACTTCTGCCTAACAACATCATCGATAAAAATAAAAAGTATAACCTTCCGATGAATGACATTAGAGATAGGATTTATTGGGTCGTCAAGACGAAGGATGGTACTCAACTAAATCAACAATTGAAATGATACAAAAATGGAAGGTGGGAGTAACCACAAACAAAACGTGGATTTGGAAAATTAACATAATGCTCAAAATCAAAAATTTCTTGTGGAAACTGGCATTAGAAGGATTACCAACCAAACTAAATCTTGATGATAAAAAATTCCGGTGGTGATGAATTGTAAATTATGTAATCACCATACATAAACCACCAAACACATGTTCTTTAAATGTTAATATATCTTAAAAACCGTTGATAACCCAAAAATTGCATTTGTTCTAAACGACTGTGACGTTGATAATTGGAGCATTACCGACATTCTGTCCGAAGTACAAGGAAAAATCAAGCCTTCAGAATTAAGAAATCTTGGGGTTATTTGGTTGGATATCTGGTTGGCTAGAAATTAAGTCATTTTTTACAAAATCAAACCACCAAAAAATTTGAATACTCAAGCCATAAACCAAATTAGTGATTGGGACAAGGCTAACCAGATAGTGGCCGTGAATAATATGAAAATTTTAGGAAAACCAAAAATATAAAATGGAGTAGACATCCGAATAGCTATGTCAAACTAAAATGTGACGCCTCAAGCAATTGATTGAATCAATTTACCTTTGGTTTTATTACTAGAAATCACCTTGCCACTCATATCGCTATAGGTAATGGTAAATGCAATGTTGAGTCAATTCTAGAGGCTGAAACTTTAGCTTTACGTGAGGGCCTTAAAAAGGCCAAGGAGGTAGGTGCAAAATGTAACGCCCGGAATTTTAATTTTCGATTAGTGAGTGGTTTAGCGGCCTTCCCGCAAGTGCGGCTCAATCTTTCCACAAGCACGACGTGTTGAGTGACGGGATTTTACCCCGATTTCCCTCCGACCCATTGTTTACCCGCTTTTGGACTTTTGACCCCTCTTTCTTTAAGTGATGTGGTTGCCTTGACCTTTGTTTTCCCCTTTTGTGCAGCCATCTCTTTTCCCTATTTCTCATTCACGTGTTTCTCCTTCTCCTTTGCTTCCTCTCTCCTCCTCCTTCATCTCCCATGGTGCTCCTTCCTTCTCCTTTGATTTGTGTGGGCTGCCAACAAGGACTGTAGATCTGGATGATATGGGAAAGCTCTTCTTCTTCTTCTATTCTTCATCTTCCTCCATCCTTGAGCTCTACTGGTAGAAGCCATAGATCCTTAGTTCTTCCATCTCGTTTGGCTTGCATGTGAATGGATCTAGTCTAGGATGTTGTGTGTGGTGGATCCAAGTGGTGGATGTTCTGGAGCCAAGAAAGTAAGCTAGAAGATCCTTTGCTCATCACAGAACCAATGAAGATTGTTTGAAGATCGCCTTCTGGAGTTCGACCGCACCCGCGGCTGGACAGCGCCGCGGGGGCGGCCAGCCGCAAGGGTAGCCCAGCCAGCCGCAGGGGCGGCACTAGAGGGCTGTTGGGGCGGTTCTATCATTCTTCTGCTCCTCTCCGTGGTTGTGTTTTCATGTTCCACGACCGCATCCTTGCCCCAATCAGTACCCCTTGCTCGATCTTGTGTCCGCCTCTTTCCTAGTGAGTTTATATGATAGAAGCATGATAGGTTGGATCTAGCATAACCTTGTAGAATGTCAAGTAGTGGCTTTGGACCTTAGGTGAGTGTTTGAGGATTTTGGAATTAATGTTCTTAGATGTGGTGTGTTGGATCTTGAGTTAGTTATTATGTAGTGAGTGTATGGTTGTTCTTGTGAGGCTTGTAAGGTTTGAGGTTGTGAGTATAAGTTGTTGAGGTTGTGGGCTAGGATGTGAGTATCCTAGCATAGTGTTGCTATTGTAGAGATCATTGAGACTAGGCATGTTTATCCTAGCTTGTATAGTTGGTTATGATCTTGCGAGATCGTTGGGTCTAGAAGTCTAAGGACTTCTAGCATGTGAGAGCGATATTGATTGTGTGCCTTGATGGGAAGGGTTAGAGTATCTTCCTACGGGAAACGGAGTATGGTTTTATCGGTTGATCCTTGAGACGAGGTAAGCCTATGGACTTATTTAGCTCGCTTTTACGTATTAGATGGATGTGTAACGGTGGTGTGTGTTTAGTTATTGTTATAACCATGAAACCGGACTAGGATGACTTGTATATATATTGTTGGCCCAAGTGTATGTTATATCGGGCGGTGAAATCATTGTCCAGCTCTCGTGGGAGATTAAGAGGTTCTTTAGGACCAGGCCATACACGGTATACGGGCAGACACTGCACCACTCCACATGGTATACGGGAGGTGCGCCACACCACTCCTGTTGGTTACACTGGGACAAGGGCGAGAGTGATAAGACTTCTCGTGTCACAATCCTGACAAAATGAAACTAGTAATGGAATGACGTAAAGATATGATGATAACCCGACTTGTGTGTGTGAGCATGTTGCGTATTTATGTAAATTTAAGTGTGTATGTGCCTTTACCATTTGCCTAATACTTAGAATGTGAGCTAACGGTTTTATACCGCCCCTTGTAGATGACTTGCAGGTTAAGGATGCCGCCGAGTGATCGGGAGGAGTGGGCAGCCGGGGTTCTCGTACATCATAGGACGAGTTGGGACTTGAGTCCTTGTGTTGTTGTTATATTTGTATGTTGTTGTAAGGACGGTTGGGGCCTTTATTTCTTTAAGTATTCGGGTATCATAACATGGCGTTAAATGTATTTCGGTTTTGGCCTTTATTTGTGCCTTGCTGCAAGATCCGGTGAAATTGTTGTCAGGTTAAGGGTCGGAAGTCATTGTGAGGTCTCTGCCCGTAGCATCCCAAGTTGCGGATTTGGGGTGTTACACAAAATCCGTAGAGATTAAATGAGACAATTCGATTAACCAAATATGGAAGCCTTCATGGGAATTAGATATGATCATCTCTGACAAAGTCGTCTTAATCTCGGTATTCACGCCCTCAACCATTCACCACATATTCATTAACATTGTTACTAACAGAATAGCGTGACATGGAGCTAAATCACTCATTTTAGATGATGTTAAAACCGTCCCCGTAAGAATACTCTAGGTCAATCTAATTACTAAAAATTAATCCTCTTATTTTACTTAGCTTTGTATAAAAAAAAACTCAAAGTTTTAAAAAGTAAAGATGAGCAGTCAACGAAAATCATCTGAGAGAAATACTTTCTCTAGCTTCCTTCCACAACAGTCATCATCGTCGTCATAAAAAATAACGACATTGGCAATAAATAAATAAAAAGACATGACACATTGACAGCCCATTTTATTTTGAAATTTCCCAAACCCCATTTCTATGACCAGAGAAAAAGCTTTCTCACAATTATCCATGGCGATCGATAATTGCAATTTTCATTCTTGCATCAAAAAAGGCGAAAGGCCCCACCCACCATTTCCATGGTGTAAAGTAACAAAAGCTCTTTCTCTCTCTTGAAACAAGGAAAGCAGCCCCCCACTTCCTCTCTCCCTCCCTCCCTCTCAAAAAGAGCAGACGAATGAGCAGAAGTAACGCAGGAGTAGTAGTAGACTGTTCGAGTACACCGCTTTTGGGTTTTACCGATGGGAGGGGTGACGTCATCAATGGCGGCGAAATTGGCCTTCTTCCCGCCGAATCCCCCGTCATACAAGGTGGTCACGGACGAGCTGACGGGGCTGTTGCTCCTGAACCCTTTTCCGCATAGAGAGAACGTCGAGGTGATGAAGCTTCAGACTAGAAAAGGGACGGAGATTGTGGCGGTTTATATCCGGAATCCCATGGCGTCTTCAACTCTGCTCTATTCCCATGGAAACGCTGCCGATTTGGGCCAGATGTATGAGCTCTTCCTCGAACTGTGCATCCATTTGAGAGTTAATGTTTTGGCGTAAGTCCCAATTTCCGTTGTGCTTCTTCCAGGTTTCACTTGAAATTTGCTGATTTTGTGTCATCTCTCCTGATTTGTTTGCTGTACTTGCTGAAATGAGTTCAATTATATGTGCTTTATTCATAAGGTAAATTGGCTTTCTAGGTGTTGCTTATAATTGCTTGACAAATGATTTTGCAGAAAATAAGACTATATATAATCTCTTTTGGTAAGTTTGACTACTTGGTGGATGATATGGCTGCCACTCTCCTGTGCTATTAGACTCCATAACTTTTAGGTTGCGTTTGATTGAAAAGGGTTCCTAGTGTTTGTTTGAGCCTCATTCAAACGCATACCCCAATTTCAACCAAAAGCCACTTTAAGGGTCTCTGATCTAATTAGTGATCTAATTCTACTAGCTTCTCGGGCCTTCAGTGGTTAGTTTGGAGTGTTGTAATCCATAGAAAATGTTCAAATTTCGTATATGTTGATTTTCATTAGAATACAGAGTTTACATCAATAGTGATTTGTGCAAGTGCTTGTATTGATTCTTGTTTTGGGTTTAAGGAAATACAAATCAGGTAAAGATCAAAAATGATGCTGCTAGGTACAAGACTAGTATGACCCTTGTAAAATATTGCCTAATAGTTCTATAGTTTTTTTTATATCTTGGGCAAAATGAATAAATAAGGATTCGGGGTTTCTTGGATCCTGTAAATAGTGCATGAATCTTGCCAAGAATTCACAAGCTGATGTTTTTGTACAGCTGATCTTTTACTAGAAGAATAATAAGTCATATTTTTAAGCAACAGAGTTTGTGATTTTTTTTGTAATTTATCAAGTCATGTGGCGTGAGTTTTTATATTATACTTTTGGTTGAAACCAGTGGCGTGGTGTCCACTTTGCACTTGATAGTTCTTAGACTGGCATGATATGGAGTTCATTTTCAAGTACAATATCTATATTTTCGTTACATTTATTGAATTTAATAGTTTGAACTTCGGGTATGCGTTTGAATGAGATATATTCGGATAAACCTCAAACAAACACTAGGAACCCTTTTCAACCAAATGCAACCTTAAAGTTGAGGAGTCTAATATGTCAATGAAATCGTTTGAATGAGGTATTTATTCCTAAAATTGTAAATTGTCATGCTGTGCTTTATTTAATACTTGTCATGAAGAGTCTGGTCGAATATCTCATTCATATGATACATGAACACTATTTGTGTGCTGACTGCCGGCACATGGAAACACTTGTGGAAAAATTGGTTAGGCTATGACTATTCTTAAGCGAGTTTAATTTACATAAATAAATATGTCAATGAAGTTTATAAGCCAGTTCTATCAAGTTTCTTCGATCGCCCCATTTTACTTGTGATGAAAATTGTGTTTCAGATCTTATAGTGATGCAAAACACTGAATAAATTGGTTATTGCTTCTTTAACTATTATTACTTGATTTCTTCTAACTTATAACTCATACAAAATGTCTGGACCTTCCCTTTTCAAATTAATGTTAGTATGTAGAAAAGGGAAAGGACTTTCTTAAGATTCAATGTAGACAATGGAAAATGCTAACTAACTAGATTGAAGATGGTTGTTGTACTAACCGAACCCTTGTATTTTCTTGTTCTATTTCCTGATATGTTTATATCTTCTTACTCGTTGTTGAATTTCCTGTCTCAAAGTTCAGACATAGAATCATGTCAACAGAATCGATCTAAAATGTTAGGAATAAATGATATTTTCTTGTAGGTACGATTACTCTGGATACGGGCAGTCTACTGGGAAGGTACGTTAGGTTCCCATGTTTCTATGAGAAAAGTATCTATAAATTAGTAGCTGTGCAGGTTTAAGTTAATTATAATTTTCAATTCACAGCCATCGGAGCAGCATACGTATGCAGACATAGAAGCTGCATATAAGTGCCTTGAAGAGAACTATGGTGCTAAGGAAGAAGACATCATTCTTTACGGTCAGTCAGTTGGCAGCGGTCCAACGTTGGATCTCGCTTCTCGTCTCCCTAACTTGAGAGCTGTTGTACTTCATAGCCCTATACTCTCGGGTTTAAGAGTCATGTACTCTGTGAAAAGGACATATTGGTTTGACATCTACAAGGTAATGGAGCACAAATTCTTATTGTGCCTTTTCCCCTCTTCTTTTCCCCCTCTCCTCTAACCAATACATTTTTGTGCCTTGTTTACAGAACATTGACAAAATTCCCCTTGTGAACTGCCCTGTGTTAGTCATCCATGTGAGTATTAATTGGAAAATAATCTCTTGTTTTGGAGAAGATAATATTGCAAGCATTGGTATGTGATGAAACTGGTGATTCATCTACAGGGGACTTCAGATGAAGTAGTGGATTGTTCCCATGGGAAGCAACTATATGAAATGTGCAAAGAGAAGTACGAGCCGTTATGGCTCAAGGGAGGGAACCACTGCAACCTAGAGGCCTATCCAGAATACATCAGGCATCTAAAGAAGTTCGTACTCAGCGTGGAACGGTCACCTTCTCAGCGACACAGCTCTAGGAAAAGCGTAGACCAAGTGGAAGATACAAGGAAAAGCACGGAAGTTTCAGTTTCCCGGAAGAGCACGGGGAGAAGAGAGAAACCGCCAAAGCCAAATGGGGAGAAGAAAGAGAAGCTAAAGGGGCAGCCAGGTAATGCGGATAAGTTCAGGATGTCATTTGAGCAAACGGATAGATCAAGGAGGAGCGTCGATTGCCACGAAAAGACGAGGAAAAGCGTGGATCATCAACTCGAACGTGCTCGGAAGAGCGTTGATCAGTTGGACAGAATCCGAACAGTGTAGAAATCTTTTTGTTATATTGGCTGTGTGGTGTGTTTGCAAGAACGATATACGACTCCTCTTTACTTATATTTTTTTCCTTCTATACTAATGTAGTATTTATGGTGTTCCATCTACATATAGGACGCTCGGTTGAGCCTAAGTTATTTGGGTGTGAAAGTCATGATATTCACTTCTCTTGCTGAACGTGAGCAAGAGATTATACAGCTTCAATATATAACCTTGAAAATTCGAATTAAGAAGCATACTGAGCAGCTGTTGAGGTTATCTGGCTTTATTTGCTTAATGGCTTAAATGTAATTTATTGGTTTCGATGGCTTCATTTAATTAATGATTGTTGTAGATGAAGCGGAGTCTGCACATGTGATGTCTTGTCCCTACCAAACTTAAGGTGGGCTCTTGTCCTTTCGTTGGCCTCAACTACATTTTTAAGCCTCATTTCTGACAATTTGATCAACTCGAGCATTGAACTTGGCATGATTTCCAATAAATCAATAAATTGGGTTTATCTGACATGATTTTTTTTTTGGAAAGGAAGCCGTTGTATTACTAGCGTTCAGACAGAGACAAAGCAAACCGTTGGAATCATATTTTTCGGAAGTTGTGTTGGAAGACGAGTGTATTAAATATCTAGAGATGAATATATTGAATTAATTTGGTAACTAGGCTCTTTTGAGTTTTGTATCCAATAAGTAGGTTTTTCTTAATTTTTTTTAGGTTAATGTGTTCCTGTATTTTTTTTACCGTTTAAATCTCCCGAATTAGGGTTTTTCCTCTCCCCTCTCTTTTGGTTCTTCTCTGCCACCCCACTTCACCTCCCTTGCATTCTTCTTCTGTCACGTAAATCAATACATCATAACCTCAATCCATGAATCTCCGTCAATCGACTACTGGACCAAGTTGAAGAACATTCACGGAGTTTTGAATCCTGTGAGTTGGGGATTCTTGTTTCCTGTGGGCTCAATCATAGCGAGATACCTAAAAGCCTTCGAGCCCGTTGATCCGGCATGGTTCTACCTTCATATTTCGTGTCAAATGTTGGGTTATGCTCTCGGAGTCGCTGCGTGGGCCACTGGGCTTAGACTCAGCTCTCACTCGAAAGGAATCGTCTTCTCTACTCAACGTGCCATCGGTATCATTTGATTTTGCAAGTACAAATTGTATTGGACGATCTACCACCGCTTAGTAGGATACGCCATCGACGTCCTTGGTATTGTCAATGTCGTTGAAGGCTTCAACATCTTGCAACCAACGAGCCTGTAGCCACCGGAGTTAGAGATCTGGATCTAGATCTAGATCTAGTTCTAGATCTGCGTCCTAGTATCCTTTGTAATACCCTTAATGCTCTTAGGGACCCCACCCCTATGGTTTGATATGGACGTAGGTGCGGTGAGCCACCCCCGCAGTCAGAGCACCCATTTTTTTTCTTTCTTCTTAAGTTTCTTCCTTCCCTTGCTGATGAGGGTTTCCATTTCCTTTCTCCACAGCTCTATCTTCTCCACGTTCTTCTTCTTTCCGTGGGTTTTCTTTGATCTCCTTGCTAGAGTGGATCATTAGAAGTGTTTGGTGAGCTTTGTTGGTGTTGAGATGTGGATGATGGTGTTGTGCTGTTGCAGTTGTGTTGTGGTTTAGTTGTTGTGAGGAGGTTCCCCTTTCCCACAACTTGTTGTGGTAAGCCTATTATTTTCTTCCTTCTCATTTTCTTCTTTCTTTCTTCTTCTTTAGATTAGGATTCACAAGCTTATGCTTGTGTTGATTTTTCCTAGACGTTCTGATGATCATATGTATGTATGTATATATATATCTCTGTCTGTGTGTGTGTGTGTGTGTGTGTGTGTGTGTGTGTGTGTGTGTGTGTGTGTGTGTGTGTGTTGATTGCCTTTGGGGCAATGAAGAAGTGAAGAGATCGAGAGACGGATCGAAGAGAAGCCTCAGAGATGCTCCTCTGTTGTTCGACCGCCCCTACGGCTAGTATCACCGCCCCTGCGGTGTGCTGCGTTCTTGCGCATCCTTGTTTACGCAGGTGTGTGTCCAGGACATACCAAGTTTGGCATGCTTGTTCTTTCCTTTTCTTTGGCGTTGGATTTAAAGTGTAGCTAGGCTAGAGTGGTTCATGATGAGCTTGATGAGATATAAGTTGGGAATATGCCTTAGGAATTTTGTGTATGTGTTGAGGATCCGAGGTTTAGATACGAGTTATAGTTGTATTATGGTTACGGGGTGTAGGATACGAGTCTCCTAACCTTTGTAGTGTTTGATATTGTGTATACCTTGCTTATGCAGGCCTTGATCGTTTCCTCGAGGGAAAACTGTGACGTGGTAGAGGTTACGAGTATTTCAGGTAAGTCCATAGGACTTACTTAGCGAGCAGTTGTGGATTTGAGTGTTTGTAATGGTTGTGTATGTGCGCATATGATTGTTGCATTTATAACCTAAACCGGACTAGGATGACGACCCTATTTACATAATTGGCCCAAGTTCTTTTCTTAATGGCTTCTTAGAAGAAGAAGTCTACATTGCTCAACATCCTGGTTTTTTAAGATGATGAATTTCCGGATCATGTTTTAAATTGGACAAAGCTCTTTATGGTATTAAGCCAGCTCCTCGAGCTTGGTATGAAAGATTGTTCAAGTATCTCCTTGAAAATGATTTCAAAAGAGGTTTACTTGACAAAACTTTTTTTGTCAAAACCAGAGGCAACAATTTAATAGTAGTACAAATCTATGTTGATGATATATTATTTTGTGCTACTAATGATTCTCTAGGTAAGGAATTTTTAGATATTATGTGTAGAGAACTCGAGATGAGCTTGATGGGAGACTTATTTTTTTTCTTGGGTCTTCAAGTTACTCAAGCTAAGAAAAGAATCTTTCTTAACCAGAGCAAGTATACCAAGGATTTGCTCAAGAAATATAAAATGGATCAATCCAAGGTAGTGAAAACTCCGATGAGTTCTACTCTTTCATTAGATCAACACAAGAATGGTAAGAGTGTCGTACAAAAGGAGTATCGAGGTATGCTCGGTTCTTTGTTATATTTAACCTCTAGTTGACCTGACATTATGTTTAGTGTGTGCATGCATGCTAGATTTCAAACTGATCCCAAAGAGTCTCACTTGATAGCTGTGAAAAGGATATTTCGATATCTTATTGGCACTAAGGATCTAGGGTTATGGTATCCACGTCAAAACTCGTTTCACTTCGTTGGCTATTTAGATGCACACTTTGCAGGATATAAGGTCGATAGAAAGAGCAAATCTGGATGTTGCCAATTATTAGGGTCATCCCTAAACAGTTGGCACACCAAGAAGAAAATTTATGTCGCCCTATCCACAGCTGAAGCCTAATACATAAATGTTGGAGCTTGTTGTTCACAAATTCAATGGATAGCTCAACAACTTCGTGATCTTGGTTTTGATCTCAAAGGTATACCTATTAAATGTGATAATACTAGTGCTACTTCGATAACCAAAAGTCATGTGCAGCATTCAAGAACAAAGCATATCGACATAAGACATCACTTCATATGTGATCATGTCGAAAAAGGTGACGTATCGATATCTTTTGTTTCGACTAACTTGCAACTTGCATATATTCACTAAGCCTTTACGTGAAGATCGATTCAATTTTATTAGATTGGAACTTGGTATGTTGAACAAGGAAGTATTATTTTAGGGGTAAATCGTTTTATTTTCTCCTTATAATGTAGTCTACTTTTCCATTTCAAGGCCTTAAAATGCAATACAAGGTCTTGAAACGGATTTCAAAGACAACAGTGATAAACCCGGATCGGATTTATGATTTTCATATTTTTAGATGATTGATCATTAAATCATTTTAAAAAAGAATTTTTAAATGATTTCAAAACTTTTCACCAAGATTTTGTTTTTAAAATTCAAATCTTTGTTTTGAAAATTGATTGTGATTTATTAGGGAAGCATGCAAATCAAAATTCGGTTATCAAGGTCTTGATTCTATCAAGATCAAGATATGCCTTAAATTGATTCGACATTCCCTTTTAAAAAGAAATCTCCCTTTCTGATGACTCTGCATTGATTATGAATTGTCTATGTAGATGATCGAAGACATAAACATTTATGAGCGGTTTTATAAACTAACAAATATCGATTGTATTTCTAGATTGCATGTTTTGGTTTGTGTTTGTTAAATGTGTGCAGGCCTTGAAAAACATTTCAAAGGAAGAACGCAGGCCTTGAAACTCATTACAAAGGACAAAGAGGAGGCCCTAGAAAGCAGTTCAAGGGATAAACACAAAGTCCTTATCTGCTTCAATATGGGCTCGTAGATCAGCCATATCGGCTTCAATCTCTGCAGTTCTGGTGCGAGTCTGATCCCTCTCGCGCTGCAGTTCTTCCCTATTGAGGCGCAGCTGTTCCATCGCCTCCTTCAATTCGGCCTCAAGATCGCGATTGTCTTGGTTGGCCATTTTGCTTCTTTCAAGCGTCTTTTGTATGTCTTTTCTGGTTCGGGATCGTAAGAAACGATTTCCTTTCCAGCACGGGTTCTTCGCATAAACCTAAAAGAAAGAACCTGCGAAAGTCACTCAAGTAGAGTGGTTAGTAGCAACAGGGGCAATTACCCCGAAAGACAACCGCAACCGGCTCAATCTAGACCAAGTTCCCGGCAACGGCGCCAAAAACGTGTTCGCTCCAAATGATGTGTGCAAGCTTTAAATTTATATTCCAAGAAATATGCTTAAAACAAGGATGCGAACCTGTAGTGTACGGATCAATTATAGTAAAAAAGCAAGAATTCCGGGGTGTCGATCTCAGGGACTTAGGTGAAACCTAAGCAAGTATAGGTTGTCAATGCAACTAATAACCACAAAAGCGATTAAAGCAATCAAAGATGATAATAAGGTCAAATAAGGGAAATATGCAAATTCTAGGGATTAAAGCATCTAGTTGTGGTTCCGACTCAAGATCTCAAGATAAAGTGGACAAAGCTAAGATTTTGCAAAGGGAAGGTGTTTCTAAAGTGGAATAGATTACCGGGTAAGTCTCACTACTCACTAATCCCAAATCAAAGCTCCTATTACCGAGTAAGTCTCAAGGTACTAAGGAAAAGAACTATAATCTCAAACCAACACACCACCTAAGGGAATAGAATCAACCTTTACCGGGTAAGTCTCAGGCTAACTCACAAAGATGGGATGAAAGCACATTCAAACCCCAATAAAGGATAAACCTTTATTACCTACACTTATGATCTTAGGTAAACAAATAAAGGAATCACTGGGTAAGTCTCATCCTAGGCTTGTATTGAACCAGGAAAGGTGTAATAAGGATAGGATTTGGCAAACTTTAACACTTAACTCTCAGTTTCGGGTCAGGAAAGGTCACCCCGGTCAGTCAAGTTCCACCCCGGCCGAGATGTTCATCGACTAAGCGAGATGTTCTAGGGTTAAGGTTAAAGACTCGAACTTTCAGGGTCCTACTGGGATTAAGATCATTCTATCATTGTCTTTCCCACAACTTTCAGCCAATCTCCCTAGAATCACACAAGGAAATTAGCCACTCATCATCATGATAACAATAATAAAAAAAATATGAGAAGGTAATGAATATTTGAACACAAAAACCTTAAGAACAAGGCTTCAATAACTGAATCAAATATCAAACAAATCTTACAAATCCCCTCAAAAGCTATCACAAAGCTATCAACCTTCCTTCTTTCAATCTTCAAGGCTTCCTTTAAACTTCTAGAAAATCTCCTAACTGCAACTTCTTCAATGATCCAAAGATGGCTGAATTGTGGAAAATTCAACCCTTTATATAGGAGAATTATCTTCCAAAGATAATAATATCTTAAAAAGATAATTTCCTATAAAAATATATTATATCTCTAAAATAGATCTCCCAAATATATGATCTTCCTTCCAGAAATCCAGCGCAAAAATATAAGATATCTTCTTTCCATAATTAAAAGATCTCAGCCAAAAAAATATATCTTGCCGGCGCCAGGGTGTTCGCCTCGGTCGGGACGCTCCTCAAGATCACCTCGGTCGAGGTGATACTGTAGCTGACCGAGGTGAATCTCAACTGAATGTGAAATCTCTCAAATCTGGTTCAAAGTAAATCTTCTTCATTAATTCCTTGCTTTCTGAGTTCTCTTTTAAGCTCCAAAATGTAGCTCTTATGACTCATTTGCTCCTTAGCTCCATTTCGATCCAAAACGTGCCATTTTACCTACGATTACAACGAAACTTGGTGTAGACCTCGATTCCCGTAAAGGTAGATGAAACGACAATATAATCACATAATATACATCCATACATGCAGATTATTGAAGATAAAACGTCTAAACAAGTCCCAAAATATAGACTATAATACATGCTATCATGTATGATAACGGGCGGTGACCGCTTGTCTAGTCCAAAATGGGGAGACTGGGGGGCGTCTTGCGACCAGTCAGCGGGTGATCCTGATAGGCATCAAGTACAAACCTGGCATGGTGAAAGGGGACAAGGGCGAGGGATTCTCGTGTCACACCATAAGTGGATTAGTAAGGGAATAATGTTAAATAAAGATAATAACCGGACTTGGCGTGTTTGAGTATGTTTGTGTGTTTTTACTTTGTTATATGTGTTTGTGCCTTATCGTTCTTCTAATATTTGGATTGCTAGCTAACGGTTTAAACCGGTTGTTGTAGATGCCTTGCAGGATAGGGATGCTGCCGAGTGAGGCGGAGGAGTGGACAACCGGGGTCTCCGTACATTATAGGACGAGGATGCTATGTGTTGATGTGGTTTTTTTGGATTATGTTGTACCTTATCGATTTATGTTTTGGAGTTGTGTCGTTTTGAGGACTCGGCTGAGTTTCCAAGTTGTATCTTTCTTTCGAGATTGTTTGCATTGCATTAAAACGATTTTGGTATTTGCCTTTATTTGTGCCATGTTGGAAAGATCCGGTGAAATTGTTTTCAAGCTAAGGGTCGGAACTCATTGTGAGGTCTCCGCCCGTAGTATCCCGAGTCCCGCGGATTCGGGGTGTTACAGAAGAAGAAGATCTTGCAGTGGCTACTTCGCAAACAACGTGAGAAGATTTTGCTCAACCAAACAAAAGATTCTATGGAGGAAAGAAGACATTACAATGGTTGTGAAACAACGGCTAAAAGAAGATCTCCATAGAAGACTATAAATGAAGAACATTGATTGAAGATGATGACAAGAGCTTACAAGTGAAAGTAACCAAGCCTTTCAAGCGATCATACAAGAACATCTTCATCGATCGAAAAGTTTATCTTCCTCTTAAGCTTACATTATTTTATTTGTGAGAGTGAGATAAACACAAGAGCTCAATTGACATATCATTATAGTGTTATACTCGAGTGTGTTACTTTGCGAAGTTACTAGGCTATTATTGCTAGAATAGAGTTGACTAGATCGTAGCATTGAGGCTACATTGAGAGAAGAATAAAAATTCTTCTAGGTTATATCTAGGACTCACAACAAGCAGATAATAGATAGTTAGAATCCTAGGGTTAGAAACCCTATGTGGAGAGCAGGCTGTTAGGGTCGAACTTCGTAAATATATCATTGCGTCGATCTTTTACATTCCGCTCTTATTATCCGCGTTTTATTGTGACTAACAACTTTCTGCAGGTTTCGAAGTCAAGGCCTTGAGATTCACTTCAAAGCCTTGAGGAACAATTTTGTCAGTTGGCGTAGAGATTGACTTCAGGACTTCAGATTAGTTTCAAAGCATTGATATATGATATTGCAAAAAGTTCTCATACTCTATTCAACCCCCCTTTAGAGTATTTATATCCTTATTTATCCCCTACTCGGTTCTTTAGTGTCTCACACTTACATCACACAACTCCTCCTTGTATTCATCTTCACCATGTGAATTTCCTCCCTTCCCAGCCTAAATCTCAAAGATTGCAAGCATCCACAACTTCTTTGAAAGTGTTTGTCGTCCTTTTCCCTCGCAAAGCTCCTCCTTCCATTTCTGATTGGTAAAAAATCTCACTAAAAACTCCACAAACACCATAGGTACTTGGAATTGATCTCTTAATGTTCTCTTCAAATTCCAAATCTCGAATTTCCTAGTTCTCTCAACCAACACATATATTCCAACAAGGGCCTATTTCGCATTCTAAATCTAGCAAGAAACGTTCACCATTATAAACACCACCATACCCCTTGGAATCGGGTTATTAAGGCTTCAGTTAAATATTAATTCTCATCTCTTTTAACATGCTTGTTTCAGATCCTTCATCATACCTCATGAGTATCCCAATTCTTGTTCCAATCAACGGTTTGGATCCTATCTTATAGGACAACTTCCATAAGGGTTATAAGATGTTCATCAAATGTCTCTTTTAACATGCATGTTGTCTTGTTAACCTTCTGGAGGGTCATTACTTGTTTGACGGCACAATTTCTCTAGCCGTACCAGCATTTCTTTGCTGTAGACAAGATCAAAAAGTATGGTGTCTGTGTCTCTCTCCTTATTTGTCAAATTCAACTGTTCCATTGCTTTTGAAGGTATTTCATGAATATGTGTTTGTGAAAACGAGGAGAATTTACAGATTTGTGTTGCAACTTGTGTGGAAACTCTAATAATTTTGGACGGTGTCAAACTCCTACGAAAGCCTAGGACCTTGAGGCGCCACACTCTTTCTTTCCGGGTAAGGGAAATTAGTTTCGGACATAATGTTTATAAAAAGAATTGGACTTTTTCAAAACATTAAATAATCAATTAAAGGGATGATATTAAGTTTTTTTTATATTTATTAAAGGCATAATATTAACATTTTTAAAGATATGTATAATAACTCATTGTTTATATCAATTAACCTTATTTTAAAAAAAATACATTTCAATACCTATATTTTCTAGTAACTTAAATTAATTAAATTTTAGAAAAAAAGTTGTATATCTATAGAAGTCTCTCTAAACTTCTTTTATCGATTAGAGTTATGTGATTCTTTTTTCTAAAATAATTGTAAAGCCATAGGAATTTAGATTATCTTACTTCTTATATGATCTTACCGTATTGTGTTTTTGGACTTTTAGAGAATTAAATGCTCATTTGAAAAGAAGTTATTTTTTTAGATTTATTAAAGAGATAATTTTGAGAGTTTTTAGAATTTATGTAATATTTTTCACTATTTACATCAACTAAAGTACTTTATTTTTTAAAAAAAATATAGAATAAATGTCTATGATTTTTAAGATGTTAAAGTAATCAAACTTCAAATAAATGTTATACATAAGTCCCTATACCTTTCTATAACAATTATAGTTGAGTGGTCCTTTTGTGAAATTAATGTAAAAAAAAAAAAAAAAAGGCGATGTTAAGTTTTTTTTTTAAAGGTATATAAATTCTCTTTTTTTTTTTTTATGAAAACCACATATTATACCTACTGAATGTCTTTACATAAAATAGCCTTCAAATTAAAAGGAAGTTCATGCACACATAAATCAAAAAACGGAACTAAAGAGCGCTGTATTGCGAGATATATGACGAGCTGCTTCGTTTCCGGCTCTCCTAGTGAAACTCCGTTTAATCTCCTCAACAGCTTCAGCCATCTTGAGGATCCTCGCCACCAGTGCACCGACCACTCCCCGATCAACCTTCCTCCGTTGCAGCTGGTTAATAACCACCAGGCAATCTGATTCCACAATGATGTGAGTTAGCCCCAAATCAGTTGCTGCTTGGACTACCCACAGAATAGCTTCTGCTTCTGCCGTGCACGCCGAGGAGCCCTCTTGTATTGATCGAGTTCCTATGAAGCAGGCACATCCCACATGGTCTCTTGCGATAATGCCAATACCATACCCCACACTCGAGCTGGAACCATCGTAGTTTATTTATATTAAAATTTTCCGACGGGCCTTTCCAGCGAGGACCATCTGCCATGGCTGACGTGCCAGCCACCTGTCTCCTTTGTGCTACTTTTCTGAAATCATCTAAGGTCTGAAGTTGCTCTTCCACGATTATGTGCTCCTCCTTCTCCTTTCCTTGAAAAGTGCGCAGGTTTCGATCTTCCCAAATTCCGTAAAGAATCATCACCCATTGCTCGATCTCATTCTTTTCCAATGTCATTAGCATGTTCTCCATAAGTTCCTTAAATCTATTTTGTCGCCATTTTGTATGCTTTTTCCCGGATAGGTCGACCAAATCTGACTAGCTCGGACACAGTACATCAGAGCATGTTCAACCGATTCTTCTTGGTGACAAACTATGCAGTGTGGGACAATATTATACTTTATAATATTCAGATTGCTTTTGCAAGGGAGAATGTTGTTTACACAACGCCAAGCAAACGACTTCACTCTCGGCGGGACATTCATGGGCCATAACTTCTTCCAAAAAGTAGCCTCACCGCCTCCCTAATGTTGCTCCATAGAAGTGCTAGCTGTATCCTTTCTTAAATCATGGATTAGTCAATAACAAGATTTGACGGAAAATATACCAGACTTCTCATAGTACCAGGTTATTTCATCTTGCGATGTGTGGTGTACGAGATGTATCTTCAAGATGTGCTCCACGCCGCAAGGGAGAAAAAGGCTTGACACTAAGTCCCTTCTCCATTCTGATTTTTCCTAGTCAATCAGATCCATCACTGTAGGTGTATTGGCTAGCAGAGGATAAAACGACACCGGGCGGAGGTAGATGGCCTAGGAATCCTGGGATCAGTGGTAGTATTTATAGAGGATTCGTTGCCAACAGGCCAGAAGACTCCCTTCATCAGGTATTCCTTGCCTTTCATTAGGCTTCTCTAGGCGTAACTTGGGCAGTAGCCTACTGTTGCGTTTAAAAAAGTTGTAGTTGGAAAATAGCAAGCCTTCAACAATCGGGCCAAAAGTGAGTTTGGTCTTGAACCAACCGCCGGCCTTGTCTCGCAAGGTGGACCAGTTTAAACGCTTCCATGTCCCGAAATCCCAATCCTCCTTTGTCCTTCGGTTCCGTCAACTTGTTCCATCTCATCTAATGCATTGCAGATGACTCAACCGAACCCCACCAAAATCTGCTTATCAGTTGCTCGATCTCTCTACATAAGCCCGTTGTAAGATGAAAGCAAGACATCGTATACATGGTGATAGACTGTAGCATTGATTTTATTAAGACCTCCTTAGCTGCTCGAGACATAGATTTTTCAATCCACCCTTTCAGTTTGTTCCAAACACGTTCTTTGACTTGGGCGAAAATGACCTTTTTCGATCTCCTAATCATGGTCAGTAAACCCAAATAACGGTCACGCTTATCAACTTCCGTGACTTCGAGAATTTCTTGAATGCTCTCCCTCATGTTGTCATCCACGTTTTTGCTAAACGATAGTTCCGACTTGTCAAAGTTAACTTGTTGTCCCGATGCTTCTCCGTATGTACGGAGGGTATTCACAATTTCTCGACTCTGTTGACAAGATGCTTTAGCAAACAACATACTATCATCCGCAAAACTAAATGAGACAATGTCGGAGCTCCACGTGCAATACGAACTCCCCTCCATCTTCCATTTAGTTTGTTGTCCCGTATTAGCCCCGAAATGGCCTCTGCACAAATCAAAAATAAATATGGAGATAAAGGATCTCCTTGACGAAGTCCTTGGGAGGGTGTGAAAGTCAAAGTCGGTATGCCATCCATAAGAACCGAAAAAGAAACGCTACCCACACATCTCATAATGATAGAAACCCAGCGTTCGTCGAAGCCCAATTGTAGCATACAATGTTCCAAAAAGCCACACTCCACTCGATCATACGCCTTCGCCATGTCCAACTTTAGTGCTAGATAACCTGCCTTCCCCGAACATCGCTTAATGAAAAATCTCAACAGTTGACAATACATTGTCGGTAATCAGCCGTCCTGGTACAAACGCACTTTGTGTATCCGAGATCACCTTCGATAAGCAACTCTTCATCCTGTTAACAAGCACCTTTGAAACCACTTTGTACAAGACATTACAAAGACTTATAGGGCGTAAATCCTTCATTTTAAACGGGTTAGATTTCTTTGGAATGAGTGAAATGAAAGTATGATTAAAGTCTGGAGGAAACGGGGTGCCATATAATATATTTAAGATAAAACTCATGACGTCCGGCCCGACAATATCCCAGTATTGTTGGAAGAACAACACTGATATACCATCGGGACCTGGAGCTTTAGTGGGATGCATAGAAAAAAGGGTTGAAAGTACCTTTACTTCGGTGAAGGGACGCAAGAGCTCAGAATTATCCTCCTCCGAGAGAATTCGCGAGAGTCCTTTAGAAGCCGCTGATGGTGGTGATAAAGGATTTGATTTACACAAGTCTCGAAAGTACTCAACGGCTACTCTAGTTATCCCGTCACCACTCCGCCATTCCATTCTATTATCATCAACGAGATGCCTTATCTCGTTTCGTTTCCGTCGCCCATTAGCTTTCCGGTGGAAAACACTAGTATTCTTATCCCCCAATTTAACTCGTTTGTCCGCGCTCTTTGGAACCATAGCTTCTCTTCTTGATCCATAAGTTCACTCTCCCGATTCTCCAACACTCTACGTTTATGGACCAGCCCTCCGTGCATACTTGTTTGTCCATTTCACGCAGTTCCAGCCTGACTTTCCTCAGGTTTTCAAACACGTTCCCAAACCGTTTTTGGTTCCACTCCCTATGTTCCGACATACACCGAGCCACTTGACCAGGGACCCCGTCATCCGACCCACCTGAATTCGGATTCAGCCATGCGTTATGTAACACTTCCTGACAACCTTCGTCTTCTGCCCATAACACCTCAAAGTGACGAGGTCGTGGATCCTTCCTGGTCTCCTCTTCCGAATCTTCCATTCTTAAGAACGGTACATGGTCTGAGCCTTCCCTTGGTAATTGTGTAACCATCGCCGCCGGAAACTTCTCCACCCAAGGTTCATTAGAAAATGCATAGTCTAGTCGTTCTTGGATAAATTCGTCCTCCTCTTGCCCATTGTCCCATGTGAACCTCGTGCCCGTGAAAGAAATTTCTTACAACTCGCAATCCTCCATTGCTACCCGGAAAGCTGTCATATGATTGTATTCCGGAAGATTGCCTCCCCGTTTATCTTCCAACGAAAGAATTTGATTGTGATCACCTATGCAAACCCAAGGTCCCGTAACCTCTTCATGAATCCTTCGTAATAAACTCCAAGTATGGTGTTTATCAACCCCCTTAGGCCATCCATATAGACAAGTAAGTCTCCATGTTTCTCCTATCCCCCCTTTGGTCTATAAAAACGTCTATATGGTGAAAAGTGTATGAGACAACCGAAACCTTTACCTCCGTAGTCCATAATAGACATAAACCACCTGACTTACCTCTGCAATCAACCGTAAAACAACCCTCCATATCAAGTTTCACTCTAATCTCTTCCATACGCTTCCTCTCGCATTTAGTTTCCATTAAGAAAACTAAAACAACCCTCCATACCAAGAGTTTCACTCTGAAGCATTTTAATATATTAAAATACTTTAATTTTAGAGAAATGGTATAAAAAAGTCCCCTAAACTTCTTTTTTTTTAATCAATTAGAGCCGGTTTTTAGTATTAAATGCTCATCAAAGAGATATGTTGAGTTTTTTGTAAAGAGTTTTATATATTAATTATCATTACTTATCTCAATTAGAAGTCTTAATATATATACTATTTTTTTTTTTAGCATTAGATGCTCAGTGAAAGAGCTAATATGGAGTTTTCTTGTAGTAATTGAAAAGCACGGTTGATGTTTTAAATTTAATGAATTACATTATATAAAGTGATCACCTAATATAATTGTGAAAGTTAATTTGTTAAAGTAAATTTGAAGTGTGATATTTAATAAATCCTAAAAATAACGAATTAACATCATGCAATTATAAATATACGTTAACTATGAAACTTGAATATTATTAGATTATTTTTCTTGTATACAAATAATTTGATTATTTTTTGTACGTGAAATTTATATACAAAAATTAAAGAAAGATTTTTGCCTACTAGGCCTTTTTTAGTTTTCGTTTTAGTAATTGTACCCCAAATTTTTTACTGTTTAAGATGTTGTTAATAGGTAAATTAATTTCACATGTTCATCATCCCGCTTCATTCATTCACAAACCAACTTTCATCAAACCACTAGAGACGTTGAGATTCGACTCCTCAATTTCAACTTCTTCCCCAATCTCTCTCTCGTAATCTCAGTTTCTTCAAGTTTCAGATCTTCTCCTGCTATCTCCGGCAATCTCCATCAATCGCAGTCTCAATTTCAACTTCGTTGATACCAGAACTCAACTGTTTTGGCCAAATCTCTCCTTCAGCCGTTAATCGATCGTAAACTCTAACCAACACAAAAATGTCGACTCGATCTAAGGCCATAGCTAATCGATCGTCTGGTTATGATCCTCCTACATTCAATCTTCTAACCCCAACGCATCCTTCCCCTGTTGAAGAGGTTGTGTCAAACGAGGGGCAGGCACCTCCGGTGTCTAATCAAGATCAAGGGCTTCAGATAATTTTATCTGGTGCTCCAAGAGAAGAAATACTTGTGGTTAGTATAGCTTTCATACTCTCTCATATTTTCTGGTATTTGTTTCATATTAGGGTTTATTGAGTTTATCTATGGGCGGCTCCAGGCTTCCGTAGGGGCGGTGACAGGGCCACACAAGGGGCGCCAACTTGCTTCCGCGACTGCGTTTTCTTCACCAGTAGGCTTCTTCCTCCCTTTCTCTTCGTTCCTTCCTTAACCTTATGGTTATATCTCTTTAGTAGCATGCTTAGGTTAGCCTAGAGTAGCATGAGAATGTCATCTAGTGGTTGTGAACCTTGGAGCCCTTATGGCTTGATGTAATTGTTGACCTTGAGTTGGTTGAGCATGTTGGACCTTTCTAGACTAGATTGGCTTTTCTAGGATGTTGTTTATGATCATGTGACCTATAGGTTGCTGTGAGTTCTTTTGCTTGTTGAGAGTATTATGAGTACAGTGGATCCTAGGATGCTTTCCTAGCTTGAGGGTTAGGTGATCTTGCTTAGATCACTAGAGTGAAGTCTAAGACTTCTTGAGTGTGAGATTGTGTTAATGTATATATTCTTTTGTGAGCAGGTTGTGTGCTTCCTCCCTAAGAAAGCGAGAGTGTAGTGAGTGAGTGTGGTGACGAGGTAAGTCTCCGGACTTACTAAGCTCGTATTTTACGTATTAGCATTGATGTGTGTTTAGTGGTGTATGTGTATGTTATTGTTTATGTTATAAAAAACTAAACCATTAATAGGACCACCGACCTTATATTATTTTGGACCAAGTGTATGATAACGGGCGGTGACATCATCTGCCTAGATCTTGCGAGAGTCTAGGAGGTTCTCGGCGACTATCCCGTGCGGGTAGACGGTCGGATGCATCAGTTCATTCTTTGCCTGTAAGTAGGGACCGAGGCGGGACCACGGTGGTCTCGTGTAATAAACCTAAGTTGAACTAGAACAGGATACGACTTAATAATAACAAAGATAATAAACTGGATTGGTGTGCTTTTATGTATGTTGTGTGCTTGTGATGAGTTACTTGTGTATGTGCCTTTCCCATTGATTCTAATGCTTAGAATATGAGCTAACGGTTTCAAACCGTTTGTGTAGATGCCCAACAGGTTAGGGACGACTCCGAGTGAGGTGGAGGAGTGGACAGCCGAGGGTCTCCGTACATTATAGGACGGGACATTTTTGGGATTATCTTGTGATGTTGGTTTTATGGTTCTGTTGTCCGGTTTTGGATTTATGTTTTGGAGTTTGTGTCGTTTTGAGGACTCGGCTGAGTTTCCACCTTGTACCTTTACATTTAGTTCTCAGATACATTACAAACGATTTGAGTTTTTGCCTTTATTTGGGCCATGTTGGAAAGGTCCGGTGAGATTGTTGTCAGGCTAAGGGTCGGGACCCATTGTGAGGTCTCGCCCGTAGCATTCCCGAGTCCCGCAGATTCGGGGTGTTACAAAGTGGTATCAGAGCCCTAGGTTGACAAAAATGGCACTCGCAACCTTCTAAAGGCCGAATGAGGATTAAACAGAAACCCCACGGGTTCTGACCTTTCGTTTTCAAAATCATGTGCATGAGTCGGGATTGGGTTAGAATGTACGGGACCACCACTCCTCACGCAAACCTCAACGACGTAGATTTTTGGATTTGGTGTATGTATATATAATTACATAGTTATATATATGTATATGGCCTTAGGATGTTTTTGGACTTGTATGTACTTAGTTATGCATGTGACCTTAGGATGATTGGGCTTGCATGCCTTGGATTGTGTGTTTGGGCTTTATTACCTTTATGCTTTTGTACGTTTTTATCATATTAAGTTCATAAGTATCACATACATTTTTATGTATAAGTAAACGCCATACGCTATCAGATGGCACGTACGAGAGTGTCATTCCCGAGGCTAGGGATAGGACAGTTGTGAGGTCCAGGGCGCATAGTTCCCCATCTGCTAGGACCAGAGGAGCATCTGACGGGGCTACCGTGTTTGAGGACTATGTATGTCGAGTTGAGGAGGCGTTTAGCACTGAAGCACCACCTCCCGCACCACCGGTGCCTACACTTGCACCTGCACCTGCGAGATCAGCTGAGGTCTCGAACAGGGTTACTCAGGTTAGGGCCGAACCAGAGGTCATTGCACCGGCAATAGTGGCACCCGAGCCGGTTATGGAGATTGCTAGGGCTAGAGACGAGCTGAGGTCTCCTAGACCTGATTCATGGTTGAGGGCTTTCAACTAGCAGCATGTACCCTACTTCGACGGGAAGGTAGGGTTAGAGGTTGAGCATTGGATTGGGCATGTGGAGTCTGCATTAGAGGTGATCCGTTGCCCAGAGGAGAGGCAGGTTGAGATAGTCCAAACTTTGTTTAGAGAGCAGGCCTAGTATTGGTGGAGGACGGTCAAGGGAGGTGTGACCAGGATGGATCAGCTGTTGAGCCTCGTTAGAGAGACCTTTTTTCCGAATTCACTGCGGAGAGACAAAGTCCAGGATTTCTTGGAGGCAGGATTTGAGGACGTCCCAATCATCGAAGCGATTAGATGTTTTTAGGTGGAGTTTGCATTGTTGGGACCCGCTGTACCTCCGGAGGACCAGCATGTCTATCTCTTTTCCAGGAGACTGAAGGAGTCCACCCGTGCTTACCTTGCGGGATTTTGTTGTGATTCACTAGCGGAGTATCGGGACCGAGCTTCGGCCTATGAGAGAGACCGCCCTAGGTTTAGGAGGGAAGCACAATCCAGAGGACCGGACAAGAGACAAAGGACAACACCAGCTAGTACAGGAGGAGGGATAGGGGACAGGGACGTAGCCAGACTCTAGGACGTCCTGGTCCTTAGACGTCGAGGCAGGCGCCATACGGGGACGTCAGTGCTACAGTTGTGGAGAGTTTGGACACGTAAGGAACACATGTAGGTACCACCCGTGGCTTGTTTCTCTTGTGGTCAGATGAGTCATCGAGCCATTTTTTGCCGTTAGGGTAAGTCACAGTCACAACAGGGTTCCTATCCTACTGGCGTAGCAAGAGGTAGTTAGAGGCCGCCATAGTTTTAGCCACAAGGCTCTTAGTAGAGGAGCCAAGGTCAGGTTCATGCTCGTACCCAAGGATCAGCCCAGGGACAGGGCCGAGGTAGAGGCCGTGGTGGGGGTACCCAAGAGACCAGAGGCACACATGCCAGGGTCTTTGAGTTGAGAAGTGTTGTTGATCCAACAACGTCGGCAGCTACATGTACTATTCAGATTCATGGCCTTCCGGTCCGAGTTTTATTTGATACGGGTGCTACTCACTCTTTTATATCCGATGATTGTGTAGCTAGGTTGTCCTTAGTTACGGTAGAGGGAAGACCCTTCATTGTGGGGTTACCCGATGGGGGTAGGGTTAGTGGTACCCGAGAAGTACACGGTTGTCCCATACATTTGGGAAACCGTAATTGGTTAACCGACTTCTATGAAATGCACTTAGTGGATGGGGAAGTCATTCTTGGGATGGATTGGATGGACCGCCATCGAGCCGTCTTGGAAATCCGCCGGAGGACCGTGGCAGTTACCACAGAGACGGGACATGAGGTTATTTTCCGAGGTTGGGACCTCGGGAAGGCTGGTACGGTCATTAGCGCGGTCCGAGCCGCGAGATTTATCGGGCAGGGATGCGAGGTCTTCTGGTGCTATGTCATAAAGGAGGAGACGGGACCATCGCTAAAGGAGATTCCCGTAGCACGTGAATTTGATTATGTCTTCGGGGAGCCACCCGGATTACTCCGGTAGAGGAGTGTTGATTTTGCTATTGAGTTGGAGCCCGGCACGAGGCTGATCTCCAAGGCTCCATACCGTATGGCGCCGATCGAGATGCTGGAGCTGAAGAAGCAGCTTAAGGAGTTAGCCGAGAGGGGTTTTATACGCACGAGTGTTTTACCTTGGGGTGCACTAGTCCTCTTCGTCAGGAAGAAGGATGGATATTTGAGGCTACACATTGATTATCGTGAGTTGAACAAAGTTACCATCAAGAACAAGTACCCTCTACCGCGAATTGTTGATTTGTTAAACCAGTTGCAGGGAGCCTCCGTGTTTTCACGTATCAACTTGAGGTCGGGATACCACCAGTTGAAGGTGAGAGAGGAGGACGTGCCGAAGACGACATTCAGGACGAGATATGGCCATTATGAGTTTTGTCGTGATGCCATTCGGGCTCACGAATGCACCCGCCGTCTTCATGGAGTTGATGAACGGCATCTTCATCGACTTCTTGGACCAGTTTGTGGTAGTGTTTATAGACGACATCTTAGTTTACTCCCGGAGTAGGGAGGAGCATGCGAGACACCTGAGGACGGTGCTTCGAGATCTCCGAGGGTTCCATCACTGAGCCTTGGCCATTGATGGTTCTGTTGTTGCGCATTGGTCGCCAAGGACAACCCCGGGGGAGCGCCGCCAAAGACAACCAAGTCCGCCACCTTCTCCTTCCTGCCGGCGACTGATTCCAACAATTTTGGGAGGTTTGTTTTTAAAGAGTGAGTTGGTTAATCCCCTTCTTCTTCATCCCAATCTAGGGATTCATATGTTTTAGGTGTTAAGAGTAGTGATTCTGTTGTGTATGTCTAGATGATTGCAACAAGATCTGTGATATTGATTGTATAAGTGCATATGTGTAAAATTATTCCGATGGATTGGTTGTGTAATTAAGAAAGAGCTATACTTAAACTTGTCGATGGATTAAGAGAAGTACGACAACACTACACCGAAAGAAAATATTTTATAGATACAGCGGTATTGAGTTGTTATGGTGGTTGTGTTGGCCCTGAAAATAAAAAGTCTAAACTATTTGGAGTTGACATTAGTAGTTTGGCTCATATGTGACCTTTTTAATTAATTGGAAGAAAATCATACTCATACCATGAGTGACTCATGAGTGAGTAGAATAGTACTTTCCCAATAAAGTAGATCCTATAGATTGTTCTTTTTGATGATCTCCTTGTTGAATTATTTTGATTAACTCAGAACCTGAACAGATCCTATGGCGGCGTATATTAAGTTTTTCCTACCAATGTATTAGACTAGTTAACCAAGAGATAACAACGGTCCCATAGCTGGTTAAGTAGTTCGGTATTTAGTCGAAGGAAAAGATGGAGTAGAGTTTATGTACCTTAGTAGAGCCTATATGATTTTCCGAACCCATGAGTAAAATCGTCTTTTTCACTACCAGGAAGTCTGCCTTTGCCCTGCCGGAGCACACCGAAGGCCGACTGCCCTTGCCTTTGTAGCACCGCCGCATCGCCTGTTGAACCACCCTTGTTCTCTTCTTCAGCCCCCTCTTTGCTCGCCGGAGCCTGTCTGTGATTCCCTCTCGCCGCCGTCCGCCACACAACGGGATCGCCCGCCCTAGCGCAACCGAAGCCCTGGCCTCCGCCCTTGTGCAACCGAAGCCTTGGCCGCCGCCCCTACGCAATCGCCTCCCCGCTGCCAATGCCAACGTTAGGGTTAAGAAACACTTTTTAATTATTTAAATCTGGCCCCTTATGCTTTAATGTAATTACATTTTGAATCCTTTGTTTATTATTTACATATTTGACCCAGCTTTTGTAAATTTCATATTATGGCCTTATGAGATAAATTACAGATTTGACCCAGCTTTTGTATTTACGGTTTTTAAACTTGGGTTTTACTTCGAGTTGTATTCTTATATTTATTTATACTATATTTTATGCCTTTGTTGGTGTAATTCGAGTTATGACTCAAGACTTAAATACGGGATTTTAACATTGGCTTTTGAAAACGAGTTTTGCCTAGGATTTTAAATATTATATGTTTTTACGATCAAATTTAGTGTATGAGCTAAATTTACTTAGCTTTAGTTTTAGGTCCGGAAGCTCCCCAATAAAGGCAAACGAATCTATACTCGACATCCGTTTATCGTCTTCCGCCTTTGACCTCATGTGAGTACGTTCTTCCTCGATCTAGTTATGTTTAGTAGTCGTATCATGCTACGCTAGATCTAGCATAACTTAGAGTGAATAGAAAGTAGTGGTTATGGACCTTAGGTGAGTGATTAAGGACTTGTCGTTTTTTTCTAAGGCTTGATCTGGAGAGGTTATAAGGCTTTGAGCTTATGTTTGATCTTGTGAGCGTTTTGATGCTTGAGGTTCTGGGGTTGTATGATCTTGTAGGATCATGATGACTAGGAATGGATTATCCTAGTATATGTTATTTTGATGAGGTGATCTTGTAATATCGTTGGGGCCGGGAGTGGTTATCCTAGCATGTTTATGGTTTATGATATCGTGAGATCATGGGGACTAGAAGTCTAAGGACTTCTAGCATATGGGAGAGTTGTTGATCGTGTGCCTTTTGACAGGCATTGAGTGTCTTCCTATGGAAAGATGAGAGCGGGATATAGCGGGATTATCTTTGAGATAGGTAAGTCTCCGGACTTACTTAGCCGTATTCTTTGTATTAACATTGATGCGTGTTTGGTGTTGTGTGTTGCATATGATATATTATAACCTAAACCGGAATTAGGGCCACCGACCTTTATATATTATTTGGCCCAAGTATATGATAACGGGCGGTGACATCACTGCCTAGCTCTTGCGAGAGGTAGGAGGTTCTTGGCGACTAGCCCGGGCAGGTAAACGGTCGGATGCATCAGTACCATTCTTTGCCGGTAAGTGGGGACCGAGACAAGTTTCGGGAGATTCTTGTGTCACAAAAGAAGTTGAATTAAAACGGGATATGACATAATAATAAAAAGATAATAAACCGGTTTTGTGTGATTTGGAGTATATTGTGTGTTTATGTTGACTTACGTTTGTTTGTGCAATCACCTCGATCTTAATTCCTTGAATATTAGCTAGCGGTTTTATACCGATGTTGTAGTTGCCTTACATGTTAGGATTGCGGCCGAGAGATCCGGAAGAAGTGGAGTTCCGTACATTTTAGGAGAGGTTTGGTTGGAGTCGTGTTTGTATATTGTATATTGTATGTCGCGTGTATGGCGTATGGCCATTGGAGTTGTATCTCGGGTGGAGTCTTTCTAGTTTGTTTTCGGGTTTCATTACATCGCATAAAAATGTATTATCGGTTTTGGCCTTTATTTGTGTCTTGTTGAAAGATCCGGTGAAATTACTGTCAGGCTAAGGGTCGGGACCCATTGTGAGGTCTCCGCCCGTGGCGCCCCGAGTCCCGCAGATTTGGGGTGTTACAACTTTCTTGTACAAGAATTATTGTAACTAATTTTCTTGTACACAATTGTTATATCGTATACAAGTAACTCGAAAAAAAACAAAAGTATTATTAGATTATTTTTCTTGTACACAAATGATTTGATTATTTTTGTACTTGAAATTCATATACAAGAATTAAATACAAAAATTGTAACATATTAAGAAGTTAATATATTAAATAGGGATAAATTAATCCATTCATAAATATAGGTGCTATGTGCTTGTTTATATATTGAGGGATATCCACTGACTAATTATTATGAGCTTAGGTTACATAGCAAGTTTACCCTTTTATTTATCTAATAAACATTCAAAAAGAAAGATAATATTTTGAAGATAAAAAAAATACATCTCCTTCTATTTAGGAAAAATAACCTAAAATAATACCAAGTATCACCATTCAACCCAAAATAATACCAACTTTGAAACTTACTAGGAGCGATACAAAATATCAACTTATTTACCAAAAATAATGTATCTTACTTTTTCCGGCAAAAATTCTAACTCCGGCGATGACGTGACAACTAGAATCTTACTGGTCGTAAAAAAATGGATTAATTGTGTGATGTGATTTTTATTTGTTTAAATCAAGTTAATAGCGTAAAAATCTTAAAAATATAAATTAATTTTTTATAATTATTAATTTAAATTATCAAATTTTGTAACTTTTTTTTTAAAAAATTTTAAAAAGTATATTTTGAAAAAAACAATTTTTTGTAGAAAATATTTTTTTGTAAATAATATTTGTTAAATATATATTTATTAAAAAATAAATCGTTTTCTTGTGAATTTTTGTAAACTTGTTTGGGAAAACTTTTTAAATTTTTATATATTTTAAATAATTTTTTATGTAAAAATACTTTTTTTAAAAAATTAGATTTTTTATTTAAGATTTGTTTAAAATATATAAAAATTAAAAAAAAAAGTTTAAAAAAATTCACAAGAAAAAAATTTGTTTTTTTAAAAAAAAATGTTTTCTAACAAAAAGTTATTTTTTTAAATATAAAAAATCGTTACAAAATTATTAATTTAGATTTTTTAACATATTAAATGTTATTAACTTAAAAAATAAAATCTACATCACATAATTATTTTTTGATGACATGTAAGATTCCGGTCACCATGTCATTACCGGAGTTAGGATTTTTGTCGGAAAATAAGACATTATTTTTGATAAATACGTTGATTGTTTTTATGATTCTAGTAATTTTTAAAGTTGGTATTCTTTTGGGTTCAATGTTGATAATTGATATTATTTTGGGTTGTTTTTCCTTCTATATATATATATATCTATATCTATATACTATACAAAAACAGAAGACACTAAAGCTGACATGTTATTCTCACAAATTTTGTAGGGTTAAATCTTTTTTTTAATTAACTTATTAAACCATAAAATCTTTTTTATTAATCCAAAAATAAAACAAAATTTTGTAAAATTAACTAACAAGACCTCCTAAATATTTTAAAAATAATTTGGTTTACATATTTCTTTTATTTTTAAGCTGTCGAAATTTAGGTAATTTATTTATTGGGAGATTTTTATTTTTTTCTTAATTTATTTTTGAAGGATTATAAGCTCAATCTATTTACGCTAAAAAATTTCACGGAATTCCCTATCCCACATCGATTATAAGTAAGTCTGATAGTTTGATAACTTGTATAAATAGAGAGTTTGAAGAATAAACAAATCACACATTTCTTGGCCTTTTGACTAAGTTTAGTATAATTTTTATTCATAACGGATTAATATCTGTATTGTGAGTCGTTGGCCTACTGTTTTGTGGGTCGTTGACCTATTATTTTGTGGGTCGTCGTTGGCTTACTGTTTTGTGGGTCGTTGGCCCACTGTTTTGTGGGTCGTTGGCCCACTGTTTTGTGGGTCGTTGGCCCACTGTTTTGTGGGTCGTTGGCCCACTATTTTGTGGGTCGCTAAGTATTATCGGCGATTTTTGGCTAAGTTGAAGTATAATTTTTTATTCATAAATTAATATCCGTTATATGGGTCGTTGACCTACTAAAATTGAACATTAAGCAAATGATACATTTTTTGGCCTTTTAGCTAAGTTGAGCTATAATTTTTATTAATAACGGATTAATATATATGTTTTATGGGTCTTTGACCTACTTTCTTTATGGGTCGTTTACTTACTGGTTTTAGCGAATTTGCTATCCCACGTCGATTATCAATAAGGCTAATGCTTTGAGAACTTGAAAAACGTTTATAATTGTCTAAATTAATATTAATTTATCCGTTATTGTATGAAATTTTATTTATTTTTATATTATTGAATTTTTTATCGTCATCTCTAAATTGTTTTTGAATTTACAAATATTCAGATTCTGATTTTTTTAAATATAAATGATTTATTGAAAATGTATGTTTTTTAAATAAAAATATTACTCTACGGGTATTTTTTTATCTAAGTATTTTGTTGTCCTATTATGTTTTTTAATCATAAAATACGGGTATTCTTTTTATATTACGTCGGTCGTTACAAGAATAAAGTTCTAGATTTTAAATTTCGTTCATCCAATAATTTGTTTTTGCTTTTGTTTGTATTTTTAAATTTTATTTCAACTTTTTGTGTATTTTTTTATAAAAAACTTTAAAATTTTATTTTATTATTTATCACACATTTCGTTTCAAATTCTTTTTTTTTACAAAATTATATTTCGGGTTCCATTTAAATAATTACAATATATTAAAGTAATGTAGTTATAAGTTTATAACGGAGTTGTGCATGTAATTTTTTTTTAAAAAATTGTGCATTGTATAAGGATTAAATTTATGAAGTGTATAATAATAAGAACTTCTTTTTTGTGACTCTTTTTCGTTTTGCGAATAATCAAATCCGAATCATTATTATAAAATTTCATAAATATATCTTAAGTTCGTACAACTAATATTGTAAAGATACTCGCACAAGGTGCGGGATATACACTAGTATCATACTAAAGCAAAACCCACTTCGTCCACATGTCGCGTATTAAGGGTAGTCACATCAGCTTTTTTCCAATTTATTTACAATATTGTCACAAGATATTTACGGATTTGCCATAACATCTTTCAAAAAATAATGTAGGCACAAATTAATTTTTGAATATATTATATAATTAAAAATTTTATATATCATATTTTTCTTTCTTATTTTAAATATTTAAAAATTTTGTTTTAATTAATTTTTTAGTTATGAACTTTATATATATATATATATATATATATATATATATATATATATATATATATATATGTATATATAATGTTTTTGTTTTTTATTTTTAATTTAAATAATTTTCTGTTAAATAATTATTAATAGTTAACAAAATGGATAAATATCTTAACCGATTCCACGTATCTTTTCTTCAAAATAATAAATAAAACAGTAATTAAAAATAAATTTTTTTTAGAAAATTATATCGTGCAGTTTGTTTAACGTATTAAAGCAATTTCCTTTATCTTTAATTATTGCGGATAAAATCAAACTAATTTGATGCATGTTTTAAGAGTTACAACAATAAATTAAAAACAAAACAAAATCAAATCTTTTTAGAAAGAGAAGATTGTGTAGTTAGTTCAATATATTATAGTAATCTCTTTTATATTTTAATTCGAAGAATAAAATTTTGATGTATGATTTATCAATAGAAATAATTTATCCATAAAAAAAATAAATAAAAAACAAATCACCAATTATATTTTTAGAAGAGTATATGTATAGTTAGTTTAATGTTAAAACAATTAATTGTTTATTAATTAATGTATAAATTTATTTCTATTAATGGAGGTATAAATTAATTTTTAACTTTAGATGAATTTCATAAGATAACTTTAAAGATATAGTCTCTATTAACGAAGTTATAAATTAAAAACTACCATTATACTTAACTAACCTAATTAACCTATGAACAGACTTAAATCAAACTAGTTTTTTAATACCAAATTTATAAAGTGAAAACATACTAACCAACTAATTAGTTAAACAAAATTTTTATATATCTTTTTAAAAATATTCGGAACTCGTATTCGCACGGTTCAGGATTTAGGTATTGCACGACTCATTCGCAAAGCGTGAACGTGAGGCCACGTTCACGCTTTGCGAATGCGTGACCCTTTCACGCCCTAAAAGCGCTTACGGAATGAGATCCCGTAAGCGCTATCATTCAAAAATTTTTTTTTCGGAAACAGCGACGGCGACGAAGGAAGCCAAAGCCGAATCAAGCACCATTTGACACAAAATCAGCAATGGACAAAGACGGTAACGAAGGAAGGCCATTTCAGAAGCGGAAACACGACCCGAGAGAGGTATCGTTTGATTTTTGTTCGGTTTTTGTTCGGTTTTTGCTCGGTTTTCGTTTTTCACTTTTCGGTTCGTAATTGAGCATGAAATGGACATGAATAGGTTAGATTGTTGTTGAATTAGTTAGTTTTAGGTTGATTGAAGAGAGATTGTTGAATTAGTGGACATAGGAGCTTCGACAGTCCGCCTTCAATGGCGGACTGTCGAAGAAGATGAACAGTGCTCCCACGGTCACGCATTGCGAAACCGTGGGAGCACTGTTCATCTTTTAATGCATTGGAATGCATTATAATGCATTCCAATGCATTAAATTAAATAAAAATATATTAATTAATTTTAAAAAAATTAATTTAATTAAAGAATAATAAATACAAATTAAATTAAATAAAAATATATTTATTTAATTTAATTGTAAATTATTAAATATATTAAATTAGTTTATCCTATTTAATTTAAAATAAAATGGGTTAAAAATATTATATTAAATATATTAACATTATATAATCTTAATTAATGTATATTAATTCAAAATAAATGGAATAAAAATATATCTAATTAATTTAATTGTAATATATTAAATATATTAAATTAGTTTATCCATTATAATTTAAAACAAAATGGATTAGAAATATTGTATTAAATATATTAATATTATATAATCTTAATTAATGTATATTAATTCATAATAAATGGAATAAAAATATATCTAATTAATTTAATTGTAATATATTAACGGAAACTAAATAAAAGAAAATGAAATTAGTTTATTAAATTAGTTTATCCATTTTAATATAAAATAAGATGGATTAAAAATATATAAAATAAAATAGATTAAAAATATATTAAATTAAAATCTCTACCTTTACTTTTTCCTCCTAATTTTATTTATGTAATTATAATTTATTTAATTTCTTTTAGTTTCTTTTAAATTCAATTTAAATGAAAGTAAAGGAAACTAAATAAAAGAAAATTAATTAAATTGGCCTGTAATATCAAATATAGATATTACAGGCCATGCAGAGACATAGACGGAGGCGTCCCACGGCCTCGGCTCGTAGAGATGGTCTCGCCACCGCGAGGGCTACGATGGGGGAGGAGGTCCCAAGTAGCTGGTTTGGCTGCCGACACACCACCACCACAGCAGCCACAGAGACCATGCATCTCCGGCTCTCCCTCGAGAGGTTCTTCCACCACCGACATATGGATCTGACTCGGACCAGGATGTGGCCCGTCCTTCTATACAGGCAGGGGAGATAGATCCCACAGCTGGCGAGCGCGTTGATACTACTGCTAACGAGTAGGTTGAGCCACCTACTGATATTACTGCTGACGAGCACATCGAGACAGCTGCAGATATTCCTGCTGAGGAGCAGGTAGAGCCACCGGTTGGCGATCATACCGAGCAGCGAGATTTTGACTTTGATGCTCCAGCTGTAGATCCTGTAGTACCGCCGCAGCAGGAGCCATTTGTACCGGCTGATCGAGGCCGTGTAGTTGCTGATACAGGGGCACCATTGATCAGCGATGTCCTCACTTGCTATGCCGGACACCGTGCTCGAGGTGTCTGGATGGGAGAGGTAGATAACTAATCACAATTACAACACATTATCTTACAAAAACTAAATTAAAAAAACGTTTAATTGAATATTTGTTGTGTTATGAAGGAGGATTACAGGAGGCCGATGGCAGCTTTACGGCGGATAGAGCACATTCAGACACTCAGTAGATGGATTTCCGACGCTGATAGAGCGGACCCCACTTCCTGGTTTGCTTTAGCATCTCAGAGTGGATTGATGGGTTTGCTAGACGTCTCGTTTTCTGGAGTTGACCACGCCCTCATACATGCATTTGTGGAGCGTTGGCATCCAGAGACTAGCAGCTTCCATCTACCTTGGGGTGAGATGACCATCACCCTGCACGATGTAGCCGTCATCCTAGGCATTAGGATTGATGGAGAGGCCATGGTCACACCTATGCTGGCACGAGATAGGGTTAGGTGGCTGAGTGATACATTTCACATATCAGAGGTGGAGGCTAGGAGTCACCAGACAGCTCTACCAGTGGACTTGTTGAGGACTGCGTATGATGCCATTCGGCGCGACCCAGCTACCCCAGCTGAGGAGGTGGCATCTGTATTTCTTCTTTTCTTTTTAGGCTCATCCTTGTTCGTCGATAAATCGACGAACAAGATTCGACCTTTTTGATCGACTTGGTGCGAGACCATGGGTGGACTGGAGACTATGCTTGGGGCACCGGCGTGTTAGCGTACTTGTACTCGTACGTATAACTATCACTCTACTTCAATACCTAATAAATTCTTATTGTTACTGTTATGATAAAATGACAAATCTGAACTTTACCTACAGTATGTTGGGCGATGCCTCACGACTGAAGGTGAAGACGATAGGAGGATGTACATCACTTCTACAGGTAAGAACTTTCATTGTAATTAGTCACTTTAGATAAGAACTTTCATTTGTTATTCTTACTAATAACATCTTTCATTTACTTTAATATTTACAGTTCTGGATCTATGCCCACTTCCCGTCCTTGGGTTGTTCAGCGGCAGAGGATCCAGGACGTCATGGATCGGCCATATGGGCTTCTAGACTGTCTGTTCCGAGGACACCAGCACCCACTCTTGAGAGGCTGAGATCCTTGCGCTCACAGTTAGATCAGATGAGAGCGGAGGACATCAAGTTCATGCCATATAGCGATAGAGTGTTAGATTTTGAGGGCGAGTTTGCCGTGTCGACGTACCGAGGGACGATCCAGATAGGAGATATCATCGAGGCATATATGCCGGATCGAGTCCTCCGACAGTTTGGGTACATTCAGACGATCCCACTTCAGAGGATTGTCCCTTATTTGGAGCAGCTCCCCGCTTCTGGCAGTAGAGGGTATAGGGTGAGATTCCATGGCGCAGATGATCGCTGGGCTGATAGACACGAGGAGGCGAGCAGATTTGCGCTTCAGGGTCAGACTAGGGCCCCTTTACCATGGACAGTATCTGAGGACTACATGTCCTGGTTTAGCGAGCGGTGCCATCCATTTCTCCTTCCTGGCTCAGCTATGCAGTCTCCACCGGTAGATCGTCCTCCTTCGGTCCCTGTTTCAGATACTCGGGTATGTGCTGATATATTTATCTTTAAAGTTTTAAAGTATTATGCTTTACCTTTAACTGACAACTTTATTTTCCAATGCAGAGGCTACACATTATTCAGGCCCGCCTACGGGATATTATTAGTCGTGGCTCAGTGACTATGGAGGACATACATACGATGTACGACGAGTCTGTTGGCCAGAACGTTCATATAGCACCATCTCAGGTCAGGGCGACACAGCCGAGACGAGATTGATGTACTTTACATTTTGTAGTATGGAGGACATACATGTCAGGTATTTTAACTTTTGGTGTATACAAGTTTATTGAAGCTTATGAAGTTTATTGAATCTTCATTTGTCTCCTTTCCATTTATCTCACTTCATATGTGCTCCATATATTTATCTTGAAAGTTTATTGAAGCTTACAAGTTTATTGAAGCTTATGAAGCTTATGAAGTTTAATGAATCCATTCCTTAATATTCATCAAGTGGAGCATTGTAGTCATAGCTAGTAGCAACGAATCATCCATTAGTATTTTCGAAGAAGAAGAGAAGAATGGTTAGGATCGACGAAGAAGAAAAGATTAAGAGATTGACTATCACTTCATAAGCTTGTCTTACAATACAAACATCCATCAACCAAATGAAACCCTGAAACACATATAACATATCACTCTGAAATGTCTGAATAAGATACGAGATTGACCCACACTTCTCTAGGACACTCTTTCCGCCGGAGGTCGTCGAACATCTTGAATCTATCACGGAAGTGTGCATCCCATCCATCAACGCTAGAATCATGTCCACGCCTCCATGGAAGGGTCAAAGGTGGTAATGGAGAGTCTGGTTTAAGCCAAACCTAACGAAAGATGATTGCCAAATGAAAAATTGATTACCTTTTTTTGTCATCCTTGAATAAAAGTAACAGAATATATGAGATATAAGTGGTGTAGAAAGAAAGAAAACTTACGGCTACAAAGTGATTGCCATTGACCCACGCTATTGCACGAATCTCTGTTTGGGGTTCTTGGTTCTCAACCGTTGCAGCAATTGGTAAACATGTCTCGGGGGTAGAGCCAAGTATAACAACTGCACACCGGTAATATGTCGCTGCTACTGTTGCAACAAGTGGACACTTCATCCAATTCTCCGGCCCACAAGGTATAGGATCAGTCCACCAAGTGGCCTCGATAACTTGATCAACCGTCCATTTTACCGCCGACTATTGACAAAAAAAAACAATTATTAGTGAAATTTATCATTTTATCAACAAAATATAGTAAATCAAAGAAAAGGATGAAGGGTTTATCAACAAAAAATACTCACACGTGCGTACAAGTCCTTTCTCATCAACAACTCCGTAGCCATTTCCCTTCTAACAATCAAGTAATCTTCTTCCGAGTATCCCGAAACCACGGCAAGAGATCTAAATCCACAATGCCCATCTCCTTTAACATCATAGGCTGAAAGGATGAAGGGTTTCATGAACTTCTGCATCTGATCACCCTTGAACCGATAGTTCTTAGAACGTCTGGTGGTGCCTTTCTTACCACGTGGCTCAGCCTCCTCAACTTTAACTTCAACTTTGGCCTCTTCAGGCTCGGGCTCCTCCACTTTAACTTCCACATGTTGTCTTGCTTTAGGTGGACGACCTCGAGGACGTGGACGTGCCGATCCAGAACCATGTTCAAACCGACTTGGTTCTCTCCTTGTTGAAAGAATGCCGTACTTTGGTGGTCTTCCTTTAGTTCTGACTTTCTGCTCTGGTACTCTCAACGTTGATTTGCCCGGACTTGTAATATCTTCATATGATGAAGCCATCCGCTCAAGCACATCTCTCGGAAGCAAATTCTTGTCCAATCGCTCCCTAAAGTCATTGAGTGACTCCATGTATGGATCAATATGGACAACCTCATCTTCATGCATCGGATTCAATTTTTCCCATCGTACTTGCTTCCAATAAGGGTGAATCTGATCCAAACGTATTGACTCCCGATGCCTAATAGCAATATAGAACTCGTGCGTACAAGACAATCCATGAGCTTCCCTCCAATATGAATCCTTACATGTTGTCAAGCTTCTAATTTGCTTTGCCTTCTCGTAGATCTCCAACAACTCCAAGAAGCACTCGTTGCTTACTTTGTTTCGGAGCAAATCAAATATAGGCACACGCACAGCCAACAACATCCTCTCATGTGACATCTCTATTGACGCTTGAATCTTATCAATCTGATCATTTACCATCAAGTCAATGTTCTCCATCACCAACTGAAATCCTTGAACGGTAGAACGCAATGTACCCTTCAACAATGAGTGTGCTGACTCACACCTAACAACCAATATCAATTCAATAAATTAATCTACAAGACAAACATTAGAAAACAATTACAAACAATATAAAAATAAGTTCTTACGCATTCGTTGTCCTCGTGCCAAAGTGTAGATGCAAGTCGCACCAATATACAACAATTGCTTCCTTGTAGGGGATTAGCCATGTAGTTTCCAAATACTCCATCAACATCGGATACGCTTGCCAATGCACTTTCATTTCACCCAAACGACGCTCGTAACTCTCAAGAGATCTAGATTCAATAAGAGCGTGGTAGTGTGCTGCAAAAACAGCATGTAATTCCTTTGACCGAGTCACCGCCCAAGATCTATGTTGGATGTTGCACTTTATATGAAAGGTGCAAATCATGTGCTTCACATCCGAAAAAACAACACCGAGGGCACTTATGAGTCCTAGCTCTCTGTCCGTCACAATCACCCCCGGTGTAACATTTCCGCACACATGTCGGAGTCTCCGTAATGCCCACTGGTAATGATTGGCGTTTTCCTTGGCCATGAAAACAAATGCTATTGCAAACGTCAACCTCGTGCTAGTGATACCGACAATCTCTAACAACGGCATCTTGTACCTATATAGGATATATTATGAGTTTACATTTATATTAAACTAAAAGTACATGAAAAATTAAAAAAATCATAATAACATGTATATTAAAACTTACTCGTTCGTCTTGTACGTCATGTCCATTATGATGACATAAGGAAATAGGTTGAGGAGATGTCTTGAATCCGGATGCATGATGAAAAAATCTGAAATTTCTTCCGATTCCGAGCATCTTCTCACATTTACGTAATAACGACGCTCCTCTAAAATATGTAGTGCTTGTTGGAGAGGACTCCGTCCTTCGGCTTGTAGCTTCCTAATCTTCATTCCAACATTGTATATTTGTTCGATTGTGCTGACGTTGTATGGATCATCTAACTTTATTGACTTTAATATATTTCTCGGCTTGAAACCCGACCCAAGCTCACGTCCCACCTTCCGAAATTGTTTCTCCGTCAATCTCCCAGCATATGTGTGTGTCCCTTCAACTGCTCGGGAAGTGTATGATTGTGCACTCCATTTATAACATGCAACGTCCACTTCTCAGCCTCGCTTTGTACGCCCTCAAGCTCAAAACAACATCCGTCCTTCTTCGATTTCTGTGCTCGGCTAGAAGATGACTCGGTATCAGGATCCACATCTTTCTTCTTACGAGGGGCTCCAAAACGTTCGCATGTCAAACGAAACGTAACGAACCCCCAAGAATTTTTCCACGACTACTAGTAACCAACACCATGTTCATGGTTCCACCCATGAATCGAGCCCAATCCACCATCGTCTCGCGATCATGGAAAAAACCGCGAATTTCAAACATTCGCGAATAATCACTCCCTTCGTCACGAGAATAATTCGGAAGATCCTAGTTCACATAGAAAAAAAAACTATAAAATTTCTAGTTTTCGGTTTACTAATTTCCAAATAATAAAAACACGAATTATAATAAATGTTTCCTAATTAATTGCAACTATATCTAACTTAAAAATACATTATATACAACAATTCTAGTTTTTCTATATTTTCGGTTATAAAGTACTTACCTCGAAATGCCGAAGAAACTCGTCTGGATCACTAAATTTTGTATCGTCGAACGGAATCATCACTTCATCATCCTTGTGTGTTGACATTCTCGCAGCTGTTCTCCAGAAAATGTTGTGTTGTTTTTTCGAAGATGTTGTGAGCGTTTTTCACCTCTTCTATTACTATCTTTATATAACCAAATGAAATCAATAACGTTCAAATTACAACGGTCACTTTTACTACGTTCGAATTACAACGTTCGGATTACAACGTTCGAATTACAACGTTCGAATCTCAACGGTCATAAATCCACGTAGACGTGATGCGTAACCTTCACGGTTACGCGATGCGTGACCGTGAAGGTCACGCATCACGTCTACGTGGTGCGTATACGAAATCGACCGTCGTGCCCTTAATATCGCCCAAAATATTTGTTCCCTAAATTGTAGACCTCTATGATAAATTTTAAATAATCTATATATATAAGAATAATTTATCTTATTTTAAACTATTCTGGAACATATCTTGGCAAAATCTTTTCTAATCATATATCATAAAAATCGATAACTTCTTGAAATTAGTTCCGATCTTATCGCTTCAATATTGCTAAAATCGATAATTTCAATCTAATCTCTTAAATGTGTTTTTTTAATCTTTTTTTATCAATCGGTAACTCCGGAGTTTATCTCATTTACCAAGTTAATCCCAACATTGTTTTGATGATACAATATCCTACCATTTTTTCTAGATTATTTTAATAACTTTTACCCGATTCTATTTTCATGTGTACATCTAATTTTTATTTATAATTTATCTTTTACCAATCATAATTTTGAAATATGTTAATACAACCCCAGACAAGGCGCGGGTAAAAAAATTTATTTCTTCAAAAGTATACGTAGTTTTACACATGATATAAAAAAATATACATTTTAAGTCAATTTAGCCTATAATTAATTCTTTTTCTATTGATTAATATTCCTGCATAATATATATATATATATATATATATATATATATATATATATATATATATATATATATATATATATATATATATATATATATATATATATATATATATATTTATATACAAACTCGTACAAGGTGCGAGCATTAAACTAATTTATTTTAAGAATTTAATTTTCAAATATATATTGTTATAATTCATTGTCAACTACTCATATATCGATAATATCGATTATGTGAACATGATTTTTTTTCATTTCCTATATTAATTCATACATGAATGATTACGAAAATTTTATGAGAAAAGATGATTCAAATTTTTAACTGGGTCTATTGATGAATAATTTTACAAATTTGATATAAATAGAATGATATTAAATCACTTTTTAATTGTGAGTTCACCCATCAGAAAAGAAAAAAAAAATTAGTGAACAATTTAGAAAAATATCAATAATCTCGTTCAAATATTAGAACTAATGAAGTGCCATTGAGAGTCGTCAATAACAAACCGACCCCACCTGATTGAAAAGCAACCATAATCGTCAATTTTCCGGGTGGGTTCATGTTGTATCATAACCTAACATTGAAATGACAATAAATTAGCCCATTCACAATATGTTCATAATTGTCCCGATCACTATTATTTGTCTTTATAACCTTTGACAGTTTTCAATAAAAATATTACCTAAGATATATTTTATAAAAAATTTCTTAATCTTATTAATTATCTTACGTATAAAAAATTTCTTAATCTTATTAATAATTTAATATTAAAGATTCTTCATCTAAAAATAATCAATAAAAACAATTTTCAAGAACAACCCTTTACCATTCAATTATTGGCCTAGAAAACTTAAAATGACAAATAATTATGATCAAATTTTTAACGCTAAAACACATTTTATTTATGATCCGAGGTTATCGGAGGGAGTATATAGCTTTAGCAGCTCCGCAAAATCCTACCATATTAAGTGTCCCACGGTAATAATAGTAGTCTTGAGCCAGCAGACTGGCATCCTGTAAACATAAACTTATTTTCTTGTTGGCGTTGTTTCCTCTTCATTCAGTACAAAAAAAAACTACCATCAACAAGATTTTCGAGAATGTCAAGGAGAGCATGGAAGGGAGCTGGGGAAAGAGAGCTCTTTGTATTGAACAATGGCTGTAGGGGGTATATGCCCTACGCAGATCTCATGCACCGTCTTAAAAAGCGGAAAGGAGTCCAACCAGCCACTGTTCCTTAAGACCTCATATACCTCGTTTGCTGTCGAAACACCCTTCATCCACACAGTAACTAAATCATTAATGTCCATAACACAAGATTGTTTCACATCACAGCTTGCTTCTTTGGAAAAATAATTACAATTTACAACTAGTTAACTTCTCATTAGTAACAAATGACAATCAAAACTCTTTTGCCTACGATCCATTACGTTTCTGTCATTTTACATCATTTTTAATGCAAGCATTACTTATTCATCTCATCATCTGTAGCATAGTCCAAAATTAGCAATTTTCACTTAGGTGATACAAAATTCAAAGTCGGGCACTCAAATAAAGACTGTCATGCCAAACGACAAGAAATCTAAACTCAAAACTTTCCTACCTTTAATTCTTAGCATCAAGAAAGCCAGTTTAAGAAGGTTGAAGGTCACCACTACAAGAAGAAAGAAAGAATAGAAAACCACATGTCATATTTTAATTTAGACCTTACCTGCAATTTTTGTCCCTGCAGCATTTCTGCTTCAAGTTCTTCAAATGACCTGACATGTTTATGGATAAAGGTTAAATTTCTATAGAATCAGACTTGTTGTTAAAACCCAAAAAATATGAAGAAGCATTGGCAGCACTGCACCTCTTTCCACCATGCCTTGCAAAGGCCTCTGCGACTCTTCGGTTTCTGCCTCCCACTATGAAGATCAAGTTACCCATCAGCAAGAAAGATACAAATACCCACACATGTGAAAGAAAAGGGAGACAAGGTCAGAAAGTGAGAGAGTTCTTACAGCATGTAGTGATGAGGTCAGCCACACCACAACTCTCCAAGAAGGTACCATCTCTAACAGTTGGGAACAGACGCTTTGACAAGGCCCTCATTTCCTTTAAGCCAATTCTCATTATAGCAGCCTAAAACCAATAAAAACATTTAGAATTCTATCAATATCTGAACCAGCATAATCGCATTAAATCATCAAATGGGCTCATCTAATAGGGGGAAGGTTTGGCTCACTTTTGTGTTATTTCCCATCTCTAAGCCATCCACAAGACCTGCCAATATAAAATCACAATTCTAAGTTTCTAAATGTGATTTTCATGTTCAGTGTTTCAAATTAAGAAAAGAAAACAAAAGTTTATTTGATAATAGGAGATGTACCAACCTGCAGCTACTGCCACAACGTTTTTTAGAGTTCCGCAAAGTTCAACTCCTTCAACATCTTGAACCTAAAGCCTTGCACAAAAATATCCAAAATTACAAGAAAACATTCTACTCATCAATTTTCTGCCAGCAGTGGAAGATGAAGTAATAAGAACTAAGAATATGCAAGTTTCTATAATTGTATTGAAGGTACTAAATTAGCATAGATTGTGAAACTCACAGCTGAGACAACAAAATAACAGGTACTAAACAGCAAAGCCCATCTCTCTGCTGCTTCTTTGTTCTCCCTGTATCCAATTGTCGCTTCACTGAATTTCTCCATGGCAATCTGCAAAAGCAAAGCTCGGAATTTAACATCTTAAAACTTCATCCTAAATAATTCACAGTCTCTGTTCCAAGGGATACTAAAATAGTAAGAATCTTATGACCTCATTAGCAATATTGGCACCCATTAGAACACAACAGTTGATCCCAAGTTTTTGAGAGATGAGGCTCGAAATCATGCAGGGACCTTCCACCTTGACCTGCATCCCTTTGATCAATGAGATAGCCTCTGCATCCTTCCTTATCTTGCCAGCCAGACCATTGCAAATATTCGCAACATACTGATGTGGTGTCACAAAAATCAGCATGTTTGCATCCTTCACTGCCATAATTTTATACTCCTCATAATTCTCAACCCTTGAACCAAATCACACACCCGGAAGAATTTTTCATCATTGTAAAATGGGAAAGCTACAGAAAATCAGCATGTTTGCATCCTTCACGGCCATAATTTTATATGCTTTAACTATAGTTCTTAACAATTACTCACAAAGTAATGAGCTTAAGTGGCATTTAGCTAAAAAACATAAGCTAGAGATTCTGCAAGATGCCCTTTATTTAACATGCTTTCTGTGAAGTCACTTATAAGATCCTTACTTCAAATGATTGAAACTGATTATAATCAATCAATCAAACAATCAGACCTGAGACAATGATAGACGAGGACTCACCTGCTGTTTCAAGGTCAGGCTGAGCAACAACATTACTTCCAAGCTTTACCCCGGGAAGATACTTGACATTTTCCTGGCAAAAGGAGACCATAAAAATGAATGCCCTAGAAACAGAAACGAAATTAGATGGCCAGTTCGAAGTAAGGTTTCAGATGCAATCTTCTCACATTCGTTTGATTGATAATCTCTGTGAGTTTTCGACCATCTGGCAAGGTCTCTTCATACACCCACATGGTAACTTCATCTGAATTTCAAAGTCGCACACGCAAAATTGGGTCTTAGGTGAACTTGAAATTTCCCAAATCGTCGAAGACAAATTGAATTGCATTGAATTTAACAGAATTGGCTTAATGGGAGGTATATTGATCAATTGGGGAAGCAGAACTGCACTGTAGTACCGTGGAAGTTGGTGAGAGCGCGAGTGTTCGTTGCGATGAGCTTGGCAGCAACGCTTCCCCAATTTCCGCTGCCAATCACGGTGACGCTGAATCTCGGAGAAGCTCCTCCGTTTTCCATGGTTGTCGATGATGGAAGTTATGAGAAGAGGGGAAGAGGAGTGTGTTGCGAAGAAAAGGTGGTAGAAGAAATTACAAGTGTTAAACCGAGAGAATTCATGTAAATGAAAGTCGTACAGAAAAATTGGCATTTGGAGGATCTTTAAATTGGGCCACGATTTGATAGAGGCGGCAGGAATATATTGTGGTTGTGTTTTTCGGGAGCAGTTCAGGTGTGTCTTCGGGGCGCACTGTGACTGCGTCTCTAGGAGCAATGAGACGGTGCCCCGCTGTCTATCTTTTACTGTTTCGAACGAACCTCCTCCGTCTCGCTTACCATATCCACTTCCTCAATATATATTTACTTAAATCCAAATCACAATTCGACATCTCAATCCCAAAAATCTCGTAAAATATGTCGACATTTCACGATGAGGTCGAATTTGAATCCGATGGTGAAAACGTTAACTTCTATTCGATGAAAACATTGAAAAGAAGTATAGCGGTGCAAATGAGATTCTTACACATATGGAAGTAAGTATATTATTTCATTTTCACGGGATTGTTACTTCCCTTCTTTTTTCTCATTTTATTTCCTAATTTTAGGTATGATAGAATTGAGAACCGAAATCGTAAAATTAATACATTTATTTCATTTTTACTAGTTTAGGACATATTAGAATAGAAAACTGAATTTTAGAATCAACTAGTTTAGTGCCCGCACCTTGTGCGGGATTGTCTAAATAAATATTATATTTTCAATTTCATGCATCATATATTTGATATCAATTTATAGTAAAAATTATTTTTATTAATTAATATGACTAACATATGAGAATTAATTTTTTTAAAATAAATAAAATAACATAATTAAAATTCTATTACAAAGATTATTATTCGACTATTATATTTATACCTTAATATATTATCACTTTTATTTAGATTTAAATAGAGGAGTAAAATTTGATTTAGTTTTAAATTAAACAAACGTGTCAAATCTTGTTAGAAGATTTATTTTTTAATAAAATTGACGTGGCATGATGACTGTTTACAAATCCTAATAAAAATTTTTTTTATAAAATAATTAATGGCAAATCTGTAAATACGTTGTGGCAAATCTGTAAATAAATTGGAAATTGGCAAATCTGTAAATACGTTGTGGCAAATCTGTAAATAAATTGGAAAAAAACTGACGTGGACGGCCTTAGAGATTGACATGTGGACAAAATGGATGCTAGTTTAGTAGTATATATAGATGCTTTATTTTGTTTTTTAATTGTTTTAGACATGTTATAATATCGAACCGGAATTTTAGAACTTAGTTTTTTTTCGTTTTTATAAGTTTTGGACATGTACAGAGAACCTTAATTTTAATACTAATATTTTATTTCGTTTTTAATAGGATCTTATGGAATATTCTCGTGTGATCGATACCGATTTTTCGTCCAGGTTTGAGTTTCATGGATATCTTTTGGATAGAGATAACTTAGTGGTTGGACACGGTTTGTGGGGTACTCGGTGAATATCGTGTTTGATGCGGGGTTAATGCCATAGTTTGTCGATCTAGATTGAAGTCCACGAAATCGACAATAGAAGCAAATCTCGGACAATATCTCGGGCAAGATATTACTTGTATGGCCGAGATTTGTGAAACTCGAAAACAAAGAACGTGAGTTTGATGGAATGATAAAGATAGAATAAGAAGATGATAATATGGTATAAAAGTATGAAAAATATAGGAAGATAGGAGTTAATGTTAGACTTGTAGAGAACCTTAACCAATTGGATCAAAACCCTCAACAAAGAATTACCATTGTAAGAGCCTTAGTTTTATTAGGATACCGCCCCTGCGGTTTTCTTGGCCGCAGGTGTGGTGCCGCCCCGCGGTTCAGGTGACCCGCCCCTGCGGTTTTGCAGGGTGGGCGCCGGTTTAGTTGACCGTCATGCTTTCCTCTTAGTTTCCTTAGTAAGTTTCCTTCCCTTCTTGTCTTCCACGTTCTCCTTGCTCCCTCTCCATCTTTTGGTTTTACCTTGTGAATCTCCTTCGATCTTGATCCAAGAGTGAAGTTTGGTTGTGGCTGAGATGAGATGATGTTGTTAAGGTTTTATAGTTGTCTTTGTGCTTTGATTAGCTAGTGTGGAGACGTTCTTCCCTTCCTTAGCTGTTGTGGTAAGCCTTCTTCTTCTTTCTTCTTTTCTTCTTTTCTCCTTCTTAGATTAGGAAATTCATACAAATGATCTTGTGTTGATCTTCCTAGACAATGATGATGGTGTATGTATGTATATGTGATGTTGATTGCCTTTGGCAATGGAAAAGGTGAAGAGATCGAGTGAGTGGAGTGAAGAGAAGAAGAGAATCGCCCTCTGCACAGTCAGCCGCCCCCGCGCCTTCACAGCGCCGCCCCTACGGTTGAGCCTGTGTCGCCGCCCTTGCGGTATGTTGCCGCTTCCGCGCCTTCTTACTTTCGCAAGTGCGTTTATCCAGGACATAGCAAGTGTGGTATGTGTCTTTCCTTTCCTTTTGGCCTTAGCTTGAGAGTGAGACTAGGCTAGTCTTGTGCATGTTGATCTTGATGATGTATATATTGAGGTTATCCCTTAGGCATTTGAGAGTTATGCTGAGATATCGAGGTTTAGATACGAGTTATGGTTTAGGTATGATTATGGGGTATAGGAGGCAAATCTCCTAACTTTGGATAGCGTTTGATATTGTGTGCCTTGTAGATGCACACACTGATCGTTTCCTCGAGGGGAAACTGTGACGTGGATACAGGTTTACGTTTGTGACTAGTAAGTCCATTGGACTTACTTAGTTAACGGTTATGGATTTTAGTGATTGTGATAGTGGTGTGTATGCATATGAATGTTGCATTTATAACCTAAACCGGACTATGACGACCATATATGTACATTAAAAGGCCCAAGTGTTTTTTAACGGGTCGTGAGCACCTGTCAAAGCTCGACGATGAGTGGAGAAGGTGCTTTGAAACTGGTACTCCCGGGGGGAGGTATATCCCCATGCAAAACCTGTGTGAAAGGGGATAGAGACGGGATTCTAAGGTCTTCATGCAACAAAAGAAGTTGAATTAGTGATGGTATAACGTAATGAAGATAATAAACGGTTTTGATGTGAGGATTGCATATTGTGATGTGTTGATGTGTTTATATGTGCTATTACTTTTATTCTTATTTATGATCTGTTAGCTAACATTTTTATACCGTGTTGTAGATATTTTGTAGGATAGGAAGACTGCAGAGTGAGTAAGATGGGTGATCAGCCGAGGGCTTCCATACACTAGGTTGTGCAAGGGTTTTGGGATGTTTTGTGTACGTTTGTATATGACGTTGTCGTTTTTTACTCGGTTGTGTTATATAAACCTTTGATATATATTTGTGCCTTATTGTAAGATCCAGTAAAGTTGTTGTCAGACTAGGGTCAGGATCCACTATGAGATCCTAGCCCAGTAGCGCCCCGAGTCCTACGGATTTGGGGTGTTACAAAGTTGGTATCAGAGTCTTAGGTTGACAACAATGGCACTTGCTATCTATGATAATGGCCGAATAGATAAATAAACAGAACCCGAAAGGGGTCTGACTTTTCAAAAGGATTTTGATTTTGAAATGTATAGAACTGTTTTGGAATAGAGTGTATGGAAAGCCATCACCCTTCTGAGGATCTCGACAATATATATATATATATATATATATATATATATATATATATATATATATATTTGTATTATGTGTTGAAGTGTGCATGCATGTTGGATTTAAGTATTATGTATATACACACATATGACATATATATAGCCTTATAAGGTTAGGTGTGCATATCCCGCAGATGGATCAGATTAGAGCGACATATGTAGTAGGATGGGGTAGAGGTAGACCACATCTTCCTTCGGTAGTCATTGGTCGGGAACAAGTTTCCATCGCTGACCCAATTGTAGCGGAGGATAGACCTTAGGAGACTGACTATGTCTCGATGAGTGAACCTGAGTTTTGAGAGTATATATTCCAAGTACAAGAGGCTGCAAGAGCGGATAGACCAGCCCCGGATTTACCAACATCTGTAGGACCAACTAAGGCTTCCGGATCAAGGAAGAAACAACAGACCAAACTAGTGAGTGAGGAAGCAAAGACTTCAGGTGTTGGATAGAGTTTGACATAAGGATGGTTGAGTGGTCCCCTGTCCACACGGGCTTCTGGTAGAGTTACATACTATTTCAACTATGGGGAGTCTGGACAAAGACGACCGGAGTGTAAAAGATTATTAGTGACGTGCTTTACATGTGGTAAGTAGGGCACTGATCGACCTTTTTCCGATAAAACAAGGCACTCCGTCAGCAAGTTTTCTCCCATGTTAAGGTTGCTAAAAGTGAACGAAGAAGACCAAGTTACCCTTTGGCCGCACAGGACGATTGTGTTTTAACTGCGGTGATCACGAACATCTACGCCGTAAGTGTCCGTTGACACCGATAGCTTGCTTTATGTGTGGTGGACGAGGTCATTTGGCTCCCTTCTGCCGATGAGGTAATGTTTCTTCTCAACAAGACTCTTCTCCTACCGGTACAACTGTATTAGAGGCAGAGACTATAATGATGACCCCGATGATACCTGAGGAGCATAGGTTCGAGTTTTGAGTGGTGATATGTAGTGGAGTCGCTGATGTTAGCTGTTACAGGTTCCATCCTTGTTATTGGTTTACCTGTTAGGGTTTTGTTTGATACGGGTGCTATATGCTCTTTCATTTCTGATGCATGCGTTGATAGACTGACTTTAGATACTGTTACGCTAAGATCGTGATGCGCAAATGGGTTTTAAATTTATAACTCGAACTAAATCCTAAACTACCTAGCGAAACCCGCAGTGTACGGGACGTTTGTAGTAGGGATAGTACTCCGAGGTCGAACACAAAGACTAAGGTGAAATTGATTCGATTTGTGATTGAGTTTAGTAAAGACCTAGGTTGAAAGAAAAGAAAGAAATAAAGAAATGAAAATCTCAAATGTTTTTGGTTGGTTTTTTGGTGATCAATCAAAGATCACAATTCATGCAAGGTAAACAATCAACTAAACTATGAATCAACACAATTAAACAAGCTAAACAAGATATATATCAAGGAAAGAAAAGACGGATTCTAGGGGTTGGAAGTTCCGGTTATGGCATAGGACTCAAGCTATCTATTCATTCCTTGGATTAACTATGTTGGGGTTAAGTGTTTCTAGATTGGGATCAATCACCGGGTAGGTCTCATGATCCACTAGTCCATTCCCTAGATCTCATCACCGGGTAAGTCTCTAAGAACCTAAGGGATGGAATTCTACACAAACCGGATCGTTACCTAGGGATCTTAACCTATCCTTACCGGGTAGGTCTTGGAAAGGGAAGTCCTAAACAACTATCTTAGCACACTTAATCCAATGGCGGCTTATTAGGCTCACCACTACCTAAGGTTTGTTATCTTTGGAATCTAAGAGTAAGGATTACCGGGTAAGTCTCTCCTAACACTTAGTTGCTAACACTAGGTCACCCTAGGATAGATTTAACTCAACAAACACTTAGGATTTCAACATTCTAACAATCTAAGACAAGATCCATCGAACCAGGGAAAATCACGGTTTGTTCTACCTAAACCACGGCCGTGGTTAGGCAAGAACTACCCGTGATTTCTAACAGCAGCTACGTTCATGCACACAAGTCATCCAAAGATAAATCTAAGTCCGTCCTATCATAGCCCTAGCCATAACCATCCTTTCCTCACCCTAGAAACACATCTATTTAGCCTACAACGTTCATAATAGAAATCAAAACAAACAAACATAAAATCATGACATCCATTTGCAAAATGATGAAGGAAGAGATATGAACAAGTGAACTAAAACAAAACCAAGCTGAAAATAGAATTAGAGTAACTCACAATCCTTCCAAAAGAAGGTTCAAATGATTCATACAACTCTAGAAATAGAATCCGGAATTCTTCAATACAAGACTATCAAGTGTGGTAATGGTGTGTGTTCTTCTTCTCCTCTTCAATGGAGTTCTTCTTCCTCTTTGACACTTTCCTTCCTAGAAAGACTTCTTGTTGAGAGAATATTTTTGTTAGAGGATAATGGATAATGGAGAGCTGCTCCAAGATGCTTTTTTCAGCCAATGAAGGACCACTTTTATAACAAATTTTGCATGAGCTGGCCATGAGAGTCGTGGCACAGCTGTCACAAGAATCTGGCAAAATCCATGGGTGATTCCACGGCCGTGGAGTGTCAGGAAACCGTGATTCTGTGCTTTAGCATTGCCTTTGATCATTAAGCTTCGATTTGGTGCATGGCTTGTGTTGGCAAGGTTCCATGAGTCCTCTTTAGCCCTTAGCTTGTGTCCCAATGAGTCCGAGGGTGTGTCATCTAGATGAACGATCCTCAAACGTATCGTTTTAGCTCCTAAATCTCCCGAAATACCTATAAAACACGCACAAGTCCGTGTAGACGTCTATCTCGACAAAATACATGAATTGAGTGCAAAACGTCGTGAACTAGTGCTAAACTATGCATGAATGAGTGAGAAATCTATCTAAATGATTACCTAAAACTAAGTCATAAATCGTGTTATCAGATACGATAGAGGGGAGACCCTCTATTATAGGGTTACCCGATGGGCGTCATTTTGGGTATGTATTGGATGGATAGGCGTCGTGCTATGTTAGGTGTAGGTAAGAGGACCGTGATGGTCTCTACCGAGTTGGGTCAGATTGAGATTTTTCAAGGTTGGGACCTTGGAAAGTCGGGTATGGTTTTTAGCACAGTCCGTGCAGCGAGGTTGATTGCACAGGGTTACGAGGCCTTCTGGTGTTATGCCATAAAGGAAGGCGAGAGTCCAACGTTAGAGGATACCCCCGTAGTCTGCAAGTTTCTGGATGTGTTTTCCGAGCCATCTAGTTTGCCGCCTCAGAGGAGCGTGGACTTCGGTATTGAGTTGGAGCCAGGAACGAGACTGATCTCGAAGGCTCCATACCGTAGGACGCCTATCGAGTTGTTAGAGTTGAAGATGAAACTCGAGGAGTTGGCTGAGAAGGGTTTCATCTACCCTAGCGTATCCCCGTGGGGTGCACCTATTGTTAGCCTGAAATATGACTATATTTTAGGCACTTGTTTTGATTGTTTTTCCCTCTTAGATGTGTACATGGATATGAGTTTAAAGCATTTATGAGCACTTTCACCTATTTTATCGATATAGAGATCTACATAAGCTTTGTTATGTTTATAGGTGAATAAAGGCTTGAATTGGAGCATAAGGTGGAAGTATAGGACTATTTGATCATGCTAGATGTCAAGGAGATGCTTTGGAGAAGCTAAGGAAGGAGTATGATTGAAGAAGTTTGCAAAACAAAGGCTTTCACGAAGACCAGGGAGTTCCACGACCTAAACCACGACCGTGGTTAAGGATGAGATCGTGGAGAGTGATTTTTGAGCACAACAGAAAGTTCCACGCCCTAAACCACGGCCGTGGAAACTAGTACTAGACCGTGATTTCCATGACGAAGTGACGTGTCATATTTGCCACGTCAGCAACGGTTATTGGGCTTTTCTCGTAACCCTATTTCGCCCTATAAGAAGGTTCGAGAAGGGAGCTTCGAGGAGGGTCGCTTAGGGTTTCATTTTACCTTCACTTGCAATTCCGCTCGGAGGATTGGTACGAAGGATTGGAGATTCCGGATCGTGGCTTGAGAAAGACGCAATATTGAAGATTGTGTACTTCGAGATTTTCTTAGGGTTTGCTTTGAAGATGGATTGACACTCTGTTCTTCGTTGTTCCTTAAGATTGTTGTGAGGATTCCTATTCCATATTCTGAATTCAATAAACATTATACTTTGTTGTTCGGATTTGAGATTGACTTTGAGTATTTATTGAGTTTTTGAGGGTTTTTATCTTTCTCTCTTTTTGATTTGATATTTGATTCAATGACTATGATTATTGGCTAAAACCCTTTAGCAATCCTAAGGTGAAGGGTTGATTGTTGTGGCTTAGATGATGATAGATCGATCGTAAACAGATTGGACCCTAAGAGTGTGAGAAACCTCGTCGACAGCCTAAACCACGGCCTGCTCTTGAGTTCCACGGCCGTGGTTCTTCAAGATCTAGCCGTGATTTCCTCTGTTTTACGACCTTTGCTTTTGCTTTAATCCAAAGTTAAAGATTTGCTTTAACCTAGCCTTGACTTGCTTTTTTCTAGGTAGTAGTGAGACTTAACATCCTCTATTTCGGTTTCGAGTGTCACAACCTTAACCTTTTTAGTTTATCTTTGATTCCTTGGGTTTGGACATGGGTATTTGAGATTAATTCTTGTCCTTAGATCATTTCTATACTACAACCTCAACAACCTTTATAGAGAGTGTCCTTGGGTGAGTTATATAGGGTTTTGGAACTTCACCGTACATAACCTTACCTTAGATATACCTTTGCAATCTCGACTCTGTCCTTACATTTATAGAATATCTTGAATCGATTGCCACAATTGGATACCTGGATCTTTAGGATTGTTGTTTTCCCAATATTTGCAAAGCTTCTATATTTACTTGCTCGATAATTTGTGAACTGAATTTGATCCCCCAAATCCCTGAGTTCGATACTCTAGAATTCTTTCTCTACTACGCCAATCCGTACACTGCGGGTTCGCTTGCTTAATTTCAGTTTTATAAATTTAAAACTTTTGCACGCACACTTTAAGGAGAACACCTATCCTCTTCGTGCGGAAGAAGGACTGATCGTTGAGATTGTGCATCGACTACATAGAGTTGAACAAGGTAACCATCAAGAACAAGTATCCTTTGCGTCGCATTGATGACTTGTTACATCAGCTTCAGGAAGCGATTGTGTTCTCCAGGATCGACTTGCGCTTGAGATATCACCAATTGAGGGTGAGAGAGCAAGATGTGCATAAGACGGCGTTTCGGACTCGGTATGGCCATTACGAATTTGTAGTGATTGCATTCGGGCTCACGAATGCGCCCGCCATCTTTATGGAGTTGATGAATGGCATAATCATCAACTTTCTGGATGAGTTTGTGGTGGCCTTCATAGACGATATCCTGGTGCACTCTCGTAGAAGAGAGGAGCATGTAGGACATCTAAGGACTATGTTGTGAGTTTTGTGGGATAGAGAACTGTATACCAAGTTCTCTAACTGCGAGTTCTGGATGCTAGAGGTAGCATTTCTGGGTCATGTTGTTTCCGCCGAGGGGATCAAGGTTGATCCAGCGAAGATCGAGTATGTAGCAGCGTAGACGACACTGACAAATGTCAAGGAAATACGTAGCTCCCTTGGCTTAGCCGGTTATTACCGTCGGTTTGTGGAGGGATTCTCTATGATTGCCCGTCCACTTACCATCCTGTTGAGGAAGACTACCCAGTTTGTATGGTCCGATCCGTGTACTCAAAGTTTTGATAAGCTGAAAAGACGTTTGACTTCCGCTCCCATCTTAGCCCAGCCGGAGGGCATAGAGGATTTTGTAGTGTACAATAACGCATCCAAGCTAGGCTTGGGATGTGTTTTGATGCAGCGTGTAGTGGTTGAATATGTGTCTACACAACTAAAGACGTATGAGGAGAACTACCTGACTCATGATCTGGAGTTGGCAACGGTAGTTCATGCATTGAAGATCTAGAGACATTACCTGTATGGCGCTATATGTTAGGTCTTCACAAATCATAAGAGTGTGAAGTATATTTTCACGCAACGGGAATTGAATAACCGCCAACGTAGATGGCTTGAGCTGATCAAGGATTTTGACCTTGAGATTTTGTATAATCCGGGAAGGCGAACGTTGTCGCCGATGCCCTTAGCAGGAAGACGCCTCGAGAGATGGCGATTGCGCGATTGACGGTCCAACCTCAGTTGCAAAGAGACCTAGCGTGGCTAGAGTTGGATGATAGGTGATGGAATCACTATCATTTAGGGTAGTTTTTAGAGTCTTTTTATTGCATTAGTATCGGTTTATGCTACTAACTCCTTGATCCAGAAGAAGAAGATCAAAATAAGCTCAAGAAGGAGTTATAAGGACTTAGGAGTAAAGATCGATCAAGAAGCAAAGTTTCTGTTGCTCCACCGCCCCCGCGGGCCCTTGCAGCCGCCCCTACGGTGACTTGCCTTGACGAGACGGAGACCAGCTCCCCTGCGCCTCCCACTGCGCCATGCCTGCGCCTCGCCTTGGGAGCTGGAAGGTGAAGCGTCTATGTCACCGCCCCTGCGCTGGCCTTAAGACGCCCCTGCGCCTTGACATCAGAAACGTCAGGAAGGCGAAAGGTCAAACATTGAAGTGCATTAAAGATCCGCCCCAGTGGAGTTGTGTAGCCGCCCCGGCGGTTCTGAAGAAGATCAACCGATATTTCCTAAACCGCCCCTGCGGTTCCCGAAGGCCGCCCCTGCGGTGAAACGCCATAAGCTTTACTCCAGCTATTTACACCACCTTTATGGCATTAAAGGTGGCTGTTTTAGGCCGGATATTTACTCCTAATTAAGTGTCTTTTGTAGTATAAATAGTCCATGGCTGATTGCTAGAATTATCCATGCTTTTCCTCACAAAATCCATTTTAGACTTGAGTTTTCCATTGTAATGAGTTGCTAACTCCCTTGCTACATTGGGTTGGTTTGAAGCTGCTTTGTTACTTTGGTTGTAAGTTCTTTTAATATAAGTTTTTATCCAGTAATGCTTTGTGTTTCCTTGATCTCCATTGTTTAATTGCATGTTAACTATTACTTGAGATTGATCACCTTAGGTTCTAAAGTGCATGTAAACAACTAGGATCAATAGGTTCTGGGTTCGGGTCTTTAATCTAGTAGCAACTTTAAGTAATAACGGGTTGTAATTACTTAAAGAAAAGGAACACAAATATAAAGAGAAGTTTAACGGTTTTAATCTTCTTTTTATATCCCTTAGTCTTTGTTTGAATGCTAACTTGTTATTTGTTCTTGTAGGTTTACGGAACTTTAATAGGTTAAGTTGTGTTGATGCCGGTTGGCTCAACACATATGTATGATCGAGACGGGAGATTACTTAAAAACTTGTAAAAGGAATGCACCAAAGTAGCAATTGCATGCTTAGAATCAACCTAGTGTAGATTCATCCATTATTGTCTTACTTGTCGCATTAATCGTTTTCATAAGTTTTTGTGCATCAATTCAACCAACCCCCCCCCCCTTTGTGTCACTTGTCATTATAATCGATAATTGCATCTAAAACACCTTAACTCTCTTGGGTTCGACCATTACTTAATCACTATACTTGTTCTTAGTGCTAAGTCGGGATTTACTTTTGATTGGGTATAGACGACCATAGAAATACCTTCGGTCAAATTTTGGCGCCGTTGCTGGGGAGTTTTTGTGTTCTATTGTTATTATTGATTATTGGTTTGAACCATTTTTATGGTTCAAACCCGTGCTACTAATTCCGACTTTGCTTCTTTTGATCCAGAAATTGAGAGGACGCACATCCGGCAACGAAGACAACAACAACTACAACAAGAGATGGCTGACCGTACTCTTCGTCAACTTACGCAACCCACTTTGGCTCAAAACCCTCTTGCGGTCGCTATACCGGCACTAGGGGAAGGAGTCAACTTTGAGCTCAAACCGGGCCTCATTCACCTACTTCCATCCTTCCATGGGCTAAGTGGTGAAGACCTCATCAAGCACCTTGGGAAGTTCCACACCGTTTGTATGAGCATGAAGCCGGCCAACATTACCGAAGAATAGATCAAGATGAGGGCATTCGGCTTCACACTCAAGGATTCGGCGGATGATTGGTATTACCACCTTCCATCGAAGAGCATTGATACTTGGGAGAACCTTCACAAAGCGTTCTTGGAGAAATACTTTCCTGCTAAAAAGGCCAATAGCTTGAAGAAAGCTATAAGCAACATCGAGCAAGAGGCAACCGAAACTCTCTACGATTACTTCAAAAGGTTTGCACGCCTCCGATCCAGCTGTCCTTTCCACGGATATTCAACTCAAGATCTAGTCTTGTACTTGTACAATGGCTTGCTAGACAATGAAAGGAGGATCGTCAATGCGGCTTGCGGAGGTAATATTCTTAACTCTACTCATGACTTTGCTTTGAAAAAGATACAGGAGCTAGCGGAAGGAACTCGGAACTTTGGAAGGACCCCGGCTATGAAAGGAGTTCATGCCGTGAGTTCCGGGTAGAGCGAGATCTCCACCGAGCTAGCGGAATTGAAGGAAATGGTGAAGAGGCTAACACTTATGGGAACACCGCAACAGCTCAAGGCTTGTGGAGTTTGTGCTGACCCATATCATCCGACGGACATGTGTCCACAAGTTCAAGATGACGATACTGAAGTTAACGCAATGGGTTATAGACAACCACAACAACAAAGACCTAGGAACAATCCCTATGCACAGAATTTCATGCCAAATTGGCGTGACCAACAGAATTTTCGTTGGAGGGATCAACAAAACCAACAACAACAGCCCCGCCAAGGTAAGTATCACTCAACTGAAGATATGTTGCAGGTTTTGACTAAACACTTTGCTACTCATGTCCAAACAACAGAATCAAGAACCTTGAGAAGCAGGTTGGTAAAATGGCGGAAGCTATTTCAAGGACCGAATCAAGGCTTTCTGGGAGATTGCCTTCCAAGATGTTTATAAACCCCAAGGAGAATGTTAGTGCCCTAACATTAAGGAGTGGGAAGCAAATTCGACAAGAACCAACAAAAGAGCCACAAAACGAACCTTCTGTTGTTATTTCCGCACCCACAGCCTCCCATGCGGCTGCAGCTGCGCCGAGCCCAGAAGGAAGGACGCCCCTGCAGCTGGCTGCCCCCGCCCCTGAGCCGCCCCTGCGCCTTCAAGATGATGCCCCTGCGGAAAACACAACAGAAGGTCCTGTTGAAAAGGATACTTACGTCCGACCTAACTTTCCGCCGCTGTACTCCGAAAAGCCACCGGCTCCTTTTCCTGAAGCATTAAAGGAGCGAAGAATCATAGAGGACAAGGACCTCTTTGAGACTTTCTCTAAATGTGAGGTAAATATTCCCCTCCTTAAGTTGGTGAAAAGTATCCCTAAGTATGCTCGTTTTTTGAAGGAACTTTGCACTATCAAGAGAAATCAAAAGCTAAAGGGGAAACAGAAAGTGCAAGTGAGTGAACATGTGTCGGCAGTTTTCCAACGGAGAATGGCCAAGAAATGCAGCGATCCGGGCATGGTAAGTATTCCTTGTGTTATAGGGGAAACCCGCTTTGACAAAGCAATGTTTGATCTCGGTGCTTCTATTAATGTTTTGCCATATTCTATTTACAAATCACTTGGCCTTGGGCCACTAATGGAAACTAGGATTGTAGTACAACTTGTTGATAGATCTAATGTGTACCCGAAAGGGATAATTGAAGATGTATTAGTGATGGTAGACAACCTGATTTTTCCTGCTGATTTCTTTGTAATGGATATGGAAAATGACTCGCATGCTGCACCCATTCTGCTAGGTAGGCCATTTCTGAACACGGCTAGGACTAAAATTGATTATGTTAGTGGTAAATTGACCATGGAGTTTGATGGAGAAGTAGTGGAATTTGACATTTATGATGCAATGAAATTTCCTAGCGATGATCGTTCTCTATGTGCTATTGACGTTGTTGAACCTTTTGTGCAAGATGTTTTTGATAACTCTGACGTGGATGAATTGAGAAATGTGATTGAGCATGACATTGATGGTTTCAAATCAGATTATGTGTTAACATCTAGCATGAAAGAGGTCCTAGCCCAATTAGATGGGCATAAAAGGCTACCTATTTTCAATTTGGCCATTGGGCCCACTTTACTAACCCCAAGCGAAAAGCTTGTTCCGTCCATAGTGCAGGCACCGGAAATAGAATTGAAGGATCTTCCGTCACACCTCAAGTATGTTTTCCTTGGAGCACACAATACTTTGCCGGTGATCATCTCCAATAAGTTGACCACCGGACAAGAAGATAAGTTGGTGAACGTACTAAAGGAGCACAAGACGGCCCTCGGATGGACTATTGCGGACATCAAGGGGATAAGTCCTTCCACTTGCATGCATAGGATTTTACTTGAGGACGAAGCCAAGCCCTCTAGGCAACCTCAAAGGAGGTTGAACCCACCAATGATGGATGTGGTAAAAAAGGAAGTGTTGAAACTCCTCCAAGCGGACACTTTCCTATGTCGGATAGCACTTGGGTTAGTCCAACCCAAGTAGTTCCAAAGAAGGGAGGCATCACCTTGGTAGAAAATCAACATGGAGAGATGGTAGCAAGCAAAACACAAACTGGATGGAGAGTTTGCATTGACTACCGCAAACTCAATAAGGTAACACGAAAATACCATTTCCCATTACCTTTTATTGATCAAATGTTGGAACGTCTTGCAGGTCATAAATACTACTGTTTCATGGATGGATATTCGGGCTATTTCCAAATAGCCATCGCACCAGAAGATCAAGAGAAGACAACGTTCACTTGCCAATTTGGCACTTTTGCATATCGTAGAATGCCCTTTGGACTTTGCAACGCGCCGGGCACTTTCCAACGGTGCATGATAAGTATTTTCTCCAAATACATAGAAAATTTCATTGAATTCTTCATGGATGATTTTACCGTCCATGGAGACAGTTTTGACGCATGTTTAGGGCATTTAAAACTTGTTCTTGGAAAATGTGTTGAAACCAACTTAGTTCTTAATTCGAAAAAATGTCATTTCATGGTCGAACAAGGAATTGTGCTAGGACATGTAATATCCTCAAAAGGGATAGAGGTAGATAAGGCAAAGGCTGATATTATTCAAAATTTACCCTATCCTACTAATGTTCGGGAAATCCGATCTTTTCTTGGTCATGCAGGTTTCTACCGAAGGTTCATCAAAGACTTCTCAAAGATCTCAGCACCCCTGTGTGAATTGCTCAAGAAAGATGTAACCTTCATAGTGGATGAGGATTACAAGAAGGCTTTCGACACTCTGAAGTCATGCCTCACCACCGCTCCGATCATCCGTTCTCCGGATTGGGAGAAACCTTTTGAAATCATGTGTGATGCTAGTGACTACGCTGTCGGAGCTGTCTTAGGACAAAAAGACGGAAGGGCCTCTCATATGATCCATTATGCGTCTATGACACTAAATGGAGCACAAAGGAATTACTCCACCACCGAGAAGGAGATGTTGGCGGTAGTTTTTGCCCTTGAGAAGTTCAGGCAATACTTACTTGGGGTAAAGGTAATTATTTTCACTGACCATGTATCCCTTAGGTACCTCATGGCAAAGAAGGAGGCGAAACCACGATTAATCCGTTGGGTGCTCCTTCTAAGCGAATTTAACCTAGAAATAAGGGATAAAAAGGGAGCTGAGAACCTGGTGGCAGATCATTTGAGCAGACTAGTGCACGAGGAGGAAGAACCAGGAAAAGAAAGAGAGATAGCCGGAAGCTTTCCAGACGATACATTCTACACAACTCTTTGTTGTGTAACCGCCCCCGCGCCTCACACCAGCCGCCCTGCGGCTCTGTCTAGGCGCCCCTGCGGAATTATCGACAGGGGTTTGTCTTAAACTTCAATCTTTTAAGCCTTGGTTTGCTGACATTGTGAACTTCATCGTCAGGAAGGAGTATCCTCCAGACTTCACCAAGGCACAACGAGAGAAAGTCAAAGCTGAAGCTCGACACTACGTTTGGGACGATCCTTACCTTGGAAGCATTTTAGTGACCAAGCGATCCGGCGTTGCATTCCGGACAATGAGGCCACCAAAACTGATGATTAAAAAGTGGTTGTAACATTTCTTAAGGAAAATATCTTTGCTAGATTTGGAATTCCGAAAGCCTTAATCAGTGATAGGGGTACCCATTTCTGCAACAAGACGATCACGGCTCTCCTTAAGAAGTACCATGTCCACCAACGAGTATCAACAACCTATCATCCTCAAACAAACGGCCAAGCGGAGGTATCCAACCGGGAAATAAAGACCATCCTTGAAAAGACGGTTTCTCCCGGGCGGAAGGATTGGAGTGCAAGGATAAATGACGCCCTATGGGCATATCAGACAGCCTACAAAACTCCAATAGGAATGTCTCCTTTTAGGCTCGTGTTTGGGAAAGCTTGCCACCTACCGGTGGAGTTAGAGTAAAAGGCTTGGTGGGCGGTAAAGAAGTGCAACATGAACATAGAAGAAGTGGGAGGATTCCGGAAGCTCCAATTGCAAGAGTCGGAGGAACTAAGGCTAGATGCAAATGACCATGCTACCATATACAAAGAAAAGACCAAAGCATGGCATGACCGGAACATCCTCCGGAAGGACTTCAAGGTAGGTAATAAGGTACTTCTCTTTCAATCCCGTTTAAAACTCTTTGCAGGAAAGCTGCGTTCAAGATGGACAGGGCCGTTCGTAGTAGCCGAAGTATACCCTCACGGGGCTGTGGATCTCTATGACCCGTAAATGCACAAGGTGTTTAAGGTGAACGGCCAAAGGCTAAAGTTTTACCTTGAAGGAGTCAAGGACGATCTGATTGACGAGATGGTACTAGAGGAGGCACAATCAGAGAAGTAGAGATCTTACGTCGAGCCAACGACGTAAAACAAAGACGCTTCTCGGGAGGCAACCCGAAGGAATAAGAAGAGGAGCTTCTGTCAAGAAACCCGCCCCTGCGGTTTAATACCCCGCCCCTGCGGTGACACTCAAACCAACACCGCCCCCGGCGCTGGGCCTGCGCCTGCAACACGCTTGTCACCGCCCCCGTGGTGACATCCCCACGCCCCTGCGGCGGCCATCCTTGACACAAATTCCCAGCGCCGCCCCTGGCGCTGGGCCTGTGTGCTCCTCTCCCTTGTCGCCGCCCCTGCGGTATCAGACCCCCGCCCCTGCGGGTTTACCCAGAAAACAAAAAAAATAGGATCTCGAAAAAACACCTATACCTACCACGCACCACCCACCAACCCTCCTCACCAAACACAACCACAACCCCTCACACCTTCTCTCTCTCTCTAAGATGCGAACGCCCCTGCGCCCTCACAGAAACCACCCAACCACCCTCTCCGATGCCCCTGCGCCACCAACACCAAGGACGCACACCCCTAACGCCCTTGCGCCACCTGCCCTCGTGGCAAACGCCACCTCCCTTCAATTGCAACGATTCTCCACTCCTGCGCCACCTTCAACGTCGCCTGCAGCAACAACTACCACCGGAGCCACTCCAAGGCGCCACCACCTTCAAAGCATTCGGAAAAATCGCCTTCCGCTGTTCTCTCGCACCTGCGCCTGCAAGCATCCGCCCCTGCGGAATAACCAACAAAAAGGTCGATTCTCTTCTTTTTTTCCAAACGTTCACTAATCCTTTGCTCGAATCTTTGCAAGAATGGAGGCCCCAAGGAAATACAAGATGACCCAAACAGAGAAGGACCGTTACAGGATTGTGTAGGATCGAGTTGTGTATGCAACTCGATTTCTACATATTCTGACCTTTGAGAAACTGGGCATGCTAGAGAGCATGCAAATATTTTTGGCGCATACTGGGCTTGGAGACTTCCTCCAGAAAAGTGCTCCGACATATCCGGAGCTCAGCAGACAGTTTATCTCCACTTTCACAATGGAGAAGGAAGACCACGTGTGTACCGGCCTCACCTTCAAGTTCAACAAGGTGAAGTACACGCTTGACTATAATGATTTATGGGAGGCTTTTGGGGTGACTCTAAACCCCTCTGAGAACTGGTGGGATCCAGTCCCAGCCCCGGACCTATGTGAGTTTTGGCGAGCAGCTACCGGGTCGAAGTTCCATGCTGGGGGTGAGTACTCCAACAAACTCACTCACCCCAGTTTGAGGTTGATTTCCAAGATCCTCATGAGTGTCTTCTGTGGACACAAAGAGAAAAACAAGGTCGCTCTCAAGGACCTCCCACTGCTCTACTCCTGCCTTCCACATAGCCAGTAGCTGATGGATTAGCCCTCTCTCTTCCTCGCGGCTTTGAAGCGGATTAGGAGGAATGAGCCGAGGGTTATTGCCGGTGGTGGGGTGATCTCTTTGATCGCCTCACAAGTGATGGACCTGTCCGAGTTAGAGGATGGGGTGACAACTCCTCTCTACACTGAGGGGATGCTTAGGAGGTGCAAGCTCCTCCGGAGGGACGGGGAGAACCTATTTTGGATCTCCCTTGCAGATGGGAGCCACCTCACCTACCTCCCCCGACCTTTACCACTAGGAGGTGAGCTCTCCGAGCTCTACATACCGGCAGATCCCTTTGTGCCGAGGAGGCCACTAGTGGCCATTGTGGAGAGGCATGCCGCCAGCTCCAGCCGGGCCCATCAGGAGGAGCACCTGCCCGTCCCAGATGACGAGGAGATGCCCACAGCGGCACTAGAGGAGGACCCGGCCCTTGCGAGCCTTCAGGCTCAGATGGCGGCCATGACGACCCAGCATCGGACCTGGCAGTCCGACTACCAGCGGACTATGCTGGAGCAGCAGCAGAGCTGACAGGACACTTTTGCCACCTCCATGACCTCACATTTCGACCAGAGGCAGGAGGCCTGGCAGGTAGCCCAGCAGCAGCGGCTGGAGGCCCAACAGCTGGCCTGGCAGACCAGTTTCGAGACCTCATTTGGTCGCCGGATGTCTGCCCAGCAGGACTGCATTAATGACATCTACCAGTGGCAGGAGCACTTCTTCAGCCACTTCCCTTACCCGCCGGAGGAGGGTCCTGGTGGTCCATCCGGACCACCCCAGTGAGGGGTACATTTCTTTCCCTTCTCCAACATTTATCTTTGACTCATTTCCACTTTGAGGACAAAGTGCACTTCAAGTATGGGGGAGGGATATATATCATTGCTTGTACAGTTTATTGTGTTGTTTTTTTGCATTTGTTTTGCTTTGTTGAAATCAGTTAAAAAAAAAAAAGAAAAAGCCAAAGAAGTGCAAAAAGGCATGAAAATCCTTGGATAAACCGAAAACCCGAAAGGGCGGTTTAGGTAAAAAGAAGTTAGTCCAACCAACCTTAGGTTGGTGCAAAATTGGACTTGAGGGATGTGAGTTTAAGTGAGAAAAGAAGAAGAGTGGTAAGGTGAAAACCCGAAAGGGCGCCTTGGCAAGATGAGCGACACCGGGTGTAGGTTTCCCTTTCGGCATTTTGGCGACATAAAAAGGGGAGTCATAAGGAGGTTGTCCGGGTAGGCCACTCTTGGAGCGATAAGGATGGTAGTATCTTTTTTTCTCACATTTCTTCTCTTTTCCCTTCTTTCTTTCTTGGTTTTTCTCTTGTTTTCATTATTTTTTCTTTCTTTCCCCTGCTTCCTGAGACCTCGAGTCTAATGGCTGTCATTTGTTTTACTCGGGACGAGTAAAAGGTCTAAGTATGAGGGAGTTTGATAGGTGATTGAATCACTATCATTTAGGGTAGTTTTTAGAGTCTTTTTATTGCATTAGTGTCGGTTTATGCTACTAACTCCTTGATTCAGAAGAAGAAGATCAAAAGAAGCTAAAGAAGGAGTTATAAAGATCGATCAAAAAGCAAAGTTTTTGTTGCTCCACGGCCCCCGCAGGCCCTTGCAGCCGCCCCTGCGGTGACTTGCCTTGACGAGATGGAGACCAGCTCCCCTGCGCCTCCCATTGCGCCCTGCCTGCGCCTCGCCTTGGGAGCTGGAAGGTGAAGCGTCTATGTCACCGCCCCTGCGCTGGCCTTAAGGCACCCCTGCGCCTTGACATCAGAAACGTCAGGAAGGTGAAATGTCAAACGTTGAAGTGCATTAAAGATCCGCCCCAGTGGAGTTGTGTAGCCGCCCCGGCGGTTCTGAAGAAGATCAACCGATATTTCCTAAACCGCCCCTGCGGTTCCTGAAGGCCGCCCCTACGGTGAAACGCCAGAAGCTTTACTCCGGCTGTTACACCACCTCTATGGCATTAAAGGTGGCTGTTTTAGGCCGGATATTTACTCCTAATTAAGTGTCTTTTGTAGTATAAATAGTCCATGGCTGATTGCTAGAATTATCCATGCTTTTCCTCACAAAATCCATTTTAGACTTGAGTTTTCCATTGTAATGAGTTGCTAACTCCCTTGCTACATTGGGTTGGTTTGAAGCTGCTTTGTTACTTTGGTTATAAGTTCTTTTAATATAAGTTTTTATCCAGTAATGCTTTGTGTTTCCTTGATCTCCATTATTTAATTGCATGTTAACTATTACTTGAGATTGATCACCTTAGGTTCTAAAGTGCATGTAAACAACTAGGATTAATAGGTTCCGGGTTCGGGTCTAAATCTAGTAGCAACTTTAAGTAATAACGGGTTGTAATTACTTGAAGAAAAGCAACATAAATATAAAGATAAGTTTAACGGTTTTAATCTTCTCTTTATATCCCTTAGTCTTTGTTTGAATGCTAACTTGTTATTTATTCTTGTAGGTTTATGGAACAAATATAGATAACACAAGCTGCTCAATTGTCTTCTTAGTGGACAATGAAGCAACTCAGGATAGGAGGCAAAAATGGTCTTAAATGTACACTCCTAAGTATATGTAAGACCCCATTTTGAAAGGGTTATGATTGTAAGCTTCTATGCATATTCTAAACTTTCTCTGAGAAGATCTTTCTTTTCTTCAGTGATGAAGAGTTCTTAATTTTTCTAAAGGCGACCACCAAGGACTCCTTAAATTTTGTTAGCTACTGGAGACATCTAAATCCTAGATACTAAAACGTATATGGGTTCCCATCTTGACACAATTATGAATGCTTTCCCAGGACTTAAATGATATGTGCATGTCAAGTGTTCAACAAAACTCCTCTTACAATTGTATCTTGGTTTTAGGACATACTAATTACGGCTGCAAATCTTAAGGTGAGGGAGGACCTCTAGTAACAATGACATGTCCATCTCATTGAAGTCATAAGTTAAGCTAGGAAGCAACAATCAAGGTTTATTTATATTTTGATTATTTCTCATCCTAAAGCTGAAGGCTATGAGATCAATCGAAGGGAAGGTTTCTTTCATAATAGTAAAGATCACAACAAAACACAAAAGAAGAATAAACACAATTAAGCGAATTGCAATAAAACACCTCAATTATTGAATGTTGTAGACAAACGTATATACACAGAAACCCGAAAATCCAAACCGAACCTAAAACCAAAACCCGAAAATCAAGAAGAAGAAGAAGAAGAAGAAGAAGAAGAAGAAGAAACAAAAATCAAGAGAGAAAATCCTAATTTTGTTTGAATAATATGGAGAGACCTGGCCAGGGACTCTAGTAGTCAGAGGGACAATGAGGGGCCTCGGCGATGCACGGACCGGTAATGTTAAAAGAGGAGGGGAATGAGACGGTGGGGAAATCATCCCCAATTTATCAACTAAATTAAAAATAAGAAAATAATAAGCTTACCATACCATAGAGATTATAGATCTATAAATATATATGTTCATGACAAAGAGAGAGGATCGTCCAACTTCGATATTTGTTGGCCTAAGGATGAGAAGACACAATACAGAACACGTGGCAACATCCAAGTAACCCTAGGCATGATTGTTGGAACTAAATTAAATAAAGACTATGAATATAACATGTTTTAATACATGGGTGCGCTAGACACTTTTCCGGGCACATTTCCGATGGGCTCCAACCATTGTCAATACCTGAAAGTTTGAGCTTTGGCTTCGTCTCCGCGAGCTCTTGCTCGTGGTATATTTATACGTTAAATTTAAGTTACATTTGAATGAGAAACAGAGGCCCGAAGTTGGTTACGTGATTGACAATAACTTGGGAAAATAGTCAAAACTGGGAGCTTTCCACATCGACTATATAGAGGGGAAAACAATGGGATATATAGGGCAAGTATGCACTAACTATTTATTGAGTGTTGCAAATATTGCGCCGGAATAGTCAATCATGGAATAAATTCCAAATTCGATTTTCAAAATTGAATTTTAAAATAAAAAAAGTTTTGTTTTTAACCTTGCATTCGATTTAAAAATCGAATGCAAGTCTCTTCTTGTACGGACTTCAAATAAAAAATTGTACTCGGTTTTCAGTTTCAATTTCCGTATAAAAAATTGTAATATATACATACCGTGGTTGTTTCCGTGTAACAGAAATGAATGATATCACCAAACAAACTACCGAGGTTAAGAACACTTCCGATGATGGAAGTACCCTAAGGATCCTGACTGATGTTGGGAATGGAGGAAGCGGTGAGCAGACGTCCCAAATCCAATTTGGGAGTGGTCTTACCACCGGTTAACCTGTCAAACTCAACGCCCGGCACTGATCCACTTCAAAGTGGTGCACACTCCGGTCAACAATCTGTCCCTCAACCAATTCCAATGTTTGGCTCTTTGAGCGCATGATTGTTGCCAGAATAGTTCGATAGAACTAACTTCAAAACTTGGCAACCAAAGATGTATTCTTCCTGACGATGATCAAACTTGACAAATATGTGACCGAGGATATACCCGCCAATGCGAGGGTACCCCTCCAAGGTACTTTAAACGGTGAATACATCTGCAAAGTGTGGATTCCGAGCCGCCTGTTAGACCCGTTATACTAAGTGTACATATTGGTTTGCAATTCTAGGGTACTCTGGGTTACTCTAGACAAGAAGTACAAATCTGAGGAGGCATGCCATAAGAAGTTCATTGTTCAACAATTCATAGACTTCAAAATGGTAGATCACAAGCTTGTGATGAAGCAAGTTGAGAAGCTACAACTTCTAGTCCATGACATCATTGTTGAAGGCATGAAAATCTGTGAGCCATTCCAGGTCACAACATTCATCGGGAAACTACCCCCATTTTGGAAGGGCTTCAAAAGTTACCTCCTTCACAAGACAAAGGAAATGACTATAGAAGACTTCATGGTCAAGCTGCGGATAGAATCAAGCAACCGCCAAAATGCTGAAGGGGCAAACTCAGAGACAACTCATCTGACCGAACCAAAGGACAAGAAATGGAAGTTTCAACCCAAGGCCCCCAACAAGAAACCGGCAAAGAAGAAGTTCGCCGGAAAGTGTCACAACTGTGGAAAAATGGGTCACAAGTCGGACGAATTTCGGAGCAAGGGCGACCCATGCGAAGGCAAGGGAAAAGCTCAAGCCCTAGTAGCTGAAGGCGATCTGACAGTGTTTGAAATTGCTATAGTAACGTCTGAAATGAACATGGTCAGGAGTAACCCGATGGAGTTGTGGTATGACACTGGTGCTACCCGCCACATTTGTTCAGGCAAGGGGATATATACCACCTACCAAAAGAATAAGCAGGACGAGCACTTGTTTATGGGGAATTTGTCCACATTCAAGGTCGAAGGCCATGGCAAGGTCGTGCTGAAAATGACGTCTCAGAAAGAGATAACTCTCAACAACGTCATGCACGTACCAGATATCCAAAAGAACTTGATTTCCGGTTCTCTACTGAGCAAGAAGGGATTCGACGTGAAAGTAGGATCCGATAAGCTAACTCTCACTAAACGTGGGATTTATGTAGGCAAGGGATATCAAAAGGATGGACTGTTCAAAATGTGTGTATTGACAATCATCCCAAAAATGGTAATAGATTATATTTCAATGAATAAAACTCTCATTGCTTATGTTGTTGAGTCTTTCAATATTTGTTGAGTTTCCAAAATAAAAATTAAACAAAGAAAAATGTGAAGTAAGCGTACAAAACTCACAAAACGCCATCTCTACACGAGGAGAGAACAACCGAACCTCTAGGCTTAATTCACACGGATTTGTGTGATTTGAAGTTTATACAAACTAGAGGAGGTAAAAAGTACTTTGTCACATTTATTGACGATTACACAAGATATTGTTATATCTACTTGCTAAGAAGAATGGATGAGGCCTTGGAAAATTTAAGGAATGCAAGTTGGAAGTTGAAAATCAACTTAGTAAGACAATGAAAGTCATACGAAGTGATAGAGGAGGCGAGCACGATGAACCTTTCAACGCATTCTGTAGAGAACACTGGATAGTTCATCAAACAACTGCTCCCTATTCACCTGAATCTAACGGAGTTACGGAACAAAAAATATCGAAATCTGAAAGAGATGATGAACGCTTTGCTGCAGGATTCGGGGTTACCCAGATCATGTGGGGGGAAGCATTGCTTACCACCAATTATATCCTAAAGAAAATACCTCATAAGGTAAATGGCAAAACGCCATATGAACTTTGGAAAGGTAATGGAATCAAGACATGCTTATCGATTTCTGGTACATTAATAAAAAAATGCTTCTTTCTTTGAAAACATGTTTTCGCGTAAGGATAAAGAAAATTTGAAACGAACTCGTCAAAAAAGGGAGGAAGGCACTTTTGGGAATGAAATAGTAGAGGAAGAACCTCGAAGAAGTAAATAAAGAAATCGAACGGAAAAATCGTTTGGGGATGACTTTATAACGACGTTTCTCATGGAGAAAGAACCGAGAAGTTATACAGAAGCCATGCCTACACCTGACGAACCTTCATGGAAGGAAGCGATCAAAAGTGAGACTGACTCCATTATGCGAAATCATACATGAGAGTCAGTTGACATATCACAAGGGTGTAAAGCACTTGGGTGCAAATGGTTTTTTTAAACTAAATTCAAAACCAATGACTCAATAGATAAGTACAAGGCTAGGCTTGTGGTGCAAGGATTCCGACAAAAAGAAGGGTTGGATTTCCTTGACACCTATTCTCCGGTTACGAGAATAACTTCTATAAGAATGCTGATAGCAATAACGACAATAAAAAAAACTAGAAATCCATCAAATGGATGTGAAAACTGTCTTTCTAAATGGAGAATTAGAAGAGGAGATATACATAAAATAACCTGAACGGTATGTTGTGTATGGACAAGACCAAAGTGTGTAGACTTGTAAAATCCCTTTATGGACTCAAACAAGCTTCTAAGTAGTGGCATGAAAAATTTGACAATGTAATGATGTCAAATGGCTTCAGCATCAATGAATGCGACAAATGCATCTATATCAAAACTACTCCTATGGGATATGTCTTGTTGTGTTTGTTTGTCGATGATATGCTTATCACTGGAAGCAACAAAGACATGATCAATTGAACTAAGAACTTACTTAGGGGTTTGACATGAAAGATATGAGATTAGCAGATGTTATTCTAGGGATTAAAATCACTAGACACTCCGCAGGAATTACCTTATCCCAAGCTCATTATGCTGAAAAGATACTTGAGAGGTTTAAGAACTACTCAAGTGGAACCACAAAGAGTCTTGTGGATCCTCAACTCCACCTGACCAACAATGCGAGGACTCAGTGTCACAACTGGAGTATGCACATGTAATTGGGAGTCTTATGTACTTAACCAATTGTAAACCACCTGACTTGGCGTACTCAGTCAATGTACTAAGTCGTTATACAAGTAACCCAGGATATAAATACTAGAAAGGAATAAATAGAGTATTACACTATCTACATTATACTCAAAGTTATGGGCTGTAATATGGTAACCATCCAACAGTTCTAGAAGGATACAGTCGTGAAAACCAGATATCCGACTCTAAAAACTCAAAATCCACAAGTGGATATGTGTTTACACTTGTTAGTGCAGCAGTGTCTTGGAAATCTTCCACACAAACATTATTGGTCAGATCCACAATGGAGTCTGAGTTCATTGTGTTAGACAAAGCAGCAAAAGAAGTTGAGTGCCTTCGGAAATTTCTACAAGATATTCCGACGTGGGAAAAGCTAGGGCTAGCATTATGTGTACAATGTTATAGTCAATCGGCCATAGCTCGGACATTGAGCGTTTTATACAATGAAAAGTCACGTCATATTGGACGTTGACGTAAGTCCATTAGAAAAGTGATCTCAGTAGGTATAGTCCCGATAGACTATATCAAATCAGTAGACAACCTAGTGGATCCATTTACTAAGGGTTTGTCAAGGGATCCAGTTTTATGATCATGAAGAGGAATGGGTTTAAAGCATATCACGAAAGAGGATCCTTGAAGGACAACCCCACCTATGTGATTGGAGATCCCATGATGTAGGTTCAAGGGGAAAACCTAACCAAGCTTAATTGAGTGGAGCACTGTCTCTACCCAGTTTCTAAGGATGATAAATAGTGCAAACTGTATGAGCTAAGGTTAAGCTATGCTTTTAATGATTTCATCGCCTTGAAACAAAGGGGGAGTATGAAAGATACTATTTATGCTCAATCACCTGGTGAGTGTTACATGGCGCCGTGTCTAGGAGAATAAGGTGAGGCTGAATTCTCCAAATTAAATCATGAATAAACCAAGGATGTTCAAGGCCAAAATAAAGACAACCAAAGAACCAACGTTTTGCGAGAAATATGTGTGATAGTTGTTGTCTCGGTTTACATAAAAGCCCGGGTGGTTCAAGACATCATGGTCACTACCTGGTCGAGCAAGTCCAACATCTATTCACTATGGACGGTTCAAGCCTGAAGCATGGGATCAGTCCAGATGCAGTGAATTTTCATTTGTACTATCGACGATTCTGCCTATTTTTACAAAACAAGAGAAACATATATTCATTTCTATTCATGTGGGGGATTGTTGGAACTAAAATAAATAAAGACTATGAATATAACATGTTTTAACACATGGGTGCGCCGGACACTTTTCTGGGCACATTTCCAGTGGGCTCCAACCATTAATAACATCGGAAAGTGAGAGCTTTGGCTTCATCTCCGTGAGCTCTTGCTCGTGGTATATTTATATGTTATATTTGAGTTCCGTTTGAATGAGAAATGGAGGCCCGAAGTTGGTTGCGTGCAATAACTTGGGAAAATAATAAAAAATGGGAGCTTCCCAGATCGACTATATGGAGGTGAAAACAATGGGATATATAGGGAAAGTATGCACTAAGGCATGTGGCCTTTGGGTCACTTCTTATTTTCAATGGGGGAACGATGAAGGGAAACCACTACACGCACGCGCGCGCCGAGCTGAGTTGAGCCGAGTTTGAGTTAAAGCTCGTACCCATGGTCATGCCGAGCCGAGCCGCGTCGCGTCCCACTCGTGCTCTTGTCCTTGTCCGTGTTGCGTTGTGTCGAGACAAGACGAGTGTACCTAGTTATAATGTAGGCTGGCCACCTATGTTATTTATGGGCCAACCCAACTCAAACTCCAACAGTCTTAGATGAGGAAGGCGTTGAGCCAGGCCCATCTATAACAATCCAATCCAACAAATCCGAATTGGGGGGGAGCAGTTTGGGCCCGGATTTTGTGCACCAAATTAGGCACAAGTTGCACTTCCACTCCTATAAATAGAGCTCTCTTGCTCTCATTTTCAACACACCATCAATCACTTCTTCTCCTCTCCTCAACTTGCGAGCTTACTTCTCTCGAGAGTGCAACGCACTACACTGGTTCGTAGGCTTCCGGTATATTACGAAGGCCGAATTCGAACAATAGTTATATCCTTGGATTCTTAAACACCGATAACCGTCGTAATACTGGGTGTTTTTAGAATTAAGGAAAGAGATCCTAATCTCGACTCTACTCCAACATAAGCACTTAAGGTGGTATAAATTCCGACTTTTAACGTTGTTATGTGTTCGCCTCAAAGTGTGCGTGCAAATAAGTTTTAAATTATAAAACTGCATGATAACACGATTTATAACGTTAGTTTAGGCATCCATTTAGATAGTTTTTCCCGCTATTCATGCATAGTTTGACATTAGCTCGTGACGATTTGCACTTAATTTATGAATGTTGTTGAGATAGACGTCTACACGGACTTTTGCATGTTTTGTAGGTATTTTGGGAGCTTTTGAAGCTTAATCGATACATTCGAGGATCCTTCCTCGCGATGACACACTTCCGGACTCATTAAGAAGCAAGCTAGGAGCTAAGGAGAACACATAGGACCGTGTTGGTGCATGCCTTGCACCAACTTATGGCTCAACGATCTAAAGAGGACTGAAACACCAGAACCACGGTCCCTGGCACTTCCACGGCCGTGGAATGGACCGTGATTTCATATGGACAGCTGAGACAACTGTCCCACGATCTCCATAACCGACCCTTGCAAATGGTGAAGGCTATAAGTACTCTTGCAGGCTGATTCTAAAAGAAAGAGCTGAACACACCTCTCCACACATACCCTCTCCCACATTCTCTCATTTGGATTGGAGCTATTCTTGGAAGGGAAGAAACACTCTCATTTGGAGAAGAAGAAGAAGCACAAAAGAAGTTGAATTAGAACGGGATATGACTTAATAATAAAAAGATAATAAACCGGACTTGTGTGTTATGTTGATTTACTTGTGCTTGTGTCTTTCCCATTGATTCTAATGCTTCGAATATTAGCTAACGGTTTTATACCGACTGTTGTAGATTGCCTTGCAGGTTAAGAATGTGGCCGAGAGATCCGGAAGAGTGGGCAGCCGGGGTTCCATACATTTTAGGATTGGGTTTTGGGTGGAGTCGAGTTTGAGCATGGTTTTTTTGTATGTTGTATGACGTTTAGTCTTTGAGGTTGTATTTTCGGCTGAAGTCCTTTGTTGTATTCTTTCGGGTTTTTCTTTTCATTGCATAAGAATGTATTTCGGTTTTGGCCTTTATTTGTGCCTTGTTGCAAAATCCGGTGAAATTGTTGTCAAGCTAAGGGTCGGGACCCATTGTGAGGTCCCAACCTGTAGCGCCCCGAGTCTCGCGGATTCGGGGTATTACAAAAGTGGTATCAGAGCCCTAGGTTGACAACAATGGCACTTGTAATCTTCTAAAGGCTGAATAAGGAATAAACAGTACCCCACGGGTTCTGAGTTTTCATTTTCAAAATCACATGCATGAGTCGGGGTAGAATGTACAAACCACACTCCTTCCGCATATCTCGACAGCTTAGCTTATTAGATTTTGATATGTATATATGTATATATAGATATGATAGATATGGATATGAGGTTTGTAGTTATGCATTATAGAATTGATGTGTATCTTTGTGATTGTATGTTGCATGATGAACTGGATATATGTGTATAGTTATATATGTGAATGGTTATATGTTTTGGGACCTTATATTGTTGATGGAATGCTAGATGTGTTATGTTAGTAGTTATGTGGACATAGGATATGTATAGGTTTATATAGGGACTCTTATATATAGTAGTATACAATATGGTACCTTATAGTTAGGACGACGGAAATATAGCATCACCTTTAAGACGACGTTGTTGGCTTGGGATAGCGTTCATATGTGGATGAGTATGCTCAAGTATCGAGTTGAGCATTTTGTGCTAACGAACACCATGGCGGTTATCGGATTCCTTTAAAAGGGTGTCAAAGAGAAGGGTTAGAGACGACATAAACGACGGACGAACAAGTGGAAGGAAGAACGCGAAACAACTTAAAAATATTCGAGATGGAGCAATACAAGAAGAGGGAGCAACATTAAAGTGTAGAAGCGGTTCTAAGGAAGCCATGACCGAACGACGATGAGACCAATGAAGATAATGAACTTAAGTTCTTCAAGAAGACGTGTGGACAACTAAGGATGCGAATTGAGGAGGAGAGAGATACATTCTTACAAGGTTAAAGGTGGTATCCATTAAGATGAGAAATTTTCTTCAGTCGCTCCTAAGCATTAGAGTCAAGACGAGAAGAGTGAACGAACCATTTGCGAAAGATTTAAGATACTGTAAGTTAAGCTTACGAGGTACCAAAAAGTAAAGTTTCAACATTAGTAGAGTTATGAGAAGAAGGGCATGATGGGGATTCATGTAGAGTTGACCGATTTTCCTTATGATGATAAGACTAAGAAATGCCAAGAAGGAGGAAGTGGGTATAAATGATGACCCCAAGAAGATGAAAGACGAAACGAATAGCTTTGATCGAGAGACTTAAGATACCAACCAAGAGGAACGCAAGGGGATGCTAGCAGGGCTATAATATTTGGGAAGGTGCTCTTGAAAGACATCAAGGAAGAATGGTTAAGTCTATGAAAGAGAGTTATATGAAACAACAAGGCCAAGAAGATATAGTTACCTTATAATGAAGAGGAAGCATAGAATGAAGAAAGAACTAACGGAGTTTAAGATAAAGTACCCCGAGGAGGGTAGCCTTCATGAGAATGGTAACATGAGAAGTGTAGTAGAATAATAAGTCGTTGACTTCGGAGAAGGTCAGATACAAGTTAATCGGTGACAACTGAGAACGCACAGGTGCGGGTTGTCTATTGGTGAGTGTAGAAGGGGATGAGTAAACAAGATAATGGGCATACAAAGAGATTTGGATGACCTTATGCGACCGTTGTAGGTAATGGAATTGGCATATGGGAGAACGACACGAATTAGAGGTTTAAAGTTTGACCACGGTAAAGGGGAAGTAGTGAATCAAGAAGAAGGTAAGGTGTCATGGAGGTGGTACGTAAACGGGAGTATATAAAGGATGCAAGGTATTAAATGGATGATATGTTACCGCGGGTAAGAGATAAGTCAAGTTTCTAGACTCACACGGAAGAGACATGGTGGCTGTGGCGTGAAAGAGAGGACCCAGATTAGGGAAACGCTTCAAGCTTGGAATTACAATGTTGGTGCTTGGTGGAGTAATGAGTGGATCTTTCAGTGATTGTGGTTGGGGAATTTCGCCTAAAGGCATACTAGTACAGTGGTGAAGTTGTTCGTGAATACCAAGAGAAACATAAGTTGGCCAATAAGAGTAAGAGAAGACTGGGGTTTTGGAAGTTCGAGGTTGATATGGGATGCACAAGAAGTACATGAAAGATTGAGGTCAGAGCCTCTGTGGTCGTCTGACTCTACGCCTACTTGAAGAAAGGATGTTTGTGGTGAAAGCTGATCAAAGGTACGGAGAGCTCCTCCCAAAGGTTGGGATGTCGGAGAAAGCGAATAAGATTATATCGGTTTGTTATCAGGCATAGTTAAGTCTTGTGGTTCGGACCCTTGTGACGGAACATATTTGCGAGATTAAGAGATGTTATATCTCCTTTCCTTTGAAGTGAGAATAGGGATTAAGCTGAATTATTGCTTAACAAAGGCTTCAAGAGTCGGAAGACTCGAGCAAGTTCCTTGAGTTCTTGAGATGAAGGATCTTTGAAAGAGGACGGTGAACAGATTAGCTACAGAAGGAACAATACACGTGTTGAAGGACGTCACCCCAACCGGTCGGGGTGGACCACTTGTCAAGCGTTAGGACTAGGTGGTGTCGGTTATTACGATATGTGAATTTTACCGCTAAGATTGATTTGGGCTCAACTCCCATTCCTAGGCGCCGTACAAAAGACATCAATAGATGATACCCGTAAGGATACTCGAATTGAGGATGCAATCAAAGGAGCAATTGGAAGGACTTGTTGATAAAGGTTCATTAGAACCAATGCAATGCCATAGAGAACACCAGAAGTTATCTTGAACTCTTGATTGAAGTTTATATGGAAATATATCTTAAACTCTTGATTTGAAGTTATTATGAGAATACCAGAATTATTGTGAGCAGACGGTTCTCTCCAATTGAACATCGATTACCGTGAGTTGAAGGACAAGTATTCCTTACAACGAATAGATGATCTACTCGATCGGTTACAAAGGTCAGTAGTCTCTTATGAGAATGTTTTAAGGTCTTATTGACACCAATTGAAAATTCGAGTCTGAGATATTGCAAGTACGGCATTTTGGACCAATCAGAGTCACTACGAGTTGTAGTTATTCCATATGGGCTTACTGATGCCTGGATGAGATATTTTGGATGTGCTGAGCTTTACCAGATCTGTAAAGAGAGAAGTTGTGTAACACCAATTATGGTAACCTACTCCGCATGACAATGAAGTACTGAATGGGACAAAGAATTGACAAAGGAGTTGCTGAGAGTTAAGAGGGGATTCATTGGTGCAGTTGTTTTGATTTACCTTGTGGTATTATGAGTTTGAAGTGTACAAGTGATTCTTCAAGACAAGGTCTTGATCGAATATTGCGGAGCGATGTAAAAGTAATAGCTTATGTGACTGGTTAATAGAAGTAGTATGGAGTAGAGTACTTCCTTCGTTACTTGAAATTACAACAAGAATTGAGGAAACATAACATCAGAGTTGGGTTTGTAAAGAACCAAAGCTAATAGTGTAGATTGGAAGTTCGATATTCTTTGATAGAGAAATCAAATGGAAAATAATGGAAATGCTACATTGAGAAAGACCCGAGAAGGAAGTTGAGTCCCGATATATCGACCTTTCTGATATCTTAGAGCGAGTTGGAGAAGTGTCTTATAAGTTGGCGTCGCCGCCAAGAGTAGAGAGTGTTCACCCGGCGTTTCATTTGTATTAGTCGAGAGAGTACATACAGGATTGAAGACGTGTGGTCAGTCATGATGATCTAGTGGCAGTCGAGGAACTAATGAGGCTAATAGGAGTACGAAAGATAGTATCTTTGGTTGAGTGTTATGCTGAGTTAGTAGCATCGATAGAATCAACGTGTTAGACCTAGTTCTTCCCTTAAGTGAGTTGTGTATATATATTTGATGCTATATGTGGTTTTGTGCCCCGTGCGGGAATGTGTTTTATGACCGGCTATGTATATTGCGTTGGTGGTGTGAGCAGTTCGTGTATATAGATTAGGAGGTCTAGCCTTCTTTGGTTGAGAGTTTATACCTACGCCTTAGGGACCGAGAAGTTCGGCGTGTGGCAAGTTTCGGGACGAAACTTGTTTTTAGGGGATGTGATGTAACGCCCAAATTTTTAGGCGCATTTGCGACATTTTCTTTCCGGCTTTTAACGATATGTTAATAGCTTAAATATTTGTATGAATATTTTTACGTCGTATTAAACTCTACGAGTATATATTTATGCAGCGATATATTTTAGTACCCATGTTTAAATTATTATATAATCTCGTAAAATAAATTGCGAGAATGTTTTGTATTTCAAAGTATATTTTTGCGGGTTTATTTATATAATTGATATATATATATATATATATATATATATATATATATATATATATATATATATATATATATATATCTTTACGTATTTTATCATTCGGAAATATTTTCTGATCCGAAAACCCCGTTGTAGTTGTTTCGATCGAATCTATTTTATTTCCCACTACCCTATTCTATTTATTATTATTTTTATTTTTTTTATTAGTCCCCAGCTGTAATATCCGGAATTTTTATTCCGTTTAATTCCGAATCAAACCGGACTTCGAGCCGTTGACGGTTTCCCATTCTATCTAGTATTTCTTTCTTCACAAATTTTATCATTTTATGTAGAATTTAAATCACATAAAATGATAGAATTATATCAAACCCTAATTCTTATAATTATTTATCATTTTATGTAGAATTTAATTCACATAAAATGATTGTAACACCCCAAATTCTGAGAACTCGAGGAATTACTGGTTAGGACCTCACAATGGGTCCCGACCTTAGTTTGAGAACAATTTTACTTGGATCTTACAACAAGGCACAAAAGTATTTAAAACATTTGAAAACCTTAAACAATATATACATGAAGAATATGTATCAGCCTTACAAAGTAAAGGTACTAAAACGACGCATATGAAGAATAGAAGACATCCCCGTCCCCAACTAAATGAGTACGTGTACCCGGCTGACCATTCCCCCCGGATCTCTCTACAACTGTCTTAACTTGCAAGGCATCAACAAGCAGTATAGAACTGTTAGCTAACATTCTATGCATAAGTATAAAGGTAAAAGCACAAACACACACATACACAATCAACATGCAACACTCAATCCTTTTATTATCTTTAATTTGGTGATAGGTTATTACTAATGATACTTATTTTGTGACACGAGGGACTCCCAAACCTCGCCCCTGTCCCCGTTTACCAACGAGGAATGGTACTAATGCATCTGACCGTCTACCTGACTGGGCTGGTCGCAGGGAACCTCCTAGACTCTCGCAAGAGCTAGGCAGATGATGTCACGACCCATTATCATACACTTGGGTCAATTACATAATATAATAAAGTCGGCCTAATCCGGTTTTGTTGTTGATCATAACTAACAAACACCACTCATACACATTACACTTATACAAGAAGCTAGCTAAGTAAGTCCGTGGACTTACTAGTCTCCAAGAGAAACCGATTAGCACACTCTCAAGTTCCACTCGGGAAAACGCACAACGCCTGTTCAAGACAAGACACATGAATCAAACAACGATCTAGTCAACTAGAAGTCCTTAGACTTCTAGGCTCAATATCCTCACAAGAACATAAACGCATAAGATTGATCGACACTTAAAACCTAACACAACTCTTCTAAACTAAACTATACTTATACCCAACTTCGGAATATCCTAAATCTATATTAACCCAACGGACCGCTCTCAACTTTTACTACATGCTCCTATACATATCCATCAACAACATATCCAAAAATGAAGTTCAACATAGGTCAATAACTCCTCCAAATCTACCTCACAAGCGTCTAACTTTTCAGTGTGTTCTACTATGAAATACCAACTATAACATATCCAAAAATCAGCAATAAAGCAAGCGTCTAACTTGCCCAAATCTGGATCACAAAACTAGCAGTTTTTCCAACACTTAAGAAATTTCAGCACAACAGAAAAAACTGCTTACGACCCAATAAAATTCATAAATCCTAAACCACTCGCTGGATTCCTCTCAAAATTTTATATGTTCTACTATCTTTTCTATAATATATCCAAAATTCAGCAGCAAAGAAGATCAAAAGCCTATTCAAAACCATCTCACAAAACTGCATCACATGTTGTTTTTCTCAAGACTCAGCACACTTAAAAAAACTGCATGAGAAGTCAACTTTGCAACATCATAACTCTCAAACTGTAACTCTGATTCTTCCCAAATTTTAGTATGATCTACTATGTACTACTGACTACAACATATCCAAAATTCAGCAACAAACGAGGAGTATAACTTACTCAAATCTTGACCCGAATTTGACTGTTTTTCACTTCCAAAAACTCAGAAAACGCCTCAGCTCTTCAAGCTATCTTCCGAGTCTGTTAGGGACGGATTGAAGACACAAAGGGTGCTCACATCAGCATATATGTTAAGGATTGATCGAAGAGAAGGAATAAGGAAGGACGTATAAGGCTCTTACTCGATTCCATGACTCGAAGGGTGAAGAACGTAGCACCAGCTGCTGTGGTTGTTCGCAAGGGCTGAGAAGATCGATGTTTAGATGGAAATAGGAGCGTCTACACTTGTTGCTGGCTCGAAGGGAAGAAGTCCGTCCTGAGGGTGCCGCTTCTGATGGTTTTGACTCGCTCCCTCGAGGAGAAGGAAGCCGAAACCTGCTCGCAGCCATGGGTACACTCGAGGAGAAGGGAGCCAAAGACCTGCTCGCGGCCATGGGTACACTCGAGGAGAAGGGAGCCGAAGACCTGCTCGCAGCCATGGGTACACTCGAGGACAAGGGAGCCGAAGACCTGCTCGCAGCCCTAGCACACTACGTTGCTACTACGATAGAAGAGATAGAACGGAAGGGAAGGGAGGCAAGGGTTACATGAAATCTGAACTAGGGCAAGAGGGAAGAAGGCTGAGAAGTAACGTAATTGCTTCTTTTTTTAACGGGCCCTGAAGGCCTTGTTGAGTGTTGTCAAAAATTAGCCCATGACCATTAATTTTGCAAGAATTAAACTCTAAGGAAGATAAATATATTTTATGTGTGTAAAAATTCCACATAAAATAATAAAATGTGTTGATTTATAAAACTAAGGATTAAGTAAGAAGATTGAAGCCTCACATAAAACTATAGAAGTTGATAAAATCATTTTATGTGCTTAACTCTTCACATAATATGACAAGGTTTATGATGACTCGGGATTTACCGGAAATTAAATTTCCGGGTATTACATCAGTATCCCCTTAAAATCAGTTTCGTCCCGAAACTTAAAAGATAAAGACATATAGTCGGAGTTGATACAAAAGAAATAAAGGGCCGGAAAGGGTCACAATCGATCAAGTTCTAATTTGTTCCTAAGATAACCGGAAATAAAATTTCCGGGTATTACATCAATCCCCCTTTAAATAAGTTTCGTCCCGAAACTTAGAATAGGTATCTAATCAAATGACTTCCATAAATAGAAGTGTCTAGCTTCGTCTCTACTAAACTTTCAATCCCATTTTCTAACATGCAAGAACTACTCAATCATCATCATCAGGCAACATATAAAAACACAAACTCTAAATCCTATGTATGGTCATAAAAGTAACACATAACAACTTCCGAGCACTAACTCGTCGATATAGAAGTAGCGGCAAACTCCGCAAAGAAGTCGGAATGACTATGTATAACGCTCTCTTATGTGTCCCTGGTAGCCTCATCGACTCCTCGTCTTGACCCCTGGATCCTCAACATTGGTATATCCTTAGGTGTAGGGGTCTAGTACTACGCTTCTAGGATGGTCGCCAAATACTCTACCAAAGTATGGTATGGTTCAACCATCGGATCCTCTTAGCTGATGACATACCGCATATTAGGTATGTATTCTCTTAACTGTTACACGTGAACAGTGGGTGGAGTGCTAGTCAATAAATAACTTTCCAATCCATTTTAAGATCTCCATGGTTGTTTTACTCAACACACTTCCCACTCTTTTGATGACTCTACCGAAAGTAACTATACAACTTTATTCCTTCCGCTGAATCCACTTACTTATGACCTTCTGAAATATCCTGACTATAAACTCTGAAACAAAGTTCTTGGACATCTATCGGCACTTTACTAAGTGCCTAATTCTCTTTGTAATACAACTTATTTGGTCATGTTTCCTTATTGTGACTCAGTCGGATCTTTCCTCCGTTAATGGTTTATCACCTACTCCCTTTTGGGTCTTAAATTTGATATCACTCAACAGTTAAAAATCCGGTAGTCCTTCTCTGCGTTTCATTGACGTCGACCAAAAATTTTTTTTATTTTTTTTATATTTATTTATATTTATTTTATTTATTACTATTTTTTTTATTTTTTTTTATAGATCTTTAATATATTACTGACTCGACTCAGGCTTCTTACACAGTTTCCAAGATCTTAAGTGGCATAGGATGTGCCCAGAATGATGATACTAGACACAAGATGATCTCACATCACCGTCATTTGATCATATCCCCTCAATAGATGCTAACACACCATGAACATTGCACTCTTTTATCCATTCTGTCTATCAGACCGATGATATTTCTCTGACTCGAAACACAACTCGGATCCGTTCCGATATAACATTACACGTAACCTCTACTCGAGATTATGCTTTCTCTATGCGTGATTACTGGTTTGTAAGTATACTCCTGCCGCTTCTTTCTTTATATGTCTTCCAACTCAGTAGGGTAGTTACTCACTTCGAGCTTCCTAGTGTAAACTCTGCACCGTACTTTTATTACGTCGTTAATTCTTCTCTAAATCCATCAAGAAAACTCACTTCAGATTCTCCATTAGTATAGGATTCAAAACCACTTGTCTAGCATTATATAACAAAGCCTTCATTCTTCACTCGGATCCATAATAGGGTAACACTCTTTTTCTATAACCTCTTTATTCTCATACAGTATTTCCAGTCACTCCGCGTAGCCTATCTCACGTTCTTTCCAAATAAAATGCATTTCACCCACTATCCTTATTTCAAACTCGACACGTCGTTTTTCTGTACCATTGAGCTTCCTGCTCTGTGGGTTAGGACCCACTACGCTTCCGCTGCGCTACTCTGATAGTTCTGTTGTCATCCATCAGTCATAAGGACATTATTTTTTTTATTTTTTTTTTTAGTCCAAAGTGATTGTCCCCCAAAATTCTTTTCTACGATTACACCATAAGTCCTATCCGGATGAAGTATCAAGAACCTTCCTTACTTAACTTAAGGAAGTAAGATAACGATTAGAAGAAAACCTCTCCCGTTCACTTTTTTTTTGAATTCTTCTAACACGGATCCAAACTCTTTGACTCGACCAGAGTTTGATCTGAATCAGCCCTCACGAAATCTCTAACATGGTTCTCTTTATACCTTTAGTGCATCCAAGAGGGTTATAGTTGCCCGCTGAGGAAATCCTCTATGGCGTCGGTAAAGCTACTCCATAGATCCACAATCACAAATATCTCTTCTTAACGGCACATAACTCGTCAATACCAAACAATACTTGCACGTCCTTGGTTGACATCGGTTAGTCTATAATTGACTTATCTCAATTTCTTACCTCTACTGGTATTAAACTTTTGGTGCACATCACCTACTAGATTAATCCTTTTATTCTTCTTTAGTTCGTCTTATCTTTCACTCTTCTGCTTCCTTTGGGACAACTCTCTTTCTCTAGTCCGATTGTGTCATTCATCTGCCATAAATAGACGTTTCAAGTTTCCACGATAGCTTGCAAGCGTATTTGCGATTCTTATGGTCGTAATGATCATCCACTTGCAATTCCTCTTGCATGGACCGTCTGTGTTGATGGCTTAGGTCCCGTGATAATTGGGGTTACCCTGGACTCTCGAGTCTAGCAAGGTCGTTCTCCCATACACCTTACTTCACTGAAGTTAGTAGTAATATCGCCTTCATGAAACTCCGTTGACCCTGTTACAAGCTTCCATTCTTTAGATATTGGCGTCGCGGTTTCTTTCAAACTTCTTATATCTCTGAGGAGGTCAAAACCTCCCTACGCTTGTGGGATCTTCCTTTTCGCTTTTACACTCAATTGTAGGTCTTCATTCCGTGCACCTTAGATTCCCACACCCGGATTAACACTCTGTCTCTTCTGGTTTCTCATGCCCATACTAGTCTATGGGGTATCCGCCTCTATTGTAATGTCCTTGATTCCGCAATCTTGGTTGTACCCAATTCTACTTGTCTCGGTCCAATATTGTTATCTCTACCCCGCACTCTTGTAGTCTCTTGCATGGGTGTTCTAATTCCATCTCTCGGCCTCGTATGCCGAGTTCCTTGTATGACCTTCTATTCCTTCTAACTGAACTGACTCAGGAATTTCTTCCTCATATGATTATGCCTGTGGTAAAAATTATCTTCACAACTTTACTTCCTTGCGCACTTGTTCTTTGGATGATTCGTAAGGATCATCAAGCAGCCTACCGGAGTATAATACTCAATTCAAGGTACGATTCCATTGCCTTGTGTTGGAGATTCTTCAACTCCGCAGTCGATTTATCATGAGGCGATAATCGCTTCGTGATATCACGACTAAAGGATATAAAATATCCTGTAGGATACTAACAAGCTAAGCATACACATGTATATAACATATTATAATAAACATTATAAAATGTCTACAAGCTAACTCCTATCGATCCATGTTGCAGAGATCCACGGAGAGCAATGGTGGTCCGACGTACTACTAACCCAACAACCCGACTATGCGCGCGTGTAAAAACATAAATCCGTTTTGCAAATTTTAGACCCCTTTCGGGTTCTAGTTATTTTATACATTCGGTCTTTCAGAAGATTTCAAGTGCCATTGTTGCCAACCTAGAGCTCTGATACCATATTGTAACACCCCAAATTCTGAGAAATCGAGGAGTTACTGGTTAGGACCTCACAATGGGTCCCGACCTTAGTTTGACAACAATTTTACTTGATCTTACAACAAGGCACAAAAGTATTTAAAACATTTGAAAACTTTAAACAATATATACATGAAGAATATGTATCAGCCTTACAAAACAAAGGTACTAAAACGACGCATATGAAGAATAGAAGACATCCCCGTCCCCAACTAAATGAGTACGTGGACCCGGCTGACCATTCCCCCCGGATCTCTCTACAACTGTCTTAACCTGCAAGGCATCAGCAAGCAGTATAGAACTGTTAGCTAACATTCTATGCATAAGTATAAAGGTAAAAGAACAAACACACACATACACAATCAACATGCAACACTCAATCCTTTTATTATCTTTAATTTGGTGATAGGTTATTACTAATGATACTTATTTTGTGACACGAGGGATTCCCAAACCTCGCCCCTGTCCCCGTTTACCAACGAGGAATGATACTAATGCATCTGACCGTCTACCTGACTGGGCTGGTCGCACGAAACCTCCTAGACTCTCGCAAGAGCTAGGTAGATGATGTCATGACCCGTTATCATACACTTGGGTCAATTACATAATATAATAAAGTCGGCCTAATCCGGTTTCGTTGTTGATCATAACTAACAAACACCACTCATACACATTACACGTATACAAGAAGCTAGCTAAGTAAGTCCGTGGACTTACTAGTCTCCAAGAGCAACCGATTAGTACACTCTCAAGTTCCCCTCGGGAAAACGCACAACGCCTGTTCAAGACAAGACACACGAATCAAACAACGATCTAGTCAACTAGAAGTCCTTAGACTTCTAGGCTCAATATCCTCACAAGAACATAAACGCATAAGATTGAACGACACTTAAAACCTAACACAACTCTTCTAAACTAAACTATACTTATACCCAACTTCGGAATATCCTAAATCTCGATTAACCAAACGGACCGTTCTCAACTTTTACTACATGCTCCTATACATATCCATCAACAACATATCCAAAACTGAAGTTCAACATAGGTCAATAACCCCTCCAAATCTACCTCACAAAACTGCATCACAAGCAGTTTTTCTAACACTTAGAATATTTCAGCAACCATCCAGAAAACTGCTTATAGTCTCGACTTTGAAAAATCATAACTCCTAAACATCTTGATGGAATCCTCTCAAATGTTTATATATTCTACTATGAAGTCTTAACTATGACATATCCAAATTCAAGTCTAACCGAGAAATATAACCCAATCAAATCTATATCACAAAACTGGATCACAAGCAGTTTTAGACAACATTCAGCATAACCTATAAACTGCTCAAGGTCTCTACTTTGGGACGCCATAACTCTTAAACTGCAACTCGGATTCCTCTCAAATTTCAGTGTGTTCTACTTTGAAATATCAACTATAAAATATCCGAAAATCAGCAATAAAGCAGGCGTCTAACTTGCCCAAATCTGGATCACAAAACTAGCAGTTTTTCCAACACTTAAGAAATTTTAGCACAACAGAAAAAACTGCTTACGACCCAATAAAATTCATAAATCTTAAACCACTCTCTGGATTCCTCTCAAATTTTTATATGTTCTACTATAAAATCTTATCTATAATATATCCAAAATTCAGCAGCAAAGAAGATCAAAAGCCTATTCAAAACCATCTCACAAAACTGCATCACATGCTGTTTTTCTCAACACTCAGCACACTTATAAAAACTGCATGAGAAGTCAACTTTGCAACATCATAACTCTCAAACCGTAACTCCGATTCTTCCCAAATTTTAGTATGATCTACTATGTACTACTGACTACAACATATCCAAAATTCAGCAACAAAAGAAGAGTATAACTTACTCAAATCTTGACCCGAATTTGACTGTTCTTCATTTCCGAAAACTCAGAAAACGCCTCAGCTCTTCAAGCTATCTTCCGAGGCTGTTAGGGACGGATTGAAGACACAAAGGGTGCTCACATCAGCATATATATGTTAAGTATTGATCGAAGAGAAGGAATAAGGATGGACGGATAAGGCTCTTACTTGATTCCATGACTCGAAGGGTGAAGAACGTAGCAGCAGCTGCTGTGGTTTTTCGCAAGGGCTGAGAAGATAGATGTTTAGATAGAAATAGGAGCGTCTACACTTCTTGCTGGCTCAAAGGGAAGATGTCCGTCCTGAGGGTGCCGCTCCTGATGGTTTTGACTCGCTTCCTCGAGAAGAAGGAAGCCAAAGACTTGCTCGCAGCCATGGGTACTGTAACACCCCGAATCCGCGGGACTCGGGATGTTACGGGTTGAGACCTCACAATGGGTCCCGACCCTTAGCCTGACAACAATTTCACCGGATCTTTCAACAAGGCACAAATAAAGGCCAAAACGAAATACATTTTATGTAATGCAATGAAACCCGAAACCATACAAACAAAAGACTTCAGCCGAGATACAACAAAAAGACCAAATGCCATACACGCGGCATAAAATATAATGAATATACAACTTAAACACGACTCCAACGAAAACCCAATCCTAAAATGTACGGGACCCCGGCTGCCCACTCTTCCGGATCTCTCGGCCGCATTCCTAACCTGCAAGGCAATCTACAACAATCGGTATAAAACCGTTAGCTAATATTCGAAGCATTAGAATCAAGGTGAAAGGCACAAACACAAGTAAATAAACATAACACACAATATACACCAAAACACACAAGTCCGTTTTATTATCTTTTTATTATTAAGTCATATCCCGTTCTAATTTAACTTAGGTTGTGACACGAGAGTCACCGAAACTCGCCTCGGTCCCTACTTACCGGCATAGAATGGTACTGATGCATCCGACCGTCTACCAGCACGGGATAGTCGCCGAGAACCTCCTAGCTCTCGCGGGAGCCAGGCAAGTTGTCACCGCCCGTTATCATACACTTGGGCCAAAATAATATAAAGGTCGGTAATCCTATTTCCGGTTTAGTTGTTATAAACTATAAACAAACACCACTAAACACACATCAATACTAATACAACGAATACGAGCTAAGTAAGTCCGGAGACTTACCTCGTCCCAAACGCTAACTCACGCAACACTCTCGCTTCTTTTGTGAAGAAGTCTATAACCTGCTCACAACAAGATATCTATATCAACAACTCGCTCAACTCAAAAAGTCTTAGACTTCTACACAAATGATCCACGCGAGATCATTTGACTCTCATTCTAGGACCGCATCCTAGAATCTCTCATGCTCACATCTCACTCAACACCAGGTAGAAGTCCTTAGACTTCTAGACCTATGATCTCGCAGGATCATAACCCATAGCACATACTAAGACAACAACTCCTAATCCAAACAAACTCAACGGTAACAACACCATGTTAGGATACGCATATCCTAACCCATAAACTCAACAATCATATACTCCCATTCTCAAACCTCACAAGCCTCACAAGATAACATCAATGCCTCAAGTCTTACAACATTTCACAATCCTCAAACACTCACCTAAGGCTCATAACCACTATTTGGTATTCACTCTAAGTTATGCTAGATTATCCAGCCTAACATGATACTAAAACTTAACATAAGTAGATCGAGGGGAAAGAATACTCACACGACGTCAAAAGACAGAAGTCGTTCAACATATGTCGACTTGGACTCGTTAGGCCTTTATCGGGGCGCTTCCGAACCTAGCACCAAACTAAACAAATTTAGCGTATAAGCCAAATTTGAACGGAATAAAGAACATATATAATCTAAAGAAAACTCCACTTTTAAAACTCAAGTTAAAACCGTAAATATAATTCCGGGCAAATTGTATAACATCATAAACCCATAGTAAAACTCGTTTTCAAAGCCAACGTTAAAATCCCGTAATTTAATCTTTGAGTCATAACCCGAAATTAATCCATCATGAGCATAACATATATGGTATATATAAATAAGAATATAATTCAAGTAAATCCCAAATTTAAAACCCATAAATACATTTTCCGAAAACAAAACTTTGGGCCGTAATATGTAATTAAATTCCTGCAGGGGCATAAATATCAAATTCCAGAAAGTGTGGGTCCAAAACTGAGATTATATAGAATATGGGTCCATTCTGTAATTATACCAAATATTAGGGTAAAACCTGTAATTAACCACAATTAGAGGGGCCCGATTTGAATTAGGTTAAAGAGGGTTCAGGCTTCCGCTTTTCTTCTTCAGCTGGGGAAAGGAAGGAGCAACGCTGGAGGCCCTCCCTGGCGGCGCTGCTAGTCACCGGCGGGCGAGGTGATGGCGCAGTGGAGGTGGTGGCAAGGGCTCCTCCGGCGAAGGAAGGCGGGACATATATGGGCCCCGATTTTTTAGTGTAAACAGGTTGCATCTTCAACCTCGTAACCACGCCCAGAACAGAGGAAAAAAGAGGAGCATCTGGTGGCTGTGCAGGCGTAGGAAGGCACCAACGACGGCGGTCTGGTGGCCCTTCGTCCCCGGCGACAAGGCGGCATCTCTGGACTCAACAGTGGTGCACTGGATTATGGATCCAGTCGGCCTCAATCGCGCGATAAGCCAGTCGGTTTTTTTGCCTCCGGTGGCCTCGACAAGGGAACAGTGGTGGCAGCGCTGGTGTAGGTAACTCCGGCAGGGAGAGGCGACGGTGGAGCAGGGACGACAAGGGCTTCGATCTCCGGCTGGGCTTCCTGTTGTGGCTCCGAGGGCTGCAAATCGTGGAGCGAGGTGATGCAGCTCTTGTCCCTGGGCTGTTGGTGGAGGCGTGACAGATTGGCTCGAGGGTGAGCGACTGAGCGCTGCAGAGATCATGAGAAGGAGACATGGTTCTAGGGCAGTAGGGAGATGACAGAGAAGAGGAGAGGGGATGAATGCAGAGGGTGAGAAGTCCACCTGTGAAGAAGAGAAAACAGATGAGAGGTGAGGAGATGTGGTGTGTGTAGCTGTGTAGAGGGACAGAGGATGGCGTGAGGGGTCGGCTACAGCTGGTAACGAGGAGTCACAACCTTAGGTTGCAGAAGTAATGACATTGTAGGCTGAGCGGGAAGGTGAAAGGTGAAGCCAAAGGTCCTGGGTGGCCAATGCTATAGGTGCTAGGGAAAAAAAAAAAGGGAAAAAGAAGACAAATAAAAAAAATAAATAAATAACATGAGCAAGAATATACTCGATCAAAATTAATCGAAATGAAATATCCGGATCTGAAAACTTTCCCAACTTTCCGAAAATAATAACATGGATATACGTGAACGTATCCGATATATATATAAATACTCGGAATAAATATCTTACACCGTAAAAATACTTTTAATAAAATATTTAAGCTAATAATATATCGATAGAAGTAGGAAATAAAATAAAAATAAAAATCGCAAACGCGCCTAAAATTGGGGCTTTACATCAGATCCCCCTAAAAACAAGTTTCGTCCCGAAACTTGCCACACGCCGAATTTCTCGGTCCCTTAAGGCCGTGGTATGAACTCTCAAGCTAAGAAGGTCGAACCCTTCTAATCTATATACACAAACTACTCATACTACCATCGCAAGATATATTAGGTCATATAGCACATTCCTGCACAAGACACAAACTACACATAATATCACACATGCTAATAACTCAATCAAGTGAAGAACTAGGTCTAACCCGTCAATTCTATCGATGCTACTAGATCCGCATAAAACTCAACTAAAGATATTACCCTCCGTCTTCAAGTTAGCCTCATCGGTTCTTCGTCTGCCACTAGATCCTCATGACTGACAACATGTCTCGAGTCATGTTTATACTCTCTTGATTGATACTTATGAAACACTAGGTAACACCCTCTACTCTCGGCGGCCACGCCAACCGGTAAACCACTTTCCCCACTCGCACTAAGATCTCAAAAAGGTCCTATATATTGGAAACCCAACTTTAATGTTACGTTTCCTCAACTTTTGAAGTAAGTCCCCGAGAATGAAGGAAGTACTTCCCTTCCCACTGATTTAGTAACGAGACACGTATGCTATTACTTTTACTTCGATCAGTAATACTCGATCAAGACCTTGTCTTAAAGAATCACTTGTACACTTCAAACTCATAATACCTCAAGGTAAACCAAAACAATTTCACCAATGAATCCCCTCTTAACTCTCAACAACTCTTTTGTCATTTCTTCGTTCCATTCGGTACTTCATTGTCATCTGGAGGATATTATAATTGTTGCTATACAACTTTCTCTTCACATATTTGGTAATGCTCAGCACATTTGAGAAACTTGTAACTTCTTTCACATCTCTCGGGGTTTGCCATCCCGAGACAACTTGTCAAACGCTTCCGCTCTTTCCCAAGAGTAGACCCAAAGTATCTTATTCGGACATTAGTAAGTCCACGTGGAGTAACTACCACTTGCAGTGTCCCTGACTGATCCCCAAAGTGCCGTGTGGGCAATATCCTAGTCTCAAATTCCCAATTGGTGATAATCAAACCTTAAATCAATTTTAGAAGAAACTACCGACCCTTGCAACCAATCAATTAGATCATCCCTTCGTGGTAAGGGATACCTGTCCTTTACCATAATCTTGCTCGACTCACAGTAATCTATGTACAAGCGGTGATAAACGTCTCTATTTTCGCAAACTGGTGTTCTCCATAACAATTTCACTAATTCTAATGAAATCCTATCACTAAGTTCTTGCAATTGCTCCTTCACTTGCTTCCACAACTCATGTCTCTGCACAAGTGTTATTCCATACGGCTCCTTTGACACCGGAAATAAATCAAGCTCAGCCTTAGTGGAAAATTCCACATTATGACGTATTGGAATCTGTGATATCTCAGGTTTCATCTTTTCTCTTCCCGTCACATATCATAATAACCGCCACAATCCCGTTTTATCACTTTACAAGTGGTCAGGACACAATTGATCTACCTCGATCTATTGAGGTGCCGTCTTTAAGACTCTTGTATTGTTCCATCTTCAGCCATGGCCGTGTCTGTTCTCTTTCAAGGGTCCTTCTTTTCTTGAATCCGTATTGTTCCATCCTTTTTCACCTTGAAGGTCTAGTCGTAATAACCTTTTAAGAACTCATACTTAGGTGTTGCCATAAGCGTCTTAACTGTAGGGCATAACCACGTCTTATAATAAATCGATCTTATCTTTTTCGCTCTCCCGGGCTAACCAACATATTGGGGAAGTTCTTCGTATTCTACCTAACCTTTCACCATAGACATCCTTCTTCAAGTAGGCGTAGAAATTTACACTTCATTTTCTTATGCACTCGTCCACCCGACAACCGGATGTTCTAATTCTAAAGCTTTCCTATTCCTCTCGTATGTCTTGTGTAGACTTTCTAGCATACCTCTCGTATGTCTTGTGTAGACTTTATAGTTTCCAAGCTTTAGTCTTCTCTCACTCTTGTTGGTCACCTTATGCATTTCTTGATAATTTCATGAACAACTTCACAACCGTACCAATATGCCTTTAAGTAGAACTCCCCAACCACAACTCTGGAAGATCCACTTATAACTCTACCAAGCACTCACATCGTTACTCTAAGCTTGCAGCATGCCCTAATCCAGATTCCTCATTTCTCGTCATAGCCACTACGGCTTCGCCATGCAAGTCACAAAAACCTTGACTTAGCTTTTGCTCGCGACAACATGACGTCCATCACCTTAGAACAAACATATCATACATCCCCTTATCTAATCTCCTTTTACGCACAAAAACCCTAAAAGACTCACCTTTCTCTTTGTCCTTCCTTTTTCCTTCGACCTGATCCGTGTCGTTCCTCCATATGACAACCCCATGACCTAAGAAGGTCGCACCAGATCGTTACAATCCCTCCCACAAGGTACGTTACCATTACTTGCTGGAATCGATAAAATGTCACTTGATTAAGCTATTTGCACTACCCTTGATATGCCTCTTAGTGCCGACATTCTACCACCACAGATATTCCACGTTCTAGTTACCATTCCTTTATGATTCCACAACTTGGGTTACTCTTCCCCTCCACACTCATTCATAGACCACCCGTACATGCGCGTTCTTGGTTGTTACCAATTAGCTTATAACTGACCTTCTCCACTGTCAATGACTTACCATTCTTCTATACTTCTATGTTACCATTCTCATGAAAGCTACCCTTCTTGAGGTACTCTACCTTAAACTCCGTTAGTTCCTTCTTCACTCCATGCTTCCTCTTCTTTATAAGATAACTATATCTTCTTTGCCTTGTTGTTCCATATATCTCCCTTTTATAGGCTTAACAATTCTTCCTTGATGTCTTTCAAGTGTACATTCCCAAATATTATAGCCCTAGCTAGCATCCACTCGCGTTCCTCTTGGTTGGTATTTTTAGTCTTTCGATCATATCTCCTTGTTTGATCTTTCATCTGCTGGAGATCATAATTTATACACAATTCCTCCTTTTTGGCGTTTCTTATCCTTATCGTCATAACAGAAACCGGTCAACTCCAAGTGAATCCCCACCATGCCCTTCTTCTCATAAGTCTAGTAATGTTAACACTTCACTTATTGGTACCTCGTAAGCTTAACTTGCGGTATCTTAAATCTTTACCAAATGGTTCAAACACTCTTCCCATCTGGACTCAAATGCTTAGGAGCGCCAAAAGAAAACTTCACCTCTTAGTAGAGCACCGCTTTTAACCTTGCTATAATGTATCCATCTCCTTCTCGATTCGTATCTTTAGTTGTCCACGCGTCTTCTAGAAAAACTTAAGTTTGTTTTCACTATTGGTCTCGTTGTCGTACAATCCCGGTTTCTTTATAACCACTTATATACCTTAACGTTGCTCCCTTTACTTGTATTGCTCCATCTCGATCTCTCTTTAGTCGTCTCGAGTTCTTCTTTCTACTTGTTTGTCCTTCGTTTACGTCATCTCTACTCCTCTTCAACATCCTTTTAGGGGAATCCAATAACCTCCATGGTGTTTGCTAGCATGAAATGGTCAACTCGATACTTGAGCGTACTCTTCCACTTATGAATGTTATTGCAAGCCATCAACGTCGTCTACGGGCGTTGATAACATACTATCGTCCTAACTATAAGGTCTCGTGTATCTATATGCTACTATATAATAAGAGTCTCTATATAAGCATATAAATGTCCTATGTCCACATAACTACTAATATAACTCATCTGGTAATTCATTACAACAAAACAAGGTCTAACACGTATAATAGTCCACATATATAACTATACATATACATCAAGTCCATCATGCAACTACAATCCACATATACACATCAATTCCATCATGCATACCTACAAACCTCATATCCATATCTATATATACACATATCAAAAATCCAATAAACTATGCTGCCGAGATCCGCGGAAGGAGTGGTGGCCCGTACATTCTACCCCGACTCATGCATGTGATTTTGAAAACGAAAACTCAGAACCCGTGGGGTTCTGTTTATTCCTCATTCGGCCTTTAGAAGATTGCGAGTGCCATTGTTGTCAACCTAGGGCTCTGATACCATTTTTTGTAACACCCCGAATCCGCGGGACTCGGGATGCTACGGGTTGAGACCTCACAATGGGTCCCGACCCTTAGCCTGACAACAATTTCACCGGATCTTTCAACAAGGCACAAATAAAGGCCAAAACGAAATACATTTTATGCAATGCAATGAAACCCGAAACCATACAAACAAAAGACTTCAGCCGAGATACAACAAAAAGACCAAATGCCATACACGCGGCATAAAATATAATGAATATACAACTTAAACACGACTCCAACGAAAACCCAATCCTAAAATGTACGGGACCCCGGCTGCCCACTCTTCCGGATCTCTCGGCCGCATTCCTAACCTGCAAGGCAATCTACAACAATCGGTATAAAACCGTTAGCTAATATTCGAAGCATTAGAATCAAGGTGAAAGGCACAAACACAAGTAAATAAACATAACACACAATATACACCAAAACACACAAGTCCGTTTTATTATCTTTTTATTATTAAGTCATATCCCGTTCTAATTTAACTTAGGTTGTGACACGAGAGTCACCGAAACTCGCCTCGGTCCCTACTTACCGGCATAGAATGGTACTGATGCATCCGACCGTCTACCAGCACGGGATAGTCGCCGAGAACCTCCTAGCTCTCGCGGGAGCCAGGCAAGTTGTCACCGCCCGTTATCATACACTTGGGCCAAAATAATATAAAGGTCGGTAATCCTATTTCCGGTTTAGTTGTTATAAACTATAAACAAACACCACTAAACACACATCAATACTAATACAACGAATACGAGCTAAGTAAGTCCGGAGACTTACCTCGTCCCAAACGCTAACTCACGCAACACTCTCGCTTCTTTTGTGAAGAAGTCTATAACCTGCTCACAACAAGATATCTATATCAACAACTCGCTCAACTCAAAAAGTCTTAGACTTCTACACAAATGATCCACGCGAGATCATTTGACTCTCATTCTAGGACCGCATCCTAGAATCTCTCATGCTCACATCTCACTCAACACCAGGTAGAAGTCCTTAGACTTCTAGACCCTGTGATCTCGCAGGATCATAACCCATAGCACATACTAAGACAACAAATCCTAATCCAAACAAACTCAACGGTAACAACACCATGTTAGGATACGCATATCCTAACCCATAAACTCAACAATCATATACTCCCATTCTCAAACCTCACAAGCCTCACAAGATAACATCAATGCCTCAAGTCTTACAACATTTCACAATCCTCAAACACTCACCTAAGGCTCATAACCACTATTTGGTATTCACTCTAAGTTATGCTAGATTATCCAGCCTAACATGATACTAAAACTTAACATAAGTAGATCGAGGGGAAAGAATACTCACACGACGTCAAAAGACAGAAGTCGTTCAACATATGTCGACTTGGACTCGTTAGGCCTTTATCGGGGCGCTTCCGAACCTAGCACCAAACTAAACAAATTTAGCGTATAAGCCAAATTTGAACGGAATAAAGAACATATATAATCTAAAGAAAACTCCACTTTTAAAACTCAAGTTAAAACCGTAAATATAATTCCGGGCAAATTGTATAACATCATAAACCCATAGTAAAACTCGTTTTCAAAGCCAACGTTAAAATCCCGTAATTTAATCTTTGAGTCATAACCCGAAATTAATCCATCATGAGCATAACATATATGGTATATATAAATAAGAATATAATTCAAGTAAATCCCAAATTTAAAACCCATAAATACATTTTCCGAAAACAAAACTTTGGGCCGTAATATGTAATTAAATTCCTGCAGGGGCATAAATATCAAATTCCAGAAAGTGTGGGTCCAAAACTGAGATTATATAGAATATGGGTCCATTCTGTAATTATACCAAATATTAGGGTAAAACCTGTAATTAACCACAATTAGAGGGGCCCGATTTGAATTAGGTTAAAGAGGGTTCAGGCTTCCGCTTTTCTTCTTCAGCTGGGGAAAGGAAGGAGCAACGCTGGAGGCCCTCCCTGGCGGCGCTGCTAGTCACCGGCGGGCGAGGTGATGGCGCAGTGGAGGTGGTGGCAAGGGCTCCTCCGGCGAAGGAAGGCGGGACATATATGGGCCCCGATTTTTTAGTGTAAACAGGTTGCATCTTCAACCTCGTAACCACGCCCAGAACAGAGGAAAAAAGAGGAGCATCTGGTGGCTGTGCAGGCGTAGGAAGGCACCAACGACGGCGGTCTGGTGGCCCTTCGTCCCCGGCGACAAGGCGGCATCTCTGGACTCAACAGTGGTGCACTGGATTATGGATCCAGTCGGCCTCAATCGCGCGATAAGCCAGTCGGTTTTTTTGCCTCCGGTGGCCTCGACAAGGGAATAGTGGTGGCAGCGCTGGTGTAGGTAACTCCGGCAGGGAGAGGCAACGGTGGAGCAGGGACGACAAGGGCTTCGATCTCCGGCTGGGCTTCCTGTTGTGGCTCCGAGGGCTGCAAATCGTGGAGCGAGGTGATGCAGCTCTTGTCCCTGGGCTGTTGGTGGAGGCGTGACAGATTGGCTCGAGGGTGAGCGACTGAGCGCTGCAGAGATCATGAGAAGGAGACATGGTTCTAGGGCAGTAGGGAGATGACAGAGAAGAGGAGAGGGGATGAATGCAGAGGGTGAGAAGTCCACCTGTGAAGAAGAGAAAACAGATGAGAGGTGAGGAGATGTGGTGTGTGTAGCTGTGTAGAGGGACAGAGGATGGCGTGAGGGGTCGGCTACAGCTGGTAACGAGGAGTCACAACCTTAGGTTGCAGAAGTAATGACATTGTAGGCTGAGCGGGAAGGTGAAAGGTGAAGCCAAAGGTCCTGGGTGGCCAATGCTATAGGTGCTAGGGAAAAAAAAAAGGGAAAAAGAAGACAAATAAAAAAAAATAAATAACATGAGCAAGAATATACTCGATCAAAATTAATCGAAATGAAATATCCGGATCTGAAAACTTTCCCAACTTTCCGAAAATAATAACATGGATATACGTGAACGTATCCGATATATATATAAATACTCGGAATAAATATCTTACACCGTAAAAATACTTTTAATAAAATATTTAAGCTAATAATATATCGATAGAAGTAGGAAATAAAATAAAAATAAAAATCGCAAACGCGCCTAAAATTGGGGCTTTACAGGTACACTCGAGGAGAAGAGAGCCGAAGACCTGCTCGCAGCCCTGGCACACTGGCGTTGCCGCTACAATAGAAGAGATAGAACGGAAGGGAAGGGAGGCAAGGGTTACGTGAAATTTGAACTAGGGCAAGAGGGAAGGAGGCTGAGAAGTAACGTAATTGCTTCTTTTCTTAACGGGCCCGGAAGGCCTTGTTGAGTGTTGTAAAAAATTAGCCCCTGACCTTTCATTTTGCAAGAATTAAACTCTAAGGAAGATAGATATATTTTATGTGTCTAAAAATTCCACATAAAATAATAAAATGTGTTGATTTATAAAACTAACGATTAAGTAAGAAGATTGAAGCCTCACATAAAATTATAGAAGTTGATAAAATCATTTTATGTGCTTAACTCTTCACATAATATGACAAGATTTATGATGACTCGGGATTTACCGGAAATTAAATTTCCGGGTAGTACAATGATAGAATTATATTAAACCCTAATTCTTATAATTATTTATCATTTTATGTAGAATTTAATTCACATAAAATGATAGAATTATATCAAACCCTAATTCTTATAATTAATTCTTAACGACGACTTTAGATGAGATCATGATAAAGCTGTGACGAGACCACGACAAAGTTGTGCCGAGATCACGACAAAGCTGTGACGAGATCACAACAAAACTGAGACGAGGTCATGACGAAGCCCGATAAGATGTTTACAAGGTTTTGACAAGGTTGGACAACCTCAGCCCATTCTTTCTTACCTTGCTTCAGCCCAACCTTATGCCTGTGATCTTCAACCCACACAACCACAACCCACCTTCTCCTCCTTCCTTGCTTGTGACCCATTTCCGGAATGCTTGTACAGGCCCATCCGTAGCCCATGACAACCCTACTTACATGCCAACCGTAACTCTCCCTTCATGCAGGCCGTGCAGCATTCTCCTCCAGCCCAAGAGCACACACGTTCTGGACATCTCAAAGATCGTAACTCCCCGCCGATCACGCCTCCTCTATCTCCCTTCTGATACCTTCCATTCTCACCAGATCACGCCTCCTCCTGCACACGTTCAACATTTTCCTTAGGCGCAAAACTCGCAAGGAAGAAATCAGCAGGTCGCAGCAGCAGATCTACAGCCAGACGCCTCCCTCCTTTGTGCACTCGGACGCCAAAAACATAAGCGCCGGACCACGCCTTGCCCTCCTTCACGTTGTGGTTGAAACACGCCAAAGTCTACGCAGCTGCATCGATCTTCTACATCCCCTCGGTCACACCAGCAAGGGCTCGAGACTCCTTCGATACCTTCGACACGTCCAACCATACAACGAGATAGGAGAGCACTCACAACATCGAGTCTGACTTTAACGGATATTCAAACCGCAACTACAGGCCTCTCGAGTCTCAGGCAATCCGTAGGGTTGGTTGTTGGGCACCTTCCGTACACCACAGGCGCATCCCGAGGCCAGAGCAACCTTACGTCTTCTTTCTCGTACTCATGAGTTAGGCTAGTCTCATTTGTCCGGTAAACATCTCACTTCCCTTCTATGTATTGCACCCTCTACTTATGTGCTGATGAGAGGCTCTATTGTATCCTAGACCTTTCATAGCAGCCCTAGAAGATGGGTTATGGAGCTGCTGCATTTTCTGAGTTTTTGGAAGTGACGAGCAGTCAACTTTGGGTCCAATTTTGGGTAAGCTAGACTCCTTCGTTTTGGCTGGTTTTTGGATATGTTGTATTTCATAGTAAATCATACTAAAATTTTAGAGGAATCCATGTTACGGTTTGAGAGTTATGATGTTGCAAAGTTGACTCCTCATGCAGTTTTTATAATTGTGGTGAGTGTTGGAAAAAACAGCATGTGATGCTGTTATGTGAGATAGTGTTGAATAGGCTTTTGATCTCTTTTGGACTTGAATTTTGGATATGATATAGTTGACATATTATCGTAGAACATATCAAAATTTGGGATAAATCCAGCGAGTGGTTTAGGATTTATGATTTTTCAAAGTGGAGACAATGTGCTGTTTTGTTAAGTGTTTGCTGAAATTCTAGAAACTGTGTTGATCAGTCAAGTTTGAGCATACTTTTTGATGCCTTAGAGATACGATCCACCGTTCGGTTTTTGAGATGTTGTTTAGTTCCATGCATATGTTAATATGTCAAACGTTGGGATGAATCCAACTGTGGGATTAAGAGTTATAGAGGCTCAAAGTGGACTTGTTGTAACTAACTTTAAAATTTTTTGTAGGAGTGATGGATGACCGGTTTTAATAAATTCTTGCTCCTAGGAGTATATGGGATATCATAGATGATCTAGAGAATTATTTCGGAATTTTTATAAGATTATTCGAATTTTATATTTGAAGCCAAAGTTGGACCTTAACGATCTTCCCGAAAATAGGAAAATGGGTAAATTGCCAATTTGTAACCAAACTCATCTTTAGGATTTAGAATATGTCTCTTTAGTCTCAAATAAGAGTTTAGGCATGAATTATGGAATTTTTGGAAGTTTCACGACCAAGGGTAAAATAGTCATTTTACCATAAATTGGTACGGTATTAAATTCTGTTCTAATAGAATCTACTACCTTAGAAGTCTTAGACTTCTAATTACCTAGAAAGTGTGGTGACACACTTGCCTCCTTTGACAGGCAACCGAGTTATAAAATTACAAATTGAGTTGTGATTAAGAGAGTCGAGATCTGATTCAAGTAGGTCCACGGACTTATTTAGCTGGCTTCTTGAATGAGTGTAATGTGTATGAGTGGTGTTTGTTAGTTATAATAAAAAACGAAACCGGATTAGGCCGACTTTATTATTTACGTAATTGACCCAAGTGTATGATAACGGGTCGTGACATCATCTGCCTAGGTCTTGCGAGAGTCTAGGAGGTTCCTTGCGACTAGCCTAGTCAGATAGACGGTCAGATGCATTAGTACCATTCCGCGTTGGTAAACGGGGACAGGGGTGAGGTTTGGGAATCCCTGGTGTCACAAAATAAGTATCATTAGTAATAACCTATCACCTAATTAAAGATAATAAAAGGATTGAGTGTTGCATGTTGATTGTGTTTGTTGTGTGTTTGTGCTTTTACCTTTATACTTATGCATAGAATGTTAGCTAACGGTTTTATACCGCTTGTAGATGCCTTGCAGGTTAAGACAGTTGTAGAGAGATCCGGAGGGAATGGCCAGCCGGGTCCACGTACACATTTAGTTGGGGACGGGGATGTCTTCTGTTATTCATATGTGTCGTTTTGGCACCTTTGCTTTGTAAGGCTGATACATATACTTCATGTATATATTGTTTAAAGTTTTCAAATGTTTTAAGTACTTTTGTGCCTTGTTGTAAGATCCTAGTGCAATTGTTGTCAAACTAAGGTCGGGACCCATTGTGAGGTCCTAACCAGTAACTCCCCGAGTTCTCAGAATTTGGGGTGTTACAATATGGTATCAGGGCTTTAGGTTTGCAACAATGGCACTTGAAATCTTGTGAAAGACCAAATGTATAAAATAACTAGAACCCAAAAGGGGTCTAAAATTTTCAAAACGGATTTATGTTTTTACACACGCGCATTGTCGGATTGTTGGGTTAGTAGTACGTCGGACCACCATCGCTCTCCATGGATCTCTGCAACTTTGATCGATAGAAGTTAGTATATAGAGTTTTTATGATGTTTATTATTATATGTTATATACATGTGTATGCTTAGCTTGTTAATATCCTAAAGGATATTTTATATCCTTTAGTCGTGATATCACGAAGCGATTATCGCTTCATGATAAATCGACTGCGGACTTGAAGAATCTCCAACACGAGGCAATGGAATCGGACCTTGAATTGAGCATTATACTCGGGTAGGCTGCTTGGTGATCTACAAATCGTCCGAACCACGCCTTGCCCTCCTTCACGTTGTGGTTCAAACACGCCCAAGTCTACGCTGCTGTAGCGATCTTCTGCATCCCCTCGGTCACAATAGCAAGGGCTCGAGACTCCTTCGATACCTTCGACACATCCAACCACACAGCGAGCCTGGAGAGCACTCGCAACATCGAGTCTGACTTCGACAGATATTCAAACCGCAACTGCAGGCCTCTCGAGCCTCAGGTGATCCGTAGGGTTGGCTGTTGGGCACCTTCAGTACACCACAGGTGCATCCCGAGGCCAGAGAAACCTTCCGTCTTCTTCCTCGTACTCATGAGTTAGGCGAGTCTCATTTGTCCGGTAAACATCTCACCTCCCTTCTATGTGTTGCACTCTCTACTTATGTGCAGATGAGAGGCTTTATTGTATCCTAGACCTTTCATAGCAGCCCTAGAAGATGGCTCATGGAGCTGCTGCGTTTTCTGAGTTTTCGGAAGTGATGTGGAGTCAACTTCGGGTCCAGTTTTGGGTAAGCTAGACTCCCTCCTTTTAGCTGGTTTTCGGATATGTCAGACGGTATTGCATAATAAATCATACTAAAACTTTAGAGGAATTCCTGTTACGGTTTGAGAGTTATGATGTTGCAAAGTTGACTCCTCATGCAGTTTTTATAACTGTGGTGAGTGTTGGGAAAAACAGCATGTGATGTTGTTTTGTGAGATAGTTTTGAATAGGCTTTTGATCTCTTTTCGACTTGAATTTTGGATATGATATAGTTGACATATTATAGTAGAACATATCAAAATTTGGGATAAATTCAGGGAGTAGTTTAAGAGGTTATGATTTTTCAAAGTGGAGACAATGTGTTGTTTTGTTAAGTGTTTGCTGAAATTCCAAAAACTGTGTTGATCAGTAAAGTTTGAGCATACATTTTGATGCCTTAGAGATACAATCCACCGTTCGGTTTTTGAGATGTTGTTAAGTGCCATGCATAAGTTAATATGTCAAAATTTGGGATGAATCCAACGGTGGAATTTAGAGTTCTAGTGTCTCAAAGTGGACTTGTTGTACAGTTAGAAAACATACTCAGATTTTGGCTAAGTATAGGAAATTTCAAGTGTCGTAACCAACTTTAAAAATTTTTGTAGGAGTGATGGGTGAACAGTTTTAAGAAATTCTTGCTCCTAGAAGTAGATGGGATATCATAGATGATCTAGGAAATTATTTCGGGATTTTATAAGATTATTCGAATTTTATATTTGAAGTCGAAGTTGGATCTTAACGATCTTTCGAAAATAGGAAAATGTGTAAATTGCCAGTTTGTAACCAAACTCATCTTTAGGAGTTAAAATATGACTCTTTAGTCTCAAATAAGAGTTTAGGCATGAATTCTGGATTTTTCGGAAGTTTCACGACCAAGGGTAAAATAGTCATTTTACCATAAATTGGTACGGTATTAAATTCTGTTCTAGTAGGATCTACTACCTTAGAAGTCTTAGACTTCTAATTACCTAGAAAGTGTGCTGACACACTTGCCTCCTTTGACAGGCAACCGAGTTACATAGTTACAAATTGAGTTGTGATTAAGAGAGTCGAGATCTGATTCAGGTAACTCCACGGACTTATTTAGCTGGCTTCTTGTATGAGTGTAATGTGTATGAGTGGTGTTTGTTAGTTATGATAAACAACGAAACCGGATTAGGCCGACTTTATTATTTTCGTAATTGACCCAAGTGTATGATAACTGGTCGTGACATCATCTACCTAGCTCTTGCGAGAGTCTAGGAGGTTCCCTGCGACCAGCCCAGTCAGGTAGACGATCAGATGCATTAGTACCATTCCGCGTTGGTAAAGAGGGACAGGGGCGAGGTTTGGGAATCCATCGTGTCACAAAATAAGTATCATTAGTAAGAACCTATCACCTAATTAAAGATAATAAAAGAATTGAGTGTTGCATGTTGATTGTGTTTGTTGTGTGTTTGCGTTTTTACCTTTATACTTATGCATAGAATGTTAGCTAACGGTTTTATACCGCTTGTTGATGCCTTGCAGGTTAAGACAGTTGTAGAGAGATCCGGAGGGAATGGTCAGTCGGGTCCACGTACTCATATAGTTGGGGATGGGGATGTCTTTTGATGTTCATATGTGTCGTTTTGGCACCTTTGCTTTGTAAGGGTGATACATATTCTTCATGTATATATTGTTTAAAGTTTTCAAATGTTTTAAATACTTTTGTGCCTTGTTGTAAGATCCTAGTGAAATTGTTGTCAAACTAAGGTCGGGACCCATTGTGAGGTCCTAACTAGTAACTCCCCGAGTTCTCAGAATTTGGGGTGTTATAATATGGTATCAGGACTCTAGGTTGGCAACAATGGCACTTGAAATCTTCTGAAAGACCAAATGTATAAAATAACTAGAACCCAAAAGGGGTCTAAAATTTTCAAAACGGATTTATGTTTTTACACACGCGCACTGTCGGGTTGTTGGGTTAGTAGTACGTCGGACCACCATCGCTCTCCGTGGATCTCTGCAACTTGGATCGATAGGAGTTAGTATATAGAGTTTTTATGATGTTTATTATTATATGTTATATACATGTGTATGCTTAGCTTGTTAGTATCCTACATGATATTTTATATCCTTTAGTCGTGATATCACGAAGCGATTATCGCCTCATGATAAATCGACTGCGGACTTGAAGAATCTCCAACTCGAGGCAATGGAATCAGACCTTGAATTGAGCATTATACTTGGGTAGGCTGCTTGGTGATCCTTACAAATCTTCCAAAGAACAAGTGAGCAAGGAAGTAAAGTTGTGAAGATAATTTTTACCACAAGCACAATCAGATGAGGAAGAAATTCCTAAGTCAGTTCAATTAGAAGGAGTAGAAGGTCGTACAAGGAACTCGGGCATACTAGTCCGAGAGATGGAATTAAAAGAACCATGCAAGGGGCTACAAGAGTGCGGAGTAGAAATAACAATATTTGAACAAGACAAGTAGAATTGAGTACAACCAAAATTGCGGAATCAAGGACATTATAATCGAGGCGGATGCCCCATAGACCATTATGGGCATGAGAAACTAGAAAAGACAGAGTGTCAATTCGGGTGTGATAATTTAAGGTGCACGGAATGAAGACCTACAATTGAGTGTAAAAGCGAAAAGATATACCCCACAAGTGTGGGGAGGTTTTGACCTCCCGAGAGATAAAAAGAAGTTTGAAAGAAATCGCGACGACAGTATTAAATAAATAAATAAAAGCCCTGTAAGGGAGTTAACGGAGTTTCATGAAGGGGATATTACCACCAACACAGTGAAGAAATGTGTATGAGAGAACGGCCTTGCGGGACTCGAGAGTCCAGGGTAACCCCAATTATCACGGGACCTAAGCCATCAAGACAGACGGTTCATGGAAAAGGAACTGCAAGTGGATGATCATTACGGCCGTAAGAATTGCAAAGACGCTTCCAAGCTATCGTGGGAAAACTTGAAACGACTATTTATGTCAAATGGATGACCCAATCGGATGAGAGGAATGGAGTTTGCCAAAGGAAGCGGGAGGGTGAAAGATAGAACAAATTAAAGAAATATAAAAGGATTAATTGAGTAGGTGATGCTTACCAAAGAATTTTAATACCAGACGGGTACGAGAAGAGTAAGTTCGGAATACTGAGATAAGTCAACTATGGAATAATCGGCGTCAACTAAGTACGTGCAAGGGTTATTTGGTATTGACGATTAGGACTTAGGGTATAATTGGAAGAAAGAGTTTGAGTTTAAGCACTTGGGACTCCAAGAAAATGTCCTTAAGATTAATGAGTGACAACAGAATTATCAAAGTAGCGCAGCGGAAGCGTGGTGGGTCCTAACCCACAGAGCTGAAGTTTAAGATGATGATAATTGGTGAAATGCATCCTAGTTGGAAGAAACGTGTGATAGGTGTTCGCTCCAAACGGTGTGTGCATGCTTTAAATTTATAACCCTAGATGTAAGCTTAAAACAAGGATGCGAACCCGCATTGTACGGGTCAATCGTAGTAAAAAGCAAGAAATTCCAGGGGTCGATCACAGGGACTTAGTGAAACAAAGTCCAATTACGGTAAGCTTTAGTAATTACTAACCACAAAGCAATTAAAACAATCAAAGATGATAAAAGTCAATAAGGGAAATATGCAATTCTAGGGATTAAAGCATCTAGTTGTGGTTCCAACTCAAGATCTAAAGATAAGCGGACAAAGCTGAGATTTTGCAAAGGGAAGGTGTTACTAAAGTGGAATAGATCACCGGGTAAGTCTCACTACTCACTAATCCTAAACCGTAACTCCTATTACCGGGTAAGTCTCAAGGAATTAAGATAAAGAACTATAACCTCAAACTAACACACCATCTAAGGGAATAGAATCAACTTTTACCGGGTAAGTCTTAGGCTAACTCACAAAGATGGGATGAAAGCACACTCAGACCCCAATAAAGGATAAACCTTTATTACCTACACTTATGATCTTAGGTAAACAAACTAAGGAATTACCGGGTAAGTCTCATCCTAGGCTTGCATTGAACCACGAAAGGTGTAATAAGAATAGGATTTGGCAAACTCTAACACTTAACTCTCAGTTTCGGATCAGATTAGTCACCTCGGTCAGCCAAATTCCACCCCGGCCGAGATGTTCATCGACTGAGCGAGATGCTTAGGGTTAAGGTAAAGACTCGAACTTTCAGGGTCCTACTGTGATTAAGATCATTCTATCATTGTTTTTCCCACAACCTTCAGCCAATCACCCTAGAATCACACAAAGAGATTAGCCACTCATCATCATGAAAGTATTAATCAAGTATATGGGAAGAAAGTGAATATTTGAACAAGAAGAATTTAATGAAAAGACTTCAATAACTGAATCAAATATCACAACAAATTGTTCCTTGGATAGAAATCCAACAAGACAAGACAACAAGGAAGGGAATCTAAGATGATCTTACAAAAACCCTTCAAAAGCTATAAAAGCTACAATCTTCCTTCTTCAACCTTCAAAAAGGTTCTTCAAATCTCCCAACTGGAGTATGGCTGCAGCGGTGTATAAACCCTGATCGGTGGTATAGCATGATATGGATTTGTTGAAAATCCAACCCTTTTTATAGGAAAATTACTCTCCAAAGATAAGATATCTTAGAAAGATCTCTTCCCATAAAAATAGGTAAAATATATGATCTATCATATCTTCTTCCTTCCAGGAGCCAAGCCCAAAAATATAAGATCCTCTTTCAAAAGATAAAAGATCTCAGCCAAGAATAAAATATTCTCGCCGCGTCCCAGGTGTTCGCCTCGGTCGAGTCGACTTCTCTGGATCACCTCGGTCGAGGTGAATCTGTGGTCAACCGAGAACTGGATGTGAAATCTCTCAAATCTGGTCCAAAGTGAATCTCTAATCCATGGCTATGCTTCCTGGATGGTTCCTTATGTTCCTGAATGTAGCTCCAATGACTCCATAGCTCCTTTTGCTCCTTTTTGATGCAAAACGTGCCATTTTACCTACGATTACAACAAAACTAGGTGTAGACCTCGATTCCCGCAAAGGTAGATGAAATGGTAATATAATCACATATTATACATACAAACATGCAGATTATTGAAGATAAAACGTCCAAACAAACCCCAAAATATAGACTATAATTCATGCTATCAAAATACCCCATACTTAGTCCTTGCTTGTCCCCAAGCAAGTTCCGCATATAAAAGGCAAGATAGAATGGATTATAAGTCAGGAAAATCAATGAAAAGTCTTTCAAAACATTTTTATGGTGTGCTACAATCATAGATCACTCTAAGAGAATACTTCATGTACTTTAAAATCAAAATATGATCAAAACATTTTACAAATATAAGAAAGTTGTTCATCTTTGCATAAAATCATAGAATGTGTAATAAGTCATAATTATCGAAATTAATCATGCATAATCCAGTTTAAACCGCTAAGTCAATCAACAAGCTCGAGGTCTCAAGGGCTTCCCAAAAGAAAGGTCAAGAAACGTGTAGGGTAGGGATGTATGTAAGGTAATGTGGTGCTAGAATCCGGGAAAAGGATATACTTCACTTTCACTTTGACTTTCAACATCTTCCACCAATAAGCTTTGCTTATTTTGCACTTTTTCTTTCACTTTACTTTTTGGGATGCATGGACAGAGGTGCACAATAACCGAAGCCTAGGAAATCAGCAATCATCAATTTCTTGAGATGCATCAAACCCTTGATGCACATACCATGACCCGTTAGGAATATCGCTCAATCCGACTTTGGCAAGACACAAACACCCGGCTATGTGAATGGTGCCGAGTTACAAATCATCATGATTGACTTCCTCAAACCTATTTATTTCTTTCTAACACTTTCACTTCCAACCAAATTCTCAACTTTAACTTCACTTGCTTTCACCACTTCGCTTGCTTCCAAATTCCCGGATAGGTAAAGGGAGGCAAAATGTATATGAGGGGTTAAGCATGATCAAGAAGAAGAAGAGAGAAGAATGAATTGCCTTGGTCTTTCCAAGAAGAAAGTGAGAGAACTTATCTTGCGGTGTCAACCTTCAAATTCAACATAATTTGGATAAAAACAATGTATTAAACATGCCAAAAATTTCAAACAAAGCATTTAGCAACTTAAAAATATTATAAAACCTTTCAAACACAAAGATTTCAAAACCAGTCAGTAAGCAAAATCTTCACTGAGATCATATCCAGATAAGAAGCACAAAAAATCGTTTCGAAAACTCTCAGTTAACCTACCTCGGTCGAGGTGTTCTTAGGTCAACCGAGGTGAAACACCTCGTTCGGCCAGAACTGCCCCGGTCGAGGTCAAATTTTTTTTTTTAAAACCAGTTTTTTTAGTTTCGACGTTTTTCTCAATCAAATAACATGTATGTATGCATGCAGTCTCAGATAAACACATAGATGCAAACTAAAGCATAAATATAAATATCCGATCAAGTAGAGTCATACATCACATAAGTGTCAAATAATACATCAATAAACTCAAAAACTTGTTCGCTCCAAACGGTGTGTGCAAGCTTTAAATTTATAACCCTAGATGTAAGCTTAAAACAAGGATGCGAACCCGCAGTGTACGGGTCAATCGTAGTAAAAAGCAATATATTCCAGGGGTCGATCACAGGGACTTAGTGAAACAAAGTTCAATTACGGTAAGCTTTAGTAATTACTAACCACAAAGCAATTAAAACAATCAAAGATGATAAAAGCCAATAAGGGAAATATGCAATTCTAGGGATTAAAGCATCTAGTTGTGGTTCCAACTCAAGATCTAAAGATAAGCGGACAAAGCTGAGATTTTGCAAAGGGAAGGTGTTACTAAAGTGGAATAGATCACCGGGTAAGTCTCACTACTCACTAATCCTAAACCGTAACTCCTATTACCTAGTAAGTATCAACGAATTAAGATAAAGAACTATAACCTCAAACTAACACACCATCTAAGGGAATAGAATCAACCTTTACCGGGTAAGTCTCAGGCTAACTCACAAAGATGGGATGAAAACACACTCAAACCCCAATAAAGGATAAACCTTTATTACCTACACTTATGATCTTAGGTAAACAAACTAAGGAATTACCGGGTAAGTCTCATCCTAGGCTTGCATTGAACCAGGAAAGGTGTAATAAGAATAGAATTTGGCAAACTCTAACACTTAACTCTCAGTTTCGGATCAGATAAGTCACCCTGGTTAGCCAAATTCCACCCCGGCCGAGATGTTCATCGACTGAGCGAGATGATTAGGGTTAAGGTAAAGACTCGAACTTTCAGGGTCCTACTGTGATTAAGATCATTCTATCGTTGTTTTTCCCACAACCTTCAGCCAATCACCCTAGAATCACACAAAGAGATTAGCCACTCATCTTCATGAAAGTATTAATCAAGTATATGGGAAGAAAGTGAATATTTGAACAAGAAGAATTTAATTAAAAGACTTCAATAACTGAATCAAATATCACAACAAAGTGTTCCTTGGATAGAAATCCAACAAGACAAGACAACAAGGAAGGGAATCTAAGATGATCTTACAAAAACCCTTCAAAAGCTATAAAAGCTACAATCTTCCTTCTTCAACCTTCAAAAAGGTTCTTCAAATCTCCCAACTGGAGTATGGCTGTAGCGGTGTATAAACCCTGATCGGTGGTATAGCATGATATGGATTTGTGGAAAATCCAACCCTTTTTATAGGAAAATTACTCTCCAAAGATAAGATATCTTAGAAAGATCTCTTCCCATAAAAATAGGTAAAATATATGATCTATCATATCTTCTTCCTTCCAGGAGCCAAGCCCAAAAATATAAGATCCTCTTTCCAAAGATAAAAGATCTCAGCCAAGAATAAAATATTCTCGCCGCGTCCCAGGTGTTCGCCTCGGTCGAGTCGACTTCTCTGGATCACCTCGGTCGAGGTGAATCTGTGGTCAACCGAGGTGAGTCACAACTGGATGTGAAATCTCTCAAATCTGGTCCAAAGTGAATCTCTAATCCATGGCTATGCTTCCTGGATGGTTCCTTATGTTCCTGAATGTAGCTCCAATGACTCCATAGCTCCTTTTGCTCCTTTTTGATGCAAAACGTGCCATTTTACCTACAATTACAACAAAACTAGGTGTAGACCTCGATTTCCGCAAAGATAGATGAAATGGTAATATAATCACATATTATACATACAAACATGCAGATTATTGAAGATAAAACGTCCAAACAAACCCCAAAATATAGACTATAATTCATGATATCAATAGGCTATGTCAGTGGCTGGAAATGTTGTACGCAAAGTATGTGCATGTAGAAGTTATAGAAGGAGATTAGTACCCTACTAAGGATTCAAGTGAATAATGACGGCTTGTCACATGTTGTCAGATAACTAGTTCGGAATCCAATACGTAACGGAGTATTCTAGAATGATTTTTCTTGATGGATTGAGGAAAGAATTAACGATGTAATACAAGTATTGTGCAGGGCCTGCACTAGAAAGCTCAAAGTGACTAACTACCATCCTGAGTCGAAGATACATAAGAAAGAGAAGCGACAGGAGCATACTTGCAACCTAGTAACCGTGCTTAAAGAAAGCATAATCTCGGAGCATATTTACGTGTAATGTTATATCGGAACGGATCCGAGTTGCGTTTTGAGTAAGAGGGATACTATCGGGCTGGTAACCATGGTGGATAAAAGAGTGCACTGCTGATGGTTTGCTAACAATTATTGAGTAGTTATGATCAAATACCGTGATAGGAGATCACTTTGTGTCTAATACCGTCATTCCGAACATGTTTTGGGTCACTTAAGATCTTGCAAAAAGCGTGAGAAGCCTAAGGTTAAGCTAACGATATATTATAGATCTATAAATAGTATTATAGCGCCAAGGGAACACAGAGGATGACCATTGGAAGTTTTAAAGCGGTTTAAAAGTGACTGATGGACTAGTATTTCTCACCCTATTGGAGAGGGTAGCTTTAGTTTTCCACGGAAACTAAGTTTGGGAACTGAGTTTGGGAATTTCAGTAGAGAGATACCTACCAGACACGGGTTAGGTTATCATATTAGAGGATCAGACAGTTAAGCCGGATGATACCGGTGAGATATCCGGTAACCACTCTAGAACGTGGTAGCAAGCGCTTGTGATCTAAATACCTGAAAAGATTTAAGATTTAGTGGTTCTATGAAATGCTGATAAGGCTACCTAAGATACTGGGGATAGTAAGAGACGTAACCTTTCAAAGACCTATGTAGTGATAGTTGTAACCTCGAGAATGATGAGTTAGGGCTTGACCATGGATGTGTGATATGGTTTGACTCCTTGTTTATTTCATGATTGAGTGTTCAGTCAATGATGTGTGTTTTTGGTAATCTTGATGTGCGGGAAACTTAGATGAGGAAACGATGAGACTTTTGTGTAGTGATCAAACACACCCATTTGGTGCCTCAAAGGCCGATCAGGATTGCCTTACCCTAAGTTTTGGGACGAAACTTATTTTGAGGGGGATTTGATGTAACAACCAGCTTTTTTTTCGTTACGCTTTGATAGGGTTAGAGAAGTTTAGGAAACGAATTAAAAATTTAGTGAGACTAGGACATACCAGTTTATTTATGGAAGTTGCTTAATTAAGTACCTTGTTCTATGTTTCGGGACGAAACTTATTTTAAAGGGTACTGATGTAATATCCGGAATTTTTATTCGGTTTAATTCCGAATCAAAACGGACTTCGAGCCGTTGACGGTTTCCCATTCTATCAAGTATTTATTTCTTCACAAATTTTATCATTTTATGTAGAATTTAATTCACATAAAATGATAGAATTATATCAAACCCTAATTCTTATAATTATTTATCATTTTATGTAGAATTTAATTCACATAAAATGATAGAATTATATCAAACCCTAATTCTTATAACTATTTATCATTTTATGTAGAATTTAATTCACATAAAATGATAGAATTATATCAAACCCTAATTCTTATAATTAATTCTTAACGACGACTTTACACGAGATCATGACAAAGTTGTGACGAAACCACGACAAAGCTGTGACGAGATCACGACAAAGCAGTGACGAGATCACGACAAAGCTGAGATGACGTCATGACGAAGCCCGACAAGCTGTTGACAAGGCTTTGACAAGGCTGGACAACCTCGGCTCATTCTTTCTTACCTTGCTTCAGCACAACCTTATGCCTATGATCTTCAGCCCACACAACCACAACCCACCTTCTCCTCCTTCCTTGCTTGTGACCCATTTCCGGACTGCTTGTACAGGCCCAACCGCAACCCATGACAGCCCTGCTTACATGCCAGCCGTAACTCTCCCTTCTTGTAGGCCGTGCAGCATTCTCCTCCAGCCCAAGAGCACACACGTTCTGGACATCTCAAAGATCGTAACTCCCCGCCGATCACGCCTCCTCTTGCTCCCTTCTGATACCTTCCATTCTCACCAGATCACGCCTCCTCCTGCACACGTTCAGCATTTGCCTTAGGCGCAAAACTCGCAAGGAAGAAATCAGCAGGTCGTAGCAGCGGATCTACAGCCAGACGCCTCCCTCCTTTGTGCACTCGGACGCCAGAAACAGAAGCGCCGGACCACGCCTTTCCCTCCTTCACGTTGTGGTTGAAACACGCCCAAGTCTACGCAGCTGCAGCGATCTTCTGCATCCCCTCGGTCACACCAGCAAGGGCTCGAGACTCCTTCGATACCTTCGACACATCCAACCACACAGCGAGCCAGGAGAGCACTCGCAACATCGAGTCTGACTTCAACGGATATTCAAACCGCAACTGCAGGCCTCTCGAGTCTCAGGTGATCCGTAGGGTTGGCTGTTGGGCACCTTCAGTACACCAAAGGTGCATCCCGAGGCTAGAGCAACCTTCCGTCTTCTTCTTCGTACTCATGAGTTAGGCGAGTCTCATTTGTCCGGTAAACATCTCACCTCCCTTCTATGTGTTGCACTCTCTACTTATGTGCAGATGAGAGGCTCTATTGTATCCTAGACCTTTCATAGCAGCCCTAGAAGATGGCTCATGGAGCTGCTGCGTTTTCTGAGTTTTCGGAAGTGACGAGGAGTCAACTTCGGGTCCAGTTTTGGGTAAGCTAGACTCCTTCCTTTTGGTTGGTTTCCGGATATGTCATAGACGGTATTGCATAGTAAATCATACGAAAATTTTAGAGGAATTCCTGTTACGGTTTTAGAGTTATGATGTTGCAAAGTTAACTCCTCATGCAATTTTTATAACTGTGCTGAGTGTTGGAAAAACAGCATGTGATGCTGTTTCGTGAGATAGTTTTGAATAGGCTTTTGATCTCTTTTGGACTTGAATTTTGGATATGATATAGTTGACATATTATAGTAGAACATATCAAAATTTGGGATAAATCCAGGGAGTGGTTTAGGAGTTATGATTTTTCAAAGTGGAGAATATGTGCTGTTTTGTTAAGTGTTTGCTGAAATTCCAGAAACTGTGTTGATCAGTCAAGTTTGAGCATACTTTTTGATGCCTTAGAGATACGATCCACCGTTCGGTTTTTGAGATGTTATTAAGTGCCATGCATAGGTTAATATGTCAAAATTTGGGATGAATCCAACGGTGGGATTTAGAGTTATAGTGTCTCAAAGTGGACTTGTTGTACAGTTAGAAAACATACTCAAATTTTGGCCAAGTATAGGAAATTTCAAGTGTCGTAACCAACTTTAAAAATTTTTGTAGGAGTGATGGGTGAACAGTTTTAAGAAATTCTTGCTCCTAGCAGTAGATGGGATATCATAGATGATCTAGAGAATTATTTCGGAATTTTTATAAGATTATTCGAATTTTTTATTTGAAACCGAAGTTGGACCTTAACGATCTTTCAGAAAATAGGAAAATGTGTAAATTGCCAATTTGTAACCAAACTCATCTTTAGGAGTTAAAATATGACTCTTTAGTCTCAAATAAGAGTTTAGGCATGAATTATGGAATTTTTAAAAGTTTCGCGACCAAGGGTAAAATAGTCATTTTACCATAAATTGGTACGGTATTAAATTATGTTCTAATAGGATCTACTACCTTAGAAGTCTTAGACTTCTAATTACCTAGAAAGTGTGCTGACACACTTGCCTCCTTCGACATACAACCGAGTTATACAGTTACAAATTGAGTTGTGATTAACAGAGTCAAGATCTGATTCAGGTAAGTCCACGGACTTATTTAGCTAGCTTCTTGTATGAGTGTAATGTGTATGAGTGGTGTTTGTTAGTTATGATAAACAACGAAAACGGATTAGGCCGACTTTATTATTTACGTAATTGACCCAAGTGTATGATAACTGGTCGTGACATCATTTGCCTGGCTCTTGCGAGAGTCTAGGAGGTTCTCTGCAACCAGCCCAGTCAGGTAGTCGATTAGATGCATTAGTACCATTCCGCGTTGATAAAGAGGGACAGAGGCGAGGTTTGGGAATCCCTCGTGTCACAAAATAAGTATCATTAGTAATAACTTATCACCTAATTAAAGATAATAAAAGGATTGAGTGTTGCATGTTGATTGTGTTTGTTGTGTGTTTGTGCTTTTACCTTTGTACTTATGCATAGAATGTTAGCTAACGGTTTTATACCGCTTGTTGATGCCTTGCAGGTTAAGACGGTTGTAGAGAGATCCGGAGGGAATGGTCAGCCGGGTCCACATACTCATTTAGTTGGGGATGGGGATGTCTTTTGTTTTTCATATGTGTCGTTTTGGCACCTTTGCTTTGTAAGGCTGATACATATTCTTCATGTATATATTGTTTAAAGTTTTCAAATGTTTTAAATACTTTTGTGCCTTGTTGTAAGATCCTAGTGAAATTGTTGTCAAACTAAGGTCGGGACCCATTGTGAGGTCCTAACTAGTAACTCCCCGAGTTCTCAGAATTTGGGGTGTTATAATATGGTATCAGGGCTCTAGGTTGGCAACAATGGCACTTGAAATCTTCTGAAAGACCAAATGTATAAAATAACTAGAACCCAAAAGGGGTCTAAAATTTTCAAAACGGATTTATGTTTTTACACACGCGCATTGTCGGGTTGTTGGGTTAGTAGTACGTCGGACCACCATCGCTCTCCGTGGATCTCTGCAACTTGGATCGATAGGAGTTAGTATATAGAGTTTTTATGATGTTTATTATTATATGTTATATACATGTGTATGCTTAGCTTGTTAGTATCCTACAGGATATTTTATATCCTTTAGTCGTGATATCACGAAGCGATTATCGCCTCATGATAAATCGAATGCGGACTTGAAGAATCTCCAACTCGAGGCAATGTAATCAGACCTTGAATTGAGCATTATACTTGGGTAGGCTGCTTGGTGATCCTTACAAATCGTCCAAAGAACAAGTGAGCAAAGAAGTAAAGTTGTGAAGATAATTTTTACCACAAGCACAATCAGATGAGGAAGAAATTCCTAAGTCAGTTCAATTAGAAGGAGTAGAAGGTCGTACAAAGAACTCGGGCATACTAGTCCGAGAGATGGAATTAAAAGAACCATGCAAGGGGCTACAAGAGTGCGGAGTAGAAATAACAATATTTGAACAAGACAACTAGAATTGAGTACAACCAAAATTGCGGAATCAAGGACATTATAATCAAGGCGGATGCCCCATAGACCATTATGGGCATGAGAAACTAGAAAAGACAGAGTGTCAATTCGGGTGTGATAATTTAAGGTGCACGGAATGAAGACCTACAATTGAGTGTAAAAGCGAAAAGATATACCCCACAAGTGTGGGGAGGTTTTGACCTCCCGAGAGATAAAAAGAAGTTTGAAAGAAATCGCGACGACAATATTAAATAAATAAATAAAAGCCCTGTAAGGGAGTTAACGGAGTTTCATGAAGGGGATATTACCACCAACACAGTGAAGAAATGTGTATGAGAGAACGGCCTTGCGGGACTCGAGAGTCCAGGGTAACCCCAATTATCACGGGACCTAAGCCATCAAGACAAACGGTTCATGGAAAAGGAACTGCAAGTGGATGATCATTACGGCCGTAAGAATTGCAAAGACGCTTCCAAGCTATCGTGGGAAAACTTAAAACGATTATTTATGTCAGATGGATGACCCAATCGGATGAGAGGAATGGAGTTAGCCAAAGGAAGCGGGAGGGTGAAAGATAGAACAAACTAAAGAAATATAAAAGGATTAATATAGTAGGTGATGCTTACCAAAGAATTTTAATACCAGACGGGTACGAGAAGAGTAAGTTCGGAATACTGAGATAAGTCAACTATGGAATAATCGGCGTCAACTAAGTACGTGCAAGGGTTATTTGGTATTGACGAGCTATGTACAGTTAAGAGGAGATATCTATGATTGAGGATTATTGAAGTAACTATACCGATGCTTTAGAGGATTTCCTCAAGTAGGCAACGTAAATCTTCATATACAACTAAATGTATAGAGAGAATCGGGTTAGAGGTTACTGCTTGGTTGATTAAAAATCAAACTCCGGTCGAGTCAAGGGGTTCGGATCCGTGCTAAGAGAATTAAGAAAGTAAACGGAAGAAGTCGTGCTCCAGTCGTTATTTTGTTTCATTAAGGTCATTAAGGAAGGTACCTGGTACTTCATCCGATTAGGACTTAGGGTATAATTGGAAGAAAGAGTTTGAGGTTAAGCACTTGGGACTCCTAGAAAATGTCCTTAAGATTAATGAGTGACAACAGAATTATCAAAGTAGCACAGCGGAAGCGTGGTGGGTCCTAACCCACAGAGCTGAAGTTTAAGATGATGATAATTGGTGAAATGCATCCTAGTTGGAAGAAACGTGTGATAGGCTATGTCAGTGGCTGGAAATGTTGTACGCAAAGTATGTGCATGTAGAAGTTATAGAAGGAGATTAGTACCCTACTATGGATTCAAGTGAATAATGACGGCTTGTCACATGTTGTCATATAACTAGTTCGGAATCCAATACGTAACGGAGTATTCCAGAATGATTTTTCTTGATGGATTGAGGAAAGAATTAACGATGTAATACAAGTATTGTGCAGGGCCTGCACTAGAAAGCTCAAAGTGACTAACTACCATCCTGAGTCGAAGATACATAAGAAAGAGAAGCGACAGGAGCATACTTGCAACCTAGTAACCGTGCTTAAAGAAAGCATAATCTCGGAGCATATTTACGTGTAATGTTATATCGGAACGGATCCGAGTTGCGTTTTGAGTAAGAGGGATACTATCGGGCTGGTAACCATGGTGGATAAAAGAGTGCACTGCTGATGGTTTGCTAACAATTATTGAGTAGTTATGATCAAATACCGTGATAGGAGATCACTTTGTGTTTAATACCGTCATTCCGAACATGTTCTGGGTCACTTAAGATCTTGCAAAAAGCGTTAGAAGCCTAAGGTTGAGCTAACGATATATTATAGATCTATAAATAGTATTATAATGCCAAAGGAACACAGAGGATGACCATTGGAAGTTTTAAAGCGGTTTAAAAGTGACTGATGGACTAGTATTTCTCATCCTATTGGAGACGGTAGCTTTAGTTTTCCACGGAGACTAAGTTTGGGAACTGAGTTTGGGAATTTCAGTGGAGAGATACCTACCAGACATGGGTTAGGTTATCATATTAGAGTATCAAACAGTTAAGCCGGATGATACCGGTGAGATATCCGGTAACCACTCTAGAACGTGGTAGCAAGCGCTTGTGATCTAAATACCTGAAAAGATTTAAGATTTAGTGGTTCTATGAAAAGCTGATAAGGCTACCTAAGATACTGGGGATAGTAAGAGACGTAACCTTTCAAAGACCTATGTAGTGATAGTTGTAACCTCGAGAGTGACGAGTTAGGGCTTGACCTTGGATGTGTGATATGGTTTGACTCCTTGTTTATTTCATGATTGAGTGTTCAGTCAATGATGTGTGTTTTTGGTAATCTTGATGTGCGGGAAACTTAGATGAGGAAACGATGAGACTTTTGTGTAGTGATCAAACACACCCATTTGGTGCCTCAAAGGCCGATCAGGATTATCTTACCCTAAGTTTTGTGACAAAACTTATTTTGAGGGGGATCTGATGTAACAACCAGCTTTTTTTTTTCGTTACGCTTTGATAGGGTTAGAGAAGTTTAGGAAACGAATAAAAATTTAGTGAGACTAGGACATACGAGTTTATTTATGGAAGTTGTTTAATTAAGTACCTTGTTCTATGTTTCGGGACGAAACTTATTTAAAAGGGTACTGATGTAATATCCGGAATTTTTATTCGGTTTAATTCCGAATCAAATCGGACTTCGAGCCGTTGACGGTTTCCCATTCTATCAAGTATTTCTTTCTTCACAAATTTTATCATTTTATGTAGAATTTAATTCACATTTGCCTCAGGCGCAAAACTCGCAAGGAAGAAATCAGCAGGTCGCAGCAGTGGATCTACAGCGAGACGCCTCCCTCCTTTGTGCAATCGGACGCCAGAAATAGAAGCGCCGGACCACGCCTTGCCCTCCTTCACGTTGTGGTTGAAACACGCCCAAGTCTACGCAGCTGCAACGATCTTCTGCATCCCCTCGGTCACACCAGCAAGGGCTCGAGACTCCTTCGATACCTTCGACACATCCAACCACACAACGAGCCAGGAGAGCACTCGCAACATCGAGTCTGACTTCAAAGAATATTCAAACCGCAACTGCAGGCCTCTCGAGTCTCACGTGATCCGTAGGGTTGGCTGTTGGGCACCTTCAGTACACCACAAGTGCATCCCGAGGCCAGAGCAACCTTCCGTCTTCTTCCTCGTACTCATGAGTTAGGCGAGTCTCATTTGTTCGGTAAACATCTCACCTCCCTTCTATGTGTTGCCCTCTCTACTTATGTGCAGATGAGAGGCTCTATTGTATCCTAGACCTTTCATAGTAGCCCTAGAAGATGGCTCACGGAGCTGCTGCGTTTTCTGAGTTTTCGGAAGTGACGAGGAGTCAACTTCGGGTCCAGTTTTGGGTAAGCTAGACTCCTTCTTTTTGGCTGGTTTTCGGATATGTCGTAGACGGTATTGCATAGTAAATCATACTAAAATTTTAGAGGAATTCCTGTTACGGTTTGACAATTGTGAGATAGTTTTGAATAGGCTTTTGATCTCTTTTGGACTTGAATTTTGGATATGATATAGTTGACATATTATAGTAGAACATATCAAAATTTGGGATAAATTCAGGGAGTGGTTTATGAGTTATGATTTTTCAAAGTGGAGACAGAGTGCTGTTTTGTTAAGTGTTTGCTGAAATTCCAGAAATTGTGTTGATCAGTCAAGTTTGAGCATACTTTTTGATGCCTTAGAGATACGATCCACCGTTCGGTTTTTGAGATGTTGTTAAGTGCCATGCATAGGTTAATATGTCCAAATTTGGGATGAATCCAACGGTGGGATTTAGAGTTATAGTGTCTCAAAGTGGACTTGTTGTACAGTTAGAAAACATACTCAGATTTTGGCTAAGTATAGGAAATTTCAAGTGTCGTAAGCAACTTTAAAAATTTTTGTAGGAGTGATGGGTGAACAGTTTTAAGAAATTCTTGCTCCTAGAAGCAGATGGGATATCATAGATGATCTAGAGAATTATTTCGGAATTTTTATAAGATTATTCGAATTTTATATTTGAAGCCGAAGTCGGACCTTAACGATCTTTACGAAAATAGGAAAATGTGTAAATTGCCAGTTTGTAACCAAACTCTTCTTTAGGAGTTAAAATATGACTCTTTAGTCTCAAATAAGATTTTGGGCATGAAGTATGGAATTTTTGGAAATTTCGCGAGCAAGGGTAAAATAGTCATTTTACCATAAATTGGTACGGTATTAAATTTTGTTCTAATAGGATCTACTACCTTAGAAGTGTTAGACTTATAATTACCTAGAAAGTGTGCTGACACACTTGCCTCCTTTGACAGGCAACCGAGTTATACAGTTACAAATTGAGTTGTGATTATGAGAGTCGAGATCTGATTCAGGTAAGTCCACGGACTTATTTAGCTGGCTTCTTGTATGAGTGTAATGTGTATGAGTGGTGTTTGTTAGTTATGATAAACAACGAAACCGGATTAGGCCAACTTTATTATTTACGTAATTGACCCCAAGTGTATGATAACTGGTCGTGACATCATCTGCCTAGCTCTTGGGAGAGTCTAGGAGGTTCCGTGCGACCAGCCCAGTCAGGCAGACGATCAGATGCATTAGTACTATTTCGCGTTGGTAAACAGGGACATGGGCGAGGTTTGGGAATCCCTCGTATCACAAAATAAGTATCATTAGTAATAATCTATTACATAATTAAAGATAATAAAAGGATTGAGTGTTGCATGTTGATTGTGTTTGTTGTGTGTTTGTGCTTTTACCTTTATACTTGTGCATAGAATGTTAGCTTACGGTTATATACCGCTTGTTGATGCCTTGCAGGTTAAGACAATTGTAGAGAGATCCGGATGGAATGGTCAGCCGGGTCCACGTACTCATTTAGTTGGGGATGGGGATGTCTTTTGTTCTTCATATGTGTCGTTTTAGCACCTTTGCTTTGTAAGGCTGATACATATTCTTCATGTATATATTGTTTAAAGTTTTCAAATGTTTTAAATACTTTTGTGCCTTGTTGTTGATCCTAGTGAAATTGTTGTCAAACGAAGGTTGGGACCCATTGTGAGGTCCTAACCAGTAACTCCCCGAGTTCTCAGAATTTGGGGTGTTACACCAGCCCTTACCCGTTTGTATTTGACTCCCCTCCTCTCCTTTGTTGTGATGATCTTCCCACGCCCAAGCTACTTTGCCTAGCTGTCTAGCCTGCAGCCCTGCTGAACGGTGTACACTGTCCGACCCCTCGCTCACCACCACTGATCCCTCGCCTTCCCTCTATCTCTTCCTCTCGCCACAGGCTCCTACCCTTCTCCCACTCTCTCACCCTATCTCCAATCTATGGCCCCTTCTTTCTCTTACTCAGTAGGGCATCCATCTTCTCACTTCTTCCCTAGTTCCCTCTATCGACACCAAGGGAACGCATTGCTACCGCCAGGGTGAGACGGCTTCTGCAACCACCGGAGGACCCCCTGCCTCACCTCATCTTCTCGCCTCTCTCTTCCCCTCTGCTCTTCGACTTCAGTATCTCGCCAGCCATCTCCCTCTATTCTAAGGTCCGCTCTGTGTCAAAGCCGTCGGGAAACGAAGCCACAAGGGGTAACCTCACCGGGAACCACCTGTACGCCGCCCTCGACACTCCATAAGGCCGCCACTGTCAAGCCACCAGGGAAGCTGTCGAAGCCGGAGATCCCACCGAACGAAGTCAGCGCCGCTGAAACAATCGCCGCTAGCATCCTCGCCTGTCGGATCTGCGCTCGTAGGAGTCCTTCGCTGCCGCCCGGATGCTTGCACCTCCCTGTCTACGTCTTCTCTCAGCAGCCGCTAAGAGGGTTCAAAACCCTTCTCTATTATTTCCAATCGGGACCCCCCAGTTTTGTATAATTGCAAATGTGGACCATATTTCTAATTTGCAGCTTTGAACTCAGATTTTTGAAATGTTACCAATATACCCTGCTGCATAAATTATTTACATATTTGGCCCTCATTTTGGAACCTTGCAATAATATTACCCCTGCTGGGATTAATTACCTGAAATAGCCCCAAAGTTTTATTTTACAATTTATGACACAAGTTTCTAGCATTTCATAAATTGCCCTTGACAATGTTTTTATGGTATTTAAACTTGGGCTTTACTTCAAGTGATATTCTTAATTATATATATACCATATATATTATGCCCTTGTTGAATTAATTTCGGATTATGGCCCAAGGATTTAATTGTGGTTTATGACCAAGTTTCTAAAATTGTATAATTGCCCGGAAAGTGTTTTTAAGATTTTAAACTCGGATTTGAATTACGGGGGTTATTCTTATAGTTTTTTATTCTATGTTGTATGTCCAAATTTAGTTATGCTAAATTTGTTTAGTTTGATGCTAGGTTCGGAAGCGCCCCATTTAAGGCCAACGAATCCATTCTCGACATCCGTTGAACGACTTTTGTCTTTTGGCGTCGCGTGAGTTTTCTTTCCCTCGATCTAAATATATTTAGCGGTAATGTCATGCTAGGTTGGATCTAGCATAACTTAGAGTGAATACCAAGTAGTAGTTTGAACCTTAGGTGAGTTTTGAGGATTGTCGATTGTTGTAAGACGTTGAGTGTTTGGTTGATCTTGTGAGTATCCGAGGCTTGAGGTTGTTGTTATATGGTTGTTGAGATTATGGGTTAGGATATGCGTATCCTGGCATAGTGTTGATACCGTTGAGATTGTTGAGACTAGACATGTTTATCCTAGTATGTGCTATGGGTTATGATCCTGCGAGATCATAGGGTCTAGAAGTCTAACGACTTCTAGCTTGTGTTGAGTGTGATGTGAGCACGAGGTATTCTAGGATGCAGTCCTAGAATTAAGAGCCATGGTCTTTCGTAGATCATTTGTATAGAAGTCTAAGACTTCTATTGTGAGTGGGTTGTTGTTGATATAGTTGTCTTCTTTTGAGCAGGTTATGGGCTTCCTCCCCTAAGGAAGCGAGAGTGTTGTGAGTTGAGTGTGGTGACGAGGTAAGTCTCCGGACTTACTTAGCTCGTATTCTATGTATTAGATTCGATGCGTGTTTGGTGGTGTGTGTTTTATTGTTTTCATTATAACTTATAAAACCGGAATTAGGATTACTGACCTTTATATATTATTTGGCCCAAGTGTATGATAACTGATAGCATGAATTATAGTCTATATTTTGGGGTTTGTTTAGACGTTTTATCTTCAATAATCTGCATGTTTGTATGTATAATATGTGATTATATTACCATTTCATCTACCTTTGCGGGAATCGAGGTCTACACCTAGTTTTGTTGTACTCGTAGGTAAAATGGCACGTTTTGCATCAAAAAGGAGCAAAAGGAGCTATGGAGTCATTGGAGCTACATTCAGGAACATAAGGAAACATCCAGGAAGCATAGCCATGGATTAAAGATTCACTTTGGACCAGATTTGAGAGATTTCACATTCAGTTGTGATTCACCTCGGTTGACTACAGAGTCACCTCGACCGAGGTGATCCAAGGAAGTCGATTCGACCGAGGCGAACACCTGGGACGCGGCGAGAATATTTTATTCTTGGATGAGATCTTTTATCTTTGGAAAGAGATCTTATATTTTTGGGCTTGGCTCCTAGAAGGAAGAAGATATGCTAGATCATATATTTTACCTATTTTTATGGGAATAGATCTTTCTAAGATATCTTATCTTTGGAGAGTAATTTTCCTATAAAAAGTGTCGGATTTCCCACAAATCCGACATCCACATACAGTTGGAGAATCCGCATACAGTTGGAGATCCCGCATAGCACGCAGCAGCCATACTCCAGTTGGGAGATTTGAAGAACCTTTTTGAAGGTTGAAGAAGGAAGTTTATAGCTTTTATAGCTTTTGAAGGGTTTTTGTAAGATTATCTTAGATTCCCTTCATTGTTGTCTTGTCTTGTTGGATTTCTATCCAAGGAACGGTTTATTGTGATATTTGATTCAGTTATTGAAGTCTTTTCATTAAATTCTTCTTGTTCAGATATTCACATTCTTCCCATATATTTGATTTATACTTTCATGATGATGAGTGGCTAATCTCTTTGTGTGATTCTAGGGTGAATGGTTGAAGGTTGTGGGAAAAACAATGATAGAATGATCTTAATCACAGTAGGACCCTGAAAGTTTGAGTCTTTAACATTAACCCTAAGCATCTCGCTCAGTCGATGAACATCTCGGCCGGGGTGGAATTTGTCTGACCGAGGTGACTTATCTGATCCGAAACTGAGAGTTAAGTGTTAGAGTTTGTCAAATCCTATTCTTATTACACCTTTCCTGGTACAATGCAAGCCTAGGATGAGACTTACCCGGTAATTCCTTAGTTTGTTTACCTAAGATCATAAGTGTAGGTAATAAAGGTTTATCCTTTATTGGGGTTTGAGTGTGCTTTCATCCCATCTTTGTGAGTTAGCCTGAGACTTACCCGGTAAAGGTTGATTCTATTCCCTTAGATGGTGTGTTAGTTTGAGGTTATAGTTCTTTATCTTAATTCCTTGAGACTTACCCGGTAATAGGAGTTATGGTTTAGGATTAGTGAGTAGTGAGACTTACCCGGTGATCTATTCCACTTTAGTAACACCTTCCCTATGCAAAAATCTCAGTTTTGTCCACTTATCTTTAGATCTTGAGTTGGAACCATAGATGCTTTAATCCCTAGAATTGCATATTTTCTTTATTGACTTTTATCATCTTTGATTGTTTTAATTGCTTGTGGTTAGTAATTGCTAAAGCTTACCGTAATTGGACTTTGTTTCACTAAGTCCCTGTGATCGACCCCTGGAATTCCTTGCTTTTTACTACGATTGACCCGTACACTGCGGGTTCGCATCCTTGTTTTAAGCTTACATCTAGGATTATAAATTTAAAGCTTGCACACACCATTTGGAGCGAACAATAACGGGCGGTGACAACTTGGCTAGCTCTTGCGTAGAGTTAGGAGGTTCTTGGCGACTAGCCCGTGTGGTTAGACGGTCAGATGCACCCGTACCGTTCCATGCGGTATGTGGGGACCGAAGCGAGTTTAGGGAGATTCTCGTGTCACAAAAGAAGTTGAATTAGAATGGGATATGACTTAATAATAAAAAGATAATAAACCGGACTTGTGTGTTTCGGTGTATATTGTGTGTTATGTTGATTTACTTGTGTTTGTGTCTTTCTCATTGATTCTAATGCTTCGAATATTAGCTAACGGTTTTATACCGACTGTTGTAGATTGCCTTCCAAGTTAGGAATGCGGACGAGAGATCCGGAAGAGTGGGCAGTCGGGGTTCCGTACATTTTAGGATTGGGTTTGGGGTGGAGTCGAGTTTGAGCATGGTTTTATTGTATGTTGTATGGCGTTTAGTCTTTGAGGTTGTATTTTCGGCTGAAGTCCTTTGTTGTATTCTTTCGTGTTTTTCTTTTCATTGCATAAAAATGTATTACGGTTTTGGCCTTTATTTGTGCCTTGTTGCAAGATCCGGTGAAATTGTTGTCAAGCTAAGGGTCGGGACCCATTGTGAGGTCCCAACCCGTAGCGCCCCGTGTCCCGCGGATTCGGGGTGTTACATTTATAAAAGAAAGTGTACCCCAATATTTTTTTACTGTTAATTGATATTAATGGGGTAAATTAATTTTACTTACCAAATATTCCGCTCATTCACTAACTACCAATTTCACTTCGTTTTTGTTATACCGGAGAAGAAATTGTCGTCCGACTCTTCACCTTCAACTGTCATCTTCATCAATCTCTCTCGTAATCTCCATTTTCTTCAAGTTTGATTCATCTTTCGTCACTCTCCTTCACTTGTTCTTTGTTTTTCGTCTTCGTTTTTACCCCAAACACTCCGGAATCATTTCGATTTTTGTAAACCCTAAGAAAACAAAAATGTCAACTCGATCAAAGGTTGTTGCTAACCAATCTTCTTGTGATGCTCCTACCTTTAACCTTCTAACTCCTACTATTCCTTTACTTGTTGAAGATTCCACACCAAACGATGGCGATGCTTCTGCTGTGTCTCATCATGAATCAGGCCTTCAAATTGTGTTATCTGGTGGTCCTCGAACAGTTGATATACCTGTGGTTAGTATTGCTTTGATACTCTTTCATGTTTTATGGTATTATCGTTTCTGGTATTTGTTCATATTAGGTTTTGTAAGTTTAATCATCGTTTCTGGTATTTGTTTGATATTGTTTGTTCTATGTTTGTTTCGTATTTATATTTACATGAGTTTTCTAGTATGTTTATATGTTATTAGATTTTCTGGTATGTTATTGGTTTCAAGTTTTCTGGTATTTGCTTTAGTTTAAGTTTATGGTATGTGTTTATTGTTAGTGTTCTAGTATTGCAGGTTCATGTATTACTTTGTGGTATGTTTTGTGGTATTTGTTCATATGAGGTTTTTTGTTTCAAGTTTTCTGGTATTTTATTTAGTTTAAAATTCTGGTATGTGTTTTTGGTTAGGGTTTCTAGAATTGCATGTTGATGTATTAGTTTCTGGTATCTTTTCTGGTATTTGATCATACGAGGTTTAATGTTTTCTGGTATTAGAAGTTCTGGTATGTTATTTGTTTTATGTTGTGTCTGATCATGTTGATGTATATATTCTGGTATGTTATTTGTTTCTGGTATTATATGTTCTAGTTAGGGTGGTATTTGTTTTATTTATTAATGTTTTCTTGTATTTTTTCATATGAGGTTTTTATATTACTTTTTGGTATTTCATGTTGATGTATATATTGACATTATTTTCTGGTATGTTTACACAGGCTGTTGAGGAAAATGTTAGTTATGGACATGAAGAGTCCTTTGTAAGTTGAATGCCTGATATGAGTTTCTGATTTGTTGTTGAATGTTTTTCTTGTATTAACAATCTTATTTTCTTTACTAGTTAATGTACAAATTCAATGACAACCCAAAATACGAGGCATCACGGATAACTGTTTTATCTCGTGTCAATATGGTCAATTTTTTACTTGAAGGGTTGGATGCCAATGGGCAAGAATTGTTCAAAAACTCTATTTTTTCAGACGTCATCTCCCTCTGTACCAATCTTAAACCTTCCAACCAATTAATACACTTCATGCTTCTACATGAGGTTCAAACTGACCGCAAACACTCAATGTGGTTTGCAATCAACAAAACCCTACTTAGGTATTTATCAACTATAAACCCAATCTTTTCAGTTCAGTTTGTTACCTCCATTCCACTTTCGATTGTTAATGTGTTTCTTTCTTTTTTTGTTGTATATTTTTGTTCATAAGGTTTGGCTTAAGCGAGTTTTCTGAAATTACCGGCCTTGAGTGTCGGTTTCATGTGTACAATGAAAAAGAAAATGTCGACATGAAGGAGTTGTTCGTCATCCCCAGGTGTAAATTGGAGCATTTGGAGGAAAAATATTCAAAGCTGAAAAAGAATGATGAAAAGAAATTCAAGATGGCTCTGCTGCTGTTTATTGAATTTGTTTTGCTTGGCAATGACAAGAATAAGTTTGTCTCCAATCTTCCTCTATCGCTTCTGAAGGACATGGATGCCTTTAATTCTTATCCATGGGGGCGCTTTGTCTTCAATAAGACACTTGACAACCTCAGGGATTGCGAGCCAACAAAGTTTAGGGCATTCGGAAATTACTGCCTTTCTGGTTTCCCTTTGACATTCCAGGTATGCTTTTGGTTTTCCATTTATGTGCCTCTGGTATGTTTATATTTGTTATTTTTGTCATGGTTTACGTTTCTGGTATGCTTGTTTTTCATTTATCTCCCCATACTCCTCCAACTTCCTTTTGTTGGAGAGTATCTCTTTCAAGAACTTGCCATATGCCGGCATTCCTAAAATAGCATCCATGAACGGAATGTTAATATGCAATTTAGACATTAGTTCAAGGAATTTACCAAAGTGATTGTCCAAGCGAGCCCTTGCTTGTGATTGAGGGAATGGTAGTGGTGGCTTGTATGGAGGCGGTGCCATATATGTTGGCTCAACATCCTTGCTTTTGCCTCCATCTCCTTGCAAAGTCTCTTCCTCTATCACCACTTGTTTTCCCTTAGCATTCTCCTTGGGCAAAGGGTCTTTCATACTCAACCCACTCCTCGTTGTAATGGCCAACACTTGGCCTCTTGGGTTGTCTTTGGTCCTTCCGGGAAGCTTTCCCGGATCTATATGGGTTTCACCCGCCTTTTGGAACACTTGTGCTTCCAAAACCTTTTGAGCCTTAGAAATGGAAGTCATCATGCTCTCAAGACCACTCAACCTTCCAAGTAATTGCTCAAACATCATTTTGGTTCTATCCTTTGGAGGTTGAGTAAATCCAGGTGGAGGTTCTTGTGAAACTTTTGGTGGTGGAGTTGTGCTTGTGAAAGCGGGAGGGTTCAAGGCTCCATCCGGGTTAGAGTAGGAAAATCCGGGATGGTTGTGGTTAGGCCGGTAATTGTTGAATTGCCGGTTGTTGTTGAAGTTCCTTGGGCCTTGATAGTTGTTGTAATTGCCCCTTCCCATGTAATTCACATCCTCCTCCTTGGAAGATAAGTTAGCTTGTGGAAGTATTTGAGGAGTTGCTTGGTTCTTCAAAGTTGTAGCACACAGCTCCCTCAAAGACTTCAATTCATTATTGATGGCATCAAGCTTAAAGTTGCTCATGGTGACTTCACTCACCTCATATTCCCCCGCCTTTCTCCCTTCACTCTTCCTATGGGAGTATTTCTCAATCACTAGAGCTTGTTTCTCTACAAACTCCCAAGCTTCATCTACATGCTTCTCCATGAAAGTCCCACCGGAAAGAGATTGGAGCTTGAATTGGCTATCTTCATCAAGTCCTTTGAAGTAGATCTCCAATAGCTCAATTTTCGGTATGCCATGGTGTGGACAATCTAGGAGAAGATCTTTGAACCTTTCCCAAGATTTGAACAAACTCTCTCTATCCTTCATCACGAAGGCATTGATCTTCCCTCTTAACTCGGTAGTCTTGGAAGGTGGGAAGAACTTAGTCAAAAACTCGGTTGTCATCTCCTCCTAAGTACCAACTCGCCCTTGTGGAATAGATTGATACCAAGCCAAAGCTTTATCCTTAAGAGAGAAGGAGAAAGCCCTAAGCTTATGGTTGTTGCTCTGCAATCTAGGCGGTCTAAGAGTCTCCATCAAGATCTCATAGTTCATCAAGTGTTGATGAGGAGACTCTCCTTCCATCCCTCCAAATTGATTATGCCGGATCATTTGTAGAACTTGAGGGCGGAGTTCGAAATCATGGGTTGCGGGATCTCCTAAGTTCACACCCGGACGGTGTGCTCTTTGTGCCGGATCCATATGTTGCCCCAACGTTTGTGGCTCTTCCATAGCAATGGGCACAACCCTAATATTCACCGCCGCCGGCTGCGGTTGTGGTCGAGGTGGAGGAGGTTGTTGACGGTTAAGCTCTCTTTGCACAAGAGCTTGCCTAATCTCCTCAATCTCCCTCCTAGTTGCCTCTTGCCTCTCATTGGCAAGTCTCCTTTCATTCTCCAAAGCTTCATCCCTTATCCTAATTTGCTCTAAAGCCTCATCCAACTCAGCTTAGAGATCTCTTCCGGCCATCTCTTTTCCCTTTTTAATGCTCTTGGATCTAGATCTAAGGGTTTTCTCCGGTTCGGGATCGAATGGAGCTAAATCCTTGCCACGAGATCTTCGCATACACCTAAAGAGTGAGATGTCCTGAAAAGCAAAGACACAAACCAAAAAGAGATCAAAAGCAACAAGAAAGATCTACACTATAAACAATCACGAAATAGACTCTATCTAGACCTAGTCCCCGGCAACGGCGCCAAAAACTTGTTACGCTAAGATCGTGTGATGTGCACGCAATAAGCTTTAAATTTATATTCTCGTTATATTTCTCCTAACTCCTAGCGAACCCGCAGTGTACGGGACGTTTGTAGTAGGGATAGTATTCCGAGGTCGAACACAAAGACTAAGGTGAGATTGATTCGATTTATGGTTAAGTTTAGTGAAGATCTAGGTTAAGAAAGGAGAGAGGAATAAAGAAATGAACATCTAAATGTTTTTGGTCGGTTTTTTTGGTGATCAATCAAAGATCACAATTCATGCAAGGTGAACAATCAACTAAACTAACAAATCAATGCAAACAAACAAGCTAAACACGAGATATGAATCAAATAGAGAAGAGCGGATTCTAGGGGTTGGAAGTTCCGGTTATGGCATAGGACTCAAGCTACCTAATCATTCCTTGGATTAACTATGATATGTTGGGATTTAGTGTTTCTAGATCGGGATCAATCACCGGGTAGGTCTCATGGTCCACTAGTCCGTCCCTAAGGTCTCATCACCGGGTAAGTCGCTAAGAACCTAAGGGATGGAATTTTACACAAACCGGATTGTCACCTAGGGATCTAACCTATCCTCACCGGGTAAGTCTCGAAAGGGTTAGTCCTAAACAACTATCCTAGCACACTTAGTCCAATGGAGGCTTATGAGGCTCACCACTACCTAGGGTTTGTCATCTTTGAAATCTAAGAGTAGAATCACCGGGTATGTCTCTTCTAACACTTAGTTGCTAACACTAGATCACCCTAGGGTAGATTTAACTCAACAAACACTTAGGATTTCAACATTCTAATAATCTGAAGCTAGATCCATCGAACCAGGGAGAAACACGGTTTGTTCTATCAAGTCCACGGCCGTGGTTTGACATGAACAATCCGTGGACTTCAACAGAGGCTACGTCCATGTAAGTGACTCATCCAAAGGCAAATCTAAGTCCATCCTATCATAGTCCTAGCCATAACCATCACTTCCTTACCCTAGAATCACATCTATTTAGCCTACAACATTCATCATAGCAATCGAAATCATCAAACATAAAATCATGGTTTCCATTTGCAAGATAATGAAGAGAAAGAGATGAACAAGTGAAGTAAACAAAACCAAGCTGAAAAATGGAATTAAAATGACTCACAACCCTTCTTAAAGAAGGTTCAAATGGTTCATACAACTCTAGAAATCGATTCCGAAATTCTTCACTATAAAGCTATCGAAATCTATCAATGGTGTGCTATTCTTCTTCTCCTCCAATGAAGCTCTTATCCAATGGTAGCTTTCTTCTATCTTCTCCTCCAAAGAATCTTCTTGTTGAGAGTATTGTTGTGTGTGTAGAGTGATGGGAGAATCTCCCAACTGAAAGATGCTCTTCTCAACCAATGCAGGACCACTTTTATACTACAACTTTGCAAGAGCTGGCCAAGAGATCGTGGCACAGCTGTCACGAAAACCTGGCAAGAACCACGGTTGGTTCCACGGCCGTGGACCTTCAGTGAACCGTGGTTTGGTGCTTCAGCTTCGCTTTTGATCATTAAGCTTTGATTTGGTGCATGGCTTGTGTTGGCAAGGTTCCATGAGTCCTCCTTAGCCTCTAGTTTGCATCCTAATGAGTCCAAGGGTGTGTCATCTTGATGAACGATCCTCAAACGTATTGATTTAGCTCCTAAATCTCCCAAAATACCTACAAATCAATGCACAAGTCCGTGTAGACGTCTATCTCGACAAAATATGTGAATTGAGTGCAAACGTTGTGAACTAGTGCTAAACCATACATGAATGAGTGACAAATCTATCTAAATGATTACCTAAACCTAAGTCATAAATCGTGTTATCAGCCATCTTTGATGAAGATCGCTTCACCTCGGCTCCTAGGCCTAGGGAAGTGATCAACATGACCTTAGATGAGGAATACCCAAACAAGCATCATGGATTCAAGATGAATCCCGACAAGCGTCCCACGGGCTTGACTTGCCAGAGATTGCTCCTATGAGCATTAATTTGTCCCAAAAATCAATTTTCCAAGTATTTTTGGTTGAAGGGTCAAGGATAATGAAATGAATCGTCACTCTTACTTTCATATAGATGAGGATCCAAAGACATTTGACGAGGCCATGAAGTCTCAAGATGTTGCCTTCTAGAAGGAAGCAATCCAAGAGGAGATGGACTCCATTATGGGTAACCATACATGGGAGTTAGCCAACCTTCCTTCCAGTTGCAAACCTTTGGGATGCAAATGGATCTTCAAGAGGAAGATGAAAGTTGACGGTTCCATTGACAAGTTTAAAGCACGCTTGGTCATCCAAGGCTTTAGACAAAGGGAGGGTGTCGATTACTTTGACACATATGCTCCGGTGACTAGGATTACAACCATTAGGTTATTAATAGCTATGGCGGCTATACATAATCTAATTATTTATCAAATGGATGTCAAGACAGCATTCCTTAATGGTGATCTAGATGAGGAAGTGTATATGAGACAACCTGAAGGGTTTGTGTTAAAAGGACAAGAGCACAAAGTGTGTCGCTTGGTCAAATCCTTGTATGGACTAAAGCAAGCTCCAAAACAATGGCATCAAAAGTTTGATGATGTCATATTGTCAAATGGATTTAAGATAAATCAAGCTGACAAGTGTGTCTATAGTAAGTTTGATCATACCGGTCAAGGTGTGATCATATACTTATATGTTGATGACATGTTGATCTTTGGAACAAACCAAAGACAAGTAGATCTCACTAAGGATTTCTTGTCCACTAAGTTTTCTATGAAAGACTTAGGTGAGGTGGATGTGATTCTAGGCATAAGAATCAAACGTGATGCTAAAGGCTTAAGCCTCACACAATCACACTACATTGAGAAGATTGTCAAACGCTTCCAATGTGATAAAAGTTCAACTGTGTAAAATCCGGAATTTTTATTCCGTCTATTTTCCGTTATAAAATAGATCTCGATCAGCTGACCATATCCGTCTACTTAGTTAGACATACTATTATAGGATTTATCATTTTATGTAGATTCCTTCACATAAAATGATAGAATCTTTTATATAGTTTATCATTTTATGTAGATTACTTCCGCATAAAATGATAGATTTCTGAGCCGATCTTAAACTATAATAAACTCCCTATCCGCCTAGTCCGTATATTTATATATCGGGATCTTGCCCAGCCAGAAACTCGTTAAATTTAGGAGGCTAGCTGCAGCCATTTTAGCCCATTTGTTAACATATAATTCAGCCAGCGGATCCAGCGCCAGCAGCCCAGTCCAGCGCCACTCCAGCCCAGCGCCACTTCAGCCCGCTGCCTTGTCCGCTCCAGCCCAGAAGCAGCCACTGCTGCCTTGTCCGCTCCAGCCCTATGCGCAGCCCAGCTCTTCTGCAGCCTTCAGTTCAGCCCAGCAGCAGCACAGCACTCCAGCCCAGCGTCCAATTCAGTCAAGAGAGGGATGCTGTTCCGCCTCCTCCAGCTCAGCAGATCCAGCCGTTTCAAGAGGATCTCAGCAGCCGTTACATGAGATCAATGCAGACGATTAAACTGCTCCAGCCATCTGCTTCCATTCTGCGTTTCCTTTCTTCTGCACACACGCTCCAGCCCTCTGCTTCCATTCTGCGTTTCCTTTCTTCTGCACATACGCTCCAGCCCTCTCCTTCCATTCTGCGTTTCCTTTTCTTCTGCACACATCCAGCCAAGAGGTAAGCGCAGTAATCTGTTCTTCCGTCTTCACCATCATCCTCTTCGTAGTTCATCTACCAATACTGTTGTGCTTCGAATTGCAGCCATTGGAATCTACAACGAGCCCATACCGACCTTCTGCACATAGCCAGCCGCGTCAAGAGGTTAGTGCAACAATTTGATTCTTCCATCTTCACCTTATTTTCTCTACCGACTCCTCTCCTGCTTGTCTCATTTCGTCCCATCTATCCTTAGGTTAAGAAGCACATACGAGCCTTCTTCGAAAACGAGAGTAGACGTCGCAGGACCGTCAAACTGAAGAAGGTAAATTCCCTCTCTCCCACAGCTTAATCCCATGTATTCTAGGTGTAAAGAATTAAGTTGGTACAAGGAGCTGCATAGTATTCCAATTAGTCTAAGGAGAAGGTTATTTTATAAACTGTTGTATGTACACTATTTCCGTAATGCTAGATTGATGAACTGCTGTAGTCGGCCTTGAACATGGTTAATATAGTAATAGGTAGTTGCTGGAGTTTATAAATAAAATGATAGACCTAAGGGGCTGCTGTAAATTCCAATTTATTCCTTCAGCTTTGAGGTTATCAACTGCCTATCTTGTTGACCAATTATTGAACGTTTGGATAAAGATCCACCGTTGAATTTTGGATATGTTGTAGATGGATATATGTAGTTTAGCATATTAAAATTTGAGAAGCAATGAACGGTCGGATTGAAAGTTATGAGCTCCCGAAGTTAGGTAGTTGAGCAGTTTGGTAAACTTAAGTTTTTGGCTAAATATAGGATTTGTAAGGGAAGTAGTCAACTTGGTGAATTATTATAAAATTAATGGCTGAACAGTTTAGAGAAATTTTTCCTCCTAAGGTTAGATAGAACCTCATAGATGATCTGGAAATTTAATTCGGAATTATTATAAGCCGTTAAGAATTTTATATTTAGAACCGAAGTTAGACCTTTACGTTTCTTCCGGAAAATAGAAACATGGGAAAAATGTCAGTTTGGAACCAAATAAAATTCTAGGAGTTAGAATATGATTTTAGAAACTTAAATAGGAGATTAGACATGTATTCTAGATTTTACGGGAAATTCGGGACCAAGGGTAAAATGGTCATTTTACCCTAAATTAACACTGTAACTAGTTATGTCTTAATACATCATTCGATCTTAGAAGTTTTAGACTTCTAACTACGTGAGAGTGTGCTAATACACTTATCGCCTTTGACAGGCAACTGAGTTGCTACAGTTTACAGAACGAGTGGTTTACAAAGAGTCGAGCTGTATATCAGGTAAGTCCTTTGGGCTTACTTAGCTGACTTCTAAATATGAGTATAAATAATGATGGTGGTGTGTGATTGAAATGTTTAGAGAGATAGGTTGTGATATATAATTACCGACCTATATTTTGGCCTAAGAGTAACGAGCGGTGGCATTCTGCTTAGTAGCTCGCGGAGCGCTGGGGGTTTCTTCCGGGACTAGTCCATACATGGTTTGTAGTGATGCTACCAGTGAAAGTCAGCTAGACCTACACCAGTTGGATAAGGAACGGAGGCGAGAACTAATAATAGTTCTCGTGCCACAACTTAAATTGAATAATGTGAATCACTTAAATAATAGATAATAAACGGTTGAGTGCCAGCATGATGTTTGTTTATTTTCGTTTCTGCGTGTGCTTGTGCTGTTATCATTTTGCTTATATTTGGATAGTTAGCTAACTGTTGATATGTTGTTTAGACTTGACACAGGTTAGAGCAGATGCCGAGTGATCCAGATGGTAGTGGTCAGCCGGGGTGTCGTACTTTAGGACGTTTTACAGTTTTTGCATTTGTGGGTTTTACAGTTGAACATTGTTTCCTTTCGTACTTTGTTATATTCCGTTTTCCGGCTGTAGTCGATCTGGTCACATTCATGCATTATCAAGAACTATTTTATGAATTCTGATTTTCCTTATCTGTGCCTTGTTGTAAGATCTCGTTAAGTTGTTGTCAAACTAAGGTCGGGACCCACTGTGCGGTCCTAACCAGTAACTCCCTAAGTTGTAAAACTTGGGGTGTTACAACATGGTATCACAGCTCTAGGTTGGCAACAATGGCACTTGAATCTTCTAAAAAGGTCATATAAGTAAATAAACAGAACCCGAAAAGGGTCTGAGTTTTCCAAAGAGAATTTTGTTTTAAAAATGCATACAGAGTCGGGTTGGGATAGAAAGTACGGATGACCACCACTACCTCTGCGGATCTCGGTAATCTTAGAATAATTATAGACTTGTACTGTTATGATAGATTAGCTAGTTATAACTGTAGTTATTACTATTCGTGCAGATGGCACGTACTAGGGCTGCACAAGTGACTGGCCGAGGTAGGGGTCGTCCCCCCCTTCCCCCAGTCAGACAGGATCGAGCTGATAGCACCCCTGCTACTAGAGGGCGTGGTCGTGGGGGTAGACCTCCACTAGGGAGAGGTCGAGGACGAGTTCCTCGAGAGGACCCACCTGCAGCAAGCATACTAGAGGCTACTGTAGAAGAAGTAGCTGAGAGTGTAGGCCCCGAGGTCAGGCCTGAGACCGCCGCTAGGTCTGGAGCGCAAGGAGCACGTTCTACTAAGTCAGGACGTGTTTCTATTAGAGCATTTGAGTACAGGGAGTTCAGAGCCTATGTTGAGCGCAGAGAGGAAGCTGCCAGAGTTGAGAGGCTTACTCAGATACCACCGGTGGTACCGGCTAGGTCAGCTCAGGTGACACAGGGAGTGTCTCAGGTGCCGGTTGTATCTGAGAGGAGGGCTGATGTTGATAGAGCACCTACTGGGTCCAGAGCACCGAGACCGGATGAGTGGTTGAAGGCTTTCAACTCTCAGAAGGTCCCCTCATTCAGCGGAGAGATAGGGCTAGAGGTGGAGCACTGGATAGGGAAGATTGAGACTGCTTTGGAGGCAATATGTTGCCCCGTGGATCGACAGGTAGATTTGATACAGACCTGCTTCACAGATGATGCTCATTCATGGTGGCGTACCATTCGTGGCCGAGTCACCAGCTGGGAGCAGATGAGGAACATTGTTAGAGACAGGTACTGCCCAGTTTCGCTGAGGAGGGAGAGATTCCATGATTTCATTGAGGCGGGATTTGAGGATATCCCAATTGCTGCAGCCATAAAGAAGTTTCAGAAGGAGTTGACTTTGCTTGGACCATCTGCACCTCCAGAAGAGCAGCATGTTTATCTTTTCTCCAGGAGGTTGAGAGAGAGTACCCGATCCTACCTGGCTGGATTCCGCTGTGACACCTTGTCTGATTATCAGGATAGGGCCTCTGCTTATGAGAGAGATAGGCCAGCTTCTAGGAAAGCAGCTCAGTCTAGTGGGCCAGATAAGCGGCAGAGGACAGGACATGCTGGTAGCAGTGCAGCAGTAGCAGGTTATGGTCGAGGACATTCTCAGGGGAGGTCCAGCTACCACTCTACAGTTCGGACTCCCGGTGGAGATCGACAGTGCTTTAACTGCGGTGGCCGTGATCACATTAAGACTGATTGCCCGAAACCACCTATCACTTGCTTCACTTGTGGGAAGCCGGGACACAGAGCTACTTTCTGCCGTCAGGGCAAGGCTCCTTCTCAGCAGGGATCTTCTCCTGCAGGTGCTGAGAGGAGTGTACAGAGACCTCCTCAGTACCGAGCTCCGAGTCAGCAGCAGCCACAGTACCGGGCCCCAGGGCATCCTGCTTCATACAGTACGGTACAGGGATCAGGTCGTGGCAGAGGACGTAGTAGTACCACTGACACCAGAGGAGGACCATCGAGAGTGTTCGAGCTGAGGAACACTGAGCAGCCTGCAGCACCTACGACCACAGGTACTATTTGGATCCATGACTTACCTGTGCGCGTTTTATTTGATACGGGTGCCACGCACTCCTTTATATCAGATGCATGTGTAGATAGGTTGTCCTTAGCTACAGTAGAGGGTGTACCTTTTGTGGTTGGGTTACCAGATGGAGGTAAGGTTAGAGGATCTCGAGAGATTTATGACTGCCCTATTCATTTGGGAGGCCGGATTTGGTTAGTAAATTTTCTAGTCATGCCCCTAGCACATGAGGACGTGATATTGGGAATAGATTGGATGACTAGACATGGAGCAGTCTTAGATATTGGTAGGAGGACTGTGACCGTCACCACCGAGGAGGGTCACAGAGTTATATTCCGAGGTTGGGACCTCGGAAAGTCCGGCACCGTTATCAGTGCAGTGAGAGTAGCTAGACTGATAGCACAGGGTTGCGAGGCCTTCTCGTGTTATGCCATGAAGGAGCGTAAGAGCCTGACAGTAGAGGAGATACCAGTTGCCTGCGAGTTTGCAGAGGTATTCAGCGACGACTTACCAGGGCTACCTCCACAGAGGGGTGTGGACTTTAGCATCGAGTTAGAGCCGGGCACGAGACCGATCTCGAAGGCCCCGTACCGCATGGCCCCAATAGAGCTGCTTGAGTTGAAGAAGCAGTTAGAGGAGTTAGCAGAGAAGGGATTCATACGCCCTAGTGTTTCTCCCTGGGGCGCACCAGTATTGTTTGTGAGGAAGAAGGATGGATCGATGAGACTGTGTATCGACTACAGGGAGTTGAACAAGGTCACCATCAAGAATAAGTATCCACTGCCTCGCATAGATGATCTGCTGGACCAGCTACATGGGGCGTCAGTGTTCTCGAGGATAGATTTGAGATCGGGTTATCACCAGCTGAGGGTGAGAGATCAGGACATACCTAAGACGGCATTCCGGACTAGGTATGGTCATTATGAGTTTGTAGTGATGCCATTCGGGCTCACTAATGCGCCAGCAGTATTTATGGAGTTGATGAATGGGATTTTCATCGACTTCTTAGACCAGTTTGTAGTGGTCTTCATTGACGACATTCTAGTTTACTCTAGAAGTCGAGAGGAGCATGCCGGACACTTGAGGACAGTGTTGCAGATTCTACAGGATAGTCAGCTCTATGCTAAACTATCCAAGTGTGAGTTCTGGATGTCAGAGGTGGCGTTCCTAGGCCATGTAGTGACTGCTGAGGGGATTAAGGTCGACCCGGCGAAGATTGAGTCAGTGTCCTCTTGGAAACCTCCGAAGAATGTTAAGGAGGTTCGCAGCTTCCTTGGATTGGCAGGTTATTTCCGTCGGTTTGTGGAAGGGTTTTCTCTGATCGCCCGACCACTTACTTCTCTCCTAAGGAAGACTACTCGGTTCGTCTGGTCTGAGCCGTGTCAGTAGAGTTTTGAGGAGCTGAAGAGGAGATTGACGTCTGCTCCGATCTTAGCACAGCCTGAGGGTACAGAGGACTTTGTGGTGTACAGTGACGCATCCAAGCTGGGCTTGGGGTGTGTCTTGATGCAGAGGGGTAAGGTTATAGCATATGCGTCTCGACAGCTGAAGACGTATGAAGAGAACTACCCCACTCATGACCTGGAGTTAGCAGCAGTAGTGCACGCTCTTAAGATCTGGCATCATTATCTCTATGGAGCGACCTGTCAGATCTTCACAGACCATAAGAGTCTAAAGTACATATTCACTCAGCGGGAGTTGAATAACCGCCAGAGGCGGTGGCTAGAGTTGATCAAGGATTTTGACCTTGAGATTCTTTACCACCCCGGAAAGGCGAATGTAGTTGCTGACGCTTTGAGTCGGAAGACGCCTCGGGAGAAGGCGATAGCTCGGTTGACAGTACAACCACAGTTACAGAGAGACTTAGCTTGGTTGGAGGTAGAGATCCAGTTCCCCGATACAGCTCATCAGTTAGCCACCTTAGAGTTACTTCCTGACCTGTTGGGTGAGATCCGACAGAAGCAGGAGACCTGTCCGACTTTGACCCGGATCCGAGACCGGATGTCCGGAGATGAGGCACCACTATGGGTGCCGATGGAGTGATGAGACGGCAGGATCGTATATGTGTGCCATCAGACAGTGAGCTGAGACAGAAGATACTAGGTGAGGCTCATGCTACCCCTTACTCCGTACATCCAGGAGCGAGTAAGATGTATAAGGACGTAAGACGTTCCTTCTGGTGGGGTGGTTTGAAGCCTGATGTGGCCCGATATGTAGCCCAGTGTGCGACCTGTCAACAGGTCAAGATTGAGCATCGTAGATCCGGAGGAGAGCTCCACCCACTTCCAGTACCACATTGGAAGTGGGAAGATATATCTATGGATTTTGTTACCGGATTAAGGCTCAGCAGAGGTTTTGATGCCATTTGGGTAGTAGTAGACCGGCTGACGAAGACCGCACGTTTCATTCCGATCAAGGAAACGTGGCCGGTAAGCCGTCTAGCAGAGGAGTTCACCAGACACATTGTGAGACTCCATGGAGTACCGAGGACTATCGTCTACGACAGGGATGGACGTTTTACCTCGAGGTTTTGGCAGCAGGTACATACTGCTCTGGGGACGAGTCTCCACTTTACCACTGCCTACCACCCACAGACGGACGGTCAGTCCGAGAGGACCATTCAGACTTTAGAGGACATGTTGCGAGCATGTGTGCTAGATTGGGGACAGGTATGGCCAGATCACCTCCCACTAGTAGAGTTTTCATATAATAACAGTTGGCACGCGTCTATTAGTATGGCACCTTATGAGGCTTTGTACGGACGGAGATGTCGTACACCGTTGTGCTGGGATGAGCCTAGCAAGGTTGATGGAGTAGTACCAGATCAGATACAGGACGACATCGCCCGGATTGCCTTAGTCCGGGAGAGGATGTTAGCAGCTCAGAGTCGTCAGAAGTCCTACGCCGACAAAAGGCGTCGACCTTTGGAGTTTAGAGTAGGTGCACAGGTGTGGTTGAGGGTGTCACCTACGAGAGGAGTTAGACGGTTCGGCATTAAGGGGAAGCTGAGTCCCCGGTATGTCGGCCCATTTGAGATCGTAGAGAGAGTCGGAGAGGTTGCCTACCGACTAGAACTGCCACCGAGATTAGAGGGAGTACACCCAGTTTTTCATGTATCTCAGCTGCGAGAGTACATACCGGACCCTAGACACATCATCAGTCATGAGGATTTGATAGTTGAGCCAGACCACACTTTTGTGGAGTATCCAGTAGCCGTCCTAGAGCGTAGCATTAGGCGCCTGCGTTCTAAGGAGATACCGATGCTGAGGATTCAGTGGTCTAGACGAGGAGTTGATGAGGCTACCTGGGAGACAGAGGAGAGCATTAGACGTAACTACCCTGAGTTCTTTGCGGAGTTAGCCGCTACCTCAGTACCGACGGGTTAGTACTAAGACGAGACCTTATATGACTTCTGTGATCATATGTTTACATAATTGTTTATGTCTATGTGCTTGATGACGTGAGTAGTTGCTTGCTAGAATATATTTCTCGAGGGGAAATGTATGGGGTAGGTATCTTATTCCAAGTTTCGGGACGAAACTTAATTTAAGGGGGTACTGATGTAAAATCCGGAATTTTTATTCCGTCTATTTTCCGTTATAAAATAGATCTCGATCAGCTGACCATATCCGTCTACTTAGTTAGACATATTATTATAGGATTTATCATTTTATGTAGATTCCTTCACATAAAATGATAGAATCTTTTATATAGTTTATCAATTTATGTAGATTACTTCCGCATAAAATGATAGATTTCTGAGCCGATCTTAAACTATAATAAACTCCCTATCCGCCTAGTCCGTATATTTATATATCGGGATCTTGCCCAGCCAGAAACTCGTTAAATTTAGGAGGCCAGCTGCAGCCATTTTAGCCCATTTGTTAACATATAATTCAGCCAGCGGATCCAGCGCCAGCAGCCCAGTCCAGCGCCACTCCAGCCCAGCGCCACTCCAGCCCGCTGCCTTGTCCGCTCCAGCCCAGAAGCAGCCACTGCTGCCTTGTCCGCTCCAGCCCTATGCGTAGCCCAGCTCTTCTGCAGCCTTCAGTTCAGCCCAGTAGCAGCACATCACTCCAGCCCAGCGTCCAATTCAGTCAAGAGAGGGATGCTGTTCCGCCTCCTCCAGCTCAGCAGATCCAGCCGTTTCAAGAGGATCTCAGCAGCCGTTACATGAGATCAATGCAGACGATTAAACTGCTCCAGCCATCTGCTTCCATTCTGCGTTTCCTTTCTTCTGCACACACGCTCCAGCCCTCTGCTTCCATTCTGCGTTTCCTTTCTTCTGCACATACGCTCCAGCCCTCTCCTTCCATTCTGCGTTTCCTTTTCTTCTGCACACATCCAGCCAAGAGGTAAGCGCAGTAATCTGTTCTTCCGTCTTCACCATCATCCTCTTCGTAGTTCATCTACCAATACTGCTGTGCTTCGAATTGCAGCCATTGGAATCTGCAACGAGCCCATACCGACCTTCTGCACATAGCCAGCCGCGTCAAGAGGTTAGTGCAACAATCTGATTCTTCCATCTTCACCTTATTTTCTCTACCGACTCCTCTCCTGCTTGTCTCATTTCGTCACATCTATCCGCCTAGTCCGTATATTTATATATCGGGATCTTGCCCAGCCAGAAACTCGTTAAATTTAGGAGGCCAGCTGCAGCCATTTTAGCCCATTTGTTACATATAATTCAGCCAGCGGATCCAGCGCCAGCAGCCCAGTCCAGCGCCACTCCAGCCCAACGCCACTCCAGCCCGCTGCCTTGTCCGCTCCAGCCCAGAAGCAGCCACTGCTGCCTTGTCCGCTCCAGCCCTATGCGTAACCCAGCTCTTCTGCAGCCTTCAGTTCAGCCCAGTAGCAGCACATCACTCCAGCCCAGCGTCCAATTCAGTCAAGAGAGGGATGCTGTTCCACCTCCTCCAGCTCAGCAGATCCAGCCGTTTCAAGAGGATCTCAGCAGCCGTTACATGAGATCAATGCAGACGATTAAACTGCTCCAGCCATCTGCTTCCATTCTGCGTTTCCTTTCTTCTGCACACACGCTCCAGCCCTCTGCTTCCATTCTGCGTTTCCTTTCTTCTGCACATACGCTCCAGCCCTCTCCTTCCATTCTGCGTTTCCTTTTCTTCTGCACACATCCAGCCAAGAGGTAAGCGCAGTAATCTGTTCTTCCGTCTTCACCATCATCCTCTTCGTAGTTCATCTACCAATACTGCTGTGCTTCGAATTGCAGCCATTGGAATCTGCAACGAGCCCATACCGACCTTCTGCACATAGCCAGCCGCGTCAAGAGGTTAGTGCAACAATCTGATTCTTCCATCTTCACCTTATTTTCTCTACCGACTCCTCTCCTGCTTGTCTCATTTCGTCCCATCTATCCTTAGGTTAAGAAGCACATACGAGCCTTCTTCGAAAACGAGAGTAGATGTCGCAGGACCGTCAAACTGAAGAAGGTAATTCCCTCTCTCCCACAGCTTAATCCCATGTATTCTAGGTGTAAAGAATTAAGTTGGTACAAGGAGCTGCATAGTATTCCAATTAGTCTAAGGAGAAGGTTATTTTATAAACTGTTGTATGTACACTATTTCCGTAATGCTAGATTGATGAACTGCTGTAGTCGGCCTTGAACATGGTTAATATAGTAATAGGTAGCTGCTGGAGTTTATAAATAAAATGATAGACCTAAGGGGCTGCTGTAAATTCCAATTTATTCCTTCAGCTTTGAGGTTATCAACTGCCTATCTTGTCGACCAATAATTGAACGTTTGGATAAAGATCCACCGTTGAATTTTGGATATGTTGTAGATGGATATATGTAGTTTAGCATATTAAAATTTGAGAAGAAATGAACGGTCGGATTGAAAGTTATGAGCTCCCGAAGTTAGGTAATTGAGCAGTTTGGTAAACTTAAGTTTTTGGCTAAATATAGGATTTGTAAGGGAAGTAGTCAACTTGGTGAATTATTATAAAATTAATGGCTGAACAGTTTAGATAAATTTTTCCTCCTAAGGTTAGATAGAACCTCATAGATGATCTGGAAATTTAATTCGGAATTATTATAAGCCGTTAAGAATTTTATATTTAGAACCGAAGTTAGACCTTTACGTTTCTTCCGGAAAATAGAAACATGGGAAAAATGTCAGTTTGGAACCAAATAAAATTCTAGGAGTTAGAATATGATTTTAGAAACTTAAATAGGAGATTAGACATGTATTCTAGATTTTACGGGAAATTCGGGACCAAGGGTAAAATGGTCATTTTACCCTAAATTAACACTGTAACTAGTTATGTCTTAATACATCATTCGATCTTAGAAGTTTTACACTTCTAACTACGTGAGAGTGTGCTAATACACTTATCGCCTTTGACAGGCAACTGAGTTGCTACAGTTTACAGAACGAGTTGTTTACAAAGAGTCGAGCTGTATATCAGGTAAGTCCTTTGGGCTTACTTAGCTGACTTCTAAATATGAGTATAAATGATGATGGTGGTGTGTGATTGAAATGTTTAGAGAGATAGGTTGTGATATATAATTACCGACCTATATTTTGGCCTAAGAGTAACGGGCGGTGGCATTCTGCTCAGTAGCTCGCGGGGCGCTGGGGGTTTCTTCCGGGACTAGTCCATACATGGTTTGTAGTGATGCTACCAGTGAAAGTCAGCTAGACCTACACCAGTTGGATAAGGAACGGATGCGAGAACTAATAATAGTTCTCGTGCCACAACTTAAATTGAATAATGTGAATCACTTAAATAATAGATAATAAACGGTTGAGTGCCAGCATGATGTTTGTTTATTTTCGTTTCTGCGTGTGCTTGTGCTGTTATCATTTTGCTTATATTTGGATAGTTAGCTAACTGTTGATATGTTGTTTAGACTTGACACAGGTTAGAGCAGATGCCGAGTGATCCAGATGGTAGTGGTCAGCCGGGGTGTCGTACCTTAGGACATTTTACAGTTTTTGCATTTGTGGGTTTTACAGTTGAACATTGTTTCCTTTCGTACTTTGTTATATTCCGTTTTCCGGCTGTAGTCGATCTGGTCACATTCATGCATTATCAAGAACTATTTTATGATTTCTGATTTTCCTTATCTGTGCCTTGTTGTAAGATCTCGTTAAGTTGTTGTCAAACTAAGGTCGGGACCCACTGTGCGGTCCTAACCAGTAACTCCCTAAGTTGTAAAACTTGGGGTGTTACAAACTGTTAGTACTCCTATGGACTCAAGTGAAAAATTGATGCCTAACCAAGGATCAACTGTCTCTCAACTTGAGTATGCACAAGTAATAGGATGTTGCATGTATGCAATGACTAGTACTAGGCCAGATATTGCTTTTGCTATCGGTAAATTGAGTAGGTACACAAGTTGTCCTAGCTCACAACATTGGAAGGCAATAAGGCGTGTGCTTAGGTACCTCAAGGGGACCATAGATATTGGCATCTTGTACAGTAAGTATCCTTCAATGATAGAAGGCTAATCGGATGAGTCATGGATCACTAATCTAGATTATTACTCATCCACCACAGGATGGGTTTTCTTGTTAGGTGGTGGTGCCATTTCGTGGGCTTCAAAGAAACAAACATGCATCACAACCTCGACCATGGAGTCCGAGTTTGTGGCACTTGCCGCTGCCGGTAAGGAAGCTGAATGGCTAAGAAATTTGGTTCTAGAAATTCCTCTATGGCCAAAACCGGTTTCTCCTATCTCAGTTCATTGTGATAGTGCAGCTACGTTGGCTAAAGCTTATAGCCAAACGTACAATGGAAAATCAAGACATCTTGGTGTGAGACATAGCTCGGTTAGAGAGCTCATAACTCACGGTGTAATATCGGTCGATTTTGTGAGAACACACAATAATCTAGCCGATCACTTAACCAAGAGCTTGGCTAGGGACTTAGTTCAAAAGTCAGCCAAGGGGATGGGGTTAACGACCTAAATTGAAAACGAATTGTCATGGGACACCCAATTCGCCTATGGCTTGATGCCTTAGCCGAATTCAATGAGGAAAGCCCATTCCAAGAAGTTGTGAGCATAAAATGTCCATCCAAGGTAATGCTCTATGCCTATATAATATGTATAGTTTGAAATATGTAATTTCTTAACAACTCTTTTGAAAAATTGCAATTATAGGTGCAAGATCAAAAGAGAGTTGACTATGTGAATGTGAAGTGTCAAGGCTTCTTCAAGGGAGTAGATGGTCGACTCGCCTATATGTTCATTAAAGGATTAGGACACAATAGCCTTTAAATGTGTCATTTATTTGTAAAGGAAATGTAAATTTCGTGTATGTTGCCTTCATGTACTTAAACAAGTTAAGTGGTTCAATCCATTAGGACACCAAAATTCTTTAGTGCAGAATGTGTAATTATACTAATTCAATAAATTAAATCAAAAGATATTTATGATTATGCGAATATTTTGTTTGGATGTATGTCTATTAAAAGTTTCTTGACTTTGATCAAATGGGGGAGGAATGTTGGAGATTTGGGCTAAGTCTTCATTGTAATCGTTGAGCTTGTCTTGAGACAAGGTGCAATGAGTTGTTCACATGTGTGTCACTATGGTCCGGGTTGCGGGAGGCAAGACAAGTGACCGGCACTATGAACAACTAGTATTATAAGGGGAGTCGAATCAAAGCAAGGTGATTCACGACAAGGTCAACTTGTGCTAGCTTTTAGAAGGCCGACGTTTGGGGATTTTTAGCCACATTTTATCGGCACACCTTTGGTTCTTAGGCCTTATATTGGCTAAAGAATATGTGGTTAAAAATTGGGAGCAATCCAAGCTCAAATGCTTAGTGAATGTCAATGAAGCAGCTAGTGAGCTTCTTAAGGAGCTACACTAGCTTGAGCTAAGATATTGGTGTTTGAGGATCTTGGAGCTTACCCTAGCTATATTAAAGTGAATGAATCTCATTGGAAGTGTTTGGACCAAGAAAAATAAGCTAGCTCTAAGCTAGCTCCGGGGAGCGGTTTTGGGCTCCCTATGTGGGCCTCGGGCCTCGGGCTTTCTAGGGATTCAAGGCCCATCTTCCAAGTTTCTTCCACGTAACTTCCATAACCGATTTTAACCTCTTTTAACTCCCCAAAACCGTGGCCCACTATGCCTATAAAAGGGAGAGCCATTTGCATTTGATCAAACATTTGTTTTTGCAACAATAAAGCTTTTAGTTCCATTGTATTGACATTGGATAGGCCTTCTTATAAGCTTGTTTGCAAAACTCGAAAGACCAGTATAGTTCCTTTGTATTGACAAAGGATAGGCATCCATCTTAGTTTGGTTTTGTATTGACAAAACCTAGGAATACCCTTTCTACAAAGTAAGACAAGTAAGTCTCTTACTTAGTCTTTGTAACGTGTAACGTCTTATCCCACTAAGGTATTTGGATATTCCCGGTGTAGGGGAGAATACACTTAGAAGGAAAATTCATTTATGAATGACTCATTACATTATCCAAGTCAATGATTTCAACATATAACAACCGATTTATAAGACGTGCAATTGAACTTAACTTCTATTAGAGTTTTGTCTACTCCTTTTCGGAGATTACAAACTCTTGGTTGAGTTTTGTCTACTCCTTTGGAGCCTACAAACTCTTGACTGGGTTTTGTCTACTCTTTTGTGGAGATTACAAACCCTTGGTTAATAATTTGTTTTTAGTTCAAGATAATTATATTAAATTGATTGGCAATTGGGAGAACCGTCTACTCACATAAGTGAGACTACGGCCCTTTGGTCTAAAACCGGACACCGAAATTCCAACAGAGGCCAGCAACAAGGTAGACCAAAAACTCATAATCCAGAATGGAGTGACCTGCAGCTGTGAGTTTGGATATGAGGTTGCGTCCTTTGACAAAGTAATCATTAATAGAATCCAAGCCCTTCTTCATGGATGCGAACTGGAGCCTGGCTTGGATGACCTAAGCACTTGACCTAGAAGCAAAAAGATATTGAAGGACATACCATATCTGAGAGGAAGAAATGCAGTCAATAACCTGAACTAAGACAACCTCTGTAAGGGAGGATGTGAGAATGACCATGACCATGTGGTCTTTGATAAGCCAATCATGATAGAGAGGGCCTATTGGAGCAGGGGAAGGGTATGAACCATCAACAAGAGGACAAAGTGAAAGGGATCGTAGGTATGAGGTTATTTGGGCCTTTCAAAGAAGGAACATTTCTTGGGAAAGTTTGACAGTGATGATAGGAGAGCTAGAGGGAAAAGAAGGGGTTCCCATGTTGGGTAGTGTGGGAGGAGTATATGTGGATAGTAGTGGTGGGGTGGTTTGGTGGGGAGGTGGTGTTTGATGTTGTAGTGGAGCTGGTGGTGGGGGTTATTTTGTGGTGGTGGTGGGTTGTTGACCAAACGTTGGTCAGGAGAGGGATTTGGATAATCCATGAAAGTAGGTATGAAATTCAAATTGTTGTGCTGGACGTTGGTCCTTTTACAGCTTTTGATACCATGCTAGAAATGGTGTAGGTAGTGCTTGTGCACAGAGAGAAAATGTGTAAATGTATTTGTTACTGTTTCATTGCATTTGCTGTGTAAAGAACATGTTCATATATATAGGTGTCTAGTTTTGTCTTCTAGCTAGAATACTCTAGAATGCTTCTATACAATGCCCTAGTGTAGTATGGTGCAATAGGTTGTTATGCGTTTGTATCCCAGTGGGACTTCCTCGAAGACTTCAGGATCTTCAACTACCTAAAAGTGAACATAACAATAGAAAGATTTACTACTTTGAAAATTACAGCTTTTGAAAGGTATTCCTATAAATTGTGATAATACTAGTACTATTTCAATTACTAAAAATCCTGTGAAGCATTCAAGGACTAAACATGTCGATGTAAGGTATAACTTCATATGTGATCATGTTGAGAAAGGTGATGTTTCGATTTCTTTTATATCAACTAACTTGCAGCTTGCAAATATCTTTACCAAGCCTCTTCCTGAAGAGCAATTCAATTTTATTCGATTAGAGCTTGGTATGTTAAACAGGGAAGCATTAACTTAGGGGGAGTAAATCGTTTTATTTTCTCCTTTATATGCAGCCAACTTGTATTTTTCAAGGGCCTTGAAATGCAATTTAAGGGCCTTGAAACGAGATTCAAGGGTAAAATGAATTTCACGGATCTATTTAAGAATGAATATCCTTTAGATATTTTAATTCTTAAATTATTTTTGTTTTAAATCATCTTTCGTGGGTTCAAAGTTTTGAAAAAGAAGTGTTGAGATTTTAGCGGAAACAATATTGGTTTTTCAAGAGCTTGATTTTGTCGAGATCTTGTTTTTATTGTTTCATCCTTTTAAAAGGCTAAAATCTTCTATCTTTTTCAGTTCCCATCTTTACAAAAAAACCTTTTCAAAAACCCCTTCATTTCTCTCCCCAGATCATCCATGGCTCCCAGAAGCAAGAAATCTGCTCCTCAGGCCTCAACTTCCAAAAAGAAATCAGTTCAAATCTCCTCTGCTACAAAAGAAGAAAAACCTTCTGAGGCTTTGGAAAATTCTCAAGCAACCAACCGGTCTTCCCACATCTTGGTTCATCAACTTTCAATCCTCGGGATCTTGGCTTGATGGATTTCACAATTGACCTCTTTGCATGTGTGATCTGGTGGATACTACATTTCTTGAAACACTTCAGATCCCTTGCATAGACAGGCTCAAGAGCTCGACAGTTTGGAAAATCTTAAACCCCGAAGATTATGCTTTTCCAAGGCTCACAAGGATGTTCTATGTCAATCTCGTCACAAAACGGGACAAAGGAGTTATCTCCCTTGAATCATCTGTAAAAGGTACCCCAAATTTTCCCACTTCTTATGTTTTGAGTGAGATTTAAGGAATTCCTACAGATATTTTTTTACTCATCCCTCACGATCAGAACGTGTTCGACTCGCTAAGGAGAAATTTATGGTTCCCAATTCAACCTCACGCCAGCTTACTGATACTTCCTTAACCCTAGATGCTAAAATTGTTTTTACCATTCTAGTTTGGTGTGTTGTTCCTCATGCAAACTCAAGAGAGCTTCTGATTGATCAATCCTTGGAACTAATTCATCTGATTATGCCTGGATTAGACAATGATGTATCTAATCTCATCCTCAACCATATGATACACTCTATTAACTCTAAGCGAGTCATCCCTTTGCCTTATGGAAATCTGCTGCCCAAGATCTTTGACTATTTCACAATTGATACATCCTCTGAAGATTGACAGCCAATTCATGGAAAGATTAATGAGTCATGCTTAGAAAGACTAGGAATTGAGAAGACACTTCCAGGAGCATGGACATTAAAGGGAAAAGGAGCTATTCCACTTCCAACTCAAGAAGCTCCAACATCTTCTACTCCTACTCCTGAAACCAGGTTAGATGGATGTGAAAAAGAACTGGCCTGTCTGAATCGTGAATTGTCCGATTTCCAATTTGACACTAAGAGAAGACTGGATGCAAATCATGAACTTCTATCCACCATAAATGCTAAGATAAATGAAATGTATCTGATGAATGCTCTTACTCTGACCACCATGGGAAGGATCCTACCTATGATTGAATATGCAACTCAACATACTAAAGAGAAAGTGGAAAACGTTCTAATGAACTGCAAACATCGTGTACAGAATAACTTTATTCTTTATCCTACCCAAGTTGAGCCAACTATTATGCCCGTTCTCGAATATGAGGTGGTTAGGGAACGAAAAGCTGAAGAAAAGAGACGATGCTTAGCTACTGAAATGGATGATTGGAGCCACAAAAAATCTTCATCTAAGGGAAAAACGAAGTTTTATGAGGAGGATTCAGACTGAGCTGATGATTGTGGGATTGATATGTTAAAAACTTGACTTGTTTTGTGGTTTTTGTAAAATACTTTTCTGGGGTTGTAATCTTTAAAACTTCTGTGCTTTAACTGTTTTTCTCCCTTGTTGAAAGACAAAGGGGGAGAAATAAATTATCCAGCATTTCGATATTTCTACATTCTGCATTTTAAGTTTGGTTTGATATTCATATATGCATCGCTAAATTTACAGTGGAGGTACGATATATTTGTGTTGTCTTCCATCAAAGAGGGAGATTAAAAACTCCACCTTGATTATATATGTCTATAGGTTATGATGATGGAAGACTTAAACACAAATGAAGTAGTTTTATATACTAACAATTTATCGATTATATATATCGAGTTGCTTGGTAGTTTGTTTAGAATGTGTGTAGGTCTTGAAACGCATTTCAAGAGACCTTTGGAGGCCTTGAAATCGGTTACAAGGGACATACGCGGCCTTCAAACTCCAATCGAAACAACGCACGCTGAAGGAATTCAAGATTCAACAAACTGAATCTACCAAGCGTCAAAGAAGATCTTCTAATAAGATATGTTCAAAGCAGATCGCAACCGACCAAGGAAGATTTGATTCGAAACAGGATCTTGTAACGATCCTCAACCGAAAGCGCAAAGATTTTCTCTCAAACAGAATTTAATACAAACAAATACGAGAAGATTATTGACATGAGATATCAACGTGCTTCAAGGAGATGAAGACGATAGAAGATATACAACGTCTACCTTATCTCAACCAAGAAGCGGCTTTCATGGAGAAGAAGAATCATCTTCAACGGTCATCTTTCTAACGGCTATAAGAACTCTCCATAGAAGACTATAAATGAAGATGTCGATTGAAGAACAAGACACAAGCTTACACGGAAACATCCAAAGTCTTCAAGCGATTCAAAACATCTTCATTCGATCAAACAAGTTTTTCTTTCTCTCTCTTACTTAAAGTGTTATCCCCTAGAGAGATAAAACTCGAGAGCTCCATTGGAATATCTAAAGAGTGTTATACTAGAGTGTGTGTTACTCTGCGAAGTAACTAGGCTATTATAGCAAGGTGAAGAGTTGAAGCTAGATCGTAGTGTTGGCTACAGTGAGAGAAGAAGGGGATTTCTTCTAGTTTGTATCTAGGACTCTTTGAAGCTGATAATAGATAGTTAGATCCTAAGGCTATACCCTGGGACGGAGAGTAGGCTATTTAGAGCCGAACTTCCTAAACATATCCTCGTGTCGATCTTTTACATTTCACACTGTATCTGCTTTATTGTGACTAACTTTGTTTTGCATGCGAACAAAGTCAAGGCCCTTGAAATCAAAGTGTGTCACAAAGAGCTCAGATCGACATCAAGGCCTTTGAAATAAGTTTCAAAGCCTTGAGATAGGTTTTTGCGAAAAGTTTCCATACTCTATTCAACCCCTCTTCTAGAGTATCTTTTATCCTTTATATTCACCTAACGGTTCTTCAAAGATGTCTTTGTTGACTCGCCCATTCATGATAGGACATCCAAGGTATTGTTCAAGATTGGTCGTCGCATTAATTCCTAGTTGTCCTTGGATTATTCTTTTGTTACTTTGGTCAATATTTGCGGTAGTTTGGAACGCGGATTTATGGTAGTTTATGATCTGTCCTTAGATATCACAGTAGTCGTTTAAGACCGAAAGGATCTTGTTGCTTGCTTCTACAGATTTCTTAGTAAAAATAATAATATTATTGGCAAAAGCTAAGTAAGGTATTCTCGTTCCATATTTTGTAATAGGGAAGTCGACAGACTTGGGATTGTGATTTGATATTTTTTGTATGTTTCTGGAAAATACTTCCGCACATAGGTTTAACAGTAGTGGAGATAGTGGATCGCCTTGACGAAGACATCTTTTCGGAACAAAAATGTTGTTAGGGAGTCATTAATTAATATGGAGTAAGAGACTGTAGAGATGCATTCGTAGATCCAATCTCGAAATTTTTCTCCGAGCCCGAATTTTTGTAATATAGCTTTCAAAAATTCTCATTCTACTTTGTCATATGCTTTTTTCATATCTAGTTTAATAGCCATGAACCCGTCTTTTCCTTTTTTTAACTTAAATCCATGGAATATTTCGTGAGCAATGAGCACATTGTCTTGAATTGTTCTATTTTTAATGAAGACACTTTGTAATGGATGGATTAGTTTAGGTAGTATTAAACTTAGTTTTTTTTTTCCAAGATTTTTGCAATTATTTTGTAAACAGTTGAGCATAAGCTTATAGGTCTGTAGTGTGAAGTTGTAGTTGGGTTGTCTATTTTGGAAAGTAAGGAAATAAATGTATGATTGATTTGTTTGAGGATTTTTCCGGTTCTAGAAAAACTTTTGACTGCCTTGGTAAATGTTGATCCTATAATGTGCCAATATTTTGATGAAACCCAACAGGCATACCATCAAGTCTTGGTGATTTGTCCCTATCAATGTCAAAAAGGGCATCCTTGATTTCCTTTGTGGAGAACGGCAACGATAGATTGATGTTGTCAATTACAGATATTTTTGGTTGAATGACTTCTAATTGATTTAGAAGTTTAATTTTATCAATTGATGATGCTTTAAACCGGCACGTGTAGTCTTTTATGAGTTCGTTATTGATTTCATTCTCTTTAGACACAACTATACCTTCATTCGTGGTAATCGTTGTAATAATTTTTCTTATTTCTTTTGCCTATTGCTTTCTTATGATGGAATTTCGTGTTTTTATCACCTAGCTGTAAATTTCTCATTTTCGCTCTTTGTACCCAATATTTGTGTTGAAAGTCCATCAGGCATTCCCTTTTTCTGTATAGTTTATTGATTTTGTCATTCTTGCATTGGTCAAAATTAAATAGTCTAAACTTTGTTTTTGGAGAACTTCTTCATTGTCCACATTTTGTAGTTGTTTATGTGTATTACCGAATTTATCTCGGCTCCACTGTTTTAGTTTTTGTTTAAGTAGGTTTGTCTTTTTCACGAGGTTGAACATATGTGTGTCTGGGAATTGTGTTCTCCAAACTTGTTTTTTAAGGTTTTAGCAATCTTGTCTTTGCATCCACATTGTTTCAAACCTGAAGGGTTTATTCTTGACTTCTGATTTCGTATTTTGAAGTTAAATGGATATCATATAGTGATATGAGGTTGTAAATGCATGGTTTCTAGTGTGAAGCCCGGGGTTTCTTGAATGATTTCAAGAGATGTCATAACTCTATCTAATTTTTGGTATGTGCTATCGTCTCCTTCTTTCTTTTTCTTCCAAGTGAAAATATTACCTTTAGTGGGAAGATCACTTAGATTGTGTTGGTGGGAGAGTTGTTGTAATATGTCGAACTTGTTATTAGCGGGCGGCGGCCCTCCTTTTTTATCGGAAGGTTCCAACATCTCGTTGTGGTCATCAAGTACTATCATCGGCATACTTATGACATTTATTTATGCCCTAAGTTGTGTCCAAAACTCATATTTGATTTGTTCATTTGGTGGGGCGTAAATGAAGATGATCATGGTTTCAAAGTTAGTGTGTGTATTTGTGTGTTTAACCAAAAGGAATCTGTCGAAGAATTTAACAATCTCAATTTTTTCTTCCTTTAGTTGATATTCCTTCCATAAAATACAAAGACCCCTTGCAAATCCCATAGTCGAAATGAAAAAAATTCTATCAAAACTAGAGTTTTTCCATTATGCTTCTTCAAGTTCTACCTTGGGTTTTGTTTCTACCAACATTATCATTTGAATGTGTTCTTTTTTACATGTAATATTGATGCTGGTCCAAAAATTCTTTTGTTCATACTCCTACAGTTCCAGAATGCAATCTTCATTTATGGATTACAATTGATCTTGGGTGTTTTCATTCGCTTTACTCCAAATCTACAATCATCATTATTTATTTTTCCGGTACTCAAATTGTTTTTGAGAAGATAATTAGTATTCATCCGAAGGGCCTTTGGAAAAATGGCACACCAAGGAAAAGGACCTTGTTTTTTAATACTTTCTAAGAGAATAGATCCGTTGTTAATATATTGTTTTTGGTAACGCCAACACAGCATGATGGGATAGCATTTACTAGTAAGGTTGTAAAGTTTATGGTCGGCCATCCTCTCTTTCTTGTTATTTTTTCGATTCTCATATAGTTCTTAGACCGGTGATATTTTGCAAACACCCTTATTAACTCGAGTTCTCATTTTAGCCTTGAAAGCATCTTGTTTCTTTGTTTTGGACTTTGAACCTCTTTTCTTTTATTTGTGTATGTTGAGGTATAGGTTCAATATTTATTTTAATAGAGTCGGAATTTGCTATATGGTACGGAACATCGAGTTTAAAGTTGACAAAATTTGATTTACCGACATCAAGGCACATAGGGACCCAAATTAGCACAAAGCATGGAGTTGCAGTAATCTTGCCAATCTAAGATCATTACATGACCATACAAGATTCGAATTCTCATAAACTTAGTTGATTTAAACTCTGTAGTATTGGGACATTGTTCTATCCTCACCAAATTACACCTTATTTCTATAGATTTCTGAGTGATGTTTTTCAAAAACAAAACACAAGGATGCTTCTGTATGCATTAGTATCAAAACTAAAGACACTGATTTGTCCATCCATCCTATTATTCAAAATGAGAAAGATTATCCTTATTTTAACATCAAGTGGAATTCTAAAAAGTGAGCTAGTGAATAGAAAGCATTTCTTGATTATTCTTTTGTTGTAGTATTTGTTCATTTTCTTTGTTATTCTTCGTTATTCTTTGTTCCTCATGCTTTTTGATCATTCATTCCTGCAACGTTGTTGCCCTGTATGCAGTATCATAGTGGATCATCATTTCTAGATTCTTGGTGGCCTTAGTTCGTGTTTGCCTCTGAATGTATAGTCTTTTGTTAATCCTTCCTTCACTATTGTTGGCACAAAAAAAAACTAAGCTTTCAAAGCACAAACTTGCAAAGCAAGAAACATAAAGACAACAATTTAGAACCACCAAACATAGTAAAAGGTAGAGTGCTATAGTGGGTATATTGTTAGTCCATATTTGCTCATTATTTTCTAACAGACAAGCATTATCAAGTAGCTTTACCTTGTAGATGACAAACAACAGCAGATACCAAGTGAAGTAGCACATGACTAATTCATACCAGTGAATCAATTTACTAGTAATCTTACTTGCTTAAACATGGACATACTTATTATTTTGGATTTTGCTTAAGTTAGGCAGTTTATTGTTAGATCTTTCTTCTTTAGTCCTTTGTGTCTTTAGCGGTTGGTCTATCATATTGGTTTCATGTTCTCTTTTTACTACGGATTTCACGTTCATTCTTCTATCACCGTGCGTAAATTTATTCTCATGAACATAGTCAATGATTACAGAAAGAATGTCACGGTAATACATGATGGGGACTACAATGTAAAGATATTCAGTTTGTTCAATAGCAAGACACTTATATCCAAAATAGGTGCTAAATTTCTGAGGATTATGAGTACCGTACAAGAAGGCATACCATTTGTAAGAGAGTTCAATATCAATGTTCTCATATTCAAGAAATTCAACAAAAACATACATTATAAGATTTCTAGGTTCCTGAACAGAAGAGAAGATCATACACAAGTATGACCTTCTTACACGGCAAGAAAACTCATGATTTTCACTAGTAAATGGGTGGATGATCATTTGAATGGGAAAGAAAAGAACAAACCCCAAAATCCATATTTTTATCATGATTTGTGGTTGAGTTCAACATCATGGTAGCAAAAATCAATTTAAGCGAGTGTAAGGTTAAACGTCTGGTATTGATGTCTCTCAATTGATTGTTACTAGCACAAAAGAAAGTTTCATTCAAAAAATGGAACAATCATTCAAGCAACACAAAATTTTAAATTTGTTCACCGATAGGGATCCGAGGTAGAGAGTACATGATTAATGCATCGCGTTTCTCTAGTTCGATTAGTGTTTGTGTTGTTGCTCTCATGAGTGGTGTGTTAATTCTCAAAATCAGTTGGTTGTTCTTATGACAAGAGTAAGTGGTTTCCTCTTTTATTTTTGGGGATCTATCATACTCCCCTAAATCGGAGAACTCAGTCGAATTGTCCATTTTGCGAAGCAGATAGAATGGGTTAAGGTTCATGAGAAATTAGGGATAAAAGTTGGAATGAAAACCTGTCAGACTACAATGAGAATCCATAGAGTCTGAATAGCCGAAATAGGACCTCCGCCCCGACGCAGAGGATGTTTCCTTCCTTCCTTGCAAGCAAAAGAAAGGCTATTTGTAAGTCTTCTTCTTCTTTCTCCCTTACGCATATCAGAAAAGAGTGCTAAGTCACTTCCTCTCTTCCCTTCCCATTGTTCTTCTTCTTTCTTCCTTGTTTTGTATTCCAACAAGAATAATCTTGTTGTTCTTGGATGTTTGGTGTGTGGATTAAATGTTGATGAAGTTAAGCTGGGGTTGAGATCCTTAGAGGAGAACTAGATATCGAGAAGAGAAGCTAACAGAAGCAAAGGAGAGAGGTTCTGTTGTGAACCCGCACATGCGCCTGCTTGTCGCCGCACTTGCGCCTAGAGGTGAGTCGCAACACCAACGCCTCTCCTCTGCCGCACCCGTGCCTTCAGACATTGTCACCGCACTTGCGCCTCCCTGTGGCCGCGCCCGCATTGCTTCAAGACATACCAAGTCCTTTGGTATGCCTTTTCTTTCCTCTTGAGTAATAGCTTCCTTGTAGAAGCATGCTAGGCTGGATATGTATGATGATGGGTTTATTATGTTGGAATGCTTTGAGAGGCTTGAGGATTTGATGAGTTTATTGTCGAGGGTTATGATATGTATGTTCTTGTGAGGGTTGTGAGGCCAGAAGTTAAAATCTTCTAGCATGTGACTTAATGGTTGATGTGTGTGCCTTGATTTATTAGGCGTGGTGTATACTCCAGTGGGAATCTGAGAGTTGGTCGATTAAGTGATTACCTTGTAACAGGTAAGTCCATCAGGCTTACTTAGTTGCTTTCTATATGTTGGTTTGGATGTAATAGTGGTGTGTGTTTATATGTTTATAACTATAAACCAGAATAGGATGACCATATGTGTTTAATGGCCCAAGTGTATTACAATTGGGCGGTGACATCACTGTCCAGCTTTGTCTAGAGCTCTAGCAGGTAGACGGGCATATACATATCAAACCATTCCTCGCAAGTACACGGGGATAAAGGCGAGGGATGGAGGATCCTCGTGTCATAATCTAAGTTGAATTAATAATGTGAATCATTTAATGAAAGATAATAAGTGGCTTGTTTGCGAGCATGCTTGTATGACATCTTGCTTATGTGTTGAGTGTGCTATTACCACCATTCTTATATATGGATTGTTAACTAACGGTTTATACCGTGTTGTAGATGCCTTGCAGGTTAAGAAGACGGCAGAGTGATCTGGTAGGAGTTATCAACAGAGGGTTTCCGTACATGTTAGGACGGTTGTGGTTTTTGGATGTATGGATACATGTTGTACAATTTTGATACTCGGCTGTGTGTCATGTATGTATTTTGGTTTATGATATTAACGCTTTATTGATGTTGGTTTTATATATATTTGTTCCTTGTTACAAGATCTAGTGAACTTGTTGTCAAGCTAGGGTCAGGACCTATTGTGAGGTCCTAGCCCGTAGCACTCCATGTCCAATTGATTTGGGGTGTTACAAACATTGTATCAGAGCCTTTGCTTGACAACAATGTCCATCACAATCTTCTTGAAAGGCCGAATAGATAAATAAAAAGAAACCGAAAAGGGGTTTGATGTAAGAGCCATGTCCTTTAGGAGATCCCGCAACCGCGTAGGACCTCGCCCGCAGGAGCGCCACCGTGGGTGCGGCTCTGTTGGGCCGCGGTCACGGAATGATAGGAAAGTCGGCCGTCTTTTTGTCCGACTTTCTTTCCGCTTTCTTCCTGTTTAAGTTTCTCTCTCTCCTCACTGTGTGAGGGTTTCTGACCTTCTTCCCCCCTCTGTCACGATCATTACTCTTCTTCTTCTCCTTCTTGTTTCTTCTTGGTTTCTTCTTCAAGTTTGACGATGATGATGATGTTGATGATGATGTTGAGTTGGTTGTTTTGAGAAGCTGAATAAGGTTGCATGTTGTGCTCTCCTATTAGTTGAGGAGTTTGGTGAGCTATTCCTCCTCTTTCCCTTTCCTTCCTCTTCTTTCCCTCTTCTTCCTAGTTTGGAAATCCAACAAGTTTGATCTTGTTATTGTTTGGATGTGCTATGTGTGTATATGGATAAAAGGCAAGTTTTCACTTGGTTGCTTCTTGTGGTGGAGTGAGGTGGTGGACGAGAGATCCGTTGAAGAGAACTTTAGAGAAGTGTTTTGTTGAGGAACCGGACCCGCGCCTTGTCTGAGCCACCCCCGCGCCTTCAAGCGTGTCGCCCCCGCACCTGTGTTCAGCCGCAGTCGCGGCGTCAGACCCTTGTCAGCGCGCCGCGGCTCTTCTTGCCCGCGCCTTCTTTAGAACTTACCAAGTTTTTTGGTAAGTTCATTCCTCCTCTTTCCTTTCACTTTGGAGTTCAGAATCATGCTACGTTAGAATGTTTGGAGTTTGAGGATGATGATGATATATGGGATGAATGCCTTGTGAGGCTTTGAGGTTGATTATGAATGTCGAGGTTATGGTTTACGGATCTTGTGTATGATCTTATGAGGATCTTAGAGGCTAGAAGTAGAGTCTTCTAGCATTGTGTTACGTTGGTTGATATGTGTGCCTTGATTTATCAAGCGTGGTGTATATTCCTACGGGAATCTGAGATCCGATCGATTAAGGGATTACCTTGTAACAAGTAAGTCCCTTGGGCTTACTTAGCTACCTTTCGTGTGTTGATTAAGGGATAACTGGACGGTGACATCACTGCCTATCTCTGGCTAAAGTTAGGAGGTTCTCTACAACCCGCCTTGGAATATATATATATATATATATATATATATATATATATATATATATATATGAACGCATTCCTCGCAGGTACACGGGGAGAAAGGCGAGGGCTGGAGGATCCTCGTGTCACAAACTAAGTTGAATTAGTAATGTTAATCAGTTAACGAAAGATAATAAATGGTTTGTTTGTGAACATGATTGTGTGATAACTTGTTTATGTGTTGTGGGTTCTATTATTGATATTCTAGTATATGGATTGTTAGCTAACGGTTTATACCGTGTTGTAGATGCATTGTAGGTTAGGAAGACTACAAAGTGATCTGACTAGAGTGATCAGGCAAGGGTTCCCGTACACGTTAGGATGTTGTGGGGTTTTGGGATGTATGGATATATCTTGTACAATTTTGATACTCGGATGTGTGTTATGTATGTACGTTTGTTTATGATATTTCCGCTTTATTGATGTTGTCTTTATATTTATTTGTGCCTTGTTGTAAGATCCAGTGAACTTGTTGTCAAGCTAGAATCAGGACCCATTGTGAGATCCTAGCCCGTAGCACTCCGAGTCCTATGGATTTGGTGTGTTACAAACATGGTATCAGAGCCTTAGGTTGAAAACAATGACACTCACAATCTTCTTGAATGGCTGAATAGATAGATAAACAAACCCGAAAAGGGGCCTGAGTTTTGAAAAGGAATTTGATTTTAAACTTGGTACACAGTCGGTTTGGGATAGAATTGTAAGAGCTAGGATTTTTGAATTCTAATTAATGTTGATTAACATCGCGAAGATTGCGTAAGTGATGAGTCTCACCGTTATGTTCCTAGCGTAATTTTGGACTTATGGAGAATTTTTCACTTTTTCCCATGGGTAATTATTTTTACCCTCCGGTGTTATTTGGAGCATTTGGGAGCTTCAATTAATAAAAATGCAGTTGAGAGAAATGATCACGACATCGGACATGTTCTAGATATGAAATAACATGGAAAGGCAAAACGGATAAAATAATCGTTGTTTCGTTTCTTAGCGGCTAAGAAAAACAACTTAGGAATGCACGTTTTTCGAGGCAGTTTTGGAATAATTATCCCTAAAATATTTCACACTTAGTATTCCAGTTTCGAGAAGTTTGGAGAAGGGGGTTCAACCCGCCTTTGGATCGAGTAAAGGATAATTATCGACTTCACTAAAGGATACTTATCGACTTCGCAATAAATAGCGAAAAATTGTTTATTAATTCATTTTCTTTCACGTTTTCTCGTAAAAGCTCTAATTTCTCTCAACCTTCAAACTCAGAGCTACTATCCGTTTCTAATCCGATTTTAATTCCGTTTGAGTTTCTGAATTCCTCTCTTCATTCTCTTCATATCGGTACCGAGTTTCTGTATTTCCGAATTAATAGAGGTCTGGTCGAGCATATATATCATCAGGACGGTTCCGTCGCTCAGATTCCGGTGAATTTGATGTTGTCCATGTGTAGCCTGCGTCGTTGTGATTCCGAATTTTCTTTCAGATCGTCAATCGGGTTAGTAACAAATAAGTTATGAATTTATTCGTTTTCCGTATTGCGATTTTGCCTAAATGGACCTTAGCCTTGTCAAAATGGATAATTAGAAATTCCATTATGGTCGTTATATTATTCTGGTGTTTATGGGTTGTTTGTTTGATGAAATCTGATGACATGTGGGTTTAGAAATTGTCTGCGGGCAAAACGTTATTTTGACGAAATTTAATTAATTAATTAAAGGTTAATTAATTAAATTAGGATTAGAATTGAGATTGAGAAATGTTGATTAGATGCTACCTTGAGATTTGAGAAATTGTGATTTATGTCGAGATATTGAGGTTTAGTTGGTTGTGAGACTTATAGGTTGATTATGATCCTTATGGATCCCTTGGGTCTAGGTGTGACCCCTTTAATTGATAGGAGATTTGATATCTCTTTATTCCTTGTTATTAGACAGTGCTATACTCTGGATCGGAGTTGATCATGGTTGAGGTTATCTTGAGGTTGAGGTAAGTCCGTAGGACTTACTTAGCTCCTATCCCTATATTGGATGTATGCATGAGTGGTGTTTGTTATATGCTTGATAGCATGCGATATTGATTATTACTGACCTATGGTTTATTGGATAGCCCCCTTGTAGTGGCAGTGATAACCTTTCCCTTTCATCTTGTAAGGAGTTTGGGAGGTTCTTTGTGGTCAGGCCAATAATGGTATACAGGATGGACACTTCACCACTCCTGTAGGGTACATGGGAAGTGTGCCAATACTACTCTAGATGGATATGGTACCCAGAGGCGAGGATGATATATTCCTCGTATCACATATTTATATATATATATATATATATGTATCTGATAGCATGCATTATAGTCTATATTTTAAGATTGGTTTGGACGTTTGATCTTCATAAATTTGCATGCATGGTTGTATACTTTTGATGGTTATGTCATTTTGTATACCTTTGCACGAATCGAGGTCTACACCTAGCTTTGTTGTAATTGTAGGGAAAATGGCATGTTTTAGAGCGATATGAAGCCAAGGGATCTAAGGAGTCATTGGAGCTACAATTTGGAGCATTGAGGAGCTACAAGGAAGGCATAGGAACCATAGAAGTTGGACAAAAGTTTGATATTGGACCAGTTTTGAGAGATTTGTACGTAGCTGAAGTTCACCTCGTTTGAGCCCGAGATCATCTCGACCAAGATGCTTCGCTGGGCCTAGATCGAGACGCACGGCCCATGATCCATGAGATCTTTTATTTTTGGCAAGTGAGAGATTTGTACGTAGCTGAAGTTCACCTCGTTTGACCCCGAGATCATCTCGACCAAGATGCTTCACTGGGCCTGGATCGAGACGCACGGCCCATGATCCATGAGATCTTTTATTTTTGGCAAGTGATTCTCCTATAAATTGGAAGATATTTTCTGGATGGAAGCAAGGTTGGTTAACTGATTAGTTTGGAAGATTGAAGATATTCCAAGGAAGGAAGGAAGTTGAAGGAAGATAGATTTGAAGTGAAAGTTAAAGGCTTTTTGAAGGAAGTTGTAAGGTTTTCTTGGGATCCTTGATTGTTGTGTTTTGGTTTGTTATTGAGGAGCATAGTTTGCTGATTGTTTGGATTGTTTGTTTGTTTAATTGAGTGATTATTGAGACCTTTGTGTTAAGGTTTTCTTGTTTGATTATTGATTCTTTCTTCTTATATTTGATTGTTATTATCACGATGATTATTGACTAAATTCTTATGCGATTCTAGGGTGATTAGCTGAAGGTTGTGGGAAAGACGATGAAAGAATAAGCCTTTACCTTAGTGGACCCTAAAAGCTCGAGCGAAATCTTAACCGAACCTCACCTCTAATGTTGAATTTCAACTTGGCGTTCTTACAATCCACATCGCAACCCGAAGTTGCTAGAAATGGTCTCCCGAGAATGATAGGAACTGGATAATCTGCGGGTTTATCAAGTACAACAAAGTCTATAGGTAAATAGAAGTTACCTAACTTAACGGGAACATCCTCCAAAATGCCCACGGGATGGGTAATGGAGCGATCCCCCATGTATAATCTTATCTTCACCGGTTTGGGCTCTCCAAGTCCGATTCTCTCGCATTGCTCCAGTGGGATGATGCTCACACTGGCTCCTAGATCACATAATGCCTCATAAGTCACATCCCCAACTTGAATGGGAATGCAAAATAAGCCGGGATCTCTCAAATTGGGTGACATCTTCTCCTTCATGATTTGAATGAGTTCCGAGGATTTAGATGTTATCCTAACTTCTCCAAAGTCTTCCAGTTTCCTCTTCCTTGATAGAATCTCTTTTAAGAACTTCCCATTGGTGGACATCCCTAGAATAACATCAAGGAAAAGGATGTTAATGTGTAGTTTATTCATCAAGTCAACTTACCAAAATGCTTGTCTAGATGTGCTCTGGCCCTTGACTGAGGGAATGGAAGTGGTGGTTTATATGCAGGAGGTGGGACATAAACTTCAGATTTGTCCTTCTCTTTCTAGGACTCCACCTCGGGTGGCACCTCGACCGAAGTGTTCCTCGTCTGTACCTAGACTGAGGTGTTCTTCGTCTCCACTGGCACCGACCGAGGTACTGGATCTGTAGTTTTTAGTCCACTTCTCGTCGTTATTGCCATAATCTGTCCCTTAGGGTTGCTCTCTGTCCTTGCTGGGAGCTTCCCTGGATCTCTTGGCGCTTCAATCGCCTTATTGAAGAATTGTTGCTCTAAGGCTTTTTGAGCCTATGAAAATGAAGTCATGGATGTCTCCATGGCGTTGAGCTTGATCAAGATGGCCTCCAGCACTGCATCTTTCTTCTCTGGCTGAGACGAACTTGATCCAGGCTCCTGGCTCTTCAATGGAGTAGAAGAAGAAGAAAATGGGTTAGAAGAATTATTAGAATTTGAATTAGAATAAGGGTTACCCGGATTTTGTTAATTAGATCTCCAATTGTTGCTGTTGGAGCCTCTATTGTTGTTGTAATTGTTGTTCCGTGACCCTTGGTTGTTGTTTCTCCCTTGATATCCTCCTTCTTCATTCTTTGTGTGAGCAACCAAAAGGTCTTTCAATTGCTTCACATCGTTCTTGAGGGAGATGAGTTGATTGTCATTTGATGGAGCGTCCTGGAAATTAACTCTCTTAACTCCATTTTCTGCTCATTGATGGGAGTACTTCTCCATGTGTAAAGCTTGCTTCTCATAGAACTCCCTAGCTTCGTCTATCGACATGTCCATGAATGTGCCGGCGGAAAGTAGTTGAAGATTGAGTTGGGTAGCTCCATCCAATCCCTTGAAGTATATCTCCAACAATTCTATCTTTGGAATCCCATGATGTGGGCAATCCAATTGAACATCCTTGAATCTCTCCCATGACTTGGACAAACTCTCCTTGTCCTTCATGATGAATGCATTAATCTTCCCTCTCATTTCAACAGTCTTGGAGGGGGGAAAGAACTTTGTTAGAAACTCCATCGTCATCTCTTCCCAAGTGTTGGTTTTCCCGGGTGGAAGAGATTGATACCAAGTAAGAGCCCTGTCCTTCAAAGAAAAGTAGAAAGGTCTTAGCTTGTAATTGTTGTTTTCCAGCCTTGAAGGTCTCAAGGTCTCTATCAGGATCTCATAGTTTTGCAAATGCTGATGTGGAGACTCCCTCTCTAAACCTCTAAACTGGCATTGGCGGATCATGGATAGAATTTGCGGTCGAAGCTCGTAATCATGCTCCGTTGGATCACCTAGGTTGACTCCTGGACGCCTCACTTGCTGATTAGAGTCCATCCTCTGTCCTAGGGTTTGTGGGATTCCTGCAAAAAGAATATCTCGGACAGGCATCCGAGGTGGATGTATCTCGGCCGCGGCAACTGGGACTGGGTCCTGCCTCGGTCGAGGATCTGGGATCGGTCGATGTAGAATTTGGGCTCGTAGATCGGCCATATCTGCTTCAATCTCTGCAGTTCTGGTGCGAGTTTGCTCCCTTTCTTGCTGCAGTTCTTCCTGGTTGAGGCGCAGCTGTTCCAGCGCCTCCTTCAATTCGGCCTCAAGATCACAGTCTCCTTGATTGGCCATCTTAGCTTCTTTCAAGCGTCGTTTGTATGTCTTTTCTAGTTCGGGATCGTAAGGAACGATTTCCTTCCCATCACGGGTTCTTCGCATAAACCTAAGAAAAAGATCCTGCGAAAGCACTCAAGTAGGGTGGTTAGTAGCAACAAGGGCAATTGCCCCGAAAGACAACCGTAACCGGCTCAGTCTAGACCAAGTCCCCGGCAATGGCGCCAAAAACTTGTTCGCTCCAAACGGTGTGTGCAAGCTTTAAATTTATATCCCAAGAAATATGCTTAAAACAAGGATGCGAACCCGCAATGTACGGATCAATTATAATAAAAAGCAAGAATTACGGGGGTCGATCTCAGGGACTTAGGTGAAACTAAGCAAGAATAGGTTGTCAATGTAACTAATAAGCACAAAAGCAATTAAAGTAATCAAAGATGATAATAAGGTCAAATAAGGGGAAATGCGGACTCTAGGGATTAAAGCATCTATGTGTGGTTCCGACTCAAGATCTCAAAAGATAACGCGGACAAAGCTGCGATTTTGCTAAGGGAAGGTGTTTCTAAGATGAGAATAGATTACCGGGTAAGTCTCACTACTCACTATCCCAAACCAAAGCTCCTATTACCTGGTAAGTCTCAAGGCACTAAGGAAAGGAACTAAAATCTCAAACCAACACACCACTTAAGGGAATAGAATCAACCTTTACCGGGTAAGTCTTAGGCTAACTCACAAAGATGGGATGAAGGCACACTCAAAACCCAATAAAGGATAAACCTTTATTACCTACACTTATGATCATGGGTAAACAAACAAAGGAATCACCGGGTAAGTCTCTCCTAGGCTTGCGTTGAACCAGGAAAGGTGTAATAAGGATAGGATTTGGCAAACTAAAACTCTTAACTCTCAGTTTCGGATCAGAAAAGATCACCTCGTTCAGTCAAATTCCACCCCGGCCGAGATGTTCATCGACTGAGCGAGGTGTTCTAGGGCTAAGGTTAAAGACTCGAGCTTTCATTGTCTTTCCCTCAACTTTCAGCCAATCACCCTAGAATCGCACAAGAAATTTAGCCACTCATCATCATGATAACAATAATCAAATATATGGGAAAGGAATGAATATTCGAACAAGTAAACCTTAAGAAAAAGGCTTCAATAACTGAATTGAATAATAAGAAATCAACGTTCCTCAGATCACAAATCAAACAAGACAATAAATCAAAGGGAATCTAAGAAAATCTTACAAACTCCCTTTAAAGCTATCTCAAAACTATCAATCCTTCCTTGATTGATTTTCAATCTTCCTTCAACTTCCAGAAAATCTTCCTAATTGCTGTGTATTCTCAGCCTCCAAGTCTGCGACGATGCTGAATTGTAGAAAATCAGCCCCTTTTATTAGAAAATTATCTTCCAAAGATAATAATATCTTGGAAAGATAATTTCCTATAAAATATATCATATCTTTAAAATAGATCTCTCAAAAATAAGATCTTCCTTCCAGAAATCCAGCCCAAAAATATAAGATATCTTCGTCCCAAAAATAAAAGATCTCAGCCTAAAAATATGATCTCGCCGGCGACAGGGTGTTCGCCTCGGTTGGGGCACTCCTCAAGATCACCTCGGTCGAGGTGACACTGTAGCTGACCGAGGTGAATCTCAACTGAATGTGAAATCTCTCAAATCTTGTCCAAAGTATATCTTCTTCATCATTTCCATGTTTCCTGAGTTCTTCTTTGAGCTCCAGAATGTAGCTCCTATGATTCCTTAGCTCCTTAGCTCCATTTCAGTCCAAAACGTGCCATTTTACCTACGATTACAACGAAACTAGGTGTAGACCTCGATTCCCGCAAAGGTAGATGAAACAACAATATAATCACATTATATACATCCATTCATGCAGATTATTGAAGCTAAAACGTCTAAACAAGTCCCAAAATATAGACTATAATACATGCTATCAGTCGTTTCATAGAACACCTCGACCGAGGTCGATGTGAACTAAGCGAGGTGTGAACCAGATCTGATCCATACCTGAGTTTAGGTTTTTAGTTTGCCAAATCCTATCCTTGTTGCACCTTTCCTGGTCCATATGCAAGCCTAGGATGAGACTTGCTTGGGGATTCCTTTGCTTGTATATCTATGATGATGAGTGTTTGGTAATAAAGGTTTACCCTTTATTAGGGTTTGAGTGTGCCTTCATCCTACCTTTGTGAGTTAGGCTGAGACTTACCCGGTAAAGGTTAGTTCTATCCCCTTAGGTGATGTGTTGGTTTGAGATTATAGTTCCTTTTCTTAGTACCTTGACACTTACCCGGTGAGAGGATCTTTGGTTAGGGATAGTGAGTAGTGAGACTTACCCGGTGATCTATTCCCACCTTAGAAATACCTTACCTTACAAACCTCAACTTTGTCCACGTTATCCTTCGAGATCTTGAGTCAGAACCACAACTGGATGCTTTGACCTCTAGAATCTGCATTCCTTTATCTGATTATCATATTATCTTGTTTTGTTGCTTTACCTTTGATTGACAACCTGATTTACCGTGCATTGTTTCACCATAGTCCATGTGTTCGACCTTGGAGTATTTGCCGTTATTACAATTGATCCATACACTACGGGTTCGAATACTGTTTTAGGCTTTTATTGTAGGTTATAAATTTAAAGCTATTTCGTTCACATTTACACGCACATCTGAGAGCGAACAAGTTTTTGGTGCCGTTTCCGGGGACTTGGTCAAGACCAAGTCCGGTATTTGGTTGTCTTTTAGGGCTGCTGCCCTCATTGCTATTGATTACTTTACTTGAGTGATTTTGCAGGATCTTTGTTTAGGTTTATGCGAAGAACTCGTACTAGGAAAGAAATCGTTCCTTACGATCCTGAACCAGGAAAAAAAATACAAAAGAAGATTGAAAGAAGCTAAGATGGCTGAACAAGATAATCGAGATGTTGAAGCTGAATTGAAGGACGCATTAGAACAACTTCGGCTGAGTAATGAAGCTTTACAAAGAGAGAGAGAGGAGGCTCGTGCAAGAATAAAAGAGATTCGAGCTGATATTGCCAAACTGCAGGCCTATATTCTACCTCGACCGAACCCAGTTGTTGGACCGAGGCGGAATCCTGACCTACCTGCACCGGCCGAGATACTTCCACCACCTCGGTTTCCGGCTAGTGTTGACCGAGGTAACTTGTTCGCTGGAGAACCACAAACTCTAGGTCAAAGGATGGACCCGAATCAACAAGTTCGGCATCTTGGAGTTAATCTAGGAGATCCAGCTGAGCATGACTACGAGCTACGACCTCAAGTCCCCATAATGATTCAACAATGTCAATTTGGAGGCATGGGAAGAGAATCTCCACATCAACACTTGCAAAACTATGAGATTCTTATGGAGACTTTGAGACCATCAAGAGTGGAGAACAACAACTACAAGCTAAGGCCTTTCTACTTCTCTTTGAAAGACAAGGCGCTTGCTTGGTATCAATATCTTCCAGTTGGAAGAGTTAAAAAATAGGAAGAGTTGACTACGGAGTTTCTCACTAAATTTTTTCCCCATCAAAAATTACGGAGTTAAGGGGTAAGATTAATGCTTTTGTTATGAAGGATATAGAAAGTTTGTTCAAATCATGGGAAAGGTTCAAGGACCTTTTATTGGATTAGCCTCTCCATGGGATTCCAAAGATTGAGTTGCTGGAGATCTACTTCAAGGGATTTGATGAGGAAACTCAATTCAAACTCCAATCACTTTTTGTTGGCACCTTTATGGATACACTGGTTGATGAAGCTTGGGAGTTTGTTTAGAAGCAAGCTTTACACATGGAGAAGTACTTCCATCGATGGGTTGAAGATGGAGCGAAACGAGTTGGATTTCCGGATCTAAATCTTACGAATTCAAGCGTTGCTCAACTCACTACGCTCAACAATGAAGTCAAGTCTTTGAAGGAGTTTTTATTAGCTCAAACTAAGGTAGCATCCAAGGAGAAAGATGTTGGATACGTGGGAAGAGGAAACTATCAAGGGCCGAGGAATAATAATTACAGCAACAACAACAACAACAACAACAACAACAACAACAACAACAACAGGAATTTCAACAACAATTGGAGATCAATCAACAAAATCCCGGTAACCCTTATTATTACGCTAGAAATGTATAGCACAAAAGTCTTACAATTTATAACTCGATCAAAAATCCTAACTCCTAGCGAACCCACAGTGCATGGGTCGTTTTGTAGCAAGGATAGTATTCCGAGGTCGAACACAAAGACTAAGGTGAAATCAAATCAAGCAATTGATCATAGATAGTGCAAATCTAATCTAAGAAAAGAGAAGGAAATAAAGAAATGAAAATCATGATATTTTTGGGTTTGGTTTTGTGGTGATCAGGCAAAGATCACAAATCATGCAAGATTATAAATCAAACTATCAACTAAAGCTAGCAACACAAACAAGCAACACAAACACAAGATATGTGATCAAAGAGAGAAAAGCGGATTCTAGGGGTTAAGACTTCCGGTTATGGCATTGGACTCAAGCTTCTAATCAACCTTGGGCTAGCTATGGTATGTTGGGAAGGGGTGTTTCTAAAATGGGATCAATCACCGGGTAGGTCTCATGGTCCACTAATCCCGCACCTAAGGTCCTATCACCGGGTAAGTCTCTATGAGTCTAAGGTCGGGAATTCTACACAAACCGGATTGCTCTCTAGGGGTCAAACCTTTCCTTACCGGGTAAGTCTCGGGAAGGCAAGTCCTAAGTATCAATCCTAGCACACTCAGTCCAATAGCGGCTTGTGAGGCTCACTACTACCTAGGGTTCATCATCTTCGATATCTAAGGTCAAGAATTACTGGGTAGGTCTCTTCCCTTACTTAGTTTACTAGCATTAGGTAACCCTAGGCTAGATTATGCTTAAAAAACACTAGGATTTCAAAAATATAACATCCTAACATTCAGATTTATCAATTATAAGCGCAACAGAGAAAACCACGGGCGGATCATCCTAAACCACGGCCGTGGAAAGGTATGAACAGGCCGTGATTTTCAACAGTGGTTGGGTTCGAGCAAGCAAATCATCCAAAGGTACATTCAAGTCTATTCTATCATAGTCCAAGCCATAACCATTATTCCATTACCCTAGAATCACAACTACTTAGCCAACAACATGCATTTTAAGATTCAAACTCAACAAGCAACCATTCATGGCTTCCATAGCAAGAAAATGAAATGAAAGAGAAAAGAAACAAGTAGAAACAAGAAAACCCAGCTGAATATAAGTTTAAGCAAGACTTACAACCTATCAAAAGAAGGTCCAAAACGTTCCTTACAATCCTTGCAAATATCTTCAACCAAGGTCACTCAAAAATCACTCAAAAGCTATGAAAACTCTAAGATAAATGTTGTTCTTCTTCTTCTTCCTAAAATGAGAGTGTTTTTCTTCCCCCTCCAAGTCTATCCTCCAATGGAATTGATGTGTGTGTAAGGGAGTGTGGGAGAGAATCTCTAGCAACAGCCTGCAAGACCACTTTTATTCTCCATCAAGGGCAAGAGTCGGGCATGGAGATCGTGGGACAGCTGTCAAAGCTGTTCAAAGAAAACCACGGCCAAAATTACGGGCGTGGTTTCTTGGTCTGGGCCGTGGTTTTGCATAAACAACTCTCTTTTGATCGTTAAGCCATGAGTTGGTGCAAGGCATGCACCAACAAGGTCCTATGTGTTCTCCTTTGCTCCTAGCTTGCTTCTCAATGAGTCCGGAAGTGTGTCATCATGAGGAATGATCCTCGAATGTATCGATTGAGCTCCAAAAGCTCTCCAAAATACCTACAAAACTGACAAAAGCCCGTGTAGACGTCTATCTCGACAATATGCATGAATTAAGCGTAAATGTCACGAACTAATGCCAAACCATGCATGAATAACGGGGAAAACTATCTAAATGAATGCCTAAACTAACGTCATAAATCGTGTTATCAAAATACCCCATACTTAACACTTGCTCGTCCCCGAGCAGGGTCCAACTATAGGCTAAGAGATGACATGATTTATGAATGTAGAAAAAACATAAAATATTTTTGGAATTGTGCTTCATAAGATGGATCACCTTCATAGTCATGTTTCATAGCAATGGACAAGCAATCATGTATCATATGAATGAAGGCATGGAAAGACAATTATACTTAACTCGAAAGCATGCACGAAAGGTGAAAATGAAGAAGTCAAGATGATCATGAGTATATCCAATCTAGATCACTAAGTCTTACACATATGCAAATAGGTCACAAGGACTTAGGAAAGAAGAGGCCAAGAAACGTTGTGAATAGGTGGGAATTTTTCTAGGTCATGTGATGCTAATCTGGGAAAGGAACTAACTACACAATTTCATTTTTGATCAACTTCCCACAAGTGTATATTTTTCTTCATCTTTTCTCTCTTTTCTTTTCTTTTTCATTTTCTTTTTCTTTCACTTATTTTTGAGACAATGGAATTGGTGTACAAAAGCCAAAACCTTGGTGATTAGTGGACCTCGGGATTTTTCCGAGGTGCCTCACATCGGGCACACATACCAAGGCTCGTTAGCACATTCGGTTTATCCGACTTTGGCAAGGCACAAACACCCGATTATGTGAATGGTGCCGAGTTACTCGTCATCAAAACCAAAGTCCCCAAACCTATATTTTTTCTACATTTTTCACAACAAATTTAGCACTTCATTCACAACATTCATTCATCAACAACTTCACCCCACACTTGCTTTTCACACACTCAACACACTAGCATGCTCCTATTCCCCGATGGGTCAAAAGAGGTCAAAATTTTTATATCTATTAAGGTGCTCAAACAACATGATCAAGATGAGAAGTAGAGAAAGATGAATTGCCTCAATCATTCCTAGATGATGTGCAAGAACTAGCATGTAATTTCGACCATCAATCCTCAATCCAATCAACGCAAACATCATAATCACAATTCATACATGGGATTCAAGAGAAGTATTTCAAGTCCACATATGCATACATCCATTCAACACAGAAGGCCATCCATAGCCAATTCACAAAACAATCTCATCATAAGGGTCATATCCAAATTAGAAGCACTAAAAAAATTTAAATTTTTTGATTTTTTTTGGAATTTTCGAAATATATATGTACAATGCAAAGGTCATGAAACATGTGACAATATGAAACTATCCTAGATGCAATCATGCAAAAGATTATGAAAACCCCACCCCATACTTAGAAACACATTATCCCCAATGTGCAAATCAAGTAAAGAAGAGTGAAAGAGAGTCCTCACGATGTAAGAAATGGTGTTTTCGGTATTTTGGTTCACTCATGTGAAGTGATGGTGGATGATCAATCTAAGGGGGTAGAGAGCTCTTGATGTTCATTATGGCATCGGGTCCCGTGCTAGGCACCGCTAGCCGTCCAAGTCCCACGTCCGCTCCACCCACGTTTGATGCGGGATCATCATCATCATCCTCATGCCTTGCAAGGATTCCATGCTACCTAGACTCTAGAACACAAACACAAGACACACCAAAACAAAGACAAAAGCAAAAAGCGAAAACAAAAGGGAAAGACATTTACCAATGGGTTGCCTCCCATTAAGCACTTCTTTAAGGTCATTAGCTTGACCAAATTCGGGGGCGTTTCAGTCAAGGTGAAGTGGGGCAATCATATCCACCGGAGCTTCCCGGATATACTTCTTCAACCGGTGCCCATTTACCTTAAAATCTTCACAATGCTCCCCACTTATCTCAAGCGCTCCATGGGGGAAGACCTTGCCCACCACATAAGGACCCATCCATCTTGACTTTAGCTTTCCTGGGAAGAGCCACAACCTTGAGTTGAAGAGAAGGACTAGGTCACCTTCACTCAACTCCTTTGGGATGAGACGTTTGTCATGCCAACGCTTGGTCCTTTTCTTGTAAATCTGGGCATTTTCATAGGCATCCAACCGGATCTCCATAAGAGCATTAATGTCTAGCAACCTCTTCTCACCGGCTTCCTTGAGGTCAAAATTCAGCCACCTTATGGCTCAATACGCCCTATGCTCCATCTCCACCGGGAGGTGGCAAGACTTGCCATAAACTAGCTTGTAGGGAGTGGTGCCAATCGGTGTCTTGAAGGCGGTTCTATAAGCCCACAAAGCATCATCAAGCTTCATAGCCCAATCTTTTTCTCGTCCTAAAAACTGTCTTCTTAAGTATTCCTTTTATCTCTTGGTTGGAGATCTCCACTTGGCCACTAGTTTGGGGATGGTAAGGTGTTGCCACCATATGAGTCACCCCATACTTAGCCAAAAGTGTCCCAAAGTTCCTATTGGTGAAATGCTTCCCTCCATCACTTATGATCACTCTTGGTGTTCCAAATCTAGGGAAGATGACTCGGTTGAAGAACCGAACCACAACTTTGGCATCATTTGTGGGAGAGGCGATTGCTTCTACCCATCTTGACACATAAGCCATCGCCAATAGAATGTAGAGGTTTCCACATGAAGCGGGGAATGGCCCCATGAACTCTACACCCCAAACATCAAAGACTTCAACCTCTTGTATGTTGTTCAAGGGCATCTCATTCCTCCTTGAGATGTTTCCCGTCCTTTGGCAAGCGTCACAAGCTATCATAAAATTCTGCATATCCTTAAACAAGTTAGGCCAATAAAAACCGGATTACAATACCTTTGCAGACGTCTTGTGTGAGCTAGCATGGCCTCCACATGGCAAGGAGTGACAATGGCGGATCACATTCTCCACCTCGTCCTCCGGAATGCAGCTCCTAAAGACTCCATCCGGTCCTCTCTTGAACAAGAGAGGCTCGCTCCAATAGTAATGCCTCACATCCTTGAAAAACTTTATCCTTTGGGCATAGGATAAACAGGGTGGCACCTCCGCGCACACAAGGTAGTTCACTATATCCGCATACCATGGCTCACTCCCTCTAGACACTTGAAGTAGGCACTCTTCCATCATTTTCAATTGCTCATCCCGGAATGAGTCATCAATCGGGATGTCATCTCTTTCAATCTCCAATGGTGGTAGCCTACTAAGATGGTCCGCTATTGAATTTTTGGAACCCTTCTTGTCCCGAATTTCCAAGTCAAATTCTTGGAGGAGAAGGATCCACCGAATGAGGCGAGGCTTAGCATCCTTCTTTGTGAGGAGATAACGGATCGCAGCATGATCCGTGTACACAATGACCTTTGCTCCAACAAGATATGACCGGAACTTCTCAAAGGCATATACTACCGCTAGCAACTCCTTCTCGGTGGTGACATAGTTGAGTTGGGCATCATCTACCGTGTTGCTAGCGTAGTAGATGACATGTGTAAGCCCATCTTTATTTTGTCCTAAAACAGCCCCAACGGCCACATCACTTGCATCACACATTATTTCAAAAGGTAAGCTCCAATCCGGAGGTTGCATGATAGGGGAGGAGATCAAAGCACCCTTCAACCTACAAAATGCTTCAAGGCAATCCTTGGAGAAAACAAACTCAACATCCTTCATTAGTAGGTTAGTGAGAGGCTTAGAAATTTTAGAGAAATCTTTTATAAACCTCCGGTAAAAACCGGCATGTCCTAAGAAACTCCTTACCCCTTTCACCGAGGTAGGTGGTGGCAACTTCTCTATTGTTTCTATCTTTGCTCTATCAAACTCAATGCCACGTTGGGAGACCAAATGTCCCAATACTATGCCTTCACTCACCATGAAGTGGCATTTCTCCCAATTCAAAACAAGGTTAGTTTCCTCACATCGCTTTAACACCAAAGACAAGTTAGCTAAGCAATCATCAAATGAAGATCCATACACCGAGAAATCATCCATAAATACTTCCATAATGTTCTTAATATATTCATAAAAAATAGCCATCATACACCTTTGAAAGGTGGCGGGTGCATTACACAACCCAAATGGCATTCTCCTATATGCAAATATTCCCCAAGGACATGTAAATGTTGTTTTTTCTTGGTCATCCGGGTCAATAGGGATTTGGAAAAACCCACTATAGCCATCTAGGTAACAAAAATGTGAATGTTGAGCTAATCTCTCTAGCATCTGGTCAATGAAGGGAAGAGGGAAGTGATCTTTCCTAGAGGCAACATTAAGCTTCCTATAGTCAATACACATTCTCCACCCCGTAACCGTCCTAGTTGGGATTAGTTCATGTTCTTATTAGTTACTACGGTCATACCACCCTTCTTAGGAACAACAGGTACGGGACTAACCCATTTACTATCCGAAATCGGGAAAATAATTCCCGCATCTATCAATTTTAGGATCTCTCTCTTGACTACCTCTTTCATAACAGGGTTCAATCTTCTTTGAGGTTCAATTGAAGGTTTATGGTTGTCTTCCATCAAGATTTTATGCATGCACAAGGAAGGTTTAATGCCAACTAAGTCATCAATAGTGTAACCAATAGCTCTCCTATGCAATTTCAATTCATTCAACAATCTATCAAGCTCATCATCATTCAAAGATGCATTCACAATAACGGGATAAGTAGAATTTGAACCAAGGAAAGCATACTTTAAATGAGAAAGGAGAGACTTAAGATCAAGTTTAGGAGGACCTTTATCGGTTGGAGACGATCCATACAATGTAGTTTAAGATAACTCCAAAGCCATGGAAGACTCTCCAAGACTCCTTGAAGCTTGATCAACAACTAAGGCACTTTCTGGAGAAACCACGGGCAAAACCACTACCTCTGGCACAACCATGGGCATGGAATTGGAAGAGCTGGAACTTCTGGACATTACAGAGAGTTCCACGGGTGAAACCACGGGCGTGGTTCTTGCCCGCTGGCCGTGGTTCCTACAATGATTCAGCAGTACTTCGTGTACTTCAAATTCAGCACTTGTCTCTTTTTCTAATGCATCCAAAGCTTGGATTTCTTCATTGCAATCATCCTCAACTCCTTCCTCCATCAAACTCAAGCTAAGAACCTTCTCAAGTGGATCCTTGATCAAGATTGAGCTCACAACTTCTCTAGACTCCTCTTGCTCAACAATGTTGAAGACATCTTCACCAAGGGTTGGCCCCTTCATCATTGTGGACAGCTTGAACTTGATATTCTCTTATCCTATGTTGAAGGAGAGGATCCCGTTTTTGCAATCCACTAAACATCCGGATGTGGCTAATAATGGCCTTCCTAAGATGATAGGAATCAGGTAGTCCGCCAGGATGTCCAAAACAACAAAATCGATTGGCACATAGAACTTCCCAAGTTGAACCGGTATGTCCTCTAGGATTCCTACGAGGTGAGTGATTGAACGGTCCGCCATGTAGAGGGTCATCTTGACCGGCTTTGGTTCTCCTAGCCCAACCTTGTTGTAAAGTGCAAGCGGGATAATGCTTACACTTTCTCCAAGGTCACATAGGGCTTCATATTGCACTTCTCCAACTCCAATTGGCACACAAAAAGATCCTGGAACTCGCAGCTTAGGAGGCATCTCCTCCCTCATAGTTTGAATCAACTCGGAAGATCTCTTTGTCATCCTTACTTCTCCATACTCCTCCAGCTTCCTCTTGTTGGAGAGTATCTCCTTCAAAAACTTTCCATAGGCCGACATACCTAGAATAGCATCCATGAACGGAATGTTAATATACAATTTAGACATAAGTTCAAGGAATTTACCAAAATGTTTGTCCAAACGAGCTCTTGCTCGTGATTGTGGGAACGGTAGTGGTGGCTTCTATAGAGGTGGTGCCACATATGGTGGCTCATCATCTTCGCTCTTGCCTCCTTCTTCTTGTAATGGTTCTTCCTCCACTACTACTTGCTTTCCCTTCTCATTCCCTTTAGGTAAGGGATCTTTCATGCTCAGCCCACTCCTTGTTGTAATGGCCAACACTTGGCCTCTTGGGTTGTCCTCGGTCCTTCCGGGAAGCTTTTCCGGATCCCTTTGTGCTTCACCCACCTTTTGGAACACTTGTGCTTCTAGCACCTTTTGAGCTTTCGAAATGGATGTCACCGTGCTCTCAAGTCCTCTCAACCTTCCAAGCAATTGTTCAAACATCATTTCGGTTCTATCCTTTGGAGGTTGAGCAAAACTGGGTGGAGGCTCTTGTGAAGCCTTAGGTGGTGGGGCTGCGCTTGTGGAAGCGGGAGGGTTCAAAGCACCATCCGGGTTAGAATAGGAGAACCCGGGATGGTTGTGATTAGGCCGGTAATTGTTGTATTTCCGGCTGTTGTTGTTGAAGTTCCTAGGGCCTTGATAATTGTTGAAGTTACCCCTTCCCATGTAGTTAACATCCTCCTCTTTGGACGCCAAATTGGCTTGTACTTGCACTTGAGGACTTGCTTGATTCTTTAAGATTGTGGCACACAACTCCCTCAAAGACTTCAGCTCATTGTTGATTGCATCAAGTTTGTAGTTGCTCATGGTGACTTCACTTACTTCATATACTCCCGGTTTCCTCCCATGACTCTTCCTATGGGAGTACTTCTTTATCACCAAGGCTTGCTTCTCTACAAACTCCCAAGCCTCATCCACATTCTTCTCCATGAATGTTCCTCTGGAAAGAGATTGGAGCTTGAATTGACTATCCTCATCAAGCCCCTTGAAATAAATCTCCAATAGCTCTATCTTCGGTATCCCATGGTGTGGACAATCTAGGAGGAGGTCTTTGAACCTCTCCCAAGATTTGAATAGGCTCTCTCTATCCTTCATCACGAAGGCATTGATCTTTCCTCTTAGCTCGGTTATCTTGGAAGGTTAGAAGAACTTTGTCAAGAACTCGGTTGTCATTTCCTCCCAAGTACTCACACGTCCTAGTGGAATGGACTGATACCAAGCCAAGGCCTTATCCTTAAGTGAGAAGGAAAAAAACCCTAAGCTTATGGTTGTTGTTCTCCAACCTAGGTGGCCTTAGAGTCTCCATCAAGATCTCATAATTCATCAAGTGTTGATGAGGATACTCTCCTTCCATCCCTCCAAATTGATTGTGCCGGATCAGTTATAACACTTGAGGGCGGAGCTCGTAATCATGGGCTGCGGGATCTCCTAAGTTTACACCCGGACGGTGCACTCTTTGGGCTGGATCCATATGTTGCCCTAACGTTTGTGGCTCCTCAATAATGATCGGCTTGAACCGAACATTAACCGCCGGCTACGTTGGTGGTGGTGGTGGAGGTTGTTGACGATTAAGCTCCCTTTGGACAAGAGCTTGCCTAATCTCTTGAATTTCCCTCCTAGTTGCTTCTTGCCTCTCATTGGCAAGTCTCCTCTCATTCTCCAAGGCTTCATCCCTTAGCCTAAGTTGCTCTAAGGCCTCATTCAACTCAACTTGGAGATCTCTCCCGGCCATCTCCTTCTTCTTTTTAATGCTCTTGGATCTAGTCTTAAGAGTTTTCTTCGGTTCGGGATCGAATCGAGCTAAATCCTTGCCACGAGATCTTCGCATGCACCTAAAGAGTGAGAGATGTCCTGAAAATTCAAAGACACAAACCAAACAAGATCAAAAGCAACAACAAAGACCTACACTATAAACAATCACAAACAATGATTCAATCTAGACCTAGTCCCCGGCAACGGTGCCAAAAACTTGTTACGCTAGAAATGTATAGCACAAAAGTCTTACAATTTATAACTCGATCTAAAATACTAACTCCTAGCGACCCCACAGTGCATGGGTCGTTTTGTAGCAAGGATAGTATTCCGAGGTCGAACACAAAGACTAAGGTGAAATCAAATCAAGCAATTGATCATAGATAGTTCAAATGTAATCTAAGAAAAGAGAAGGAAATAAAGAAATGAAAATCATGATATTTTTGGGTTTGGTTTTGTGGTGATCAAGCAATGATCACAAATCATGCAAGATTATAAATCAAACTAACAACTAAAGCTAGCAACACAAACAAGCAACACAAACACAAGATATGTGATCAAAGAGAGAAAAGCGGATTCTAGGGGTTAATACTTCCGGTCATGGCATTGGAATCAAGCTTCTAATCAACCTTGGACTAGCTATGGTATGTTGGGAAGGGGTGTTTCTCAAATGGGATCAATCGCCGGGTAGGTCACATGGTCCACTAATCCCGGACCTAAGGTCCTATCACCAGGTAAGTCTCTTGATAGCATGTATTATAGTCTATATTTTGGGACTTGTTTAGACGTTTTATCTTCAATAATCTGCATGTTTGAATGTATATTATGTGATTATATTGTCATTTCATCTACCTTTACGGGAATCGAGGTCTACACCAAGTTTCGTTGTAATCGTAGGTAAAATGGCACATTTTGCATCGAAATGGAGCTAAGGAGCAAAGGAGTCATAGGAGCTACATTCTTGAGCTTAAAAGAGAACTCGGAAAGCAAGGAATTAACAAAGAAGATTTACTTTGGACCAGATTTTAGAGATTTCATATTCAGCTGAGATTCACCTCGGTCAGCTACAGTAGCACCTCGACCGAGGTGATCTAGAGGAGCGCCCCGACCGAGGCGAATAACTTGACGCGGCGAGATATATTTTATTTGGCTGAGATCTTTTATTTTTGGAAGGAGAGATCTTATATTTTTGGGCTGGATTTTTGGAAGGAAGATCATATATTGGAGATCTATTTTGGAGATAAGATATATTATATTAGGAAATTATCTTTTTAAGATATTATTATCTTTGGAAGATAATTCTCCTATGTAAAACGGTTGGATTTTCCACAAATTTAGCATCCGATATACCATACAATATTCTCCCAGCTGAAGTAAGGAAGGATTTCTGGAAGTTTGAAGGAAGTTTTGAAGATTTGAAGGAAGGAAGTTCATAGCTTTGTGATAGCTTTTAAGGGGATTTGTAAGACTTTCTTAAGTTCCCTTTAGTTTGATTGTCTTGTTGGATTTGTGATCCAAGGAACGCTGATTTGTTTGATATTTGATTCAGTTATTGAAGCCTTGTTCTTAAGGTTTTTGTGTTCAAATATTCATTCTCTTCCCATATATTTGATTATTGATTTCATGATGATGAGTGGCTAATTTCCTTGTGCGAATTTAGGGTGATTGGCTGAAAGTTGTGGGGAAAACAATGATAGAATAATCTTAATCCCAATAGGACCCTAAAAGCTCGAGTCATTATCCTTAACCCTAGAACATCTCGTTCAGTCGATGAACATCTCGGCCGGGGTGGAACTTGACTCACCGAGGTGACCTTTTCTGATCCGTAACAGAGAGTTAAGTGTTAGAGTTTGCCAAATCCTATTCTTATTACACCTTTCCTGGTTCAATGCAAGCCTAGGATGAGACTTACCCGGTGATTCCTTTGTTTGTTTACCCATGATCATAAGTGTAGGTAATAAAGGTTTATTCTTTATTAGGGTTTGAGTGTGCCTTCATCCTATCTTTGTGAGTTAGCCTGAGACTTACCCGGTAAAGGTTGATTCTATTCCCTTAGTTGGTGTGTTGCTTTGAGAATATAATTCCTTTCCTTAGTACCTTGAGACTTACCCAGTAATATGAGCTTTTGGTTTGGGAATAGTGAGTAGTGAGACTTACCTGGTGATCTATTCCACTTTAGAAACACTTTCCCATTGCAAAATCTCAGCTTTGTCCGCTTATCTTGAGTTCTTGAGTTGAAACCATAACTAGATCCTTTAATCCCTAGAATTTGCATATTCCCTTTAATTGACCTTCTTATCATCTCTTTGATTGGTTTAATCGCTTTTTGTGGTTATTAGTTACATTGACAACCTATACTTAGATTATTTCACCTAAGTCCTTGAGATCGACACCCCGGAATTCTTGCTTTTACTATAATTGATCCGTACACTGCGGGTTCGCATCCTTGTTTTAAGCATACGTTTAGGGTTATAAATTTAAAGCTTGCACACACCGTTTGGAGCGAAAAGTTTTTGGCGCCGTTGCCGGGGACTTGGTCTAGACCACGCCGGTTGTGGTAGTCTTTTGGGGCAATTGCCCCTGTTGCTACTAACCACTCTACTTGAGTGACTTTCACAGGCTCTTTTTCTTAGGTTTATGTGAAGAACCCGTGCTGGGAAGGAAATTGTTACTTACGATCCCGAACCAGAAAAGACATACAAATGACGCTTGAAAGAAGCGAAAATGGCCAACCAAGACAATCGTGATCTTGAGGCCGAATTGAAGGAGGCGATGGAACAGTTGCGCCTCAATAGGGAAGAACTGCAGCGTGAAAGGGAGGAAACTCACACCAGAGCTGCAGAGATTGAAGCAGATATGGCTGAGTTACGAGCTAAGATAATTATCCTTTAACCGATCCTTTAGCGAAGTCGATAATTATCCTTTAACCGATCCAAACGCGGGTTGAACCCCCTTCTCCAAATTTCTCAAAATTGGAATAATAGATCTTGAATATTGTAGGGATAATTATTCCACAATTGCCTCGGAAAACGTGTATTCCTAAGCCGTCTTTCTTAGCCGTTAAGAAACGAAATAGCGACTCTTTTGTCCGTTTTGCCTTTCCATGTTTTTTCATATCTAGGATATGTCCGATGTCCTGATCATTTCTCTCAACTGCATTTTTATTAATTGGAGCTCCCAAATGCTCCAAATAATAGCGGAGGGTAAAAATAATTACCCGGGGGAAAAAGTGAAATTTTCACAATAAGCCCAAAATTACGCCAGGAATATAACGGTGGAACTTATACTCAAACACTTACGCAATCTTCGCGATTTATATGTCAATTACTATCACTGATTAAGTTAATCAACATTAATTAGAATTCGGAAATCCTAGCTATTACATCTCTAATAGAGAGATCAAGGCTATTTTGGAGAAGACCATTTCGAGGACAAGAAAAGATGACTCTAGAGAGGAAGTAAGTTCGATCTTGTTCAAAGATCCGTTACAAAAGGTTATAAGCATGAGCATCATGGAAAATGGAGTGGACGAGGACTGTAACGTTGTGATTGAGGCTTTGGAAGAGTTAAAAGAGGTGCACATTGAAGAATTCGAAGAATTGCACGATGGTTCGGAAACACAAGAAACCACGGGTCATTGGTGTTTTCCACGGACGTGGTTTCACTAATTCCACCCGTGGAAATATATGTCGAGAGCAACCATTCAAATTACACAAAGAATCACGGCCAAAGTACAACTTTCCACGGCCGTTGAAGTAACAGTGGTGTCGTGGATTCTGAAAATTCTGAGGAGGGTTCCGTTCTTTCTACAAACAATCTACCTTCTTCTTCTACCACTTCCACACCCTTGGAGAAATCCAAGGAGACCTTAGACAGCCCTCACAACACACCAAAGGCATCTACAACTTTGTAATTGAAGCCATTTCCCGCACATCTAAGGTACGCTTATCTGGGATCTAACTGTACGTTTCCCGTTATAGTTAGTTCTAGTTTAAGTGAAGATGAACATAATAGGCTTATGATTGTTTTAAAGAGACATAGGAAAGCCTTAGGATACACCATAGAGGATCTTGTAGGAATTAAACCATCATTATGTATGTAGAAGATACTAATGGAAGGGGATTATAAGCCTTCACGTCAACCTCAACGATGGTTAAACCCGATCATGAAAGAGGCCGTGAAGAAGGGAATCCTTAAATTGCTTGATGCAGGCATCATATTTCCAATCTCCGATAGCAAGTGGGTGAGCCTAGTTCAAGTAGTCCTAAAGAAGGGAGGAATGACCGTTGCGGCCAACAAGAACAACGAACTCATTCCAACAAGAACTGTGACGAGAGGGAGAATGTGTATAGACTATCGCAAGCTGAATAATGTGACGACGAAGGATCATTCCCTCTGCCCTTTGTTCACCCCTAAGCGTGCGTGCAGATAAGTCTTAATTATAAAACTAGAATAAAAGCAAGCGAACCCGCAGTGTACGGATCGGCGTAGATAAGCAAGTATTCCAGAGTATCGAACTCAGGGAATTGGTGAAACAAAATCAGTTTCAAGTAATCGAGCAATCAAAAGTATAGAAGCTTTGCAAATATTGGGGAAAACAGCAACCCTAAAGATCCAGGTGTCTAATCGTGGCAATCGATTCAAGATATACTATATATATAAGGACAGAGTTGAGAATTGCAAAGATATACTAAAGTAAGGCAATGTACGGTGAAGTTCCAAAACCCTATATAACTCACCCAATGACACTCTCTATTAAGCTTGTTGAGGCTGCAGTATAGAAAGGATCTAAGGACAAGAATTAATCTCAAATACTCATCCTCAAACCCAAGGAATCAAAGATAAACTAAAACGGTTAAGGTTGTGACACTCGAAACCGAAATAGAGGATGTTGAGTCTCACTACTACCTAGGATAGGCAAGCCAAGACTAGGTTAAAGCAAATCTTTAACTTTGGATTAAAAAAAAAGAAAAAGTCGTAAAACAGGGAAAATCACGGGTAGTTCTTGAGGAATCACGGCCGTGGAGTTCAAGAACAGGCCGTGATTTAGGTTTGCCGACAAGTTTTCTCACACTCTCAGGGTTCAATCTGTTTACAATCGATCTATCATCATCTAAGCCACAACTATCAACCCTCCACCTTAGAATTGCTAAAGGGTTTTTATCCAATAATCGTCATTATGATATCAATAATCAAATTAAGAAGAATGAAAGATGAAAACCCTCGAAAACAAAGTATAATGTTCAATGGATTCAGAACAATCACAAATCCAAAAAACAAAGTATAATGTTCAATGGATTCAGAATATGAAATAAGAATCCTCACAATGATCTCAGGGAACAAAGAAGAACGGGTGTCAATCCGTCTCCCAAATCGAACTTAAGAAAATCTTCAAACTTCCGTCGCAAGTAATCTCCGATCTTAACCCTAACGGCCGTCTCCGAAGCTCCAAGCGGAACTCTAAGCGAAGGGTAAGCAGCGGTCCAGCGGGGGTAAGCGAGGATCCCAAAAACTCTTTTCTCAAGCCTTTTTATAGGGCGAGGTAGGGTTACGAAAAAGCCCAATGATGTGGCTGACGTGGCAAATATGACACGTCGTATGATTCCCAAAATCACGGTTATGAACAACTTTCCACGATCGTAATTCAGGGTGTGGAACTAGATTACGGTATCAATAAGACTGCCACGGCCGTGGTTTAGACTGTGTAACTCTTTGCTGTGCTCCAAACTCACGTCCACGATCATGTTGCTAGATCCTTGGCCGTTGTTTAGAGCGTGGACTTCAAAATCCTCTTCCACGACCATAATTCAAGGCGTGGTTCTTCAAACTCCTTGTTTTTGCCTTTGTTTCGTGACATTCTTCATCCATACTCCTTCCTTAGCCTCTCCAATGCATCTTCTTGCCATCAAGCATGGTCAAACACTCCTTTCCTTCCACATTTTGCTCCAATCCAAGTTTTATTCACCTAAAAACAAAACGAAGCTAGTGTAGATCTCTATATCGACAAAGTGGGTGAACTAGCTCATAATTGCTTCAAACTCATATCTAAGAACACACTAAAGAGGGAAAAACAACTAAAACAAATGCCTAAAATATATTCATATTTCATGCTAACAAAATACCCCATACTTGCCACTTGCTTGTCCCCAAGCAAGGGTTTCAAAAGCTTAAAACATAAGGTAGAATGAAATATGAATGCAAAACAAAGCAAAACAATCTTTTTGGTTAATGTGCTTCTAGTCAATAGATCTTCCTCAAACCTTGCTTCATTCATCCTTGAAAACGTTTATATACACAAACCAAAGTATGCAAAGCAAAGAAACTTCATAAATTACAAATACTCCAAGACAAACATCATAACCTTCAAGTATTGTCAAAATCAAGCATGTGAAACTTCAATTTAGTTCACCAAGTCAAATAACACTCTTATGATCTCAAGGACTTTCAAATAAGGCCAAGAATGCGGAAAAGGTGGAAAACTTGTAAAGGAATGTGGTGTATGAATCCGGGAAGAAGGGACAACACAAACTCTTTTCTTTTTACCATTTGAACTTCCACCAATTTAGAGCTTTGCTCTAGACTTTTTTTTTGCATATAATTTTTCGACTTTACTTTTGGGGTTATGGACAGCGGTGCACAATAACCGAAGTTTAGGAGATTGATGTTTCTCAATTTCGAGATACCTCAAACCCTTGATGCATATACTATAATCCGTTAGGAATATCGCTCAATCCGACTTTGGCAAGACACAAACACCCGGCTATGTGAATGGTGCCGAGTTACTCATCGTCATGATTGACTTCCCCAAACCTAGAATTTTCCTACACTTTGAAACCAATTGCTTTCATGGCCCTCTCACATCAAATATACCATCATCAACTCTTCCTAAATCCCGGATAGGTAAAGGAGGCAATTATTTTTCATTGAGGGGCTAAATGATCAAAGAAAGAAGTAAGAAAATCAAGGTGCCTTAACCATTTCATAAAGAAGTATAAGAACTTATATTGTGATTTCAACCTTTGTTTCTCAATATGATTTAGATAAAAACGTTCACATTATGAAATTTGCAAGAAAGGATAAACAACATACTCAATCTCTTCACAATTCATAATTCAATTTAGGCATACAATTGTCATAAAAAACTCATTCCACAAGTAGTTTTCATCATAGAAATCATCTCTAATTTTAGAAGCACAAATTCTTTTCAAATTTTTAAATTTTTATGGGTTTTTCAAAGCCTTTTTCATGCAGTGCAATAATGAAATGTGTGACAATGAAAGAAAACATGCAAGTGTTCATAGAATCATCAAAGCAAAGTGAGTAGAGTTATTACAAACCATAGTGACACCCCAACCCATACTTGAAACATACATTGTTCTCAATGTTCAAAAGAAAAATAAAGACAAGAAAAGAAAAACAAAGAAACTCACTAGATGGTGGTGGAGCGGCTCAAACCGGCGGTCATCTCAACATCATCATTGGGAAGGCGGTGGAGGGAATAGACGGAACTCCGAGCTAAAATTCCGCCCAAACTGTTAGCGGTAGATGTCTCTCATCATCTGGTCATGCTCTTGGCTCCGTACATCATCAGTCTCCCAATGGATCTCTAGGTCTCCTACCCTCCTCGAAAGATCGGTGGCCCACTCCGGTAGCTGCTGGTACCAAGCTGGTGGCTGTCCATACCCATGCGGGAGCGTCCTGAGGAGTCGGTGCCACCGGTGCCTGCTCATACCATGGTGGAGGAGCTCTCATCCAGTCCGGCTGCGCTCCATACCAAGCAGGTGGAGCGTCCATCAAAGTCGGCCTCTCACTCAAGCTAGCCCTGCGTGAAGAAGAGGCACCGGAAGGTCTAGAAGGGTGGGGAGAACGTCTAGGTGGGTCCGGGAAGGCATCCGGCTGATCCGGAAATGTACCAAAAGTGTGCTCATCACCTCCTAGATCATGGTCATCACCCCCTCTCATCTCCTCATCATCATCCCAGCTGGGATATCATCCGGCACATACGGAGGAGCTACTAGTCTATTGGCATGCATGGCCACAAAGGTCACCTTCCAGTTATGGCGTCCGGCCATAATGGAGTACTCGGGAAACCAAGGGATACCTCTACCACCTCTCTCCTCCCATGACATAGCTGCGGTAGGTGGAGCTTGGTGGCGGGGAAAGATAATGCCTCTAGTCATAAGGCTATTGAGACCCAAAGGTCTCGTCGCTATCCTAGTGCAAGCGGAGTAATCTATCCCTAGTTGGTTAGCTATATGAGTCACCATGCCACCATAACCAATGTTCCCGGCTTTCTTGTTCTTCAACTTACTCATGGTGGAGGCAAGGAGGGTGGCATAATCGGCGGGTCTACCATTAAGCATGTAATAAAGGAGGAAGAGCTCATCGGTCTTAATCTTTTGTGGGGTCTCGGTCCTAGGGAAGAGACACTCGGAAAGGACCCTATGAGCTATCTTCAAGGCTAAGTGGTAGATGAGCTTAGCCTTGGTGTCGGCCGGTTGTCAACGATCCTCACTAGCATATATCATGGCAATCTCCTCCCAAAAGTCCTTAGCATACACACCACTAGGACACCTACCATTGAAGCTCTCATGAAACCCAAAGAAGGTTCCAAACTGAATAATGGAGAACTCATAGTCTTGCTCCATTAGCCTAAAGGATACCGTTCGGTTCATATGGCTATGCTCAAAGGAAGTCACAAACTCCCTTGTTATCTCCTCATAGGCATCCTCTCTAATAGCGGAGAAGACGATCAATCCAGCTCTATCCAAGAGCCATGTCAAATCATTCACAACATTGAGCGGCTCAAGCTCCTCGAGGACTAGGTATCGAGGTCCTATGACTGGCCTCTTTTCGATCCTTTCTAAGGCTCCTATGTAATCCTCATGGATAGTTGGGATTCTAGGAGGTGGTGGTGACGGTGGTTCACTAGGGGGAGGTTGGGAAGAGGAGGAACTATCATCCTTTCTTTTCTTGTTCCTGCTAGACTTTCTCCTAAACATTTATCCTTTTGACAGAAAAAATTACGGCCTGTTCTTGGTAAACCACGGCCGTGGAACGTACAGGGACCGTGGTTTTGGTATGTTTTTCTCAAATCTCAGCAACTCAACACCAAACTCAGCAATCACTGTCCTAGACTAATTCCAATTCCAATTTCAATCAGTTCTCCTAATTCTTGCGAAGAAATTGAACCGAATTGACAAAGTAAAGAAAAGGGAGAAAAACCTAGGTTTTGGATCTTTCAAATCCAAATTCCTTCTTCTGAGTGGATTCTTCACTTAATTTGTTGCTTGGATCGTGTAGATGATCAAAAATGCTCCACTTTAGGCTCAAGAACCGATCGAATCGGACTCCGAAGGAAGATTCACGGGTCTATGAAGGCTGTCGGCGATTTGGGTGTGGAACTGGGGTTTTTGTGAAGGAAGGTGGTTTATATAGTGCCCGTAAAACTTTTGAAAATTACGGTCACTCGGGCCATTCCACGGCCGTGGAAATGTACGGAACCCGTGGTTTTCATGAATTTTGCTAGATTTTGGGGAATTACGCTCACTGTAGCTTCCACGACCGTGGTTTAGGGCGTGGAACTCTTTGTTTTGTGCCAAAATCCAATTTTCGTCAATTCCTTCCAACTTTTGTTTCTTTCCTTTGCCCAATTCTTATTCCTACATCCAAAGACATAACATACCGGGAGGTATCGAGGGAAAAACAAAGCAAAAACAACTAAACTAAGCTACTCTAAGAATGAAAACAAAAACGTAAGTGCAATACCTTGAGTTGCCTCCCAAGAAGCTCTTGTTTTGGGTCCGTAGCTAGACCGTTCCTGTGTTTATTCGAGGACAATCGGAGCAATTTTCTCAACCGAATGCTCCGGTGAATACTTCTTAAGACGTTGGCCATTCACCCTAAAACTTCCGCTCTTTTCACCCCATACTTCAACTACGCTATGGGGAAAAACACGTTTGATTAGATAAGGTCCAGTTCAACGAGATTTAAGCTTACCTGGAAAGAGATGAAGTCTTGAATTGAAGAGGAGAACTTGATCTCCTTCCTTGAGATCCTTTGGAATGATATGCTTATCATGTCAACGCTTCGCCCTTTCTTTGTAAATCTTGGCATTTTCATAGGCATTTAAGCGGAGTTCTTCAAGCTCATTAAGTTCCAAGAGGCGCTTCTCGCCCAATTCCTTCATGCCGAAGTTCAACCACTTCACAGCCCAGTACGCCTTGTGTTCTAACCCAACCGGGAGATGACAAGACTTCCCATACACAAGGTTGTATGGTGTTGTACCTATGGGAGTCTTGTATGCAGTCCTATATGCCCATAATGCATCATCCAACTTCAAAGACCAATCCTTCCTCGTCTTTGAGACCGTCTTCTCGAGGATGCCCTTGATCTCTCTATTCGAAATCTCCACATGTCCACTTGTTTGTGGATGGCAGGGGTGGCGATCTTGTGAGTCACCCCATACTTAGCTAGTAGAGCTTCGAATCGTCGGGCAATGAAGTGTGAACCTCCGTCACTAATGATGGTCCGTGGTGTCCCAAACCTTGAGAAAATAGTTCCATTGAAGAACTTGACAACAACCATGGCATCGTTAGTTGGATAGACAATGGCTTTAACCCATCTCGAAACATAATCTACAGCTAGAAGTATGTATTGGTTTCCACAAGAAGATGGGAAAGGTCCCATGAAGTCTACTCCCCAAGCGTCAAAGATTTCCACCTCCTGAATGTTATTGAGAGGCATCTCATTTCTCCTAGAGATATTTCCTGTTCTTTGACAAGCATCACAACAAGAAACAAAGGTTTGCACATCCTTAAATAAAGTAGGCCAAAAGAATCCAGATTACAATACCTTAGCGCTAGTTTTATTGGAACTAATGTGTCCTCCACAAGGTAGTGAATGACAATGACGAATGACATTTTGCATTTCATCTTCCGGCACACATATCCTACTGATTCCGTTGAGACCTCTCTTGAAGAGTAGAGGTTCATTCCAAAAGTATTGTCGGACATCCCTAAAGAACTTCTTCTTTTGTGCACAGGATAGTCCGGGAGGTATTTCTTGACAAACCAAGTAATTTACAAAATCAGCAAACCAAGGTTCGTTACCTCTAGATATCTTGTCGATGCACTCCTCTATGATGTGTAAGTGCTCATCCGGGAAGTAGTCATCTATAGGTAGATCGTCGTCTTTAATGTGTGGTAGATGACTCAAATGATCCGCAACAGAATTTTCCGAGCCTTTCTTGTCGCGGATCTCTAGATCGAATTCTTGTAGGAGAAGAATCCATCTAATCAGTATCGGTTTCGCATCCTTCTTGGCAAGTAAATACCGGATCGCAGAATGGTCCGTGTACACAATCACCTTTGCACCTACAAGATAAGAACGAAACTTTTCAAAGGCATATACAATAGCTAAGAATTCCTTTTCAGTTGTGGCGTAGTTAAGCTGCGCTTTATCTAGTGTCTTGCTAGCATAAAAGATAGCATGGGTTCGGCCTTCCTTCTTTTGTCCTAGCACAGTTCCAACAGCTACGTCACTTGCATCACACATAACCTCGAACGGGAGATTCCAGTCCGGAGGTTGGATGATTGGGGCTGAGATGAGAGCCTTCCGAATCTTGTAGAAAGCATCTAAACAATCCTGTGAGAAATCGAAAAATGCATCCTTCATCAATAGATTAGTAAGCGGTTTCGATATCTTAGCAAAGTATTTGATAAAACGTCTATAAAATCCCGCATGTCCTAGAAAACTTCTTATCCCCTTCACCGAAGATGGAGGAGGAAGTTTCTCTATGGTCTCTATCTTAGCCTTGTCTACCTCAATCCCTCTATTAGAGATTAAGTGTCCTAGCACAATGCCTTCCTTTAACATGAATTGACACTTCTCCCAATTAAGAACTAGGTTAGTGTCTTCACACCTTTGCAACACAAGAGAGAGGTTAGAAAGACAATTATCAAATGAAGTTCCATAAATAAAAAAATCATCCATAAAAACCTCCATTATCCCCTCAATGTACTCCGAGAAGATGGCCATCATGCACATTTGAAAGGTGGTTGGGGCGTTGCAAAGCCCGAATGGCATCCTTCTATAGGCAAACGTCCCCCATGGGCACGTGAATGTGGTCTTCTCTTGATCGTCTGGATGGATCGGAATCTGGAAGAAACCACTATAATCGTCAAGATAGCAAAAATAGGAGTGTTGTGCTAACCTCTCAAGCATTTGTTCAATGAATGGTAGCGGGAAGTGATCCTTCCTAGTTGCATTGTTCAGCTTGCGGTAATCGATGCACATCCTCCATCCCGTCACGATTCTTGTAGGAATGAGCTCATTATTCTTGTTAGTGATAACCGTCATTCCTCCTTTCTTCGGGACAACTTGAACGGGGCTCACCCACTTGCTATCCGAGATAGGATAGATGATACATGCGTCAAGCAACTTAAGAATTTCCTTCGTAACAACCTCCTTCATGATCGGATTTAACCGTCTTTGAGGTTGCCTTGAAGGCTTAAAATCTTCTTCCATTAGAATCTTGTGCATGCATAATGAAGGTTTAATTCCTACAAGATCCTGTATTGTATAACCTAAGGCCTTTTTATGTTTTCTTAAAACAACAATTAGTTTATCATGCTCATCTTCACTTAACTCGGAACTAACAATTACGGGAAAAGTAGAATTAGTTCCAAGAAATGCATACCGAAGATGTGTGGGAAGTGGCTTCAATTCCATAGCTATTGATGCCTTTGATGAGTCTTGAGGAGTGTCCAATGCTTCCTTAGAAGTCTCTAAGGGTGTAGGAGTGGTTGAAGAAGACTCAAGAGTATTTGTGGAAAGAACGGAATTGTTCTCAGAAATTCCTTGAATTACGGCACCACTGTTACTTCCACGGCCGTGGGTTAGGGCGTGGAAGTCAATTACGGCATCACTGGTGGTTCCACGGTCGTGGTTTTGGCCGTGTAACTTACTGGTGCTCTCCGAATAGCTGGTTACGGTTATCTTGGGAGAAACCACGGCCGTGAAATAGCATGACTGGCCGTAATTCCTCACGTTTTCTAACCCATCGTAGAGTTTTTCAAACTCTTCTTCTTGCACTTCTTTTAGCTCCTCCAAGGCTTCAATCTCCTCATTGCAATCCTCTTCCTCTCCTTTTTCCATGATGCTCATGGTAATGACCTTTTGTAATGGGTCGTTGAATAGAATCGAGCTCACTTCTTCTCTAGACGCTTCCTCGTCATAGATATTAAACATGTCCTCTCCAAGAGCTGGCTCTTTCACCAAAGTTGAGAGAACAAACTCAACCTTCTCTTCACCTATGTCGAAAGCCAATCTAGCATTCTTGCAATCCACTATACAACCAGATGTTGCAAGAAACGGTCTTCTGAGTATGATCAGAACCGGACAATCTGCAGGAATGTCAAGCATAACAAAATCGATTGGAATGTAAAACTTACCGAGCTTGACTGGGACGTCTTCAATGATACCGACGGGACGAGTTATGGATCGATTTGTCATGTATAACGTCATCTTCACCGGTTTAGGTTCACCTAAACCGATCTTCCTACACAAAGTAAGCGGAATAATGCTTACGCTTGCTCCCAAGTCACAAAGGGCGTCACATGTGACTTCTCCTACTCTAATTAGAATGCAAAATGACCCCGGATCTCTCAGGTTTGGGGGCATCTTTTTAGTCATCGTTTTGATGAGCTCCGAAGATTCCGAACTCATCTTGACTTCTCCAAAGTCTTTTAGCTTCCTCTTGTTAGAGAGGATCTCTTTCAAGAACTTCTCATAAGCGGGCATACCTACAATTGCATCAATAAAAGGTATATTAATATGCAGTTTGCTCATGAGTTCAATGAACTTACCGAATTGCTTGTCTAGGCGCGCTCTTGCTCTAGACTGCGGGAATGGTAGGGGAGGTTTATAAGCTGGAGGAGGAACGTAGACATCTTCCTTCTCCTTCCCCTTATCTTTCTCCTTCTCAGCTGGGACTTCCACAAACTTGGGCTGCGGGTCGGTGGTTGTCACGCCACTCCTAGTGGTGATAGCCATCACCCTTCCCTTTGGGTTGTCCTCCGTCTTCTCGGGAAGCTTTCCTTGATCTCTAGGAACTTCTTCGGCCTTGCTGAACATATGGTTTTCTAAAGATTTTTGAGCTTTATCAACCTTAGTTATGTAACTCTCTAGTCCTTGGAGCTTTCCTAGGATCGTCTCCAACATAAGATCGGGTTTCTCCTTCTCCTTATTGTTCGAACCATTTGATGTTTGCCCCTAGCTTTTTAAAGGGGTAGAAGAAGAGGGAGATGTTAGTGAATTTCCAGAATTTGAATAGGGATTACCGAAATTTTGTTGTTGGTTGGAACGCCAATTGTTGTTGGAATTTCGGTTATTGTTGTTATTCCAATTGTTGTTGTTCCAATTGTTGTTCCTATTCCCTTGGTGGTTGTTGTTGTTGTTGTTGCCTAAGTAGCCAACATCTTGCTCCTTTGGCTTTTGAAGGCCAGCTCTAATGATTTCCTTCAACTCCTTGATTTCGGTGTTGAGGGAGAATATTTGAGTTTGTGCAACTTGTGTTAGCTTGACTCCCGGCTCTACCTTCCGGTGGGAATACTTCTCAATCACTTGGGCTTGCTTCTCAATGAAGTCCCAAGCGTCATCCTCTCTCATATCCATGAATGTACCTCAAGAGAGAGATTGGAGGTTGAATTGTGTGTCCATATCCAATCCCTTATAGTAGATCTCTAATAACTCCAACTTTGAAATGCCATGGTGTGGGCAATCCAATAAGAGGTCCTAAAATCTTTTCCATGATTGAAATAAACTTTCGTTAGCTTTCATAGAAAATGCATTAATTTTACCTCTCAATTCCGCCGTCTTGGATGGCGGAAAGAACTTGGTGAGGAACTCCGAAGATAGATCCTCCCATGTGGCAAGCTTTCCAGCTGGAAGAGCTTGCCACCAAGCCAAAGCTTTGTCCTTCAAAGAGAAGAAGAACGGCTTGATCTTATAGTTGTTGTTGGTAGCCCTTTTCGGCTTCAATGTCTCCATGAGAATCTCAAAATTCTATAAATGTTGGTGATGAGATTCAGCACTAGTTCCACCAAATTGACTTTGGCGAACCATGGTGATAACTTGCGGGCTAAAACTGAATTCCTGGATGTCCTCAGCTCCGAAATTCACACCTAAGCGACACGGTTGCTGAATGGGATCCATCATTTGCCCGAGAGTTCGTGGTTCATCCCCTCCATTAGCAACTCTCACATCTCCAACGAGAATGCGAGGAACAACCGGTAGTCTTGGGTTGTTACAAACGGGGTGAATCGCCGGATCAATATCCTCAAGTGGTGGCATATCATCATCCTCATCATTGGATGATTCAACTCTAATGGACTTAGTTGGTTTCTTGACCTTCTTCTTCTTAGCGTCATTCAACTCTAACTTCATGTCCAGCATCATAGCTTTGAGTTCATCGATTTGGAATTGATGACTCGTTAACTCATCCAAACGAGCTTTCTCACTCAACTTAAGTTGAAGTTGAGCTTCATCCAACTCAGCTTGGATGTTTCTCTCATTGTTTTCAGCCATCTTTTTCTCTTTCAACTTTCTTCTTAAAGTTTTCTCAAGTTCTGGATCGAAAGGAACTAGATCTTTGGTAGATCTAGTCTTTCACATATACATAAAGAATCTGCAAAAATCACTCCCAAAGAGATATCAAATAACAAGAGCAAAATCTCCCAAGCTCGACAACCGAAAACCGGAATTGGTCTAGACCAACTCCCCGGCGACGGCGCCAAAAACTTGTTTGCCCCTAAGCGTGCGTGCAAATAAGTTTTAATTATAAAACTAGAATAAAAGCAAGCGAACACGCAGTGTACGGATCGGCGTAGATAAGCAAGTAATCCAGAGTATTGAACTCATGGAATTGGTGAAACAAAATCAGTTCCAAGTAATCGAGCAATCAAAAGTATAGAAGATTTACAAATATTGGGGAATACAGCAACCTTAAAGGACCAGGTGTCTAATTGAGGCAATCGATTCAAGATATACTATATATATAAGGATAGAGTTGAGAATTGCAAAGGTATACTAAATTAAGGCCATGTACGGTGAAGTTCCAAAACCCTATATAACTCACCCAAGGACACTCTCTATAAAGGTTGTTGAGGCTGCAGTATAGAAAGGATCTAAGGACAAGAATTAATCTCAAATACCCATGCCCAAACCCAAGGAATCAAAGATAAACTAAAGCGGTTAAGGTTGTGACACTCGAAACTGAAATAGAGGATGTTGAGTCTCACTACTACCTAGGAAAGGCAAGCCAAGGCTAGTTTAAAGCAAATCTTTAACTTTGGATTAAAGAAAAAGCAAAAGTCGTAAAACAGGGAAAATCACGGGTAGTTCTTGAGGAATCACGACTGTGGAGTTCAAGAACAGACCGTGATTTAGGTTTGCCGACAAGTTTTCTCACACTCTTAGGGTCCAATCTGTTTACGATCGATCTATCATCATCTAAGCCACAACTATCAACCCTTCACCTTAGAATTGCTAAAGGGTTTTTAGCCAATAATCGTCATTATGATATCAATAATCAAATTAAGAAGAATGAAAGATGAAAACCCTCGAAAACTCAATAACACTTCAAAAACAATCACAAATCTGAAAAACAAAGTATAATGTTCAATGGATTCAGAATATGAAATAAGAATCCTCACAATGATCTCAGGGAACAAAGAAGAACGGGTGTTAATCCGTCTCTCAAAGCAAACCTAAGAAAATCTCCAAACTTCCGTCGTAAGTAATCTCCGATCTTAACCCTAACGGCCGTCTCCGAAGCTCCAAGCGGAACTCTAAGCGAAGGGTAAGCAGCGGTCCAGCGGGGGTAAGCGAGGATCCCGAAAACTCTTTTCTCAAGCCTTTTTATAGGATGAGGTAGGGTTACGAAAAATCCCAATGACGTGGTTAACGTGGCAAATATGACACGTCGCACGATTCCCAAAATCACGCTTATGAACAACTTTCCCTGACCGTAATTCAGGGCGTGGAACTAGATTACGGTATCAATAAGACTTCCACAGCCGTGGTTTAGACCGTGTAACTCTCTGGTGTGCTCCAAAATCATGTCCACGATCATGTTGCTAGATCCATGGCCGTGGTTTAGAGCGTGGACTTCAAAATCCTCTTCCACGACCGTAATTCAAGGCGTGGTTCTTCAAACTCCTTGTTTTTGCCTTTGTTTCGTGACATCCTTCATCCATACTCCTTCCTTAGCCTCTCTAATGCATCTCCTTGCCATCAAGCATGGTCAAACACTCATTTCCTTCCACATTTTGCTCCAATCCAAGCTTTATTCACCTAAAAACAAAACGAAGCTAGTGTAGATCTCTATATCGACAAAGTGGGTGAACTAGCTCATAATTGCTTTAAACTCATATCTAAGAACACACTAAAGAGGGAAAAACAACTAAAATAAGTGCCTAAAATATAATCATATTTCATGCTAACACCCTTCATTGATCAAATGCTTGAGAGGTTGGCACAACCTTCTTATTTTTGTTATCTTGATGGTTATAGTGGCTTCTTTTAGATTCCGATCCACCTGAACGATCAAGAAAAGACCACATTCACATGCCCATGGGGTACGTTCGCTTATAGGAGGATGTCATTCGGATTGTGCTAGAAAAATGCTAGATGAAGCTCAGCTCAACTACGCCACAATGGAGAAGGAATTTCTTGGTATTGTATATGCATTTGAAAAGTATTGTTCTTATCTTGTAGGAGCGAAGGTGATTGTATATACGGATTATTCATCCATTCGGTATTTGCTTGCCAAGAAAGATGCAAAACCAAAGGCTGATTAGACGGATTCTTCTTCTTTAAGAGTTCGATCTTGAGATTCGTGATAAGAAAGGATCCGAAAATTCTACTACGTATCACTTAAGTCATCTACCACATGTCACCAATGATGAACTTCCTATTGATGACCCTTTTCCGGACAAGCAATTGCATCTAATGGAGGAGTGCATTGATCATATTTTTAGAGGTAACGAACCTTGGTTTGCTGATTTTGTAAATTATTTGGTTTGTGAGGAAGTACCTCCCGGACTATCCTACGCTCAAAGGAAGAAGTTCTTTAAGGATATCCACCAATACTATTGGAATGAACCTCTACTCTTGAAGAGAGGTCCAGATGGCATCATTAGAAGATGTGTGCCTGAAGACGAAATGCAAAGTGTCATTCATAATTGTCATTCTCTTCCTTGTGAAGGACATGTTAGTTCTCACAAGACTTGTGTTAAGGTATTGCAATCCGGATTCTTTTGGCCTACATTATTTAAAGATGTGCAAACCTTTGTTTCTTGTTGTGATGCTTGTCAAAGAACAGGGAACATATTTAGAAGGAATGAAATGCCTCTAAACAACATCCAAGAAGTGGAGATCTTTGACGTTTGGGGAGTTGACTTCATGGGACCATTCTCATCATCTTGTGGTAACCAATACATACTTCTAGCTGTACATTATGTTTCAAGATGGGTTGAAGCTATTGCTTCTCCAACTAATGATGCGATGGTGGTTGTTAAGTTCTTTAATTGAACTATTTTCCCAAGGTTTGGGATACCCCGAACCATCATTAGTGACGGAGGATCACACTTCATTGCCTGTCAATTTGAGGCTCTACTAGCTAAGTATGGCGTGACTCACAAGATCGCCACCCCTTATCATCCGCAAACAAGTGGGCAAGGAGCGATTTCCAATAGAGAGATCAAAGGAATTTTGGAGAAACGGTGTCTAGGACAAGGAAGGATTGGGCGTTAAAAGCTTGATGACGCATTATGGGCATATAGAACGGCATACAAGACTCCCATTGGCACAACACCATACAATCTTGTGTATGGGAAGTCTTGTCATCTTCCGGTGGAGTTGGAACACAAGGCGTATTGGGTTGTCAAGTGGTTGAACTTTGACATGAAGGAAGCGGGAGAGAAACGTCTCTTAGACCTCAATGAGTTAGAAGAACTCCGCTTGAACGCCAATGAAAACGCTAAGATTTACAAAGAGAGAGTGAAGCGTTGGCATGATAAGTACATCATTCCGAAAGACTTCAAAGAAGGAGACCTTCTTCTTCTTTTCAATTCTAAACTTCGACTCTTTCCAAGTAAGCTTAAATCTCGTTGGACAGGATCTTATATTATTAAACACGTTTTTTCCCATGGTGAAGTTGAAGTATGGAGTGAGAAGTGCGGAAGTTTCAAAGTGAATGACCAACGACTGAAGAAGTACTCGTCGGAACTCCAAACTAAGGAAATTGCACCGATTCTCCTCACTTAAGCACAAAAGATTGGTCTAGCTATGAACCTAAAACAAAGCGTTACTTGGGAGGCAACCCAAGGTAATGCATTCTTGTGAACAACTTTTGTCACCTTGTGAACAAAAGTTGTCACCTTGTGAACAACTTTTAGATGGGTTCCATCTAAACAAATGAATGGTCTAATCCCCGCCTTCCAACCCTTTTTCAATGCATCAATGCATATGTAAATTCTCTTGAACCTAGGAATGTCATTATCCAATTCAGTTTGAATCCAAACTGATGTCCCGGGATTTCATTTTTTAAGCTCACGTGCATAACTATCCAATAAGTTATATTGATCCTCATGGTGCTCTTGTGCCATTCTCAAAGCTATATTCTTTGTCCTATAATATGTTTGATTGTCAATCTGCATCTCAAAGTCCTTATTAATGGAATTCTACATACCCTCTCTACTCCAACTAGGATCACACAAGAAGAAATTTTGATACTCCTGGGCTATGAATGGTGCATATAGATGATACACCTTTTTGTCTAAAGTACTACAATTGTGCTCTAAGTTGATGCTTTTAATCCAGATTGAAGAGCAATCCTTGTCTATAGATGATGCATATATCCTCCATGGGTAACCTGAAGAGGATACACACTTAACAACCACCTTATGCTTAACATTAGTTGGAAATCTCAATTGCTTCCTTGTAAGCACAACATGCTTCCTCACCACCTGTTTGAAAACTTAAGAGTTTTCAAACTTCATACCCAAACTAAAGTCAAGATTCTTCATTTGGATCTTTAGGTAAAAGGAAGCAAAGTCATGAAATCTTATCCTATACTTTACAGGAAATGGTGTACCTTCCTTATCAAGATCTCCATACAATTCATCATCTGAAATAAATCTATCTAAACCCTTGTCATCCAATTCTTGACCCTTTTTTTTCCCACCATCTCCATCCAAATTAGCATCAAAATCTTCATCATCCAACTGTGATTCATTCTCATACTCAAACTCTTCATAACAGCTAAAATCTTCATCATCACAACAAGATGAAACATTAGGTTCACTTGTAGAAGAAGATGCATCATCAAACACAATAGCTTTGGTCCTAGAACTTTCCCCTCTGATTCTGGTTGAATGTGTATGTCATTTAGGCCTCATTGCAACTGTCTCAACCCTTTTACTAGGTGCCTCTACAATTCTTACATCACTAGTACCAACATCGTGGAAACTGCTCTCATTTATACCTTCAACAACATTCATCACATTATCATCATTGTTCTCAATGTCATTAATATTGCCTCCCAAATATACACTGTGATCAATGTCCTCCCCATGTAGAGTTAACTCATGTTCTGTGAACTCTCTCCTAGGATTTTCAGAAACAACAAACAACTCTAACTCCCTATCTTTTTAGTAACATAAGAAGACATTTCCAATGCCTCCTTATCACAACTAATAGGCAAGAACTCAGAGCCATCTTTACTACCAGGTATGCTAAACAAAAATTGAATTGGTGGAACCTCATATCCAATATCATAGGTCCAAATAATCATAACAGACATATATACCATATCTATGTCTACATAATTAGAGTACAACACATCTCCTCTAACATATCTTCGATTTAGCCCTCCCTTATTGTAAAATCTACCCCCCCCCCATGATGTATCCTCATTCTAAAGAAACTATCATCTACAAGAAACAACACGAAAACGAAGATTAAACTCTAAATTTAGACGAACCAGAAATCAGAAGAAAGTAGAGAATTACTAAACCCTAATCATCAGAAATCAGAAAATAAGGGTTACCTGTGTAGCTTGTCGTTTCTCCTCCAACACGAAAGTACTTCCACTTCATCTCTTTGCACAAAAACAACACAAAAACGAAGATTAAAACCTTGAAATTTCGGAATCGCAGGGAGAGAAGAGAAGAAGATGGGGTACTTTTTTTCAAAATTGGCGGTTTTAAATGTGATAGTTAGAAATTTATGTCAAAAAGGCATAATAGGTTTATGGACAGATTTGTCCTCACATTTAACGACCTTCATTGAATTTAACGTGTGAATAGTAATCATATATATATATATATACTAACATTTAATTGGGGTCAATAAATAAGGTAGTGTTATAATAGCTAAAACAATGAGGTACCAAAGTTTATTCAACCCTATGATGAAACAATTTTCCCTAAAATAAATAAACAAATTTAGTTAAATAAATCCTTACTTTTTACGGTAACCTGTGGTGTAAGTCCGATTCATAAAATTGATAGTTTGAGTTAAGACACGCAGTGGCATATCTCTCTACTCTCTCTCTCCTCAGTTTACTGTCCCTGGTCTGGACGCAACCCCATCTCTCACTAAAGCGAGGCAGAAGAACGGGGAAGAGGGTTGCCGTTCAAATCAAATTCCCCAAAAGAACGTAAGTGGAAAAAAACAAAAAAGAATGCTAGAAAACCCATCTCAATCTGATCCTTCTTCAAACGTTGCATCTGCCCCCATCAAGCGCTACGCTCCTCCCAATCAAAGGTATGTTTGTTAATTTTCATCCCTTTCCGTTTTGTGCGCGTTTGATTTGTTGAATCTTCTACTAGATGTTTTATTTCAATAAATTTGGTTATAATAGCTTGGCTTGCGGAATGCAGGAACCGGAGTCTTAACAGGCGGAAATCTGGAGGTCAGTCAGCTTGAAAAACAAAAATTGGAGCTTTTTGGCATCCTTCTCTTCGATTCGTACCGCTTTTGCTTTTCTTTTCTTATTTTTTGTATCTGGGTATCTTAATGTTAGTAAGTCCTTCTCAGGAAGTGAAAGGATTTGTGGGTTTTTCTTATTGAAGCGACTTTTTTCAGTTTTCGTTTGGATCTTCAAGTTTGAGAGAAGAAAGTTGAGTCTTGCATGAAAAAAATATTTTGCACATGTCGATTGGGGGCTTTTTTAATTCAGAATGGAGGGTTTGGTAGAGTAGATTAACAATGATTTAAAAAGGAAGGTTCATGGTTATGGAGAGTGCCTTCAGTAATTTTTGCACATGAAGTTATTGTTGTGTTTGGTTAGAATTAATGAGTATGAATCATTAAGGTAATGTCACATGAAAGTTTTTCTTTTTTTTTTAAAGGTAATGTCACATGAAAGTTTATCGTTCTGCCGTGTTGTTTATCTATGTTCTTTGAGTATAAGCCAAAGGCTTAATCTTTCTTCTTGCTTGATGCTATGATTGCTGTTGGTTTTAGTTAACCGAGAAATATGAACAGAGTGTCTTAAATAAATTTTGAACATGTAGTTCTTGCTGTGTTTGTTTACAATCAATGTGTATGAATCATTAAGGTAATGTCACATGAAAGTTGAACGGTTTATTTTGTTTTTTATTTATGTTCTTTGAGTATAAGCCTCCAGCTTAATGTTTCTTCTTGCTTGTTGATGAGCCTAGTAAAGATCCAAATCTGGTTGTCTGTTGTTTGAATTTTCCATGAAGATGAAGGTGAGTCACTGGAAATAGTTTATGAGCCTTGAGCAGATTGGATGGTGTTATCGGGTATTTGATGGTCATGTATGATATTTTTTCGGTTCAATAGATGAAGGTTTGGGTACTGATATGCAGCACCCAGTTCATCATACAAGAAAAGCATTTCTTTGGTTGGCTTGAGTTTGCTTTGTAAGGGGATGTATTGCTAACTATGTGCGAAAAGTTACCCCTATTAGATCCATGTGAGGACAATAGTTATGAGGGTGCTTGGTCTGTATGGACTAGTGACTAAGAGGCTTGGGGCTTTACAATATTGTTTTAAGTCTTCTATAACAAATGAGCAGGAGTTATCTCACTAATAATATCTTATTAGCTGTTATACCCTTTAGTTATCTTCATATATTTGTTGTAGTCTTTAAGTTTGATACTAGGGTTCTACTAGTAGGGAATGGAAACGGTAATCATCTTTTGAGAAGAATGAGTAATTAAAGCTTTTTTTGTATCGTTGTTACAAACTAGGCCCTTAATTTTCTTAATTAACATAAAGGTAAAAAATGTTAGGTATTGGGTGTAAAATACAAAGCAATAGGGGCCTATTTTATCCCATTAGAAGAATAAGAGGTCTGATTATGCTCATCTGTACAATAATAGCCCACAAACCCATTTTACTCTATTGATTTTAGGTTATGTTGTTGACACACCTTCGAGATGAAAGGCTAAGACCCTTTTGTTGTGTTTTGTGGCCTTTTCATCTGACAAGAAGTTCTGGAAGACATTTCTGCATTCCTCATAAATGAAAATGTTTAGGAAAAGTTAAATTTGTGCAAGAAACAGAAGAACTCAGGAAAAAGAAGACATAGTATTTCCAACAAATAGGAATAGTGAATGCTATTTGATTTGTGAGTGTTTCACTGTTTTGTATGTAGTTTTGAATGGGATTTAGCTCTTTAAGGAGTAAATCACTTCAACTATTTGCAGCATATTCTTGTTGGACCCCATCGATATTTAAACTACTGCAGTATGAAGTTTATCTTCATTTTAAGCAGATCGACTTGAAAAAACAAGTACCTTTCATGGAAGTGATGTGGACAAGAACATAACAGCCGCTTTCAGAAATCCACCAAGTGAGGCACGTGGTAGCAATTCGTGGAATGAAGGCCTCCATCGAAGGTTGATAGCCCTGAACGGATGTGCCAGAAGTGAAGCTGGCCAGCTTTTGCATGATCGTACGGATGCTCTAGCTTTTTTTAGTTCCAAAAATTTGGATATTTAATTTGATGATTGTTTCTTATCAAATATTTACTTTCACCATTTCATGTTGCAGGCTGGGAAGGTACTATTAACTGCTACAATGACCCTGAAATAGACTTGTCTGGTGAGCATATTTTCATACCTTTACCCTGTATCTCACTGACTGATAGTTGAAGAGAGTAGCTGTTAACTGAACATTTGGGGGACTGATTCATGACAGTGGAGGGATTGTACTCAATTGCATGGAAGAAGAAGAAATACACTTTTACATATTTTTGTTTTCTTGAGAAAGTCAATAGGTGATTTTTGACCAACTTGCACTAAAAATACATAATGATTGAACTAAGTAACTTCAGTTTTGATGAGCAAAATTCTGCTTCATCTGATTCTTTCTGTGTTCTATTGAGCTTTCTTTTTTTTCAGTAGATTTAGAAGACTTGAGAGGCAATTTCTTTGAGAACAATATAAAAATATGGCATAAATAACTGACCATTATTATTACTCTCTCTCTCTCTCTCTATATATATATAACGTGTATACATGAGAACAATCGTACACCGTTGGATGGTGAGTATTAAGGGTTGAGATTTAGAGTAGATATCATAATTAATAATAATTACGAATAATAATAATTAGGAATCCAACAATAACTACGAATAATCCACTCAACCAACAATAACTACGAATAATACATTAAACGATATGAAACCTTCGTAAAAAAAATAATAATAATTACGAATCTGTTTTCATGTATACACGTTAGGGGTGTTCTTATAGGATCTATACTCTCTATATATATATACATGTATCTAAAATATATATCTTCTACTTCTCTTTCTAGAACTGTAATCTATTAGTGTGGAGTTGAAGAAAATGCATATTTCCCCATAATTTTCATCCCCGTAATTCCCTTGTACCAAACGCACCCCATATTGTTGGAGATCGACTCTACTCATGCATCATTGGATGGATTAGGATATATATACCCCCTGTTAGTATGTAAGAAAAGGAGTAGGTTTCGGGTCCGCTTGTTAATCCGGAATGGAAACAGAGGTAATGGTTAAAAAGTGTGAATGAAAACGATGATGTTTAAGAGTTAAGATCCATTTACATTTGGTAATCATAGGAAAAGGGAAATGAAGGGTATTTTAGGCTAATTTTCTTTTCCTCTCCTCACCATTATCTTTTTGTTTCCATTTTGCATGAGCAACCAAATGACAAGAGTATTGGGAATAACAAACAAATTTCAACCTTAAATCAGAAATCACCTGGAAACGTAAAAAATAAACCATTATCTAAATAAGAGTTTTAGGGCTGGGTTGAGTACTTACTGAACTGTAGTTTCTAAACTTTCAAGGCTACCGCCTGATGGATCCATATTCATTCTCTACACTAGTAATAGTGCACTTTGTTAATATGTAGAAAGACCTGTCATGTACACAAGCAGCCCTGCATCAGCATGGACAAACTTCAGGCTTCCTCATCAGCAGGTACACTAGTAAAGCTCGATGCTTCTGAATTGATCGTATTCTTGAGTTTCGTCTGTTGATATCATTCTTGTTCATCCACGTCTTGTTTCAGTTAATGCCTGGTTCTCAGATGGATTTCTTAGGAGAACTTGGTCGAGCACTGCAGAAGAACAATGTCAATTCCACTGGCTAAGGTTCTCGTCTACTTTTCGGACTTTGGGAAGGATGTTCTATGATTTCAATACAATGTATGAGCTCTGGTAGTGAGTGTTATTATATGACATTGTATTATGGTTACTGATATAATACTGGTTTGCTCTACATTTAAACTCATTTTATGTGGCTTTGTACTGCTCAGCTATTATGTAACTTGAGAGAATAAGGTATAATTATACAATATGGAACATCACTGCTTGATGAAGCATCTCTTCAAGGTATAACTGTATAAGTAGGCAGGAAGTGTGCCTGTATTATATAATAGGCAAATACGTATCAATGGGGAAGGGGAAGGTTGAGTGACGGAAGAAATTTTCTGGTACGGCATTACGAAGCGATTCAGTACTATCACGTGTAATTCTTTTTTGAATGAATTGGATTAAATGGACCTTTTTTTTTTCTTTTTCCTTTTCTATTAACAGATTTTTTTTGTTTAGAGTTATTTTTGTACATTTTGTTTAAATATTTTGTTATGTTTTAATTTACTAATGCTTCATATATTTTTTATATTTTTAAAATAATGAATGAACAAATAATATAAATGTTCAAATTAATAAAAACTATATTTGAACTAATAAATATTATAATAAAAGTATACTAATAAAATTTGTGTTTGATAAAATAGAATGAATACAAGTTTTTAACTATAACAATAATTCTAAATGAAAACTTCACCTTGTTTATAATGTTTTACAAGTGTTGATGATGGAAGATTTAACACAAATGTAGTAGTTGGATATACTAACAATGTATTGATTATATTCTGTAGATGTTTGGTTGGTTTGAATTCAGTGCAGGTTTTATCAAATGACAAGGGCCTTGATATGGATTTCAAGGGTATAACTCAAGGACAAGATAGATAGCATTACAAAGGGACGATCTCAAAGGCCTTGGAGTTATATAGGCACACGAAACAAGGATTCACTCAACATAAAGATTTCAAGGAAGATCTTTTCAACCAAAGATTTCAACCGAAGATCTCAACTGAAGATTAGAGAATCTTTTCAAAAGATTTTCTAAAATAGAAAAGTGTCAAAATATCTTCTCTTTCGGTTCAACAAAGAACGAGAAGATTAAGGAGCTAAGGTTTCGGCGTGTTCTCAGGAGTTGAAGATATGCAACGTCTACTTTATCTCGAAACAAGAAGCGATCTTCATGGAGAAAGAGATTTATCTTCAAACGGTCATCTCTCCAACGGCTAGAAGACCTCTCCATAGAAGAGTATAAATGAAGATGATGGTCGAAGAAAAAAGGACACACAAGCACATACGGAAAACATCTTTACGTCTTCAAGCAAATGAATCATCTTCATTCGTTGTTTTTTTTCTCTCATTTACGCAAAAGCTTTATCCTCTTAGAGAGAGAAAACACAAGAGCTCCATTGGAAGATCTAAATAGTGTTATACTAGAGTGTGTGTTACTCTGCGAAGTAACTAGGCTATTATAGCTAGGTTGAGAGTTGGAGCTAGATCGTAGCATTGGCTACAATGAAAGAATAAGGGGATCTCTTCTAGTTTGTATCTAAGACTCTTTGAAGCTGATAATAAATAGTTAGATCCTAAGGCTACACCCTGGGACGGAGAGTAGGCCATTTAGAGCCGAACTTTGTAAACATATCCTCGTGTCAATCTTTTACATTTCGCACTATATTTTGCTATTGTGACTAACTTTGTTTTTGCATGAGCACGAAGTCAAGGCCCTTGAAAGTTGTTTCAAAGCCCTTGAAAGTTGTTTCAAAACCCTTGAAATCAAAGTTTCACTAAGAGTACAGATTGACATCAAGACCCTTGAAAGGAGTTTCAAGGCCTTGAGATTTGGTTTGGGAAAAGTTCTCATACTCTATTCAACCCCCCTCTTCTAGAGTATCTTTTAACTTATTTATTTCACCTACCGGTTCTTCACCAAAAAATTAAACTTTTATAATAATAGTTCAAAATTGAAGTACCATTAATTCGAACATTGTATTTCGTTAGTTCAAATATTATTTTTTTAATTAAATATGTACAAGTAAAAAATTGCATAAAAACCTAACCATTAATTAAACAAAAAACACATGAACTAAATAAAAGTATAATAAAATTTGGGTACCATTAATTTGAACTAACCAAGTTATTATTACAATATTTTTCTATAAAAAAATGTATAAACCATTAGTACAAACAATTTGAACTAATACAACAACAAAAATGAACGAATTGTAAAAAAACTTTGAACGAAAAATTTGTCAGTCAGGATGGAAAAAAAGAAGATTGTCACCGACTTTCCTAAAATTATAAAATTACCATCACACCTCTTATTATATTGTTTAATCAATGAAAAGATCAAGACCATTAGATCAAGTCAGTCGACGGTCCATATTTCTTTGTAATTTCCTTCATAAGGACTGTATGTACTTGAATCACTCCCTAATTTGTAGGGTTATTGTTGCTTATATACTTTGAACATTGTTTTTATATTTTTTTGCTGAATATAATGATGCTCAAATAATTATTTTTAATTAGTTATAACCAATTAATATTATAAATTAAACAAACATAAATAACATAAGTACGGGACTTGAAAAATAATCATAATAATAAAATAATAGTGGTAAAATAAATAATTAGACCTTTTACCACAATTATAATCTATTAAGAGTACTCGTAGCATAAACTGATTAAGTAAATATAGCTAAATTTTTTATGTTAAAATAGTGAGAGGGGACACATGCCATTTTGTGCCAAAAATAATGTGTTTTTTTAAATTTATACGCTCTCTCCATATCTGTCTATTTATTATCTCTCATGACAATTATGATAAAAAATAACAACAAAATATCTTAAAAACGATAATTTGTACTCTATCCCTATAATTTGTCTATTTTCTTTGTTTTATAGTGTGGGTTAAAATCCGTCCAATTATTTTAACCTAATTAATTAGATTGGTAATAAGTTAAGAGTTTTTTAAAAAACAAAAACCATAAAAAAGAGTATATTCCATCCAATCTATATAACTTACTAAAACAAAGGACACTAATGCCACGTGTGAATCAACGAGGGATGCCACCTCAGCATTTTTGTAAATATTTACTGAAATGTCACTCCTAAAAAATTTATGATAGATTACTAAATTTCCATTCTTAAAAAATAGATGCCGAATTACTAAATAAATATTAAAGATTATCAGGCACAAATAATTAAGAATATTTTAAAAAAATTGAGGCTTCTTTTATGTTTTTAAAAAATTTGTTTAAAAGATAGCCAGAATCATTGATATTTTGTAAAAAAAAAAAATACAAACTCCACATTTTTATCGGATTAAATCTTTTACTAAATCTCGAATTAAGCCAATAATTTTTTTTACTAAACCTTAATTATTTTGTAAAATATGAATTTTGTTATCCCACATCGGTTATCACATAAGGATAACACTTTGACAACATGTATAAATAGACCTAGAAGGTTTAAAGATTATACAAATCATACATTTCTGGACCTTTTGGTCAGAATCAAGTATAATACTTATTCATACTATATTAGTATTTGTATGTAAATTGTTGTGACCTACTAATTTGTAGGTCATTTTAACCTAATGATTTGTGGGCCGTTTTGATCTAATGATTTTTGGGTTGTTTTGAACTAATGATTTTTGGGTCGTTTTGACCTACGGATTTTTAGATCGTTGTGACCTACTGATTTGTGGGTCGTTGTGACCCATGAATTTGTGCGTCGTTGTGACCTATGAATTTGTGGGTCGTTGTGACCTATTGATTCGTGGGTCGTTGTAACCTATTGATTCGTGGGTCGTTGTGACCTATTGATTCGTGGGTCGTTGTAACCTATTGATTCGTGGGTCGTTGTAACCTATTGATTCGTGGGTCGTTGTGACCTATTGATTCGTGGGTCGTTGTGACGTATTAATTCGTGGGTCGTTGTGACCTATGAATTTGTGGATCATTGTAACCTATTGATTCGTGGGTCGTTGTGACCTACTGATTCGTGGGTCGTTGTGACCTACTGATTCGTGGGTCGTTGTGACATACTGATTTGTGAGTCATTATGACCTACTAATTTGTGGGTCGTTGTGGCCTACTGATTTGTGGATCGTTTGTGACCTACTGATTTGTGGGTCATTTGTGACCTACTAATTTGTGGACCGTTGAACTATTAAATTTATAATTCTTTTTTTTTTTTTTATCAATATACTAAATATACATATATATTCTATATACTTTACTAAAACAAAATACACTAATTCTAACGTGGCGCCCTACATTTTTTTTCGGATTAAACTTTTTATAAAATCACGAATTAAGCTAATAAATCTTTTTTTAACTAAACCATAATTATTTTGTAAAATATGACTTTTGTTCTCTCACATCGATTATGAGGAAAGGATGACACTTTGAAAACATGTATAAATAGATTTAGAGTGTTTGAGGATTATAAAATTCATACATTTCTGAACCTTTTGGTCAGAATCAAAAGTAATACTTATTCATATCGAAATAGTATTTGTATGTAATCATTGTGACCTAATGATTTTTGGGTCGTTGTGACCTAATGATTTGTGGGTCGTTGTGCCCTTGTGGGTCCTTGCGATCTACTAATTTGTGGGTTGTTGTAACCTGATTTGTGGACAGTTGAACTATTAAATTCGTAATTCTTATTTTATCAATATACTAAATATACATCTATACACTTTACTAAAACATACGAACTTAATGTTGACGTGGCGCTCCTACGTTTTTTCTCAGATTAAATCTTTTACTAAATCACAAATTAAGCCAATTAATCTTTTTTTACTAATTGATTTCATATCAGATTATGGTATTTTAAATTATATGATTATGTTTTTTTATTTAAAATATTATTTATTAAATAATAAATTAGATTAAATTTTTTTATATTAGTATAAAACTAATTAATAATCAAAACATGGGCTACTTGGTCTCATTTACTATGTAACACTTGACACGTTATTTATACGAGCTCATAACATATAACTAATAAAGTTAACAACATATAATATAGTAAAAAAATGTAATATGATAAGCTATTTTATTAACAAACCCGCACAAGGTGGAGTTCTTTCAAATAATAGTAACAATAATAAGAACAACAACAATAAAAGATCAAAGCTTGAAAAATAATCATAATAATAGAATAATAGTTAAAATAATAAGAAATAAGAGAGTAAAGCGTACAATTGTTGTGGAGTTGTAAACTAATGTAAAACGAGCAAAATTGTGCTTTTATCATACCCGGCCTCCTATTACAATTCTTAAGTGAATACGAATATATACATTTTTTTATGGATGCAAAACAATATATACATTTTTATACCCACGATCTCAAGGACTTCAAATTACTCGAAATCCTCATAAATATATGCTTTTATTGACATTTTATTCTACAGATTTTAATTATTTTCATTAAAAGATAATATAATATCTTTTTGTTATCCATAATTACTGATATTAGTAAAGCAATATCAGTAAAACCGTATCAATTCATCAACAAAAAACTTTTATTTGTATTTGCTCATATCTATATAAAATAATCTTTGTAAATCACATACATTAACATGCATACCTTCGTCTAACAAGCATATCTCTTCTCAAATTACAAAATAGATTTGTACTTATCCAAACATATGATTCAAGCCCATGTACTATGATAGAAACCATCCCCAACACCTCCTACTACGCATGGACTAATCATTAGAGCAAGGACAAGAACATTGAATGAGAAATCATGAAAAGATCTATCATTAGATCAAGATCAAGAACCATTAAATAAGAGGTTTCTAAATTGTTGGCATCATTAGCTTCTAAGGAGACCATTGGTGATCTATTTGTGTCTAAATCTTTCTTAGTCACATTGATTACAATTCCAACCATGAAACACATAGGAGAGGAGCCACGTGGAGAGGAAGCCACGACTTAAGCGTGTCAAAAGCATCTAGTTAGTTATTTTGTTATCTTTAAAGCTCTAGACATCCTAAATATCTCTTTTATCCTATATTTTGTAGGATTATTTTATTCTTTTATTTTTTAAATTTTCGGCTATACATTTACCCTAGGGTCGAGATAGTGGAGTAGCTTAGAGTTGGCTATTCGTTCCACAATTTTGTGAGATACTCGTTACTTCGTTTTAGCTGCAAAACACCACAAACCGCAGGGGCGGCTCTTGGAGGCCCAGGGGCGGATCAAGGTGGCCGCATGGGCGCAAAGCCTGGCCGCAGGGGCGGTTCAGGCACAACTCGGCACACTCATCACCTCAAAGACTACGGCTCTTACATCTCACCCCTAAAAACAAGTTTCGTCCCGAAACTTGCAAAACCCCAAATCCCTTTCGACCCATATGCCGAGGTATAACTCTCTCTATCGGAGGCATCACATCTCCGTTCAAAAGATCACATCCTATAACATTCTATAACTTCAAAGCACAAGCATGGAGGAATCATCAACTCCAGAAATCAGGATCATAACGCTATTCAAAGGCATAGAGAAATCACATCTCTTGCCATACTCACATCACAGGGCATAAAGGAAGTACATCTCTAGCCAGATCATACTCATACACAAAGCATGGAGGAAAAATATCTCCAGCGAGACTATGTCCATCAAAATAGCATGGAGGAATAACCATCTCCAGCTAGATCCTAATCGCACTCAAATAGCATGGAGGAAAGAATCATCTCCTATTATAATCATAAATCGCGCTAACACAACAAGATCTAATAAGATCATATATCACATCATAGCTAGCACGAAAATAAACACATCAAAGCATATAAGCACATAATCACAACACTCACCAAGATATCACTAAGATCTACTCGTCGACCCTAGGTGCATCTATCTCGGCATAAAACTCTGGATAGTTCCTCTGGATACTATCATCAGTCTCCCATGTAGCCTCCTCAGGTCCTCGTCTCGACTATTGTATCCTCAACATGAGAATATCCTTCAAACGCAGGTGTCTCATACCTCGTTCTAGGACTGCAATTGGATGCTCAACAAAAGTGTGGTCCGGCTCAACCACCAAATCATCATAACTCACAATATGTCTCGGATCTGGTATATACTTTCTCAATTGAGAAACATGAAACACAGGATGAACACCCTCTAATGTCGGAGGCAAAGCTAATCTGTATGTTGCCCTCCCAACTCTGTCCAGTATCTCAAAACGTCTGACACAGGGGCGCAAAACGTCTGACGTCTCGCGTCGGAGATACTCTCAGCCAAACATGAGCTCCCACTCTGAACTCTAGAGGTCGACGTCTCCTGTCTGCATATGACTTCTAGCGACTCTGTGCAGCCAACATCCTCTCTCTAATCAGCGCTACTCGAGCCATATCATCCTGAATCTACTCTGGCACTATACCATTGATCTGCTAGGCTCATCCCAACATAATGATGTACGGTATCTACGCTCATATAGTGCCTCATATGGGGCCATCCCAATCGATGCATGCCAACTGTTGTTGTATGAGAACTCAACTAGTGGGAGATGATCCATCAACACTTGTCCCCAATCCAACACACAAGCTTGCAACATATCGTCAAGGGTCTGGATGGTCCTCTTTGACTAACCATCTGTCTGAGGGTGAAACGCAGTCGTAAAGTGTAGACTCGTTCCCAAAGTAGAGTGAGTCTGCTGCCAAAACCTCGAGGTAAATCTCCCATCTCGATTAAAGACGATCGTCCTCGGTACACCATGGAGTCTCACTATCTGCCTAGTGTACTTCTTAGCTAATCTGCTCACTGGCCAAGTCTCTCTGATAGGGATAAAACGGACAATCTTCGTCAATCTATCAACCACAACCCAGATAGCATCAAAACTCCTATTGGGTCTCAATCCGGTCACAAAATCCATGGAGACGTCCTTCCACTTCCACTACGGTACTGGAAGTGGATGGAGCTCACCTCCAGGTCGGCAATGCTCTATCTTGACCTGTTGACAGGTCGTGCACTGTGCCACAAATCTAGCGACATCGGGCTTCAGCCCTCCCCACCAATATGATCGTCTCACATCATGGTACATCTTACTCGTACCTGGATGTACTGACTACTAAGTAAGGTGTACAATGAGCCTACTATAAAATCCTCTGTCTCAACTCCGCATCAGCGGGTACATAGACGCGGTCGCGACGTCTCATCACTACATCTGCTCCTATGGAGAACTGTGGTGCCTCACCACGAGATATCCTCTCTCGAATCCTCATCAGGATCGGGCAAGTCACCATCTTCTGTTGGATCTCTTCTAACAGATCAGGTAGAACCTCTAAAGTGTACAACTGGGCATCCTCATCAGGAAATTGGATGTCCAACTCTAGCCAAGCTAGATCCCTCTAGAGCTGAGGATGAACTGTCAGTCTCGCAATCGCCTTCTCTCGAGGCGTCTTCCTACTCAGGGTGACGGCGACAACGTTCGCCTTCCTTGGATGATACAAATTCTCAAGGTCAAAGTCCTTGATCAACTCAAGCCACCTACGCTGACGGTTATTCAACTCCTGCTGCGTAAAAATGTACTTAAGACTCTTATGGTATGTGAAGATCTGACATGTAGTACCATATAGGTAATGTCTCCAGATCTTCAAAGCATGAACTACCGTTGCTAACTCCAGATCATGAGTCGGGTAGTTCTCCTCATACATCTTCAACTATCGAGACACATATGCAATCACTCTGCCCCTCTGCATCAACACACATCCCAAGCCTAGCTTGGATGCATCACTATATACCACAAAATCCTCAGAACCGTTTGGCTGTGCCGTGTTAGGAGCAGAAGTCAAACGCCTCTTCAGCTCCTCAAAACTCTGGGCACACTGCTCAGACCATGCAAATCTGGTAGTCTTCCTTAACGGACTCGTAAGTGGACGGGCAATCATAGAAAATCCCTCAACAAAGCGTCGGTAATAGCTGGCTAGGCCAAGGTACTACGCAGTTCCTTGACGTTCGTCGGTGTCGTCCATGCTGCAACAGACTCAGTCTTCGCCGGATCAACCTTGATCCCATCAGTGGAGACGATATCACCCAGGAATTCTACCTTTGACATCCAGAACTCGCACTTAGAGAGCTTGGCGTATAACTCTCTATTCTGCAGAACTCGCATCACAATCCTCAAGTGTCCTGCATGCTCCTCTTTGGTGCGAGAGTATACCAGAATATCATCGATGAAGATGCTGCTCATCAACTCCATGAAGACCGCTGGGGCATTCGTAAGCCCAAATGGCATCACTACAAACTTGTAGTGTCCATATCGGGTCCGAAATGCCGTCTTGTGCACATCCTGCTCTCTCACCCTCAGCTGGTGATATCCTAACTGGAGAACACCCTCGCTCCCTGAAGCTGATCCAACAAATCATCAATACGGGGCAGTGGATACTGGTTCTTTATAGTCTTGTTCAGTTCCCTGTAGTCGATGCACAATCTCAACGATCCGTCCTTCTTCCGCACGAAGAGGATAGGTGCTCCCCACGGGGACACGCTAGGGCGAATGAAGCCCTTCTCAGCCAACTCCTCGAGTTGCTTCTTCAGCTCCAACATCTCGACAAGCACCATACGATATGGGGCCTTCGTGATCGGTCTCGTACCAAGCTCCAACTTGATGCTGAAGTCCACACTCCTCTGAGGCGGCAAACTAGACGGCTCAACAAACACATTTGTAAACTCATAGATCACTGGAATATCCTCCAATGCTGGATTCTCTCCATCGTTCATGGCATAACACTAGAAGGCATCACATCCCTGTGCTATCAACCTCGCTGCTCGTACTGCACTGATGACAGAACCCGTCTTCCCATGGTACTAACCTCGGAAGACCTCTATCTGACCTATCTCGTAGAGATAGTCACAATCCTCCTACCTACATCTAATACCACACGGTGTCTACGCATCCAATCCATACCTAAAATGATTTCTCATGCACCAATGGCATGACAAAGAAGTCTACAAGCAACACACAAGTCCCTAAACGAATGGGACAACTACGTATCTAGCGGGTACCTCAGACCCTACTACCATTAGGTAACCCTATAATAAAGGGTATCCCCTCTATCGTAGCTAAACCTAACCGCTCAACACATACATCACAAATAAATGAAATGCGTAGCACCCGTATAAAATAAAACTCTAACAAGTAAACCACGAAGCAGAATGGTACCTGTAGCAACCGATGCATGTGGCTCCTCTACACTCCTCAACTCAAAAACACTACCCTGAGCTCCTCTAGTGTCAGTGGTACTCCCACCACGACCTCTACCTCTACTCGGCCCGGGAGCAGATCCTTGAGTAGAAGGACGATCTAGAACTCTCTGCTGTCCTTGTGTCTGCTATTGAGGTGTCCTCTACCCACCTCCTGCCACACTAGCAGGGGAAGAACCCTGCTGTAATGTAGCTCCATCTTGCCTATAGAAGGCAACTCTATGACCTGGCCTGCCATAGGTGAAACAAGTCACTGGCGGCCTCATACACTCTAGTCGCAAATGTCCATGATCACCACAATTGAAGCACTGTCATCCCTTCTCTGCAGTCAATGCAAATGAGGGGTAACTCCGACGTCTCTAGCTCCGCCCAAAGCCTGAAGCTCCACGAACGCCACTAGTCTGCCTAGTCTGCTGTCTCTTCTCAGACCATCCCATATGAGAAGTCCTCTTCTGACTGGCCCGCTCGCACTCATAAGATGAGGCCCGATCCTGATAATCTGTCAAGGACTCACATTGTAGTCCCGGCATGTAGGAACGTGTACTCTCCCTCAGTCGCTGGGAGAACAGATACACATGCTGGTCCTCAAAAGGTGCAGCTGGACCCAATAATGCCAGCTTTATTTGGAAGCGGTTGATAGCATCTACTATCGGCACATCTTCAAAGGTTGCCTCCACAAAGTCCTGCAGCTTCTCCCTCCTTAGTGAGGCAGGGCAGAAATGATCTCTGATCATGCTCCTCATCTGATCATAAATAGTGGCTCGACTTCGCATGGTCCTCCGTCATTGATGAGCTAAGTCACGGAATAGAGTGTGTACTAACTCTATCCGTTTGTCCTCTAGACATCTGATAGACTCAAGAGTTGAGTCCATATGTCCAATCCAAACCTCCATCTCTAATCCCACCTTCCTAGAGAAAGGCGTACAACTAGTTGATGGAATGCCTTCAACCAAGTGTTTGGTCGAGGCCCTCTATACTCCTCTGGAGCTCTAACAGTCTGAGCAGCACGTGCCGGCATAACTGACACCTGAGTGGCTCCTTGGGACATCTCAGAAAATCCCTTCTGTGCTGGCAGATTTGGGGCACGTCTACCCGCTCTAGCAGCCTCCTCCACTCATCTAATGTAAGCACGGCACTCTGGTCCCCTCATAGAGACACGATCCAAGTCCCCTGACTAGACTCGTTGTGATCACTGTCTCCTAGATCCACCACTCCTACTCTTAGGATCGACACTCTCAACAATCTCTTCATGAACTTTCTCCACCACTGGTGGATCAACAACGGGAACTGGTCCCTGTCCTATCACTCCTGGAGGAAGAGGTGGTCTGCCTCTACCCCGGCCCACAACAGAAGTTGCTCTAGTCCGAACCATCTACGGGGTATGCACACCTAACTTATAAGGCTATATATATATATAACATACACATAATCCATAATCCATAATACATATATATATATATACATATCTATACTATTGAGATCCACGGAAGAGGTGATGACTTCCCGTACGTTCTATCCCAAAACACTGTATACACAACTTTTAAAACCAAAAATCCTTTGAAAATGTCAGACCCCTTTAGGGTTTTGTTTATTTTATCCATCTGACCTTTATTGCAGGTAGCAAGTGCCATTGTTGTCAACCTAAGGCTCTGATACCTACTTTGTAACACCCCAAATCTGCGGGACTCGGGGCTCCATATTGGGCTAGGATCTCACAGTGGATCTTGACCCTAGCCTGACAACAAGTTCATTGGACCTTACAACATGACATTGACAAATATAAAAACATGTACATCAAAAGGTATACAAGATCATAGCCGAGTATAAAACACAATCCTCACGCAGGAGGTATACAAACATCATCCTCATGCATGAGGTATATATATAACATCCTTAAAACCATAACCATCTAATGTATGAGAGTCCTCTGCCCGTCACCCTGCCGGATCACTCTGCAGCTCTTTATCCTGCAAGTCATCTACAAAATGGTATAAAACTATTACCTAACCATACATATATAAGGTACTACATAAGCACAAATACAAGTCATGAAAGATAAACACATAATTATGTTGTCACACATTTACCCGTTTTAATTATCTTTATATAAGTAGTCATTCACTCAAATCGTATATATATATAGATATATGAAACTACGTGACACGAGGAACATATCATCCTCGCCTCTAGGCCTGATAGCCATCTGGAGTAGTATCGGTCACACATCCCGTGTACCCTATGGGAGTGGTGATGTGCCCTTCCTTTATACCAGGTCTGACCTGACGTCGGAGAACCTCCCAACTCCTTACAAGATGAAAGGGAAATATTATCACTGCCACTGCAAGGGGGCTATCAATAAAACATAGGTCGGTAATAATCGACATCGCATGCTATCATATCAAGCATATAATACACACACCACTCATGCATACACCCAATATAAGGATGGTAGCTAAGTAAGTCCTACTGACTTACCACAACCTCTGATACTCTCAACCACGAGCAACCTTAATCTAGAGAAGGACACTGCCTAATAACAAGGCATAAAGATATATCAATCTCCTATCAATCAAAAGGGTCACACCTAGACCCAAGGGATCCATAGGATCATCATCAACCTAAACCTCACAACCTAGTAAACCTCAAAGCCATAACCGGCATAACATGATATCAACATCATCATCCCACTCTCATCTATACATAGCATGATGCAACACACTTACACTAGGAAAGTAAGGGACAATGCCATCCTTAGGCAAGTCCGAAGCAAGACACACCTGCGTGACAAGAACAACACACGGCTGGAATGCAGGGAATCGCAGGGGCGCCCCTGAGTGGCGCAGGGGCGGCGTCTGGCCGGTGCTGGGGCGTCCTGGCTGGGCGTAGGGGCGGCTGGTGTGTAGATTGCAGGCTTCATCTCCTCTTTACTTCTTCACTCGAACCTCTTCACTCCTTCTTCAGCTAGTAGCCCCATACATACATACACATACATATATAGATCAAACAAAGCCTAGGAAGGTGTTCTCTCCAAAAGGTGTGTGCAAGCTTTAAAATTTATAACCCAAGAAGTATGCTTGAACAATATGCGAACCCGCAGTGTACGGATCAATTGTAATAAAAGCAAGAATTCCAGGGGTTGATCACAGGGACTATAGTGAAACAAAGCATGAAATCAGGTAGTCAGATATTGCTAATAACTACGAATTAAAGTAGTCAAAGATTATATAAAGTCAGACAGAGGGAATGCGGATTCTAGGGATTAAAGCATCTAGTTGTGGTTCCGAATGAAGATCTCAAAGGATAACGCAGACAAAGCTGAGGTTTGCAAAGGGAAGGTGTTTTTAAGGTGGGAATAGATCACCGGGTAAGTCTCACTACTCACTATCCCAAACCAAAGCTCCTATTATTGGGTAAGTCTCAAGCTACTAAAGAAAGGAACTATAATCTCAAACCAACACACCACCCAAGGGAATAGAATCAACCTTTACCAAGTAAGTCTCAAGCTAACTCTCAAAGATGGAATGAAGGCACACTCAAACCCCAATAAAGGATAAACCTTTATTACCTATACTCATGATCTTAGGTAAACAAACAAAGGAATCACCGGGTATGTCTCATCCTAAGCTTGCGTTGAACCAGGAAAGGTATAACAAGGATAGGATTTGGCAAACTTAAACTCTTAACTCAGATAAGGTTCAGGAAAGGTTCACCTCACTCAGTTATATTCCATCGCGGCCGAGATGTTCAATGACTGGCCGAGGTGTTCTACGGTTAAGGTAAAGACTCGAGATTTCTGGGTCTAGCTGGGATTAAGATCATTCTATCATCGTCTTTCCCATAACTTTCAGCCAATCACCCTAGAATTGCATAAGAAACTTAGCCAATAATCATCATGATAACAATAATCAAATTTATAGAAAAGGAATCAATATTCAAATAAGAAAACCTTAAGAAAAAGGTCTCAATAACTGAATCGAACAAGTAACAAACAAGCGTTCCTCAGTCACAAATCAGCAAAGACAACAAACCAAAAGTAATCTAAGAAGATCTTACAAACTCCTTCAAAGCCAACTTCAACTTGATTCCTTCCTTCCTTGAACTTCAACCCTTCAATTCTTTCTTCAAAACTTCCTTAAGAAAACCCTTCAAAACTCTAGAAATTCCTTGATCCGAAGATGGCTGAATTGTAGAAAATCCAACCCTTTATATAGGAGAATTATCTTCCAAAAATAATAATATCTTAAAAAGATAATTTCCTAAAAAATATATCCATATCTCTCAAAATAAATCAGCCAAATATAATATCTTCCTTCCAGAACTCCAACAAAAAATATAAGATATCCTCCTTCCAAAAATAAAAGATCTCAGCCAAAAATAAAGATCTCGCCGGCGACAAGGTGTTCGCCTCGGTCGGGACGCTCCTCAAGATCACCTCGGTCGAGGTGATACTGTAAATGACCAAGGTGAATCTCAACTGAATGTAGAATCTCTCGAATCTGGTCTAACATCAAGCTTCTTAATCATTTCCATGCTTCATGAGATCTTCTCAAAGCTCCAGAATGTAGCTCCAATTACTCCTTAGCTTCCTTAGCTCCATTTTAATGCAAAACGTGCCATTTTACCTACAATTACAACGAAACTAGGTGTAGACCTCGATTCCCGCAAAGGTAGACAAAACAACAATATAATCAAAGAATATACATCCATACATGCAGATTTATGAAGATAAAACGTCTAAACCAATCCCAAAATATAGACTATAGTACATGCTATCAAAATACCCCATACTTTTCCCTTGCTTGTCCCCAAGCAAGTTCCAAATCTTAGATACAAGATAGAATGGATTATACTTCATAAAGATCAATGAAAAGCATTTCAAAACATTTTTGGTGGTGTGCTCCACTCATAGATCACTCGAAGAGAATGCTTCATGGCAAATAAAATCAAGACATGATCAAAACATTTTATGAATATAAGAAAGTTGTTATCTTTGCATAAAATCATAGACTGCATAATAAATCATATTTATCGAAATCAATCATGTATAATCTAGTTTAAAGCACCAAGTCAATCAACAAGCTTGAGGTCTCAAGGGTTTCCAAAAGAGGTCAAGAAACGTGTAAGGGTGGGATGTATATAGGATAATGTGGTGCTAGAATCCGGGAAAAGGATCTTACTTCACTTTCTTTGAAACTCAACATCTTCCACCAATAAGCTTTGCTTATTTTACTTTACTTTTTTGGGATGCATGGACAGAGGTGCACAATAACCGAAGCCTAGGAGATCAGCGATCATCAATTTCTCGAAATGCCTCAAACTTTTGATGCACATACCATGACCCGTTAGGAATATCGCTCAATCCGACTTTGGCAAGACACAAACACCCGGCTATGTGAACGGTGCCGAGTTACTCATCATCATGATTGACTTCCCCAAACCTATTTGTTTCTTTCTAACTTTTTTAACCAAAATCTCAACTTTACTTTCACTTGCTTTTCTTTGCTTGCTTCCAAATTCCCGGATAGGTAAAACGAAGGCAAATATGTATATGAGGGGCTAAAGCATGGTCAAGAAGAAGAAGAGAAGAGAATGAATTGCCTTAATCGTCCCACGAAGAATGTGATAGAACTCATCATGTGGTGTCAACCTTCAAATCCAACATAATTTTGATAAAAACAAAGTATTAAACATGCTAAAACTTTAAACAAAGGATTTTGCAACTTAAACATATCATAAAACCTTTCGAGCATATAAAGATTTCAAAAGCAATATGCAAACAGAATCATCATTGAGGTCATATAAGAGAAGAAGCACAAAACGTTTCGAAAAACTCCTAGTTAAGAACCCACCTCGGTCGAGGTGTTCTGACGTCATCCGAGGTGGCTAACTTCGATCGTCCATGAACATCCTGGTCGAGGTCATAAAATTATTATTATTATTTTTTTTTTCAAACCAGTTTTCAACGTTTTTTTCAAACAAAAACCTGTATGTATGCATGTAATGGCATATAAACACATAAAGCCAAATAAAGTAGAATAAGATCATAATATCCGGGAGTCATAGAAACATACACACATAAGTCAAGTAAGATACATCCAAATACCCCATACTTGGGACACATTGTCCCAATGGGTCAAATATAAGTCTAGGAAACAGAAAACTCACTAGACCTAGCTGAACTACATAATAAATAAAGAAAGATAATCCATGCAGCTCTAATCCTCGTCAGCTGTCGGCGGCGGTGGATATGGAATGTAGGGGCGCTGGGATGGGTCAAAGGGATAGCCCATCATCTGCTGGAACTGATCCCATCATCCTACGCTGATAATGTTGGCTCTCTCCTATCTGGTGCATCCATCCATCCCTATGTCTACGCTCATCATCAAAGCGCTGGGACATGTCAACTGTCATAGCCGCATAAGAGTCAATCGTCTTCTCAGTCAGCTCATCAATCCGTCAGTGAGCCTCTAGATCTCTGCGTCTGCGGGATCTGCGTTGAGGTGGTGGTGATGGTGGAGCTGCCTCCTCCTTTGTCGGCTCGTCATCAAGATCGACAACAGAAACACTAGGGCCGCCGGTATCAGTACCGGTCTCCATAGCAGCTCCTCCCTCATACTCCTCCTTATCATCAGCAGCAGCGTCTCTGGCATCCTGCATGTAGGGGAACCAGGCAGCGGACCAGTCTTGACGGTCAAAGACGTAGAACTAGGACGACCATAAAATGCCCTGTGGAGCCGTCGTCTCCCATGGCATAGCGACGTAGGGTGTGCTGAGACCATGAGGTACGAGAATACGCCTCGTGATCATCTCCTGAAGTCCTAGCGGCTTCGTAGCCGCAACTAATGTACAAGCAGACAAATCTATACCCATAGCAGTAGCAATGTGGGTCACCAAGCCTCCACAACAGATGTCGCCGTTCGACTTGCCCTTTATCCTATTCAAGTCCTCAGCTAGCATACCGGAAAAATCAGGAACTCCACTTGTCACCATACAAAACATACTCAAAAGCTCCCCGTGTCGGACCTTTTGGGGCGTCTCAGTACGCGCCAAAAGAGTCTCGCTGAATATCTTATGAGCTAGACGGAAGGCGAGGTGGAAAATGATGCGCTCCCTGGAATCTCCGGGTCTCCACCTATCGCTGTGCTCAACCACGTGGGCTATCTCGCCCCAGAAATCTCGAGCTACAGCTCGGGAAGTAAAATCAGTCACTGTCGGGGTAGGGAAGCCAAAAATCTCTCTGAACTGATCCATAGGCACGATATAGTTCCGGTTCAGCAACCGATACTTGATACTGCTGCGCTCTGGCACGTGAGTGACATAACTCACGAACTCCATAGTCGGCTCTAAGTAAGCCGGCGCTCTAACCTCCATGAAATCCTCCAGTCCTACCATGGATATCATCTTCCTCAAGTCCTCCACCACGTGGAGGCACCTGAAGGCAACAACGTCCAGAAACCGCGGGGCAACAATAGGACGCCCGCAAATACGATCAAAATCAGCCTAGTGTCGCTCATGGATCACCGGAATCTTACGCTGAGATGCAGAAGAAGGAGAAGAACTACTGGGTCTATCTCTCAAGACCAGCTGGCGATCAGAATTGCTACTCATGATTTTTCTCTGACAGATCACCTCGGTTGCCTGAAGAACACCTCGGCCGAGACAACCGACTAGACCGTGGCGAAGGGTTACTCATTCACAACTCTATGATTTGTAAGTTATTTTCCCCCAAATCACTAGCAAATGCTTCCTAAGGGGTACTTATATCTTTTTCAACAAGAGACAGTGGCAACCAAATCCAGATCTGTGCTAAATCAGTGGAAGAAGAAGAGTTATGGTTTTTGAATGAAATACCTAGATTCTGTAGAATTGGAGCGTTTTTCTTGCTTTTTGATGCTTGAAAACCGATCCTCTTGCTTCCTCCAGTGTAATCGAACCAAAAATCGCAAAAAACGAGCAAGATTTGAAGAGTTGAGGGATTAAGGCCGTCGTGGTCGAGGTGCGCTGTTGAGAGGGAAAATGGAGAGAGAGAAAACCATCTCGCCTTTTATACCCCTCTCTGATTTGATTTCACCTCGGTCGAGGTGGTCCCGACCGGACCGAGGTGTCTGACTGGATGTCAGACCTAGTCGCCTTGGTTTCCCCAAGAACATCTCGGTCGAGGTGCTGTGACAACAACCGAGATGTGTCTCAGTCAAACTTCGTCCTCTCAATTTCTTGAACTTCTGTCCTTCCAGTGTAGCTCCTGAGCTGTAATCCTTCCTTAGAAAGTACCTAATTTTTGTCTAGGGGACGCCAAAAACAAAGCAAACCAAACTATATAAAACTGAGCTAGAAAAAGGGAAAAGAATGCAATACCTTGGGTTGCCTCCCAAGAAGCGCTTGATTTAAGGTCGCTAGCTGGACCGTACATCATCCTTAAACAAGGTATAGCGGTGCAATCTCCTCAACCTGGACTTCCGGTCTGTACTTCTTCAGCCTATGACCGTTGACCATAAAGCTTCCGCTTGTTTCACCCTAAAATCTCAACTGCACCATATGGAAAAACATTTTTCACAACGTAAGGTCCTGTCCATCTATATTTCAACTTACCTGGAAAGAGGCGGAGGTGGGAGTTGAAGATTAGAACTAGATCTCCTTCTTTGAATTCCTTAGGAATGATATGCTTGTCATGCCATCTCTTCGTTCTTTCCTTGTATATCTTGGCATTCTCATAAGCGTTTATGCGCAGCTCCTCTAGCTCATTGATGTCCAATAGTCTCTTCTCTCCGGCTTCCTTGATGTCGAAATTCAACCACTAGATTGCCCAATATGCCTTGTGCTCCAGCTCAACGGGTAGATGACAAGACTTTCCATATACCAAATTGTAAGGGGTGGTACCAATGGGAGTCTTGAATGTGGTCCTATAAGCCCAAAGAGCATCGTCCAACTTCATGGACCAATCCTTCCTCGTCCTAGAGACGGTCTTCTCCAAAATTGCTTTGATTTCTCTATTTGAGATCTCGACTTGGCCACTAGTTTGAGGGTAATAAGGGGTTACTACCTTGTGGGTTACCTCATACTTCGATAAAAGTTCCTTGAACTTCCGGTTGATGAAATGTGTCCCTCCATCGCTGATGATGATGCGTGGTGTCCCAAAACGTTGAAAGATAGTCCGATTGAAGAACTTCACGAACACCATGGCGTCATTAGTGGGGGAGGCGATAGCTTCCACCCATCTAGAGACGTATTTAACAACTAGGAGAATGTAGAGGTTCCTTGCGGATGATGGGAAAGGTCCCATGAAATCGACTCCCCATACATAAAAAATCTCAACTTCTTGAATATTGTTGAGTGGCATCTCGTTCCTTTGTAGACAAATTCCCTGTTCTTTGGCATGCATCACAAGAAATAACAAACGTATTCACATCCTTAAATAATGTAGGCCAAAAGAAACCATCACGTAATAGCTTAGCGCACGTCTTGTAAGCGCTAGCATGTCTTAGGGCGGATCAAGGTGGCCGCAGGGGCGCAAAGCCTGGCCGCTGGGGCGGTTCAAGCACAACTCTGCACACTCAGCAACTCAAAGACTACGGCTCTTACAAGAATCACATTTTCCGATTCAAAGGCCTTGATATTGTCATCAAGGTCTAACTTTTCCATGTTGAGATTTTCAACTTCCATAGACAATTCATTTACCCGTTTCTCTTGTTTGAGAAGCTTTTGTATTAAGACACTTATCTTTACCCTATGTCTTTATCGCATATGATAATATCTTTAAGAAATTGTGTGAGTTATAGGTTTTATTGTAACATAATAGTATTTACCACACCATCAACAAAGAGGTTTGAATCCTCTTCTTGATCTTCCATTAAGCACAAGTTTGCTTGATCATTTTCGTCTTTTGACTCATTTGTCTAATCTGAGTCACTCCACGATGCTACCATAGGCTTCTTCTTTCGATCATTCTTCCTAAAGTTGTTCCTCTTCTTTTGTGGACAATCCTTTATGAGATGATATGATTCACTACATTCAAAACAAGTCAATACTTTTGTTTTCTTATTAAGGGTTAGAAAACTTACCTATAGGTTTTGATGATCGTGGATATTCTTTGTTGTTTGCGAATTGCTTCTTCATTTGAAGAATTATTTCAAGACCTCTTGAAATCAAGGTGAATGGATCTTCCTCCTCATCATCACTCTCTTCATTATCCGATGGAATGTTGTCCTTCTTGGATCTTAGGGCAAGATTCTTTGTGTTTGATGGTAGCTCTCCTTCTTCTTCACCAAGAACCATTTCATGGGTGATTAACTTTCCAAGAAGGTCATCGAGAGGTAATGTTGTGAGATTCTAAACTTCTTCAACGGCGGTCACTTTTGGTCCCCACTTAGCTTTAGGCAAGTTTTTAGTACTTTCCTTACTTTCTTCTTCATTTGTGAAGACCTTTCCAAGTAAATCAAGATTTTTCATATTGCCTGAGAAAGATGCTTATCTTTGTCTCCTTTACTTGACTTGTTCCTTCGTACGTAAATAATAACTTGTCCCATATTTCCTTTGTACTCTTGCACGATGAGACACAGTTGAATTCATTTTCATCCAATCCCAATAGAGCAAGTTCATGGCCTTGTAGTTTTTTGATACACTACCCAAGTCCGTTTGAGTGAAGTTAGCTTCCTTCTTTTGGACTTGGACTCATTCAACCGTGGTGGTTGGGATTTTAGGGCCAGTTTGAATAATGCTCCATAGTTCCATGTCCTGATCAATAATAAACATTTGCATTAGTGCTTTCCAATGGGAAAAGTTGTTACCGTAGAAGAGGGGTGGTCGATATGTGGATCTTCCTTGAGAGAATTCTCCATCACCTACAAAGTTCATGATTAGTCTCATTGATGATTATATTAATATACGTGAGTCTAGCTCTGATACCAATTGAAGAACCGAATAGGTGAATAATAAGGATATTAATACTCTAGAAGGGGGTTGAATAGAGTATGAGGACTTTTTGCAATATCGTATATCAAGGCTTTGAAAATAATCTTAACGCCTTGAAGTCGATTTGCATGCTTAGTGACAAAACTGCTTCTCAAGGCTTTGAAGTGGATTTAAAGGCCTTGACTTCGAAACGTGTAAAATATTATTAGCCACAATATAATCGATAGATTGCGGGATATAAAAGATCAACGCGACCATATGCTTGCGAAGTTCGGCCGTAACAACCTACTCTCCGCCTAGGGTTTCTGACCGTAAGATTCTAACTATCTATTATCTACTTTTTGTGTGTCCTAGATACAACCTAGAAGAACTTCCCTTCTTCTCTCAATGTAGCCTCAATACTACGATCTAGTCAACTCCATTCTTGCAATAACAGCCTAGTTACTTCGCAGAGTAACACACTCGAGTATAACACTCTTTAGATATGCCAATGGAGCTCTTGTGTTTATCTTTACTCTAAGAAAGTATACTAAAGTAAGCTTAAAGAGGAAGAAAAACTTTTGGATCGATGAAGATGTATGATCGCTTGAAAACTTGGACACTTTTCCCTGTAAGCTTGTTTTCTTCTTCTTCTTCAGTCGTCATCTTCATTTATAGTCTTCTATGGAGATCTTCTCTAGCCGTTGTAAGATAGCCGTTGTAATGTTTCTCTTTCTCCATAGAATACGCTGCTTGGTTGAGTTGGATCTTTGTTGTGAAGTAGTTGTTGTAAGATCTTCATCTTTAACTCAAGCCCTAAATCTTCTCTTGATGGACATTGAGGATCTTCACCATATCTTCTCTCTTGATGGTCGTTGAGGATCTTCACCGTATCTTCTTGTTAAGCCTTTTGAAGATCTTATCAAGCTGTTGAGAATCTTCAATCCAGCCGAGATCTTCTCACATGAAAACCGTTGAAGATGTTTGAGTATCTTTTACTTTGAACCAAGATCTTCTCCTTGATAAGCCGTTAAAGATCTTTCAGTTCAGCCGAGATCTTCTCCTTGAGATGCTGTTGAAAATGTTCTTGTTGGATTTGGTTTACCTTTGAAAATTTTCTCCTAGATTCTCTCTTTTGGTTGTTGTAGATGTGCGTCTGTTGTAGCGAATCCCTTAGCCGAGTCTTTCCCTTGTAATGCTTTTCATGGCTTCGAGTCCTTCCTTTGTAATGCTTTTCAAGACCTACCCACATTTGAACAAACAAACCAAGACATACAATCTAGAAATATAATCGATATTTGTTAGTTTATAAACCGCATTTAAATGTTAAGTCTTCCATCATTCACGTACAACAATTCGTAATCAATATGGAGTTATCAGATCTTTCACTAGATCAAAATCAAGAGCTATTTTAGAAGAGGTTTCTAGCTTGTTGGAATCATTAGCTTATAAGGATACCATTGGTGATCTATTTGTTTCCAAGTCTTCCTTAGTCACATTGATGACAATTTTAACCATGAACATAAGATAGGAGTTATGTGGAGAGGAATTCATGACTTAAGCTTGTTAAAAGCTTAGAGTAAGTTATTTTGTTACATTTAAAGCTCTAGAGATTTTAAAGGTATCTTTTATTCTATATTTTGTAGGATTTTTTTAAAAAGATTTTCAGCTATATATTTACCCTTGAGTGAGATAGTCAAGTAGCTTAGATTTGATTTTTCGTTCCACAATAATGTGAGATACTCGTTACTTTGTTTATGAAGTTTTCTTTTTATTCATTCATATTCAATCAAAAAGAGAGCCTTTGATTGAATCGTTTTGAGTCCTTGCTAGATTGTGCTTATGTGTGTTAATCGTCTTAAAGATTGATGCTTCTAGTCGATTCGAGTCCCTTCGTTTTCTTGTCTCGATTTGAAGACTTGTGTAAGGTTAAAGAAGGAAGGGTTAAGGTAATTCATTGTTCGTGTTTTGATCCAGTCGATCAAGGTTCTTGCAAGTATATCTTCGTTCTTATCTTCCTATATTTTCTTTCAAATTCATTCCATATCATCTTCTAATAATCTCTCCATCCATACTACACATCTCGCCATTCTCGTTCCTTTGTCTTTTGCAAATCTCGCCTTCAGGTTTATTGATCTCGCCCCTCCAATCGAGATACGCTAGCCGAGGTTTTCAAAGGTCAAAACTTTTGTGAACTTTCAATCTAGACTGTCAATTGCGGCCTCAACCTGCATCAACCAATTAGATGTACCTCAAATTTTGAGGTAAGATTTCAATTTTATGGACTTTTATGAAATTCATAATCAGGAGACAGACCAAAAGTGTTTGATTGGTAAGTGAATGGGAATATTTTGTACTAAAATAATACGACATTGATTTGTTATATATAATAAGTATTTTATCATTGTTGATACTTATTTATTTTCAAATATATTTTTAACTTTTTTTTATAGATGTCATTTGCAATTTATCGACTGTTGGTCAACTGGGTTTGCAATATGAAAGAAGTAATATCTATATACCGAGTTCTAGGTAATATAATTTATGTGCAGTTATTAAAAACTTATTACATTTTTTAAATTTTTATTACTAATAACCATTGTATTCTTGCATGTAGAGATGAAATTCTAAAGTGTATTCTATGGAATGAATATGCTCACTAATTCGATGAATATGAGAATTTTGATGTTAATAAGAATGATGTTAATGAGAATGTTGGCCTTCATTATTTAAGGATGTGCAAAAGTTTGTTGCTTCTTGTGGCGCATGCCAAAGAACATGAAATTTGTCTAAATAACATTCAACAAGTCGAGATCTTCGATGTTTGGGGAGTTGATTTTATGGGACCATTCCCGTCTTCTGTAGGAAATCTATACATACTCTTCGCCGTTGATTATGTTTCGAGATGGGTGGAAGCCATTGCTTCTCCCACCAATGACGCCAGGGTAGTTGTGAAGTACTTCAACCGGACCATCTTCCCACACTTTGGGACACCTCGAGTCATCATTAGTGACGGAGGGACGCACTTTACAGCCCGGAAGTTTGAAGCACTTCTAACGAAGTATGAGGTAACACATAAGGTAGCAACTCCTTATCACCCTCAAACGAGTGGACAAGTTGAAATCTCGATAGAGAAATCAAAGGAATCTTGGAGAAGACCGTCTCTAGGAAGAGGAAAAATTGGTCCATGAAGTTGGATGACGCTCTTTGAGCGTACAGGACCGCTTTCAAGACTCCCATCGGAACCACCCCTTACAATTTGGTTTATGGGAAGTCTTGTCACCTTCCTGTAGAGTTGGAACATAAGGCGTATTGCGCGATAAAATGGCTGAATTTTGACATTAAAGAAGCTGGGGAGAAACGACTCTTGGACATCAACGAGTTGGAGGAATTACGCTTGAATGGGTATGAGAATGCAAAGATCTACAAAGAAAGGACAAGAGATGACATGACAAGAATATTATTCCAAAGGAGCTCAAATAAGGAGATCTTGTTCTTCTATTAAATTCCCACCTTCGCCTCTTTCCCGGTAAGTTGAAATCTAGATGGACCGGACCTTATATTTTGAAACATGTTTTTCCTCATGGTGCAGTTGAAGTATGGGGTGAACATAGCAGAAACTTTAAGTTGAGCGGTCATAGGCTGAAGAAGTATACACCCGATGTTCCGGTTGAGGAGATCGCACCTTTGCATCTCACATGATCATAAGAGGTTAGGTCCAACTAATGACCTTAAATCAAGCGCATCTTGAGAGGCAACCAAAGGTATTGTTTTCTTTTTTCTTTCTAGATTAGTTTAGTGTAGTTTTTGCCTTTTTGTGTCCGTGACAACAAGAACTAGGTACAATTCAAGGAAGCAAATGGACGGAATTGCAGTTCGAGAAACCATTAGCTAACAAACTACAAATAACATCGTATAGATACATATTCCAAATCCCATAACATTGTATACATACATATCCAAAATTCCATAACATCAAAGTTGTACGGAAGTCCTTGGTTGATTACTCCTCCAGATCACTCTACAGTCCACCTATCCTACAAAAAAGTCTACAACACGGTATGAAACCGTTAGCTAACAAACTACGAATAAGAATAACGTAATATCACACACAACACGTAATCACACTACACCACAAATTATGCTCACACATATAAACCGTTTATTATCATCATCAAGTGATACCATTACTATTTCATTTTTGTGTGATACGAGGAGTAGAACAACCTCGCCTCTGTCCCCTTTCAGCACACAAGTTTGGAATTGGTTCCAATCATCACCACCTGTTGGACTGGTCACAAAGAACCCCCTAGTTCCCAATTTGAGCTTAGAAAAGTTATCACCACCCGTTATTATACACTTAGGCTAAATAGCACATATGGTCATCCTAGTCCGGTTAGGTTATCAAATACAACACACATATGCACACACACTGATAACACGATTTATGACTTAGGTTTAGGCACTCATTTAGATAGTTTTTCCGCTCATTCATGCATGGTTTGCACTAGTTCGTGACGATTTGCACTCAATTCATGTATTTTGTCGAGATAGACGTCTACACGGACTTTTGCATGATTTGTAGGTATTTTAGGAGTTTTAGGAGCTTAATTGATACATTTGAGGATCGTTCCTCGAGATGACACACCTTCGGACTCATTGGGATGCAAGCTAGGGGCTAAGGAGGACACATGAGACCTTGTTGGTGCATGCCATGCACCAAATTGAGGCTTGATGATCCAAAACAAGCTGAGGCACCAAAATCACGGCCACTGGGACTTCCACGGGCGTGGTTTTGGCCGTGGTTTTCCCCAGACAGTTGTGACAGCTATCCCACGATCTTCACGGCCGACTCTTCCAAATTTGGAGGATAAAAGGTGGTCCTGCAAGGCTGTTAGGGGCATACCCCTCACTCCCATTCTCTCCACACTCTCAACAAGAATATTCTCTCATTTGGAAGATTGGATTGGAGCTACCATTGGAGAAGAAGAAAGGCTTCCATTGGAGAAGATGAAGAAGCACACTAGTTCATAGTTCCATAGTCTTTTTGAGTGATTTTGAGTGAGCTTTGTGAAACGTTTTGCAAGGGTTTATAAGAAACGATTCGAACCTTCTTTTGAAGGGTTGTAAGTCCTTCTTGAAACATGATTTAGCTTGTGTAGATATCCCTTCCTTAGACTCCTAGAGACTTACCTGGTAAGGAGAGGTTAGATCCCTAGATAACCATCCGGTTTGTGTAGATATCCCTTCCTTAGACTCCTAGAGACTTACCCGGTAATAGGACCTTAGGAGCGGGATTAGTGGATCATAAGACCTACCCGGTAATTGACCCCACTTGAGAAACATTCACTCCCAACATGCTATAGTTTATCCAAGGTTGATTAGAAGCTTGAGTCCTATGCCATAACCGGAATTTCCAACCCCTAGAATCCGCTTTTCTCTCTTTGATCTCATATCTGGTGTTTGTCTTGCTTGTTTGTGTTGATTTGATAGATTGTTAGTTCGTTTTGCATTCTTATATCGTTGTGATTCTTGATTGATCACCACACAAAACCAAACCCAAAAATATTGAGATTTTCATTTATTTGTTTCTTTCTTTTTTCTTAGCTTAGATCAACACTATCCTTAGTCACAAATCGATTCAATCTCACCTCAATCTTTGTGTTCGACCTCGGAATACTATCCCTACTACAAAACGTCTCGTACAATGCGGGTTCGCTAGGAGTTAGGAGAAATATATCGAGTATAAATTTAAGACTTTTTGCGTGTCACGTTCTTAGCGTAACAAGTTTTTGGCGCCGTTGCCGGGGACTAGGTTAAGATTGAGTCGTTGTTTGTGATTGTTTATAGTGTAGGTCTTTCTTGTTGCTTTTGATCTCGTTAGGCTAAGAGATGAGCTCTTGGAGAATTAAAGGAGACTTGCCAATGAGAGGCAAGAAGCAACTAGGAGGGAGATTGAAGAGATTAGGCAAGCTCTCGTGCAAGGAGAGCTTAATCGTCAACAACCTCCAGCTCCATCATAACCGCAGCCGGCGGCGGTTAATATTCGGGTTGTGCCCATTGCTATTGAAGAGCCACAAACGTTAGGGCAACGTATGGATCCGGCACAAAGAGCACACCGTCCGGGTATGAACTTAGGAGATCCCGCAGCCCATGATTACGAGCTCCGCCCTCAAGTTCTACAAATGATCCGGCATAATCAATTTGGAGGGATGGAAGGAGAGTCTCCTCATCAACACTTGATGAACTATGAGATCTTGATGGAGACTCTAAGGCCGCCTAGATTGGAGAGCAACAACCATAAGCTTAGGGCTTTCTCCTTTTCACTTAAGGATAAAGCCTTGGCTTGGTATCAATCTATTCCACAAGGGCGAGTGAGTACTTGGGAGGAGATGACAACCGAGTTTTTGACTAAGTTCTTCCCACCTTCCAAGACTACCGAGTTAAGAGGGAAGATCAATGCCTTCGTGATGAAGGATAGAGAAAGCTTATTCAAGTCTTGGGAGAGGTTCAAAGATCTTCTCCTAGATTGTCCGCACCATGTTATACCGAAAATTGAGCTATTGGAGATCTACTTTAAAGGACTTGATGAAGATAGCCAATTCAAGCTTCAATCTCTTTCCGGTGGGACGTTCATGGAAAAGAATGTGGATGAAGCTTGGGAGTTTGTAGAGAAACAAGCTTTGGTGATTGAGAAGTACTCCCATAGAAGAATGATGGGTGGAAAGCGGGAGCATATGAGGTGAGTGAAGTCACCATGAGTAACTTCAAGCTTGATGCAATCAACAATGAGTTGAAATCTTTGAGGGAGTTGTGTGCTACCACTTTGAAGAATCAAGCAACCCCTCAAGTGCAAGTGCAAGCAAACTTGTCTTCCAAGGAGGAAGATGTGAATTACATGGGAAGGGGCAACTACAACAACTATCAAGGCCCAAGGAACTTCAACAACAACCGGCAATTCAACAATTACCGGCCTAACCACAACCATCCCGGGTTTTCCTATTCTAACCCAGATGGTGCCTTGAACCCTCCCATTTCCACAAGCGCAGCTCCACCACCAAAGACTTCACAAGAACCTCCACCCGGATTCACTCAACCTCCAAAGGATAGAACCGAGATGATGTTTGAGCAATTGCTTGGAAGGTTGAGTGGTCTTGAGAGCACGGTGACTTCCATTTCTAAGGCTCAAAAGGTGTTGGAAGCACAAGTGTTCCAAAAGGCGGGTGAAGCTCATAGAGATCCGGGAAAGCTTCCCGGAAGAACCGAAGATAACCCGAGAGGCCAAGTGTTGGCCATCACAACAAGGAGCGGGTTGAGCATGAAGGACCCCTTGCCTAAGGAGAATGCTAAGGGAAAGCAAGTAGTAGTGGAGGAAGAGCCATTGCAAGAAGATGGAGGCAAGAGCAAGGATGATGAGCCAACATATGTGGCACCACCTCCATACAAACCACCACTACCATTCCCACAATCACGAGCAAGAGCTCGCTTGGACAAACACTTTGGTAAATTCCTTGAACTTATGTCTAAATTGCATATTAACATTCCGTTCATGGATGCTATTCTAGGAATGCCGGCATATGGCATGTTATTGAAGGAAATACTCTCCAACAAGAGGAAGTTGGAGGAGTATGGAGAAGTGAGGATGATGAAGAGGTCCTCGGAATTGATCCAAACCATGAAGGAGGAGATGCCTCCTAAGCTAAGAGATCCGGGATCTTTTTGTGTGCCAATTGGAGTGGGAGAAGTGAAGTATGAAGCCCTATGTGATCTTGGGGCAAGTGTAAGCATCATACCGCTTGCACTTTGCAACAAGGTTGGGTTAGGAGAGCCAAAGCCGGTCAAGATGACCCTTTACATGGCAGACCGTTCGATAACCCATCCCGTTGGAATCTTGGAAGACATACCGGTGCAACTAGGGAAGTTCTATGTGCCCATAGACTTCGTTGTTTTGGACATCCCGGTGGACTATCCGGTTCCTATCATCTTAGGGAGACCTTTCCTAGCCACATCCGGATGCTTGGTGGATTGTAAAAATGGAATTCTCTCCTTCAACATTGGAGAAGAGAATATCAAGTTCACATTATCCACAATGATGAAGGGTTCAGCCCTTGGTGAAGATGTGTTCAACATTGTCGAGCAAGAGGAGTCTAGAGAAGTTGTGAGCTCGATCTTGATCAAGGACCCCTTGGAGAAGGTTCTTAGCTTAAGTTTGATGGAGGAAGGAGTTGAGGAGGCTTGCAATAAAGAAATCAAGGCTTTGGATGCACTAAAAAAGGAGACAAGTGCTGAATTTGAAGTGCACGAAGGTGTGCTGAATTTTTGTGAAAACCACGGCTAGGTAGGGGAAACCACGCCTGTGGAAAGTCCCGTGGAACTCTCTGGAATGCTAAAAAAGGCTAGCTTTGCAAGTTCCACAGCCGTTGTTGTGGCAGAGCCCGTAATTTTGCCCGTGGTTTCTCCAGAAACTGCATTGGTTGTTGATCAAGCTTCAAGGAGCTTTGGGGAGTCTTCCATGGCTTAGGATTCATCTCAACCAACATTATACGGATCGTCTCCACTCGATAAAGGTCCTCCTAAACTTGAATTTAAACCCCTCCCCTCTCATCTTAAGTATGCTTTTCTTGGTGAAGATTCTACATATCCGGTTATTGTGAATGCATGCTTGAATGATGATGGGTTGAGTAGATTGTTGCATGAGTTGAGATTGCATAGGAAAGCCATTGGCTATACCATTGATGACTTAGTTGGCATTAAACCTTCTTTGAGCATGCATAAGATCTTGATGGAAGATAATCATAAACCTTCAATTGAACCTCAAAGAAGACTAAACCCTATCATGAAAGAAGTAGTCAAGAAAGAGATCCTTAAATTGCTAGATGCGGGAATCATTTTCCCGATTTCGGATAGTAAATGGGTTAGTCCCGTGCATGTGGTTCCTAAGAAGGGTGGGATGACCGTACTAACCAATGAGAATAATGAACTAATTCCAACTAGAACGGTTACGGGGTGGAGGATGTGTATAGACTATAGGAAACTAAATGTTGCCTCTAGGAAAGATCATTTCTCTCTTCCCTTTATTGACCAAATGCTAGAAAGATTAGCTCAGCATTCCCATTTTTGCTACTTAGATGGCTATAGTGGATTCTTCCAAATCCCTATTCACCCCGATGATCAAGAAAAAACTACATTCACATGTCCTTGGGGTACTTTTGCATATAGGAGAATGCCATTTGGGTTGTGTAATGCACCCGCCACCTTTCAAAGGTGAATGATGGCTATCTTTTCTGAGTATATTGAAAACATCATGGAAGTGTTTATGGATGATTTTTCTGTTTATGGATCTTCCTTTGATGATTGTTTAGCTAACTTGTCTCTAGTGCTAAAAAGATGTGAGGAGACTAATCTAGTCTTGAATTGGGAGAAATGCCACTTCATGGTAAGTGAAGGTATTGTGTTGGGACACTTGGTGTCCAACCGTGCCATTGAGGTTGATAGAGCTAAGATAGAAACCATAGAGAAGTTGCCACCACCTACCTCGGTGAAGGGGTAAGGAGTTTTCTAGGGCATGCCGGTTTTTACCAGAGATTCATTAAAGATTTTTCTAAGATTTCTAAGCCTCTTACTAACCTACTAATGAAATATGTTGAGTTTGTTTTCTCCAAGGATTGCCTTGAGGCTTTTTGTAGGTTGAAGAATGCTTTGATCACCGCTCCGATCATGCAACCGCCGGATTGGAGTTTACCGTTTGAGATCATGTGCGACGCGAGTGATGTAGCCGTTGGGGCTGTTTTGGGGCAAAGGAAATATGGGCTTACACATGCCATCTATTATGCTAGCAAGACGCTAGATGATGCCCAACTCAATTATGCTACCACCGAGAAGGAGTTGCTAGCGGTTGTGTACGCATTTGAGAAGTTCCGCTCTTATCTTGTTGGAGCAAAGGTCATTGTGTATACGGATCATGCTACGATCCGTTATCTCCTTACAAAGAAGGATGCCAAGCCTCGGTTGATTCGGTGGATCCTTCTTCTTCAAGAGTTTGACTTGGAAATCCGGGATAAGAAAGGGTCCGAAAATTCTGTGGCGGATCACCTTAGTAGACTCCCACCATTGGAGCTTGAGAGAGATGACATCCCGATTGATGACTCATTCCGGAATGAGCAATTGTAAATGGTGGAGGAGTACTTATTTCAAGTGTCAAGGGGAAATGAGCCATGGTATGCCGACATTGTGAACTACCTTGTGTGTGAGGAGGTGCCACCCGGTTTATCCTATGCCCAAAGGAAGAAGTTCTTCAAAGATGTGAGGCATTACTATTGGAGTGAACCGTTTTTGTTCAAGAGAGGGCCGGATGGAGTCTTTAGGAGATGCATACCGGAGGATGAGGTGGAGAGTGTGATCCGCCATTGTCATTCCTTGCCATGTGGAGGGCATGCTAGCTCACACAAGACTTGTGCAAAGGTGTTGCAATCGGGATTCTTTTGGCCAAGTTTGTTCAAGGATGTGCAGAATTTTGTGGAAGCTTGTGATGCTTGCCAAAGGACAGGCAACATCTCAAGGAGGAATGAGATGCCCTTGAACAACATACAAGAGGTGGAGATATTCGATGTTTGGGGTGTGGACTTCATGGGACCATTCCCCTCTTCTTGTGGCAACCTCTACATCCTATTAGCAGTAGACTATGTTTCGAGATGGGTGGAGGCAATCGCCTCTCCCACAAATGATGCCAAGGTTGTGGTGCGATTCTTCAACCGAGTGATCTTTCCTAGGTTTGGGACACCAAGGGTGATCATAAGTGATGAAGGAAAGCACTTTACCAATAGGAACTTTGGGACACTTTTGGCTAATTATGGGGTGACTCATAAGGTGGCAACACCTTACCATCCCCAAACTAGTGGCCAAGTGGAGATCTCCAACCGGGAGATAAAAGGGATCCTTGAGAAGACGGTTTCTAGGACGAGAAAAGATTGGGCTATGAAGCTCGATGATGCCTTGTGGGCATATAGAACCGCTTTCAAGACACCGATTGGCACCACTCCCTACAAGCTAGTTTATGGCAAGTCTTGCCACCTTCCGGTAGAGATGGAGCATAGAGTGTATTGGGCCATTAGATGGCTGAATTTTGACCTCAAGGAGGCCGGAGAGAAGAGGTTGCTTGATATGAACGCACTTGAGGAGATCCGGTTGGATGCCTATGAAAACACCCAGATTTACAAAGAAAGGACCAAACGTTGGCATGACAAGCGTCTCATCCCCAATGAGTTGAGTGAAGGCGATCTCAAGGTTGCGGCTCTTCCCCGGAAAGCTAAAGTCAAGATGGATGGGTCCTTATGTGGTGAAGAAGATCTTTCCCCATGGAGCGGTTGAGATAGAAGGGGAGCATTGTGGAGACTTTAAGGTGAATGGGCACCGGTTGAAGAAGTATATCCCAGAAGCTCCGGTGGACATGATTGCCCCACTTCACCTTGAGTAGAACGCCTCGAGTTTGGTCAAGCTATTGACCTTAAAGAAGCGCTTGGTGGGAGGCAACCCATTGGTAGACATCTTTCCCTTTTCGTTTTTGTTTTGTTTTTGATTTTTCTGTTTTTGTGTGTTTGGTGTGCTTTGTGTGTGTGCTAGAGTCTTGGTGGCATGGAAGCCTTGCATGGCATGTGGATGATGATGATGAGTCCCTCATCAATTGTGGGTGGAGCGGACGCGGAACTTGGACGGCTAGCGGTGCCTAGCGCGGGTCCCGACGCCATAACGAACACCTTGAGCTCTCTACCATCGTTGATAGGATCATCCGACATCACTTCATTTGAGTAATCCCAAATACCAAAGCAAACCATTTTTACATTGTGAGAACCCTCTTTCACTCTTCTTTACTTGAATACCACATTGGGGACAATGTGTTTCTAAGTATGGGGTGGGGTTTGCATAATCTTTTGCATGATTAGCATCTAGGGTAGTTTCTTTTAGTCACATGCTTCATTATGTCTTGCATTGTACATACACATTTCGAAAAAAAAATCAGAAATTTTTTTAAAAAAAATTTTAGTGCTTCTAAGCTTGGGAATGACCCTTATGATGAGATTGTTGTGTGGATTGGCTATGGATGGCCTTATGTGTTGAATAGATGAATGCATATATGGACTTGAAGTACTTATCTTGAATCCCATGAATGGATTGTGACCATGGTGTTTGTCTTGATTAGATTGAGTATTGAAGGTCGAAATTACATGCTAGTTCTTGCACATCGTCTAGGAATGATTAAGGTAATTCATCTTTCTCCACTCCTCATCTTGATCATGTTGTTTGAACACCTCAATTGATATAAATTTGACCTCTTTTGACCCATCCGGGAATAGGAGCATATTAGTGTGTTGAGTGTGTGAGGAGCAATTGTGGGGTGAAGTTGTTGATGGATGAATGTTATGAATGAAGTGCTGAATTTGTTGTGAAAGTGTAGACAAAAATATAGGTTTGGGGACGTTGGTTTAAATGACGAGTAACTCGGCACCATTCACATAATCGGGTGTTTGTGCCTTGCCAAAGTCAAATAAACCGATAGTCCTAACGAGCTTTGGTATGTGTGCCCGGTGTGGATGCACCTCGAAAAATAAAAAACGGCTAATCACCAAGGTTTCGGCTTTTGTACACCAATGCCATTGTCTCAAAAATAAGTGAAAGAAAAAGAAAAGAAAAGAAAAAAAAGATGGAGAAAATATACACTTGTGGGAAGTTGATAAAAATGTGAAGTTGTGAAGTTAGTTCCATTCCCGGATTAGCATCACATAGCCTAAAAAAATTCCCACCTAATCACAACGTTTCTTGGCCTTTTATTTCACAAGCCCTTGTGACCTATTTGCATGTGTGTAAGACTTAGTGATCTAGACTGAATATGCTCATGATCATCTTGACTTCTTCATTTTTACATTTCATGTATGCCTTCGAGTTAAGTATAATTGTCTTTCCATGCCTTCACTTATTTGACACATGATTGTTTGTCCATTGCCATGAAACATGACTATGAAGGTGATCCAATATTAGAAGCACAACTCCAAAAATATTTTCGATTTTTCATGCATGCATAAATCATGTCATCTCTTAGTCTATAGTTGAGGACTTGCTCGGGGACGAGCAAACCTTAAGTATGGGGTATTTTTGATAACACGATTTATGACTTAGGTTTAGGCACTCATTTAGATAGTTTTTCCGCTCATTCATGCATGGTTTGCACTAGTTCGTGACGATTTACACTCAATTCATGTATTTTGTCGAGATAGACGTCTACACGGACTTTTGCATGATTTGTAGGTATTTTAGGAGTTTTAGGAGCTTAATCGATACATTTGAGGATCGTTCCTCGAGATGACACACCTTTGGACTCATTGGGATGCAAGCTAGGGGCTAAGGAGGACACATGGGACCTTGTTGGTGCATGCCATGCACCAAATTGAGGCTTGATGATCCAAAACAAGCTGAGGCACCAAAACCACGGCCACTGGGACTTCCACGGGCGTGGTTTTGGCCGTGGTTTTCCCCAGACAGCTGTGACAGCTGTCCCACGATCTTCATGGCCGACTCTTGCAAATTTGGAGGATAAAAGGTGGTCCTGCAAGGCTGTTAGGGGAAGACCCCTCACTCCCATTCTCTCCCACACTCTCAAAAAGAATATTCTCTCATTTGGAAGATTGGATTGGAGCTACCATTGGAGAAGAAGAAAGGCTTCCATTGGAGAAGAAGAAGAAGAAGCACACTAGTTCATAGTTCCATAGTCTTTTTGAGTGATTTTGAGTGAGCTTTGTGAAACGTTTTGCAAGGGTTTGTAAGAAACGATTCGAACCTTCTTTTAAAGGGTTGTAAGTCTTTCTTGAACCTTGATTTAGCTTGTTTTACTTGTTTCATTTGCATAATCCATCTTTCATTTCATCTTCTTACCATGGATTCTATGATTTTATGCTTGTTGAGTTTGATTGTTAAGATGCATGTTGTAGGCTAAATAGATGCGATTCTAGGGTAAGGAAAAGTTGGTTATGGCTTGGACTATGATAGAGTAGACTTAAATGAATACTTAGATGACTTGCTTGATTGAACCTAGTCACTGTTTAAAACCACGGTTAGATCTTGCCCTTCCACGGCCGTGGAAAGGGATGAACAACCCGTAATTCTGACTAACTCGTTTGATTTGATAATACTAAGTGCTAGGATGTTTGATAGCATGAATTATGGTCTAGTTTTTGGGGTTTGTTTGGACGTTTTATCTTTCATAATCTGTATGTTTGTATATACATTATGTGATTTTACTACCATTTCATCTACCTTTGCGAGAATCGAGGTCTACACCTAGTTTCGTTGTAATTGCAGGTAATATGGTACGTTTTGCATCAAAAAGGAGCAAAAGGAGTCATGAGTCATTTGGAGCTACATCCAGGAAGCATAGCCATGGATTGAAGATCCACTTTGGAGCAGATTCGAGAGATTTCACATCCAGTTGAGACTCACCTCGGTTGACCAGAGATTCATCTCGACCGAGGTGATCCAGGGACGCCGACTCGACCGAGGCGAATACCTAGGACGCGGCGAGAATATTTTATTCTTGGAAGAGATCTTTTAAATTTGGAAAGTGATCTTATATTTCTGGGCTTGGCTTCTAGAAGGAAGGAGATATGCAGAATATATATTTTACCTATATTTATGGGATAAGATCTTCTTAAGATTTATTATCTTTGGAGGGTTATTTTCCTATAAAAAGGGTCGGATTTCCCACAATTCGAAAACCCCGCATACACGAACATCCGCCTACACCGAAAAAGACGCAGCAGCCGCATACCCCAATTTGGGAGAGAGTTGAAGAACCTTTTTGAAGGTTGAAGGAAGATTGAAGTCCATAGCTTTTATAGCTTTATTGAAGGGTTTTGTAAGATTGTCTTCAATTCCCTCAATTGTTGTCTTGTCTTGTTGGATTATTATCCAAAGAACGCTTTGTTGTGATATTTGATTCAGTTATTGAAGTCTTTTCATTAAATTCTTCTTTGTTCAAATATTCACCTTCTTCCTATATATTTTAATACTTTCATTATGATGATGAGTGGCTAATTTCCTTGTGTAATTCTAGGGTGATTGGCTGAAGGTTGTGGGAAAAACAATGATAGAATAATCTTAGATTCCAGTAGGATCCTGAAAGTTCGAGTCTTTAATCTTAACCCTAAGCATCTCGTTCGGTTGATGAACATCTCGGCCGGGGTGGAATTCTTCTGACCGAGGTGACTTATCCGACCTTAAACTGAGAGTTAAGTGTTAGAGTTTGCCAAATCCTATTCTTATTACACCTTTCCTGGTTCAATGCAAGCTTAGGATGAGACTTACCCGGTAATTCCTTAGTTTGTATACCAACGATCATAAGTGTAGGTAATAAAGGTTTAGCCTTTATTGGGGTTTGAGTGTGCTTCCATCCCATCTTTGTGAGTTAGCCTGAGACTTACCCGGTAAAGGTTGATTCTATTCCCTTAGATGGTATGTTAGTTTGAGGTTATAGTTCTTTATCTTGATTCCTTGAGACTTACCCGGTAATAGGAGTTACGGTTTAGGATTAGTGTGTAGTGAGACTTACCCGGTGATCTACTCCACTTTAGAAACACCTTCCCCACGCAAAAATCTCAGCTTTGTCCGCTTATCTACAGATCTTGAGTTGGAACCACAACTAGATGCTTTAATCCCTAGAATTGCATGTTTGCTTTATTTGACATCTTATTCATCTTTGATTGTGTTAAATCGCTCTTGTGGTTAGTATTAACATTAGCACACCGTATTGACTCTGTTTCACTGAGTCCCTGTGATCGACCCCTGGAATTTTCTTGCTTTTACTACGATTGACCCGTACACTGCGGGTTCGCATCCTTGTTTTAAGCTTAAGTCTAGGGTTATAAATTTAAAGCTTGCACACACCGTTTGGAGCGAACAAGTTTTTGGCGCCGTTGCCGGGGACTTGGTCTAGACCGAGCCGGTACGGTTTGCTCTTGGGGCGCTTGCCCCGTTTCATCTAACCACTCTACTTGAGTGACGATCTTTGCAGGTTCTTTCTTAGGTACATGCGAAGAACCCGCACTGGGAAGGAAATCGTTCCTTACGATCCCGAACCAGAAAAGACATACAAGCGACGCTTAAGAGAAGCGAAGATGGCCCAACAAGACGATCACGATCTTGCGGCCCAATTGAGAGAGACGCAGGAGCTGCTACGTCTCAGTAAAGAAGAGCTAAGGCAAGAGAAAGAAGAGAATCATGCCAGGACTGCAGCAATCGAAGCTGAGATTGCAGCCATTCGGGACCAGATTCTACTTCGACCGAGGGAGGATCTGTTCGCCCCTAGAGGTGTGTGCAAATAAGCTTTATATTTATAAAACTAGAATCAAGCAAGCGAACCCGCAGTGTACGGATCGATATAGTTAAGCAAGAATTCCAGAGTATCGAACACAGGGATTTGGGTGGAACGAACTCGATTGCAGGTTATCAAGCGGTTAATATGAGAGTTTTGCAGATATTGGGAAAACAACAATCCTAAAGATCCAGGTATCCAGCTGTGGCAATCGATTCAAGATATACTAATGATGTAAAGACAGAGTTAAGATATGCAAAGGTATACTAATGTAAGGTAATCGTACGGTTGAGGTTCCAAAAACCTTATATAACTCACCCAAAAGACTCTTCCTATACAGGTTGATGAGGCTCAATATAGAAAGGTTCTAAGGACAAGGATTAACATCAAATACCCAAACCTATGATCTAAAGATCAAGACTAACTTATCCGATTGAGGTTGTTGAGGCTCACAATCGAGGTAGAGGTTGTTGAGGCTTCACTACCACCTAGAAAAGACAAGTCTAAACTAAGCTAAAGCAAATCTTTAACTTTGGATCAAGATAAAAGCAGGCTCGTAAACTTTAAGAGAATTACGGTTGGATCTTGAGATTCCACGGTCGTGGAACTCAAGAACAGCCCGTAATTTAGGGTTTTCGGCGACAATTCTCTAACTCTCAGGGTCTAATCAATTTACAATCGATCTATCATTATCTAAGCCACAACTATCAACCCTTCACCTTAGAATTGTTAAGGGTTTTTAGCCAATAACAGTCATATTGATATTAATTCAAGATTAAAAAGGTAAAAGATGGGAACTTTCAAGAACTATCAATAATCTTCAATTGAATCTTAGAATCACAATCAAGAATAAGTGTTTGTCAAAAGATTCAAAACGGGATAAACAATCACAGTCTTAGGAAAGAAAAGAAACGGGATGTCAATCCGATCCTAAAGCAAACCTAAGCAAGAAGAGGAATCTTCTTGCAAAAATCCTCCAAGAACTTCGATCTTCCACACGAAGATCACAAACAGCAACTCTCCAATACGAACTTTGGAACTTCAATGAGATCTTCAAAATCACCTCCAAGAATGAGGGTTTGTGTTGCTAAGCGTGCGTTTTTGCCGCTAAACTTTAGGGTTGAAAGGTCGTAAGCGAGGTAGCGAGGTAGCGAGGTAGCGAGGTAGCGGGGTAGCGGGGTAGCGAGGTAGCGGGGTGACGGAATCTTGCTTCATCTGTCCTTTTTATAATGCAGGGCAAAACGTCGGCCCGGCCCGATCTTCAAGAGATCATGGCTTCGAAACGTGGCGAAAGGATTCGCCAAGATCACGGTCGTGGAAGTTTCCACGACCGTAATTTTGAGGCGTGGAAATAAACACGGATATCTTCCACGGCCGTAATATCCCCTGGAATGAACATCGAATTCTGCTTCACAATCCACGGCCGTAATTTAGGGTAAAACCGTGATTCTTGCCTTCATTCGTGCATTCCTCAATCTAATACTCCAAATTGCTTCCAAAAGGTGTCCTTGATCTAGAGACACATCGACTCAACTCTCCTTTGCTCGATTCCGTTCGGAAATAGCTCCAAATCACCTATAATCAACATAGAACTCGTGTAGACATCTATATCGACAATATAGGCAATACTAGCTCATATATGCATAAAGCTCAATCAAAGACTATCAATATGAATCAATTACGACTAGAAAACGTGCCTAAAATATCACAATATTTCATGCTAACAAATAACCCCATACTTAACACTTGCTTGTCCCTAAGCAAGGTCTTTCAAAAAGCTTTAAAACAAGAGTTAGGATGAAATATGTGTACCTTCTTTTGGATGAATGTGACTTCTAAAGAATAGATCATTCTCAACCCTTGCTTCAATCGTTTTCAAACTTTCACACACTTAATTAGAGAGTAAGAGGCAAAGAAAAATCATGAATCAATTTAGCTTCCAAACAAGCATTATAACCTTCAAACATTATCAAAATCAATCATAAGAATTTCAATTTAGATCACCAAGCCATATAACATTCTTTTGATCATAAGGACTTTCAAAGAAAAGGTCTAGAGCATGGAAGGGTAGGGAAAACTTTAAGGGAAAGTGGTGCATAAATCCGGGAAAGTGGACAACTACCTTCTTCTTCTTTTGCGGTTTCCGCAACACTTCACTTAGAGCTTCGCTCTTTCCTTTTTATTTTCCGACTTTACTTTTGGAGTTATGGATAGAGGTGCACAAAAACCGAAGCCTAGGAGATTGGCGTTTCTCATTTTTGCGAGATGCCTCAAACCCTTAGCGCACATACCATAATCCGTTAGGAATATCGCTCAATTCGACTTTGGCAAGACACAAACACCCGGCTATGTGAATGGTGCCGAGTTACTCATCGTCATGATTGACTTCCCCAAACCTACAATTTCTTTCTATTCAATTGATTGCAAATATTTGCTCTCATGGCCCTCCCACATCAAACATGCCTTTTTCTCATTCACTTTCCAAATTCCCGGATAGGTAAGGGAGGCTAATATTTCAATGAGGAGTTAGATGATCAAAGAAAGAAGAAAGAGAATATCGAATTGCCTTAATCATTTCAACAAGAAGTATAGGAGCTTATAATGTGATTTCAACTTCAATTTCTTATATGATTTAGGTAACATTCTCACATTATACAACTTGCAAAAGAGGTAAAATTCATTCATTCAAATCCTTTTCGAATTACCATCCTTTCAAGCATGCAATTGTTATCAACTCAATTCGCAAGTAATGATTATCATGGAAATCATATCGATTCGTTAGAAGCATCAAATTTTTCAAAATTTTTCAATTTTTATGGGTTTTTAAAGTTCTTTTTCATGCAATGCAAGAATGAAACGTGTAACATACAATGAACATGCAATGATAGTCTCGGAATAGAAGCAACATATAGAGTAGAGTTATTACAAACATTTAGTACATCCCACCCCATACTTAGGACGAACATTGTCCCTAATGTTCACAAGAAAGAACAAAAGAAAGAAAAGAAAAAGAAAACTCACAAATGGTGGTTGGGATGTCTAGAAACGAGCTGTCCGGTCATCTATCACTGCGGTGCCGGTGGAGGTGGGAATGGAGAGAAACTCGGATCATAGTACCGCCCAAACTGCTGACGGTAGACGTCCCTCATCATGTGGTCAAGGTCGTCGAAACGTCTGTCTCTATCATCCGCCCGGATCTCTAGTGCTCCGACTCTCTCTGAAAGTCCGGTAGCCCAATCCGGCATCCTCTCATACCACCCAGGGGGGTGATCATACCATCCGGGAGCATCGGCTGGTGCTGATGGTGGTGGTGGTGGTGCTGCTGGTGCTGCTGACTGCGTAGTGGACCAAGGAGGGGGTGTCTCGTACCAGGTGGGAGGTGTAGTCATCCACGTGGGCCTCTCGCTCACGCTAGCGCGGCGAGATGACGAGCCTGAGGCTCTAGCCGGACGCGGAGAGCGTCTAGGTACATCCTGGGCCGCATCCGGCTGATCCGGAAACGTGCCGAACTCCTGCTCTGCTCCTCCCCCACTCTCATACTGCTCTCCCATATCCTCCTCATCTACTACCGGCGGTGGAACGTAAGGGGGAGCTACAAGCTTGTTCGCATGCATCGCAGCGAACGTCTCCTTCCAGTTGTGGCGTCCCGCCACAATGGAATACTCCGGCAGCCACTCAATACCCCTGCCGGTCCTACTCTCCCAGGGCATGCCCGCATAAGGCGGACCTCTATGTGTGGGGAAGATGAGTCCCCTAACCATGAAAGCGTGTAGCCCTAATGGAACTGCCGGTATACGTGTGCAAGCCGAGAAGTCCACTCCAAAAGTCCTAGCTATGTGGGTCACTATCCCACCATATCCAATGTTCCCTCTCGATTTGTTCTTTAGCTTACTCATCGTCGCCGCCAAAAGGGTAGCACAATCGGCGCGGCATCCATGAAGCATAGCGTAGAGGAGGAATAGCTCGTCCGTCTTGATCTTTTGGGGCGTCTCCGTCCTAGGAAAGAGACACTCCGAGAGAACACGGTGAGCTATCTTCAAGGCCAAATGGTACATCAATTTGGCCTTGGTATCAGCTGGATGCCAACGGTCCTCGTCGGCATAGATCATCGCCACATCCTCCCAAAAATCCTTAGCGGAAACGTTCCTAGGGAGGCGACCGTTGTAGGTCTCATGGAACCCAAAGATGGTCCCGAACTCAACAATGCTAAGGTGGTAGTCTCTATTCATGAGACGGAAGGAGACAGTCCTATCAACATGGCTGTGCTCAAAAGACGTCACAACCTCTCGGGTGATCTCCTCATTAGCGTCCTCACGAATGTTCGTGAAGACAAGCAAACCGGCTCTATCCAAGAGCCATGTAAGGTCATCTACTATGTTGAGAGGATGTAGATCCTCCAACAACAAGTACCTAGGGCCAATCACTGCCCTCTTCTCTATCCTCTCAAATGCAGCTTGGTGGTTTTCGTGTATGATCGGGATGCTAGGGTGAGGTGGTGAGGATGGAGGTGAAGATGGAGGTGAAGGTGAGGGGGATGAGGGTGGTGGTGCCCTAGATGTGGAAGGGTTGCCCTTTCTCTTCTTGTTCTGTTCCCCTCTCTTTTCCTTAATCCTTCCCGAAACTCTCCTCACAAAATCCATTCTGTTGAAAATTACGGTCTGTTCTTCCCAAAACCACGGCCGTGGAACGTCTGTAGACCGTGATTCGACACAGTAATTCTCAATTCTCAGCAAATCAGCAATCAAACTCCACAACAAGCAGTCCTAATCTAATTTCTTCCAATCTCAATCAGTTCTTCCTAAAAATTTCTAACAAAAACGAACAAAAACGACTAGAATCAAGAAGAGAGCAAAAACCTCTTTTTCGGATTGAGAAATCCAAAATGCGGGTTTGTTGATCGTTTTCCACGCGATTTGTTGCTTGGATCTTGTTCTTGGTTGGATTTGCTTCAGTTTAGGAAGAAGAATCGTTAAGAACGATTAGAGAACAAAGATTTGGGAGGAGCTGCGGGTTTTCGGTATTTAGGGCGTGGAAATTGGGGGTTTTGTGGTGTTTTTGTGGTGAAGTGTGGCTTTTATACTTGCAGGCAAAATTTCAAAAATCACGGTCTATCGGGGCATTCCACGGCCGTGGAAATGTACGGACCCGTAATTTTTGTGATTTTTCACAGGCCTTTGAGAATTACGGCCACTGTAGCTATGGCGACCGTAATTTAGACCGTGGAACTCTCTGTAAAGCTTCAAAGTCCAAATTTCGTCACTTCTCTTCGACATTATCCCCTTTTTCTTCTTTTCCATCGATCCTACAACCAAAAACACGAACATACCGGGAGAAATCGAGGCAAAAATAAAGCAAAAACTTCTATTCTAAGCTAAACTATGAATTGAAAGCAAAAACGAAAATGCAATACCTTGGGTTGCCTCCCAAGAAGCGCTTTGTTTAAGGTCCGTAGCTAGACCATTCTCGCACTTATTCGAGTGCGGTAGGTGCAAACTCCTCAGCTTGGAGTTCCGGTGAGTACTTTTTGAGTCGTTGACCGTTCACCTTAAAACTTCCGCTAGCTTCACCCCATACTTCAACTGCACCATGGGGGAAAATACGCTTAATTAGAAAAGGTCCAGTCCAACGAGATTTTAACTTACCTGGAAAGAGGCGAAGTCTCGAATTGAAGAGGAGAACTTGATCACCTTCTTGGAAATCCTTTGGGATGATATGCTTATCATGCCAACGCTTTGCTCTTTCCTTGTAGATCTTAGCGTTTTCATAGGCGTTCAAACGGAGTTCATCCAGCTCGTTGATGTCTAGGAGACGCTTCTCTCCCGCTTCCTTCATGCCGAAATTCAGCCATTTGATAGCCCAAAACGCTTTGTGCTCTAGCTCTACCGGCAAATGACAAGACTTCCCATACACGAGGTTGTATGGTGTGGTTCCTATGGGAGTCTTGTATGCAGTCCGGTATGCCCACAATGCATCATCTAGTTTCAAGGACCAATCCTTCCTAGTCCTTGAAACCGTCTTCTCTAGAATTCCCTTGATCTCTCTATTTGAGATCTCGACTTGTCCACTCGTTTGTGGATGGTAAGGGGTAGCGATCTTGTGAGTAACCCCATACTTTGCTAGAAGAGCTTCAAAGCGACGGGCTATGAAGTGAGAACCTCCATCACTAATGATCATCCTTGGTGTCCCGAATCGCGGAAAAATGGTCTTGTTGAAGAACTTGACCACCACCATGGCATCATTTGTGGGAGAGGCAATCGCTTCGACCCATCTAGAGACATAATCTACCGCCAATAGTATGTATTGGTTTCCACAAGAAGAAGGGAATGGTCCCATGAAGTCGACTCCCCAAACGTCGAAAATCTCCACCTCTTGGATGTTGTTGAGGGGCATCTCGTTCCTCCTAGAGATATTGCCTGTTCTTTGACAAGCATCGCAACAAGAAACAAAGGATTGCACATCTTTAAATAAAGTAGGCCAATAAAATCCAGATTGCAATACCTTTGCGCTAGTTTTGTTCGAACTAGCGTGTCCTCCACAAGGTAGTGAATGACAATGACGGATGACACTTTGCATCTCATCTTCCGGCACGCATCGCCGGATGATGCCATCCGGACCTCTCTTAAAGAGGAGAGGCTCGTTCCAATGGTATTCCCGGACGTCCTTGAAGAACTTCTTCCTTTGTGCGTATGATAGTCCGGGTGGTATCTCCTGGCAAACCAAATAGTTAACAAAATCAGCAAACCATGGTTCGTTACCTTTGGAGATTACCTTGATGCACTCCTCTATGATGTGTAGGTGTTCGTCCGGAAAGGAGTCATCAATAGGTAAATGATCGTCCTCTAGATGTGTTAGACGACTCAAATGATCCGCAACAGAATTTTCCGAGCCTTTCTTGTCGCGGATCTCAAGATCGAATTCTTGTAGGAGAAGAATCCATCTAATCAGCCTTGGCTTCGCATCCTTCTTTGCAAGGAGGTATCGGATCGCAGCATGATCCGTGTAGACAATCACCTTTGCACCTACAAGATAAGAGCGAAACTTGTCAATAGCATAGACAATGGCTAGAAACTCCTTTTCCGTAGTGGCGTAGTTGAGCTGGGCTTCGTCTAGCGTCTTGCTAGCGTAGTATATGGCGTGGGTTCGTCCTTCCTTTCGTTGCCCAAGAACAGCTCCAATGGCTACGTCACTAGCATCACACATAATCTCGAAGGGGAGATTCCAATCCGGAGGTTGGATAATGGGTGCTGAAATTAGAGCTTGCCGAATAGTGTTGAACGCATCTAGACATTCCTGTGAAAACTCAAAAACCGCATCCTTCATCAATAGATTAGTGAGAGGTTTTGATATCTTAGAAAAGTCTTGAATGAAACGTCTGTAAAATCCAGCATGTCCTAGGAAACTTCTTATTCCCTTCACCGAAATTGGGGGAGGAAGTTTCTCTATGGTCTCTATCTTAGCTTTGTCTACCTCTATCCCTCTACTAGAGACTAAGTGACCTAAAACGATTCCTTCCTTAACCATGAATTGACATTTCTCCCAATTAAGAACTAGGTTAGTGTCTTCACATCTTTGCAAAACAAGAGAAAGGTTAGAAAGACAATCGTTAAAAGAGGAACCGTAAACGGAGAAGTCGTCCATGAAGACTTCCATGATTTCCTCTACATATTCGGAGAAGATGGCCATCATGCACCGTTGAAAGGTGGCTGGGGCGTTGCAAAGCCCGAATGGCATTCTCCTATAGGCGAACGTACCCCAAGGGCACGTGAATGTGGTCTTCTCTTGATCATCCGGATGTATCGGGATCTGAAAGAAGCCACTATAACCGTCAAGGTAGCAAAAGTATGAATGTTGTGCTAACCTTTCAAGCATTTGATCGATGAATGGCAATGGAAAGTGATCCTTCCGCGTTGCATTGTTGAGCTTGCGGTAGTCTATGCACATTCGCCATCCAGTCACGGTTCGGGTAGGAATGAGTTCGTTGTTCTTATTGGTGATGACCGTCATTCCTCCCTTCTTTGGAACTACTTGAACCGGGCTCACCCACTTGCTATCGGAGATAGGATAGATGATACCTGCATCAAGAAGTTTAAGAATTTCCTTCTTGACAACCTCCTTCATGGTCGGATTCAACCGCCGTTGAGGTTGTCTTGAAGTTCTAAAGTCCTCCTCCATTAGTATTTTGTGCATGCATAGGGAGGGTTTAATTCCTACTAAGTCCTCAATAGTATAGCCTATGGCTTTTCTATGTTTCCTAAGGACAATCATGAGCTGTTCATGTTCATCTATGCTTAATTCGGAACTAACGATAACCGGGAAGGTAGAATTAGATCCAAGAAAAGCGTACCTTAGATGAGTAGGAAGTGGTTTGAGTTCCATTGCTTTCGGAGCTTCCGATGTTTCCTTAGAAGCTTCTAAGGATGTTGAATGGTTTGGAGAAGGATTTGAGGAAGTTGAAGAAGTGTGTCGATCGTCCTTTTCCACGGTCAAAATCACGGTTTCCTCTGGTTTTCCACGGCCGTAATATCCTCTGGAATGGAGGTCGAATTTGGTCATGGAATCCACGGCCGTGGAATACAGAGTATGACCGTGGATTCGAGTATTTTCTGCCTCATCGTGGAGTTTCTCAAACTCCACTTCATGCATCTCTTCTTGTGCCTCTAAGGCTTCAATTTCCTCTTTGCACTCTTCTTCTCCTCCTACATCGGTTAGACTCATAGTAATAACCTTTTGCAAAGGATCGTTAAAGAGAATCGCACTTACCTCCTCCCTAGTTAAACCTTCTTCGTCTTGGACATTGTAAATATCCTCATCAAAGATTGGCTCCTTCACTAGAGTGGAAAGAACGAACTCTACTTTCTCTTCCCCAACGTCAAAGGCGAGTCTCCCATTCTTGCAATCGACCATGCAGCCGGAAGTTGCAAGAAACGGTCTTCCGAGTATGATCGGGACCGGACTATCCGCAGGAATGTCAAGCACGACAAAATCAATGGGGACAAAGAACTTGCCTAGCTTGACCGGGACGTCTTCTACAATGCCGACGGGACGAGTAATGGATCGATCCGCCATGTATAACGTCATCTTCACTGGTTTAGGGTCGCCTAAACCGATCTTCCTGCACAATGCAAGTGGTATGATGCTCACACTTGCTCCCAAGTCACATAAAGCGTCATATGTGACCTCTCCCACTCCAATGGGAATGCAAAATGACCCCGGATCTTTCAGCTTTGGGGGCATTTTCTCCTTCATAGTCTTGATGAGGTCCGAAGAATCCGAACTCATCTTGACTTCTCCAAAATCTTCTAGCTTCCTCTTGTTAGAGAGGAGCTCCTTCAAGAACTTGCCATAGGCCGGCATACCTACAATGGCATCAATGAAAGGTATATTAATATGTAGTTTGCTCATGAGTTCTATGAACTTACCGAATTGCTTGTCTAGGCGTGCTCGCGCTCTGGATTGAGGGAATGGTAGGGGAGGTTTGAAAGCTGGAGGAGGAACATAGACATCTTCCTTCTCCTTCCCCTTTTCTTTGCTTTTCTCTACGGGGACTTCAACAAACGTAGGCTGCGGATCGGTGGTAGTCACTCCGCTCCTAGTTGTAATCGCCATTACCCTTCCCTTAGGGTTGTCCTCCGTCTTTCCTGGAAGTTTCCCTTGATTTCTAGGAACTTCCTCCGCATGGTTGAACATTTGATTTTCCAAAACCTTTTGAGCTTTGTCAACCTTAGAAATTTGATCATCAACCTTGATGATGCGGTTCTCCAACCCTTGAAGCTTTCCCAAGATCGTTTCCAGCATGGGATCCGGCTTCTCCTTTCCCGTATTGTTTCCTCCATTTGATGATTGCCCCTGGCTTTTCAAAGGAGTAGAGGAAGAGGAGGGTGGAGTTAGTGAATTGGAATTGGAAGGATAGGAGTTACCGGAATTTTGTTGATTGGAGCGCCAATTGTTGTTGTTCGAACCCCGATTGTTGTTCCAATTGTTGTTGTTCCGGTTGTTGTTGTTCCCATTCCAATTGTTGTTCCGGTTATTGTTCCGGTTATTGTTGTTGCGGTTGGTGTTATCACCGCCGTTGTTGTTGCCCAAATAGCCAACATCCTTCTCTTGTTGCTTTGGGAAGTTGGTCTTGATAGTCTCCTTCAACTCTTTGATCTCATTGTTGAGGGAGAAAATCTGATTTTGAGCTTCATGTGTGAGCTTTGCTCCTTGCTCCACACGATTTCCCTCCACTTTCCGGTGGGAATACTTCTCTATGACTCTTGCTTGCTTCTCAATGAAGTCCCAAGCGTCATCTTCTCTCATGTCCATGAACGTTCCACATGAGAGGGATTGAAGGTTGAATTGCGTTCCCGCATCCAGCCCCTTGTAGTAAATTTCCAGCAAGGCAAGTTTGGATATGCCATGATGAGGGCAATCCAAGAGCAAATCCTGAAACCTTTCCCAAGATTGAAACAAACTTTCGTTAGGTCTCATAGAAAAAGCATTAATCTTACCTCTAAGTTCCGCCGTTTTGGAGGGCGGAAAGAACTTGGTGAGAAACTCTGCGGAGAGGTCTTCCCACGTCTCTAGCTTTCCACTAGGAAGAGCTTGGTACCAAGATAGCGCTTTCCCTTTCAAAGAGAAAAAGAAAGGTTTGAGCTTATAGCTGTTGGTAGTGGCGCTCTTTGGCCTCATCGTCTCCATCATACACTCAAAGTTTTGCAAGTGTTGGTGTGGAGATTCGGTGCTTGTACCGCCAAACTGGCTTTGGCGAACAAGAGTGATAACTTGAGGGTTGAAGCTAAACCCTTGTACATCTTCAGCATCAAAGTTCACACCTAAACGGCGTGGTTGTTGTGTTGGATCCATCCGCTGGCCAAGAGTTCTTGGCTCATTATCCACACGTTCGACCCTCGCATTTCTAGGTGGAATGCGACGGTTAGTAGCTCCTTGTTGATTGAAAGGATTTATATTGATCGTGGGATCAATCTCTTCTAAAGGAGGCATGGAAGAATCACTATCATCGGTGGGTGAGTGGTTTCTTCTTCTAGACCTTGTCCTCCTTCTCGAGGACTTCTTGCCCACCTTGTCCTCAAGATCGCTCATCTTTATCTTCATTTGAACGATCATGTCTTGTAGACCATTAACTTGAGTTTGATGGCGATCCATCTCATCCTGGAGGAGAGTCTCATTCCATCGGAGCTGAGCTTCTTTCTCCGCCAACTTATTTTGAAGATCGTGCTCGTTTTCTTCAGCCATCTTCCTTTCCTTGCGCTTTTGCCTCAAGGTTTTCTCTAGCTCTTGATCAAGAGGTAAGAGATCTTCTGTGTTCCTAGACCTGCGCATACACTCAAAGAAAAATCAAATAACGAGAGCAAGCTCCCAAGCTTGACAACCGGCACCCGGGTTCGATCGAAGCCAAATCCCCGGCAACGGCGCCAAAAACTTGTTCGCCCCTAGAGGTGTGTGCAAATAAGCTTTATATTTATAAAACTAGAATCAAGCAAGCGAACCCGCAGTGTACGGATCGATATAGTTAAGCAAGAATTCCAGAGTATCGAACACAGGGATTTGGGTGGAACGAACTCGATTGCAGGTTATCAAGCGGTTAATATGAGAGTTTTGCAGATATTGGGAAAACAACAATCCTAAAGATCCAGGTATCCAGCTGTGGCAATCGATTCAAGATATACTAATGATGTAAAGACAGAGTTAAGATATGCAAAGGTATACTAATGTAAGGTAATCGTACGGTTGAGGTTCCAAAAACCTTATATAACTCACCCAAAAGACTCTTCCTATACAGGTTGATGAGGCTCAATATAGAAAGGTTCTAAGGACAAGGATTAACATCAAATACCCAAACCTATGATCTAAAGATCAAGACTAACTTATCCGATTGAGGTTGTTGAGGCTCACAATCGAGGTAGAGGTTGTTGAGGCTTCACTACCACCTAGAAAAGACAAGTCTAAACTAAGCTAAAGCAAATCTTTAACTTTGGATCAAGATAAAAGCAGGCTCGTAAACTTTAAGAGAATTACGGTTGGATCTTGAGATTCCACGGTCGTGGAACTCAAGAACAGCCCGTAATTTAGGGTTTTCGGCGACAATTCTCTAACTCTCAGGGTCTAATCAATTTACAATCGATCTATCATTATCTAAGCCACAACTATCAACCCTTCACCTTAGAATTGTTAAAGGTTTTTAGCCAATAACAGTCATATTGATATTAATTCAAGATTAAAAAGGTAAAAGATGGGAACTTTCAAGAACTATCAATAATCTTCAATTGAATCTTAGAATCACAATCAAGAATAAGTGTTTGTCAAAAGATTCAAAACGGGATAAACAATCACAGTCTTAGGAAAGAAAAGAAAAGGGATGTCAATCCGATCCTAAAGCAAACCTAAGCAAGAAGAGGAATCTTCTTGCAAAAATCCTCCAAGAACTTCGATCTTCCACACGAAGATCACAAACAGCAATTCTCCAATATGAACTTTGGAACTTCAATGAGATCTTCAAAATCACCTCCAAGAATGAGGGTTTGTGTTGCTAAGCGTGCGTTTTTGCCGCTAAACTTTAGGGTTGAAAGGTCGTAAGCGAGGTAGCGAGGTAGCGAGGTAGCGAGGTAGCGGGGTAGCGGGGTAGCGAGGTAGCGGGGTGACGGAATCTTGCTTCATCCGTCCTTTTTATAATGCAGGGCAAAACGTCGGCCCGGCCCGATCTTCAAGAGATCATGGCTTCGAAACGTGGCGAAAGGATTCGCCAAGATCACGGTCGTGGAAGTTTCCACGACCGTAATTTTGAGGCGTGGAAATAAACACGGATATCTTCCACGGCCGTAATATCCCCTGGAATGAACATCGAATTCTGCTTCACAATCCACGGCCGTAATTTAGGGTAAAACCGTGATTCTTGCCTTCATTCGTGCATTCCTCAATCTAATACTCCAAATTGCTTCCAAAAGGTGTCCTTGATCTAGAGACACATCGACTCAACTCTCCTTTGCTCGATTCCGTTCGGAAATAGCTCCAAATCACCTATAATCAACATAGAACTCGTGTAGACATCTATATCGACAATATAGGCAATACTAGCTCATATATGCATAAAGCTCAATCAAAGACTATCAATATGAATCAATTACGACTAGAAAACGTGCCTAAAATATCACAATATTTCATGCTAACAGGATCCAGTAGTTGATCCTCGACCGAGGCAGATTCCAGTACCTGACGCCCCGGCCGAGGTACTTCCACCTCGGATGCCAGTCCGAGATGTTCTTCTTGCAGGAATCCCACAAACCCTAGGTCAAAGGATGGACCCTAATCAACAGCTGAGGCGTCCAGGGGTGAACCTAGGAGATCCAGCGGATCATGACTACGAACTTCGACCGCAAGTTCTAGCCATGATTCGCCAATGCCAATTCGGAGGACTAGAGAAGGAGTCGCCGCATCAACATCTTCAAAACTACGAGATCTTGATGGAAACCTTGCGACCGTCCAGAATTGAGAACAACAACTACAAGCTAAGACCTTTTTACTTTTCTTTAAAAGATAGAGCTCTTACTTGGTATCAATCTCTTCCTCCAGGAAAAATTAGCACATGGGAGGAGATGACTACAGAATTCTTGACCAAATTCTTTCCCCCCTCAAAGACTGCTGAAATGAGAGGGAAGATCAATGCTTTCATCATGAAGGACAAGGAGAGCTTGTCCAAATCTTGGGAGCGGTTCAAGGATATCCTTTTGGATTGCCCACATCATGGGATTCCAAAGATTGAGTTGTTGGAGATCTACTTCAAAGGGCTGGACGGAAGCACCCAGTTCAATCTCCAACTACTCTCCGCCGGTACCTTCATGGACATGGCGGTTGACGAGGCTTGGGACTTCATTGAGAAGCAAGCCTTGCACATGGAGAAGTACACCCACCAAGGAGCTGAAGGTGGAGTTAAAAGAGTCAACTTTCAAGAGACTCAACCCAACAACAACCAGCTCACGTCCTTGAAGAACGACGTGAAGCAATTTAAGGAGCTCTTGATGGCTCAAACTAAGAAGGAAGAGCAAGGGCAAAGGAACAACAACAACAACAACAATAACGGGTACCGTAACAACAACAACGGACCCCGAAACAACAACTACAACAACAACAATAGAGGATCCAATAGCAACAATTGGAGGGCGAATAACCAAAATCACGGTAACAATCACTCAAACTCCAATTCTAATGATTCCTCTAACCCTTTCCTCTCTTCTCCTTCTTCTTCTTCTACTCCATTGAAAAGCCAAGGGCAAGGATCAAGTTCGTCTCAGCCGGAAAAGAAGGACGCAGTCCTGGAGGCAATCTTGATCAAGCTTAGTGCTATGGAGAATTCTATGACTTCATTTTCGAGGGCCCAAAAGTCCTTCGAACAACAACTTGCTAATAGGGCGAATGAAGCGCCAAGAGATCCAGGGAAGCTTCCAGCAAAGACGGAAACTAACCCTAAGGGCCAGTGCATGGCCATAACGACGAGGAGTGGACTCAAAACTGCAGATCCAGTACCTCGCTCGATGCAGACCACCTCGGTCCAGACCCAGTCGAAGAACACCTCGACCGAGATGCCAACCGAGGCGGCGCAACAGAAAGCAGGAGGAACGACAGAAACTTATGTTCCACCTCCTGCATATAAACCACCACTTCCATTCCCTCAGTCCAGAGCCAGAGCACATCTAGACAAGTACTTTGGTAAGTTTCTCGACTTGATGAATAAGCTACATATTAATATTCCTTTCCTTGATGCTATTCTAGGTATGCCCGCCTATGGGAAGTTCTTAAAAGAAATCTTATCAAGGAAGAGGAAGCTGGAGGATGTTGGTGAAGTTAGGATGACATCTAAATCTTCGGAGCTTATCAAGATCATGAAGGAAAAGATGCCACCTAAGTTGAGAGATCCCGGCTCATTTTGCATTCCCATTCAAGTCGGGGATGTCACTTGTGAAGCCCTTTGTGATCTAGGAGCCAGCGTGAGCATCATCCCGCTGGAGCTATGCACTAAGATCGGTCTTGGAGAGCCCAAGCCGGTCAAGATTCGACTTTACATGGCGGATCGCTCCATTACCCATCCCATGGGCATTTTGGAGGACGTTCCGGTCAAGTTAGGTAACTTCTATCTACCTATAGATTTTGTCGTACTTGACATTCCCGCAGATTATCCAGTTCCTATCATTCTCGGGAGGCCATTTCTAGCAACTTCGGGTTGCAATGTGGATTGCAAGAACGCCAAGTTGAAATTCAACGTTGGTGGCGATGAGGTGGAGTTCGCACTACTTGCGGCCATGAAAGGAGAGCAACTAACTGATGATATCTTCAACATCTACGATGAAGAAGAATCAAGGGAATTGGTGAGCTCTATCCTTATTAACGATCCACTCGAAAGAGTTATTAGCTTCAGTTTAATGGAGGAAGGTATAGATGCTTCTTGTGATGCAGATATACGGAGCTTGAAGGCACTGGAAGAGGATCCAGGAGCTAAAACTGAGAAGCTAGTCCAGGAGACAAAGATCTCCAGTCTCGGTTCCAGTAGCAGTACCTCGACCGAGGAACTTTCTGGACGGAGCGAGGCGTCTGAAGAACACCTCGGTCAACGCCTTTGCACCTCGACCGAGGTCGACAGCGAGAAAATTCAAACTGAGATTGCATTTAATCCAGTTTCTGACACCACTCCACTGGAAAGAGGAAGCACAGATCCCTCTCAGAAAGCACCCCCAGTTGTGGAGCTTAAACAACTCCCTAGTCACTTGAGGTATATCTTTCTTGGGCCGGATTCTACTTATCCCGTTATTGCTAGTGCTTCCCTCTCCGATTCTGAATTATCTAAGTTAATGCATGTCCTGAGAAAGCATCGAAAAGCCATAGGTTACACCACGGATGATCTTATTGGCATTAAACCTTCTTTCTGCATGCATAGAATTCTAATGGAAGATAATCATAAGACTTCACGGGAACCTCAAAGACGGTTAAATCCGATCATGAAAGAGGTTGTGAAGAAGGAAGTTCTTAAGTTGTTGGATGCAGGTATTATTTATCCTATCTCGGACAGCAAGTGGGTTAGCCCGGTGCATGTCGTTCCGAAGAAAGGAGGGATGACCGTTGTGACGAATAAGAACAACGAGTTGATCCCAACAAGGACCGTTACGGGTTGGAGAGTTTGCATCGATTACAGGAAGTTGAACACGGCAACTCGAAAGGATCATTTTCCGCTTCCTTTCATTGATCAAATGCTCGAACGGTTGGCCCAGCATTCACACTTCTGCTACTTGGACGGCTATAGTGGATTCTTCCAGATTCCTATCCATCCGGATGATCAGGAGAAGACCACTTTCACTTGTCCTTGGGGGACGTTTGCTTATCGGAGGATGCCATTCGGATTGTGCAATGCACCCGCTACCTTCCAGCGATGCATGATGGCTATCTTTTCCGAGTACATAGAGGAGATCATGGAGGTATTCATGGATGATGTTTCTGTATATGGTTCCTCTTTTGATGATTGCCTATCTAACCTTTCTCTAGTGCTTAAAAGATGTGAAGACACTAACCTTGTTTTGAATTGGGAGAAGTGTCATTTTATGGTTAATGAAGGCATTGTGCTAGGACACCTCGTTTCCAATCGAGGTATTGAGGTCGATCGAGCTAAGATCGAGACTATTGAGAAACTCCCTCCTCCTTGTTCTGTTAAAGGTGTGAGGAGTTTTCTCGGGCATGCAGGTTTCTACAGGAGATTCATCAAGGACTTCTCTAAGATTTCTAAACCTCTAACTAACCTCTTGAATAAAGATGTTATTTTTGAGTTTTCGCAGGAGTGTCTTGATGCTTTTCACAGGCTTAAGGAAGCGTTGATCTCCGCTCCCATTATCCAGCCTCCTGATTGGACCTTGCCCTTCGAAGTCATGTGTGACGCTAGTGATGTAGCCGTAGGAGCGGTGCTCGGACAAAAGAAAGATGGACGGACCACCGCCATTTATTATGCTAGCAAGACGCTAGATGAAGCACAACGCAACTACGCTACCACCGAGAAAGAGTTATTGGCGGTTGTATATGCTTTCGAGAAGTTTCGTTCCTATCTAGTAGGGGCGAAAGTCATTGTCTACACCGACCATGCAGCCATTCGTTACTTGTTGGCTAAGAAAGATGCAAAGCCGCGTCTTATTCGATGGATTCTCTTGCTTCAAGAGTTTGACCTAGAGATCCGCGATAAGAAGGGATCCGAGAATTCAGTTGCGGATCACCTCAGCCGGCTACCGGAATCCTCCCGCGAGACGGATAGCCCACCCATAGACGATTCATTCCCCGACGAGCACTTACACGTCTTAGAGCGTTTGATGAATCTACTTACTTCACCCCACGATGGAGGTGAAGTATGGGGTGAGGGAACCTCCTACCTCGTTTGAAACACATCATGGTCCAGCTAGCGACCTTAAATCAAGCGCTTCTTGGGAGGCAACCCAAGGTATTGCTCTTCTTTCCCGTTTTCTAGTCTAGCTTAGATAGTTTTTGTTTTTGCTTTGCTTTGCTTTGTTTTTGGCGTTCTGGACAGACAACAGGAAGAAACACATCTGGAATGACAGAAGTTCGAGATTCTGAGAAGACAGAAGCACCTCGGTCACTGTCAGAGCACCTCGACCGAGTTGATTCTTGAAGCAACCGAGGCAACTAGGGTTTCTGCAGAACCGCCTCGGTCCATACCACCTCGGTCCAGTCGAGACCATCTCGACCGAGGTGACAGCAGATCCAGTAACAGTATAAAAGGGAAAAAAAATTACATTTTCACTTTTTTTACCCTCCTCGACCGCGGCGGACAGAAACACCTCGCACATCTCGTTTCTTGCTCGTTTTCAACAATTTCTACTTCCAAACCGAGATTGAAGGATAGAGGAGTCGATTGCAACTACAGATCTGCAAGAAATTTGAGCGTTTCGACCGAAACGAGGTAAAAACGTTCGAAAACCTAAAACTCGTTCGTTTACTGATATTTGGGCTTTGGTTGCCCTTGATTCTGTTGAGGAAACCTTTAAGTACCCCTTAGGAAGCATCGGTAGTGATTTTTGGGGGAAAAGAACTGAAAATCAGAGAGTTGAAATCGCACTGCCTTCGCCTCGGTCCAGTCGTTCTACACCTCGGTCGAGGTGATTCTTGGAGTTTGTCAGTCGACCGAGGTAATCTGACAGTGCAGTTTGAAGATGACTTCTGATAGATTTTTAGCCCTTAGGGATAGATCCTCTCCTTCCCCTTCTTCTTCCTCATCCCGACCTTCTATCCCGGTGATCCACGAGAGACACCGGGTAGATTATGATCGCATTGCTAGTCGTCCTGTCATCGCTCCTAGATTTCTGGACGTTTCTGCCTTTGATTGTCTCCACGTAGATGGAGAGCTTAGGAGGATGATCACCACCGTCGGGCTGGATCAGTTTACTGAGATCCGAGCCCCAGCCTACCTCGAGCCGACCCTCGAGTTTGTCAGTTCCTTCACTTACCTCCCCACAGAGAGGGCTGTGAAGTACCGGTTGATGAACCGGAACTACATAGTACCTCTTGACCACTGGAGAGACATTTTTGGCTTCCCTGCCCCCACTGTTGTAGACTTCCCGACCCGAGCTGTAGCTAGAGAGTTCTAGGGTCAGATCGCCCACATCACGAGGCACGCAGATAGGTGGCGCCCTGGTGATTCCAGGGCGAAGCTTATTTATCATCTAGCCTTTCGATTGGTACACAGGATCTTCAGCGAGACGCTTCTGGCGCGTACCGAGACGCCCCAGAAGGTCCGACAGGGGGAGCTCTTCTCTTTATACTGCATGGTCACAGGAGGATACCCTGACTTTGGCTTGATGCTGGCAGAGGATCTGCACAGGATCAAAGCCAAGGGGAAGGGAGATATATGCTGCGGAGGGATAGTGACCCATATCGCTAGGTATCAGGATATGGATCTGAGCAGGTGTACCATGGTGGCGGCTGCCAAGCCGCTCGGACTTCAGGAGATGATTACTCGGAGGATTCTAGTTCCCCGAGGACTGACTACACCCTACGTCGCTATGCCATGGGAGCTGACTGCACCTCAGGGCATCAGATGGTCTGCACAGTTCTCTGTCTTTGATCCACATTTCTGGCAGACTGCTTGGGGTCCACTTATGGAGGATTACAGAGAGGGAGCAACTGCCCCTGCTGAGGCTGAGGAGGAGGCTGAGGATGAGGATGACGACGATGATGAGACAGTGGATGAGAGAGGAGGTGGCGTCCCGATGGACACAGGTACAGATACAGCTGGGACGAGCGCGCCACCTATTATTGATTTAGATGATGAGGAGGACACTGAGCCGGCGCCAGCCGCGACGTCTCCAGTCAGACCTGCTGGACGCAGGAGGCGTGGAGTGAGGGACAGAGCTGCACACCGACGGATTGATGACCTGACGGATCAGGTTATCGACTCATATGCTGCACTTTCGCTGGATATCCGCGAGATGCAGGAGCGGCAGCATCATCAGCACATGATGGCTCAGCTACAGTTTGAGCGTATCATGGGCTATCCCTATGACCCGACTCAGTACCCCTACATACCACCACCACCGCCGGATCAGGACTACTGAGGAGCTGCAGGGTTTATTTATTATATTTTTTATGCAGTTCGGCTCTCATCCGGTGAGTCCTCTTTTATTTAGACTTTTATTATACCCACTGGGATAGTGTGTCTCAAGTATGGGGTGTTTGTTATTTGACTATATGGCTACCTTTGATGTATTCGACACTTTTGATGTATTTTATTTATCGGATATTTTCATATTTATGCTTCATTTGCCTTTATATGATTATCTGGTATTACATGCATACTTACAGGTTATTTGATTGAGAAAAAACGTCGAAACTGAAAGAAAACTGGTTTTAAAAAAAAAAAAAAAAAAAAATTTTTGGACCTCGACCGGGACAGTTCTAGCCGAACGAGGTGATTCACCTCGGTTGACTTAAGAACACCTCGACCGAGGTAGGTTAACTGAGAGTTTTCGAAAACGATTTTTGTACTACTTATCTGGATATGACCTCAGTGAAGATTTTGTTTACCTACTGGTTTTAAATTCTTTATGTGTTTGAAAGGTTTTATAATATGTTTAAGTTGCTAAATGCTTTGTTTGAAATTATTGGCATGTTTAATACTTTGTTTCTATCCAAATTATGTTGGATTTGAAGGTTGACACCGCAGGATAAGTTCTCTCACTCTCTTCTTGGAAAGATCAAGGCAATTCACTCTTTTCTTCTTCTTCTTCTTGATCATGCTCAACCCCTCATATACATTTTGCCTCCCTTTACCTATCCAGGAATTAGGAAGCAAGCAAGTGGTGAAAGCAAGTTAAAGTTGAGAAGTGGGCTGGAAGTGAAAGTCTTAGAAAGCAATTATAGGTTTGGGGAAGTCAATCATGAAGATGAGTAACTCGGCACCATTCACATAGCCGGGTGTTTGTGTCTTGCCAAAGTCGGATTGAGCGATATTCCTAACGGGTCATGGTATGTGCATCAAGGGTTTGATGCATCTCAAGAAATTGATGATTGCGGATCTCCTAGGCTTCGGTTATTGTGCACCTCTGTCCATGCATCCCAAAAAGTAAAGTAAAAGAGAAAAAAAGTGCGAAATAAGCAAAGCTTATTGGTGGAAGATGTTGCAAGTCAAAGTGAAAGTGAAGTTCATCCTTTTCCCGGATTTTAGCACCACATTACCTTACATACATCCCTACCCTACACGTTTCTTGACCTTTTCTTTTGGGAAGCCCTTGAGACCTTGAGCTTGTTGATTGACTTAGCGGTTTAAATCGGATTATACATGATTAATTTTGATAATTATGATTTATTATGCATTCTATGATTTTGTGCAAAGATGAACAACTTTCCTATATTTATAAAATGTTTTAAGCATATTGAGTTTTTTTAAATTCCAGGAAGTATTCTCTTAGAGTGATCTATGATAGTTGCACACCATAAAATGTTTTTGAAAAGCTTTTTCATTGATTTTCTTGACTTATAATCCATTCTATCTTATCTTCTATATAAGGAACTTGCTTGGGGACAAGCAAGGGCTAAGTATGGGGTATTTTGATAGCATGAATTATGGTCTAGTTTTTGGGGTTTGTTTGGACGTTTTATCTTTCATAATCTGTATGTTTGTATATACATTATGTGATTTTACTACCATTTCATCTACCTTTGCGAGAATCGAGGTCTACACCTAGTTTCGTTGTAATTGCAGGTAATATGGTACGTTTTGCATCAAAAAGGAGCAAAAGGAGTCATGAGTCATTTGGAGCTACATCCAGGAAGCATAGCCATGGATTGAAGATCCACTTTGGAGCAGATTCGAGAGATTTCACATCCAGTTGAGACTCACCTCGGTTGACCAGAGATTCATCTCGACCGAGGTGATCCAGGGACGCCGACTCGACCGAGGCGAATACCTAGGACGCGGCGAGAATATTTTATTCTTGGAAGAGATCTTTTAAATTTGGAAAGTGATCTTATATTTCTGGGCTTGGCTTCTGGAAGGAAGGAGATATGCAGAATATATATTTTACCTATATTTATGGGATAAGATCTTCTTAAGATTTATTATCTTTGGAGGGTTATTTTCCTATAAAAAGGGTCGGATTTCCCACAATTCGAAAACCCCGCATACACGAACATCCGCCTACACCGAAAAAGACGCAGCAGCCGCATACCCCAATTTGGGAGAGAGTTGAAGAACCTTTTTGAAGGTTGAAGGAAGATTGAAGTCCATAGCTTTTATAGCTTTATTGAAGGGTTTTGTAAGATTGTCTTCAATTCCCTCAATTGTTGTCTTGTCTTGTTGGATTATTATCCAAAGAACGCTTTGTTGTGATATTTGATTCAGTTATTGAAGTCTTTTCATTAAATTCTTCTTTGTTCAAATATTCACCTTCTTCCTATATATTTTAATACTTTCATTATGATGATGAGTGGCTAATTTCCTTGTGTGATTCTAGGGTGATTGGCTGAAGGTTGTGGGAAAAACAATGATAGAATAATCTTAGATTCCAGTAGGATCCTGAAAGTTCGAGTCTTTAATCTTAACCCTAAGCATCTCGTTCGGTTGATGAACATCTCGGCCGGGGTGGAATTCTTCTGACCGAGGTGACTTATCCGACCTTAAACTGAGAGTTAAGTGTTAGAGTTTGCCAAATCCTATTCTTATTACATCTTTCCTGGTTCAATGCAAGCTTAGGATGAGACTTACCCGGTAATTCCTTAGTTTGTATACCAACGATCATAAGTGTAGGTAATAAAGGTTTAGCCTTTATTGGGGTTTGAGTGTGCTTCCATCCCATCTTTGTGAGTTAGCCTGAGACTTACCCGGTAAAGGTTGATTCTATTCCCTTAGATGGTATGTTAGTTTGAGGTTATAGTTCTTTATCTTGATTCCTTGAGACTTACCCGGTAATAGGAGTTACGGTTTAGGATTAGTGTGTAGTGAGACTTACCCGGTGATCTACTCCACTTTAGAAACACCTTCCCCACGCAAAAATCTCAGCTTTGTCCGCTTATCTACAGATCTTGAGTTGGAACCACAACTAGATGCTTTAATCCCTAGAATTGCATGTTTGCTTTATTTGACATCTTATTCATCTTTGATTGTGTTAAATCGCTCTTGTGGTTAGTATTAACATTAGCACACCGTATTGACTCTGTTTCACTGAGTCCCTGTGATCGACCCCTGGAATTTTCTTGCTTTTACTACGATTGACCCGTACACTGCGGGTTCGCACACACCGTTTGGAGCGAACAATGTTAGATGGTTGAAAGCTTGCACACACCGTTTGGAGCGAACAATGTTAGATGGTTGAAATCCTAGTGTTTGTTGAGCTAATTCTATCCTAGGGTGACCTAGTGTTAGCAACTAAGTGTTAGAAGAGACCTACCCGGTGATTCTTGCTCTTAGATACCAAAGATGACAAACTCTAGGTAGTAGTGAGCCTCACAAGCCGCTATTGGACTGAATGTGCTAGGATAAGTGTTTAGGACTTGCCTTCCCGAGACTTACCCGGTAAGGAGAGGTTAGATCCCTAGATAACCATCCGGTTTGTGTAGATATCCCTTCCTTAGGCTCCTAGAGACTTACCCGGTAATAGGACCTTAGGAGCGGGATTAGTGGATCATGAGACCTACCCGGTAATTGACCCCACTTGAGAAACATTCACTCCCAACATGCTATAGTTTATCCAAGGTTGATTAGAAGCTTGAGTCCTATGCCATAACCGGAATTTCCAACCCCTAGAATCCGCTTTTCTCTCTTTGATCTCATATCTGGTGTTTGTCTTGCTTGTTTGTGTTGATTTGATAGATTGTTAGTTCGTTTTGCATTCTTATATCGTTGTGATCTTGATTGATCACCACACAAAACCAAACCCAAAAATATTGAGATTTTCATTTATTGGTTTCTTTCTTTTTTCTTAGCTTAGATCAACACTATCCTTAGTCAATAATCGATTCAATCTCACCTCAGTCTTTGTGTTCGACCTCGGAATACTATCCCTACTACAAAACGTCCCATACAATGCGGGTTCGCTAGGAGTTAGGAGAAATATATCGAGTATAAATTTAAGACTTTTTGCGTGTCACGTTCTTAGCGTAACACACACCACTATCACAATCACTCTAACTCATAAAATTCAGCTAAGTAAGTCCAAAGGACTTACCTGTCACAAGGTAGTCCTAACCAACGTAATCACGGTTTCCCTCAAGAAACGATCAATGCCTGTATACACAAGGCACACAAATATGAATCACTATTCACAAGCTAGGAGATTCAACCTCCTAGTCTTCAAGATCTTACAAGATCATTAACACAACACAATCGACAATATAAATATCCTCAAAGACCATAACATCATATCATAAAGAATCTAAAACGAAAGAACATGAAGAAAATGAAGAGATGAATCCAAAAACTCAAACGAATTTGAAATAGGATAGAGAGTAGATATGATTTTGAAGGTTAGAGAAATCAGAGCTTTTACGAGGAAACGTGAAAGGAAATGAATTAATAAACGATTTTCCGCTATTTATAGCGAAGACGATAGTTATCCTTTAGCGGAGTCGATAATTATCCTTTCACCGATTCGAAAGTGGTTTGAACCGCTTTCTCCAAACTTCTCGAAATTGGAATAATAAATCTGAAATATTGTAGGGAGAATTATTCCCCAACTACCTAAGAAATCGTGTAATCTTATGCCGTCTTTCTTAGCCGCTAAGAAACGAAATAGAGACTCTTTTGGCCGTTTTGCCTTATCATGTTATTTCATATCTAGGACATGTCCGATTACCTAATCATTTCTCTCAACTATTTTTTATTAATTGAAGGTCCCAAATACTCCAAATAACACCGGAGTGTAAAAATAATTACCCGGGGAAAAAAGTGAAAAATTACTCATAAGTCCAAAATTACGTTAGGAGCATAACGGTGGGACCCATACTCATCACTTACGCACTCTTCACGAGTTATGTGTTAATTACTAATTAACTTAATCATCATTAATTAGGATTCAAAAATCCTAGCTCTTACACTATTGATGATCTTGTTGGTATTAAGCCTTCTTTATGCGTGCATAAGATTATGATGGAAGATAATCATAAGCCTTTACGAGAACCTCAAAGACGGTTAAATCCGATCATGTAAGAGATTGTGAAGAAGGAAATTGTTAAGCTACTTGATGTAGGTGTTATCTTCCCAATTTCTTATAACAAATGGGTGAGTCCCGTTCATGTGGTTCCAAAGAACGGAGGGATGACCGTTGTAACTAACAAAAACAACGAGCTCATTCCTACAAGAATAGCTACGGGATGGAGGATGTGCATCGATTATAGGAAGCTGATTGTTGCAACAAGGAAGGATCACTTCCCTCTTCCTTTCATCTATCAAATGCTTGTGAGATTGGCACAATACTCACACTTTTGCTATTTGGATGGGTATAGCGGATTCTTCCAAATCCCCATCCACCCCGATGATCAAGAGATGACTACATTCACGTGACCATGGGGTACGTTTTCATATAGGAGGATGCCTTTTGGACTTTGCAATGCACCGGCTACTTTCCAAAGGTTCATGATAACCATCTTCTCTGAATACATAAAGAACATCATGGAGGTTTTTATGGATGATTTTTTCAGTTTACGGTTCTTCTTTTGATGATTGCTCAGCTAAGGAACTGTTTTAGGTCATATGATTTCTAGCCACGACATCAAAATGGATAGAGCAAAGATTGAGAGGCTACCCCCACCATCTTCGGTAAAGGGGTTAAGAAGCTTTTTAGGTCATGTAGGTTTCTATAGAAGATTCATTAAAGACTTCTCTAAGATTTCTAAAAAATTGACTAACCTACTAATGAAATACATGGTTTTTGAGTTTTCGAAGGATTATCTAGATGTATTTTACAAGAATAAGGAAACCAAGATATCATCTCCTATCTTTCAACCGCCGGATTGGAATTGATAACGTGATTTATGACGTTAATATAGGCATACATTTAGATAGTTTTTCCCATTATTCATGCACGGTTTGGCATTAGTTCACGACGTTTACACTCATTTCATGCATATTTCTAGAAAAGACGTCTACACGAGCTTTTGTCGGTTTTGTAGGTGTTTCGGGGATCTTTTGGACATTAATCGATGCATTCGAGGGTCAAGCCTCATGGTGGTACACATCCAAGGCTTTGAAGGAACATAATTGGAGCAATGAAGGACACAAGGACCCTTATTGGTGCAAGCAATGGAGCAACTCATGGCTAGATGATCATAACAAGTCTCTGTTGAAGAAAATCGACCTACACTCAGGAAAATCGGCCGATTTTTCCTACTGGGTCGATTTTCTGCCTTTGACAGCTTAAGCCACGTATCCCACGATCTCTTTGTCCGGCCTTGCTCTTGGTGGAGAATATAAGTGGGCCTGCAAGCTATTGCTGGGATCTCTCTCCATTCTTCTCCTCACACACATCTTCTAGCATCTTCCCCAAAAGACTCTTCCAATTGGGAGCTCTCTTCAAGACACCCTTGTGGGTGTTCTTGAGGAAGATTAGTTTAGATTTCAATTTCGTAGTGAGATTTGAGTGAATTTTTGTGAAGAAGCTTGTTGAAGGTTGTAAGATCTGACTTGGAGCTACATTTGGTGTGTTGAAAGACTTGTTTTGAGCTCAAATCCAGCTAAGTTTCATTGCTTTCATTTCCTTACTTCATCTTCTTGCTATGAAAACCATGTATGCTTGTGTGATGATTTTAGATCTTGAAATGCATGTTATTGGCTAGTTTGTTGTGATTCTGGAGTGATGGATTGATGGTTAACGCTTGGGTGATGATAGAATGGACTTATATGTTAGTTTAGGATGATTCGTATGCACAAAACCTAGCTCAGACATAAAAATCGACCTGTTCTTCATAGTAAATCGGCCGATTTTTGCTATGATCCACCCGATTTTTCCTTTTGTTGCTCTTTAATTGATGAATCTGTATGTTAGGATGTTAGATTGTTGAAATCCTAGAGTTTGTTGAGCATGATATAGCTTAGGGTGACCTAATGTTAGCAAACTAAGTGAGGAAAGAGACCTACCCGGTGATTTCCGATCTTAGATACCTAAGATGATGAATTCTAGGTAGTAGTGAGCCTCACAAGCCGCTATTGGATTGAGTGTGCTAGGATTATTGCTTGAGACTTACCTTTTCCGAGACTTACCCGGTAAGGAGAGGTTTGCCCCTTAAGTAGTGTCCGGTTTGTGTAGAATTCCCAACTTTACCTCCTTGAGACTTACCCGGTAATAGGAGTTTGGTGCGGGATTAGTGAAGCATGAGACTTACCCGGTAATTGCTTCCATTAGAGAAACACCCTTTCCCAACACCGCAGCCTTGTCCTTAGAATCTTTAGAACCTTGAGTCCAATGCCATAACCGGAAATCTTGATCTCTAGAATCCACTTTTCTCTCTTTGATCACACATCTTGTGCTTGTGTTACTTGTTCGTTTTGCACGTTTGAGTTGTTAGTTTGATTCATTATCTTACTTGATTTGTGATCTTGCTTGATCACCACAAAAACCCAACCAAAAATATCGTGATTTTCATTTCTTTATTTTCTTTCTCTTTTCTTAGACTAGATTCACACTATCTTTGATCATTGAATGACTTGATTTCGCCTCAGTCCTTGTGTTCGACCTCGGAATACTTTCCTTTCTACATAACGATCCGTACACTGCGGGTTTCGCTAGGTAGTTTAGGAGATTAGATCGAGTTTATAAATGTAAAGCTTTTTGTGCTACACAATCCTAGCGTAACAAGAATCTCCCCTTTGAGATCATGTACGATGCTAGTGATGTAGCCGTAGGAGATAAGCTTTGACAAAAGTAGGATGGACGCACTTATACCATCTATTACGCTAGCAAGACACTAGACAAAACTCAACTGAACTACGCTACAACCGAAAAGGAGTTATTGGCGGTGGTCTACGCTTTTGAGTAGTTTTGCTCTTACCTTGTACGAGCGCAAGTTATTGTCTACACCGTGGCTCATTAGATGGACCCTCCTTCTACAAGAGTTCAACTTAGAGATCCGTGATAAGAAAGGATTCGAGAACTTGGTGGCAGACCATCTAAGCCGACTTCCTCCTATTGCAAGCAAGAACGAGGATATGTCCATAGATGATTCCTTTCCTGACAGCAGCTGCATGAGATTGAGGAATGCCTTCAATAAATATTAAGAGGAAATGAACCATGGTATGCAGATTTTGTGAATTATTTGGTTTGTCAAGAAATACCTCCAGGATTGTAATATGCATAAAGGAAGAAGTTCTTCAAAGATGTATAACATTACTACTAGAATGAACCTCTTCTTTTCAAAAGAGGCCCGAACGGAATGATTAGAAGATGCATTCCGGAAAATGAGGTGGAAAGTGTTATACGACATTGTCATTCATTGCCTTGTGATGGACATGCTATCTCCCATAAGACATGTGCTAAGGTACTTCATTCCGGTTTCTTATCGCCTAACTTATTTAGAGATGTGCAATAGTTTGTTACTTCTTGCGATGCTTATGAAAGAACAGGGAACATATCTAGGAGGAACGAGATGTCTCTCAACAACATCCAAGAAGTAGTAGAGATATTTGACGTATGGGGATTGGATTTTATGGGACCGTTCCCATCATCTTGCGGGAATACATACATCCTATTGGCGGTAGATTACGTTTCTAGATGGTTGGAAGCCATTTCTTCTCCCACAAATAATGCTTCGGTGGTAGTGAAGTTCTTTAACCGAACTATATTCCCAAAGTTTGGGATGCCCCGAATCATCATTAGTGACGGAGGAACACACTTCATAGCCCGCAAGTTTGAAGCACTTCTATCGAAGTATGAGGTGTGGTGCCTATGGGAGTCTTGAAAGCTATTTTATATGCCCACAAAGCGTCATCCAGCTTCATTGTCCCATCCTTTCTAGTTCTAGAGATAGAGCATATTGGGTGATCAAATGGCTCAACTTCGACATGAAAGAAGTTGGAGAGAAGCGCCTCTTTGACATCAATAAATGAGTTAGAGGAGATCCGCTGAAACGCTTTTGAGAATGCACGGATCTATAAAGGAATAACAAAGAGGTGGCATGACAAGCACATCATCCCTAGGGAGTTGAAAGAAGGAGATCTCGTCCTTCTCTTTAACTCTAGACTCCGGCTATTTCTAGGTAAGATTAAATCTTCCTGGACAGGACCATATTCTAAAAAACATGTATTTCCCCATGGTGCAATTGAAGTATGGGGTGAACATTGCGGAAGTTTCAAGGTCAATGGCCATACGTTGAAGAAATATACGCTGGAAGTTTCGGTCGAGGGAAATGTTCCTCTTCTTCTCAAGTGATAATCGAGGGAGATAGGTCCATCTAGAGACCTTAAACCAAGCCCTTCTTGGGAGACAACCTAAGGTATTTCTGTGTTTTTTCTCTTTTCTTAGTTAGATTAGAGTAATTTTTTGTTTTGTTTTTCGTTGGTACTAGGTTTTTCTTGTGTTTTTGATGACAGAAACTTGGTACTTTCTCAAAGAAGATCAACAATGGACAGAGGATCAAGATTTTGATGTAGAAGGAGTGAAGAAATGCAATTATAATGGAATGAAAGACGAAAGACAGATAAATCAACCCTCTACAGGAAAATCGGTCGATTTATGTGATTAATTTATTTTGAAACACCCCGAATTCACGGGACTCGGGGCGCCATGGGCGAGACCTCACAATGGGTCCCGACCCTTAGCCTGACAACAATCTCACTGGACCTTTCCAACATGGCACAAATAAAGGCGTAAAACTAAAAACGTTTATAATGTATGCGAGAACTGAAAAGTAAAGATACAAGGTGGAAACTCATCCGAGTCCTCAAAATGACCCAAACTCCGAGAAAGAAATCCGAAAACCGTACATCAAACCACAATCCAAACATAACAACAATATAATCCAAAAACGCCCCAGTCCTAAAATGTACGGCGACCCTCAGCTGTCCACTCCTCGACCTCACTCGGCGGCATCCCGAACCTGCGGGGCATATACACACGCGGTTTAAAACCGTTAGCTCAATTCGATGCATTATAAACAAGGTGAAGGCACATACACACTCATACATCATAACATCACATAAGCATGCTCAACAAACAAGTCCGGTTTGTTATCTTTATTTATTAGGTCATATCCCGTTCTAATTCAACTACTTTTGTGACACAAGAATCTCCCGAAACTCGCCTCGGTCCCCACTTACCGCATGGAACGGTACAGATGCATCCGACCATTTAACCACACGGGCTAGTCGCCAAGAACCCCCTAGCTTTACGCAAGAGCGAGACAAGTTGTCACCGCCCATTATCAAACACTTTGGCCAAATAATATAAGGTCGGTAATCCTAATTCCGGTTTTATAAGTTATAATGAAAGAAATAAAACACACACCACCAAACACACATCGAGTCTAATACGTAGAATACGAGCTAAGTAAGTCCGAAAACTTACTTCATCACCACACTCAACTCACACACTCGTGCTTCCTTAAAGAGGAAGTCCACAACCTGCTCACAAGGGAATATACGATCATCAACACAAGCTGAAGCTCAACGAAGTCTAAGAATTCACTCTAGGTATCTACGCAAGATCACCTAGCTCTCAACCTAGGAACGCATCCTACAACTCACAATCATCACGACACTCCCACCACAAGGAAACATCTCACAACATCCTATACATCACATGGTTATAAAAACATCCTAGGAGAGCCACTCTAGCCTAGAAAGATCCAACATGCTCAAACAATTCAAGATCAACAATCACATCAAGCCATAAGGGCTCCAAGGATAGAAACCACTAGATGCCATTCTCATAAGGCCTAGGTCCATCCTAAGTATGCTTATAACTAGGTATAATCACAAGGCTAGGAAAGGAACGAAGGGAAAGGAAGGAGGAAGCCTACTGGTGAAGAAAACACAGCCGCGGAAGCAAGCTGACGCCCCCTACGTGGAGCTGTCACCGCCCCTGCGCTTGGGAGCCGCTCCTGCAGTGGCTTGGCCTCTCTTCGGTGGCCCTGGTCTACCCCTGCGCCTCTGATGATCCGCCCCTGCGGTTTGAGCAGCAGAACGTCGTCTTCTTCGTTTGCGACTATGGATCCTTGGCTCCAATGTCCTTCTCTTCTTTCCGGATCTTCTACAAAGTCCAACCTATGATATTAGGCTCCGCTCCACGAACTAATCGAGCCAAGAACATGAACATGCAACAAATCTAAGGAAAAGCTTCTTGAAGAGCTCCATCCCTGTCCATGGATGAAGGGGAAGGAAAGAATGGATATTCAGCAAGGAAGAAGAAAGGAAAAAGAGGAAGAACTTACCAAAACACTGAGATCCTTCTCCACTACAGCTCATCCACAAGTAAATCTCCAAGGGAAGAGAGGAAGAAAGCACAAGAGAGAGTAGAGGGAAAAATGGACTAATGTGAATGAGAAGTGAAAGAGGAGAGAGGGAAGCAAAGTTGAAAAGGTGGGAGGGAAACAAGGGTAAGATGGCCCCTTGTCACCTCAGCTGGAAACGAGAGGTCAAAAGTGGAATAAGGGGAACGAGGAATCGACGCGGAATTTTGTGAATAAATTCCGGTACTCAGCACACGTGTCTGCGGGAAAACTAAGCCGTTGACGCGGGAAGCTCGGAAACGTCTCGACACCCGGAATAAAAATTCCGGATGTTACAACTAACCCCCTAAAAACAAGTTTCGTCCCGAAACTTGCTAAAGGTACTCGCAAACCGCACACTCGAAAAACGCATGGAACCCGTAAAGCTAACTATCAACCTCAAGTTCAACGGCCATATCAATGCACTAGCTCGTCGTAAAATCTCAATCAAAGATACGGTCCCATGTCCTCCCGGTAGCCTCATTGGCTCCTCGTCTTCCACTAAATCAACACGACCAATATCATAACTCGAGTTATACACGTACTCCCGCGACTATTAGTAAAAACGTCGGGTAAACAACGTCCACCTTTGGTGGCATCGCCAGTCTGTAAATCACAACCTAATTGTTCTCGTGTCTCAAAACAGTTCGTAACACGGAAACTCATATTCCCTTAAATGCCAATCATTTGACGCCTCATGCCTGTGAAACTCTCGACTTAGCTCGGCTAGCATCCGCCTTTGGGCCATTGCTATTTGGGCGAGGTCGTCCCGTACTTGCCCATGGCTATCCCTACATATACTATCCAAATTCCAAGACAACGGTGTACTATACTACCGTCCATAAAGTGCTTCGCAAAAGGGCCATCACAACGATATACCTCAACCATCATAACACAAAACTCGATCAAAGGGGAGGTATCATGTCTACCCTTATCCCCTACCTCGCACACGCGCTCTCTACACGGCATCCATTTGTCATCAAGGTCCTCTCTAGTTGACCAACTATCCAAGGATGAAACTGTCATGAAAGACAATTGGTCTTCTTACCCGGCACAAATCCGCGATAGCGATGCCCGGTATCCTTAAGTAATCTCACTATTACTAGTGGACTCCGCAACTAGCCGACTCATCGGCCTTGTGTTCGCTCCAAACAGTGTATTCAAGCTTTAAATTTATATCCCAAGAAGTATGCTTTAAACAAGGATGCGAACCCACAGTGTACGGATCAATTGTAATAAAAAGCAAGAATTCTAGGGGTCGATCACAGGGACTTAGGTGAAACTAAGCACAGAATTGGTTGTCAAGTTACTAATAACCACAAAAGCAATTAAAGTAATCAAAGATGATGTAAAGTCAATTAAAGGAAATGCGGATTCTAGGGATTAAAGCATCTAGTTATGGTTCCGACTCAAGATCTCAAAGGATAACGCGGACAAAGCTGAGATTTTGCTAAGGGAAGGTGTTTCTAAGGTGGGATAGATTACCGAGTAAAAACCAAAGCTCCTATTATCGGGTACGTCTCAAGGTACTAAGGAAAGGAACTATAATCTCAAACCAACACACCACCTAAGGGAATAGAATCAACCTTTAACGGGTAAGTCTCAGGCTAACTCACAAAGATGGGATGAAGGCACACTCCAACCCCAATAAAGGATAAACCTTTATTACCTACACTTATGATCATGGGTAAACAAACTAAGGAATTACCGGGTAAGTCTCATCCTAGGTTTGCATTGAACCAAGAAAGGTGTAATAAGAATAGGATTTGGCAAACTAGAACTCTTAACTCTCGGTTTCGGATCAGAAAAGGTCACCTCGTTCAGTCAAGTTCCACCCCGGCCGAGATGTTCATCGACAAAGCGAGGTACTCTAGGGTTAAGGTTAAAGACTCGAACTTTCAGGATCCTGCTGGGATTAAGATCATTCTATCATCGGCTTTCCCACAACTTTCAGCCAATCACCCTAGAATCACACAAGAAATTTAGCCACTCATCATCATGAAAACAATAATCAAATATATGGGAAATGAATGAATATTCGAACAAATAAAACTTAAGAAAAAGGCTTCAATAACTGAATCAAATAAACAACAAATCAGCGTTCCTCAAACCACAAGTCGAACAAGACAACAAACCAAAAAGGAATCTAAGAAAGTCTTACAAACTCCCTCTAAAGCTAACTCCAAACTATGAATCTTTCCTTGATTGATCTTCAATCCTTCCTTCCTTCCTTCCTTCAAGCTTCCAGAAAATCTCCTAACTGCTGTGTGTAGAATATGGTGTAGAGGATGGCTGAATTGTGGAAAATCCTACCCTTTATATAGGAGAATTATCTTCCAAAGATAATAATATCTTAAAAAGATAATTTCCTAGAAATATATCCATTTCTCTAAAATAGATCTCCCAAAAATAAGATCTTCCTTCCAGAAATCCATGCAAAAAATATAAGATATCTTCTTTCCAAAAATAAAAAATCTCAGCCAAAAAATATGATCTCGCCGGCGACAGGGTGTTCGCCTCGGTCGGGACGCTCCTCAAGATCACCTCGGTCGAGGTGACACTGTAGCTGACCGAGGTGAGTCTCAATTGAATATGAAATCTCTCAAATCTAGTCCATAGTAAATCTTCTTCATTAATTCCAGGCTTCCTGAGTTCTTCCTTAAGCTCCAGAATGTAGCTCCCATGACTCCTTAGCTCCTTAGCTCCATTTCAGTCCAAACATGTCATTTTACCTACGATTACAACGAAACTTGGTGTAAACCTCGATTCCCATAAAGGTAGATGAAACAACAATATAATGACATAATATTCATCCATACATGCAGATTTATGAAGATAAAACGTCTAAACAAGTCCCAAAATATAGACTATATATAATACATGCTATCACCTTGTTTCCAAAAAAGGTATAAGCGCGTCGTCTCCGTCGGTCGGTCTTCAATGACCAAAATACGTCACAATTGTTACTTGGTCTGAACCGGTAATAACCTCTATGGAGGTATCCTCCCACTCCCACATCGTAACTCACGGTGGAAAAAGTCCTCTTCCCATCTTATGGTCTCCAGCTTGACCTGGCGACGGGTCACATACCATACTGGCGATGCACTTAGCCCATCAGACTTAAGGCCGTCTCACCAATGTGAACGTCACCAATCCAGATACCTCATACCAACCAAATGGTGCACTTGTAAGGGTAATGTGATCCTCCCAAAGGCTCTCTCTACTCTTCGTCATAAATACAAATGAATGCTCCTGGCGTCTTAATAAACCATCAGCCCATGTAGGTAAATATGGGGTCTCTCCAAGGGACCTTCTATCTCGGATCTTTCTCAAAGCCTTTCAAATCCCGCGATTCTGTCGGGTCTCTTCACCAATCATCTATGTTAATAAATCGAGACTGAACTGTCAGTTAAGTTGTTGCTTCTCTCAAAGTGTCACTTACTAAGGGTGTTGGTGATCACATTCACCTACCCTGGACGATACCAAAGTCATAAGTCCGAAGTCCTTAACCAATTCTAACCATCCTCTAGTGGGTGCTCAACTCTTGTTAAGTGAGTATATATACAAGTATCATACTCTTATTCTTCATACATTCCTGACATATGACTCCGTAGTCAAACTGACATGACCATAAGCACGCGCCCTCAAGTGGCTAGCTTTCGACCCTTAGTCGGTCATTCTTCTTACATACCCACAATTGTCTATGTACAAACAAAACCTCTCTTGTTACTTCATACGCATCCCAAGCCCCGCTTGAATGTATCCCATAATGTCATACAATCCCCATAACTCGATGCTTGTGTCAAAGAAAACGGAATGGAGGTCACGCACCTCTTCTTCTTCTGTTTAAACTCCACGGGTACGTCTCGGATCCCACGATCCAATTGACTTCTTTAGAAGGAAAGAAAACGTCAAAACCATCCCGCAACTCGGCGGTTAAGACCTACCAACTTATAAGCTTCATATCTCCTCCACATACCTTGAAGGTATTATCGAAACTATCACCTCGTTCTCATGTGATCTACTTGATATTCTCAACCCGCTACATCTCTTAGGAGGTCACCTTGGACGTCCCGGCCTGTCTAGATAACTTTAGTTATCCTCTTAACATGCATAACTAGTATCCTTGTCGTCCCATGTCAAGCTTGTTCCTCCCAATTATGAGAGTACAACAAGGCATCGTCAAATCTGAACATAAGAATCAATCTTGCAACTCATGCACCAATAACTGTCCTAACAATCATTAGGTTAGTGTCCCACTTGGAATCGCCTGAAACACCACAAATTGCACGATTTTATGGCAACTCGATTTAGAAAACCGATGGATACCCCTCTATGTAAACTCCAACTCATCAATTGCACTTGTGATCTCAAAAGGATTCACTACAACTTGTAGTGACCATACCGACCCGAAACGCCGTCTTACTTAATTCCTTTCCTTTCTCCACCCAGATCGGGTGAAATCTCGACTGCAAAGCGATCATAAAAAACATCGTACTCATATGTAACTTCCCGACTCGTACCTTTCCTCAAAACTCGTACCAGGATTCCCTGAAGGGAAGACCGGAAAAAAATTTCCCATTTTAAACCACTTAACTCCTAACTCATGAATTCCCACGTACTACTGTCATAAGCTTTAAGCTTATAACGTTTCTATAGTCTCAGTCCTTAATTTAACACCATAGCCACATGGCTCTTCGGGTGAGTCAAGAAACTTTGACTCATCTCTTGTCCGCGACAACTTATCATTCGTTTCATAAGAACGAATAACATGCATCTTCTTTCCATATCTTCTCATTTGCTTAAAGCAACTCAGGAAGCTTCACTTCCTCCTGATCCACTAGATCACTTTATCATGCTTAAAACTTAAAGGTTCCAATCCGCTCCATTCCTCCATATGTCAATCTCATGACCGTGAAAGGTCACGTAAGGTCGTTACAATCCCTCCCCGGGAGGTCGGTTATGGTTACTTGCTTTAACCTCTTCAATGCTATATTACCAAGACAAATGCGCCTTGGTTGATACACCTCCTTACCATCGACACTGAACTACCGGGCATACACCAACTCTTGTTACCGTTCCTGTATAGTCTCCACTCGGGTTATACGTCTCATCCACAAATCCTCACAGGCAACCTGCACTTTATGCGTTCTCGGTCATCACCGACAAGCTTATGGTTGACCTTTTCTAAGGTCAATGACTTACCATTCTTCTATACTTCATGTCACTATTCTTATGAAGGCCACCCTCCTTGGGGTACTCCATCTCAACTCCATTAACTCTTTCCATGTTCCATTCTTCATTCCTCTTCCATAATGTAATCATAATCTTCTAGGCCTCACGTTTCGTATAACTCGTCTTCATAGGCTTAATTGCACCTCACGACCTCTTGTACGCGTGTCTTCTCCAAAAGCTTTAACATAATTCAACAACCGCTCGCGTATCTCTTGGTTGTCGTCTTAAGTCCTTTCATAACTAAAGCTCCTTGTTGCATCACTCCTCTTCTCGGGATCACGTCCACTTACACTTCTATCTTCTTGGCGTTTCTTAGCCTTATCACCATAACGGCAATCGGTCGACTCCACGTGAATCCCCATCATGCTATTCTTCTCATAACTCTCGTAATGTTGACTCTTCCCTTAACGGTACCTCGTAAGGTTAACATACGATATCTTACATCTTTCATACAGGGTTCGATCGCTCTTCACATCTCGACTCTCAAAGCTTGGGAGCGTCAAAGCAAAGCTTCACCTATCTTAATGGAACACTTCCTTTAACCTTGATAGAATGCACCCATCTCTTCCTCGATTCACATCTTTAGTTGCCCCTGCATCTTCTTGAAGAACTTATATACGTACCATTGGTCTCGTTGTCTTTCCATTCCTGACTTCTTTGTAACCACTTCCACATCTTCATGTTACTCCTTTTTCTTGTATGGTCTCTATTTTGATTCTCTTAAGTTGTCTCGAGTTTTCCTTCCACTTGATCGTCATTCGTTTATGTCATCTCTAATCCTCCTCTTTTTCATCCTTTTAAAGGAATCCGAGAAATGTCATGGTGTTCGTCAACATGAAATGCTCAACTCGATACTTGAGCGTACTCCTCCACATATGAACGCTATCCCAAGCCAACAACGTCATCCCAAAGGTGATGATGTAATACTATCATCATAGCTAAAAGGTCCCATAACTTCATATCCTACTATATATAAGAAAAATACGCATACATAACCAACGGCCACCGCAGGATTTCTAAAGGGAGGGGGGGGCAAAAATAAATTATCGATTTCAGACAAACATACAACTATACAACTATATTCTTCTTGAGTAATGAAAATGAATGAGTTTAAGCAATCATGGATTACAAATCAAGGAATTTCCAAATTAATTGCATTTATATTTTACATAAAGGATGAATTATAGTGAAATTCATACACAAAGACAGAGAATTTTTTCTTGTCCAAAATTCTAAAAGCTTAGGCCATCATTTCATTGATTTCATACAAACATACAACTATACAAATATCTTTCAAAAAAATAAGCATTGAACACACAAAACATGATTATACAAGCAATCAATGCCCTATCTTGTTGATCTCAGCATTCTAGAATTTAAAAGAGGGTGTATTTCATACCTGTCAGTCAAATTATTGGTTTTAGGCTATTAAAATCAAGTAATTCATGAACAAGTTAAGTTAAAATATGAACTAGAAGTGACAATGTCCTAAAAACCACGCCCAGAACAACATGTCAGACAAGTTTGAAAAAAATCCTAAACTGATTCAAAATCAGTACCTTAGTAAGTTCCGATCTCTTCATCACTTTGTTTCGGTTCCATATGAGTCCAATAAACGCCCATCTTCAGATTCTTAGTCATTAAAGGAGGAATATGGTGATATCTGATTAGCTCCAAACATGACAAAAACCAGAAGAACAATTTATCAAACATATCATGTGCATCTAGTTGTAACTTTGAAACAAAAAATAATTTACTCAAGGCTCAGAAATATGGTGATATGTGATTTAGAAGGACAAATTAGAATAATTTGAATGACAACTTCCATAATTGAAGAATTGAATCAGAAACGGAACCAATGAGCACCAAAAATCAACTATAAACAATATAAAGGAGGATCAAACCTCTTAAAACAACGCTGCTGTGCCGGGTCAGGGCTGCTGTGTTGGGTTGGGGCCAAGCTGGGGCTGTTGTGCCGGGCTGGTGGAGTCGCTGCCGCTCGCCAGGCTGGTGTAGTGGTGGAGCCGGCGAATTGTTGTCTCGCTACTGCGCACTTGTGAAGTGCGAGATTGGGAATCGGGTATCGCGTTAGGGAGGAAAGACGTTGCTCCAATATGCTAAAACCCTAACGTTTTCTGAAATTTTTTTTATTCATATAAAACGACGTCGTTTTGTATTATGTATATTTATTTTTTTATTTTTTTTTGGAGGGTGGGGCAGCTGCCCCACCCTGCCCTCCCCTAAGGACGCCATTGTACATAACTATACAAGTCCTATGTCCATATCACTAACAAAATACACATCCGGAAATCCATCAACAATATAAGGTCCAAAACATATAATATTCCGCATATAAAACTATACACATAAATCATGTCCAACAAGCAACTACAATACACATATGTTATACATATATATATATATATATCGAAATCGATAAACTACGTCGCCGAGGTTTGCATGAGGAGTGGTGGTCCCGTACATTCTACCTCAATCCTGACTCATGCATATGAATTTTGAAAACGAAAAAGTCAGAACCCATGGGGATTTTGTTTATTCCTCATTCGGCCTTTAGAAGGTTGCGAGTGTCATTGTTGTCAACCTAGGGCTCTGATACCACTTTGTAACACCCCGAATCCTCCGGGACTCGGGGCACCACGGGCGAGACCTCACAATGGGTCCCGACCCTTAGCCTGACAACAATCTCACCGGACCTTTCCAACATGGCACAAATAATGGCGTAAAACTAAAAAAGTTTATAATGTATGTGTGAACTGAAACGTAAAGATACAAGGTGGAAACTTAGCCGAGTCCTCAAAATGACACAAACTCCGATAAATAAATCCGAAAACCATACATCAAACAACAATCCAAATATAACAACAATCTAATCTAAAAACACCCCCGTCCTAAAATGTACGGCGACCATAGGTTGTCCAGTCATCAACCTCACCCGGCGGCGTCCCTAACCTACGGTGCATCTACACAAGCGGTTTAACCTACAAGGCATCTACACGAGCTAAGTAAGTCTGGAGACTTACCTCGTCACCACACTCAACTCACACACTCTTTCTTCCTTAAAGAGGAAGTCCACAACCTGCTCACAAGGGAATATACGATCATCAACACAAGCTCAAGCTCAACGAAGTCTAAGACTTCTCTCAAGGGATCTACGCAAGATCACCTAGCTCTCAACCTAGGAATGCATCCTAGAACTCACAATCCTCAATACTCTCCCAGCACAAGGAAAACTCTCACAACAACCTATACATCACACGGTCATGAACAACAGCCTAGGAGAGCCACTCTAGCCTAGAAAGATCCAACATGCTCAAACAACTCAAGATAAACAATCACATCAAGCCATAAGGGCTCCAAGGATAGCAACCACTATATGGCATTCTCATAAGTCCCAGTTCCACCCTAAGCATTCTTCTAACTAGGTATAATCACAAGGCTAGGAAAGGAACGAAGGGAAAGGAAGGAGGTAGCCTACTGGGGAAGAAAACACAGCCACGGAAGCAAGCTGGCGCCCCTTGCATGGAGTTGTCACCGCCCCTGCGGAAGTCTAGCGCCGCCCCTGCGCCTGGGAGCCGCCCCTACGGTGGGCCTCGTCCGGCCCTGTGCCTCTGATGATCCGCCCCGGCGGTTTGAGCAGTAGAACGTCGTCTTCTTCGTTTGCGACTATGGATCCTTGGCTCCAATGTCCTCCTCTTCTTGCTGGGTCTTCTCCAAACACCAACCTATGATCTTAGGCTACTCTCCATGACCTAATCGAGCCAAGAACATGCACATGCAACGGATCTAAGGAAAAGCTTCCTCAAGAGCTCCATCCATGACCATGGATGAAGGGGAAGGAAAGAATGGATATTCAGCAAGAAAGGAGAAGGAGAAAAGAGGAAGAACTTACCAAACCACTGAGATCCTTCTCCACTACAGCTCATCCACAAGTAAATATCTAAGGGAAAAGAGGAAGAAAGCACAAGAGAGAGTCGAGGGGAAAATGGACTAACATGAATGAGAAGTGAAAGAGGAGAGAGAGGGAATCAAAGCTGAAAAGGTGGGAGGAAAACAAGGGGTTAGCTGGCCCCTTGTCACCCTAGCTGGAAACGAGAGGTCAAAAGTGGAATAAGGGGAACGAGGGGTCGGCGCGGGATTTTTGGAATAAATCCCGGTACTCAGCACACGTGCCTGCGGGAAAACTAAGTTGTTGACGCGGGAAGCTCGGAAACGTCTCGACACCCGGAATAAAAATTCTGGATGTTACATATTTAATTCACCCAATTTTTCCTTTGTCGCAAGCAAGATCGACCCCTTTGAAAAAATCGGTCGATTTTTAGTGTTAGTGGACGAGAATGAAGAAAAGTCGGGCCGATGAAAAAATTGACCCCAAAAATCGACCGATTTTTTTCACACTTCCGGGAGGGTGTAAAACCCTCATTTCTTCATCTTAAACCTACAACTCTCCACTCCCTCACGACAAAAGCGGCCGCCTCCTCCCTCAAAATCTCAAAACTCCATTCCTTAATCGTTTTCGCTCATTCTTGAGTCTAAATTGTAGCTCTCCACACGACATTGAATATTACGAGCACAAAAAGCACGACAAACCACCAAATCGCTCGATTTTTAGGTTTTTTCTTCAAACCCTAACGAGATTTTCTTACTTTAGATTCGAGATATTTGGAGTTGTTTGGTTCAGATTGTTGTGCTATCTAGAGTAGAAACCGTCTAAGGTAGCTTTTGGAAGCATTTGTTGGGCAAGATCTTTACAAAATCGACGGATTGATCGAAGAGTGGAAAAATCGACCGATTTTTCATGAAGAACAACCCGATTTTTTCTTCTAGAATGGATTTCCTACGTAGGTCTGCACAATCTATGCTTCCAAGGAGAGGTTCTCCCTTCCAACCTTCTAAGCCTGCTCCACCACCTCCTACTAGACATCTAGTCATTCAAGAAAAACACAAAACGAGGTACGATCGTCTTTGGACTCACCTCATTATTCCGCCTCAATATTTAGTGATTGATGAACTAAATGTGCTGAATGTTAGAGAAGATTTAGAATGGATGATTGAAGGGACATGTTTAACTGATTTTGTCCGGATTAGAGAGGATGCGTTTGAGGAAATTACCTTGAAATTCTTAAGTTTGTTCAAACACGACCCTAGGGAGAGGAAGGTGAAATTTAGACTATTGAACAAGAATTATGAGTTTCCGATTATTGTATTTGGAAACATGTTTGGGTTTGCAGCATCCTCTGCAGGTACTTTCCCTGTAGGGATGACAATTTCATCCGAACCCGACGGACACCCGATAACCCGATCCATAATAAAAGGGTGAAAACCCGACATGAAGCGGGTGAAAGCGGATGGCGGATGAAGCGGATGATGGATCGGGTTGGATTCGGATGGACCTTTCATCCACCCATCACCCGATCCATCATCCATCCACCCATCCGACCAGTTTCACCCGCTTACACCTATTATTAATATATTGACTGTTTACTTGTTTAGTGATCTTTAGTTCCCTTTTGATTTAAAAATTGGTGTGATGCGGGGATAAGGTGCAGTTCCCGATCTAGATTGAAAGTCCTTAATTGGAATAAAAATCAGGTTGTTCTATAGAAAAATTGGACGATTTATCTCAAGAACAGGTCGATTTTTCGATGAACTCAGAATACAGATTAGTGAATGATATAGAAAGATAAGAAGATGATTATGGAATGATAAATGGAAAATATAGAAAGATATGAACCAAGATATTTCCGCAAAAGAACCTTGACCAATGATGTGTCAAACCCCTTGAACGAGAAGATCACCTTAACCCGCACTTCTTTAACCTTACACAAGTCTTCTAAGTAAGACAAGCACAAGGAGGGACTAGGATCGACCAGGAGCACCAACCTTCAACAAGATTAACACACACAAGCACAATCTAACAAGAACGTAACAACAATTCAACCAAAACTCTCCTTTGATTGAATAGCAATGAATAAAATACGTACTCCATAAGCGAAGCCGTAAGTTCACAGAATATGTGGAAATATCTCAAATCTAATCTACTAAACAATCTCCTCCTCTAAGGCTATTTATAGGGAAGATTAAAGCTACTAAAACTTGGAAAAACTAAAAAGATATGATTTATAAAATATATCTTTTGAAAAGATAATCTAAGAAAGATATTTTTTAAAAGATATAAAATATAAAATCTAAGAAGATATGATCTACAAAATATATCTTTTGAAAAGATAATCTAAGAAAGATATCTTTTAAAAGATATAAAATATAAAATCTAAAAAGATATGATTTATAAAATTTATCTTTTGAAAAGATAATCTAAGAAAGATATCTTTTAAAAGATATAAAATATAAAATCTAAAAAGATATGATCTATAAAATATATCTTTTGAAAAGATAATCTAGGAAAGATATCTTTTAAAAGATATAAAATATAAAATCTAAAAAGATAGAATCTAAATAAGTCCTTAAAATAGTCTGAGAGATTTAAGGAATTATTACAAGATATGATTGTCAAAAGATAGAAGATTATGGCCGAATCTCTTGCAACTCGTTCCATTGAAGGAAATCGGACACGAAAATCGATCGAGTTTTCCTACAGGAAAATTGATCGATTTTCTTCATATGTCATGCAATCTTCCATTCCATCAATTCACCCCATATTTGCAACTTGTAAACACTCCTTCCTTGAGCTTCTCTCGCTTCTAGATTAGTGACTTATCCATGTAGCGTAGGCGTTGATGATATCAAGGATGGTCCCGCATCATACTCCCCTTCTTGAAAAGGATTTGTACTTGAATCTCCATCTTGATCATCACTAGTCACATCGGAACTCAAGTTTGGTGGTGGTAGGGACTGTAGTATCCCTTCCCCGGAAAGATCTCTAGAGGTCTGTAAAACTCGTGCCTTGAAGACAAATTGTGCAACACTCAACAACAATGAATCTCGGTCATCAATCATAAATCTCGGATGAGATTTTGCTTCAGGAATGGCCGAAACATCTACTAAGTATCTAAATGCCGCTGTTGATGAGGCTAACTGAGAATTAACTACATATTCATCCTCTCTTAGTGGTGATTCTTTAAGATCTCCGGGATCAAGCAACAATGTCATGTCCATTTGATCTCCTTTGTCCTCTACTAACTTTCCTACAATAACACTTACTCGCTTCCCGAAAGATTGCGGATAGACAACTAGTATGTTAAAAAGTATAGATACTAACTAACACACTCAAAGAAAGATTCAGTGTTTAGAATAGAAAAGTGGCTAAGGAAAAGCACACAAGAGATTAAGAAGAGAGAAGAACGTACCTTGAGTTGCGAAGTTAAGAAAGAGAGATATCCGGATTTGGGTTTAGGTATGGCTAGATCTCTTTGATTGTTTGAAGGTATATACTGAAACTCTTCTGTTGTAATACTCTTGCACAGGGTGCACTTCGATTCAGCAAAGTATGCCTCAAAGATTTCTTCAAATTTTGGCCACAGTAGCAAAAATCGGGTGAAAAATCGGTCGATCTAATGAGGAGCATGCCGATTTTCTTTGTAAAAAATTCGACATTTGGATTCGACGTTCAAGAACTTTCTTTCGTTCTTTTTTTTTTGTATTGGCGAAGTTTCAAAGGTCAACGGTTGGCTTGTGTTTGGGGATTGTTGGCGTTTCTCTCTTCCCGAACTTACACAAGTCAATGCACGTTAAACTCAAATAATCTCGCAAAGATGGCGAACAAGAAAAGACTCAACTTTTGAAGACTCAAAGAAGATAAAAAAAATCAAACCTTTTGATGAACGTTCGGACTTCAATCGATTAGCTCTGATACCACTTTGATGCGGGGATAAGCTGCAGTTTCCGATCAAAATTGAAAGTCCTTAACTGGTATAAAAATCAGGTTGTTCAATAGAAAAATCGGACGATTTATCTCAAGAACAGGTCGATTTTTCGATGAACTCAAAATACGGATTAGTGAATGATATGGAAAGATAAGAAGATGATTATGAAATGATAAATGGAAAATATAGGAAGATATGAACCAAGATATTTCCGCAAAAGAACCTTGACCAATGATGTGTCAAAACCCTTGAACGAGAAGATCACCTTAACCCGCACTTTTTTAACCTTACACAAGTCTTCTAAGTAAGACAAGCACAAGGAGGGACTAGGATCGACCAGGGGCACCAACCTTCAACAAGATTAACACACACAAGCACAATCTAGCAAGAACGTAACAACAGTTCAACCAAAACTCTCCTTTGATTGAATAGCAATGAATAAAATACGTACTCCGTAAGCGAAACCGTAAGTTCACACAATATGTGGAAATATCTCAAATCTAATCTACTAAACAATCTCCCCCTCTATGGTTATTTATAGGGAAGATTAAACCTACTAAAACTAGGAAAAACTAAAAAGATATGATTTATAAAATATATCTTTTGAAAAGATAATCTAGGAAAGATATCTTTTAAAAGATATAAAATATAAAATCTAAAAAGATATGATCTATAAAATATATCTTTTGAAAAGATAATCTAAGAAAGATATCTTTTAAAAGATATAAATATAAAATCTAAAAAGATATAATCTATAAAATATATCTTTTGAAAAGATAATCTAGGAAAGATATCTTTTAAAAGATATAAAATATAAAATCTAAAAAGATAGAATCTAAATAACTCCTTAAGATAGTCTGAGAGATTTAAGGAATTATTACAAGATATGATTGCCAAAAGATAGAAGATCATGGCCGAATCTCTTGCAACTCGTTCTATTGAAGGAAATCGGACACGAAAATCGATTGAGTTTTCCAACAGGAAAATCGGTCGATTTTTCTGGCAAATCGGTGGATTTTCTTCATATGCCATGCAATCTTCCATTCCATCAATTCACCCCATATTTGCAACTTGTAAGCACTCCTTCCTTGAGCTTCTCTCGCTTCTAGATTAGTGACTGATCCATGTAGCGTAGGCGTTGATGCTATCAAGGATGGTCCCGCATCATGGTGATTTACTGATTGTTTAGCAAAATTTGTACATTTATTCACTTCCTATTATGATCTAATTGTATGTTATGTATTGCTAAATTTCTTTATTTTTTAAGAAATTAAACTTATAACACTTGTAATATTTCCACTTGGATGATTTTTGTTGACTTTATATTTATCATGTTTTTTTATGGATAAGACTTTTTTGGATTGAATTTTTTTTTATTATTATTAATTTTCCGCATTCTAATCCGAGTTTAATATCGATTTAAAGGAAATGCATAGAACACCCAAATATCACCCGATCCACCCGCTTCATCCGTTGGATGCGGGTGGTGGGTTTGGCGGGTGGCGGGTCGGGTGGGCTGGATGATATTTTCTCGCGGGTTGGGTGGCGAACAAAGTCATCCACCCACCACCCGATCAATTTCCATCCCTAGGTGTTATTCCTAGTGGAATTTGGGAGAGCATAGTTTTTGGGCTAGGAGGAAAAGATAGGTGGAGGGCCAGAAAGTACTCGAAGGAGAAGAGTGTCTATAATCTCTCCTTCAAGTTGGCTCACCGGATCCTCAATGAGACAATGTTCGCAAGAACATAGACTTCAGAAAAAGTCAAGGCGGATGAGTGGTACATCCTTTATTGCATGACCACAGGTACCGTCCCAGATACCGCCACCATGCTCGCCGACTGTCTAGAGAAGATCAGTTACAAGTCAGGTGGAGATATTTGTGCATGAGGACTTGTTACCCATATTGCCAAGGCCTTGAGTTTGGATTTCTCCACTTTTACTTTAGTTGCAGAAGCTCGTCTCTTGGGACTTAAACAATTTATTTCTCGCGGGATTTTGGTTTCCCGAGGGCACGACGCTCCTTATGTCACCATGCGTTGGGAGAGGCAACCGAGAGAGATATCTTGCAAGGACGAGTACACGATCAATGACCATCACTACTAGAAAGATGGGTTTGAGTATTCAAATAGTTCAGAGGAGGAGGCCGATGATGATGTTGATGTTGATGATGAGATTATAGTGACAAATGCTATAGTAGAGGTTGACAGTGATATGTATTGTGTTCATGATATTGATGTTATGGACACTGATGAACAAGATGCCGGTCCGAGCAGAGTTCTGGCAGAGGACGATGAGACGACTGAGGAGGATGAGCAGCTAGCTGGGAGGACTGACAGGTTTCTTGGACGACATGCGGTGCCGATGAGACCACCGAGACATTCGGTCTCACACACACCTCGGCGCGGGAGCCGGCGTAGAGTTGATTATTTTGAGATCTCTGCACAACTAGCGGCTTTGACCACCAGTGCTAATGGCTTGCTTGACGATTTTCGAGCTTACCATAGAGAGGCAGATTTGCGCCATTCCGTATCAGAGGGGAGATAGAACGATCTATATTTTTAGATCTTTGGGCAATTCTATAATCTACATGCTCCGTGATATCCACGACATCCACCATCATCACCACCGGAGGAGTGACTGATTTGATAGACTCGTCATTTTTACATTGTAAGTATTTTTGTCCATCTTGTACTTGATTCTTCACTTTGGGTACAATTTGAGATTTATGTATGGGGTGGGGGTACTTGTAATATTATGTCATATGGCACACATTTCCTTTATTCGCATTTGAATTTTTAGTTTTGGTTTGTAATAACTCTTGTCACACGTTTGATTATTGCATTGCATTGCATCTATTTCAAAAAATCCAAAAAAATTGATAACTTTTGTGCTTCTAAAACGTATATGATCTTAATGATGATAATTGTGTATGTGAATTGGCAAAAAGATTACTTGTATGTTGAGATTGAATTATGGCATATGTGGACTTAAATACTTTATTTGAAACTATGTATGATTTGTATGCTATAAATGTTTTAATGAGATTGAGAAATAATGGTCGAAACGACTTAATAAGTTCGTATACATCATATTGGAATGATTAAGGCGATTCATTTTTATTTCTTTCTTCATCTTATTCATGCTTAGCACCTCATGTATAAAATTTTCCTTCCCTTTACCTATCTGGGAATTAGGAAGCATGCTAGTGTGTGAAGTGTTGAAGCGTTCTGTGGAAAATAGGTTTGAGGACGTTGATCATGACGATGAGTAAGTCGGCATTATTCACATAGACGGGTGTTTGTGTCTTGCCAAAGTCTGATTGATCGATTGTCCTAACGAGTCATGGTATGTCCATCCGGTTTGAGGCAACTCGTAAAAATGATGCTCGTTGATCTCCATTGCTTCGGTTTTTCTGCACCTCTGTCCATGTTCTCAAGTGAAAGTAAAAAATAAAAATAAAAATATTATGAAGTGAAGTTTACTTACTTTCGGTGGTTATGAAGTTAAAGTTGTGGAGTTTATTCCTTTTTCCCGGATTTTGCACCACATATCCTATACATTTTCCACCCTTAACAATTTTCTTTGGCCTCTTTATGTTTAAAGTCCTTGAGACCTTTATGCACGTGTTTAAGACTTAATGGTTTAGATTTATTTTCTCTTAATTATTTTGACATCTTTACCTTACCTTTTATGCATGCTCTTGAGCAAAGTACTATTGTCTTTCCATGCTATGATTCTATTGATATATACATTGTCTTCCTATGCCTTGAAACATCACTTTGAGGGTGATCCATAATTAGAAACACATTCCAAAAAAGAGTTTATGTTTTAAGCATTACATAATTCATGGCATCTTATATGCTAGATTTGAACCTTGCTTGGGAACAAGCAAGAGGCAAGTATGGGTATTTTGATGACATGAATTATGTGTTATCATATTCAAACATATTGCAAGTATTTCTCTTTAGTTTTGCATACATTTGACCAGAACCTATGGCCTTTAAGTCCATAGTCATATACATTGCAAGAATAGAGGTCTACAAGAGTTCTTGATGTAATTGCTGGTAAAATAATGGAGTTTGGATGCGGAAATGGATCCATATTGGACTTAGCAGCATGGTGGATCACTAAGGAGTTTAAAAGCTAGGAAAAGATATTACAAGATACTATAAAGAAGGATAGAAGACGGAGCTAAAAGATAACACGCTGCAGAGACGAAACATCAGATCAACATACAAAGGAAATCGGCTGATTTATATCTATTTCGCCCGATTTTTATACGTCTGGCCCAATCTTTATCAACATTAGTTAAAAGATAAGATTCAAAACCCTATCTTTCTTCTATAAATAAAGGACGTCTAGCAAAACCTAATGCATTCAGTTGGAGATCAACAAACCCTAGAAGATAGCAAGGAAGGAGAAGAGAAACTACATTCGAGATTCAAGATTGAAGATACTAAGTGATGTTCTTTGAGTTTTCTTTAGTTTTTAAAATCTTTTGCCTTTGAACGCAAGATTCAAAGTTTTTTCTATAGTTTTTATTCAGTTTTGATTGTCAAAGACCTTTGTTAAAGATTGTTTGTTTTTATTCAAAATTAAATCATTTCTTTATTTTCTTGATTCATATTTTCTTTTTTGATTTAATCATGTGTGTTGTTGGCTAAAACCCTTGCAATTCTAGGGTGATTGGTTGAAAGTTGTGGTTTAGATGATTAAAGACTGAGCCTTCACGTTAGATTGGATCGTGATAGTTGTTTTTACCTTTGCAGAGAAGAAAAATTGACCTGTTCTTGGTGAAAAATCGGGCAATTTTTATACAAGAACAACCCGATTTTCCTTTTGTCGTGCCTTGGATGCTTTGTCCTTGAACCTAGGTTAAAGATTTCTTTAAACCCTATCCTTGTTGAAACTTTCTACCCTATATTCATGCTTGGGAAGAGACTTACACGGTGATTCCCTTTCTTGGTTGCCAACGATGATGAGTTCTAGGTAATAGAGTACTCAACACCGTCTATTAGGTTTGAGTGTGACTTCCCCTTGCCTTTGTGAGTTAACCAGAGACTTACCTAGTGATGGTTAGTTTTATTCCCTTAGGTTGAGTGGTTGGTTTGTGATTATAGTTCCTTTCCTTAGATCCTTGAGACTTACCTGGTAATATGACCTTGGGTTTGGGATAGCGGATAGTGAGACCTCTCCCATGATCTATCCCACCTTAGAAACACCTTTCCTTTGCAGTCTCACCTATGTCTATAGATCTTTAGAAGTTTTGAATCAAAAACACAATTGGATACCTTGATCTCTAGAATCTACGCTTTCCCAATATTTACACAAATTCTTGTCTTTGTCTTTTATTAATTGTAAAGTTGTGTAACTATATTTCTTTATTTCTTGGTTTCCCATAGTCTTTGTGTTCAACCCTAGAATACATGTTATTACTGCGATTGATCCGTACACTACGGGTTGGCTAATTGCTTTTATTCTTGGTATAAACATAAAGTTATTTTCCTTCATATACACGCACATTTTAAAGCAAACAATAAACCTCTTCGATTCTAGGATGATTGGTTGAAAGTTGTGGTTTAGATGATGATAGACTGAGCCTTTAAGTTTAGATTGGACGATTCTTGTTGGTTTAACCCTTGATCAAATGAATCTCGGCCTGTTCTTGAGGAACCGCGGTTGAGGTTTTCCTTAGAACAACCCGAGGTTTATTTTGTTGATCTGTTTTTGTTTTATCTTCATGTTTTAAATTGCCCAAATCCTAGTCTTTGTTGAGTGTTTTATACCCTTATTTCCCTCTAAGGCTTACATCTATGCTTGAGAAGAGACTTACCTGGTGATTACTTTTATTAGTTACCTCTGATGACGAGTTCTAGGTAATAAAGGATTCAAAACCCTTTATTAAGTTTGAGTGTGTCTTCCTCTTCCTTGAGTGAGCTTTACCCGAGACTAGCCCGGTGAAGGTTAGTTATATTCCCATAGGTTGAGTGGTTGATTTGATTTTATGTTCCTTTCCTTAGATCCTTGAGGCTTTCCCGATAATAGGATCTATGGTTTCGGATAGCGGTTTGTGAGACCTCCCCCGTGATCATTCCCACCTTACAAACACCTTTCCTTTGCGATTTCAACCTTGTCCTAGTTTTTAGAAGTCTTGAATCGAAAACCACAACTAGATACTTTGATCTCTAGAATCTGCATTGCCCGATAATTATATTTCATCTTTATTGATTTTTGTCTTTTACATTGTTTATTTTCAGAGAGTCTATTCTACATTTGATTTATCACCGTTATTGATTTCACCACAACCCCTGAGATCAACCTTGGAATATTTTCTTTTACTTCAATTTGATTCGTACATTGCGGGTTCGCTTATTTTCTTTGGCTTTTATTACAAGTATAAATTTAAAACTATATTAATTCATTATTTGCACACATTTGAGAGCGAACAACTAGTCAAGCAAGAATTTTTTTAATCCAAGTGTCAAAGTAGCAAGAAGGCAGTAAGCAAGAAGCTTACCCCAAGCCCCATCCAGTTTCCATAGCCAAAACCTTTCCTTTTCTTCAATCTCAACCCCCAATGAATATCTCGGGCCAAGATTTACACCGAGATTTGCCCCTGTCGAGATCAATACCCAACGACCTATCTCTCTAATTGTTTAAGTGCAAGGTAAGTAAAGTGTTCGCTCCAAACGGTGTGTGCAAGCTTTAAATTTATAACCCTAGATGTAAGCTTCAAACAAGGATGCGAACCCGCAGTGTACGGGTCAATCGTAGTAAAAAGCAAGAAATTTCAGGGGTCGATCACAAGGACTTAGTGAAACAAAGTCGGTATAGGTAAGCTAATGTCGCAACTAACCACTAAAGCGATTAAAACAATCAAAGATGATAAAAAGTCAATTAAGGAAACATGCAATTCTAGGGATTAAAGCATCTAGTTGTGGTTCCAACTCAAGATCTCAAGATAAGCAGACAAAGCTGAGATTTTGCAAAGGAAAGGTGTTTCTAAAGTGGAATAAATCACCGGGTAAGTCTCACTACTCACTAATCACAAGCCGTAACTCCTATTACCGGGTAAGTCTCAAGGAATTAAGGAAAAGAACTATAACCTCAAACTAACACACCACCTAAGGGAATAGAATCAAACTTTACCGGGTAAGTCTCAGGCTAACTCACAAAGATGGGATGAAAGCACACTCAAACCCCAATAAAGGATAAACCTTTATTACCTATACTTATGATCTTAGGTAAACAAACAAAGGAATTACCGGGTAAGTCTCATCCTAGCCTTACATTGAACCAGGAAAGGTGTAATAAGAATAGGATTTGGCCAATTCTAACACTTAACTCTCAGTTTCGGATCAGATAAGTCACCTCGGTCAGAAGAATTCCACCCCGGCCGAGATGTTCATCGACTGAGCGAGATGCTTTAGGGTTAAGGATAAAGACTCGAGCTTTCAGGGTCTTACTGTGATTAAGATTATTCTATCTTCGTTTTTCCATAACCTTCAGCCAATCACCCTAGAATCACACAAGGAAATTAGCCACTCATCATCATGAATGCAATAATCAAATATATGGGAAGAAAGAGAATAATTGAACAAGAAAACCTTAAGAGAAAGGCTTCAATAACTTAATCAATTATCAAACAACAAGCGTTCCTTGGATCACAATCCAATCAAGACAATCAACAAAGAAGGAATCTAAGAGAATCTTACAAAACCCTTCACAAAAGCTATAAAAGCTATCAACTTTCTTCCTTCAATCTTCCTTCAACCTTCAAAAAGGTTCTTCAAATCTCCCAGCTATAGTGGGGTAAAACGGCTGTCTAAGCACTGTCGGTGGTATAGCACGATCTTCGCGTGGTAAGCGGGATACAGATTTGTGGAAAATCCAACCCTTTTTATAGGAAAATTAGTCTCCAAAGATAAGATATCTAGGAAAGATCTTTTCCCATAAAAATAGGTAAGATATATGGGCTAAATTATCTTCTTCCTTCCAGGAATCCAGCCTAAAAATATAAGATCCTCTTTCCAAAAATAAAAGATCTCAGCCAAGAATAAAATATCCTTGCCGCGTCCAAGGTGTTCGCCTCGGTCGAGTCAGCTCCTCTAGATCACCTCGGTCGAGGTGGCACTGTAGCTGGCCGAGGTGAATCACAACTGAGTGTAAAATCTCTCAAATCTGGTCCAAAGTGAATCTCTAATCCAATTTCATGATTCCTGGATTCTTCCTTAAGCTCTTGAATGTAGCTCCAATGACTCCTTAGCTCTTTTTGCTCCATTTTGATGTAAAACGTGCCATTTTACCTACGATTACAACGAAACTTGGTGTAGACCTTGATTCCCGCAAAGGTAGATGAAATGACAATATAATCACATAATATACATTCAAACATGCAGATTATTGAAGATAAAACGTCTAAACAGGCCCCAAAATATAGACAATAATTCATGCTATCAAATTACCCCATACTTAGCCCTTGCTTGTCCCCAAGCAAGTTCCGAATATAAAATACAAGATAGAATGGATTATAAGTCATGAAGATCAATGAAAAAGTCTTTCAAAACATTTTAATGGTGTGCTACAATCATAGATCACTCTAAGAGAATACTTCATGGAATTTAAAATCAAAATATGCTTAAAACATTTTATAAATATAAGAAAGTTGTTCATCTTTGCATAAAATCATATAATGCATAATAAATCATAATTATCGAAATTAATCATGTATAATCCAATTTAAACCACTAAGTCAATCAACAAGCTCGAGGTCTCAAGGGCTTCCCAAAAGAAAGGTCAAGAAACGTATAGGGTAGGGATGTATAGAAGGTAATGTGGTGCTAGAATCCGGGAAAAGGATATCACTTCACTTTCACTTGACTTTCAACATCATCCACCAATAAGCTTTGCTTATTTCACACTTTTCTTTTTTTTTACTTTACTTTTTGGGATGCATGGACAGAGGTGCACAATAACCGAAGCCTAGGAAATCAGCAATCATCAATTTCTTGAGATGCATCAAACCCTTGATGCACATACCATGACCCGTTAGGAATATCGCTCAATCCGACTTTGGCAAGACACAAACACCCGGCTATGTGAATGGTGCCGAGTTACTCATCATCATGATTGACTTCCCCAAACCTATTTGTTTCTTTCTAACACTTTCAGCCACATCTCAACTTTTTCTTTCACTTGCTTTTCACTTTTGCTTGCTTCCAAATTCCAGTATAGGTAAAGGCAAGGCAAATATGTATATGAGGGGCTAAGCATGATCAAGAAGAAGAAGAGAAAAGAATGAATTGCCTTGGTCTTTCCAGGAAGAAAGTGAGAGAACTTATCTTGTGGTGTCAACCTTCAAATTCAACATAATTTTGATAAAGACAAAGTATTAAACATGCCAAAAATTTCAAACAAAGCATTTAGCTACTTAAACATATCATAAAACCTTTCAAACATATAAGGATTTCAAAACCAATATGCAGACAAAATCTTCACTGAGGTCATATCCAGATAAGAAGCACAAAAATCATTTCGAAAACTGTTCAGTTAAACCACCTCGGTCGAGATGTTCTAGTCAACCGAGGTGAAGTACCTCGTTCGGCCAGAATCACTTCGGTCGAGGTCATAAAAAAAAAATTTTCAAACCAAATTTTGACGTTTTTCTCAATCAAAAAAACTGTATGCATGCATGTAATCTCAAATAAGCACATAAAGAAAAATAAAACATAAATATCCGATAGAGTCAAGTCATACAACCATAGTCAAATAATACATCAAATACCCCATACTTGGGACACATTGTCCCAATGGGTCAAAATAAGTCCAGAAAATAAAGTACTCACCAGACATAGCTGAGCTGCATAATCAATAAAGAAAGAAAATCCTGCAAGCTCTCAATAATCACGATCCGGTGCTGGTGGTGGTGGCACATACGGGTGCTGAGATGGGTCGAAAGGATAGCCCATGACATGCTGAAACTGAATCTCAGCCATCACGTGCTGGTAGTGTAGTCTCTCCTGCATCTCTCTGATCTCCAGGGACATGGCAGCGTAGGAGTCTATCATCTGATCCGTCAAATCGTCGATCCGACGGTGAGCATCTAGATCCCTCTGCCTACGTATCATGCGCCTAGCAGGACGTGCTGGTGCTGTAGCCGGCTCCTCCTCAGTCTCGTCATCATCCAAATCGATGACCGGCGCACTAGTCCCAGCTGTATCTGTGCCCGTGTCCATAGGAACACCACCATCCTCATCATCATTAGCCTCCTCAGCTGGCCCCTAAGCTGCTACAGCTGCCGCCTCTCTAGCATCCTCCATCAATGGGATCCATGCAGTCTGCTAGTAATGTGGATCAAACACGGAGAATTGAGCTGACCATCTGATCCCCTGTGGTGTCGTCGGCTCCCATGGCATTGCCACATATGGCGTAGTAAGTCCTCAGGGAACCAATATCCTCCGAGTGATCATCTCCTGAAGTCCAAGCAACTTGGCAGCCGCCACCATGGTACAAGCACTGAGGTCCATATCCATGTAACTCGCTATATGAGTCACTATACCTCCACAGCAGATGTCGCCTTTCGCCTTCGCCTTTATCCTATGTAAGTCCTCCGCTAGCATCAATCCAAAATCTGGGACTCCTCCAGTCACCATGTAGTATAAACTCAAAAGCTCACCCTGTCTGACCTTCTGGGGCGTCTCAGTACGCGCCATAAGAGTCTCACTGAAAATCCTGTGAGCTAGTCTAAAAGCAAGATGAAATATAATCCTCTCCCTGTAATCTCCAGGTCTCCATCTGTCAGCATGCTCAACCACGTGAGCTATCTGTCCCAAGAACTCCCTAGCTACAGCTCGGGAGGGAAAATCAGCAACAGTCGGGGCCGGGAAGCCAAAGATGTCCCGCCAGTGGTCCAAGGGAACCAAATAGTTCTGGTTCATCAACCGGTACTTTACGGCGCGCTCGGTAGGCAAGTAGGTAAAGGAGCTGACAAACTCCAGGGTCGACTCTAGATAGGCCGGAGCTCGGATCTCGGTGAACTGCTCCAGCCCCATGGCAGAAATCATACGCCTCAAATCATCATCGACATGGAGGCAATCAAAAGCAGATACGTCCAGGAAGCGTGGTGCAACGACTGGACGGGCCGCTATGCGGTCATAATCGACCTAGTGTCTCTCGTGGATCACCGGTCTAGTACGGCGGGAAGAAGAAGAAGGGGAAGGAGAAGATCTGGCCCTCAGGACCAACTGCCTGTCAGAACTCATAATTTCTATGACCTGTCAGACCACCTCGGTTGCCCGGACAACTCTGTAGAACACCTCGGCCGAGGCACAGGCCGACTGGACCTAGGCGAAAAACTACTCGATCGATTCCCTCAATAATCCAGTTCTTTTCCCCCAAAATCACTACCAAAGGTTCCTATGGGGTACTTAATCCTTTTCTCAGCAAATGCAGGGGCAACCAAAGCCCAAATCGAAAGGAAACAGTGGAAAAGAGGAGGGTTAAGGTTTTTTCGATTTTTACCCCGATTCGGTCGATTTGGTTCGTTCTTTCTACAGATTTGCGCTTGCACTACGATCCTCTACCCTTTCCTCTCAGTTTAGAAGCAAGAATCGTCGAAAATGAGCGAAGAACGGAGGAGCGAGGTGGATAATGCGCCGCGGTCGAGAAGAGGGTAAAGAGAGGAGAGAGAAATCTTAGCCCTCCATTTATACCCTTTTCTAGAACTGATGTCACCTCGGTCGAGATGGTCTTGACTGAACCAAGGTGTACGGACCGAGGTGGATCTTCAGAAACCCTAGTCGCTTCGGTTGCCCAAGAATCATCTCGGTCGAGGTGCTGTGACAGCAACCGAGATGTGTCTCAGTCAAACTCCGTCTTCTCAAATTCTTGAACTTCTGTCCTTCCTGTTGTGCTCCTGGGTTGTATTCCTTCCTTAGATGTCACATGTTGTCTGTCTAGGACGCCAAAAATAAAGTAAAGCAAAACAAAAGCAAACTATCTAAAGCTAGACTAGAAAAAGGGAAAAGAAAGCAATACCTTGGGTTGCCTCCCAAGAAGCGCTTGATTTAAGGTCGCTAGCTGGACCGTACGGCATCTCTATGCGTGATGGGAGGTATCCTCACCCCATACTTTACCTTCATCATGGGCTGAGATAAGTAAGTCTATCAAACGCTCCAACAAGTGCAAGTGCTCATCGGGGAATGAATCGTCTATGGGTGGGTCGTCCTTCTCGCGTGAAGATGGAGGTAGCCGGCTGAGGTGATCCGCAACAGAATTTTCGGATCCCTTCTTATCGCGGATCTCTAGGTCAAACTCTTGAAGCAAGAGAATCCATCGAATAAGGCATGGCTTGGCATCCTTCTTAGCAAGCAAGTAACGAATGGCTGCATGGTCGGTGTAGACAATGACTTTCGCTCCTACTAAGTAAGAACGAAACTTCTCGAAAGCATATACAACCGTCAATAGCTCCTTCTCGGTGGTGGCGTAGTTACGCTGGGCTTCGTCTAGCGTCTTGCTAGCATAGTAAATGGCGGTGGTCCGGCCATCCTTCTTTTGTCCAAGCACCGCTCCTACTGCCACATCACTAGCATCACACATGATCTCAAAGGGCAAGGTCCAATCCGGAGGTTGGATAATGGGAGCGGAGATCAACGCTTCCTTAATCTTGTAAAATGCATCAAGACACTCCTGCGAAAACTCAAAAACAACATCTTTATTCAAGAGGTTAGTTAGGGGTTTAGAAATCTTCGAGAAGTCCTTGATGAATCTCCTGTAGAAACCTGCATGCCCGAGAAAACTCATCACACCTTTAACAGAACAAGGGGGAGGGAGTTTCTCAATAGTCTCAATCTTAGCGCGATCGACCTCAATACCTCAATTAGAAACGAGGTGTCCTAGCACAATGCCTTCATTAACCATAAAGTGACACTTCTCCTAATTCAAGACAAGATTAGTGTCTTCACATCTTTGTAGCACTAGAGAAAGGTTAGATAGGCAATCATCAAAAGAGGAACCATATACTGAAAAGTCATCCATAAATACCTCCATGATCTCCTCTATATACTCGGAAAAGATCGCCATCATGCATCGCTGGAAGGTAGCGGGTGCATTGCATAATCCAAATGACATCCTCCTATAAGCGAATGTCCCCAATGGACAAGTGAAAGTGGTCTTCTCTTGATCATCTGGATGGATACGAATCTGGAAGAAGCAACTATAGCCGTCTAAATAGCAAAAGTGTGAGTGTTGGGCCAACCGCTCGAGCATTTGATCAATGAAGGGAAGTGGAAAATGGTCCTTCCGGGTGGCCACGTTCAGCTTCCTATAGTCGATGCAAACCCTCCAGCCCGTGACGGTCCTGGTTGGGATCAACTCGTTGTTCTTATTCGTCACAACGGTCATCCCTTCTTTCTTCGGAACTACATGTACTGGGCTAACCCATTTGCTGTCCGAGATAGGAAATATGATACCTGCATCCAACAACTTAAGAATTTCTTTCTTCACAACCTCTTTCATGATCGGATTTAACCGTCTTTGAGGTTCCAGTGAAGTCTTATGATCGTCCTCCATTAGAATTCTATGCATGCGGAAAGAAGGCTTAATGCCAATAAGATCATCTATAGTATAACCCAAAGCCTTTTGATGCTTCCTCAGGACATGCATTAATTTAGATAATTCAGATTCGGAGAGGGAGGCACTAACAATAGCGGGATAAGTAGAATCCGGTCTAAGAAAGGCATACCTCAAGTGACTTGGGAGTTGTTTAAGCTCCACAACTGGGGGTGCTTTCTGAGGGGGATCCTTGCTTCCTCCTTCCAGTGGAGTAGATTGAAGAACTGGACTTTCAGAAGTCTCAGTTGACATTATCTCGTTTTTGACCTCGGTCGAGGTCCAGAGAGGTTGACCGAGATGTTCTTCAGTCACCTCGCTTGGTCCAGAAAGTGCCTCGGTCGAGGTACTGCAACTGGAACCGAAACTGGAGACCTTCTTCTCCTGGATTAGTCTTTCAGTTTTAGCTCCTGGATCTTCTTTCAGTGCCTTTAAGCACCGTATATCTGCATCACAAGAGGCATCTATACCTTCCTCCATTAAGCTAAAACTAATAACCTTTTCAAGTGGATCTTTAATAAGGATAGAGCTCACCAATTCTCTTGATTCTTCTTCATCATAGATGTTGAAGATATCATCTCCTAGCTGCTCTTCCTTCATAGCCGCAAGAAATGCGAATTCCACTTCATCTCTGCCAATATTGAACTTCAGCTTGGCGTTCTTACAATCCACATTGCAACCCAAAGTTGCTAGAAATGGTCTCCCGAGAATGATAGGAATTGGATAATCTGCGGGAATATCAAGCATAACAAAGTCTATAGGTAAATAGAAGTTACCTAACTTAACCGGAACGTCTTCCAAAATGCCCACGGGATGGGTAATGGAGCGGTCCGCCATGTATAACCGTATCTTCACCGGCTTGGGCTCTCCAAGTCCGATCTTCACACATAGCTCCAGCGGGATGATGCTCACGCTGGCTCCTAGATCACATAAGGCTTCACAAGTGACATCCCCAACTTGAATGGGAATGCAAAATGATCCGGGATCTCTTAACTTGGGTGGCATCTTCTCCTTCATGATTTGAATGAGCTCCGAGGATTTAGATGTCATCCTTACTTCACCAAAGTCTTCCAACTTCCTCTTCCTTGATAGAATCTCTTTCAAGAACTTCCCATAGGCGGGCATCCCTAGAATAGCATCAAGGAAAGGGATATTAATGTGTAGTTTATTCATCAAGTCAAGGAACTTACCAAAATGCTTGTCTAGATGTGCTCTGGCCCTTGACTGGGGGAATGGAAGTGGTGGTTTATATGCAGGAGGTGGAATATAAACTTCAGTTTTCTCCTCCGCTTTCTGTGGCTCCACCTCGGTTGGCATCTCGGCCGAAGTGTTCTTCGACTGCACCTGGACCGAGGTGGTCTTCGTCTTCACTGGCATCGACCGAGTCACTGGATCTGAAGTCTTCAGTCCACTCCTCGTCGTTATGGCCATAATTTGGCCCTTAGGGTTGCTTTCCGTCCTTGCTGGAAGCTTCCCTGGATCTCTTGGCGCTTCATTCGCCTTGTTAAAAAATTGTTGTTCTAAGGCTTTTTGTGCCTTCGAAAATGAAGTCATGGATGTCTCCATAGAGTTGAGCTTGATCAAGATGGCCTCCAGCACTACGTCTTTCTTTTCTGGCTGGGAAAAACTCGATCCTTGCTCCTGGCTCTTTAATGGAGTAGAAGAAGAAGAGGAAGAGAGGAAAGGATTAGAGGAATCATTCGAATTGGAGTTAGAATGATGGTTACCCGAATTTTGGTTGTTTGCCCTCCAATTGTTGCTGTTGGATCCTCTATTGTTGTTGTAGTTGTTGTTCCGGGAACCGTTGTTGTTGTTACGGTATCCATTGTTGTTCCTTGATCCTTGATCTTCCTTCTTGCTTTGGGCAACTAAGAGTTCCTTCAATTGTTTCACGTCATTCTTCAAAGACGTGAGTTGATTATTGTTGGGTGGAGCATCTTGAAAGTTGACCCTTTTAACTCCACCTTCAGCTCCTTGGTGGGAGTATTTATCCATGTGCAACGCTTGCTTCTCTATAAACTCCCAAGCTTCGTCAATTGGCATGTCCATGAACGTGCCGGCAGATAGTAGTTGAAGGTTGAGCTGGGTGCTTCCGTCCAGTCCCTTGAAGTATATCTCCAACAACTCTATCTTTGGAATCCCATGATGTGGGCAATCCAAAAGAATGTCTTTAAACCTCTCCCATGACTTGGACAAGCTCTCCTTGTCCTTCATGATGAATGCATTAATCTTCCCTCTCATTTCAGCGGTTTTAGAGGGGGAAAAGAAATTAGTCAAGAATTCCGTCGTCATCTCCTCCCAAGTACTGATTTTTCCTGGAGGAAGAGATTGATACCAAGTAAGAGCTCTATCTTTCAAAGAGAAGTAGCAAGGCCTTAGCATGTAGTTGTTGTTTTCCAGCCTTGAAGGTCTCAAGGTCTCCATCAAGATCTCATAGTTTTGTAGATGTTGATGCGGAGATTCCCTCTCTAGCCCTCCAAACTGGCATTGGCGAATCATGGAAAGAACTTGTGGTCAAAGCTCATAATCATGGTCCGCTGGATCACCTAGGTCGACTCCTGGACGCCTCAGTTGTTGATTAGGGTCCATCCTTTGCCCTAGGGTTTGTGGAATACCTGCAAAAAGAACATCTCGGACTGGCATCCGAGGTGAAAGTATCTCGGCCGGGGCGACAGGTACTGGATTCTGCCTCGGTCGAGGGTCTGGAGCAGGATCTTGCCTCGGTCGAGGATCTGGGTTCGGTCGAGGTAGATATTGGTCTCGTAAACTGCCATATCTGCTTCGATCGCTTCAGTCCTTGCGCGAGTTTCTTCCCTCTCCAGTCTCAGCTCTTCTTTGCCGAGGCGTAGCTGTTCTAACGCCTCCTTCAATTCGGCCTCAAGATCGCGATTGTCTTGGTCGGCCATCTTCGCTTCTTTCAAGCATCTTTTGTATGTCTTTTCTGGTTCGGGATCGTAAGGAACGATTTCCTTCCCAGCGCGGGTTCTTCACATAAACCTAAGAAAGAGAACCTGCAAAAGTCACTCAAGTAGAGTGGTTAATAGAAAGAGGGGCAAGTGCCCCGAAAGCAAACCGTAACCGGCTCGGTCTAGACCAAGTCCCCGGCAACGGCGCCAAAAACTTGCTCGCTCCAAACGGTGTGTGCAAGCTTTAAATTTATAACCCTAGATGTAAGCTTCAAACAAGGATGCGAACCCGCAGTGTACGGGTCAATCGTAGTAAAAAGCAAGAAATTCCAGGGGTCGATCACAAGGACTTAGTGAAACAAAGTCGGTATAGGTAAGCTAATGTCGCAACTAACCACTAAAGCAATTAAAACAATCAAAGATGATAAAAAGTCAATTAAGGAAACATGCAATTCTAGGGATTAAAGCATCTAGTTGTGGTTCCAACTCAAGATCTAAAGATAAGCGGACAAAGCTGAGATTTTGCAAAGGGAAGGTGTTTCTAAAGTGGAATAGATCACCGGGTAAGTCTCACTACTCACTAATCCCAAGCCGTAACTCCTATTACCGGGTAAGTCTCAAGGAATTAAGGAAAAGAACTATAACCTCAAACTAACACACCACCTAAGGGAATAGAATCAACCTTTACCGGGTAAGTCTGAGGTTAACTCACAAAAATATGGGATGAAAGCACACTCAAACCCCAATAAAGGATAAACCTTTATTACCTATACTTTTGATCTTAGGTAAACAAACAAAGGAATTACCGGGTAAGTCTCATCCTAGGCTTGCATTGAACCAGGAAAGGTGTAATAAGAATAGGATTTGGCAAACTCTAACACTTAACTCTCAGTTTCGGATCAGATAAGTCACCTCGGTCAGAAGAATTCCACCCCGGCCGAGATGTTCATCGACTGAGCGAGATGCTTTAGGGTTAAGGATAAATACTCGAGCTTTCAGGGTCCTACTGTGATTAAGATTATTCTATCATCGTTTTTCCCACAACCTTCAGCCAATCACCCTAGAATCACACAAGGAATTTAGCCACTCATCATCATGAATGCAATAATCAAATATATGGGAAGAAAGAGAATAATTGAACAAGAAAACCTTAAGAGAAAGGCTTCAATAACTGAATCAATTATCAAACAACAAGCGTTCCTTGGATCACAATCCAATCAAGACAATCAACAAAGAAAGGAATCTAAGAGAATCTTACAAAACCCTTCACAAAAGCTATAAAAGCTATCAACTTTCTTCCTTCAACCTTCAAAAAGGTTCTTCAAATCTCCCAGCTGTAGTGGGGTAAAACGGCTGTCTAAGCACTGTCGGTGGTATAGCACGATCTTCGCGTGGTAAGCGGGATACAGATTTGTGGAAAATCCAAACCTTTTTATAGGAAAATTACTCTCCAAAGATAAGATATCTTAGAAAGATCTTTTCCCATAAAAATAGGTAAGATATATGGGCTAAATTATCTTCTTCCTTCCAGGAATCCAGCCTAAAAATATAAGATCCTCTTTCCAAAAATAAAAGATCTCAGCCAAGAATAAAATATCCTTGTCGCATCCAAGGTGTTCGCCTCGGTCGAGTCAGCTCCTCTGGATCACCTCGGTCGAGGTGGCACTGTAGCTGACCGAGGTGAATCACAACTGAGTGTGAAATCTCTCAAATCTGGTCCAAAGTGAATCTCTAATCCAATTCCATGATTCTTGGATTCTTCCTTAAGCTCCTGAATGTAGCTCCAATGACTCCTTAGCTCTTTTTGCTCCATTTTGATGTAAAACGTGCCATTTTACCTACGATTACAATGAAACTTGGTGTAGACCTTGATTCCCGCAAAGGTAGATGAAATGACAATATAATCACATAATATACATTCAAACATGCAGATTATTGAAGATAAAACGTCTAAACAGGCCCCAAAATATAGACAATAATTCATGATATCACTCAACATCATGCTAGAGAGTTAAGGCAAAGATTAGAGAACCTTAAGCAAGGATCTATGAGTGTGGAAGAAGTTTACACATCCATGCAAATGGCGATTATGAAAGTCAATATTATAGAGGATGACGAGTGTACAATGGCTCGTTATTTACGTATTTTGCATCCATCTTTGGCTAATGAGATTGAGTTATATATGTATGCTAATATGACAGATTTACTGAGTTTGTCCATCAAAGTGAAAAAGAAGACCAAAGGAAGAAGCCAAGCAACTAAGTCTAATTTTGGAAGTACAAACTCATGGAAACAACAATCCAATCGGTTCCAAGGAGCTCAAGTCGGAGACCATGCATCAACAAGAGACGAGAAAATGGGCCAAAACATGGATCAATGAGCTAGGAAAATTTTGACCCCTCAGCCACAATCTTGATCCTTGAATGAGCCTTCAAGTGATCCTCAAGGGAGCAATCATAACTCTACTTTACGTTCTAGAGATATTGTATGTTATAAATGTCAAGGTAGAGGTCATTATATGGCAGATTGTCCTAATAAAAAGGTTTTATTTATCAATCAACTTCGAGAATATGAGAGTGAGGAAGAGCATGATCATGACACCCACCTTAACGTATTACATGAAATGGTAGTGATAGTGTTGAAAGCATTGAGTTTGAGCATGGAGAATCATTGATTGCTAGTAAAACTTTGCATGTTAAGATAGCTCCATGTGAGGATAATCAAAGGAGAATATTTTTCATACTAGATGTCTTGTTAAAGGGAAGGTGTGTAAGATGATTATTAATGGAGGTAGTTGTTGCAAAATATCTAGTGTCAATTTGATCAATAAATTGCAAACTACTGTGTTTTATCATCCTAGACCATATAAGTTGCATTGGATGAATGTATGTGGTGAATTGAAAGTGAACAAGAAAGATAGAGTTACCATCACTTTAGGTAGCTATGAGGATCCCATTACTTATAATGTTGCGCCCATGCAAGCATGTCATATTCTTCAAGGACACCCATGGCAATTTGATAGAAGAACTAAGCATGATAGGTATACTAATAGACTTATATTTGAGTTTAATGGTCATACATTAATCCTTAAACCCTTGACTCCCTTGCATATTGTTGACAGATATGAGAAAAAGAAGGACAAAGTCAAGAAGCAAGAGTTTGGCAATGGAAAGGAAGAAAAGAAGCAAGCTGGCGAAGAATTTCGCCTTAGCAGAGCAACATCTCACACTAGAGAAATCTCGCCCCAGTGCAAAGGACGCCCATGGCAATTTGATAGAAGAACTAAGCATGATAGGTATACTAATAGACTTATATTTGAGTTTAATGGTCATACATTAATCCTTAAACCCTTGACTCCCTTGCATATTGTTGAAAGATATGAGAAAAAGAAGGACAAAGTCAAGAAGCAAGAGTTCGACAATGGAAAGGAAGAAAAGAAGCAAGCTGGCGAAGAATTTCGCCCTAGCAGAGCAACATCTCACCCTAGAGAAATCTCGCCCCAATGCAAAGGCTTCTCTCCCCAATAAAGAGTCTCGCCCCATGGAAGATTTATCTCCCCCTATTGGACAACCTCGCTTAGGGAAGGCTTATCTCGCCCTAGTGTAGCTTCATCTCGCTCCAATGAAGGAAAATCTCACCCTAGTGCCAAATCCCACCCCAGTGAAAGTATTTTTCGCCCCAGTGAGAAACCTCGCCCCAGTGCAGACATCTCGACCCATTCTACTAGAGTCCTTCTAGCATCTAAGGAAGAATACATTCATGAATGTACCCCTTTGGATGCCATTCTCATGAGCCTATGTAAAATCCTAATGACTTTAAGTGATGAAGTTAAGGCTACCTCACCCTAAATCATCCTAAACCTTCTAGATGATTTTTGTGATGTGTTTCCAGATGAGATTCCAACAGGACTTCCACTTTTCGCGGCATTGAGCATAAAATTGATTAAGCTTTTGGTGATACAGTTTCAAATCGTCAAGCTTATAGGATGAACCCACAAGAAAGTTAAGAGATTCAAGATCAAGTTCAAGAGCTTTTAGACAAAGGGTATGTGTTCGCTCAAAAGTGTGTGTCAAAGTCTTAAATTTATATTCAGAACTTAAGCAAAAGCGAACCCGCAGTGTACGGATCAACTGTAGTAAGGAAAGAAATTTCAGAGTCGAACTTAGGGATTTGGTGACAATAAAATCGGTTCAAATGTTGTATTGCAAGAAGTAAAAGCTTTTGTAAAGATGTAAGAGACAAATGATTCCAAGGATTCAAGTATCCGACTGCGGCTTTCGATTCAAGACACTCTTAAGATCAAAGGACAGAGTTGGGGTTGTCAAGGTTATGTGTTTCGAAGAAAGGAATAATGTACGGTGAAGTTCCACTACTCTCTTATCCCAACTTAGAAGCTTTCAACCCGAAGGATGTTGAATCTCATCAAGAAGAGTACTCAAGACAAGGATTAACACTCAAACCACTCACTAAAACCCAAGGATATGACTCTCGCAGGTAAATATGAAGGGTACACTCAAACCTTAATAGAGGATGTTGAGTCTCTCTATTACCCGAATCTTGTAAACAGTGGTTACCAAGTGAAGAATCAATGATGAAGTCTCTTCTTACACTTGGATAAGCGTTAAAAAGGTTAAGAAAGGTTAGTTTTAAGCAAGGTTTAACTTTCGTTATAGGATAAAACATTGAGGAACGTCAGACAGAAAAATTGTTGTGTTCTAAGAGAAAATTGGCCGATTTTCTTGAAGAACAGTCCGATTTTTCGCAATTGCAAAGGTTAATTCTCAACTCTCAGGGTCTAAAAGGTTAAATGAGTTCAGTCTATCATCATCTAAGTCTCCTCAATCATCAACTATTCTTCCTACAATCACAAGGTTTTAAGCCAATCATTTTCATTTTTGAATCAAAATCAAGATTGAATAAAGAAAAACAAATAAAAACCAAACTTTACATAAAACTTGATAAATCTCCAAAATCTATAATCAATCCTTTAAAACTTCAACAAAATCTCTCAAAGCACTCAATATAATATGTTCATAAACCATTAACGAACAATAATCAAAGATCTCACAACTTTCTTGAATCTTGAACTCTATCTTCCTTCCGTAACTTCCTTTCTCTCCAAGAAAGATCTCCAATCCTCTATCGTCTGCCATCAATCTCCGATCTATGCGACCTTGTCTTTTGTCTCCTAGGGTTCCCACATAACCCAAATCACTAATGGGATGCAAGACATATCCCTCCTCTAGCCCAAAGCTGTGGGCTTTCGAACGTTATATTTTTAGACGGTTACAAGTAAAAATCGGCCGATTTACTACATAACTCGTCCGATTTTTCTATTGGAAAATCGTTCGATTCAAGAGATAAATCACCCGATTTTTCTTGTCTGAGAGTTCTCGTCTTTTGGCTTATTTTTCACTTCTATGTGTGACTCTTCCACGCACTTTCCTTGCTCCTAATGACTCCTCAATGGTCTCGTATGCTTCCTGATCGACCTTAGCTACTTCTTTCTCCATTATTGCTTCTAAATTCATCGTTTTCACATACAATTCAATCAAAACTCGTGTAACCTATTTCCGAAATATATATGAAACAATGCCTAAAGGCACACAAATCTCTCCGAATGTAGGGGAAACTGAAGTAAAACATTCACAATATGAATGGTTATAATGACATATAATTCATGTAATCAAAATACCCCATACTTGCCTCTTGCTTGTCCCCAAGCAAGGTTTAAATCTATAACATAAGATGTCATGGATTATGTGATGCAAAATACTCAAAAACCTTTTGAAACGCGCTTCTTCTTTTGGATCACCCTCAAATTAATGTTTCAAGGCATAGGAAAAAAAAGTATGCATCAATAATAACCGTACCATGGACAAATCATCATTTCTTACTCAAAGAAATATATAAGAGACATAATAAAGATGTAGCGATAATCAAGGTCAAACAAATCTAAGCCATGCAGTCTTAAATACGTGCACAAAGGTCTCAAGGTCTTCCAATCAAAAAGAGGCCACAGAAACGTGTTAAGGGTGGGAAATCTTTAAGCTAATGTGGTGCTAATCCGGGAAAGAGGAACAACACAACAAGAGCATTAAGAACACAACTTCACCAACACATGCTTTGCATGTAAAATTTCTTTTCTTTTGCTTTACTTTTTGAGAGTATGGACAATGGTGCAGAAAAACCGAAGCCTAGGAGATCGGCGATTCTCAATTTTCGAGATGCCTCAAACCCTTGATGCACATACCATATCCCGTTAGGACTTGTCGTTCATTCGGACTTTGGCAAGACAAAATACCCAGCTATGTGAATGGTGCCGAGTTACTCAATTTCACGTTCAACGTCCCCAAACCTATTTTTGCTAAACTTTCACTTAACACTTTTACAATGACCCTCCCACATCAAACATGCCTTACATAACTACTTATCCTAATTCCCGGATGGTCAAAAGGAGGTCACAATTTTCATTGAGGAGCTAGCATGAACAAGATGCTAAAGAAAAAAGGCAAATTGTCTTAGTCATCCCATTATGATGCATAATAACTTATAATATAGCTTCGATCATTATTTCATTTTTTTATCAAGACATCAACAACATCATATAACTCATACATGTATTCGAATAAGACAATCAAATCCATACATGTCACCATTAAAATCTCAACATAACTAAGTCATCTTTTGCCCTTTTCACATCACAATCATCATCATAGAGGTCGGTTCCATCATAAGAAGCACAAAAAGTTCAAAATTTTCACAATTTTTTGAAGAAAAATATGCAATGCAAATGTCATAATGGAAACGATATGCAAGAGTTATTACAAATCAAGTCATAAGGTGCAATGTAGAGTACATAAGTGCAATAATAGGAAAGAGATTGTAAGTACCCCCACCCCATACTTAACCTTCACATCGTCCCCAATGTGAGAACTCAAGCACAAGATGGAGAAAAATACTTACAATGTAAAATGAAGTGGAATCTCAATCCATAGTTGGCGGTGGTGGTGGTGGGTATGGATACCTCAGAGCTCCATGGTCATAGAAGGCACCAAAGGTATGGTAGTACATGCCTCTCATTTGTCCATCATAGGAGGAGTACCGCGCATTTGTCACCTGACGGTACTCAGTGAATTGGGTGTCCAACGGCTTGTAGTTGGTGAAGAACCGGTAGGTGAAATAAGTAAGATAAATGATACTCTACAAGGGGGGTTGAATAGAGTATGAGAACTTTTCGCAAACCAAATCTCAAGGCCTTGAAACTTCTTTCAAGGACCATGATGTCAATCTGTGCTTCTCGTGAAACTTCGATTTCAAGGCTTTGAAATTCTATTCAAGGGCCTTGACTTCTTGCTCCTGCAAAACAAAATTAGTCACAATAAAGTATATATGGTGCGGAATTGAAAAGATTGACACGAGGATATGTTTACAAAGTTCGGCTCTAAATAGCCTACTCTCCGTCCCAGGGTATATCTGTAGGATCTAACTATCTATTATCAGCTTCAAAGATTCCTAGATACAAACTAGAAGAAATCTCCTTCTTCTCTCAATGTAGCCAATGCTACGATCTAGCTCCAACTCTTAACCTAGCTAAAATAGCCTAGTTACTTCACAGAGTAACACACACTCTAGTATAACACTATTTAGATCTTCCAATGGAGCTCTAGTGTTTTCTCTCTCTAAGGGGATAAAGCTTTTGCGTGAATGAGAGAAAGAAAAACAACGGATGAATATGTTTGGGTTGCTAGAAGATGTAAAGATGTTTTCTTGTGTAAGTTTGTGTATCTTTCTTCTTCGACCATCCTCTTCATTTATACTCTTCTATGGAAAGGTCTTCTAGCCATTGTAGAAATGACCATTTGAAGATGAATCTTCTTTTCCATGAAGATCGTTTCTTGTTTTGAGATAAGGTAGACGTTTGCAAGTCTTTAGCTCCTGAGAACACGTCGAGTCCTTAACTCCTTGATCTTCTCGTCTTCTGTTGAACCGAGAGAGAAGATATTTTTGCCGTTTGTTATTTAGAAAATTTTTTAGAAAAGATTCTCTATTCTTCGTTTGAGATCTTCCTTTGTTTAATAAGATCTTCGTTCGGTTGATAAGATCTTTGGTTGATGAGATCTTTCCGTTACAGAATCTTCCAATAAAATCTTCAACTCATTTTGAATCCTTGTTCCGTGCATCTATAATTCCAAGGCCCTTGATTTCGTCCTTTTGAACTTGTTATCTTCCATTGTCCTTGAATCCAACTTCAAGGCCCTTGATATTTAGATGAGACCTGCACTGAATTAAAACCAACCAAATATCTAGAAATATAATCAATACATTGTTAGTATATCCAACTACTACATTTGTGTGAGGTCTTCCATCATCAACACCTGTAAACCATATTAATCAAGGTGGAGTTTTCAATCTCCCCCTTGATGGAAGAGAACACATATGTTTTATCATACCTGCATTTGTTAGTTTAGCAATGCATATCAAAATCTCAAAACTAAAAATGCAGAATGTAGTATATCGAAATGTCGGATCATATTTCTCCCCCTTTGTCTTTCAACAAAGGAGAAAAAACAGTCAAAGCAAGGAGACTTAAAATACGATTACAGACCTAAAAACAAATGTATTTTCAAACCATAAATTGTTTTTCAAAAACTCATGACAGGCCGAGAGCTTCAGTTTTCCTTGTACCACTTGGAGGAACTTCCTTTCCCATACTAGTCTCGTAAGCACATATCTCTCCACCGATCCTTTGCATCAGCAAGATCCCGTTCTTTGAGAGATAAGTCCATTCCTCTTTGTGTAGAATCCTTGGCATACTTCTTGACTACTCCAAACTCTTCAATCATCAAGATATCTGGATCTTCTAGCAATGGTTGATGAATGGGTTTATCCTTGACAACCTTATGACATTGATCCATAACCTTCTCAGCATCCTTATGAGTCTCCTGTCCATCCGCCTCTGATATGGGCTTAATACTACTAGAAGTTGTTAAAGACATAGCACTTACATGGAACAATTGATTAATTTTCAGATTGAGAATGCCTAGTAAGTTTTGAGTTCTGTCCATCTTATCAGTCACTGAAACTCTAAAATCCACAAAATCATATCTTAGTGAGGTCAATGACTCTTCCACAAATTCCAGCCGTTGCTATGTAGAAAAATTTCATTCAGGCTGCACCATTAACACCCACACAGTACTAAATCCCAATTTAGTCTTTTGAATTCCTATTGTCTCGAAGAAAGCTTAATCTAATCCTCCATTGTAAAGATGCAACTCCTCAATAGAAAAATCTACTAAAAAATGTCTGAATAATATGGGAAGCAAATTCCCATAAGGTAGATGACTGGTACTTGGAGAATTAATAGCATTCACCATGTGAGACAAGAGGATTTCAGGTAGATTTACTTTCAACCCATTTATCACATTGTAAGTTAAGATCAGCACAACATTGGTTATAATGTCTTTGTTGGCAAACCTGGGGACTATGCATTTGTCTAAAATAGCATAAATTATTCAGGCCTCTAGAGTTAAACAAGTGATGGTGGGTGGTGATAAGGCATTAAAGTTCTAGCAGGGACTTGAGTCAGAGTCAGACGATACTTGAACGACCCTTTGTCGTTTCGGGACTGAAGATGTTGCTTCGTTGATTGAAGGTCTCTTGGATGCCATTGAGAAAATTTTGAGAAGATGAAGAGGGTTTTGGAAAATCAGAAGAGTAAAGCACCGTTCTTTCCAAGGAAAAGGGAAGAGGAAGAAATAAAGAGGGAAGCGAAGAGGTTTTTATGGGAAGAAGTCTAATCAACGTAAGATCAAAAGATTTTTAAGATCTTGGGAGTATCATAGATGATAAAAATTCCTTCCATAAATTTTGGTAACCACTTTTCAAAATCCTTTGAATTTGAAAACAAAATCTTTTGAAATCCCTTTTAAAGAATAAAAATTAGATAATTCAATATCTAAAAGAAATGAATTTCTAATTGATCTGTTTTATTTATGTACCCTTTGAAATATGTTTCAAGGCCCCTTAAATTTTATTTCAAGGCCCTTGAAAACATCAATTGGGTTGCATGCGTAGGACGATTAAAACTCGTTTACTCCCCATACGTTAATGGCTCCTTGTTCAACATATCAAGCTCCAATCTAATAAAATTATATTGTTCCTCAGGAAGAGGCTTGGTAAAGATATCTGCAAGCTGCAAGTTAGTTGAGATAAAAGAAATCGAAACATCACCTTTCTCAACATGATCACGTATGAAGTGATGCCTTACATCAATATGCTTAGTCCTTGAATACAGCACATGATTTTTGGTTATAGAAATAGCACTAGTATTATCACATTTTATAGGAATACCTCTCAAGTCAAAGCCAAGGTCACAAAGTTGTTGAGTAATCTAGAGAATTTGAGCACAACAAGCTCCTGCAGCTATATATTCAGCTTCAGCTATGTATAGGGCAACAAAATTTTACTTCTTGGAGTGCCAATTGATTAGGGATGACCCTAAGAATTGACAACATCCAAAAGTACTTTTTCTATCGACCTTATAACCTGCAAAGTCTGCATCTGAATAGCCAACCAGATGAAATGAGCTTTGATGTGAGTACCATAACCCTAGATCATTAGTGCCATTGAGATACCAAAAAATTTTTTTCACAGTTATCAAGTGTGACTCTTTAGGATCAGCTTGAAATCTTGCAAACATGCACATGCTAAACATAATGTCTGGACGACTAGCAGTTAGATACAACAATGAACCGATCATACCTTGATACTCCTTTTGTACTACACTTTTGCCATTCTTGTCATGATCTAGCGGAAGTGTTGAACTCATAGGAGTTTTTGCAACCTTAGATTGATCCATTTTATACTTTTTAAGCAAGTCTTTAGTATAGTTGCTTTGATTGAAGAAAATTCCTTTCTTTGCTTGTGTAACTTAATGTCCAAGAAAGAAATTTAGTTCTCCCATTAAGCTCATCTCAAATTCCCTGCACATAATATCTGAAAATTCCTTGCAAAGGGAATCATTAGTAGCGTCGAATAATATATCATCAACATAGATTTGTACTACTAAAATGTTGTTGCCTCTAGTTTTGATAAAACAATGTTTTATCAATCAAACCTCTTTTGAAATTGTTTTCAAGAAGATATTTAGATAATCTTTCATACCAAGCTCGAGGAGCTTGCTTAAGACCGTAAAGAGCTTTGTCTAATTCAAAAACATGATTTGGAAATTCATCATTCTCAAAACGAGGTGGAGCAACGTAGACTTCTTCTTCAAAGAAGCCGTTTAGAAAAGAATATTTTACATCCATTTGAAAAAGTTTTATGCTCATGAAAGATGCAAATGCAAGTATCATACGTATGGCTTCTAACCTGGCAACTGGAGCAAAAGTCTCCTCATAATCAATACCTTCTTCTTGGTTATAACCTTGTACTACAAGTCGTTCTTTGTTTCGTACGAGTTTGCCACTTTTATCCAATTTGTTTCGAAAGACCCATTTCGTGCCAATAACTGACTGATGCTTTGGTCTTGAAGTAAGAGTCCATACCTTGCTCCTCTCAAATTCATTTGAATTCATTTTGCATGGCAATGATCCAGTCTGGCTCTTGAAGAGCTTGAATGTAGTTCTTTGGCTCGACAAGTGATACAAAAGCAGAGAAAGCACATAGATTATTCACTTTAGATCTAGTTTGAACTCCAGCATTTGGATCTGAGATCACATTCTCTTGTGGATGATACGAGGAGTGTTGAACTTTTCTTCTTTTGATAGATGAAGTAGATCCAGAAGGTTGAGCTGCATATGTTTGACTAGATTCAGGTACCGTTTGTGTATTACCTGTTGTTCCAATCTCAAGGCCATGAAGTTGAGTTTCAAGCCCTTGAAGTGGAGTTATGTTATCGCAGTTTCCAGTTTCAAGGTCTTGAAGGTGTGTTTCAAGGTCTTGAGGGTTTTCTTTGGTATCTTGAATATATTTTGTCTTGATCTTTAGGATCTTCCTCTTCATCCGAAATGTGATCTTCTCTTTGATTCAGATTTAAATCTGCAAAACTCTCATTCAAAGTACTATCATTGCTTTCATCAAAATTAATATGAATGTTTTCCTCAACAACTTTCGTACGTTTGTTATATACTCGATAAGCTTTGTTATTTGAAGCATATCCTGCGAATATAGCTTCATCACTACGTGCATCAAATTTCCCAAGATTGTCCTTGCCATTGTTGTGAACAAAACAAGTACATCCAAAAGATTTGAAATATGAAATATTTGGTTTTCTTCCTTTAAAGAGTTCATAAGGAGTTTTTTTCAAAATAGGGCGAATTAAACATCTATTTAAAATATAATTTGCAGTGTTTACTGCTTCAGCCCAAAAACTTTTTGGCAAATTGTTTTCTAAAAGCATTGTCCTAGACATATCCTCAAGAGTGTGGTTCTTACGTTCCACAACTCCATTTTCTTGAGGAGTTCTAGGAGCTGAAAAATTATGAGAAATACCATATTTTGCACAAAACAAATCAAACTTAAGTTGATCAAATTCTCTACCATAATCACTTCTTATAGAAACAATTGGTAGGTTTTTCAAACTTTGTAATTCCTTACACAATTTTGAAAACTCAAATAAAGCTTCAGATTTTTCTCGTAGAAAAGATATCCATGTAAAGCGAGAGAAATCATCCACCATAACAAGGATGTATTGTTTGCCTCTGGGAGATTTGACACACATAGATCCAAAAAGATCCATGTGTAAAAGTTCAATAGGTCGAGAAGAACTTACAGCTTTCTTAGGTTTGAATAAACCTCTTGTTTGTTTACCTTGTGTACACGCCTTACATAGGTCATTAACCTTGAATTTTAGGTTTGGAAAACCACGTACTAAATCTTTTGTAAGTAGCTTCTGCATGGTATGCATGCTTATGTGACCAAGTCTTCTATGCCAAAGCCTTGGATCATCAGTCAAGGCCTTTAGACATTTTAGTTTAGTTCCTGCAACTTGGTTAGTACTCAAAGAATAAACATTATTACATCTAGGAGCAGTAAGCAACACTTCTCCCGTCTTTATGTCTTGAACCTCACATTTTTCTGAATCAAACATGACTTTAGTACCTTTATCACAAATTTGAGAAATACTTAGCAGATTATATTTCAAGTCATCAACTAAATAAACATCATCAATAAAGTTGGATGAATTATAGTAAATTTTACCAATGCCAATTATGTCACACTTTCCTTTATCACCAAGAGTAATGGTTCCAGATGATTTCTTCTTTAAATCTGAGAATAAAGAGCTTTTTCCACTCATGTGTCTTGAGCAACCACTATCTAATATCCATTTGTGCTCCTTTACCTTGGTGATATCCTGCAAAACAGCAAACATCAACCTTTCCGGGTCGACCAAATGACATATTTTGGTTCATACTCAGGTTCGATCATGTTTGGTGGTCTAATACCTCTAGGAACCCAGATTTGTTTGACCTGTTTCCTTAAACATAAAGGATAGGTGTTTCTTATGATATAAGGATCATTTCTTCTATAAGGACATGTAGATTTAACATGACCCTTTTTACAACAGTAGAAGCAAGTAGGCATATGAATGCTTCCTTTGGCCTTGACAAAAGTGGTGGTAGGTTTTCTAGGAAAGCTCCTATGATACCCTATAGCAGTTTTGTTAAGGGAAGACTGTTGTTCACCCATCATTCTTTCCAGATTAGCTTTTGAACGAGTAAACTTAATAAGTGTTGCCTTCTGGTCTTGACACATCAAAGTCAGATCAACTTTCTCTTTCTCTAGATCAATATAGTTTCGATGAAGAGAGGAGAGGTTGTCCTTGAGAATAAGATTTTCTGATTCCAAGGCCTTGATATTTTCATCAAGATCTTCCTTTTCTGTGTTGAGATTATCAATCTCCAGAGACTTTTCACTTAATAGTTTATCTTGTTCATGAAGCTTTTCTTTTAAAGAATTTACCCTTATTCTATGTTCCTTATCACTTAGGATAATATCTTTAAGGAATTGTTTAAGGTCAATCTCAGGTTGAGACATAATTGTACTTACCACATTGTCGATATACAGATTTGAGTCATCTTCATGATCGGCCATAAGACACATGTTTGCTTGTTCTTTTTCATCTTCTCATTCAGTTGTTGATTCTGAATCACTCCATGCAGCAACCATAGCTTTCTTCTTTCGATCATTTTTCTTGAAGTTGGTCCTCTTCTTTTATGGACAATCCTTGACCAAATGATGTGTTTCACCACATTCAAAACAAGTCAGTACTCTCGTTTTTTATTAGGGTTAGAAAACTTACCTCGGGATTTTGATGCTCGTGGAAATTCTCTGTTTGCAAATTGTTTATTTAACTTGAGAATTTTTGCGAGACCCTTTGAGATCATGGTGATTGCATCTTCTTCATCATCATCATCATCACTATCTTCTTCGTCAAATGGTAACTCATCTCTTTTGGATTTTAATGCCAAATTCTTGGAGTTGGATGGGAGTTCTCCATCTTCTTCGCCAAGAACCATTTCATGTGTGATGAGTTTTCCAAGTAGATCATCAAGAGGAAGAGTAGTGAGATTTTGAGCTTCTTCAATAGCAGTCATCTTTGGTCCCCACTTGGCTTTAGGTAAGCTCCTTAGAACCTTCCTCCCTTTCTCTTCATTTGTGAAGATCTTTCTTAGTGAGTCTAAATTGTTCACGATCGTAGTAAATCTGGTGAACATTTCTTTGACTGTTTTATTTGGATTCATCTTGAATAGCTCGTATTGTTTGAGAGAGATGCTAATCTTGGTTTCCTTGACTTGACTTGTTCCTTCGTAAGTGACAACAAGCTTATCCCATATTTCTTTAGCACTCTTGCATGATGAGATGTGGTTGAATTCATTTGCATCCAATCCACAGTAGAGTAGATTTATTACTTTGTAATTCTTTGACACACTGTCCAAATCAGCCTGTGTGAAGTCTGATTCCTTCTTTGGGACTTGGACGCCTTCAACCATTGTCATTGGAACTTTAGGTCCATTTTGAGTAATGCACCAAAGCTCCATATCCTGGTCAATAATGAACATAAGCATGAATGCGCTCCAATGAGCGAATTTGTTGCCACAGAAGAGTGGTGGTCAGGTTGAGGATCTTCCTTGAGCAAATCCACCATCACCTACAGGATTCATGATTAGTCTCACTGATGGTTAAATCAAAATACGTGAGTCTAGCTCTGATACCAATTGAAGAACCGGTAGGTGAAATAAATAAGTTAAATGATACTCTAGAAGGGGGGTTGAATAGAGTATGGGAACTTTTCGCAAATAAAAACTCAAGACCTTGAAACTTCTTTCAAGGACCTTGATGTCAATTTGTACTTCTCGTGAAACTTTGATTACAAGGCTTTGAAACTCTATTCAAGGGCCTTGACTTTTTGCTTATGCAAAACAAAGTTAGTCACAATAAAGTATATATGGTGCGGAATTGAAAAGATTGACACGAGGATATGTTTACGAAGTTCGGTTCTAAATAGCCTACTCTCCGTCCCAGGGTATATCCGTAGGATCTAACTATCTATTATCAGCTTCAAAGAGTCCTAGATACAAACTAGAAGAAATCCACTTCTTTTCTCAATGTAGCCATTGCTATGATCTAGCTTCAACTCTTAACCTAGCTATAATAGCCTAGTTACTTCGCAGAGTCACACACACTCTAGTTTAATGCTATTTAGATCTTCCAATGGAGCTCTAGTGTTTTCTCTCTCTAAGGGGATAAAGCTTTTGTGTGAATGAGAGAAAGAAAAACAACGAATGAAGATGATTGGGTTGCTAGAAGATGTAAAGATGTTTTTTTGTGTAAGCTTGTGTATCTTTCTTCTCCGACCATCCTCTTCATTTATACTCTTCTATGGAAAGGTCTTCTAGCCGTTGTAGAAATGACCGTTTGAAGATGAATCTTCTTTTCAATGAAGATCATTTCTTGTTTCGAGATAAGGTAGACGTTTGCAAGTCTTTAGCTCCTGAGAACACGTCGAGTCCTTAACTCCTTGATCTTCTCTTCTTCTGTTGAATCGAGAGAGAAGATATTTTTGCCGTTTGTTGTTTAGAAAATCTTCTAGAAAAGATTCTCTATTCTTCGGTTGAGATCTTCCTTTGTTTAATAAGATCTTCGTTCGGTTGATAAGATCTTTGGTTGATGAGATCTTTCCGTTACAGAATCTTCCAATAAAATCTTCAACTCATTTTGAATCCTTGTTCCGTGCATCTATAATTCCAAGGCCCTTGATTTCGTCCTTTTGAACTTGTTATCTTCCTTTGTCCTTGAATCGAACTTCAAGGCCCTTGATATTTAGATGAGACCTGCACTGAATTCAAACCAACCAAATATCTAGAAATATAATCAATACATTGTTAGTATATCCAACTACTACATTTGTGTGAGGTCTTCCATCATCAACACTTGTAAGCCATTTTAATCAAGGTGGAGTTTTCAGTCGGTGTGAAGGGCCTCATAATCAGTGCGAAGGCCCTGATAGTCAATGTCTAAACCCCGAATGCTAGTAACCAATTCTCCAATATGTTGTTGGAGTCCAGATATGCTACGTCCGCGTCCTCTATAATAAGCACAAACTGGCTCAGCCCTGTTCTCTCCAACATCCGGCCAATATCTTCCCTCACAAATAAGGTATCCAAATCATCTAACACAACATAGCGAGGGGCGATAATAGGTCGAGTCAAGAGGCGTTCTGACCTATTCTTATGCTTGGAAGTGGGAGGGGGAAGGTTTGGTCGTGCTTGAGGAGGTGCTTGTGGTGGTGGAGGGGCCCTAGAAGAAGATCCTTTCTTCTTGGTTAGGTTCCTAGGTAGGTCCGATTTTTCTTTCGATTTCAACCAAACTCACAAATTTGTAAAGCTTTAACCAATGCAACACCTCAAATAGCTTCCTAGGGTTATTTCTAAGCAAAACCCCTCATCAAACACTACAATCCAATAACTCATCAGTACGAATCAAGATCGAGCGAAAAACTTAGGTTTTGGATGGAAAAACTTGAATTCCGGATGAATGAGCAGTTTTTAACACTTGTTGTTGCTAGATCCTTCGTTGTCATTGCAAGGGCTTCAATTTAGGCTCAAGAATTGTGCAAAATGGTTACCAAATGAGGAGATTAGAGGTGAGGGGATTTTCGGCATTGAGGGTGAAGAAGGGCTCGAAAATTCTAAGTGGGGTGTGAGGATGAAAAGTGGAGAAGGCTTTATGTAGGATGGGCTGTTTACGAATGAAATAGGCCGATTTTTAGGGCCGATTTTTTCTTCAGTCTGAATTTCTTCCCCTTTTGCTCATCTTCAAGGAAAATCGGTCGATTTTTCTATGGTAACCCGATTTTTCATCCGATGTTTCTCTCAAAGAAGGAAAATCGACTTGCACTAAAGCCTTCAAATCATTTAATCGATCGATTTACTTAAAGAAAAGTCTATTTATCACCCCTTGCTTCTTGAAAACGTCCCTAAGCACACTTGCATCAAGTTCTCCACCAATTCTTTAAGATTGTATCTAGTTCCTGCAATATATGACACAAACAAACCGAGAGCGCATCGAGGAAAAACAAAAACAAAGCAAAGCAAGCAACTAAGCTAACTATCCTAAGCTACACTAAATCAAAAAGAATGAAAAAGCTAGAACTACCGTGGGTTGCCTCCCAAGAAGCGATTCGTTTAAAGTCTTTAGCTAGACGTTGCTCTTTTGATGATTAATGGAGGAGAATAGGAGCAATCTCCTCAACCGGAGATTCTGGTGTGTACTTCTTCAGTCATTGGCCGTTTACTTTGAAACTTCCACACTTTTCACCCCAAACTTCAACTACACCATGAGGGAAAACATGCTTAATAACAAAAGGTCCTGTCCAACGAGATTTAAGTTTACGTGGAAAGAGTCGAAGCCTCGAGTTGAATAGAAGAACGAGAAAAATTGACTTTCAATGTAGATCTGGAACTGTGGTTTATCCCCGCATCAAACCATCTCCAACATACCCTACATAAGGACCTATCACTAGATTAAGGATTAAGACAATCCAAGAGGAAGCATCAATGCATGTGGCCTTGGCGTCACATGTTGCCATGATTGACCATTTTTTCCCACAATGACACTAGTTCTACTCACCTCCATGCCAGCCCCATGCACACAAGAAAGCCAAGACGGTGCCCAATGGCCATGCCCGCGGCTTGCCTTCTTTCCACCACGCCCGTTACACCGAAGAGTCCACACCCGCGATTTGCCTTCTTTCCACCATTCCCGATGGCACCGAAGATGATAACTCCACCTTTGATTATGAGTTGTCTATATTGATGATGGAAGACTTAAACATTTATTTAGCGGTTTTATAAACTAAAAAATATCGATCATATTTCTAGATTGTTTAGTTTATGTTTGTTAAATTTGTGCAGGCTATGGAAAGCATTTCAAGGGGCCTTGAAATAGATTACAAGAGACAAGAAATTTTGAATCAGGTTTTAAGGGATGGAACTGAAGCCTTGAAATGGGTTTCAAGGGCCTTGAAATGGATTACAAGAGACAAGCAGTTTTGAATCAGGTTTCAAGGGACGGAACTGAAGCCTTGAAATGGGTTTTAAGGGCTAGACACTAAAGCTTTGAAAAGCGATATAAGGGAGAGTTCGGCTGAACATGTTTTAAAGTGCAAAGGCTTTTCAAACAATATGATTCAAATATCAACAAACGAAATCAAGAATCTCTACCAAGGATAATAACAAGATCTTTCAAGATTTAACAAGAAGATAGGGTTGCCAACAGCAAGATCATGTGTAGGAAAAATTGTGGTCAACAACAAGAAGATCTCACAAGGTTTCTACACAAAGATCTCGGCCAAACAAAAAATGGTTATCAACGATGCAAGATCTTGGCCCAACAAGAAGATCATCAATGGCGCAAGATCTTATCTAAAAAATCTCGGAGTTAGAAGATGTGAGAAAATCTACAACAAGAAGATCTCAGATTTGAAGAGAAGATCTTCAACGGCATATCCTAAGGATAAGATCTAGGATTTCAACAAACAAGATCTTCAACAAACATGATCTTCAACAAACAAGATCTTGAACAAAAAAGATCTTCAACAACAAGATCTCATAAAGATCTTAACAACCGGAGATTACAAGAAGATCTCACCACAAGATCTCCAACAAAAAGATCTCATAAAGATCTTAATAACCGAAGATAACAAGAAGATCTCGGCACATGATCTCCAACGGATCTACAACAAGAAGATCTCGGATCTTAAGAGAATATTTTCAACGGCTAATTTCAAAAGAGAAGATTACGGTGATGAAGATATTCAACGAGCGTCAAAAAGAAGAAGAATAAGAAGAAGAAAGAAGATAGAAGATCTACAACGGCTCTCTCATCTCAACATACACCGTTTTCTATGGAGAAGAAGAAACATCAACAACGGTCATCTTCACAACGCCTAGAAGATTTCTCCATAAAAGACTATAAATGAAGATGAAGATTGAACAAGAAAAACAAGCTTACACGGAAATATCCAAAGTCTTCAAACGATCCAAAGCATCTTCATTCGATTAAACAAGTTTTTCTTTCTCTCTTTCTACAAAAAGTTTTATCCCCTAGAGAGAGATAAAACTCGAGAGCTCCATTGGCATGTCTAAAGAGTGTTATACTAGAGTGTACGTTACTCTGCGAAGTGACTAGGCTATTATAGCAAGGGTAAGAGTTGGAACTAGATGGTAGCGTTGGCTACAGTGAGAGAAGAAGGGGATTTCTTCTAGTTTGTATCTAGGACTCTTTGAAGCAGATAATAGATAGTTAGATCCTACGGATATACCTTAGGATGGAGAATAGGTTATTTAGAGCCGAACTTTGTAAACATATCCTCGTGTCGATCTTTTCAATTCCGCACCATATCCTGCTTTATTGTGACTAACCTTGTTTTGCAGGTTTACAAAGTCAAGGCCCTTGAAATCACTTTCAAAGCCCTTGAAATCAAGTTGTGTCACAAAGAGCTCAGATCGACATCAAGGCCTTTGAAATCTGTTTCAAAGCCTTGAGATAGGTTTTTGCAAAAAGTTCTCATACTCTATTCAACCCCCCTTTTAGAGTATCTTTGTCCTTTATATTCACCTAATGGTTCTTCAATTGGTATGAGAGATAGACTCATGTATATTGATTTAACCATTAGTGAGACTAATCATGAACTCTGTAGATGATGGAGGATTCGCTCAAGGAAGATCCACATATCAACCACCACTCTTATGTGACAACAACTTTTCCCATTGGAGAGCACTAATGCAAATGTTTCTTATTGATCAGGATATGGAACTATGGAGCATTATTCAAAATGGCCCTAAAATCCCAACCACCATGGTTAACGGAGTCCAAGTCGAGAAGAAGGAAGCAGACTTCACTCAAACAGACTTGGACAATGTTTCGAAGAATTACAAGGCCATGAACTTTCTCTATTGTGGCTTGGATCCAAATGAATTCAATCGCATCTCATCATGCAAAAGTGAAAAGGAAATATGGGACAAGTTGGTAGTTATGTATGAAGGAACAAGTCAAGTCAAGGAGACCAAGATAAGCATCTTCCTCAGGCAATACGAGCTATTCAAGATGAACTCAAATGAGTCGATTAAGGAGATGTTCACTCGATTCACCGAAATTGTGAACAATCTCGATTCACTTGGAAAGATCTTCACAAATGAAGAAAAAATAAGGAAGGTTCTAAAGAGCTTACCTAAAGCAAAGTGGGGACCAAAAGTGACAGCCGTTGAAGAAGCTCAAAATCTCAAAAATCATCCACTAGATGACCTTCTTGGAAAGCTAATCACACATGAGATGATTCTTGGTGAAGAAAATGGAGAGCTCCCATCCAACACAAAGAATCTTGCCCTAAGAACCAAGAAAGATGACATGTCATCGGAAGATAAAGAAAGTGATGAGGATGAGGAAGATCCGTTCGTCTTGATCTCAAGAGGTCTTGCAAAAATTATTCAAATGTAGAAACAATTCGCAAACAACAGATATTATCCGCGATCATCAAGAACTCGAGGTAAGTTTTCTAACTCTACAAAGAAAACTAAAGTACTGACTTGTTTTCAATGTGGTGAAGCAGATCATCTTGTAAAGGATTGTCCACAAAAGAAGAAGAACAACCTTAAGAAGAATGATCGAAAGAAAAAGGTCATGGTAGTATCATGGAGTGATTCAGACTCTACAAATGAGTCACAAGACGGGAAAGACCAAGCAAACTTGTGCTTAATGGCTAATCATGAAGAGGACCCAAACGCCTACGTTGATAACGTGGTAAGTACCATTACGTCACAACCTGAATCTGATCTCACACAATTCCTTAAAGACATAATCATATGTGATAAAGAAATTAGGGTAAGGATAAGTTCCTTAAGAGAAAAGCTTATCAAACAAGAGAAAAGATTAAGTGATATGTCTTTGGAGATTGAAAATCTTAACACTGAAAAGTTAGACCTTGATATCAATATCAAGGCCTTGGAATTAGAAAATGCGATTCTCAAGGGCAATCTCTCTTCTCTCCATCGAGAATATATTGATCTAGAGAAAATAAAAAGGTTGATCTAACTGTAACGTGTCAAGACCAGAAGGCTGCACTTATTCAATTCACTCGTTCGAAAGCTAACCTCGAAAGGATGATGGGTGAGCAACAATCTTCCCTTAATAAAAATGGTATAGGTTATCATGTCAGTTTTTCTAGAAAAATAACTACCACTTTTGTCAAGGCTAAAGGAAGTATTCATATGTCTACATGTTTCTATTGTTGTAAAAAGGGTCATGAAAAATCAACATGTCCATATAGAATAAATGATCCTTACATCATTAGAAACACTTATCCTTTATGTTTAAGGAAACAGGTTAAGCAAATATGGGTTCCTAAAGGTACTAGACCACCAAACATGATTGAGTCTGAATATGGACCAAAATATGTCATTTGGTCGATCCGGAAAGGTTGATGTTTGCGGTTTTGCAGGATATCACCAAGAAGCTATCATCTGGAATCTTATGTTTGGTGATAAAGATAAGTGTAGAATATTGAAATAAAATGAATAGATCCAAGGTGGTAAAAATTCCTATAAGTTACACACTTTTACTCGACCATGACAAGGACGATAAAAGTGTTGTTCAATAGGAGTTTTGAGGTATGATTGGTTCTTTATTTAACTGTTAATCAACCTAACATTATGTTTAGCATGTGCATGTGTGTAAGATTTCAAGCTGATCATAAGGAGTCATTCTTGAAAGTTGTAAAAAGGATATTTCAATTACTAAATATCTTGTGCAACATCCCAGAACCAAAGCATGTTGAGGTAAGGTATCACTTCATATGTGATCATGTTGAGAAAAGTGATGTTTCGATATTTTTTATATCAACTAACTTGCAGCTTGTAGATATAATTTACTAAGCCTCTACCTGTAGATCAATTTAATTTTATTAGAATAGAGTTTGGTATGTTGAACAAGGAAGCATTAACTTAGGGAGAGTAAATTGTTTTATTTCCTCCTTCGAATGTAGCCCACTTGTCAATTTCAAGGGCCTTGAAATGAAATTCAAGGGCCTTGAAATGGATTTCAAGGGCTATATGGAAAATCGGATCAAAATTAATGGTTATTATCTTTTAGATAATTGATCATTAAATTATTTTAACGAAGTATTTTTAAAATGATTTCAAAAGATCTTATTTTCAAATTCAAATCTTTTTGAAAGATCCTATCTTCCTTAAATTCCTTCCTTCTTCAACCATTTACAGCACCCGTGCTTTAATTATCATTCTCCCTTGTTGAAAGACAGAGGGGGAGAAATTCAAATATGTGTGTCGATCCATATTTTTGCATACTGTATTTTATTCGAATTATCACATGTATATCGCTAACCCAAAATGTAGGTACGATATTTGTTTTTGTCTTCCATCAAAGGGGATATTGATAACTCCACCTTTGATTATGAGTTGTCTATATTGATGATGGAAGACTTAAACATTTATTTAGCGGTTTTATAAACTAACAAATATTGATAATATTTCTATATTGTTTGGTTTGTGTTTGCTAAATTTGTGCAGGCTTTGGAAATCATTTCAAGGGGCCTTGAAATGGATTACAAGAGACAAGCAGTTTTGAATCAGGTTTCAAGGGATGGAACTGAAGCCTTGAAATAGGCTTCAAGGCCCTTGAAATGGATTACAAGAGACAAGCAGTTTTGAATCAGGTTTCAACGGACGGAATTGAAGCCTTGAAATGGGTTTCAAGGGCTAGACACTGAAGCTTTGAAAAGCGATACAAGGGAAAGTTCGGTTGAAGATGTTCCCACGTGCAAAGGCTTTTCGAACAACAAGATTCAAATCTCATCAAACGAAATCAAGAATCTCTAGCAAGGATAACAAGAAGATCTTTCAAATTCAACAAGAACATAGTGCTTCCGACAACAAGATCATTTGAAGGAAAATCCAAAGTCTTCACAGTTTTTACCCAGAAATTAATCCAACAAGGGCATATTTATTTTCCTACTTTTATCGATGTTGTTTTAGCTTAAATATTTTATTAAAAGTATTTTACGGCGTAAAGTGTCTTTCCCGAGTATATTTATATTTTTTATATGTTCTCATATATCCGTGTTATATTTTCGGAAAAATTTCTGATCCGGAACTTCCATTCCAATTATTTTCGATAGAGTATGTTTTAGTTCTCAGTTTCATTTTTTCTTTAATATTTCCCTTTTTCTTTCTCCTCTCTTTTGTCTCTCTCTTCTGCCTCAACGCTGCACAGTCTGGCAGCCTGCACCCGACCCTTCGTTTTTGCCTACCCCGGCATCTCCGTCGCGGGTTTCCCTCGCAGCCCTATCTCCCTCATCGATCTCCCTCTCTCTATTTCCCCTTCTCGCTTCCTCTACTCCCCTTCTTCAACATCCCTCCTCTGTTTTCATTCTTCTTTCGCGTCCAAACTCACCCACAGGAGGGCTGCTTCTTTCCTTCCAATGCCACCGCCTGAGAGCAACCTAGCGCACCGCCTGTCCAACTGTCGAGCTCATCGGAGACACAAAGCTCGAGCAGCCACCTCCTACACTCCACCCTCTAGTTCTTCGCCCTTCTTCTCCCAGATTTTCTCTGTTTCATTCCCTCACCTCGCGAGCCGCTAGGGTCGACCTTGGAAAGCCATCTCCTTCTGTTTCTCCTCTGCCTCCTCTCCCTCGCACTCAGCTTCCCTCAAGCCTGCAAAGTCTCACCCTTATTGTTTGAACCAGTCAGCTTCTCTGTTGCGTTCATCTCTCCCTTCGATCCATGGCATGCTTTTCTCCTCGCCGCAACCATCTTTGTCATCCACAGGAGAAGCCAAGCAATTCTTTTTGCCTTCGTTATTACTTCGAGCCACCTACAACCATGTTGTGCCAGGAACGCCACCCAGAGAGCAACCGGAGCTGCCTTTGCCGGCCGGAGCCAAAGAGGCAGCCACGCCCTTGCCCCGCCCTAGTAGATAGTTCCTCGCCGTCCCTGCCTACCTACGTCCACCAGCGCTCCCACAGGAAGCCCTAGCCTCCGGTACTGTGTTCATCCCTGTTGCAAGCTGCGAGTTTCAAAAGAAAGAAAGAAAAGGGTTTCTTTCTTTTATAAATTGGGCCCCTATCTTTTGTGGTAATTACAAATGTTACCCACTGCTTTGTATTCATAGTTTTTACCCAGATTTTTTGGAATGTATCAATTATACCCCTGTTGGACTTAATTACAGATTTGGCCCAAAGTTTTATTTCTGAAAATGGCCCAAGTTTCTAGAGTTGTATATTGTGCCCGGAATATATATTTACGGTTTTTAAACTTGGGTTTTACTTCGAGTTATATTCTTATTTATATATACCATCTATAATATGCCCTTGTTGGATTAATTTCGGGTTATGACTCAAAGATTTAATTACGGGATTTTAACGTTGGCTTTTGAAAATGAGATTTTACCTTAGGATTTTATATATTATATCTTCTGTTCAAATTTAGCGTATTAGCTAAATTTGCTTAGCTTTGATTTTAGGTCCGGAAGCGCCCCGATAATGGTCTAACGAGTCCAAGTTCGACATCCGTCTTTTGACGTCGTGTGAGTATCCTCTTCCTCGATTTAGTAATGTTTAATAGTAGTATCATGCAAGGTTGGATCAAGCATATCTTAGAGTGAATGCCAAGTAGTGGCTTTGAACCTTAGGTGAGTGCTTGAGGATTGTGAAACATTCTAAGTTGAGGTGTTGATGTGTTATCTTGTGAGGTTGTTTATGGCTTTAAGGGCCTGTTTGGCATCGTATGAGTATTCTTTTTTTAGATTCTTTGGGATGGAGATTGTTGAGATTGTTGGAGATTGTTGGGGTTGGGGATTCTTAAGGATTCTTTTTTGAGTAAATTTTACGTGTTTGGTATTAGATTAATTCGATAGATTGTTTACGGAAGGATTACGACAATACCCCTAATTTTTCATCATCGGCCTTCTCCCTCAACGACTTGATGTTGCATCTTCAGCCTTCTCCTACGACGACTTTTTGCTACTGCAAATGAATATCCAGTGTTGGGTGATCCTAAACTCAATTTTGTTAATCAATTTTTTGAGTAATTTTTAACAATCTACTACAAATGAATATCTGATATTTCAAATGCTCCCAAATTTCCTTCTCATACCTTACAGATTCAACTCCTAAACTCAATTTCTGAATTAGGGTTTTTTTTATTAACAATCTACTGCAAATTGAATTAGAGATTTTGTTAACAATCTACTGCAAATTGAGTTTAATCACTTTTTTGAGTGAACTTTCTCTCTCTGGGGGCATTTGAAATAGCAGACAACATATTTGAGAAGTACAATTTGAGGAGTAAATTGAATTAGAGATTTTGTTAACAATCTAGTACAAATTGAATATAATCACTTTCGCTCTTCTTCATTCCCAACCCACTGTACCTTGAACTACAATTTGAGGAGTAAAGCCTTCTTTCTCACAATTCAATGGCTTGATCCGGTGAATTCGCACACCCTTGCGACGAGAATAGCTCCACCACCACTCCACCGACGCCTCCTCTTCTCGGGTCATCAGTCTCATCTTCGGCGGGACTGACGCCGGTGGTCGAGCCTGGATGACAGTGATCCTAATGCCTGGCCTGCAAATCTCGTTAATCTTGAGTGAGGAGAGATCGAAGACTGAGCAATTGAGTGGAGATGAGAATGAACGAGAGAATAGAAGAGGGGTATGTGTGTAATTGAAAAGAATCTAACCCAATGAATCCCCAAAAAGCTTGGGTGGGCAAGCTTCTTTTTACGGGATTCTTTTGCCAAAAGAATCTCGTAAAAGAATACAATACTTAAGTTGCATCTGATACCAAACAGTGACAATTTTCGCATCCCGAAGAATACAGTGAAAAAGAATCTAAATGAATCTCCTCCCAACTAATAGCAAACATGCCCTAAGTTGTATTTTGGCTTGTGAGAATCTACGAGTTGAGATTGTTTGATTGTTGAGATTGTGCAGGCTAGAAGTTTGTTTATCCTAGTATGTGTTATGGGTTATGATCTTGCAAGATCATAGGGTCTAGAAGTCTAAGGACTTCTAGCTTGTGTTGAGTGTGATGTGAGCATGAGAGATTCTAGGATGCGGTCCTAGAATGAGAGTCAAATGATCTTCCGTAGATCATTTGTGTAGAAGTCTAAGACTTCTTGAGTTGAGCGAGTTGTTGATATAGATATCTTGTTGTGATCAGGTGTACACTTCTTCCCAAGGGAAGCGAGAGTGTTGTGTGAGTTAGCGTTTGGGACGAGGTAAGTCTCCGGACTTACTTAGCTCGTATTCTTCGTATTAGTTTCGATGTGTGTTTGGTGGTGTGTGTTTTATTGTTTATGTTATAACAACTAAACTGATAATAAGACCACCGACTTTATATTATTTTGGCCCAAATGTATGATAACGGGCGGTGACATCATCTACCTAGCTCTTCCGAGAGTCTAGGAGGTTCTCAGCGACTAGCCCGTGCGGGTAGATGGTCGGATGCATCAGTACCATTCCTTGCCGGTAAGTAGGGACGAGGAGAGATCACGGTGATTCTCGTGTCACAAACCAAAGTTGAATTAGAACGGGATATGACTTAATAATAAAAAAAGATAATAAACCGGATTTATGTGCTTTGGAGTATGATGTGTATTTATAATGATTTATTGTGTTTATGCCTTCCACCTTTATTATAATGCTTTGAATATTAGCTAACGGTTTTATACCGATTATTGTAGATTGCCTTGCAGGTTAGGAATGCAGCCGAGAGATCCGGAAGAGTGGGCAGCCGGGGTTCGTACATTTTAGCAGTGGGTTTTTGTTAGACTCGAGTTTGTATATTGTTCATGTATATTGTATGTTGTGTGTGGGGCGTCTGGCCTTTGGTGTTGTTTTTCGGTTGAAGTCTTTTGTTTGTACGCTTTCGGGTTTCATTACATTGCATAAAAATGTATTTTGCTTTGGCCTTTATTTGTGTCTTGTTGCAAGATCCGGTGAAATTGTTGTCAGGCTAAGGGTCGGAACCTATTGTGTGGTCTCGCCCGTAGCATCCCGAGTCCCGCAAAATCGGGGTGTTACAAAGTGGTATCAGAGCTCCAGGTTGACAACAATGACACTCACAATCTTCTAAAAGACGAATAGAGGGAAATAGAACCCTCAAGGGTTCTAAATTTAAAATGATTTTTCGTTTTCAAATCACGAGCATAGTCAGTCGGGGTAGAATGTTCGGACCACCACTCCTTCCGCGGATCTCGACTGCTTAGTTTATTGGATTTTGATATGTAAATGTATATATGTAGATATGTATAGTATATATGGATTGTGGCTGCGTGATGGACGTGATTTATATGTATAGGTATATATGCGGACTATAGTATATGTTTTGGACCCTGTTTTGTTGTAGTGGATTTCCAGATGTGTTATATTAGTAGTAATATGGACATAGGGCATATATAGTCATGTATACGTATACTTATTATATATAGTAGCATATGAAGATATGGGACCTTTTAGTTGAGATGCTAGTATGATATCATCACCCTTGGACGACGTCGTTTGACATAGGATAGTGTACATACGAGGATGAATATGCTCAAGTATCGAGTTGAGCGCTACATTTGGGGAAACACCTTGGAGTTCTCGTACTCCTTTAAGAGAAGGTCGAAGAGGAGGATTAGAGATGACGTAAACGAAGGATAACTAAGTGAAGGAAAACTCGAGATAACTTAATAGAAATCGAGATGAAGACCATACAAGAAAAAGGAGTAACATTAATGTGTGGAAGCGGTTCCATTGAAACCATGATTTAAAGACAACGAGACCAATGTAGATAACGAACTTAAGTTCTTCAAGAAGACGCGTGGACAACTAAAGATGTGAATCGAGAAGGAGATGGGTACATTCTAACAAGGTTAAAGGTGGTATTCCATTAAGATGTGAAATTTTCCTTAGATGCTCCTAAGCATTGGAGTCAAGATGAGAAGAGTGATCAAATCATTTGCTAAAGATTTAAGATACCGTATGTTAAACTTACGAGGTAGCAATAAGTGAAGTGTCAACATTACTAGAGTTATAAGAAGAAGGGCATGGTGGGGATCCACGTGGAGTTGACCGGTTTCCGTTATGATGATAAGGCCAAGAAATGCCAAAAAGGAGGAAGTGTGTATAAATGATGATCCTAAGAAGATGAAAGACGAAACAAGGAGCTTTGATCGAGAGACTTAAGATACCAACCAATAGGAACACAGGTGGATGCTAACTAAGGCAAGAATATTTGAGAAGTGCAACGCAAAACATCATAGAAGAGTGCTTAAGCCTTTGAGAGTGGTAGAGTTACCTTACAAAAGAAGAAGGAAGCGTGGAGTGTAGATCGAGCTAGTAGAGTTGAAGTAGAATACACCGAGAGGGTAGCTTTCATGAGAATGGTAACATGGAAGTATAGAAGAATGGTAAGTCTTTGACATTGGAGAAGGTCAGTTATAAGCTTATTGTCGACAGTCAAGAACGCGCATGTGCGGGTTGTCTATTGGTGAGTGTAGAGGGGATGAGTAAACAAGACTATGGGCATATAGAGGATCAACAACAAGATCTTAAAGTATTCACGGTGGATCAATATCAATGGTAAGGAAGTACGTCAACGGAAGTACATTTGTCTTAAATCAAATAATATTGAATGAGTTCAAGCAAGTAGCTTTTACAGACCTCCTAGGGGAGGATGGAGATGACCCTTTGCGACTTTCTTAGGTCATGAGAACGGCATATGGGAGAACGAACCGGATTAGAAGTTTTAAGGTTGGATCATGGTAAAGGGAACTAGTAGATCAAGAAGAAGGTGAGGTTTGCATTGTTTATGGTGCGTAGACGGGAGTACAATAGGAGGATGCATAGTATGCTCTAACTAATGAAAGGGATGGTAAGTTTTCGCGAGCAAAAGTCGAGTCAAATGTTTCCAACTCACATGGAAGAACCACGGTGGTTATGGCGTGAAAGGGAGGACCTAGATTAGGACAACGATGGAAGCTTAAAGTTATGATGTTAGTACTTGGTAAAGTAAGGAGTGGATCTTTCAGTGATTGTGGTTGGAGAATTTCACCTAGTACGGTAGTGAAGGTTGTTCATGGAATACCAAGAGATGCTTAAGGTGACCAACAAGAGTAAGAGAAGACCGAAGTTTTGAAGTTGGTTGTCGATATGAGATGTACGAGAAGTATATGAAAGATTGAATTTGAAACCTTACGGTCGGAGTGATGTTACATAAGTATGAATCCTTAAGAGGTTATTAGGACCATGCCTTCAAGGTGAAAAAGTTGGAACAATACGGATTCAAGAGAAGAAGGACCCTTGAAAGAGAACATACCCGGTCACAGCTGAAGATGGAACAATACACGAATCTGAAGGGCGTCACCTCAATAGCTCGGGGTAGATCAATTGTGTCAACCACTTGTAAACTGATAAAATAAGATCATATCGGTTATTACGATATGTGACGGGAGAAGAAAAGACGGGACCGAGATATCACAAATTCCAATTATTTGTGGATACCCCGTGTCTTTTTGGTGACGTACCAAGATTTCCACTACGTCGGAATGTGAAATCTTGTCACTAAGGTTGAGCTTGACGCACCTCAAACATCGAAGGCACCGTATAGGATGACACCTATGAAGTTACGTGAATTGAAGAAGCATTTGAACGACCAATTGCAAGGATTTGTTGATACAGGTTCATTAGAACCAATGCACTACCATAGAGAACACCGAAGTTGTCTAGAACTCTTGATTTGAAGTTATTTTGAGAACACTAGAATTGTTGTGAAAAAGACAGACAATTCTCTCCATTTGAACATCGATTACAGTGAGTTGAACAGATAACATTGAAGAACAATACCCCTTACCACATGTAGATGATCTACTCGACTGGTTGCAAGGGTCAATAGTTTCTTCGAAAATTGATTTAAGGGTTGTTTGTCACCAAATGAGAATTCGAGACTAGGATATTGCAAATACGGCATTCTGGACGAACCATGGTCACTACGAGTTGTAGTGATTCCATATGGGCTTACTAATGCCCTGATAAGATATCTTGGTCTACTCTCGAGAAGAGAGAAGTTGTATGACAAGTTGTCTCGGGATGGCAACCCCCGAAAGATGTGAAGAAGTTATATGTTTTCTTGGATGTGTTGGTCATTACCGGATTTGTAGAGAGATTCTCCAAGTAACACCATCTATGGCTAACCTACTCTGGATTACAATGGAGTTTTGAGTGGGACGAAAATTGACAATGGAGTTGTTGAAGAGTTAAGAAGAGATTCAATGGTGCAACTATATGGAAATCGCTTCAAGGTATGATGGGTTGGCGTGTACAAGTGATTCTCCAAGATGAGGTCTTGATTGAGTATTGAGGAACGATATAAAAGTAATAGTATACGTATCTCGTTAGTAGAAGCGGTGTGAAGTAAGTACTTCCTTCGTTACCTGGAACATGAAACAAGAATGGAGGGAACGTAACATCATAATTTGGTTTGACAAGGACCAAAGCCAAGGTGTAAATGGGAAGATTTGATATTCTTAGTCGATCAAAGAGAAACATAATGGAAATGTTGCATTGAGAAAGACTCGAGAAGAAAGTTGAGTTTCCGATATATCGGACCCTTTTTAAGATCTTAGCGCGAGTTGGGAAAGTGGGTTACCGGTTGGCGTGGCCGCCAAGAGTAGAGGTTGTTCACCCGGTGTTTCATGTGCAGCAATCGAGGAAGTACATATATGACTCGAGACGGATGGTCCGTCGTGGTGATCTAGTCGAAACGAGAAGCCGATGAGACTACTTGGAAGATGGAGGATAGTATCTTTAGTTGAGTTTTACGCGGATCTAGTAGCATTGATAGAATCGATGGGTTAAACCTAGTTCTTCCCTTGATTGAGTTATGTGCATGTGTGATGTTATGTGTAGTTTGTGCCCCGTGCGGGAATGTGCCATATGACCTGATATATCTTGCGGTGGTAGTTTGAGTAGATTGTGTGTGTAGGTTAGAAGGTTTAAGCCTTCTTAGTTTGAGAGTTCATACCTCGGCCTTAGGGACCGAGAAGTTCGACACATAGCAAGTTTCGGGACGAAACTTGTTTTTAGGGAGAACTGATGTAACGCCCCGCTTATTGGGTGCTTTTCGATATTTATTTTCCTACTTTTATCAATGTTGTTTTATATTAAATATTTTATTAAAGTATTTTACGACGTAAAGTATCTTTCCCGAATATATTTATATTTAAAATTCATTCTCGTATATCCATGTTATATTTTCGGAAAAGTTCGGAAAAGTTTCCGATCTGGAACATCCGTTCCGATTATTTTCGATCGAGTATGTTTTAGTTCTCCGTTTCATTTTTCTTTAATCTTTTCCCTTTTTCTTTCTCCTCTCTTTTGTGTCTCTCTTCAGCCCCAGATGAGATGCAGCGCTGCACAGCCTGGAAGCCTGCACCCGACCCCTCGTTTTGCCTACCCCGGCCTCTCCTTCGCGGCTTTCCCTCGCAACCCTATCTCCCTCATCGATCTCTCTCTGTTTCCCCTTCTCGCTTCCTCTACTCCCCTTCTTCAACATCCCTCCTTTGTTTTCATTCTTTTTCCGCGTCCAAACTCACCCAGAAGAGGGCTGCTTCTTTCCTACCAATGCCACCGCCTTAGAGCAACCTAGCCCACCACCTGTCTAGTTGTCAAGCTCACCGGAGATACAAAGCTCGAGCAGCCACCTCCTACACTCCACCCTCTGGTTCTTCACCTTTCTTCTCCCAAGTTTCCTCTGTTTCATTCCCTCAACTCGCGAGCCGCTAGGGTCGACCTTGGGAAGTCATCTCCCTCTTTTTCTCCTCTGCCTCCTCTCCCTCGCACTCAGCTTCCCTCAAGTCTGCAAAGTCTCACCTTTCTTGTCTGAACCAGTCAACTTCTCTGTTGCGTTCATCTCTCCCTTCGATCCCTAGCATGCTTCTCTCCTCGCCGCAACCATCTTTGTCATCCACAGGAGAAGCCAAGCAGTTCTTTTGGCCTTCATTATTTCTTCGAGCCACCTACTGCCATGTTGTGCCGCCGGGAACGCCACCCGGAGGAAGCAACCGGAGCTGCCTTCGCCGGTCGGAGCCAAAGAGGCAGTCACGCCCTTTCCCCACCCCAGCAGATGGTTCCTCGCCGTCCCTGCCTGCCTTCGTCCACCAGCGCTCCCCTAGGAAGCCCTAGTCGCCGGCGTAGTGTTCATCCCTGCTGCAAGCTACGAGTTTCAAAAGAAAGAAAGAAAACGGTTTCTTTCTTTTATAAATCTGGCCCCTATCTTTTGTGGTAATTACAAATATTACCCACTGCTTTGTATTCAAAGTTTTTACCCAGATTTTTGGAATGTATCAATTATACTCAGGTTGGACTTAATTACAAATTTGGCCCAAAGTTTTATTTTCTGAAAATGGCCCAAGTTTCTTGTGTTGTATATTGTGCCAGGAAAATGTATTTACGGTTTTTAAACTTGGGCTTTACTTCGAGTTATATTCTTGTTTATATATACCATCTATATTATGTCCTTGTTGGATTAATTTTGGGTTATGGCTCAAAGATTTAATTACGGGATTTTAACGTTGGCTTTTGAAAAGGAGATTTTACCTTAGAATTTTATATATTATATCTTCCATTCAAATTTAGCGTATTAGCTAAATTTGCTTAGGTTTGATTTTAGGTCCGGAAGCGCCCGATAATGGCCTAACGAGTCCAAGTTCGACATCCATCTTTTGACGTCGTGTGAGTATCCTCTTCGTTCATCTAGTAATGTTTAGTAGTAGTATCATGTTAGGTTGGAACTAGCATATCTTTGACTGAATGTCAAGTAGTGGATTTGAACCTTAGGTGAGTGCTTGAGGATTGTGAAACATTCTAAGTTGAGGTGTTGATGTGTTATCTTGTGAGGTTGTTTATGGCTTTAAGTTGTATGTTGAGCCTGTGAGAATCTACGAGTTGAGATTGTTTGATTGTTGAGATTGTGGAGGTTAGAAGTTTGTTTATCCTAGTATGTGTTATGGGTTATGATCTTGCGAGATCATAGGGTCTAGAAGTCTAAGGACTTCTAGCTTGTGTTGAGGGTGATGTGAGCATGAGGGATTCTAGGATGCAGTCCTAGAATGAGAGTCAAATGATCTTGCGTAGATCATTTGTGTAGAAGTCTAAGACTTCTTGAGTTGAGCGAGTTGTTGATATAGATATCTTGTTGGGAGCCGGTGTAGACTTCTTCCCGAGGGAAGCGAGAGTGTTGTGTGAGTTAGCGTTTGGGACGAGGTAAGTCTCCGGACTTACTTAGCTCGTATTCTTCGTATTAGTTTTGATGTGTGTATGGTGGTGTGTGTTTTATTGTTTATGTTATAACAACTAAACCGGTAATAAGACCACCGACTTTATATTATTTTGGCTCAAGTGTATGATGACGGGCGGTGACATCATCTGCCTAGCTCTTGCGAGAGTCTATGAGGTTCTCGGCGACTAGCTCGTGCGGGTAGACCGTTGGATGCATCAGTACCATTCCTTGCCGGTAAGTAGGGACCGAGGCGAGATCACGGTGATACTCGTGTCACAAACCAAAGTTGAATTAGAATGGGATATGACTTAACAATAAAAAGATAATAAACCGGATTTGTGTGCTTTGGAGTATGATGTGTGTTTATAGTAACTTACTTGTGTTTGTGCCTTCCAGCTTTATTATAATTCTTCGAATATTAGCTAACGGTTTTATACCGATTGTTGTAGATTGTCTTGCAGGTTTGGAATGCAGTTGAGAGATCCGGAAGAGTGGGCAACCGGGGTTCGTACATTTTAGCAGTGGGTTTTGGTTAGAGTCGATTTTGTATATTGTATGTCGCGTGTGGGGCGTCTGGCCTTTGGTGTTGTTTTTCGGTTGAAGTCTTTTGTTTGTACGCTTTCGGGTTTCATTACATTGCATAAAAATGTATTTTTTTTGGCCTTTATTTGTGTCTTTTTGCAAGATCCGGTGAAATTGTTGTCAGACTAAGGGTCGGGACCCATTGTGGGGTCTCGCCCAAAGCATCACGAGTCCCGCAGAATCGGGGTGTTACATGTGTTACTCTACAAAGTGAATAGGCTTTTATAGCAAGGTTAAGAGTTGGAGCTAGATCGTAGCGTTGGCTACAGTGAGAGAAGATGGAGATTTCTTCTAGTTTGTATCTAGGACTCTTAGAAGCTGATAATAGATAGTTATATCCTACGGATATACCCTGGGATGGAGAGTAGGCTATTTAGAGCCGAACTTCGTAAACATATCCTCGTGCCAATCTTTTCAATACCGCACCATATCCTGCTTTATTGTGACTAACCTTGTTTTGTAAAAGTCAAGGCCCTTGAAATCACTTTCAAAGCCCTTGAAATCAAGTTGTGTCACAAAGAGCTCAGATCAACATCAAGACCTTTGAAATCAATTTCAAAGCCTTGAGATAGGTTTTTGCGAAAAGTTCTCATACTTTATTCAACACCCCTTCTAGAGTATCTTTATCCTTTATATTCACCTAACGGTTTTTCAGAAGAGTCCGCACCCGCAACTTGACTTGTTTTCACCATGCCGGCGGTTGTCCAGCCTGCGTCCACGGGTAGTCGATTTTGACGTTTCGAGTATGAACGTTTACCACTTTTAATACAACAATTACAACGTTCTGTTCTCCCGCCACCTAGAGAGCCCGTGTCCGCGACACTAGTGGCCGCGCCCGCAACAGGAATTATCTAGAGCAATTTACACATGATTGTTCCTCTTCTCGTGCCTACGGCACCAAGTGGTCGCGCCCGCAGTAGTTGCTAGAGAATAACTTAGATGTTATGAAGTATAAAGGTTGATTGCTTTTATTTCATAGGTTATAAAACTTTCTAAATTCTTGCGTTTAATTATGCAACTTTTGGATACAAGGCTCTTAGCACTATAAAAGGCCTCCCTCCCTTAGTCTTATTTTTCACAAGTTAGTTTTGAGTTTAAAGATAATTGTCATTGTTTTCCTTTCCACAAAATCTAATCAAAAGAGAGGTTTGATTTGATATTGTTGTGTGTTATCCTAGCTTGGCCGAATCTTTGTTTGTGTCAATCTTCCTAAAGATTGGTAATTCAAGTTCTTCACTTGCATTTTCCTTGTGCTTGCTTCTCCGTTGGAGCTTGTGTAAGGTTACATTGTTGATTGGTTTAAGGTAAGACAAAAGTAAGGGGTTTTGATCATCTTAGATCAAGGTTCTATCTCTTGATTCCCATTGATTCTTTCTTTTTCACTCACTTGTGTTCAATTCCGCCAACTATCCTTATTTTCGTCAATTTCAAGTTTCATTTCCATAGTTTCTTCTATAATTTGAATCTTTGAGGATTCATTACATCTAGATCGGGCAAATAACGGGATATCCCTGTATCAAGATGAAAACATAATAATGAGATGTCTTAGCCGATTTGACCAAGTACTTGAGATCATATACGTGAGTGGATCGTGATGTAGGGGTAATCTATTCTTATAGTGATTCGGGTAAGTCATGTAGACTCAATTAACTTTCCTCGCATTGACTTGTGTTATAATAGTGGTGGGTTTTCATCGAAGTATTAATTACGGACTTGAACAAGATGACATTGTGATATTCTTGTATAAGACCCAAATGTATGAATAATGGGTTGTGACATCACTACCCACCCTACCATGAGTCCGGGAGAAATTCTATAACAGTCCATTCAAGATACGGTGAGATGCATGACATCAATTCTTGTTGGTGTAATGGGACAAATCCAATGTTTGAGAGACATCTCGTGTCACTATGGCCCACTAATAAGTTGAACTTATAAAGTGAATGACCTAAAAATTTAATATTGTGTATTTGTGTGAAATCATGATTATGTGTTAAAATATTCACTTATGTTTGATTGTGCTATTTTTAGTACTAAGCATGTAACTTAAGATTTTTAGCAAACAGTTTTGCCTCATTGGTTGGTAGAATTTTGTAGGATAAATTAAGAAATATTTCGTAGAGGGTGGTCAACTGGACCATCGTACTAGCTAGAATTTGTGTTTTCTTATTATTTTTTTGAAAATTATAAAATTGTGACCGTGTTCGAACCTTTTAAAACAGATTTTTAAAGGAAAAAATTATTGATTGAACTTCATATAATTACAAAGATGTCACAACACTGTTCAAAAATCAATAAATGACGTGAACTAATCTATACCGTTGGATCAAGCGCATCAATGGTAAAAATGCTCCCAAACTCCGTACTTGTAATTTTACACCGAGATCATTAAAATATAGTTAAACATGGTTTGTTACAATAAAATAAACTAGTTTAGTGTTGAAACAAGTATTTAAATGAAAAAAGGTTAATTAAGTAAGGGCTAATTAGGTAAGTAGGTTTTTTTATTTTATTGTTACTAACTAGGCCTTTTCTAATTTTCTATTTAGTAAATATACCCCATGATTTTTTTACCACTTTGGTAAAACTAATTAACCCTTCTATTAAAAAAGAGAGAATATTTGATGTTTGTTATGTAAATTTTGATTTTAATTACTGAATTTGTTTTTTATTTTATTTTATTTTATTTTCCTTTTTATTTTCTATTTTCATACCGGACATTTACATACCGGACATTTTACATACCGGACATCTACATACCGAACATTTACATACCGGACATTTACATACAGGACATTTTACATGCCGGAAGTTCATACTGGAAGTTCATAACGAAAATTTTCATACCGGAAGCTTATACCAAAAATTTTTATACTGGAAGTTCATACCGGATGTTCATACCGGAAGTTCATATCGAAATTTTTTATACCGGAAGTTCATACCAAAATTTTTTATACCGGAAGTTCATACCGAAATTTTTTATACCGGAAGTTCATACCGAAAGTTCATATCAGAAGTTCATACCGGAAGTTCATACAAAAAGTTCATACCTGAAGTTCATAACAAAAATTTTCATACAGGAAGTTCATAACGAAAATTTTCATACCGGAAGTTCATACCGAAAGTTCATACCGGAAGTTCATACCGAAATTTCATACCGGAAGTTTATAACGAAGTTTTTTCATATCGGAAGTTCATACCGTAATTTTTTATACCGGAAGTTCATAATGAAAATTTTCATATCAGAAGTTCATACCGAAATTTTTTATACCGGAAGTTCATACCGAAAGTTCATACCGGAAGTTCCTAACGAAGTTTTTCATACCGAAAGTTCATATCGGAAGTTCATACCGCAAGTTCATATCGAAAGTTCATACCGGAAGTTCATAACGACGTTTTTCATATTGGAAGTTCATACCGAAATTTTTATATACCGGAAGTTCATACCGAAAGTTCATACCAGAAGTTCAGACTTTCATACTAGAAGTTCATACCGAAAGTTCATACCAAAAGTTCATAACAAAGTTTTTCATACCGGAAGTTCATACCGAAATTTTTTATACCGGAAGTTCATACCGTACATACCAGAAGTTCATACCGAAAGTTCATACCGGATGTTCATACCAGAAGTTCATACCAAAATTTTGTTATACCGGAAGTTCATACCGGATGCCAATGATGTTTACACTGGTGAATTTACAACCTTTACTCGCTTAGGATGATGCTGACAGTGGTCTTGATCGTCTCTAGGCAAAGAAGAAGGTTATACCATTTTTAGAGACATTTTTGTTGCTTCAAGGTTGATACCTGAATGTTGCGTTTTTGCTCATACCATTTTTATAACTTTCGGTATGTGATTCTCCGGTATGTAATTCTTAATTCTAAACTATGACATATGTTTGGTATAACTTCCGGTATGATAACTTCCGGTATGATAACTTCCGATATGATATGATAACTTCCGATATGATATGATAACTTCCAATATGATATGATAACTTCCGGTATGATATGATAACTTTCGGTATGATATAATAACTTCCGGTATGATATGATAACTTCCGGTATGATAACTTCTGGTATGATAACTTCCGGTATGTGAACTTCCGGTATGTGAAGCTCCGGTATGTGAACTTCCGGTATGTGAACTTCCGGTATGTGAACTTCCGGTATGTGAAACTCCGGTATGCATTCCAAAAAAATAAAAAAATAAAGAAAGAAAATAAAAAAGACAAAAATAATAGAAGAAAATAAAAAAAATAAATTCCGGTATGATAACTTCCGATATGATATGATAACTTCCGGTATGTGAACTTCTAGTATGTGAAGCTCCGGTATGTGAAATTCCGGTATGTGAAATTCCGGTATGTGAAATTCCGGTATGTGAAAATTCCGGTATGTAAAAATTCCGGTATGTAAAAATTCCGGTATGTGAAGCTCCGGTATGTCAAATTCCGGTATGTCAAATTCCGGTATGTGAAATTCCGGTATTGAAAATTCCGGTATTGGAAATTCCGGTATGTGAAAATTCCGGTATGTGAAAATTCCGGTATATGAAATTCCGGTATGTGAAATTCCGGTATTGGAAATTTCGGTATGTGAAAATTCCAGTATGTGAAAATTCCGGTATGTGAAAAATTCTTCATTCCAGAATATATAAAAAAATAAATAAAATAAAAAAGAAAAAAAATTAATATAAGAAAATAAAAAAACAAATTTGGTTTTTTAAAAATTAAAACTTACACTTAAATAACAAATTACAAATATATTTTTTAAATAGAAGGGTTAATTAGTTTTACCTACCATTAAATGAAAGTCGTAGAAAAATATGGGATATAGTTTCTTTAACAAAAACCAAAAAGAGCCTAGTAGGCCAAATTCTTTCATTAAGTAATTAGGCTTTTTTTCAAATTTTCTTAAAATAAGTAGTCCTTTTAGTTTTTCATTTAAGTTAATAAACCCCAAAATTTTTTTTTACCGTGAAACCCTTATTCTCAGTTCCCGTAGCCGTTCTCTTCCCTTCTTCATATTCCCCATTTCCCATTCTGCAATTAGCTCTAACCCATGGCCATGGCGTTGTTCTCATCTATTCGAACCTCAACTCTATCTCCTGCATCCCCATCCTCACCTTCGATCCCTCACCACCGCAACAAGTCTTATCTTCTTCCCTTCTTCACTACTAATAAGCCCATGAAAGCCCTTTTCTTATTTCACTCAAGTTCTAATAATGGAGCTGGTATTGCCACATCTCCTCCGCCTCCTTCTGCTGGTCGACGACTAAAGGATTCTGGTAGATCTAGATCCAGATCTAGATGCTGATATAAGTTAAATTACCTGTATATATCGTGAGAATGTGGATCATGAACCCATAGCCAATATCACCGTGATTCCTGCTGATGAAAGTGTTTTGAATTCTGCACTCCAGCCCAGTGCCATCCATTGAGCCTTCCATCTTCTTCAAGCTCGAGGTTGCCATTTGAGAAGGGTTTTCGATTCGAGGATTGTCTTGTTGAAGTAAGCATGTCCACGGGTCGGACCCGCCGGGTCATGGGTCCGGGGAGGGTGACCCGGACCCGTGTATCTGGCCGACCCGCCGGGTCACGGGTCAAACCCGGCGGGTCGACGGGTCGGCCAGCTCACTATTAAAAAAAAAAAAAAGTGGAAATAAACTTTAAAAAATAAGAAAATAAATAGAACATAAAAATTAGACTTAAACTTAAAAAAGGAGAAGAAAATAAACTAATAAAAAATAGGACTTAAACTTAAAAAAGAAGAAAATAAACTAATAAAAAGAGGATTTAAACTTAAAAAAATTAGACTTAAACTTTAAGTTTAAGTCCAATTTTTTTAAGTTTAAGTCCTCTTTTTATTAGTTTATTTTCTTCTTTTTTAAGTTTAAGTCTTAAACTTTAAAAAAAAAAGGGGAAGAATTGGGCTTGAACCGGAATCCCGGTTGCCTACGTATCCTCTCGGGGAGGAGGAATCAAAGCCCACGTAGTTCTCTTACCTTTGTTTATATCCCCGATTGGCCCTTACCTTAGTCGGACTCTCCCGCCGATACATCCGATGGCGTTTGTTGTCGCTCGTCGTCATCTTCGTCGCCTTCCTCCGCCAAGAGATTGTTCTTTTGTGTTCGCATTTCCGCTTTCCTCCAATCGGCTAGGAGGACTTGTGCCTCCAACGTCTCGGGCAACATGTATGATCTCGTCGGATCGAGCATCTTTCCACTCCGGCTAAAGGTTTGCTCAACCGCTACCGTTGAGGCGGGAACGGCGAGAATTTGTGCCGCGATCCTTGAGAGGGTAGGGAACCTCATTCTCTCCGGTCGGCTCCACCATTCTAATATGTTGAAATCCTCCTCTTCTTCGTCATTGGCAAACTCAAAAGAAATGGTTAGATATTCGTCGAGTTCCGAGTTGGAACTCGACGTGGTTTTTGCCCTTTTCGGGCCAAACAAATCTCTAGCAATTGATTTAAATTTAGATGAACTTGAAGATGAAGGACGAGGAGGGGGTTGAGAAGATTGACCTCGATCAGAAACACGATATTGAACCAATAATTCATCAAATAATTTTCTAACATTAGCAATTTTGGTAGAAACATGACAATCGGGATGTTGTTCTAAACTTAAAAATTCATAATAACTTTCTAAAAATTGTTTTAAACCATCCATTTTACGTCTAGGGTTTAACACAAATGCAACAAGAAAAACATCGGGAATGGTTGTATAATAAGCTAACCATTTACTTCGCATTGAATAAATAGCTTGTGAAATATTTTCAATTAAAAGACCTTGTTGAATTGCAAATGCAATATTAATTGCTACATAACAAAATATGTTTGAAGTTGGTGTATAAACATAACTAAAAGTGTTAGTAGCATCATAAAAATGTTTGAAAACCTCCATTACATCTCTTGCTAAAACCCAAGATTCACCGCAAACAAAATCACCGTCAATATGTTGTGCGGCAAAACTACTTAAAAGTTCTCGATATTCATATGATTCGTAAATCATTTTGTAAGTAGAGTTCCATCTTGTACAAACATCTTTTGGAAATTTTTTAGGATAAACGCCATTTTGTTTACAATATGCATACCATTTAGTACGTACACTTTTTTTAGACCAAAGTTCATTAAGAATATTTCGAATAGGTTGTACTAAATCTCCAACATATGCTAAACTGTCTTGAACACACAAGTTTAAAATATGAGCGGCACACCTAATGTGAAAAAATTTACCTCCAATCGTCGGCTTACAATAGTTGGTTAAATCTCTAATGGAAGCCGTGTTAGCGGAGGCGTTGTCAAAACCGATTGAAAAAACTCGTGAAACTAATCTATATTCTTCCAAAACATTGCAATCAAACGGGCAATGTTTTGGGCGGTGTGTTGTTCGTTGAAAACTCGTAATGCTAAAACTCTTTTGTTTAAAATCCAAAATTTATCAACAAAATGACAAGTAATACCCATATATGATTTTTTTTGAAAACCGTCGGTCCAAATATCACTACAAATAGAAACTTGAATATCACCGTTGTCCATAAAATATTTAATCAATTCTTCTTTACGAATTTTATATTTATGCATCATTTTTCTTTTAGCGGTTTGGCGAAAAATCGGTTTATATGCGGGTTGAGCATGATTTTGCATCCAATTATTAAAACCAACATTTTGTGCAAAACTGAATGCTAAAGAATCTACGGCCAACATTTCCGAAAATGTATCCATAGAAGAATGATCATATGTAAATAGAGAAGGAGGTTGGCTAGAAGTAGATGCGTACCCGGTAAGTTGTGTTTGCCCTCGTGCTAATCCCATTTTCTCCGGATGCTTGTTCCGGATATACCTCTTGTAGTTCCCGTAGCCTTCTCCCTTTTTGTGCTTGTATTGTGTCGCACAAAAATTGCATTTGGCATAGAAAACTCCGTTGGCATCGGGAGCACCCTTTGTAAACCAAAATCGGAAGACCGCCGCCGTTAGTTGAGTGTTGTTCAACGGCGGCTCCTCCGGCTCCTCCGTGAATTGGGTCTCGGATCCTTGGGTGTTGGGGAAATTAGGTGATTCCGTGATATCCTCCTCCTCCTCGAAGATCTCGTGATCTCCACTTAACAAGTCTCGCCTTAAATCCGAACCGGTTGGAGGACCGCTAACGAAATGCCGTCCTCGAATAAAACCTTCGCCGGATGAAGGACCGGCACCGCTAACGAAACGTCTTCCTCGGCTAGACATTTTTTTTTGAATAATAGAATGTAGTAGTAATAGTGGTAAAATGAAAAATAAGAGAATGAGAATATGAGATTAGGAGAGTAATAAGTAATTGAATGTAAGAGTTGAAAATTATGGAGAGATTGAGAGAGTGAATAGATGATTGAATGATGAGAATTGGTGTGAGATGATATGAATTGAGTTTGGGGTATTTATAGAATTGTTTTTAGGTTAGATTTATTAAATTATATTGTTTTTTTTTTATTATCAAACTAGCCGTTGTAACGGCTACCCAACGGCTATATAGCTGTTGGGAATTTTTTTTTTTTTTTTTTTTGAATTTGTAGCCGTTACGGTCGACCCGGCGGGTCACGGGTAAGGATCTAACGACCCTTACCCGTACCTGCGACCCGGAGGAACCCGGACCCGCCGGGTTCCCGCCGGATCACGGGTGACCCGTGACCCGTGGACATGCTTATGTTGAAGACTCAAATTTGCAATTGACGAAATTAGGGTTAGAGTAGTACATACCAGAAATTAGGGTGAAAAAATCATACCAGAAAAAGGTTCTTGCGTTTATCAAGCCAATGATCGGTTTCTCTCCTCTTCTTCGCTTTTGCTGCTCCTATGAGGCTTTTCTCCAAAGCTTTTGATGCATAGGTTTTTCCTCAAACTTTCTGATGAACTGATTATAGGAATTTAACCATTCGGCTCATTTCTATATACTTTTTTTTTGTTTTTGTTATGATTAGTGGCGGGTGAATAGTCATACTTTGCTTTTTGTCTATTGTAGGTACAAAGCTTCAATCTATTACAGAAACTGTGTAGCAAAAGAATCTCAATAGTGTTCTTGATGCAAATTTGAGGATGAGACAATACAAGAGGATATGGAGATGTTGACATATAAGGTGGTGAACAAATATGGGAAGCCGTATGTTGAAGTGAATGTTAAGGATGGTGAGGTGAAAGCATTTATCCATGAGGAGATTTGCGCCATGGTTTTAAGCAACATGAAGAAGACAATTGAGTCCTATTTGGGGAAGAACGTTACATTTGCTATCATCGTCGTCCTAGATTACCAATAATTTTCAAATTTTCAATTCAATTATATATGTATATTAGTTGAATCTTTGATATGGCTTGAATATATGTTCATGAAATCACACACTACACTGAGGCAAGCGACTAGTTTTGTTCAATAGAGTATTTCAACTGCCTGGAGGCAAGCACTCAAGGAAGCAGGAAGCATATCCAGCTTGGAAGTGATCCGCCTACTATACGAGCCAATGGCAACCGGTGTAGCATATGGATTCCAATATGATAGGGAAAAGAACGTCCTTCAAAAACTCATCCTTCCATTGTATTCCTTCACACTATTCTGCATAATCCTACCATTAACCTTGTTATTTTCTATTTTTAATATTTACTTTTCTTGAAACTATTAAGATGAATATAAGAATCTTGCTTGTGTTTGATCTAGCCTAATTTTTGTGTAGGGCTAACCAAGGCATTGAAGCAAAGAAGTCATCAAACACAAGTAAATAAAAACTTGTATGAGTTTATATTTTTGTCCCTGTCACTTGAGATAAAGATCACTTCGACTTCACCATTTTCTTCCTTAATCTTGTGCTGCACAGTTCTATGGTTTATATTTTTTTAACTTCCGGTATGTGAATTCGGTATGTGAATCCGATATGTGAATTCGGTATGTAAATTATAAAAAAAATAAAAAAAGACAAAAAGAAAATAAATAAAAACTTGTATGAGTTTCTGGTATGAATTTTATACCAGAAACTCATACTAGAAAATTATAAAAAAAAAAAAGACAAAAAAAACTTATGGTATGAAAAATTCTAGTATGATAAATTTTTGGTATGATAAAATTTCTGGTATGATAAATTTTTGGTATGATAACATTTCTGGTATGATAAAAATTCTGGTATGATAAAATTTCTGGTATGATAAAAATTCTGGTAAGTTCTGGTATGATAAATTTATTCTAGAAAATAAAAAACGAAAATAATAAAAAAATTAAAAGGTAAAAATAAAAAAAGGTTATAACTTACGTATTTTTAATTTCTGTTATTCTTTTTTTTCTAAATATAGATGTTTTTTTTTAAATAAAGAGGTTAATTATTTTTACCAACCATTAAATGAAAGCGGTAAAAAATAATGGGTTATATTTACTAAATATAAAACTAAAAAAGGTTTAGTAGGCCAAATTCTTTTAATGAAAAATCAAATTATTATTGATGTTTTTAAATAAACTATGATAAAAATATGGTTATAATTATTTTTTAGTTACTTTCCTTTTTATAGTTTAGTATAAAAGTGATTGAAGCGACTAGTTTAGGCATCCTAGATATACATTTTGGGAAAGTGGAGCAAGGGGGGTCCCGCTGGGCAGTGCCGTTAAGAAAGAATGTTGTGCTTGTCCTTACATACCCGAATCTTGTCTAATTTCTCCCAAGCCCAGGGAATCTCCATTGCCGTCATTCCAGTAGTCGGACCCAAACCCGACCCACATACAACCCTCGAAAAATACGCCTACCATCTATCTAGGGCTTCTTCTGCTACAATTGGGGGTTCTTCCTGCTACCGATGGATTTGGAAGGGACACCTACATCTCATGGTTTTCGGATGCCTGCAGAGTGGGAGCTCCATTCCCACTGTTGGATGGGCTGGCCTGTAAGCTCCCTTTCTCTTTCTCTTTCTCTTTCTCTTTCTCTTTCTCTTTCTCAATTCAATTGCTTACTCATATTCGTACCTGATAGCGATATATACACATGCCCCGTATCTCGTGTCCATCTCACACCTCATATTTATACATGTAAAAGTGATTGAAGCGATTTCTTTGTTTGTTGTTGAGGCCCTACACTGATATTAGCATTTCTGACAAGTTTTCTAAGACGTGATTGTGATTACAATCTACCCATACTTTTGGGGAGCATCGCTTCTCAAATTGGTTCCCAGTATCTGTTAGAAAGTTCAGGGTTTGACGAATCACCAATGCAGTACATTTGATCGATTCTGCCGGAAAGCCTTCTAAATGGGCATTGGTACAAATCACCAAGGCAATTTCCGGTATAATCTTTCTAACTGCTTACTGCTTCTGCTTTTATAAAATGATACACTTATCTTGATCTACAAGTGGAGCATTTTGAGTTGAGCATTTGATAACTTCTCATGCACAGACTTGGGCAGAGCGAATTATTTAATTTCAGTTTAGCACCCCTTTACAACCTTTTGTCTAATTGAAGTATACCATTTGACAAATCACAGTATTTGCTATTGTACCGCTCCTTCATTGAACTTGATGAATCATCTTTGTGTGATGGTCCCAAAATAGAACTGAATCTCAGATAGAGACACACGGAAACTCTTGGAATATATATTGGAAATGATTAGGAGGGTACATGAAATTAGATTGGTGGATGGGTGAAAAAGACTTGCCCTTGAGAGAGCCTCTTCCTAGATTTAACGTAGGAAGCCTCTTGGTTTATCGTCTAGTCTTCTTTTGATGATAATTCTTCTTCTCCTTCATTGGTTGATAAAAGCCTTAAATAGGCTGCTCAGCTGCTGGAACAATATAATAAACAATGTTCTGTAAGAAGTAAATATTAATAAGCTAAGGAGCGATATATAAACTATATCAATGCTATAAACTAGAAAGTATAGATCCTAAATCAAATAGTTATAATATCTTTATTTATGGAATATTTTTTCCCCTTTCAATCTTTGTGTCTCCCTTAATCCCTTGGAGGTTCTAAATAGGTATAATATCTCTATTTCTCCTTATGATTTGGACCATTATAATTTCTGATTTTGCATATTCAAGACGTATGTTTTCATCTTACCATTAACAGTGAATTAATGGTTATTCCCCATGCTTGAGCCTCTGTTTCAGAATACTCTGCATGTTCGTTTTAAGTTTGACAAGTAGTAGTTCCTGCTGTTTCTGCTTTATTTTTTGGTAAATGAATCATGTTAAATAGCAGTCTTGGCTTTTTATGCTAAACCATACTTGAACATATCAAGAACATTCACTATATTTTCCTTTATATTTTCCTATAACACGGTCTAGCTATGTAAATAGTATGTTGATACTTCCTCGTGATTGCAATTAAGCAATGTTTGAGTACCTTATCATAATAATTTGAATAAGAATATAATTGATTAGCTCAATTTCACTTTGTGTGCTATAGCATAGCAAGTTTGTGCATGCTATAGCCAAGCACCTTGTACTTGTTGGATCTATAACGTTTCACAGTCCTCCAGTTATCTGGCCGTTCCTTTTGTGTCAAACATCACAATAAGCACCCTGTAGTTCCTGCTATTCCTGCTTTATTTTTTGGTAATGAATCATGTTAAATAGCAGTCTTGGCTTTTATGCTAAACCATACTTGAACATATCAAGATCATTCATTTCATCTTTCCCTGCATATTTTCCTATAACACGGTCTAGCTATGTAAATAGTATGTTGATACTTTCTCGTGATTGCAATAATGAAATGCATGAGTACCTTATCAAATAATTTGCATAAGAATATAATTGATTTAGCTCAATTTCTCTTTGTCTGCCATAGCATAGAAAGTTTCTGCATGCTATAGCCAAGCACCTTGTAGTTGTTGGATCTACAACTTTTCACAGTCCACCACTTTGACATTGTTTGTGCTCTACTCTGTTTATATTTTTACTCAATTGCAACTGTACTTATTGTGATGTTTGACACCAAAGGAACGGCCAGATAACTGGAGGGAGAAAGCAGTGCATGGCCAACATGTGTTCACTGCAGTAGCTACTGCGATTTCAAGATTTGAGCCTGTTACTGTTTGTGCTAGCATTTCTCAGGTTGGTCAGTTCTATTTCTTTGTCGAGAAGTTCCTCGCCCATGCATCTAGGCTATCTAGCAGTTGTCTCTGCTCCTTTCTTGTTCTCTTGACTTTAGAATTCTGTTTATTGTCAGTGGGCCAATGCGAGGAATCAACTACCTCCTAACATTAGGGTTGTAGAGATGAGTATTAATGATTCTTGGTTTCGAGACACAGGGCCAACTGTAAGTTTCATTTTGTCTCTGGTTTCCTTCAATTGATAATCTGCACATGCATTTTATCATGTCTATTTGGACATACTAGCTAACCTACATTATGGATCTGTAAATGTAGTTTCTTGTAAGGGACACCATACCGAGTGCAAGTGCTTCAGGGAAAAATGTTGCTGGGGTTGATTGGACTTTCAACAGTTGGGGAGGTAAGGCTTAATCTATTAAATTGAAAAAAAAAAAACATAATAGTTGTGTTTTAATTTGGTGCCACTAGCCTAGATATTTGGCTGAGGTAACTATATAGTTCTGCAGGCTATTTTCTTCTACATGAAAGTGTTTTTTTTACCTTGCATGTTAATTTACTAGGCTCTGAAGATGGTTGTTATAGTGATTGGAGCCTTGACCTCCTCGTTGCAAGGAAGGTTAGTATTGTAAACTGTTTTTGTAATCAGTTATCATTGAGACAAATTTAACCAACTTCGATGATTGCTAAACGTCACTTTCATCTTTAGATTTTGGATATTGAAAGGTTTCCCAGGTTTCCACATCCCATGATTCTAGAAGGTGGCAGCATCCATGTTGATGGGGAAGGTATGATGTTCCATTTCTATTTCCAGAAGACTGTTGATCACTGTTTATTCAATCCCCGTAGTCTGCGGGTTCTTAGAGACCTTAGATTTAATAATTTGTGCTGACTTGAAATTGCAAATTTGTGATTTTTGTCAAAAGACTTGTTTTGACTAGGTTGCATATAGTGATCACATGTACATGCCCAATTGAGAAACAGGTTATGTGCAGACAAGTCAGTAGATAGACTCTTTGTCTTGTTTCCTTTCAGGGACATGTCTTACAACCGAGGAGTGCCTTCTTAACCCAAACAGGAACCCTCATATGACGAAGAATCAGATAGAAGATAATCTGAAGGCTTACCTTGGTGTGAGGAAGGTTATTTGGTTGCCTCGTGGATTATACGGTAATTACAGACTTTACAGTGCTGAATCCCATGTGTCTTTTTGTTTTGTACTTCCACATACTTCAACTACAATGAGTCTGCAAAGTAGTAAAGCAAATACCCTCCTGTTCAAACATTATGAGCTATTTGTTGCCAGACACTCTTCTTTACCTTGTCATGAAGATTACAGATGACAATTTGTTTTTGTAGCTAGCTCAGTATTTTTGTTGCATGTTTCTGAACAGTACATCCATAGCTCTAGACTCTTCTAGTAGACAATTTTGTGGACAATAACTTTTTATATGTTTATTTAGTCATACTGAGACAGTTACTAATATGTTGCAGGTGATGATGATACAAATGGTCACATCGACAATATGTGCTGTTTTGCCAAACCCGGTGTCGTGCTTTTATCCTGGACTGATGATGAATCAGATCCCCAGTATGAACGATCTGTTGAAGCCCTGTCTGTTCTTTCTAACTCAACAGATGCTAGTGGTAGACAACTGGAAGTCATTAAACTTCACGTTCCTGGCCCATTGTACATGACTGCTGAGGAGGCAGCTGGTATCCTTCAAGTAAGTTTTTGTTACAAATCTGATAATACTTATTTGTGAACCTTTCAGGGTATCTGGGGATGCTCTCTCTCTCTCTCTATATATATATATATGGAAATGATAAGGTGAAAAACTCTGTTGCAAGAAAGGAATGAGAAGTGAGAACCTATCAAAATCATTAAGTATTTAATCCAATGGTTAGAAAAAAAATGAACAGCAACCAAATCTCCCTAAATCGTTATTACAACCAAATCTTTTTGACGGTGGTCCCCAAAACTGGTTTATGTCAAACCATCAGGTTACTTGAATCGGAGAGGAATAAGAACCTATCGAAAAATTATTTTATCCAATGGTTATAATCGTTACTTATGTTAACCACAACTTTCATGAAATGTATGGCAAAATATACAAGTGACTCTGTTTGACCTTTAAAGTTTATTGTTTAAGGGACTGTGAAATCATAATTGGTCTTTGGCTATCATACATTGGCACCGTGGAGTCTCGATTCTCGGATATTGTTGGATGAATTTGAGCATGGTGGATTCTTGTGTAATATATTATAATGTACTGTGGTAGGATGGTTCAGCTAAATCGAGACTGGCTGGTACAAGACTAGCTGCTTCTTATGTGAACTTCTATATTGCCAATGATGGCATCATAATTCCAAAGTTTGGAGATCCAAATTGGGACGAGGAAGCTGTTCGAGTTCTGTCAAACACATTTCCTAACCACGAGGTAAAATCTGGTGAACTGCAGAGTAATATATTAGGTTTATTCGTTGCCTTTATCCTTTTCTCATGTCTATAGTGAATTCTTCTTGCCTGCCAATCGCTGGGGTTCTTTTAAAGTTGACGATACATCTAAATGCAAATGTAGTTTGGTTTCCAAGGAACTGGAGTGCTGTATCTTGTGTATTAGGCTTCGCATAAATATTGTTATAACCCTGATGATCACTTTGTTTCTTCATGTTCAGAATCATGTATATCGAATCTCCGTAAGAGGAGATACTTAAAAGGGTTTTTGCATTAACACACCCCTTATTGAGAACTCAAGTTCTGCTAATTTGATTAGGGAATAATGAATCATGAATCACACTGTTTTTTTATATAAGTAAGGGCATTGAGATGAGGGTTTTGGGGAATCATGGATCAGGTTAAGGAATGCTAATCTGATGATAAACTATTTAAAAAGAAGAACCAAACAACAAAAATGCAAATGTTTAAAGTCAAAATCATGAATTTTATTGAGTTGGAGTCACAACCTTATGTTCTGAAACACATGTTCGAATTTATGCCTATTTAAGTCTATGTTAGTCGTATTTGTACTGTCAGTACACTCATGTAAGGCCTCTAATATATCTCAAGTCTTCATCACAGGTGGTGCAAATTGAAGGAGCAAGAGAAATTGTTCTTGGAGGGGGGAATATACACTGCATCACCCAGCAACAGCCGACTGGTCCTCCGAGCTCAAACTCATAAGCTAGATAATAATTGAACCTTCACAGGTATTATATCGTAATATGCATTGATCAGTGGGTGAAAACTACTGCCTGTTATGTGGGGAGAAAACATAAAGTTATGTTTGTCGAGTAAGATTTTATAGGAGATGAGTATTTACGTCTTCCGTAGACAAAACACACCCTAAGTTGGCCCAAGGATAGTGGGAAAAGTCATGTACTGGAAAAGGAATAAAAAGATTCACCCTCCCCAAGACGATGCTTTTATCGAAAGGAAGCAGAAATTGCTATATCTTCATTTAAATATCCTTGGCATTTTGACATGGTGATGCAAGTTAGGTAGAAAGTAAACCTATATTTCCTTAGCCATTAGGAAATAGACATTGAATGGAAAAGCATTTTAACCATACTGGTTCTGGGGATGTTCTCCTCTACAATTATATGGTCGGAGAAAAATGAAATAAAAGTTATCTGATTTGTAAACCATATCTTTGTAAATAAGAAAAATGGTAGTATCTAGTCTCGGAATATCTATCTTCTCCGTTTCATGTTGATTCAATGGGCGATCTTGAGCTTTGTTAAGTAGGCTACGAGCTTGAACCAACTTCATAAATGATGACCAAAACTCTGCTTTTTCTTTTGAACTTTCTATAGCATTTGAAAGACTTGAAGAAATTTGAAAAAACAGATAGTAAGATGATATCAATCCTGACCATTATAAATATTGTCTATTGATTTTTCTTCTACTTTTCTTAGTAGAACTGTATTGCCTGACCAGACCAAGCAAGATTTCCCTATTGTTGTTGATCTGCTTTGATAGTCAATTATTTTATATCTTTGAGAATAGATATTGAGTGTATTGATGCTTGAAATTGATCTTCCACTCGTAGTCCTTAATCCTGTTGGATGATCCGTTCGTCTTCTTCTAGATGGAATTCATGGGAGAACTTGGTCAAGCTTTGCATAACTACAATGTTTCTCATCTACTTTCCCCATTCTGCGTCTTGACAAAATTCCTATTCTTCTCGTTGGTTGGTTCCATGAATTAGGTGATACTTTCCGGGCTCGAGGGTGGCTTGGAAATTTTTTTTGTCCGGGCCGGATCCGGGATTATTGTTCCATATTTGTACCCACCTAGTAACCCAGACAGATGGCCCGTTTTTTTCCTTAGAAAAATAAATAAATCAATTTTCTATATATTATTAAAACTATCAATTAAGTATTTAAAAGTACATATCATATACATAATATCAATACTATTTAATATAATTATATGTAAATTACTTAATTGTAAGTAACATTATATGATATTTAATATAATTAAATATAGGCTATTTTATCAATCCGGGCCGGGCTTTTGAGGTCGTCTAGATCCGACTTGGCTTTCAACCTTGTCGATACCTGCCCGTTTTCCGGACGACCGATTTGTTCTCCGCTTCCCGTGATGTTGTAGTAGAAGTTGAACGACAAATTAGAAGGAGCCTTAGGTTGTGTTTAGTAAATATATTTTGGGTTAAATGGGTAAGTGAACTCTTATTGCTTATAAGAATGTTGTTTTATATGAAACAAACTAGGTAGAGTATTGGGTATTACAATTTTGATTTGTTTTTGAAAAAATAATAACATGAGATTCAATTAATTCAGGCTATTCAGCTGGTAATAGGGGAAGGGTAGGGCTATTAGGGGTGTGCACAACTGGATATCCGAAGCGATCCGCATTATCGGATCGGATATCCGAATGTATTTTTTAAAAAATAAATTGCATTCTCGATCCGATCCAGCAGGCATCGGATATCCGATATGAAAGTCATGGATTGGATCGGAAAAATCCGCCGGATATCCGGGAGCAGTCACTATAAACATGAAGTTCAAATAAGTGTTCATACTTCATATAACATCAAAAGTTCAACCAATAAATAAATTCAAAAACACAATTTCGTGGGACATCATTGTTGCACTTGCAACCTCTTAATAATCAAAGCTTTCATCTATTATGGAACTCGCTTGCTCCGCAATTAAATCCTTCATACCTTCAAAGTTAAAACATATAGCACATGTTAAATGTTCAACACAATCAATGGAAGTAGCAAATTTTAAACATACACTATAATAGTAATAAACAAAGAAAATAGACCTAGTTGCTCCAATGCTATTAAATTCTCCTCAATAACCACATGATCATTGCATGCTCGGCTCCAATCTTGACAACAAATAAGGGTTCCTACAATTCTCGGAGTAAGAGAAGTGCAGAAAGAATCAAGAACATGTCCTCCGGTACTAAAATCAGATTCAGAAGCACTAGTGGTCACATGTATAGCAAGCAAATCACGAGCCATCTTAGAAAGAAGAGGATTCTAACTTGATTGAGCTTCCACCACCTTAAAATATCAAAATTATTGACATCCCTTTCACGTGGTTCATCTAAATATCTTTTCAACTCAGTTTTGCAACCAATGGTAACATCACAACCCATTTCCATCTGAAACTTTGATGTCAACAACTTAGCAAAGTCCATGACCTTTCCTTGAGAACTCTCACTCAAGCACATGCTTGTTTGCTTACTCTCTTGGGGCATGGAAGATGCATACAAATTGAATTACTCATCAACAAGCATTTTCAGATTTAAATTCAAGATTGTGGCTTTTGTACTATCAAATGAATTACGCATAAGCCAATCAATTATATGCATCTTAAGCCTAGGGTCAAAAAGTATGGTCACAAATAACAAATAGTTGATATTATGAATATCACCTCAATACTTGTCATACTTTGTCTTCATTCTTTGAGCCATTTTTCTACAGTCTTCATCCGCATCATTGCACAGTGTAGATATCGCAAAACCAATAGCAAAGACATTTTGTGCATACTCCTTAGAAGTCACATAACGAGAACTAAATAATAATAATAATGTTGCATCATATAACACTTTAAAGATTAGTATGAAGTAATTCAATCTTTTTCAATCATCATCCATAGAAATATCTCTAAACTTCATCAACTCTCTATGACATGCAGTGTCTCTTATTAGCAAGTTCTCAAAAACTTTCTTGAACTTGATAGCAGATTCAAGCATCAAATAAGTCAAGTTTCATCTTGTTTCAACATTCAAATAAACTAGACTTTTGCTCTCTATCTTTTCCTCTATAACACAAGTTTTAAACCTTTGAAGTTTTGCAGGAGAAGACCTGACATATCTCACTAATGCACGAACTTTCATAATATATTTATCCATATCTTCCAACCCATGTTTTACAACCAGATTTAGAACGTGAGCAACACATCTAACATGCAAATACTTTCCTTCCAAAATGCTAGACTTCCAATGATTAATTCTCTTTCTCAAATACTCAACAACCAAAATCATGAGAACTAACATTATCCATAGTCAAAGCCATAAAAAAAAATATTTTATTCTCCAATAAACTAAGCATTTCTCAACACCTCTACCGATTAGTTCTTCAGAGTGACCAGCAAGAGGACAAAAATTAATGATCTTTTTTATGCAAAATCCAATTATCATCTATAAAATGAGTTGTCAAACACATGTAGCTCAAGTTTTGGGCAGAAGTCCATGCATCAGTTGTTACTAACTCTAGAAGATAAGTTTTTGAAACAGTTCTTCAACTTTTTCCTTCCATCAACATAGAAACTATATCAATCTCTATCTCCTCCACGTTCTTCTTCTCTCCTTGGGTCTTCTTTGATTTTTTTCAAGAGTTGGCCTTTGGAAGCTTTGATGATGATGATGATTTTGTTGTTGATGTTGAGTTTGTTGTGATGTTGTGCTTTAGATAGCTGGTTGTGAGGACGTTTTTCCTTGCCTGAGTTCAGCAGTGGTTGGTTCTCCTTCCTCCTCTTCCTTCCTTCTTTCTCTCTTCTTCTTCTTCTTAGCTTAGAAATTCCTACAAGTTAATCTTGTGTTTGGCTTCCTAGACATTGATGATGGATATATGTGTATGTATATGTGCTGGGTTGCCTTTGGCACCTTAGAAGAGGATTTGATCGAGCGAAGGATTGAAGAGAAGTAGAGAATTGCCCCTCTACTATTTGAACGCCCCGCGCCTTGACAGCGCTGCCCCTGCGGTTGAGGAGTGTCACCTCCCTGCGGTTGTGAGCCACCGCCCCTACAGCGTGCCACCGCTCTTGAGTCTTGTTGCATCCGCAGGTGCGTTTCTCCAAGACATACCAAGTGTGGTATGTGTCCTTCCTTTCCTTTTGGCTTTAGCTTGAGAGTGAGGCTAGGCTAGTGTGGTTCATGTTGAGCTTGATGATGTATATGTTGAGGTAATGCCTTAGGCATTTGGGAGTTATGATAAGTTATCGAGGATTGGTTATGGGTAATGATTTGGGTATGATCGTGGGGTGTAGGAGGTGGAATCTCCTAGCCTTGGTAGTGTTTGACACTGTGACCATGTGGTTGAGGTTTACATTGTGACAGGTAAGTCCTTCGGGCTTACTTAGCGAGCGGTTATGAGTTGGAGTGATTGTGATAGTGGTGTTTGTGCATATGAATGTTGCATTGATAACCTAAACCGGACTAGGTAGACCATATTTATACATTAAATGGAACAAGTGTATTATAACGGGTCGTGACAACCTGTCAAAGCTCACCGAGAGTGGAGACGGTTCTCTGAAACTGGTACTCCATGAGGGGAGGCTTGATACCCGATTTCAAACATGTGTGAAAGGGGACAGAGGCGAGGTTTTGGGTGCTCCTCGTGTAACAAAATAAGTTGAATTAGTAATGATATAACGTAATGAAGATAATAAACGGTTTTGATGTGAGCATTGCATATTGTGATGTGATGATGTGTTTGTATGTGCTATTGTTTTTATTCTTATTCATGAACTATTAGCTAGCGATTTATACCGTGTTGTAGATGTTCTGTAGGATAGGAAAACTATAGAGTGAGCCAAATGGGTGATCAACCGAGGGCTTCCGTATATTAGGTTATATATGGGTTGTGGGGATGTTTTGTACACAGATGTATATGATATTGCCGTTTTGTACTTGATTGTGATTTTGTATATGTTCTGATATATAATCATACAGGTTTATGTATTTGATTTTATATTTATTTGTGCCTTGTTGTAAGATTCAGTGTACTTGTTGTCAAGTTAGGGTCAGGATCCATTGTGAGAACCTAGCCCGTAGCGCTCCGAGTCTTGCGGATTCGGGGTGTTACAAAGTTGGTATGAGAGCCTTAGGTTGACAACAATGACACTTGCAATTTGCGATAAATGCCAAATAGATAAATAAACAGTACCCGAAAGGGGTCTGACTTTTTAAAAAAGATTTTGGTTTTGTAATGTGTATATAGTGATTTGGGATAGAATGTACGGGAAGCCATCACCCCTTATGAGGATCTCGACAGTATATATATATATATATATATATATATATATAGGGGTGGGCATGGGACGGGATAGGGGTCATCCCGCGTCCCGTCCCGTGAGTTATTTGCGGGACGAGATTTATAAATTTTTTTCTTCTTCCCGCACAGGCCTTGTCCCACGTGGGACGGGACGGGACGGGACGAATCCCGCGAAAATTATGTACCGATTATATTCAATATGTATACTTGTTTTCTCTCATGTTTAAAGACATAAATGATCGGAAAAAATAAACTCGATACCTAATTATCGATTCATGATGCCTACATTAGTAGTTAATACACTGGAAACAAATTCAAGTTACATTAATGTGTCTTACCGCTTCACATTCAAAAAATAACAACAGATAATTTACAGAAAATTACATTTATTTAACTATTGATTACAATTGTGGGAATCCACAAATACACGGGCAATGGAACGGACTAGAGCAAGGGCGACGATGGAACGGACTAGAGCAAGGCGGCGAACGGACTAAATCAAGGGAGATAAGAAACTCTAGTATTTTAGATCCAACCAAATGAGTCGTAGAGAATGAGTGAATGACTGATGAAAATAATCGATCTAATGATTTTGAAAATATAAAAATAATTTTAAAAATAATATTTATTAAAATTATAATATATGTATATTATTTATCTATGAAATATTTATAAAAATATAAAATATTATTTATATATATATGCGGGACGGGACGGGATTAACCGGTATGGAAAGTTTCCGTCCCGCGTCCCGTCCCGCTAATTTTTCACGGGACGGAATGGGACGGGATACACATTTTTTTCTTCAAATCCCGCCGGGATCGGGACGAGATCGGGACGGGACGGAATTAAGCGGGATTTATGCCCACCCCTATATATATACATATTATGTGATGGCCTGTGCATGAGTGTTGGATTCACTACTACATAAATAGTCTCTCTCAAGGGGTTTTTTTATTGAAGGAGAAGGCGGTTTTTCCTTCCCCTTTATACGTCTCTGTGAGAAATATTTTTTCAGGGGTTAGTTTTAACCCAGGGCTACTATTCGGGCGGACTCGCGCCTTCATAGAGGCGGAGTCCGCCTGCGCCCAAGGAGACGCGCATGCGCAGTGCGCATGCGCGTCTCCTTGCCCGTTATACTTTCGAAAATTTTGACCGTTGGACGGACTAGCCGTTGGGGAATATAGTCGTTGTAGATTTTTGGAGCCTATATAATAACATGTGAGACTCATTCACCTTCATTCAAACCTGAACAACGTAAAGAAAAAAGTCGTTAAAATGTCGTCGTATTCCGATAAAGTTGATGTAGAATCCGATGGTGAAAGCTCGATGATGCCGTTCGATATTGAAAAATATAGTGATCCTGAAGAAATTCTCGCAAAACTTGAAGTAAGTGTACAAACTCATTTTTATACTTTACTGTTATGTCGTTTTATTTTGTCGGAATTATAGAATTTGCAATGTTAGAATAGAGAATCGAAATTATAGAAATAGCAATGTTAGAATAGAGAATCGAAATCATAGAATTAGCAATGTTAGAATAGAGAATCGGAATTATAGAATTAGCAATGCAAGAATAGAGAATCGGAATTATAGAATTAGCAATGCAAGAATAGAGAATCGAAATTATAGAATTAGCAATGTTAGAATAGAGAATCGGAATTATAGAATTAACAATGTAAGAATAGAGAATTAGAATTATAGAATTATCAATGTAAGAATAAAATGATGTGTATTTTTAAAATAATACTCTATGTTATTTTTATTTAGGATTTTATGGATTACTCTCGTGCTCTCGGTACCAATTATTCGTCAAAATTTGAGCTTCATGGATATTTTGCGGATAAAGAGAACTTATTGTGATGGGCTCGGTATGTGGCCAACGCTATGAATATGGTATTGGTCATTAAAAAATCATGGTTGGATATAAGGGGTTTTCGTATCCTACAATTGGGCTGTGATAGACACGGAGGACCGAGAAAAGAAAAAGATGTAGATCCCGATCATGTTCCAAGTTCCAGCCAGAAAAAAAAAACTCGAAGAAGTGTATGTGTTTGTTTGAGCTTGTAGGAACCCAAATTGAAGAGGAAAAGTGGACGGTGAGGGTTGTATGTGGAATCCACAACCATATAATTCCTTCGGTGTTAAGAGGTCGTGCATATGTTGGACGTATGACTCCGAAGCAGAGCCGAAAGGTGGAGCGTGAATTGAATTCTAGCTTAAAACCGAGACATATATTAAAATCCGTACAATTAGAGGATCCCAACAATGTCACCTCCATTCGTCAAGTTTACAACACCGGTTTGAAGATTAGAATGGAACAAGCCGAAGGAAGATCTCCATTACAACAAGCACTTCACACGTTGACGGAACGTGGATACTATATAAACACTCGGAGAAGTCAAGATTCCGATGAAGTGATTGATTTCTTTATCTCACATCCCGACTCGAGGCATTTGCTCAACGTGTTTCCCTATGTTATTGTGATGGACTCGACATATAAGACCAACAAGTAAGCTTCAATTCAAGGCACATTTTTACTTTATTTCATACACTCATTCTTATTTTCCTTAGAAATTGTAACTCAGTCGTTGTTTCGTATTACTTTTAGGTACAATATGACATTGTTGGAGATCGTAGGCATCACTAGCACCAAGAAGACATTCGCAATTGCTTTTGTGTTCATGGCACAGGAGAATAGAGATCATTACGAGTGGTCTTTGAGGAGGGTCCGTTATTTGTTGTACGGAAAGACGCCGGAGGTGATTGCCACTGATCGTGAGCTTGGTCTTATAAGCGCCTTGGGTGTAGTATTTCCCGAGGTGAAGCATATATTGTGCACGTTTCACATAAAGTACAATATAGTTAACAGAGCGGCACTTGTTTTGCGCAATAAGGAAGCGGAAGGACTCTTCATATTCCATTGTCATGCCTTGTTCGAGTCAAGATCCCCTGGAAGCTACCAACGCCGTTTGCTGGAAATGAGAGACTATTGACAATCATCTCCGAGGTTAATGACCTATCTAGAGACGACTTGGCTTGACCCGTACAAGGAGGCAATCGTTCGAGCATGGACTGACCTACATCATCATTTTGGCACACGAACGACAAATGCGTAAGTTATTTAAACATTCACTACATTGTTAAACATTTCTTCGTTTATTGTAATAAACTTTTCTTCTTAGGTGTGAGTCCGCGCACAAGTTGTTGAAGCAAACACTAGATTCTAGCGTTGGAGGATTTCAGCTGGTTTGTGATAGCATACATTTGATGGTCACGGACCAAGTTCAAAAGCTACAAGCTTCTCTAGAGATGTCACGGGAGAGGATTCCACGAGAGGTTAGTATACCAAAAGTTTAATTGATGAAAATATTGTTAAATATTTATTTGATATGTAATAAACCTTTTTTTGCAGGTGCGTATACCGATATTTGACTTGCTCCGTGACTACGTAACAAATGAGTGTTTCACGCTCTTGTGGAATAATTACACCAAGGCTCGACATACAAGAGATGATGAAGGATGTCGGGATAGTTATTGGAGAGAGGTTTATGGAGTGCCGTGTGTGCATGACTTTAGACTAGCAATCCGGGCTCGTATATCTATTTGTCACAGATACACCCTTATTGGAAGCAAGTTCATTGGAATCCGGTTGATTTTTTGGATGGTGATATTGGTGATGATGATGATGATGATGATCGTTCAAACCTGAGTCAAGCGACGCTGAACAGGTTTAGAAAAGAATGGACTCAAATATGTTAAGTCCGGATGAGCAAGATAAGATTGCATCTTTTCTGGATGATATGGAAAACCCCGGGGGTACGACAATGAAGGAGCCGGCACAGAAGGTCAATGCAAAGGGACGACCTCCAATCCCGAGATCAACTAGAAGAGAGCCTAGTTCTTTTCAGCATTCTGCTACACGTGGTCCTGGGCGTCCGAAAGGGAAGAAAGCTAAAGATGTAGATTCTACACCGGAGTTGACTCCTACGAGTAGAGCCCGTCGTAAAGGAAAGCAACCCGCAAAGGCCGGATTTTGTTTGAGGGAAGAAGATTTTCCAAAGTTCATGGAGCCTTATGTATTGAGAGTAAGGGATGTACCAGGAGACGGCCATTGTGGATATAGAGCAATTTCCGCGGTATTGGGATTCTCGGATGAGGATTACTTGATAATACGGCGATATATGGTTATGGAGTTAAATGCGAGAAGGGAATTTTATTCCAAGGTAACTAAGTCTTCCGGTTATATTAAAGTTTTAATTATAATCCATGATTTTACATAATCTTACATGTTAATCATTGCAGTGTAGAATCCTCAATCATGTTGACGAAGTCATTCAAAACGTTTATTGGACGAGTAAATCTCCGTATCCAGAACCAAATTGGATGGAAATACCGATGATCGCATGTGCAACCACCACCTACTATAAGATTGCATTGGTTGTCCTAGAGAACATTCCAGCGACGTTCCTGCCTATGATTGCCACCGCTCCCGACCAAGAGGCCCCTATAGTCATTTGTTCGTTAGCGTACATATATAACAACACACACTTTGTGCCGGTAGGTCGACGTTTTACTTTCATTCAATGGACGTCTATTTAGACCTAATATTTACCAACCGTTTTCTATAATTTCATATTTGTAGGTATGATTAAAAGATGATGCTCCGTTACCGTTGTTGAGCAACGCTTGGAAAAATAACCATGATCCAAGTGTTGATGGATGGGATGCGCCGTTCATTGAAAGGATAGCTCGTTATGAGGATCTTCGTCGAGCATGAGGAGTTGAACACAATAGTGCAGGATATCTTTAGCCGTTTTCAGAAACCTTACTTGAAATCGTGTTTTAGACGTTATTATTGAACTTGTTGACATCATGTTTTAGTCGTTTTCATATACTGCTCTCATTATGTTTTAGTAGTTTGAAATAGTTGATTGAAACTTAGGTGAAATAAAATCGCTAAAGAAACTTAGGAAAACATCAAAAGTAAAAAACAATACATATTATCCATCCAAAATAAACATAACAGTATCAAAACAAAAAAAAAAACATACACTCAAGTGTAATATCCATCCAAAATAAACATAAGATTATCGAACTACAACTACAAATGTCCTGGAGGATGCTGTGAAGCCCGGACCTGAGATGGAGCCACAGGAGGCGTACGTCTAACTGCCTCCTCTACCATGAAATCTATATCCTCAGAAGAATACAAATGACCGCGAGCCTGCATCTCTCGTAGACGACCTACAAGAATGTGAAGACGCTGCAATACAGAAAATAAAATTTTAAAATAATTGAAAATTACAATAAAGAGTAAATTAAATGTTAAAAACAAACGTACTCTTTGATGTGTAACCGGAACAGGTGGGGGACGGTCTATAGGTAACTAGAGTGCAATGGACGTCGGCAAGACGTACGGATGACAATGGACCGTATACCAAGACATGTACGCATCATCGACGAGACAAGGAGAGGTAGCTGGTATCAATCCAACTAGTGAAACTCTGGTCTCCTCCAAATGGCGGGATGCCCAACGATCGTATGTGAGGGGATATGAAAGCCTAGATCCACGTCCGGTCGCCGGACAAATCTCATGTAGGGGAGGAATACGGGGTAGAGGCACTGTCTGTACGTATCCAAACTGTCGCAAGAACCGGTCCGGCATATACGCCTCCTCTATGTCGGATATCCGTATGATACCCCGATACCGAGAAACACCATACTCTACGCCAAAATCAAGCACATGCTCATCATACGGGGTAAAGCACACATCCGCCGCCCTCATCTGGTCCAACTGAGCTCGTAAGGAGTGTAGCCTCTCTACGGTATTAGACGGAGTCTTCGGGACAGAAAGTCTCGAACACCACCGTGCATGACCAAGCATATCCGGATCCTCCACAACGGCACATCCCAATGACGAGAATTGTGCGTAAATCCAAAGCTGTACAAATTCTTTTATTAATTTCAATCTTATCAATAAAGTGACGTTATATAAAGAAAAATATTTATAACAACACACCTGTAACAGAGAAGTACATCCTGTCATCGTCGTCACCTTCTTCCTGGTGGCGTCCCCCAAATATCTATAAAGATAAGCAAGGGTCCCGGTGCCCCAAGCACACGCCTCTGTCCTCAAATGATCTCATACTAGATCAATAAGTCATCCTTGCATCCTGTTGGTAGACTTGTCGACTACCAAAGTCAACGATATGGACAATAACAGATATGTAGATGCAATAGTGTCAACAGGAGGCTCTGGAAGGGCCAACATCTCAGCGGCTCTACACCTAATAGTATCGCAAAGTAGCTGTGAAGTCTGACGTCTAGCCTCTGCTGGTGATAAGCCAAGACGATGAACCAACCAATCATGTCGTACACTATCATCGACGGAAGTCACTAATGCATCTCCATCAACTGGTAGTCCCATAATGATATGAACATCGTGTAGCGCTATTCCCATCTCTCCCCATGGCATGTGAAATGTGTTTGTCTCTGGGTGCCACCTCTCGACAAACGCCGTAATCAGACAATGATCGACGCCGCCAAACTGTACGTCCTCCAAATCCGTCAGTCCGCTGCGTCTTGCTAATCCAAACCATGAAAATGCGTCATCTACATCTCGGGGCCACTCACGTAATCTACTAAATGTGTCGAGCCTCCGAACAACTCTAATCACGGGGGAATCCATACCGGCCCATATAACGCTGGCTATGTGGTCAGCATAGCATGTCAATAAAGGAGGAGGTACGTCCTCCTCTACCTGCTCCTCATCACGTACATGCTCAGGTAAGTCGTCCGGCTCCCTCTGCTGTGGTATGTCCTGCTGCTGCTGCTCTACCTCAACTGGTATCTCCTCATGCTCATCCTCCAGTATATCATCTAAATGAGACATATCGTGCGCAGACTCCTCCGTGTCGTAATCAGCAGTAAGTGAAATAGGTACGACATCCTCCTCGCCAGAAGCCAATGTGGGTGCATGAACCTCTGCATCTGTAGGTGCATCCACAGGTGCCTGAACGGATGCCTCTACAGCTGCATCTACAGGTGCCTGAACGAATGCCTCTACAGCTGCTGATGCAAGTCTAACTCGTCGAGCTACAGCCTCTCGACGGGCGGAAGCTGTGACTAATCTCGTCGCCCTCTTCCTCTTCTCTCTGACAGTCCTCAACGCACGCTGAATATTTTTTTAACTCAAATTTTTATTTTTCTATTATATACATATATATTATAAATGTATATATATATTTATATATAAAATTGTGCTATTATTATAATCATATACATATATATTATATATATATATATATATATATATATATATATTACATTAACTATCATAAAATCGATAATAGTCCAATTACAATTATTCCTAACTAGCCGAACCTAACTAAACTAAGTAGTTTCAATACTACTAACTATCGATAATAGTCCAATTACAATTATTCCTAACTAGCCAAACTTAACTAAACTAACTAGTTTCAATACTACTAACTATCGAAATTAATCCAGTTTCAATTATTCCTAACTAACCGAACCTAACTAAACTAACTAGTTTCAAGTATAATGCAAAAAATAAATAAACGATAAAAAAACAATATTAACTAACCTGGAATCGATTCACAAGTGGTCTACTCCTAGAGCTCTCGATATCTGAATCTCCCTCCATTGTTGGACGTATCGAAGAAAAGAAGAAATGGATGAAAATAAGAGAAAAAAAATCGAGGGCAAGGGAAGTGCGCGACGGCTGCGAAACGCGAGGGCAAAGGACGCGGAGCGGTAGCGAAGAAAACGAGGGCAAGGGAGGCTGGCCTCCGCGCCTCCTTAAATAGGCGGAGGCGGGCTGGGCAGGCGCGCATGGGCCTCGCGCAGGCCCAATGCGCGAGGGCCTGCGCGCCTTGCCCTGCGCGCACTCGCAAGGCGCCGGCGCCGGTGCCGGCGCCGGATAAAATGACTCTTGAGAAATAAAGGTAAGGATGAAGGTTTTTTAAAAACCCCGGCGGTTTTCCCTTCCCCTTTATACGTCTCCATGAGAAATGCATAATCTTGATTTTTTTTAAATTACGGGAATTTTAAAAAATAGAAACAATTAATCGATTTTATTTTGGGTATTTTATTTCTAATCAAAACATTAATATTTTTAAATACAATTTTAATATTCTCACCAAAGTCGGTCATAATAACAAATACACTTCATCTATTAAATTCTCAACATCCAAAATCAATGATCCATACGAAAATACAATGTACTTTGAATTTACAGCAACAAAAAAAACATAGAAGATTTTGTGTTTTAGTGTAATATTAGCTAACAATTTAATATAACAAAATAAACAATCTCATAATCCTTTCAGTTTGCATCAAACTCCAACATTTCATAATTCTAATCATGACATCCTACAAACATATTGTTGGGTAACCATTCCTCATGTAGCTCATCAAGGAGTCTCTTGTCGTAAATGTCAGGTGAATCTCGAAAATACTGTAAAAACATTGATTTACATTGACTTAGTAGTAATTAAACAAAATTACTCATATATTAAAACATAATATTCTCAAGGGTAAATTTCTCAAACACATGCATTTATTGGGATGACAGTACATTGATGATCAATTATCTCCCACATGTAACGGCATACATAATAACCAGAATCAAGAGCATTTGGTGGTTGTCTAGGACACTACAAGTAAAGCAAACCAAACATATAATCGTATATAAATAACTCCAAACCGAAACAAAAAACAACATATAATTAGTAAACATACCATAATTTTCACTCAACATGTTTTCTTCCTGTTATCTTTATTTCTTTGCACCGAGAAAATAACAATAGCACTAAAAAAACAAATAGAATTTTTAGATATGGAAACAAAGTTAAACTACAATAATATGACAATAAATTATTATCTCAAGTTTCAATCATGCCTTTGATATCACCAAGAACACCATTGTCCGTTGGGTCTAACCAATACACAATGTTATCCCGTGGATTTATAAAAGTTAATGTCCATTGAAACCTACAACGAAACAAAAAGTACTAATTATATAATTAGGTTTTATAATATGCATTAAACAAGTGAAATATGAAATTACCTTTTATAATAAGGAGCAAACCATATGTGATCTTTCTTCCCTAATAAGGAGCAAACCATATGAGACCCAAACCCTTATAGCTTTTATTCTGACAACAAATTTATGATTGAGGAGAAGACCGAATGATTGGAGAGTTTAGTTGTTATTGACCCTTCAGTTTGCTCAAAGAACATTCTCACAATACTGCAAGCTAGATCACAAATGTTCTCGGTGCTCTCGAACTATAACTGCTCACAAAACAAAGTTATGATTGAGGAGAAAAAGCATGCTGCAATTATGGGCCAGACATAGCCCAAAGCTTTACGATGATAAAGTAACAATATATACCACTCTCATATTTTTACAAAATAGAAAATGCGGCATGCGTTACAAAAGCAGTTAAAAAATTTTTTTAGGAGTGGTAAAATGTTCAAACAAATCAACCACACTTTTATAACCCTTATCCCTAAAGTGGATAATTCAAAAGCAACGAACCACTTTAGACCAATTAGTTTGTGTTCAACTATATATAAAATCATAGCAAAAATAATAACAAATAGAATGGAATCAATCATACCAAAACTAATCCATCCGTTGCAAGGTGCTTTTGTCTCAAACCGATCAATTCATGACAATATTCTTATTGCACACGAGATTTTTCACTCATTTAGATTAAAAAAAAACAAGGAAGGGTGGGTGACCATCAAAATTGATATGGAAAAAGCTTATGCCCAAGTTGATTGGAATTTTATCTTCAAAATTTTGGAAAAATTTGGATTCTGCAACAAATTTGTCGGATGGATTAAGGAGTGTGTAACCACGGTTTCTTTCTCTGTCCTGGTTAACAATCACTACAAAAAATAAATAGATTTGCGACGGAGATTTGCGTCGGCATAAGTTTGCCGACGCCATTGAGCCATTTTTTGCGACGGCTAGATGACGGCGTTAAAGCCGTCGTTTACTTTGCGACCGCGAAATTTTTGCCGTCGCGAATAGTAGATCAAGTTGCGACAGGGGCTAGCTGTCGTCGTTAAAAAGTTGCATTCGCGTCGGACGATGATGGCCGTCGCAAAAAAGCATACCGTGAATTAAAAAAATGAAAATAATACCTCTACTTTATTCAGCTTTTTTTCAGCCAAGAGGTAAAAATCAGACTTACCCTAGAACCTTTATCCTCTTCATCTCTTTCACGATACTTTCATAGGTGCTCCTCAATCTAACGGTTTTCAATCCATTTCACGATTGTTGCTCCTCATCGAAGGTATCTCTCTTCTTCTCTTCTTCATCTCTTCGTTATTTTGTTTTTGATTTTTGTTGCTTCTGATTCTCATCTTTCTTCTCTTTTTGGAGTTTGATTTTTGATTCTAATGACCTAACCAATCAAATCGGTTTAAAATTGGGTTTTCTTGAATTTGGGCGATTTGTTGCATATTGAAATGATTCACTTGCTGATTCCTGGCCACTTTTGATGTGAAACTGAGCCAACCCTAACTGAAATCACCTCTTTTGTGGACCGTAAAAGATGAAATCAAATTAGATGATATATTAGAAACTCTTCGTTTGTAAACCTGCTAGTGGCATGTGTTGGTTTCCTGGCCACTTTCTCATCTATCTTCTAGCTTTTTAGAGAAAATAAATTGGGTTGGGTTTGCTGTAACATACAGTATCATCATATTTGGTGCTCAAAACATCTAATTCCCTACTCTTTGCTAAATTTGTACTAAGTTATGTCTCCATAGTTGATGTACTGTTTTATTTTTATTTTTCTGGAAAAAAAAACTCTTTTAATTATCATCTAACTTAATTTAAGTTGCGATTGGTGAGTGCTTAGAGACGGTCAAGTGTTGATTAGTGGACCATCAGTACTTAACATAAAACCTAAGCTACATTGTTGGACTACTACTTACAAGCTTACCCGTCTTTATTAGGGAGTGCTCAAGTTGCATCGTACATTATCGATTATTTATCTCTTCTAGAAATTTGTTTGCTATTCTGTTACTGATGTAAGCTAGACTAGGTGGGTGCTTAGGGATGGTCAAGTGCTGATTAGTATACCATCAGTACTTAACATTAAACCTAAGCTACATTGTTGGACTACTACTACAAGATTTCCCACTCTTTATTAGGGAGTGCACAAGTTGAATCCTAAATTCTAGATTTTTATCTCTTTTATAAATTTATTTGGTATTCAGTTAACTTGCAAGCTAGACTAGGTGAGTGCTTGGGACGGTCAAGTGTTGATTAGTAATTTAGTATACCATCAATGCTTAACATTAAAACCTAAGCTACATTGTTGGACTACTACTTACAAGCTTTAACACTTGCATGCTTTAACACTCTTTATCAGGGAGTGCATAAGTTGCATCCTAAATTGTATATTTTATCTCTTCTATAAATTTGTTTGTTGTTCTGTTAACGATGCAAAGCTAGACTAGGGAGGTGCTTAGGGATGGTCAAGTGTTGATTAGTATACCATCAGTACTTAACATTAAAACCTAAGCTACATTGTTGGTTTCCTTCTTACAAGCTTTCTTTGTTTCTATAAGGGAGTGCACAAGTTGCAGCCTAAATTATAGATTTTTATCTTTTCTATAAATTTGTGTGCTTCTCTGTTAGCATGCAAGCTAGAATTGTTGAGATATTAGTGATGATCCGGTGTTGATTAGTATACAACAAGTACTTAAGGTTAAAACCTAAGCTATATTCCTGGTGCAACTTTGTTCAATCATTTCCTCCTTTAGAAGGGAGTGAACAAAAGACTTTTAAGAGTTAAGACTTTAGAGAATCAGTTGTTTTGGAGTTTTACTCTACCCCTTCTTTCAATCTTTATTTAGACATGTTGATTGAGCTCTTTTTGTGAATTTCTTTGCTTTTAATGGTGCAATTGATGAATTTACAAGTTGCTCACATTTTTGCCAAGATGTTGTTTGTTGTGTGTTTTCTTTTTGTTGGAACTCTTATTGTAGTTGTCTTCGAAGTTAAATGTTCTCCTAGGTTTGTTTTTCAAAAAATTCAATGTTATGCCAGATCACTTATGTTTCTATTTATAAAATTAGATTCGTCCATTGTGGAGACACTACTTCCAGAATACTCAAGGGCTAATCTTTGTGGTGGATAGCAACGATCGCGACTGTGTTGTTGAGGCAAGAGACGAACTGCATAGAATGTTGAATTAAGTACAATTGCATTGCTCTGTCATTGATAGTTAAAAAATACATCCTAGATGTTAATCTTCTTTCTCGGGTTGGCTTTAATTAGGATGAGCTAAGGGATGTAGTGCTTCTTGTTTTTGCCAACAAACAAGATCTTCCAAATGCAATGAATGCAGCTGATATTAATGAGAAGCTTGGTCTTCACTCCCTTCGTCAGCGCCATTGGTAAGCTTTCCCTTCTATTCTCAGTTTCCTTACTCTATAGCAACTGCATAATATTCATCATGCTACGTTGCACGTACATTCAGAGCACATGTGCCACCTCTGGAGAAGGGCGATATGAAGGGCTGGACTGGCTCTCAAACAACATTGTAAACAAGGTAACTTGTTCATAACAAGTGTTCAGTGGTTAGTTTAGGCTAATTAAACTTTAATTTGTTTATTAAATTCAATCTTAAACTATGTGACAAGCGTGAAAGCTGTAGAGTTTCCATTGCGAGTTAGCTGAATTTTGGTCACAGGGATTTAAGAAAGGATTTACGGCCTTGCTGTCTATGTCAAGATTGAACGGTGCTTTTATAATTCATTCCCCTTTGTTCATGCCGTTATGAATGATTGAAGAACGTGTCTTTAAAGATGATGAGACTTTCATTGTGGATTTTAAACTTGTCATATTCTATCTTATTATAATATGTAGAGATTCAGAAGTTCTGTACTTTCTATTAATATAAATTGACAGGTTATTATCCTTTTTTTTTTGGGATGCTCGATTATGAAAAATTTCCCGGTGAACTTGATGAGCTCATCTATAAGTGGCATTGTGTGCTATGTGTTTTGTTAAAACCAACAAACTTATGTGTAGGATTTTTATTTTGACAGTCTTGCCTTCGGTTGGAATCGGTGCTCTTTCTGCCAGAGAAGCTGAAGGTAGAACTAATATAACTGCTGGCGAGAAGGTACATTCTATTTTTTTTTAATCAGTTTTAATTATCTTTTTAAGAGGTTATAATTAGTGTTAAAGTTGAAATTTGAATGCTGAATCTGTATGCTGAATTTGTATGCTGAATCTGTATGTTGAATCTGTATGCTGAATCTGTATGCTGAATCTGTATGTTACTCTGTATGCTGAATTTGTCGAAAATACCCTAGTGAGGACCATAACTTATGATTTCTTATACTTCTGTGGTTGTGTTTAAAATGATTGCTAGAATGAAGTGTAGAATTAGCATGTTAATCAAAGTAAATCCCTACCGTAAATGGAGCAGCACCACATTTCCACTTGTTGGAAGAGTTTTTCAGGTTTGTTACAGTTGCCATGTATCCGTTCAGACCAGCAGCAAGAGCATGGTAGCATATGTATCCAAGTACCTAAAGAAAAAAGGCCAAAAATAGAGGACTTGCTGTGTATAATGTCAGTGTGATATTCCACATTAATAGTTAAAGCATCGAGCGATCCTCCAAATGTGTATGGCCACCTGCTTCAATTCTTAAAGTCAAATTTTCGTACTCTTATTTTTCGTCTAATTATCTTTCTTTGGAAAAAAAGAAAGGTATTTATTTTCGTTAAGCTATTTATAACCGTAAAACACGTCTCCAATGTGCATCATTATACTGTAATTAATGTTTCGAAATTACATAAACGAGTTACTAATGTTTGCTTATTGCACTAAGCTTGGAATGAAATCATACATATGTAATTCCGAGGTGTGATTGGTGCTTAGAAGAGAAAAACTATACTTAAATTTAATTTAACACAAACTATTTTAGGAAAAAAAAAGTTAAAAATATAATATAATACGCATATATATTGATCTTTAACCTACAGTTTCTTTTAAAAAAGATCATAGTCTGTATACTATTCAGTAGGGTTTAAAGCTCATACTATTTGAAATAAAGGTTATTTTATTTAAAATTTTATATTGTTTTCCATTAAATATATATAAGGCCAATTATTAGAAGTTTGTGGTATATTTATTGTCTTTAAGGTGGATGTACACTTAATTTTGTTGCATGTGCAGTGTGCAGAGTGCCCTCTGCACTGATATAAAATTTTGTATGGACCATTTTCCGCGAATCTTGAAATATTTTAGATATTAAAAGATTAATGCTTATTTATCTCATTTTGATATAAAATTTTGCAGTGTGTAGAGTTTTACGGTTATTATCCTTTTTTTTATTATACCATCATTGTTCTCATTCTTTTGGTGAATCACCCCTTTCTTTAATCTCTCCTGTTTGCATCCGTGTACTTGCTGGGCAAAACAAAATTTTCCTTAATCTGTCTGTGGTGGGCACTAATCCAGTGTCAACTTCAGAAGTGACATGCCATAATTGTTGGTTTTAATCTCGGAAACGAAAACAAAATAAAAACGAATATAGTTCACTTATATGTCATTGTTTATTTATAAAATTAATCTATAAGGGGTTCGATTTCTCATTTTCAATGGAAAATATTATTACTTTTTTCTTTTTATATTTTAAAATTAATCAAATTCTACTTCTACTATTTTAAATCCCAATAAATGATTCCATATCGTGAACAAGAATAATATATAGACAATATTCGTTTTCATTTCGGAGACGTAATCATTATAGGATTAATGTTATTTTTACTCAGTTATATATATTGTCTGTGTTTAACTTCAAGTTCAAGGTGTTTGAAAAGTATATTGTTTTCCTACATTGTACCTTCATACGATGTATCTGCTAACGCCGTTATCAACAGTTATAACATTATCTTTTGCTTTTTCCTATGGCTACTTTGAGTCATCTCCTTTAGGGCTTTCGCTATCGCATTGTTCCAATCTTATGATATACCATGTCAAGTTTATATATGTTTGTCAATCTGTGTAGGTGTAATCAGTATTACAATGCCTTTAGACAAGTCGTGGATTGATTGTGGAACTAGATGTTCGGTCTCATATTTTGCCAAGATAGATGAATTTTTAGACTTCGCGTATGCAAACAAGGATGTTAGTTCTACCATATATTGTCCCTGTAGAAAATGCAGAAACAGGATTCTTCTAGGAAGATCAATTGTGAGACAACATCTTCGTCTCAATGGATTTTGGGTGCGTTATAAGATTTGGACGAAACATGGTGAACCCTTTACCGGGTTTGACGAACCTGCTGAAATGGATGAAGTGCTACCAGATTCAGAAAATTATATGGATGTAGAGATGACTAGGTTGGTTGAAGATGCTATAGGAACAACTAATGTGCCTATATCAGATGATGATAATGATATTACTGAAAGTGAGAATGCTACACCAGGCCCAACCGAGTCTACACGGGAGTTTTTGAAGCTGATGCAAAATGCAAACTTACCTTTGTATCCTGGTTCCAAGAAACACACTACTTTGTCATTTGATGTTCGCCTTCTACAAGCGAAAAGCTTACATGGTTGGACAGATACCTCTTTCAAAGAGTTATTGGATATATTTAGCGAGGTCATGCCAGAAGGTGTCAATCTTCCTAAAACTTACTATCAAGCTGAGAAGTTAGTGGAAGATTTGGGTTTCACATTTAAAATGGTGGATGCGTGTCCTAATGATTGCATGCTATTTAGAAATGAAAACGAAGGTCTTGATGAGTGCTTGATATGCAAAGCATCTCGATGGAGAAAAGTGAGTGGAACTTTTGATGAATCTGGAACTCGAAGAGCTGCAAAACAAGCTAGATACTTCCCGTTGATACCAAGATTGCAAAGGCTTTTTGCAACGGCTCATTCAGCAAACCTCATGAAATGGCATGGTGAGAAGCGTGTAGATGATGGTGTGTTTAGGCATCCGGCAGACTCTCCTGCTTGGAAGCATCTTGACACCAGACATGCAAGTTTTGCAGCTGATATTCGGAACGTACGACTAGGAATTGCCTCTGATGGTTTTAATCCATTTCGGAATCAAAATTTAAAGCATAGTACTTGGCCTGTTGTGATAATTCCATATAACTTGCCGCCGATGCTTATCTTGAAGCAGCCATATATATATCTTTCTGTGCTTATTGATGGCCCAAAAGGGCCCGGTGATAAGATAGATGTGTATTTGGAGCCACTAATTGAAGAATTAAATGAGTCGTGGGAAGTGGGTGTAGAAACATATGATGCTTCAACCAACCAGATGTTTCAAATGCGGGCTGCACTGCTTTGGAGCATTAATGACTTTCCTGCATATGCTAATATATCCGGGTGGAGTACTAAAGGTGAATATGGATGTCCGAAATGCAACACAAGTCCAGGGTCGAAGTGGTTGAAGAATGGGCACAAGTGGTCTTATGGGAAGAGTAGGAGGTTCACGCCCCTTAATCACCCATACCGGAGAGATGCAAAGTCATTCTACACTGGACGAGATTTTGATGAACCTCCCCCTAGGATGACCGGAGCTCAACATTTGTTACAACTTCAGTCCAATCGAGTGCTTACTCAGTATAAAAAGGAAGACATGATTTTAAGACATAACATGGGGCATGAGAAAGAGGAAAAGGATCCATCAAAAAAGAAGAAGCACAATTGGAAGAAAAAAAGCATATTATATGAGCTCCCATATTGGGTAGATAACTTATTGCCATATAGTATAGATGCGATGCACGTTGAGAAAAATGTGGCTGAAAATGTAATCTCTACAATATTGGGAGTCAAAGGAAAAAGTAAGGATAATCTAGCCTCTCGACGTGACCTTGAAGATTTGGGAATCAGAAAGCAATACCACGTGAAGGTGAGAGAGTCTGGTGTCGAGTTTTTTGAGAGAGCTGAATATGAGATGGACAATGATGGGAAAGATAAGTTTCTGTTGAGCTTGTCCAAGTCAAGAATGCCAGATGGTTCTTGTTCTAGTATTGCAAGAAGGGTTAATTTGAAAGATCGTTCCATTGGAGGGCTAAAAAGCCATGACTATCATATCCTTCTACAACAACTGATTCCATTATGTGTACGGAGTTCCTTGCCAAAGAAGGTTGTTTCGGGGCTAATTGATTTAGGAAAGTTCTTCAAAGTGTTGTGCTCGAAAACCAATAGTGCTGCTGATTTGGAGAAGGCAAAAACCGACATTATTTTAACTCTTTGCGATCTAGAAAAAATATTTCCACCATCGTTTTTTGATGTGATGGAGCATTTACCGATCCATCTAGCTGAAGAAGCTTTAATTGGTGGGGCAGTTCAGTTCCGTTGGATGTACCCTATAGAAAGGTTTTTGCTTACTTTGAAGAACTATGTAAGACAAAATGCATGTCCAGAAGCATCAATAGCAAAAGGGTATTTGATGGAAGAGTGCATGAATTTCTGCTCTCAATATTTGAAAGATGTGGAGAGCAAGAAAAACAGGCCTCCTAGAAGGAAAGATGACGATGACAAAAAAGGAAAGAGCTTCATTATGACGGAAGTTACCCGGATACAAATTCATCGGTGGGTATTGTTTCACACTGACGCGGTCACTCCTTATCTAAAGTAAGTAATCAAATTACCTAATTTGTTTTCCATATAATAAAGAATATGGAAAATGCAATATTATGGGTTATACCTAACACATTTTCTTTACAGTGAACATCTCAGAACCATAAAACAGTTGAACCCTAATGCAAGTGAAGAGCTGATGGCAACAACTCATTTTAACGAGTTTCCTAACTGGTTTAGAACTCATGTGAGTATCTAGCTCCGATGTCTAAGTAAATTAAGTTACTTATGTAGTAGTCAATTTTGGATATGACACTAATTATCAACGAAACCATATGCCATTATAGGTTCAAAGTTTGCAAGAAGATGAAAATGTGTCCTTATCTGACGAGGTTCTGGCTTTGTCTAGCCCTCCTTCTCCTTCAGCAACCAAGTTAACCTCGTATACGTCCAATGGCTACTTTTTTCGGGTTAAAAGTGTAGACAACAAACGGACGAGGCAAAATTGTGGTGTTTGTGTAGAAGGAGATCGTTTACCATATTACGGGAGATTGACAGATATCATAAAGGTCATGTACTCATCGGATATTAAATATGTATTATTCAAGTGTGAGTGGGCACATCCATCAAGTGGAGTGAAGTTGGATCCCTTCAACTTTACCTTGGTTAACTTCCGAAATTTACTATACCAAAATGATCAAGTTAGGGATGAACCTTTTATCTTGGAATCTCAAGCCCGACAAGTATGGTATAACCAAGACCCTTCAGGACAAGGGTGGCTCAATGTTGGTATAGTAGAGTCTAAAGAATACTCACATGTGAATGCTGAAAGTGATGATTTGCCTAATGATGAGGGGTCGGATGGTGATGATGAGTTGCACGGGGAAGATGATTTCGACGATGATGACAGTCTTGACAATCTGGCTGGAGATTAGTTTTCTGGGATATTACTTATTATGTTTTTTGTATTACGTGAATAAAGGTTTCATACAATCTGGCTTGAGACTAGTTTTTTGGGATATTACTTATTTGTTTATTTTGTTCTAATGGATTTTTTGGTTTTACTTTTTTATTTGTCTAGGTACTTTCAATTTTGTCTTACCTTTTTCTATATTGATGATAATCCAATTGTTGATTTAAATTGTTGATCCGAATTGTTGATAATTTGGTTGCTGATTTGTACAGCTAATTATCAATGAAAATGTGATATAGGTTGTGCAATAGGATAATATGAAGAGAAGAAAGGTTGGAGACAGTGGACGTGGCAGACCACGGTGTATGTCTACTTTTCTTACTTCAAGTAGTAGAGATGATGCTCAAAGTAATTCCTCGAGAACATTGACACAATCTCAGCCAGGTCTTCCCCAATCATGTCCCCGTCCCACTTCCCCTCCACCACAACATGTTATGCATGAAGAGCTTCCAGAAATAGGTATCAATTTCTATTACTTTATGATTTTTTTTATTAGTTTAGTTCAATATCTGATATTATTAAACCATATTTCAAACTGTACTTAAAGATACTAGCATCAGAGGCCACAGTAAGGGTGTGCCGGAGTGGAGGACAGGAGTTAAAATTCAACTTTCTTTTAATTCTCAATTTCAAGTCGTTGGAGAAAGAACACAACAGTTCAAGTCTCAGTTAGGTATAATAGTACGGGATGGTCATAGAGTTCCACTAACCTTTATTGATTGGATGACTGTTGACGAGCCTATCAAAGAGGGAATATGGCAAGAGGTTAAGGTAAGAATTTAGCATTTTGTGAATATATATTTGCATTTTGTTGAGTTGTTTGCAACTAACTGTTTTGTGTTTGTTACGACTTGTAGGAAAATGTGTTGAATGTTCCTGAAAACTTTAGAGTTATGCTTCTGCAAATCTGCAACAAATTGTGGAAGGATCACAAGTCAAGAATAAAGAACAAGTATTTTGTGAAATATGAAAATGATCCCCAACTTGTTTCAAGGGTTCCTCCAAATGTTGTTACAGAACAATGGCCTGTGCTTGTTGAGTATTGGCGTTCTCTTGAAGCAAAGGTAAAATATCTCAAAGTTATTTTATATGACTTTTCCAAAATTTCCAACAATCTGACATTGATATGTTGTGTTTTTTTGTAGGCGGAATCATCGAGAAATGCTAGCAATCGAGAGAAGCTTGGTCCACTTCATAACACTGGTCGAAGATCTTTTGCCGAAATAAGAGAAGATGTATGCATGTTTTCTCCAACTTTTTCCACTTGTGTTTTTCACTTGTTTTTTTTTTGCTACAAAAAGTTGCTTGATGTCTTACTTTGAATTTAATGCAATTTTTTTGTTCAATTTATTATACTAACTACTTGGTTGTATTAATTCTTGTACTTGACAGATGGAAAAGGATGGGCAATCCACTGATAAAATGAGTGTCTGGATGAAATCACGCAACCCAACTGATTATGATGTTATTGTGGCAATTGTAAGTTTATACATTAACCATGAAGGACATAATTATGTATGTGTTCTCCTCTTTTTGTTGAGCTAACTATTGTGTAAAAATAATGTAGGAGGACTTCCAGAAAGAATTAAGTAAGGAACCTGAAGACCAACAACACCTTACGGTTGTGAGAGACAAAGTGTTTCATAGAGTGATGGGAGAGGACGCCCATGGGTATTGTCGAACTTTCGGTAGAGGCGTCCCTCGTACTTCAGTGTATCAATCTGGACCACTAGCACCTACTAACACACCAGATTTTATAAAAAATCTTACCAGAGAGATTACTGAAAAGGTGACTAGAGAGGTAATAAAAGCGAATGAGGACATGGTACGGCAATATGAAATAAAATATCAACAAGTACTTGATCGTCTTGCGCTTTTGGAAAGTAATGATGGAAGAAGTGCAAATTCACTTATTCAGGTATGTTCAATTTATTTTTGGAGTTGTAGTATTTTCATGCACAAAAGAAGTTGCTTAAATGTTTTGGTTTCTAAGTTCTTCATGAGGCTACTAATTTTATTGTCTTAGTGTACGAAAAAGTAACGAGGCTACTAATTTTAGGTTTGACTTCGTTTGGATTTCGTAGTGTTGTTGATTTTTGTTTTGTGGTGTCATGATTTGTCTAATTGGATTTTGTGGTTTGTCTAATACTTAATAGTGTCTCTCGTACACAAAAAATCCCGTACACTTGTGGATAGTTGGTACTTGGTACTTGGTTTAGTGATAATGATATAAATGTGTAGTGTTGTTAATATTGTTGTTGACAAATGCTTGAATATCATATTTTGATGTTAATGTAGAGAATTTTGTTTTTGTAGGGTGGAACAAGTGTTCATCAAAATGAGTCTATTGGAGAAGGTCAAAGAGAGTCCGCGGCTGAAGAAGTCGCACAAGCAGAAAATCCAAGTGATAACGTTTAAATATGTTTCATTTTGTGTTGTTCACAAAGATACTTTTTGGGGGATTGTTTACAATGACTTGAAACTAATGTAATATGCTATAAAATGTGTCAATTAGGTACTTTTGTTTAGAATGAAGTATGTATCAATTACGATGGGTGATGATGATAACTTTAATTAGCTTTGTGATGACAATTATCAATATCCAATTCAGGGGCAACTTTTGCGTCGACATCAAGCCGTTGCAAATTTTGATCATTATAAACGTTTTGCGACAGGGAATAGCCGTCACAATAAAAGAATTAAAAAGCAGGAATTTGTTTTCGCGACGGCATTTGCGACGGTAAAATCCCGTCGCAAATTGATGCAAAATACACGTCATCGTTTTTGCGACGGGGGTTGACCGTCGCAAACATTAAAATAAGCGGCGACGGAACCAATTGTTCGCGACGGCTAATACCGCCGTAATGCCGTTGCAAGAACTTTAGCGACGGGTAATTACCGTCGCAAATGTATTTGCGACAGCAGTTTTTGCGTCGGCGTGTTTGCCGACGCAACGCCGTCACAAAAAGTTTCGACCGTCGCAAATAGCCCTTTCCCGTCGCAAAAATCCGTCGCAAAAGTTTTTTTTTTTTGTAGTGAATGGACCAACTGAGCAATTTTTCCCAAAAAAAGGACTTAGACAAGGTGACCCCTTATCACCTTACCTATTTATTCTTGGGGCTGAAATTCTAACACAAATGTTACAAGATGATAGTAACAATTATGATAACCATATTGGATTCTCTGTCTGTAGACAAGGAACCCCAATTCCTTTCCTATCCTTTGCTGATGACATGATCATCTTTGCTAAAGCAAACATGACTTCATGCCAAAGAACAAAACAAATCTTGGAAATGTACTGCTTCATATTAGGACAAAAAATCAACTACCAAAAATCTGTTTTCCAAACAACAAAAAATACTAATGAAAACAACATCACCCAACTAAAAAACACTTGACTATGAACCATACCAAGTCTCTTGATAAATATCTTGGTTGCCCTATCATAAATGGTAGAGTAACAAAAGAAACTTTTGGGGATATCAATCTTAAAGCTAAACAAGAACTCTCGAAATGAAAAGCAAATTCCTTATCGCAAGAAGGTAGAAAGACCCTCATCAAACATAATCTTGCGACCAAACCAACTTTTGCTATGCAAAGTTTTATGTTACCAGCTTATAATCTTAAAGAACTAGATAAAACCTACAAAAAATTCTTCTGGAACAAAGGAGATCAACACAGGCCAATCATCAACTAGGATGTAATATGTAAATCCAAAGAAAATGGTGGTCTTGGACTAAGGAGAGCTCATATTACAAACAAAGCACTACAAATGAATTTCTTGTGGAAAATCCTTGTTGAGCCAAATAACATATGGGTAAAGGTCATAAATGAAAAATACCTTAAAAATATAAATATTCTAAATTACCAAATGAAAGGCGCAACATCTTGGCAATGGAATAACCTCATGAAACTCAAAACCGAGTTCAAGAATGGACTTATCTGGCAGGTTGGTAATGGTAATACTATAAATTTTTGGCATGACAATTGGATAACTCCTTCTCCGCTTATAAAAATGGCACAAAATACCAATTCGATTAACACAACCATAACAGTCAACCACTTCTTTAATAACATCGGACAATGGGATGTCATAAAAATTGAAAATGAATTGAAAAACATCTTAAACCAAGATATTAGGGGAAAAATAACGGAAACAATAATCCCAAACAACGATATTCAGGATAGACTTTACTGGAAAGGTAGCAATAATGGGTGGTTTTCTACAAAATCTGCTGCTGATATGATTGAAACACAATCATGCTTTAATCAGACAAATGCTAGTGAATGGATCTGAAAACTTGATACCCAACCCAAAATCAAAAACTTTCTCTGAAAATTTTCACAAAATGGTATCCCAACTAAAGAAAAGTTGGACGAAAGAAGAATAGCAGTTACAAGACATTGCGAACTATGCAACCACCATTGCGAGGATTTGATCCATTTGTTCCTCGAATGCCCTTTTAGCAAACAAGTTATTGAAAAAATTGACAAAACAATGTTATTCGAAATAAACAAAATTAAGTATAACAACAAAAAACCCCATGAAATTCTAATTGATCTTAAAAATATACTTGGACTAAACAAACTTGCTTGCATCGCAACCATTTGGTGGAGTATTTGGTATTTTAGAAATAAAATCATCTTTGGTAATGAACCCATTGGGTCATGTAACAAGGTCACCGGCTTCATCAAAGACCAAATTCATAGGTGGAAAGTCAACATGCTCGATGAAGATGACTATGACTTTAAAAAACTAAAGAATGTAAATCCTATAATAAGGAAAAAAACATAATATCAAATGGGATAAACTAAAATCGGGCTTTCATAAACTAAACTTTGATGTATCGAAATTAGATTCCGGAATTACTTCTATTGGCTACGTGATTCGGGACCAAAATGGAAAAGTAGTAAGCCTTGATGCCAAAAAATATAACTTCAACTCGTTTTTAAAAGCTGAAGCTTTTGCCCTAAAATCAGGCCTTCACGAGGCAATTAGACTACAAATCAAAAAAATTGAAATTGAAGGGGACAACCTCTGTGTTATTAAGGCACTCCAAAGATGTTAGAGTTGTCCTTGGGAGGTCGAGATGATTATTTCCGAATCCAAACCGGACCTCCGGTTTTTTGACGAAGTCCAGATTAGGCATGTATTCAGAGAAGTAAACTGTGTTGCAGACCGACTAACCTATTTGGAAATTTCGACACCCAACACCAACTTTTCTGATGATCTTAAACTTTTTAATCTCATCCGTAAGGATGCTTTAGGATGGACTACCTCTAGAAGATAGTCCACCCTAACCGCTTTCCATTATCAAAAAAAAAAATAGAAAATACGGCATGGAACATGAATGATTGAATGAGTTATATATATATATATATATATATATATATATATATATATATATATATATATATATATATATATATGGTAAGATGATATCATATGGGAGAATGGGAGGCAAGATTATATATGGAGGTGGAAACATGTTGCGACCATTATGTCGTTGGTTGAGAGCATTGGTAAGCCATACTTGTCAACCCCCTCTCCACTCTCTCTTCATCACTAAGATACGCCCTTTCTAAAGACATACCAATCAATATACATTTAAGGATATATCTTGTCTCATTGTTTTATATATATTTAGGTATTCCGTCTTTTAGATATGTTTTGTCCACCTTGATTATCGCAAACATAAACATAGTGTAAAACCCTTATTTGATAATTTGTTTAGACGTATTTATAGATCCGTGTGGAACTAGATAGCCAATTATCGTTTCATATTTTCTCTTATGATTTGATTCTAATCCACAGATGTTCTCACCATATGAGACCCAAGCCCAGATAGCTTTTAATTTAAGTAGGAAACAAGGAAAAATAAATTCTAGAAAGAAATTATATTTTTATCAACTCCACGGCAATCCAAAACAACAATACTGTACCAATCATTGCAAATATAGTATAGAGGGTACAACCTTTAGCATGAGTACGTTGGTTGCACACAAATCGGGAAAAATCATTTGTGCTCGGACTGTTACTGGGTCAGCCGGGATTGGGCTAGTCAAATTAGGGGTCTATCCAATTCATGTCTTTTAGGTGCATTTGGCTCATGTTTCAGCTACTTTTGGTTTGGTTTTCAATAAACTCGGATATTTTAAGGTTGTTCTATTTTGTTTTGATTATTTTACACATAATACATGTCCAATGCACCTGTATGTGTATATATGCAACCAAGCTTCTTTCCATCGAGTTTCAACAAATTCAAAGTCAATACTTCCTTTTACCTTTTGAATTCCAATAAAGTTTTACAAGTTGGTCAATGGATAGAAGCTACAGACTATAGTCAATACTAATTCAGTTTCCTTCATGAATGCTGCATAAGTGAATAAGGCACTATTGACTATAGCTCTATACCCAACATATCTAGTCTGTTCAGGTCACAATTAAACAAACAAGAGGAAAGGAATAATATGTATTCGATATTATTGGCCGACAAGGAGACTTACCATGTCAAAATCAGTAATTAACATTGAGATGTAATCTGAAGGAGTTGCGTTGTAATATCCGAACTTTTATTCAGTTTAATTCCGAAGCAAATCGGACTTCGAGCCGTTGACGGTTTTCCATTCTATCTAGTATTTCTTTCTTCACGAATTTTATCATTTTATGTAGAATTTAATTCACATAAAATGATAAAATTATATCAAACTCTAATTCTTATAATTATTTATCATTTTATGTAGAATTTAATTCACACAAAATGATAGGATTTATATCAAACCCTAGTTATTATAATTCATTCTTATCGATGACTTTAGACGAGATCATGACAAGCTGTGACGAGATCAAGACTAAGCTGAGACGAGGCTATGACAAAGCCCGACAAACCTGTGACAAACTCATTCATGGGTCTGACAAGGCCATGACGAGTTTTGACAGATTTTTGACAAACTATTCAGCCCATCTTTCTTACAATTATTTCAGCCATCCTTCTTGCAATTGTTTCAGCCTATCCCTTTGCTATGATGGCCCAACTACCCATAACCCTCCAGCCCACACGGACCTGCTGTCGCCCAGCCATCCTCGCACAGCAGCCCAGCCTGTTTACGAGCCCAGTAGCAGCCTTCTTGCAGCCCGTACAGCCCCCCATCCAGCCCACCTAAGAGAGCAAACGCTCAGGAGTTACGAGAGCTGTAACGCCCTTATTGAACGCCCCTCTTTACTCCCTCTTCTGTTCCGCCTTCACACGAGACCTTACCTCTCTGTAGACGCACAACCGAGTCCTCAGGCGCAGGAGAAACACAAGAATGCAGCCAGCAACAGCAGCACTTGAAGAGCCGGCTGGAGCTGCTACTATCTCGACCCTGATTGCTTCCGGACCAAGGTGAGTCTAGACTTCCTTCTCCTCTCCTACTTCCCTTCTTCCTCAGGTCCTGATAGAGATTAAAACCTCCCTTAACCTGACTTGGAGTTACTATCTGTAGATCTGTGAAGTTTCAGCCTTTTTCTGAATTTTCGAAACTGTGTCGAGGATCCAACTTCTGGGCCAGATTTAGGTATGCTAAACTCATTCTTTTTGGCTGGTTTTCGGATATGTCATAGACGGTATTGCATAGTAAAGCATACTAAACTTTTAGAAGAATTGGAGTTACTGTTGGAGAGTTATGATGTTGCAAAGTTGATTCCTCATGCAGTTTTTATAACTGTGCTGAGTGTTGGGTAAAACATGTGATGCTGTTTTGTGAGATAGTTTTGAATAGGCTTTTGATCTCTGTTGGACTTGAATTTTGAATATGATATAGTTGACATATTGTTGTAGAACATATTAAAATTTGAGAGGAATCCAGCGAGTGGTTTGGGATTTATGATTTTTCAAAGATTTAGTCGTAAGCAGTTTTTCTGTTGTGCTGAAATTCGGTTTTGTGAGATAGTTTTAAATAGGATTTTGATCTCCTTTGCGGCTGAATTTTGGATATATTATAGATAAGATTTTATAGTAGAACATATCAAAATTTGGGATAAATTCAGCGAGTAGTTTAGGAGTTATGATTTTTCAAAGTTAAGACAGTGTGCTGTTTGTTAAGTGTTGTAACCAACTTTAGAAATTTTTGTAGAAGTGATACTTTAACAGTTTAAAGAAATTCTTTCTCCTATGAGTAGATGGGATATCATAGAGGACCTAAGGAAGTATTTCGGAAATTTTATAAATTTATTTGAGTTTTATATTTGAAGCCGAAGTTGGATCTTAATGACCTATCGGAAAATAAGAAGAATGTGTAAATTGTCAGTTTGTAACCAAACTCATCTTTAGGAGTTAGAATATGACATTTTAGTCTCAAATAAGAGTTTAGACATAAATTATGGAATTTTTAGAAGTTTCGGGACCAAGGGTAAAATAGTCATTTTACCATAAATTAATACAATCAATTCCGTTCTATTAAGACCTACTATCTTAGAAGTCTTAGACTTCTAATCACCTAGAAAGTGTGCTGACACACTTGCCTCTATTGACAGGCCACTGAATTCCTACTGTACAGATCGATTTGCGAATTAGAAAAGTCGAGATCTGATTCAGGTAAGTCCACGGACTTACTTAGCTGACTTCTTGTATGAGTGTAATGTGTATGAGTGGTGTTTGTTAGTTATGATAAACAACGAAACCGGATTAGGCCGACTTTATTATTTACGTAATTGACCCAAGTGTATGATAACGGGTCGTGACATCATCTGCCTAGCTCTTGCGAGAGTCTAGGAGGTTCCCTGCGACCAGCCCAGTCAGGTAGACGGTCAGATGCATTAGTACCATTCCGCGTTGGTAAACGGGGACAAGGGCGAGGTTTGGGAATCCCTCGTGTCACAAAATAAGTATCATTAGTAACGACCTATCACCTAATTAAAGATAATAAAAGGATTGAGTGTTGCATGTTGATTGTGTATGTTGTGTGTTTGTGCTTTTACCTTTATACTTATGCATAGAATGTTAGCTAACGGTTTTATACCGCTTGTAGATGCCTTGCAGGTTAATACAGTTGTAGAGAGATCCGGAGGGAATGGTCAGTCGGGTCCTCGTACTCATTTAGTTGGGGACAAGGTTGCCTTATGTTCTTCATATGCGTCGTTTTATTTATCTTTTCTTGTAAGGCTGATACATATTCTCCATGTATATATTGTTTAAAGTTTTCAAATGTTTTAAATACTTTTGTGCCTTGTTGTAAGATCCACGTAAAATTGTCAAACTAAGGTCGGGACCCATTGTGAGGTCCTAACCAGTAGCTTCCCGAGTTCTCAGAATTTGGGGTGTTACAATATGGTATCAGAGCTCTAGGTTGGCAACAATGGCATTTGAAATCTTCTAAAAGACCGATTGTATAAAATAACTAGAACCCGAAAGGGGTCTAAAATTTTCAAAACGGATTTATGTTTTTACACGAGCATAGTCGGGTTGTGGGTTAGTAGTACGTCGGACTACCATCGCTCTCCGTGGATCTCTGCAACTTAGAATGATAGGTGTGTTAGTTAGTATATAGACTTATATCAATATGTTCTAATGTATGATTATATAAATGTATATGTATAGCATGTTAGTATCCTAAAGGATATTTTGTATCCTTTAGTTGTGATATAATGAAGCGATTATCGCCTCATTATAAATCGGTAGCGGACTTGAAGAGTTTTCAACACGAGGCAATGAAATCGAACCCTGAATTGAGTGTTATACTCGGGTAGGCTGCTTGGTGATCCTTATAAAGTATCCAAACAACAAGTGAGCAAGGAAGTAAAGTTGTGAAGATAATTGTTACCACAAGCACAATCAGATGAGGAAGAAATTCCTGAGTCAGTTCAGTTAGAAGGAATAGAAGGTCGTACAAGAAACTCGAGCAAACGAGGCCGAGAGATGGAATTAGAGGAACCATGCAAGAGACTACAAGAGTGCGGAGTAGAGATAACAATATTGGACCGAGACAAGTAGAATTGAGTACAACCAAGATTGCGGAATCAAGGACATTATAATCGAGGCGGATGCCCCATAGACCATTATGGGCATGAGAAACCAGAAGAGACCGAGGGTCAATCCGAGTGTGAGAATCTAAGGTGCATGGAATGAAGACCTACAATTGAGTGTAAAAGCGAAAAGGAAGACCCCACAAGCGTGGGGAGGTTTTGACCCTCCTCAGAGATATAAGTAGTTTGAAAGAAACCACGACGCCAATATCCAAAGAATGGAAGCCTGTAGCAGGGTCAACGGAGTTTCATGAAGGAGATATTACCACTAACTCCAGTGAAGAAATTTGTATGGGAGAACGGCCTTGCTAGACTCGAGAGCCCAGGGTAACCCGAATTATCACGGGACCTAAGCCATCAACATAGATGGTCCATGCAAAAGGAACTGCAAGAGGATGATCATTACGGCCATAAGAATTTCAAAGACGCTTGCAAGCTATCGTGAAAACTTGAAACGACTATTTATGCCAGATGAATGACACAATCGGACTAGAGAAATGGAGTTAGCCTATAAGAAGCGGAACGGTGGAAGGTAGAACGAACTAAAGAAGTATAAAAGGATTGTTGTGAGCAACTGTTTACCTACTAGCTACGGAAATTTTGACAGATCACAATTTACACGGAATGGAGAGATACAACTTAATGTAAGAGCGAAGGGTAGACTTCATAAGCCTGGAGACATTTTGTCTTCTTTAAAGATAAGAATTCTAAGAGGAATCACAACGCTAGTGTCCAAAGGATTGAAGCCTTGTAACATAGTCAACAGAGATTTGGAAGGAAATATTACAAACAACGCCGATTAAGGAACCTGTGCTTGTGAGAATCGTGTGGTGGACTCAAGAGTCTAGGGTAACCCCCATTTATAACAGAACATAAGGTCATCAACACATACGGTCCTTGTAAAGGGACTACAATTGGGAGGTAATTAAAAGTCATTGGAACTACAAGACGCTTACCATCTATTGTGGAGTGTTAGGAACGACTTTTGACGTCAGGCGAATGACACAGTGAGACTTGAGAAAGAGAGTTGTCCCAAAGGAAGCAGAAGAGTGAAAGATAAGACGAACTAAAGAAGGATAAAAAGATTAATCGAGTTGGTGATGTGCACCAAAAGTTTAATACCAATAGAGGTATGAAATTGAGATAAGTCAATTATAGACTGACCGATGTCAACCAAGGACATGCAAGTATTGTTTGGTATTGACGAGTTATGTGCCGTTAAGAAGAGATATTTGTGACGGTGGATCTATGGAGTAGCTTTACCGACGCCTTAGAGGATTTCCTCAAGTAGGCAATGACAACCTTCTTGGATGAATTACAGGTATAAAGAGAAACGTTTTAAGGGTTACTTCTTGGCTAGTTAAGATCAAACTCCGGTCAAGTCAGGGAGTTTGGATCCGTGGTAGAAGAATTAAGAAAGTAAGCGGAAGAAGTTGTTTTTTTTTCAATCGTTGTTTTATTTTCTTAAGGCAAGTAAAGAAGGTACTTGGTACTTCATCCGTATAAGACTCATGGTGTAATTAGAAGAAAGAGTTTTGTGGTCAATCATTTTATACTTAACAGAAAAGGTCCTTAGGATTAATGATTGCCAACAGGATAATCAGAGTAGCGCAACACAAGCGTGGTGGGTCCTAACCCACAAAGCAAGAACCTCAAGGGTACTGATGGATGCCGTGTCGAGTTTAAGATGGTGATAGTTAGTGAAATGCATTCTAGTTGAAAGAAACTTGAGATACGCTATGTGAGTGACTGGAAATGTTGTACGGAAACTTAGGTGCATGTAGAGGTAATAGAAGGAGACTGATACCCTATTATGGATCCGAGTGAAGAGTGATGGTTTTGTTACATGTTGCCAGACAAGTAGTGTGGAATTCTATACTAATAGAATACTCTATAGTGAGTTTTCAGGATGGATTAGGAAAGAATTAATGATGTAAAAAAAAATAGTGTGCATGGCCTGCACTAGAAAGCTCAAAGTGAGTAACTACCATCCTGAGTCGAAGATACATAAGAAAGAGAAGCAACAAGAGCATACTTGCAACCTAGTAACCATGCTTAAAGAAAGCATAATCTCGGAGTAGATTTTATGTGTAACATTATGTCGGAACAGAGCCTAGTTGCGTTTTGAGTTAGAGGGATATTACTAGTCCGATAAAAGTGGAGGGTACAAGAGTTCAATGTTGACGGTGTGTTAGCATGTATCGAGTATTTATGATCAAATAACTGGATATAAGATCACTTTGTGTCTAATACCGTCATTACGGACATATTCTATGTCACTTAAGATCTTGAGTAATGCGTGGGAAGCCAGGGTTAGAGTTAACGATAAATTAGAGATCTATAAATAATATAACAATGCCAAGTGAAAAAAATAAAAAAAAGGATGACCACTAGATTTGATTTTAGTTGTCTCGAGTGTTAGACCGGAAAAGGGTAAAGGTGACGATTCCTTATATGAGGAATAAGATGATTGAGTAATATTAAAAGACAAGACCAAGTGGGTCGTGATACGAAGAGCATTGATCACGTGGTAAGTGTTGGTGGATGTCCATGACCTGGGATCTAATTGTGTACTCAGAACCTTTTCAGAAGGCCGGAAGCAAGTGGTCATAACGAAGGGAAAAAAGTTGAATAGATTATTTTCCGTAGGGTCATCAAAGGATCTGGAAGTGAGTTGTGTAAGGCAACCATTGGAAGTTTTAAAGAGGTTTAAAAGTGATTGATGGACTAGTATTCCTCACCCTATTGGAGAGTGTAGCTTCAGTTTTCCACGGAAACTAACTTTTGGAACTGATTTTGACAATTTCAGTTGGAGAGATACCTACCAGACACGAGTTAGGTCATCAAATTAGAGGAACGGATAGTTGAGCCGGATGATACCGGTGAGATATCCGGTAACCACTCTAGAACGTGGTAGCAGACGCTTGTGATGTAAGTACCTGAAAAGATTTAAGATTCAGTGGTTTAGGAAAAGGTGATAAGGCTACCTAAGATATCAGGATAGTAAATGACGTAACTTTTCAAAGACCTATGTAGCGATAGTTGTAACCTCGGGAGTGACGAGTTAGGGTTTGACCTTGTATGTGTGATATTGTTTGACTACTTGTTCATTTCATGATTGAGTGCTTAGTCAGTGATGTGTGCTTTTGGTAACCTTGATGTGCGGGATACTTAGATGTGGAAACGATGAGACTTTTGAGTAGTGATCAGATATACCCGTTTAGTGCCTTAAAGGCCGATCAGGAATGTCTTACCCTAAGTTTCGGGACGAAACTTATTGTTAAGGGGGAATTGATGTAATACCCGTAAATTTTCTTCTGACTAGTCCCGAAACAATAAGAACTTGACCGATTATGACGTTTTCGGCGCTTTAGTTCTTTAGTATGGATTCCGACATTATGTTGTCTTCTTTTAAGTTTCGGGACGAAACTTATTTTAAGGGGGTACTGATGTAATATCCGGAATTTTTATTCAGTTTAATTCCGAAGCAAATCGGACTTCGAGCCGTTGACGGTTTTCCATTCTATCTAGTATTTCTTTCTTCACGAATTTTATCATTTTATGTAGAATTTAATTCACATAAAATGATAAAATTATATCAAGCTCTAATTCTTATAATTATTTATCATTTTATGTCGAATTTAATTCACATAAAATGATAGATTTATATCAAACCCTAGTTATTATAATTCATTCTTATCGATGACTTTAGACGAGATCATGACAAGCTGTGACGAGATCATGACTAAGCTGAGACGAGGCCATGACAAAGCCCGACAAACCTGTGACAAACTCATTCATGGGCCTGACAAGGCCATGACGAGTTTTGACAGGTTTTTGACAAACTATTCAGCCCATCTTTCTTACAATTATTTCAGCCATCCTTCTTGCAATTGTTTCAGCCCATCCCTTTGCTATGATGGCCCAGCTACCCATAACCCTCCATCCCACGGACCTGCTGTCGCCCAACCATCCTCGCACAGCAGCCCAGCCTGTTTACGAGCCCAGTAGCAGCCTTCTTGCAGCCCGTACAACCCCCATCCAACCCACCTAAGAGAGCAAACGCTCAGGAGTTACGAGAGCTATAACACCCTTATTGAACGCCCCTCTTTACTCCCTCTTCTATTCCGCCTTCACACGAGACCTTACCTCTCTGCAGACGCACAACCGAGTCCTCAGGCGCAGGAGAAACGCAAGAACGGAGCCAGCAACAGCAGCACTTGAAGAGCCGGCTGGAGCTGCTACTATCTCGACCCTGATTGCTTCCGGACCAAGGTGAGTCTAGACTTCCTTTTCCTCTCCTACTTCCCTTCTTCCTCAGGTCCTGATCGAGATTTAAACCTCCCTTAACCTGACTTGGAGTTATGTTCGCCACTTAGCGTGCGTGAAAATAAGCTTTAAATTTATAAAACTAGAATCAAGCAAGCGAACCCGCAGTGTACGGATCGACGTAGTTAAGGAAGAATTCCAGAGTATCGAACACAGGGATTTGGGGGGTTAAATCCAGTTAAGATTATCAAGCGAGTGAATATATGAGCTTCTGTAAATATTGGGAAAACAGCAATCCTAAAGATCCGGGAATCCAGTTGTGGCAATCGATTCAAGATATACTAAGGATGTAAGGACAGAGTTGAGATATGCAAAGGTATACGAATGTAAGGTAATCGTACGGTGAAGTTCCAAAAACCTTATATGACTCACCTACAAGACACTCTCTATAAAGGTTGTTGAGGCTTCAGTATAGAAAGGTTCTAAAGGTAAGAATTAATGTCAAATACCCAAACTTATAATCCAAAGATCAAGACTAACTTAACCGATTAAGGTTGTGACACCAATAATCGAGGTAGAGGTTGTTGAGGCTTCACTACCACCTAGAAAAGGCAAGCCAAGACTAAGTTAAAGCAAATCTTTAACTTTGGACTAAAGAAAAGCAAGTTCGTAAATTAACACAAAATTACGGGTAGTTCTTGAGTTCCACGGTCGTGGAAGCTCAAGAACAGACCGTGGTTTAGGTTTATCGGCGATTCTCTCTAACTCTCAGGGTCCAATCTATTTACGATCGATCTATCATCATCTAAGCCACAACTATCAACCCTTCACCCTAGAATTGCTAAAGGGTTTTAGCCAACAACAGTCATATTGATATCAATTTTAAGGTTTAAAAGATTGAAAGATGAAAACTTCCGAAAACCTTCAATAACTTTCAAATCAATCTCAAAGTCACAATCAAGAACAGCAATCGTCACTAGATTCGGAATAACACAAACAGACACAAATCTTAGATAAGAAGGAAGAACGGGATGTCAATCCGTCTTCTAAATCAAACCTAAACAAGAAGCGAAATCTTCTTGCGAGTAATCTCCCGAATCTTCGATCTTCCGTCAATCCGGAAATCTCTATCACAATCTCCACCAAAGTGCGAGATTAGGGAAACTCCAAGGATGAGCGCAAAGTACGTCTTTTGCAAAAGTCGCAAAGATCTTTAAGTCGCGGCGTAGGCGAAAGTGCGTCTAAGAAGAGGTGACGGAATCTCTCTTCGTCCGTCCTTTTATAGTGTATGATAAAGTGTCGGCCCAGCCCAATCTTCAAAAAGATCGTGGCTTAAAGTGTGGCGAAAAAGATCGTCAAGATCACGGTCGTGGAAGATTCCACGACCGTAATTTAGAGCGTGGAAATCAACACGGTTTGACACAAACAATTCCACGACCATAGAAGTTACTGGAATGAACCACGCTTCACTTGTCATAGTTCCACGACCGTGGTTTAGGGCGTGGAAAGTAGTACGGCCGTATTTTAGAGCGTGGTTTAGGGCTAGAACGTGATTCTTCCTTAGCCTCGTGCATTCTTCAAGTTGGCACTCCTTTGGCTCCTAGCAATGTCCTCAATTCATGGACAAGCTCAATCAACTCCCTCTTTGCTCAATTCCGTTCGGAAATAGCTCTTAATCACCTATAATCAACATAAAGCTTGTGTAGATCTCTATATCGACATTATAGACAAACTAGCTCACATATGCATCAATGCTCAATCAATGACTATCAATATGGATCAAATACATTTAGAAAACGTGCCTAAAATATCACAATATTTCATGCTAACAAATAACCCCATACTTAACACTTGCTTGTCCCTAAGCAAGGTCTCTCAAAAGCTTTAAAACAAGAGTTAGGATGAAATATGTGTACCTTCTCAAATCAATACTTCTTTTGGATGATGTGCCTTCTAAACAATAGATCATTCTCAAACCTTGCTTCATTCATTTATAAGACTTTCATATACTTAATCAAAGAGTAAAGAGTAAAGAAAGCTCATGAATCAATTAAACTTCCATACAAGCATCATAACCTTCAAACATTATCAAAATCAATCATAAGAAACTTCAATTTAGATCACCAAGTCATATAGCATTCTTTTGATCTTAAGGACTTTCAAATAAGGTCTAGAATGTGGAAAAGGAAGGAAAACTTTAAGGAATGTGGTGCATGAATCCGGGAATGTGGATAACTACTCTTTTCTTTTTCTCTTGCGGTTTCCGCAGCACTTTCAACTTAGAGCTTCGCTCTCTTCTTTTCATTTTTCGACTTTACTTTTGGAGTTATGGATAGAGGTGCACAAAAACCGAAGCCTAGGAGATTGGCGTTTCTCAATTTTTATGAGATGCCTCAAACCCTTAGCGCACATACCATAATCCGCTAGGAATATCGCTCAATCCGACTTTGGCAAGACACAAACACCCGGCTCTGTGAATGGTGCCGAGTTACTCATCGTCATGATTGACTTCCCCAAACCTAAAATTTCTTTCTCTTCTTTTGATTGCAATATTGCTTTCATGGCCCTCCCACATCAAACATGCCTTTTTCATTCACTTCTCCAAATTCCCGGATAGGTAAAGGAGGTCAATATTTCAATGAGGAGCTAAAATGATCAAAGAAAGAAGAAAGAAAAATCGAATTGCCTTAATCATTTCAACAAGAAGCATAAGAACTTATAGTGTGATTTCAACCTTATTTTCTCAACATGATTTAAGTAACATTCTTCACATTATGAAAATTGCAAAAGAGGTATAATCCATTCATTCAAATTTCTTTTCAATTCACTATTCTTTTAAGCATGCAATTGTCATCAAACTCAATTCACAAGTGGTATTATCATGGAAATCATCTCAATTCCTTAGAAGCACAAAAAATTTTAAAATTTTTCAATTTTTATGGGTTTTTCAAGTTCTTTTTCATGCAATGTAATAATGAAACGTGCAACAATATAATGAACATGCAAGATAGTCTCGATAGAAGCAAACATAGTGAGTAAGAGTTATTACAAACTTTTAGTCACACCCCACCCCATACTTGGAACAAACATTGTCCCTAATGTTTAAACAAAAGAAAGAAAAGAAGAAAAAGAAAGAAAAGAAAAAGAAAAAGAAACTCACAAAGTGGCGGTGGAGTGGCTAAAACTGTAGGTCATGCAAATCATCACTGTGGCGCCGGTGGAGGCGGGAATGGAGAGAAGTTGGGGTCGTAGTGCCGCCCGAACTGCTGGCGGTAAACGTCCCTCATCATGTGATTGAGGTCATCCATGCGTCCATCTCTAGCATTGGCTCAGATCTGCAATGCTCCCACTCTCTCAGAAAGGCCAGTAGCCCAATCCGGCATCTGCTCATACCATCCCGGAACCTGGCTGTACCACCCTGGCGCGTCTGCTGGTGCTGGTGCTGATGACTGCTGTGCGGACCATGGAGGTGGAGCTCCATACCATGCAGGAGGCGTCTCCATCCAAGTGGGCCTCTCGCTCATGCTGGCGCGGCGAGAAGATGAACCTGAAGCTCTGGCGGGACGTGGAGAACGTCTGGGCAGGTCAGGGGCCGTATCCGGCTGATCTGGAAACGTGCCAAACTCGTGCTCGGCTCCTCCTCCACCCTCATACTGATCTCTCATCTCCTCCTCCTCAACTACGGGCAGTGGTGGGACATATGGGGGAGCTGCAATCCTGTTCGCATGCATAGCAGCGAACGTCTCCTTCCAATTATGGCGTCCAGCCATAATGGAGTACTGCTGTAGCCACTCAATACCCCTACCCGTCCTGCTCTCCCAAGGCATGGCCGCATAAGGCGGACCTCTATGTGTGGGGAAGATGAGACCTCTAGTCATGAAGGCCTGAAGTCCTAAGGGTACGGTTGGTATGCGGGTACATGCAGAAAAATCAACTCCCAACATCCTAGCAAGGTGGGTAACTATCCCACCATATCCAATGTTGCCCCTCCTCTTATTCTTAAGCTTGCTCATAGTAGCAGCTAAGATGGTGGCACAGTCAGCTCGGCACCCATACAGCATGGAGTACAACAGAAAGAGCTCATCCGTCTTGATCTTTTGGGGCGTCTCCGTCCTAGGAAAGAGACACTCTGAAAGAACACGGTGAGCAATCTTCAAGGCTAAGTGATACATCAACTTAGCCTTGGTGTCAGCAGGTTGCCAGCGGTCCTCGCTGGCGTAAATCATAGCAACTTCCTCCCAAAAATCTTTGGCGTAAATGCCACTAGGAAAACGACCGTTAAAGGTCTCTTGGAACCCGAAAAAGGTTCCGAACTCACGGATGGAAAAATCATAATTTCTTTCCGTAAGACGGAAAGAAACGGTCCTATCCACATGGCTGTGCTCAAAAGACGTCACAACCTCCCTCGTAATCTCCTCGTAGGCGTCTTCTCGGATAGCCGAGAAGACAACTAGTCCGGCTCTATCCAAGAGCCAAGTAAGGTCATCTATAATGTTAAGAGGAGCTAAATCCTCCAACAATAGGTACCTAGGTCCAATCACATCCCTCTCATGGATCCTCTCGAGTGCATCAAGGTGATCCTCATGAATGGTCGGTACTCTAGGGCTAGGAGGTGCGGGTGATGAAGGTGATGATGGAGGTGAAGGGGAGGAAGGTGGTGGTGCTCTAGAGGATGAAGAGGAAGAGGGGTTACCCTTCCTCTTTTTGTTATGGTCATTCTTCTTCTCCTTAATCCTCCCTGAAACTCTTCTCACAAAATTCATCACTGTTCAAAATCACGGTCTGTTCTTGGTATTTCCATGGCCGTGGAACTTATAGAGACCGTGATTCGTCTCGACTTTTCTCAAAAATCCACAAACAGCACTTAAACTCAGCAATCAGGCAGCCCTAGTCTAATTCCTTCCAGTTTCAAGCAGTTCTCCTAAAATTTCTAGCAAAAACGAACCAAATTGACAAAGATCAAGAAGAGTGGAAAAAACCTAGGTTTCGGATTTTAAAATCCGAATTGTGCGTTCCTTGGTGATTTGCCGCTCGATTCGTTGCTTGGATCTCGTTGGTGGTCGAATTTGCTTCAATTTGGAAAGAAGAATCGTTGAAAACGATTAACGAACAAAGATTTGGGAGGAAGGGCGTGGAATCGGCGATTTTGGGTCGTGGAATTGGGTATTTGTGGAGTGTTTTTGTGAAGAGCGTGGTTTATATAGTGATAGGCAAAATTTTGAAAATCACGGTCTGTCGGGGGTTTCCACGGCCATGGAAATGTACGGAACCGTGGTTTTGGTGATTTTTCAAAGGCTTTTGGAAATTACGGGCACTGTAGCTGTCACGACCGTGGTTTAGGCCGTGGAACTCTCTGTAATGCTCCAAAGTCCAAGTTTCATCACTTTTCTTCAACATTACTCTTCCCTTTTCCTTTTCCATCGTTCCTACATCCAAAAACACGAACATACCGGAAGAAATCGAAGGCAAACAATGCGAAAAAACGTCTAAACTAAGCTAAACTATGAATCGAAAACAAAAAACAAATATTCAATACCTTGCGTTGCCTCCCAAGAAGCGCTTTGTTTAAGGTCCGTAGCTAGACCAATCTCGCACTTATTCGAGTGCGGTAGGCGCGAACTCTTCAGCTTGGAGTTCCGGCGTATACTTCTTGAGTCATTGGCCGTTCACCTTAAAACTTCCGCCCGCTTCACCCCATACTTCAACTGCACCATGGGGGAAAATACGCTTAATTAGAAAAGATCCGGTCCAACGTGATTTAAGCTTACCTGGAAAGAGACGAAGCCTTGAATTGAAGAGGAGAACTTGATCTCCTTCTTTGAAGTCCTTTGGAATGATATGCTTATCATGCCAACGCTTTGCTCTCTCCTTATAGATCTTGGCGTTTTCATAAGCGTTCAAGCGGAGTTCTTCAAGCTCATTAAGGTCCAAGAGACGCTTCTCTCCCGCTTCCTTCATGCTGAAATTCAACCACTTGATAGCCCAAAACGCCTTGTGCTCCAACTCTACCGGTAAGTGACAAGACTTCCCATACACAAGGTTGTATGGTGTGGTTCCTATGGGAGTCTTGTACGCAGTCCGGTACGGCCACAATACATCGTCAAGCTTCAAGGACCAATCCTTCCTAGTCCTTAAAACCGTCTTCTCTAGAATTCCTTTGATCTCCCTATTTGAGATCTCAACTTGTCCACTAGTTTGTGGATGATAAGGGGTAGCGATCTTGTGAGTAACCCCATACTTAGCTAGAAGAGCTTCAAAGCGACGGGCAATGAAGTGAGAACCTCCATCACTAATGATAGTCCTTGGCGTCCCAAATCGTGGGAAGATGGTCTTGTTAAAGAACTTAACCACCACCATGGCATCATTGGTGGGAGAGGCAATTGCTTCCACCCATCTAGAAACGTAATCTACCGCCAATAGTATGTATTGGTTTCCACAAGAGGATGGGAACGGTCCCATGAAGTCAACTCCCCAAACATCGAAAATCTCCACCTTTTGGATGTTGTTGAGGGGCATCTCATTCCTCCTAGAGATATTACCTGTTCTTTGACAAGCATCGCAGCAAGAAACAAAGGATTGCACATCTCTAAACAAAGTAGGCCAAAAGAATCCAGATTGCAATACCTTTGCGCTAGTCTTGTTCGAACTAGCGTGTCCTCCACAAGGTAGTGAATGACAATGGCGGATGACACTTTGCATCTCATCTTCCGGCACACATCGCCGAATGATGACATCCGGACCTCTCTTAAAGAGGAGAGGTTCATTCCAAAAGTATTCCCGGACATCCTTAAAGAACTTCTTTCTTTGTGCGTAGGATAGTCCGGGCGGTATCTCCTGACAAACCAAATAGTTAACAAAATCAGCAAACCATGGTTCGTTACCTTTGGAGATCACATCGATGCACTCATCTATAATGTGTAGGTGTTCGTCCGGGAAGGAGTCATCGATAGGTAAATGGTCGTCCTCTAGATGTGTTAGGCGACTCAAGTGATCCGCAACAGAATTTTCTGAACCTTTCTTGTCGCGGATCTCTAGATCGAATTCTTGTAAGAGAAGAATCCATCTAATTAGCCTTGGCTTCGCATCTTTCTTCGCAAGGAGGTACCGGATCGCAGCATGATCCGTGTAGACAATCACCTTTGCACCTACAAGATAAGAGCGAAACTTGTCAATAACATAGACAATGGCTAAAAATTCTTTTCCGGTAGTGGCGTAATTGAGCTGCGCTTCATCTAGCGTCTTGCTAGCATAATATATGGCATGGGTTCGCCCTTCCTTTCGTTGTCCAAGAACAGCTCCTATAGCTACGTCACTAGCATCGCACATAACCTCAAAGGGAAGAGTCCAATCCGGAGGTTGGATAATAGGTGCTGAAATTAGAGCTTCCCGGATCATGTTAAACGCATCCAAACACTCCTGCGAAAACTCAAAAACCGCGTCCTTCATCAATAGATTAGTGAGAGGTTTTGATATTTTAGAAAAGTCTTTAATGAAGCGTCTATAGAATCCGGCATGTCGTAGAAAACTTCTTATCCCTTTCACCGAAGTTGGGGGAGGAAGTTTTTCTATGGTCTCTATCTTAGCTTTATCTACCTCAATCCCCTTTATTAGAGATTAAATGACCTAATACAATTCCTTCCTTAACCATAAATTGACACTTCTCCCAATTTAGAACTAGGTTAGTGTCTTCACACCTTTGTAAAACAAGAGAAAGGTTAGAAAGGCAATCGTTAAAAGAGGAACCGTATACGGAGAAGTCATCCATGAAGACTTCCATGATTTCCTCAATATATTCGGAGAAGATGGCCATCATGCACCGTTGAAAGGTGGCTGGGGCGTTGCAAAGCCCGAACGGCATTCTCCTATAAGCAAACGTACCCCATGGGCACGTGAATGTGGTCTTCTCCTGATCATCCGGGTGTATCGGAATTTGAAAGAAACCACTATAACCGTCAAGATAGCAAAAGTGCGAATGTTCCGCTAATCTTTCAAGCATTTGATCGATGAAGGGTAGTGAGAAGTGATCCTTCCTCGTCGCGTTGTTAAGCTTGTGGTAGTCTATGCACATCCGCCATCCCGTTACGGTTCGGGTATGAATGAGTTCGTTATTCTTGTTGGTGATGACCGTCATTCCTCCCTTCTTCGGAACTACTTGAACCGGACTCACCCACTTACTATCGGAGATTGGGTAGATGATACCTGCATCAAGAAGTTTAAGAATTTCCTTCTTGCCAACCTCCTTCATGGTCGGATTCAACCGCCTTTGAGGTTGTCTTGAAGTTCTAAAGTCTTCCTCCATTAATATCTTATGCATGCATAGGGAGGGTTTAATTCCTACTAAGTCCTCAATAGCATAGCCTAAAGCTTTCCTATGTTTCCTAAGGACAGTCATGAGCTGATTATGTTCATCTATGCTTAGGTCGGAACTAACAATAACCGGAAAGGTAGAATTAGGTCCTAGAAAAGCGTACCTTAGATGAGTAGGAAGTGGTTTTAGTTCCATCACTTTCGGAGCTTCCAATGATCCTTGAGGAGCATCCGATGTTTCCTTAGAAGTTTCTAAGGGTGTTGAATGTGTAGGAGAAGAATCGAAAGAAGTTGAAGAAGTGTCTCAATCACCCCTTTCCACGGCCAAAATCACGGTTTCCCTATGTCTCCACGGCCGTGGTTTAGGGCGTGGAAGGGAAATACGGTTGTGCTATTTTCTCCACGACCGTATAACTCTCTGGAGTGGGACACGGTTTTGTTTGTGAAATCCATGGTCGTGGAATATAGTGTGTGGACGTGGATTCTCACGTTTTCTGTCTCATCGTGGAGTTTTTCAAACTCCACTTCATACATCTCTTCTTGTGCTTCTAAGGCTTCAATTGCCTCATTGCACTCCTCTTCTTCCCCTACATTTGTTAGACTCATAGTGATAACCTTTTGTAAAGGATCGTTGAAGAGAATTACACTTACCTCCTCCCTAGACAACCCTTCTTCATCTTGGATATTGAATATATCCTCATCAAAGATTGGCTCCTTCACTAGAGTGGAAAGAACAAACTCTACCTTCTCTTCTCCTTTATCAAAAGCGAGTCTACCATTCTTGCAATCGACTATGCAGTCGGAAGTTGCAAGAAACGGTCTTCCGAGTATGATCGGGACCGGACTATCTGCAGGAATGTCAAGCACGACAAAATCAATGGGAACAAAGAATTTACCTAGCTTGACCGGGACGTCTTCTACAATACCGACGGGGCGAGTAATGGATCGATCCGCCATGTACAACATCATCTTCACCGGTTTAGGGTCGCCTAAACCGATCTTCCTACACAATGCAAGTGGTATGATACTCACACTTGCTCCCAAGTCACATAACGCATCGTATGTGACATCTCCCACCGAAATCCGAACTCATCTTAACCTCACCGAAATCCTCTAGCTTTCGCTTGTTAGAGAGGATTTCCTTCAAGAACTTGCCATAAGCTGACATACCTATAATAGCATCAATGAAAGGTATATTAATATGCAGCTTACTCATGAGTTCTATGAACTTACCAAATTGTTTATCTAGGCGCGCTCTCGCTCTAGATTGAGGGAATGGTAGGGGAGGTTTGTAAGCTGGAGGAGGAACGTAGACATCTTCCTTCTCTTTCCCCTTCTCCTTGTCTTTCTCTATGGAGACTTCAACAAACTTAGGTTGCGGATCGGTGGTAGTCACTTCGCTCCTAGTTGTAATAGCCATCACCCTTCCCTTAGGGTTGTCCTCCGTCTTTCCTGGAAGTTTCCATTGATTTTTAGGAACTTCCTCCGCTTGGCTGAATATTTGGTTTTCTAAAACCTTTTGAGCTTTATCAACCTTAGAAATTTGATCATCAACCTTAATGATGCGGTTCTCCAACCCTTGAAGCTTTCCCAAAATCGTTTCCAACATGGGATCGGGCTTCTCCTTCCCCGAAGTGCTTCCTCCATTAGATGTTTGCCCCTGGCTTCTCAAAGGAGTAGAGGAAGAGGAAGGTGGAGTTAGTGAATTAGAATTGGAAGGATAAGAGTTACCGGAATTTTGTTGATTGGAGCGCCAATTGTTGTTGCTTGAACCCCTATTGTTGTTCCAATTGTTGTTCCGGTTGTTGTTATTGTTGTTGTTGCCATTCCAATTATTCCGGTTGTTGTTGTTGTTGCGGTTTGTGTTATCGCCACCATTGTTGTTGTTGCCCAAATAGCCAACATCCTTTCCTTGTTGTTTTGGAAACTTGGTCTTGATAGCCTCCTTCAACTCTTTGATCTCATTGTTGAGGGAGAAAATCTGATTTTGAGCTTCATGTGTGAGCTTTGCTCCTTGCTCCACACGATTTCCCTCCACTTTCCGGTGGGAATACTTCTCTATGACCCTTGCTTGCTTCTCAATGAAGTCCCAAGCGTCATCTTCCCTCATGTCCATGAATGTGCCACATGAGAGGGATTGGAGCTTGAATTGTGTCTCCACATCCAGCCCCTTATAGTATATCTCCAGCAAGGCAAGTTTGGATATGCCATGATGAGGGCAATCCAAAAGCAAATCCTGAAACCTTTCTCAAGATTGAAACAAACTTTCGTTAGATCTCATGGAAAATGCATTAATCTTACCTCTAAGTTCCGCCGTTTTGGAAGGCGGAAAGAATTTGGTGAGGAACTCCACGGAAAGGTCTTCCCACGTGTCTAGTTTCCCACTAGGAAGAGCTTGATACCAAGACAATGCTTTTCCCTTCAAGGAGAAGAAGAAAGGCTTGAGCTTATAGTTGTTGGTAGTAGCATTCTTCGGCTTCATTGTCTCCATCATACACTCAAAGTTTTGCAAGTGTTGGTGTGGAGATTCAGCGCTTGTTCTGCCAAATTGGTTTTGGCGAACAAGAGTAATAACCTGCGGGTTAAATCTAAACCCGGCATCATCAGCATCAAAATTCACGCCCAAACGGCGCGGTTGTTGTGTTGGATCCATCCTTTGGCCAAGAGTTCTTGGCTCATCATCTACACGTTCTATCCTTGCATTCCTAGGTGGAATGCGGCGATTAGCAGCTCCCCGTGGATGGAAAGGATTCACATTGATCGTGGGATCAATTTCCTCTAGCGGTGGCATGGAGGAATCGATATCATCAGCGGATGAATGACCTCTTCTTCTCGATCTTGATGCCCTTCTTGAGGATTTCTTGCTCCCCTTATTCTTAAGATTGCTTAGTTCTATCCTCATCTGGAACATCATATCTTTTAGATCGTTAACTTGAGATTGATGACGATCCATTTCATCCCGGCGCATATTCTCATTCCAGTGGAGTTGAGCTTCTTTCTCCGCTAACTCCGATTGAAGATCACGTTCGTGTTCTTTAGCCATCTTCTTTTCCTTGCGCTTTTGCCTTAAAGTCCTCTCAAGCTCCTGATCAAGAGGTAAGAGATCCTCGGTGTTCCTAGACCTGCACATGCACTCAAAAAGATATCAAACAACAAGGGAGAAGCTCCCAAGCTTGACAACCGAAAACCAAATTCGGCCTAGACCAAATCCCCGGCAACGGCACCAAAAACTTGTTCGCCACTTAGCGTGTGTGCAAATAAGCTTTAAATTTATAAAACTAGAATCAAGCAAGCGAACCCGCAGTGTACGGATCGACGTAGTTAAGCAAGAATTCCAGAGTATCGAACTTATGGATTTGGGGGGTTAAATCCAGTTAAGATTATCAAGCGAGTGAATATATGAGCTTCTATAAATATTGGGAAAACAGCAATCCTAAAGATCCGGGAATCCAGTTGTGGCAATCGATTCAAGATATACTAAGGATGTAAGGACAGAGTTGAGATATGCAAAGGTATACGAATGTAAGGTAATCGTACGGTGAAGTTCCAAAAACCTTATATGACTCACCTACAAGACACTCTCTATAAAGGTTATTGAGGCTTCAGTATAGAAAGGTTCTAAAGGTAAGAATTAATGTCAAATACCCAAACTTATAATCCAAAGATCAAGACTAACTTAACCGATTAAGGTTGTGACACCAATAATCGAGGTAGAGGTTGTTGAGGCTTCACTACCACCTAGAAAAGGCAAGCCAAGACTAAGTTAAAGCAAATCTTTAACTTTGGACTAAAGTAAAAGCAAGTTCGTAAATTAACACAAAATTACGGGTAGTTCTTGAGTTCCACGGTCGTGGAAGCTCAAGAACAGACCGTGGTTTAGGTTTATCGGCGATTCTCTCTAACTCTCATGGTCCAATCTATTTATGATCGATCTATCATCATCTAAGCCACAACTATCAACCCTTCACCTTAGAATTGCTAAAGGGTTTTAGCCAACAACAGTCATACTGATATCAATTTTAAGGTTTAAAAGATTGAAAGATGAAAACTTTCGAAAACCTTCAATAACTTTCAAATCAATCTCAAAGTCACAATCAAGAACAGCAATCGTCACTAGATTCGGAATAACACAAACAAACACAAATCTTAGATAAGAAGGAAGAACGGGATGTCAATCCGTCTTCTAAATCAAACTTAAAGAAGAATAGGCTTTTGATTAGGGCAACTCCAAGGATGAGCGCAAAGTACGTCTTTTGCAAAAGTCGCAAAGATCTCTAAGTCGCGGCGTAGGCGAAAGTGCGTCTAAGAAGAGGTGACGGAATCTCTCTTCGTCCGTCCTTTTATAGTGTATGATAAAGTGTCGGCCCAGCCCAATCTTCAAAAAGATCGTGGCTTAAAGTGTGGCGAAAAAGATCGTCAAGATCACGGTCGTGGAAGATTCCACGACCGTAATTTAGAGCGTGGAAATCAACACGGTTTGACACAAACAATTCCACGACCATAGAAGTTACTGGAATGAACCACGCTTCACTTGCCATAGTTCCACGACCGTGGTTTAGGGCGTGGAAAGTAGTATGGCCGTATTTTAGAGCGTGGTTTAGGGCTAGAACGTGATTCTTCCTTAGCCTCGTGCATTCTTCAAGTTGGCACTCCTTTGGCTCCTAGCAATGTCCTCAATTCATGGACAAGCTCAATCAACTCCCTCTTTGCTCAATTCCGTTCGGAAATAGCTCTTAATTACCTATAATCAACATAAAGCTTGCGTAGATCTCTATATCGACATTATAGACAAACTAGCTCACATATGCATCAATGCTCAATCAATGACTATCAATATGGATCAAATACATTTAGAAAACGTGCCTAAAATATCACAATATTTCATGCTAACAAGTTACTATCTGTAGATCTGTGAAGTTTCAGCCTTTTTCTGAATTTTCGAAACTGTGTCGAGGATCCAACTTCTGGGCCAGATTTAGGTATGCTAAACTCATTGTTTTTGGCTGGTTTTCGTATATGTCATAGACGGTATTGCATAGTAAAGCATACTTAACTTTTAGAGGAATCGGAGTTACGGTTGGAGAGTTATGATGTTGCAAAGTTGATTGCTCATGCAGTTTTTATAACTGTGATGAGTGTTTGGTAAAACAGCATGTGATGCTGTTTTGTGAGATAGTTTTGAATAGGCTTTTGATCTCTGTTGGACTTGAATTTTGGATATGTTATAGTTGACATATTGTTGTAGAACATATTAATATTTGAGAGGAATCCAGCGAGTGGTTTGGGTTTATGATTTTTCAAAGATTGAGTCGTAAGCAGTTTTTCTGTTGTGCTGAAATTCGGTTTTGTGAGATAGTTTTAAATAGGATTTTGATCTCCTTTGCGGCTGAATTTTGGATATATTATAGATAAGATTTTATAGTAGAACATATCAAAATTTGGGATAAATTCAGCGAGTAGTTTAGGAGTTATGATTTTTCAAAGTTAAGACACTGTGTTGTTTGTTAAGTGTTGTAACCAACTTTAAAAATTTTTGTAGAAGTGATGCTTTAACAGTTTTAAGAAATTCTTTCTCCTATGAGTAGATGGGATATCATAGAGGACCTAAGGAAGTATTTCGGAAATTTTATAAATTTATTCGAGTTTTATATTTGAAGCCGAAGTTGGATCTTAATGACCTTTCGGAAAATAAGAAGAATGTGTAAATTGCCAGTTTGTAACCAAACTCATCTTTAGAAGTTAGAATATGACATTTTAGTCTCAAATAAGAGTTTAGACATAAATTATGGAATTTTTAGACGTTTCGGGACCAAGGGTAAAATAGTCATTTTACCATAAATTAATATTGTAATCAATTCCGTTCTATTAAGACCTACTATCTTAGAAGTCTTAGACTTCTAATCACCTAGAAAGTGTGTTGATACACTTGCCTCCTTTGACAGGCCACTGAATTCCTACTGTACAGATCGATTTGCGAATTAGAAAGTCGAGATCTGATTTAGGTAAGTCCACGGACTTACTTAGCTGACTTCTTGTATGAGTGTAATGTGTATGAGTGGTGTTTGTTAGTTATGATAAACAACGAAACCGGATTAGGCCGACTTTATTATTTACGTAATTGACCCAAGTGTATGATAATGGGTCGTGACATCATTTGCCTAGCTCTTGCTAGAGTCTAGGAGGTTCCCTGCGACCAGCCCAGTTAGGTAGACGGTCAGATGCATTAGTACCATTCCGCGTTGGTAAACAGGGACAGGGGCGAGGTTTGGGAATCCCTCGTGTCACAAAATAAGTATCATTAGTAACGACCTATCACCTAATTAAAGATAATAAAAGGATTGAGTGTTGCATGTTGATTGTGTATGTTGTGTGTTTGTGCTTTTACCTTTATACTTATGCATAGAATGTTAGCTAACGGTTTTATACCGCTTGTAGATGCCTTGCAGGTTAATACAATTGTAGAGAGATCCGGAGGGAATGGTCAGCCGGGTCCACGTACTCATTTAATTGGGGACGAGGTTGCCTTATGTTCTTCATATGCGTCGTTTTATTTATCTTTTCTTGTAAGGCTGATACATATTCTCCATGTATATATTGTTTAAAGTTTTCAAATGTTTTAAATACTTTTGTGCCTTGTTGTAAGATCCAAGTAAAATTGTTGTCAAACTAAGGTCGGGACCCATTGTGAGGTCCTAACCAGTAGCTCACCGAGTTCTCAGAATTTGGGGTGTTACATGCGTCATACCTGTAAGCCAGAATAAGAGTTTAAGTCCTTGAAACGGAACTTTGAATGTTAGACATATTGGGAAAGCATTGGCAAAAACTTATAGAAGATTAAGAAGTTTCAAATTCTCACTATTGGTGCAATCATTCAAGTAGTCAACATCTCTTCTACCAGGAACTTTTGTAATGGAATTAGGATCACCTATAGATAATGTAAATGCATAAATGGAACACTAGTCATAATCAGAAAAAATATTCATGGACTGGGTCTGTTATTAGACTGAAGTAATGCACACCTAGTTCAATGAATTAAATTGAATAAAGTTGCACCCTTTCTTACTTGTTAAACCAAATGCCCGAACGAATTGCAATATGAAATCATAGTAGTCGTTTCTTTGCAATTTAAACCAAATGCCCGAACGTATTCCAATTGAAGCCTTGCGACAAGTCGAGGTCGTCGTTGCAATTGAAACCTCGAGTTGTACCTAGCCGTCGATTCTTTATCAGTTGTAACCCAAGGAGATACTCTAGCAGTTGCAACCCAAGGAGATACTCTAGCAGTTGTAGTCGTCGATTCTTTATCCTCTCTAAATGTGTTGGTCGATCTTTTGGAGTATGGTTGAAGACGCTCTTGAAAGTTGAAGACGATAGATGAGGTAAGCATGTCCACGGGTTGGACCTGCCGGGTCAAGGGTCCGGGAAGGGTGACCCGGACCCGGACCCGTATAAATGGCCGACCCGCCGGGTTGGCGACCCGCCGGGTCACGGGTCAGACCCGGCGGGTCGGCCACCTCATCTTGAAAAAAAATAAAAAAATAAAAAATGGAAATAAACTTAAAAAAAAAAAAGAAAATAAACAGAGGAGAAAAAATGGACTTAAACTTTAAAAAAAAGGGAAGAATTAAACTTTAAAAAATTGGACTTAAAAAAAAAAGGGAAGAATTAAACTTAAAAAAATTGGACTCAAAGCCCACGTAGTTCTCTTACCTTTCTTTATATCCCCGATTGGCCCTTACCTTAGTCGTCGGACTCTCCCGCCGATACATCCGATGGCGTTTGTTGTCGCTCGTCGTCATCTTCGTCGCCTTCGTCCGCCGAGAGGGTTTTTTTTTGTGTTCGCATTTCCGCTTTCCTCCAATCGGCTAGGAAGACTTGTGCTTCAAACGTCTCGGGCAACATGTTTGATCTCGTCGGATCGAGCACCTTTTCACTCCGGCTAAAGGTTTGCTCAACCGCTACCGTTGAGGCGAGAATGACGAGAATTTGTGCCGCGATCCTTGAGAGGGTAGGGAACCTCATTCTCTCTGGTCGGCTCCACCATTCTAATATGTTGAAATCCTCTTCTTCTTCATCATTGATAAACTCAAAAGAAATTGTTAGATATTCGTCGAGTTCCGAATGAGAACTCGACGTGGTTTTTGCCCTTTTCGAGCCAAACAAATCTCTAGCAATTGATTTAAATTTAGATGAAGTTGAAGATGAAGGACGATGAGGGGGTTGAGAAGATTGACCTTGATCGGAAACACGATATTGAACCAATAATTCATCAAATAATTTTCTAACTTTAGCAATTATGGTAGAAACATGACAATCGGGATGTTGTTCTAAACCTAAAAATTCATAATAACTGTCTAAAAATTGTTTTAAACCATCCATTTTACGTCTAGGATCTAACTCAAATGCAACAAGAAAAACATCGGAAATAGTTGTATAATAATCTAACCATTTACTTCGCATTGAATAAATAGCTTGTGAAATATTATCAATTAAAAGACCTTGTTGAATTGTAAATGCAATATTAATTGCTACATAACAAAATATGTTTGAAGTTGGTGTATAAACATAACTAAAAAGTCTTAGTAGCATCATAAAAATATTTAAAAACCTCCATTGCATCTTTTGCTAAAACCCAAGATTCACCGAAAACAAAATTACCGTCAATATGTTGTGCGGCAAAACCACTTAAAAGTTCTCGATATTCATATGATTCGTAAATCATTTTGTAAGTAGAGTTCCATCTTGTACAAACATCTTTTGGAAATTTTTTAGGATAAACGTCATTTTGTTTACAATATGCATATCATTTAGTACGTACACTTTTTTTAGACCAAAGTTCATTAAGAATATTTCGAATAGGTTGTACTAAATCTACAACGTATGCTAAACCGTCTTGAACGCACAAGTTTAAAATATGAGCGGCACACCTAATGTGAAAAAATTTACCTCCAACCGTCGGCTTACAATAGTTGGTTAAATCTCTAATGGAAGTCGTGTTAGCGGAGGCGTTGTCAAAACCGATTGAAAAAACTCGTGAAAGTAATCTTTATTCTTCCAAAACATTTGCAATCAAACGGGCAATGTTTTGGACGGTGTGTTGTTCGTTGAAAACTCGTAATGTTAAAACTCTTTTGTTTAAAATCCAAAATTTATCAACGAAATGACAAGTAATACCCATATATGAATTTTTTTGAAAACCGTCGGTCCAAATATCACTACAAATAGAAACTTGAATATCACTTTTTTCCATAAAATATTTAATCAACTGTTCTTTACGAATTTTATATTTATTCATCATTTTTCTTTTAACGGTTTGGCGAGAAATCGGTTTATATGCAGGTTGAGCATGATTTTGCATCCAATCATTAAAACCAACATTTTGTGCAAAACTAAATGCCAAAGAATCTACAGCTAACATTTTCGAAAATGCATCCATAGAAGAAGCATGATCATATGTAAATAAAGAAGGAGGTTGGTTAGAAGTAGATGGGTACAGTAAGTTGTGTTTGCCCTCGTGCTAATCCCATTTTTTCGGGATGCTTGTTCCGGATATGCCTCTTGTAGTTCCCGTAGCCTTCTCCCTTTTTGTGCTTGTATTGTGCCGCACAAAAATTGCATTTGACATAGTAAACTTCGTTGGCATCAGGAGCACCTTTTGTAAACCAAAATCGGAAGACCACCGCCGTTAGTTGAGTGTTGTTCAACGGCGGCTCCTCCTCCGGCTCCTCCTCCGAAAATTGGGTCTCAGATCCTTGGGTGTTGGGAAAGGAGGTGATTCCATGTTGATATCCTCCAACTCGAGAATCTCGTGATCTCCACTTAGTAAGCTCCGCCTTAAATCCGAACCGGTTGGAGGACCGCTAACGGAATGACGTCCTCGGCTAACACCTCCGTCGGATGAAGGACCGGCACCGCTAACAGAACGTCTTCCTCGGCTAGACATTTTTTTTTAATAATAGAATGTAGTACTAGTACTAAGAGTAACAAAATAAGAGAATGAGAATATGAGATTAGGATAGTAATTGAATGTAAGAGTTGGAAATTATGGAGAGATTGAGAGAGTGAATAGATGATTGAATGAGAATTGATGTGAGATGAAATGAATTGGGTTTGGGGTATTTATAGAAATGTTTTTGGGTTAGGTTTACGGGAATTTTAGACGTACCGGCAAAAAACGCTATTTGTAGCCACAACTATGCACGCGAAGTGCGTAGTTTCGCCTTTTGCATCTGGGTTCAAATTACGCTTTTAACAAGCATAGTTGGAGAGCCGTCCTGAGCCGGTTGGAGCCGATAAAAATTTTTTAAAAAATAACTCCAACTACGCTATTGGTAAGCGTAGTTGAGTGTTTTTTTAATTCAACTTTGGTAATGGGAACCAAAGTTGAAGTTCCTTTTTTAAAAAAAAAATAAAATTTCACTCCAACTACGCTTGTCAATAGCGTAGTTGGAGTTTTTTTTAAAAAAATTTTAACTTTGGTAATGGGAATCAAAGTTGAAATTCTTTTTTTATTTTTTTAAATTCACTCCAACTACGCTTGTCAATAGCGTACTTGGAGTTTTTTTTATAAAAAAATTCAACTTCAACTGCGCTTACCATAAGCGTAGTTCATCGGCTCCTATCGGCTTCACATCGACTCTAACTACGCACGCCACAAGCGTAGTTAGATTCCGGAGCAGAAAATCGAAACTACGCGTTTCACGTGCGTAGTTTAGGTTACTAATACCGATTTTCGCCGGTACATCTATCATCCGCCTAGATTTATTGTAGTTTATTGTTTTTTAATTTTTTTTATTAATATAGCCGTTGGGATTTTTATTTTTTTTAAAAAAAAAATTGTGACCGTTACAGGTCGACCCGGCGGGTTGACGGGTAAGGATCTCATGACCCTTACCTGTACCCGCGACCCGGGGGAACCCGTACCCGCCGGGTTGCCGCCGGGTCACGGGTGACCCGTGACCCGTGGACATCCTTAAGATGAGGTATATGGCACCTTTAATTTTGGTCGATTGTTTTATATAGAGCCGGCCGCGCCTAGCTATAAGATAAATTGGGGTTTACGGAGGTTTTCTTATTTAACTCCCAAGAATAATAGATTACAAGATTTTTTTTAGGGGTTAATAAAACCCCCGAGAGTATATTAAAATATATATATATATATATATGTTCTCTAGGGTTATTCCAAGAACCCCCTAGCGTGTTTCATATTACAAGGGCTTTATTAACCCTTGAGAAATAACCCCCGAGAGAGGCTATTTCTGTACTAGTGATTTAAGTATTATATATATATACATATGACATATATATAGCCTTATACGGTTAGATGCGTGTACCCCGCAGATGGCTCGGACTAGAACGACATCTGTCGTAGGACGAGGTTGGGGTAAACCCCCTCTTTTTCTAGTAGTGATAGGTCGGGGACAATTGATAGTTTCTGGCTCTCGGTGCTTCCAATCGCATGCCTTGTGATTGATAGAGTCATCAAGCTTTGCCAGCAATTCTTATGGTCAAGACCAAGTGTGGCATAGGACAAGTTGTGTAAGCCAAAGATAGAAGGAGGCCTTGGACTATTGGAGCTTACATCATGGAATAATGCCTTCATGTGCAAGCATTATTGGCACATGCATGAGGGGCGTGAGAGCTTATGGGTCAAATGGGTGCACCATAGATACTCGCATGATGGAGGGAGGTAACTTGCTTTATGAAACTCTCCAAGAGCTTTGTCATGGTTCTAAGTTTAAGGTGACAAAGGCTTACCATCTTATTAGAAGAAAAGAGGAGAATGTGCCATGACACAATGTCATTTGGGATTCCGGACACACGCCAAGGTATGCTTTCATTGCCTGGATGGCTGCCTTAGTTCGGAAAAATGGCATTTCATGGTCGAACAAGGAATTGTGCTAGGACATATAATATCCTCCAAAGGGATAGAGGTAGATAGGGCAAAGGTTGATGTAATTCAAAATTTACCTCATCCTACTAATGTTCGGGAAATCCGATCTTTTCTTGGTCATGCAAGTTTCTACCGAGGTTTCATCAAAGATTTTTCGAAGATCTCGGCACCCCTATGTGAATTGATCAAGAAAGACGTCACCTTCATAGTGGATGAAAGTTGCAAGAAAGCTTTCGACACTTTGAAGGCATGTCTCACCAGCACACCAATCATCCGTTCTCCAGATTGGGAGAAACCTTTCGAAATCATGTGTTGCGCCAGCGATTACGCCGTTGGAGCGGTCTTAGGACAGAAAGCCGGACGGACTTCACATGTGATCCATTATACGTCTATGACACTCAATGGAGCGCAAAGGAATTACTCTACCACCGAGAAGGAAATATTAGCGGTGGTTTTTGCCCTTGAGAAATTCAGACAGTACCTACTTGGGGTAAAGGTAATTATCTTCACTGACCATGCAGCTCTTAGGTACCTCATGGCGAAGAAGGAAGCAAAGCCACGATTGATTCGATGGGTTCTCCTTCTAAGTGAGTTTAACCTAGAGATACGGGCCAAGAAGGGGGCTGAAAACCTGGTGGCCGATCATTTAAGCAGGCTAGTAAAAGAAGAGGAGGATCTAGGAAAAGGAAGAGAGATAGCTGGAAGTTTTCCAGACGATACATTTTACACAACTCTTTGTTGTGTAACCGCCCCCGCGCGTCACACCAGCCGCCCCTGCGGAATTGTCGACAGAGGTTTGTCTTAAGCTCCAGTCTTTTAAGCCTTGGTTTGCTGACATTGTGAACTTCATTGTTAGGAAGGAGTATCCTCCAGACTTCACCAAGGCACAACGAGAGAAGGTAAAGGCTGAAGCTCGACACTACATTTGGGATGATCCTTACCTTTGGAAGCATTATAGTGACCAAGTGATCTGACGTTGCATTCCGGATAATGAGGTACAATCCATCCTAACTTTCTGTCATTCTGAAGCATGTGGGGGGAACTTTGGGGCAAACAAAACTGCAAGAAAAGCTTTGGATGCCGGTTTCTTTTGGCCACACATTTTTAGAGACGCTTTTGCGTTTTGCAAAGTGTGTGATAGATGCCAAAGGGTAAGAAATCTTTCAAGGAGACATGAAATGCCCCAATCCTCTCTTATATTTTGCGAAATATTTGACGTTTGGGAGATTTATTTCATGGGGCCGTTTCCTACTTCATTCGGACACACATATATTTTGCTTGCGGTGGACTATGTTTCCAAGTGGGTGGCAGCAAAGGCCACCAAAACTGATGATTCAAAAGTGGTTGCAGCTTTTCTTAAGGAAAACATTTTTGCACGATTTGGAATTCCGAAAGCATTAATCAACGATAAGGGTACCCATTTCTGCAACAAAACGATCACGGCTCTCCTTAAGAGGTATCACGTCCACCAACGATTGTCAACAGCTTATCATCCACAAACAAATGGCTGAGGTATCTAACCGGGAAATAAAGACCATCCTTGAAAAGACGGTCTCTCCCGGACGGAAGGATTGGAGTGCAAGGCTAAACGACGCTCTATGGGCATATCGAACAGCCTACAAAACTCCTATCGGGATGTCTCCTTTCAGGCTCGTGTTTGGGAAAGCTTGACACCTTCCGGTGGAGCTAGAGCACAAAGCTTGGTGGGCGGTAAAGAAGTGCAATATGAACATAGAGGAAGTAGGAGAATTCCGGAAACGTCAATTGCAAGAGTTGGAGGAATTGAGGTTAGATGCATATGACCATGCCACTTCATAAAAAGAAAAGACTAAAGCATGGCATGACCGAAACATTCTCCGGAAAGACTTCAAGGTAGGTAATAAGGTACTCCTCTTTCAATCACGTTTAAAACTCTTTGCAAGTGAGCTGCGTTCAAGATGGACGGGGCCGTTCGTGGTATCCGAAGTATACCCTCACGGAGCTGTGGATCTTTATGATCCCCAAACGCACAAGGTGTTCAAGGTAAACGGACAAAGGCTAAAGCCTTACCTTGAAGGAGTAAAGAACGATCCAATTGATGAGATGGTGCTGGAGCAAGCACAGTCAGAGAAGTAGAACCCTTATGTCGAGCCAACGACATAAAACAAAGGCGCTACCCGGGAGGCAACCCGAAGGAATAAGAAGAGGAGCCTCTGTCAAGAAAACCGCCCCTGCGGATCAATGTCCCCGCCCCCGCGGTGACACCCATGCCCAGCACCGCCCCCGGCGTTGGGCCAGCGTCTGCAACGTACTGGCACCGCCCCCGCGGTGACTCCCTTACGCCCCTGCGGCGGCCATCCTTGACACACATCCTCAGCGCTGCCCACGGCGCTGAGCCTGAGTGCCCCCTCTTCCTTGTCACCGCCCCCGCGGCGACAAGCCCCCGTCCCTGCGGGTTTACCCAGAAAAGAACAAAAAAATAGAAATTACAAAAACATTCCCCTACACCTACCCCACCCACTCTCTCTCTCCTTACCAATCACAACCACATCTCTCTCGCACCTTCCCTCTCTCAAGCTGCAACGCCCATGCGCCCTCAACAAACCCTCACAAGCCACCTGAAGCCGCCCCTGCGCCACCTCCGACAACCAGTAAACACCCCTGCGACGCCCCTGCGCCACCCTCTCTAGCCCTACCACCACCTTGCTCACTCTGCAACTCTCTCACCCTACTACACCCTTTACCACTACCGCCAACAAAACTCCATTCGCAAAATCTCCAACGACGCCTCAACCAACAAAGCAGCACCGGAACGGCCCCAGCACCACCACCTTCGTAGCTGCCCAGAATCGCCCTATGCACTTCTCCCGCCCCTGCGCCTGCAAGCTGCCGCAGCTGCGCCTCACCGCCCCTGCGCCTCTTCAGCCGCCCCTGCGGAAAACACAACAGAGGGTTCGTCTTTCTTTCATGTTTTTGAAAGTTGCTAATTCTTTTGCCTAATCAACTGCAAGAATGGAACCACAAAGAAAGTACAAGATGTAGGAAGCTGAGAAGGAGAGGTATAAGATCGTACAGGACTCGGGTTGTGTACGCAACTCGGTTTTTACACGTTCCTACCTTGGAGAAGCTAGGCATGCTGGAGAGCATGCAGTCCTTTCTAGCCAATGCTGGGCTTGGAGACTTCTTACAGAATAGTGCTCCAACGTATCCCGAGTTCAGTAGACAGTTCATAGCCACCTTCACCATGGAGAAGGAGGATCACGTGTGTATTGGACTCACTTTCAAATTCAACAAGATAAAATACGCACTTAATTACCACCAGCTACAGGAGGCCTTCGGGGTGACTCTCAACTCCTCCGAGAACTAGTAGGAGCCAGTCCCGACTCCGGACCTGTGTGAGTTTTGGTAGGCAGCTACCGGATCCGAGTTCCACGCAGGGGGTGAGTACTCCTACAAACTCACTCACCCTTGCTTGAGGCTCCTCTCCAAGATCATCATGAGTGTCTTCTGTGGACAAAAAGAGCAGAACAAGGTCGCCCTCAAGGACCTCCCACTATTATACTCCTGCCTTCCGATGAGCGAGAAGGTGATGGATTGGCCGTCCCTCTTCCTTGCCGCTTTGAAACGGATTAGGAAGAACGAGCCAAGGGACATTGTCGGCGGTGGGGTGATCTCCTTGATCGCCTCACAAGTTATGGATCTTTCCGGCCTAGACGATGGGCTAGAGGCTCCCCTTTACACAAAGGGGATGTTGAGGAGGTGCAAGCTCCTCCGACGGGACGGGGAGAACCTATTTTAATTCTCCCTTGCAGATGGGAGCCACCTCACTTACCTCCCTTGGCCTTTACCATTCGGGGATGAGCTCTACATCTCGGCAGATCCCTTCGTACCGAGGAGGCCACTAGTGGCCATTGTGGAGAGGCATGCTGCGAGCTCCAGCCGGGCCCACCATGAGGAGCACATGCCCATTCCCGACGACGAGGAGATGCCTACTGCACCACCAGAGGAGGGTCCGGATGGTCCAGCAGGACCATCCCACTAGTGGTATCATTCTCTTTCCCTTTCCCACATTTATCTTTGCTTCATTTCCACTTTGAGGGCAAAGTGTACTTCAAGCATGGGGGAGGGACATATCATTGCATGTATAGTTGTTTTTGAGTTTTTTCATGAGTCTTTCGAGTTGTAATTCAGTTGAAATTCATAAAAAAAAAAGAGAGAGAAAAAGCCAAAGAAAATGAAAAAAGGCAAGAAAAATCCTTGAATAAACCGAAAACCCGAAAGGGCGGTTTAGGCAAAAAGAAGGTAGTTCGACCAACCTTAGGTTGGTGCAAATTTGGACTTTTGGGATATGAGTTCAAAGTGAGATCATCAAAGAAAAGAAGAAGAGTGGCAAGGTGAAAACCCGAAAGGGCACCTTGGCAAAATGAGCGACACCGAGTGTAGGTTTCCCTTCCGGCGTTTGGCGAAATAAGAAGGGGAGTCATAAGGAGGTTGTCCGGGTAGGTCACTCTTGGAGCGATAAGGATGGTAGTGTTTCTCACCTTTTTCTCACATTTTCTCTCTTTTTCCTTCTTTCTTTCTTGGTTTTTCTTTTGTTTTCATTGTCTTTTCTGCTTGCCCATGCTTCTTGAGGCCTTTGAGTCTAGTTTGTTGTCATTTGATTTACTCGGGACGAGTAAAAGGTCTAAGTATGGGGGAGTTGGATAGGTGATAGAATCACTATCATTTAGGATAGTTTTTAGAGTCTTTTTATTACATTTGTGTCGGTTTATGCTACTAACTCCTTAGTCCAGAAGAATAAGACTAAAAGAAGATAAAGAAGGAGTTATAAGCACTTAGGTGTGAAGATCATCCACGAAGCAAAGCTTCTGTTGCCCCACCGCCCCCGCGGAGCAGGGTCACCGCCCATGCGGGTGACATCATACTTCGGAGCGCAGCCTGCGCCTTCGCCAGCGCCAGCCACAAAGACTGTCACCGCCCCTGCGTCAACCCTTGGCGCCCCTGCGGTGACTTGCCCTGAAGAAGCAAAGACCAACGCCCCTGCGCCTCTGCCTGCGCCTCAACCTGGGAGCTGGATGATGAAGAGTCAGTGTCACCGCCCCTGCGTTGGCACTGGGACGCCCCTGCGGCTCAACATCTGAAGCGACAGAAAGTTGAAGAGTTAGACGTTTGAAGAGCATTAAAGATCCGCCCCTGCGGAATTGCCTGGCCGCCCCTGCGGCCATGAAGAAGATCAAGCATTTTCGCCTGCACCGCCCCTGCGGATCTGAAGGCCGCCCCTGCGGTTCAACGACAGAAGCTTTACTCCGGCTGTTTACACCACCTTTATGGCATTAAAGGTGGCTGTTTTGGGCCGGCCATTTACTCCTATTCATTGTCTTTTGTAGTATAAATAGTCCTTGGTTGATTGCTGGAAAAAACTTATCATCCAACTTAGAATCCACTTTTTCCATTAAGACTATCTTGCTACCTTTGTAACGAGTTGCTAACTCCCTTGCTACATTGGGTTGGTTTGAAGTTGCATTGTTACTTTGGTTGTAAGTTCTTTCTATCATAGTTTTCATTCAGTAATTCTTTGTGTTTCCTTGATCTCCATTGTCTAATTGCATGTTTTACTATTACTTGAGATTGATCACCTTAGGTCCTAAAGTGCATGCAAAGAACTAGGATTAATAGATTCTGGGTTCGGGTCTTTAATCTAGTAGTAAACTTTAAGTAATAACGGGTTGTAATTGCTTAAAGAAAAAGAACACAAATATAAAGATAAGTTTAACGGTTTTAATCTTTTATTTATATCCCTTAGTCTTTATTTGAAAGCTAACTTGTTAATTGTTCTTGTAGGTTTACGGAACACTAACCTGTTAAGTTGTGTTGATGCCGGTTGGCTCAACACATATATACGATCGAGACGGGATATTACATGAAAACTTGAAAAAGGAACTCACCAAAGTAGCAATCGCATGCTTAAGATCAACCTAGTGTAGATTCACCCATCATTGTCTTACTTGTTGCGTTATTTGTTTTCATAAGTTTTGTGTGCATCAATTCAACCAAACCCCCCCCCCTTTTTTGTTTTGTTACTTGTTTCTATAATCAATAATCTGAATTTAATAAAAATACTCTACTCTCTTGGGTTCGACCCCTACTTAACCACTATACTCATTCTAGTGCTAAGTCGGGATTATATTTTGATAAGATAAAAACGACCTCTAGATAAGAGTCTTGTCAATTATATACATAGAAGTTCTCAAGGAGTCATGAAGCGTGATTTGAGGATTATCTATTGATTAGAAGCACAATACCAAAAAGATTGTTTTTACCTTGTTTTGCATTCATATTTCATTCTACCTTATGTCCTAAGCTTTTGAAAACCTTGATTAGGGACAAACAAGAGACAAGTATGGGGTATTTTGATAGCATGAAATATGACCTTATTTCGGCACTTGTTTTAGTTGTTTTTCCCCTTCTTTTGTGTATATGGATATGAGTTGGAAGCATTTATGAGCACATTCCCCTATTATGTTGGTATAGAGATCTACACAAGCTTTGTTATGTTTTTAGGTGAATTAAAGGCTTGGATTGGAGTATATATGGAGTGAATAGGAGTATTTGATCATGCTAGGCATGAAGAAGATGCATTGGAGAAGTTAAGGAAGGAGCATGATTAGAGAGCTTTACGAAACAAAGTCTTTTACACATAAATTGGAGTTCCCACGGCCAAACATGAAGAACCACGGCCGTGGTTTAGGCATTGAGGTCGTGGAAAACAAGGTTGAGAGCAACAGAAAGGTTCCACGGTCCATTCCACGGGCGTGGAAGTTTGTATTAGGCCGTGATTTCTATAACGGTTGCCACGTGTCATATTTGCCACGTCAGCAGCGGTTATTGGGCTTTCGTAACCCTATTTTTCCCTTATAAGAAGGCTGAAGAAAGGAGGAAAGGAGGCATCTTGCATCCCGCAACATTTTGAGCCATTACTTGGAGAGATTTCGGAAGATCTTACTGCGTACAGGGAAGATTCGGAGAAGGTTGCATGTTGAGATTGCGTATTTGGAGAAGATCTTAAGATTCCTTTTGAAGACGGATTGACATCCCGTTCTTCATTGTTTCTAGAGATTTTTGTGAGGTTTTTGTTCTTTGATTCTATTTTCATTAGAACACAAACACGCTTTGGTTTATTTTGAGATTGATTGTTCCGTTATTATTGAGTTTTCAAGGTTTTACCCTTTTTCTAATTTTGAATTTGATTATTGATTTGATGATGACGATTGTTGGCTAAAAACCCTAAGTGATTCTAAGGTGAAGGGTTGATAGTTGTGGCATAGATGATGATAGATTGAACCAAAACAAATTGGACCCTGAGAGTTGCGAGAAACCTCGTCGTCGAGGCTTTCCGCGGCCTGTTCTTGAGTTCCACGGCCGTGGTACTTCAAGATCTGGCTTGTGGTTTCCTCTGTCTTACGTTCTTTTCCTTTGCTTTGATCCAAAGTTAAAGATTTGCTTTAACCTAGCCTTGGCTTACCTTTTCTAGGTAGTAGTGAGACTCAGCATCCTCTACTTCGGTTTCGAGTGTCACAACCTTAACCGTTTTGGCTTATTTTTTATTTCATTGGGTTTGGGCATGGGTATTTGAGAGTAATTCTTATCCTTTGATCCTTTCTATACTGCAGCCTCAACAACCTTTATAGAGAGAGCCTTTGGGTGAGACATATGGGTTTGGAACTTCACCGTACAATACCCTACCTTGGATGTACCTTTGTAATCCCGACTATGTCCTTTTATCTTTAGAATATCTTGAATCGGTTGCCACAATTGGATACCCGGATCTTTAGAATCGTTGTTTTCCCAATTATTTGCAAAAGCTTTCTATACTATTGCTTGACAGTTTTGCAAACTGAATTTGTTCCCCCCCAAATCCTTGAGTTCGATACTTTAGAATTCTTGCTTTACTACGCCGATCCGTACACTGCGGGTTCGCTTTGCTTTGATTTCAGTTTTATAAATTTAAGATTTGCACGCACACTTTCGAGCGAACAGGCCTCGCCCGTACCTTGATGCTCCTGCACCAGTCTGCCTAGTATGATGTCTCTTCTCAGACCTACCTGTATGAGAAGTCATCCTCTAGCTGTCCCGCTCACGCTCATAAGCTGAGGCTCTGTCTTGGTAGTCTGTCAAAGACTTACAATAGAAACCCTCCATGTAGGAGCGTGTACTCTCCCTCAGTCAACGGGAGAACAAATACACGTGTTGATCCTTTGGCAGGTGCAGCTGGACCCAGTAATACCAACTCCTCCTGGAAACGACTAATGGCATCTGCTATCGGCACATCCTCAAAGCCAGACACGACAAAGTCTTGTAATTTCTCCCTCCTCAATGAGGCAGGACAAAAACGCTCTCCGATCATGCTCCGCATCTGGTGATAACTGGTGGCTCGAATCCGCATAGTCCTCCAACACTGTTGAGTGAGGTCACGGAATAGAGTCTACACTAACTCTATCCATATGTCCTTTGGACATCTAATAGTGTAACACCCCAAATCTACGGGACTCGGGATGCCACATTGGGCTAGGATCTCACAATGGATCCTGACCCTAGCCTAACAACAAGGTCACTGGATCTTACAACAAGGCACATATAAATTAAAACCAAATACATAAAACTGTATAATGTACATCAAAAGGTTTTACAACATCTCAACCGAATACAAAACAATATCCACAACATCCAGGTACACAATATCCCATATCCCACGAGCAACCTAATGTACAAAAGCTCTCGGTTGGTCACCCTGTCTGGCTCACTCTGCAGTCTTCCTAACCAACAGATCATCTACAACACAGTATACACTTTAAGCTACAACAATATATAAGAATGAAGTAATAGCACATACACACACCAATACATCACAACATGCAATGTCACACACACATTCATTTATTATCTTCCCTTACGTTATTCCATTACTAATTCAACTTCTTTTGTAACACGAGGAGCCTAAAGAACCTCGTCCCTTCCCCCGTTAACACAAGGGTTTTGCATGGGGTTGGTCATCTACTCGTCCCCCCTTGTGTTACTGGCTTCCGGGCACCTCCTCCTACCTGCATGTGGCGGCAAGTGGTCACGCCCCGTTATACTACACTTGGGCCATTTAAGTATACATATGTGGTCATCCTAGTCAAGATTAAGTTATAAATGCAACAACCATATGAACACACACAACCATTACAACCACTCAAATCCACAACTGTATGCTAAGTAAGTCCTATGGACTTACCTGAAATACTCGTAACATGTACCACGTCACAGCTTCCCCTTGGGGAAGTAATCAATGCCTGCATCAGCAAGGCACACACAATCATACATTGCAAAGCTTAGGAGACTCGTCTCCATAACCATAACCACCGTACAACTTAGATCTAAACCTCAAGATCACAACATAATCACAAATGCCTAAGGCATAACCTCAGCATATAACACCACTGCCTAAGGCACATACTCATCATATAACTCCTCAAGCTCAACTTAACCATCCTAGCCTAGCCATAGACTAAAGCCAAGGCCAAAGGAAAGGAAGGAAGGTACCATACCAACAAGGTATGCCCTGGACGCACCAACGGAACCAAGGGCGCAAAGCACATAAGCAGTGAGGCATAGGGGCAGCTGGACCAAGGCGCAGGTGCGGCTCACACACCAGGCGCAGGTGCGGCTCAAGGCAGGCGCAGGGGTGGTTGTTTGTGCAGAAGGTTGGCCTCGACTTCTCTTCGATCCTTCTTGCGATCTCTTCACTTCTTCCACACACAGCAACATACACATACATATATACACATGTATGAACATCAAAAACGTCCAGGAAAGATTCACACAAGCATCACTTGTGGATCCTAAGCTAAGGAAGAAGGAAAGAAGCAAAGAAGGAAGAAAGAATGAAGATGGAGGTGAAGATCTTACCATATCAGCTAAAGGGAGGGAAGAACGTCCACACCACTACACAGCCACATTAACAACCTCAAAGCTCAACATCCTCATCAAGGATTCAATCAGCACAAGCCTAAATCGAGATCCACTCTTGATTCCAACAACAACAAGATCAAAGAAGAAGATCAAAGGGAGAAAGGAGAGAAGAAGATGAACGTGAGGAGGAAGAAGGCTGGAGAGAGATGAAGAACCCTTCATCAATAAGAAAAGGATGGCTTATAAAGGAAGCCAACCGAAAAGCACGAGTCAAGGGTCAACGAAAACGGTTGTAGCCGCACAGAGCCGCAGGGGCGGACCCTGTGAGGCGCAGAGGCGGCCAGCCACTGGTGCGGCCCTCTGGATCCGCAAGGGCGGCTTCCTAGCTCATCAAAGGTCAACAAAGGCTCAAAGACTAAGGCTCTTACAAATAGAGTATGTACTAACTCCCATCTGATGGAATGCCTTCAACCAGATGTCTAGTCGAGGCCCTCTCGACTCCTCTAGAGCTCTAACAACCTCAACAGTGCATGCCAATATAATTGGCACCTGAGTAGCTCCCTAGGACATCTTTGATGATCCCACCTGTGCTGGCATATCCAAGTCACGTCTACCCGCTTTGGCAGCCTCCTCAACTCGTCTAATATAAGCGCGGAACTCTAGTCCCCTCAGAGAGACATGGTTAGAGTCATCTGACTTGACTCGTTGAGATCTTTGTCTCGCAGCCACGCCACTCCTAGTCTCAGGAACGACGCTCTCAACAACCACTTCGTGTACGTCCTCCGCTACAAGGGGATCAACAATGATAACATGTCCCTGGCCTATCACTATTGGAGGAAGAGGGGGTCTACCCCTACCTCGTCCAACTGTAGATGTTGCACTAGTCCGATCCATCTGCGGGTATGCATACTTAACTTATAAGGCTATATATATGCCATATGTATAAATATATATATATATATATAATACTTAACTCCAACATACATGCATATCAACACATAATACATATATATATATATATATATATATATATATATATATATATATATATATACTGTCGAGATCCTCAAAAGAGTGATGGCTTCCCGTACACTCTATCCCAATACAACTAATTATTTACCTATCGACCTTTATCGTAGATTGCAAGTGTCATTGTTGTCAACCTAATACTCTAATACCAACTTTGTAACACCTCAAATCCGCGGGACTCGGGGCGCTACTAGGCTAGGATCTCACAGTAGATCCTGACCCTAGCCCGACAACAAGTTCATTGGATCTTACAACAAGGCACATATAGATATAAAACCAAATACATAAAACTATATAAATATATACATCAAAGGTTTACAAAGCACAACCGGGTACAAAACGGCAACATCATATCCATACATATACAAAACATCCCAAAACCCTTGCACAATCAAGTGTATGGAAGCCCTCGGCTGATCACCCATCTGGCTCACTCTGCAGTCCTCCTATCCTGCAGAATATCTACAACATGGTATAAAACCATTAGCTAATAGATCATGAATAAGAATGAAGCAGTAGCATTTATAACATATCATCACATCACAACATGCTATGTACACACACGTATCCATTTATTATCTTTATTAAGTTATACCATTATTAATTCATTCCTTGTGATACGAGGAGCAAAACTATCTCGCCTTTGTCCCCGTTTACCCTCGGGTTTGGAATTGGTGCCAATCATCACCACCTAGAGGACTGGTCGCAGAGAACCTCCTAGCTATCCAATTTTGAGCTAGAGAAGTTATCACCGCCTATTATCATAAACTTGGGCCAATTAATATGCATATACGGTCGTCCTAGTCCGGTTAGGTTATAAATGCAACATACATATGCACACACACCACTAAAGCCAACACTCACACCCAAAGTTGCTCGCTAACTAAGTCTCAAGGGCTTACCTGTCACAAACGTAATCCGTATCAAATGGTCACAATTTCCCCTCGGGGAAACGATCAGTGTTTGCATCAGCAAGACACAAACAATATCAAACGCCATCCAAGGTTAGGAGATTCCACCTCCTAAAACCCATAACCAAACCATAACTTAAATATAAACCTCGATATCTCCACATAACTCACGAATGCTTAAGGCATTATCTCAACATATATCTCATTATCTCATTACACACACTACAAGCCTAGCTAACGTCCACGTAGTACTCAAGAAAGGGGGAATGACCGTTGTAACTAACAAAACAACGAGTTAATCCCCACAAGAGCAGTAACCGGATGGAGAATGTTCATCATCTACAAGAACTGAACGTTGCAACGAGGAAGGATCGCTTCCCTCTTCTTTTCATCGATCAGATGCTAGAGAAATTGGCACAAAATTCACATTTTTTCTATCTAGATGGATATAGCAGATTCTTCCAAATCCCCATTCATCTAGATGATCAAGATAATACCACCTTCACGTTCCCTTGGGGTACGTTTGCTTACATGAGAATGCCGTTCGGATTATGTAACGCACCAGCCACCTTTCAAAGGTGCATGATGGTAATATTTTCCGAATATATCAAAAACATCATGGAGGTTTTTATGGACGACTTCTCTGTTTATTGTTCTTCTTTTGATGACTATCTTGTTATCCTTTCCTTAGTTCTTTAAAGATGTGAAGACACTAACCTTGTATTAAATTGGAAAAAGTGTGATTTTATGGTTAATGAAGGAATTTTTCTAGGACATTTGGTCTCAAACCGCGGCATCGCGGTTGATAGAGTGAAAAGAGAAACCATAGAGGGTAACGAGTTTTCTTGGTCATGACAGATTCTATAGAAGGTTTATGAAAGACTTTTCTAAAATTGCTAAACCATTGACTAACCTACTAATGTAGGATGTAGTCTTTGAGCTTTCGAAAGAATGTCTAGATGCCGTTTTTAGGATCAAAGAAGCTCTAATTTCAGCCCCCATCATTCAACCTCTGGATTGGAATCTTCCATTCAAGATCATGTGCGATGCAAGTGACGTAGAACTCAACTACGCTACGGTGGAGAAGGAACCTTTTGCGGTGGTATATGCTTTTGAAAAATTTCGCTCCTACCTTGTGGGGGCGAAAGTGATTGTCTACACCGACCACACAGCAATACAATATTTGCTCACCAAAAAGGATGCAAAACCGCGGCTTATTAGATGGATTCTCCTCATCCAAGAGTTTGATCTAGAGATCCGGGACAAGAAGGGATCCGAGAACTCCATGGCGGACGAGCTAAGCCGTTTTCCCCATAGCACAAGGACAAACGATGATCTACCTATTGACGATTATTTCCCCGATGAGCAGTTGCACGAGATTGAGGAGTGCCTTCATTGGATTTCTAGAGGTAACGAACCTTGTTTGCTGATATTGTAAATTATTTGGTTTGTCAAGATATACCTCCCGGACTATCCTACGCTCAAAGGAAGAAATTCTTCAAGGATTTCCGGCATTATTATTGGAATGAACCTCTACTCTTCAAGAGAGGTCCAGATGGCATAATTAGAAGATGCATTCCGAAAGACGAAGTGGAAAGTCTCATCCCCCATTTCCATAATTACCTTGTGGAGGACATGCTATTTCCCACAAGACATCCTCTAAGGTACTTCAATCCGGTTTCTTTTGGCCAATTTATTCAAAGATGTGCAAAACTTTATTATTTGTTGCGATGCTTGCCAAAGAACAGGAAATATATCAAGAAGGAATGAGATGCCTCTAAACAACATTCAAGAGGTGGAAATCTTCGATGTATGGAGTGTGGACTTCATGGGACCATTCTCATCCTCTTGTGGTAACCAATACATACTTCTAGTTGTAGATTATGTTTCAAGATGGGTTGAAGCGATTGTATCTCCCACTAATGATGTTATGGTGGTAGTGAAGTTTTTCAATAGAACGATCTTTCCAAGATTTGGGACACCCCGAACCATCATTAGTGACGGAGGAACGCACTTCACAACCCATAAATTTGAAACTCTACTAGCTAAGTATGGGGTACCTACATGATTGCTACTCCCTACCATCCTCAAACAAGCGGGCAAGTGGAAATCTCGAATAAAGAAATTAAAGGTATTCTAGAGAAAACCGTCTCTAAAACAAGGAAGGATTGGTCACTTAAGTTGGATGATGCGCTTTGGGCATACAAGACCGCTTTCAAGACTCCCAAAGGAACTACACCGTATAATCTTGTATATGGGAGTCTTGTCATCTTCCGGTGGAGTTATAGCATAAAGCTTATTGGGCAATCAAACGTCTTAACTTTGACATCAAGGAAGGTAGAGAAAAATGCCTTCTGGACGTTAATGAACTAGAAGAAATCTGTTTGAACGCATATGAGAATGCACGGATTTACAAGGAAAGGACGAAGATGTGGCATGATAAGCACATAATTCCTAAGGAATTGAAAGCATGAGATCTTGTCCTTCTCTTCAATTCCCGACTCCGGCTATCTTCGGGTAAGCTAAAATCCCGTTGGACAGGACCTTATGTAACTAAACATGTTTTTCCCCACAATGCAGTTGAAGTATGGGATGAACATTGCGGAAATCTCAAGGTCAATGGCCATCGTCTTAAGAAATACACACCGGAAGTTCCGGTTGAGATTATTGCACCTCTCAGCCTCACATGAGCATCAACGAAGATAGGTCTAGCTAAGAACCTTAAACAAAGCGCTACTTGTGAGGCAACCCAAGATATTGTTTTTTTTCCCCTTTTTCTTAGAATAGAGTAGAGTAGTTTTCTTTTTCTTTGGTTCGTCCCTAGTTTTCTTGTGTCTTTGGATGACAAGAACTGGATAAACTCCAAAAAGACTCAAAATACAAAAACAAGTCAAGTTGTCAATTCTGACGAAAAAGGAAAAATCTCGGGCTAGTACAATTTTCCACGGGTGAGATTTGTAATTTCTACCCGTGGAGAACTATTTTGAGAGCACCTTTTATAACTATCTCAGGCGTGAAAATTCCACGGTCAAAATCTCGGCCGAGATTTCTGAAAATTTTACGAGTATAAAAGGAACACTTCACCGATTTGCTGCACAATTTTAGCCGCAATTCCACGCCCTAACCCAACGTACAGCCGGCGATTTCCCTAGTCCTCTCAGATCTTTGTTTCTCGATCATTTTGCTCCATTATTCTTCCAAAATTCAAACATTATTCATCACATTGAAGATTCTAAGCATCAACAACGCAGAAATTCAGCAAATCAAGCCGCATTTGGATTTTTTTAATCCAAAACCTAGGTTTTCTTCTCTACCTTCGATCTTGGCTTGTTTTGTGTTGATTTTTTTGAAAAATTGGTGTAGAGTTGAACGAAATTAGCATAGGAAGGGAGTAGGAAGGTTGTCTTGGCAGAAACTTTGCAGATTCACAAATTTGGTGCAAAAACGCAGACAATCTCGGGTTTCCCTAGAAATCTCAGCCGAGATTTGTCAAGAACAGCCCGAGATTTTGCCTCTGAAATGGAAGGTCGTCGTAGATCGAACAGGCAGCTGGTCCCAAGGGGGAATTTCCCTTCTTCTCAACAAGCTCCACCACCTCCCCCAACTCCCCACACTTCCACGCATCCTAGAGAGCAACAAAGAAAGGTACAATCAAATCCAACCTCGCAATATAGTTGCTCCTAGATATCTTGTGCTTGATGAATTAGAATGCATGAATGTTGTTGGTGACTTGAGATGGATGATTAAAAGGGATGGATTATTGGCATTCATGAGGATGCCTATGAGGAGTTAACCATTGAATTCTTGAGTTTATTTGATCATGATCCTAGAGAGAGGACTGTTAAGTTTAGAATGATGAACCGGAATTTTGCTATGACAATTGTGAAATTTGGTAGAATGTTCTTAATTGGTGAGACTATGAATGGGAATTTCCCTAGGAATGTATGCCCTAGTGCTTTTTGGGATAGCATAGCCATGGTGATTAGCGAGGGTGACCGTTGGCAACCAAGAGATTCTAAGGGTGACCGTTGGCAACCAAAAGATTCTAAGGACAAGTTGATCTACAACTTGTCTTTTAAGATCGCTCATAGGATCTTGTCAGAGAGTTTGTTTCCTAGAAAAGAGACGCCTCAGAAAGTGAAGGCGGATGAGTTGTATATTTTGTAGAGTATGGCATCAGGGTCGACTCCAAATTGTTCTACCATGCTTGTTGATTGTTTGAGGAAGATAAGGAACAATTCTAGGGGGAATATTTGTGTAGGTGGCATAGTGACTCACATTGCCAAGTTTCTAGGTGTTGATTACTCTGCTTGCACTTTGGTAACAGAGGCTAGACTGTTGGGATTACAACATTTTATCACTAGGGGCATCCTTGTTGCCCGAAGTCATGGCGCACCTTACGTGGCCATGCCTTGGAAGGGCAAGGAGGCTAGAGGGATTCCGGAGTGTTGATTATACTCTTAGGGATGCCCAGTACTAGAAGTTTGCATTCGTCCCGATGCATACTCATAGGGTAGGTCTAGAGCATTTTGATGAGCCACCTCCTGCTGATGCTACTGCCTCCGATGAGGGTGTAGATGATATGGACACCGGGACAGATACTGGTCCTAGTGGTGTTGAGGCTGAGGAGGATGCTTATGGTTTGCATGAACCAATCACTAGTTTTGAGTTCCTTGGACAACATCAGTAGCCACCGCGTAGATCGACCTCCCACCGCTCCCAGTGTAGCTCTCAACGCCAAGCCAGCACCTCCGAGCATCCCACTTGTCTAGGAGGACTTGAGACTCGGATGGGGAACTTGGCAGTTTCCGTTTCTGACATTCGAACCAATATCCGCCGCATTGATGATCGCCTCGACATTCAAGAACAAGCACGCCTCCGGGATGCCCGGATGATGGAGGATTTCTACTACCAGTAGTTTTTGAGAGCTTATGATCCATCCTACTTCCCATTCCCACCACCGCCACCTATGTGATGTAGTTCCACTTGTCCAGTGTTGTTGGTTTTGTTTTCCTTATGAGACATTGTGAGTTTTTTTCTTTCTTTCTCTTTTATTGCACATTAGGGACAATGTTTAATTCTAGTATGGTTGATTGAACTTGGTCTGTAATAACTACTATCATACTTTGCTTCGATGTTATGTCTATCATACTTGCACTTTTATTTTGTGTTACACGTGTCTTTATCGTATTGCATTCTTACACCTCTTGAAAAGACCTAAAAATTTGAAAATTTTTTAAAATTTTATGCTTCTAGGAATGGAAACGACCTCGATGATGATTTTACTTGTGGAATTGCTTTTGATGATTTTTACGTGTTTAAATTGAATTATGGAATGTGAAGGATTTGAATGTTTTATTGGAATTTCTTGCAAGTTTGATAATTTGATCTTTGTCTAAATCATGTTGAGAATTCAAGGTTGAAACCGCTTCATAAGTTCTTGCACTTCTTATTGATATGATTAAGGCGTTTCGATTTTATTCCTTTCTTCTATTTCTTGATCATGCTTTTAGCACCTTTTATATATATTTTTGCTTCCTTTTACCTATCCGGGAATTAGTATGCAAGTTAATGAAAGTTGTGAAGTAGTAGTTGTGACAAGTTGTGTTAGAAAATAGGTTTGGGGACGTCAATCATGATGATGAGGAGCTCGGCACATACACATAGTCGGGTGTTTGTGTCTTGCCAAAGTCATATTGAGCGATAGTTCTAACGAGTCATGATATGTGCATTATGATTTGAGGCACCTCGAGAAATTGAGGTTAGCTGATCTCCTAGGCTTTGGTTATTGTGCACCTCTATCCTTGTTCTCAAGTGAAAGTATAAAAAGAAAAATTTTGAGAAAAAAAGAGCTTATTGGTGGATGTTGAGTTTTCCCTGCAGTTGTGATGTTATTTTCCTTTTTCCGGATTTGCACAACTTATGTTACCTACATCCTACCCTAACACGTTTATTGGCCTTCATTTGAAAGACCTCGAGGTCTTTTAGTACGTTTTTTGACTTCGTGGTTTAAATCAGATTTTCCATAATTGATTTTGATATGCTTTTAGTTATGATGCTTGTTTTGAAGTTTTTGCAAGGTATGATTATTCTTTTCATGATATGATCCCTTTTGTTCACATAACAGTTTCCGAAAGCTATGCAACAAGTTTAGAGAGTGATCCTTGAATAGAAGTACGAAACCAAAAATATTGTGTTTTTCCTTGTCTTTTCATTCATATTTCATACATCTTGGTATTCCAGATTTGAACCTTGCTTGGGGACAAGCCAGAGGCAAGTATGGGTTATTTTGATAGCATGAAATATGACGTTAGTTTAGATATGCATATGTAAGAGCCTGAGCCTTTGGAGCCTAGGAACCTTGCTGAGCCTTAGCTGAGTTAGCCTTGACCAATCAGCCGCCCTTGCGCAGCCCTTGAGCCGCCCCTGTGTCACAGAGGAGCCGTCCCTGCGCCTAGACTGGCCGCCCCTGCGGCTCTGTGGCTGGTGCACCCGTTTTTGTTGACTCTTGACTTATGATTTGCGGCTGGCTTCTCTTATAAGCTTCCTTAGACTTCTGATGAGAGGTTTCTTCATCTCTCCAGCCTCTCTCTTCCTCCTCACGTTCTTCTTCTTCTTCTTCTCCTTTGATCCTCTTTGATCTTCTTTTGTTTGTGTGAGTGAGTTCTTGAGAGTTTGAGTGTGTTCTTAGCTTTGGATGCCCTTGGAGTTGTTGCTGAGAGTTGTTGCTGTTGTGTTGAGGCTGAGAATGGTGTGGTTTCTCCATAGTTGCAGCCTAGGTTGTGTGGTAAGCTCTTCTCTTCATCTTTCTTCCTTCTTTCTCTTTTGTTTCTTATCTTCCTCTTTAGCTTAGGAATCACAAGTTTGGACTTGTGTTGGATCCTTCCTAGATGTTTTGATGATCATATGTGTGTATATATGCATATGTGTTGCTATGATGTGTTGAAGACGTGAAGAGAATCGAGAAAGGAGTTGAAGAGAAGTCGGGACCAACTCTCTGCACAGTTGGCCGCCCCTGCGCCTGACCTGAGCCGCACATGTGCCTGGTGTGGAGCTGCCCTTGCGCCTCACTGGGCTGGCTGGTGTGTTCTTGCTTCTGTTGGTGTATACCATGTTGGTATGTCTTCCTCCCTCCCTTTCCTTTGACCTTGACTTAGTTGATAGCTAGGTTAGGGTGGTTAGGATGAGTTGTATGTTAGAGTTGTGCCTTAGGCACTTGTGTTGATGTTGAGAGTATGTTATAGGCCTATGTGAGCTTGTGTTGATCTTTAGGTTGTAGGTTGGTTCTGGTTATGGAGACGAGTCTCCTAACCCTTTCAGGTTGTGATGTGGTGTGCCTTGCTCTTACAGGCGTTGGTTTCTTCCTCGAGGGGAAGCTATGACGTGGTAGAGGATACGAGTGTATCAGGTAAGTCCATAGGACTTACTTAGCGGACGGTGGTGGATTGTATGATTGTGATGGTTGTGTGTGTTCATATGTTTGTGCATTTATAACTTAAACCGGACTAGGACGACCATTCATTACATTTATATGGCCCAAGTGTATTATAACGGGCGGTAACCACCGGTCTCTGCCTGCGGGTTAGGAGGAGGTGCCCTAAAGATGATCTCACAAGAGGGGACGAGTGACGGTCACCCCCATGCAAAACTCCTGTGTTACGTTGGATGGGGCGGGGTTCTTGAGGCTCCTCGTGTTACAAAAGAAGTTGAATTAGTAATGGTATAACGTAATTAAAGATAATAAATGAATGTGTGTGGCATTGCATGTATGGGATGTTGTATTGTGTTTGTGCTATTACTTCATGCTTATCTATTGTTGTAGCTAACGGTGTATACCGTGTTGTAGATGATCTGCAGGTTAGGAAGACTGCAGAGTGAGCTAGATGGTGTGACCACCCGAGGACTTCTGTACATTAGGATGCGTGGGTTGGGGATCTTTTGTATCAGTTGATGTTATTGTTATGGTTTTGTACTCGACTTTGAGTTTGTAAACTCTTTTGTTGTATCATACAGCTTTAATGTATTTGTTTTTACTCTACTTGTGCCTTGTTGTAAGATCCAGTGAACTTGTTGTCAAGCTAGGGTCAGGATCCATTGTGAGATCCTAGCCCAATGTAGCATCCCGAGTCCCGTGGATTCGGGGTGTTACGGAGTTGGTATCAGAGCCTTAGGTTGACAACAATGTCACTTGCTATCTGCAATAAAGGTAGAGTGGATAAATAAACAGAACCCACATGGGGTCTGACGTTTTAAAGAGTTTTGGTTTTAAAGTGAGTACAGATGGTTTTGGGATAGTGTGTACAGAAGTCATCACCCATCTGAGGATCTCGACAGTATAGATATATATATATATATATATATATATAGAGAGAGAGAGAGAGAGATACCTTTTATGTGATGATATGTGTGCATGTATTATTAACTATTATATATATATCTATACATATGGCCTATATAGAGCCTTATATGTTAGGTGTGCATACCCCGCAGATGGCTCGGACTAGAACTACTGCTACAGGCAGAGGTAGAGGTAGACCACCTCTTCCTCCAGGAGAGAGGAGACAGGGACCAGCTCCCGCTGCAGATCCACCAGTGGTGGAGGAGGCTCATGAGGAGGTTGTTGAGAGCTTTGTTCCAGCTACGAGGAGTGGTGGGTCCAGGAGACAGCAGACCCATCCAGGCCTGTCTGATGGCTCAAATCGTGTCTCCATGGGTGGATCAGAGTTTAGGGTGTATCTCAGGTAGTTTGAGGAGGCCATCAGAGCGGGTCGACAAGCCCCATACTTACCAGGGCAAGAGGGATTATCTGAGGAATCCCATGGAGCTACTCAGGTGCCAACTGCACCAGTTCGTGTAGCTGAGCCAGCTCGAGTTGTGGAGGAGACTAGAGGGCCTCGACCAGATACCTGGTTGAAGGCATTCCACCAGCAGGGAGTACCACACTTCTCTGGGGAAATCGGCCTAGAGACTGAGGTGTGGATTGGGCATGTAGACTCAGCTTTAGAGTTTATTTGTTGCCTAGAGGACAGACAGATAGAGCTAGTACAATCTCTATTCCGTGACCTGGCACATCAGTGGTGGAGGATAGTTAGAGCACGGGTCACCACCTATGAGCAGATGAGGACTTTACTGAGGGAGCAGTTTTGCCCTGCCTCACTGAGGAGGGAGAAGTTGCAGGATTTTGTGGAAGCAGGCTTTGAGGACATACCCATTACTGATGACATTCTCCGCTTCCAGACTGAGTTAGCTTTGTTGGGTCCAGCTACACCTTTTGAGGACCAGCACGTATACCTATTCTCCCGACATCTGAGGGAGAGTACGGGTTCATATATGGCGGGATTTCACTGTGACTCATTGGCAAACTACCAGGATCGGGCTTCTGCTTATGAGAGAGAGAGGGCTAGCCAGAGGAGGACTTCTCAGACCGGACGGTCTGAGAAGAGGCAGCGTACAACACCGACTGGTGTAGGAGCATCTGGATTCGGGCGAGGTCAGACTTAGGGCCGCTCGAGTATTCCGGTGTCTGCACAGAGTACTGATAGAGGTCGGCAGTGTTACAACTGCGGGGCCTATGGACATATGAGGGATGATTGCCCTAGAGCACCGTTGACTTGCTTCTCGTGTGGGAAGCCAGGACATATAGCTATATTTTGCCGTCGGGGCAAGGCGCCATCATAGCAGGGTTCTTCCCCTACAGGTGCAACAGGAGGTGGGTAGAGACCGCCTCAACATCAGGGACAACAAAGGGTTCCAAGGACACTTGCTACTCAGGGTTCAGCTCCTGGACCGAGTAGGGGTAGAGGTAGAGAGGCTAGTAATAGTGATGCCCGAGGAGTTCGAGGCCGTGTTTTTTAGTTGAGGAGTGTTGAGGAGCCGCCAGCACCAGCTGCTACAGGTACCATTCTGTTACATGGTTTACTTGTTAGAGTTTTGTTTGATACTGGTGCTACACATTCATTTATTTCTGCTTCTTGTGTCGAGCGTTTGAGTTTGTCTACCATAGAGGGGACACACTTTACTATAGGGTTACCTGATGGTAGTAGCGTCAGAGGTACCCAGGAGATACGTAGTTGTTCCCTACATTTAGAGACTCGTGTACTACTTGTTGACTTCTTAGTCATGCTTTGATGCATAAAGAAGTCAAATTAGGTATGGATTGGATGCGTAGACACCGTGCGGTGTTAGATGTGGGTAAGAGGACTGTTACAGTCTCTACCGATTTAGGTCCGATAGAGGTCTTCCAGGGTTGGGACCTTGGGAAGACAAGATCTGTCATCAGTGTTGTATGAGCAGCCAGACTGATTGCATAGGGATGTAATGCCTTTTGGTGCTACGCCATGAAGGATGGAGAGATTCCAGCTTTGGAGGACATACCGGTGGTTTGTGAGTTTACAGACGTATTCGCAAAGCCGTCTAGCTTGCCACCTCAGAGGAGCGTATATTTCGGCATTGATTTAGAGCCTGGCACGAGACCCATCTCGAAGGCCCCGTACCGTATGGCACCTGTCGAGATGTTGGAATTGAAGAAGCAACTCGAGGAGTTGGCTGATAAGGGCTTTATACGCCCTAGCGTTTCACCATGGGGTGCATCGGTCCTCTTCGTGCAGAAGAAGGATGGATCGTTGAGACTGTGCATAGATTACAGGGAGTTGAACAAGGTGACCATCAAGAACAGGCATCCACTACCTCGTATTGATGATCTACTTGATCAGCTGCAGGGAGCGAAAGTTTTCTCCAGGATTGACTTGCGTTTTGGGTATCACCAACTGAGGGTGAGAGAGGAGGATGTGAATAGGACGGTATTTCGTACCCGTTATGGACACTACGAGTTTGTAGTGATGCCATTTGGGCTGGCGAATGCCCCGGCAGTATTCATGGAGTTGATGAACAGCATCTTCATTGACTTCCTGGATCAATTTGTGGTGGTTTTCATTGATGACAATATGGTATACTCTCGTAGCAGAGAGGAGCATGTGGGACACCTGAGGACGGTATTGCAGATTTTGAGGGATAGAGAGTTGTACGCCAAGCTCTCTAAGTGCGAGTTTTGGATGTCTGAGGTTGCTTTCCTTGGACATATTGTCTCCGCCGATGGGATCATGGTTGACCCGGCGAAGATCGAGTATGTTGCTGCATGGACGACACCGACGTATGTCAAGGAAGTGCGTAGCTTTCTTGGCTTAGCCGGTGATTACAGACGCTTTGTGGAGGGATTTTCTGTGATTGCCCGTCCACTGACTAGTCTTTTGAGGAAGACTACTAGATTTGTATGGACCGACCAGTGTGCTCAGAGTTTTGAAGAGTTGAAGAGGCGTTTGACTTCTGCTCCCGTCTTAGCACAACTAGAGGGTTCTGAGGATTTTGTGGTCTACAGTGATGCATCCAAGCTAGGCTTGGGATGTGTGTTGATACAGAGGGGCATAGTGATTGCATATGCATCTAGGCAGCTGAAGACATATGAGGAGAACTACCCGACTCATGATCTGGAGTTAGCAGCGGTAGTTCATGCTTTGAAGATCTAGAGACATTACCTGTACGGTGCTACATGCCAAATCTTTACAGACCATAAGAATCTGAAGTATATTTTCACGCAGCGGGAATTGAATAACCGCCAGCGTAGATGGCTTGAGTTGATCAAGGACTTTGATCTTGAGATTTTGTATCATCCTGGCAAGGCGAATGTGGTAGCTGACGCCTTGAGCAGGAAGACGTCTCGAGAGAAGGTGATTGCCAGACTTACTGTACAGCCCCAACTTCAGAGGGATCTAGCTTGGCTAGAGATGGACATCCAGTTCCCTGATGAGGATGCCCAGTTGTGTACCTTAGAGGTTCTACCTGGTCTGTTGGATGAGATCCAACAGAAGCAAGGGACCTGCCCGACCTTGGCGAGGATTAGAGATAGGATGTCTCGTGGAGAGGCACCCCAGTTCACTATTGGGGCAGATGGAGTTATGAGACGACATGATCGTATTTGTGTCCTTGCAGATACAGAGCTAAGACAGCGGATTTTATAGGAGGCTCACTGTACACCTTACTCAATACACCCTAGTACGAGTAAAATGTACCATGATGTGAGACGTTCATTTTGGTGGGGCGGGCTGAAGTCCGACGTAGCCAGATTTGTGGCTCAGTGTGCGACCTGTCAGCACGTCAAGATAGAGCATTTTAGACCTGGAGGTGAACTCCATCCACTACCAGTATCACATTGGAAGTGGGAGGACGTCTCCATGGATTTTGTGACTAGGTTGAGGACCAGTAGGAGCTTTGATGCCATTTGGGTGATTGTTGATAGATTGATGAAGATGGCACGTTTCATCCCTATTAGAGAGACGTGGCCCGTGAGCAGGTTAGCGGAGGAGTACACTAGACAGATAGTGAGACTCCATGGGATACCGAGGACGATCGTTTCTGATCGTGACAGATGATTCACATCGAGATTCTGGCAGCAGATTCAGACTACTTTGGGGACGAGTCTACACTTCACGACTGTGTTTCACCCCCAGACAGATGGTTAGTCAGAGAGGATCATCCAGACCTTAGAGGACATGCTGCGAGCTTGTGTGTTGGATTGGGGACAGGGATGGTCTAATTACCTCCCACTTGCTGAGTTCTCATACAACAACAGCTGGCATGCATCTATAGGGATGGCTCCCTATGAGGCATTGTATGGACGTAGATGCCGTACACCTTTATGTTGGGATGAGCCTAGAAGTATCAACGGGATAGCGCCAGAGTAGATTCAGGATGATATGGCTCGAGTAGCGCTAATCAGAGAGAGGATGTTGGATGCACAGAGTCACCAGAAGTCGTATGCAGACAAGAGGCGTCGGCCTCTAGAGTTCAGGGTAGGAGCCCATGTCTAGTTGAGAGTATCTCCGACGCGAGGCGTCAGACGTTTTGGCATAAAGGGGAATTTGAGTCCCCGATATGTCGGTCCTTTTGAGATACTAGATAGAGTTGGACGAGCAGCTTACAGATTAGCTTTGCCTCTGAGGTTAGAGGGTGTTCACCCCGTGTTTCATGTGTCTCAACTGAGGGAGTACATACCAGATCCGAGGCACATCGTGAGTTATGATGATCTAGTGGTTGAGCCGGACCACACATTTACAGAGCACCCTATCACAGTCCTAGAGCGAGGTGTGAGACGCCTGCGTTCGAAGGACATTCCTATGTTGAGGATACAGTGGTCTCGACGAGGACCAGATGAGGCTACCTAGGAGACAGAGGATAGTATCGAGAGGAACTATCTAGAGTTTTATGCGGAGTTAGGGGCACCAGTAGGGTTCATGAGTAGATCTTAGTGTCTTCTTGGTGAGTGCTTGTATATTATGTGCTTATGTGATATGTTATGTTTCCGTGCTAGTTGTGTGTGCATATGATCTGTTAGATCCTATTTGCTAGCACGAGATAGGTATAGCTAGAGATGGTTCTTTCCTCCATGCTATGGTGTATGTGTTAGGATTAGCAGGAGATGGTTCTTTCCTCCATGCTACCTTTGATGAATATAGTGTGAGTGGAGATGGTTTTCCTCCACGTAGTAGTGTTATATGTACGTGGTGGCAAAAGACGGTTTTCCTCCATGCCAATGTGCTGTGGTTAGTGGTTGGCTAGAGATGATCTTCCTCTAGGCCTTGTGTAGAGTTGTGATGCTGGAGTTGTGATACCTCCATGCTGTGTTGAGGATATAGAATGTTATAGGCTTTGACCTGACGTTTTGAGGAGAGAGTTTACCTCGGCCTTTGGGTCCGAGAGACTTTGGGTTTTTGCAAGTTTCGGGATGAAACTTGTTTTAAGGGGGGTGAGATATAAGAGCCTAAGCCTTTGGAGCCTAGGAACCTTGTTGAGCCTTAGATGAGTTAGCCTTGACCAGTCAGCCGCCCTTGCGCAGCCCTTGTGCCGCCCCTGCGTCACAGAGGAGCCGCCCTTGCGCCTAGGTTGGCCGCCCCTGCGGCTCTGTGGCTGGTGCAGCCGTTTTTGTTGACTCTTGACTTATGCTTTGCGGCTGGCTTCTCTTATAAGCTTCCTTAGACTTCTAATGAGAGGTTTCTTCATCTCTCTAGCCTCTCTCTTCCTCCTCACGTTCTTCTTCTTCTTCTCCTTTGATCCTCTTTGATCTTCTTTTGTTTGTGTGAGTGAGTTCTTGAGAGTTTGAGTGTGTTCTTGGCTTTGGATGTCCTTGGAGTTGTTGTTGAGAGTTATTGTTGTTGTGTTGAGGCTGAGAGTGGTGTGGTTGCTCCATAGTTGCAGCCTAGGTTGTGTGGTAAGCTCTTCTCTTCATCTTTCTTCCTTCTTTCTCTTTTGTTTCTTATCTTCCTCTTTAGCTTAAGAATCACAAGTTTGGACTTGTGTTGGATCCTTCCTGGATGTTTTGATGATCATATGTGTGTATATATGCATATGTGTTGCTATGATGTGTTAAAGACGTGAAGAGAATCGAGAAAGGAGTTGAAGAGAAGTCAGGACCAACTCTCTGCACAGTTGGCCGCCCCTGCGCCTGACCTGAGCCGCACCTGCGCCTGGTGTGGAGCCGCCCTTGCGCCTCTTGTGAGCCGCCCCTGCGCCTCACTAGGTTGGCTGGTGTGTTCTTGCTTCTGTTGGTGCATACCTTGTTGGTATGTCTTCCTCCCTCCCTTTCCTTTGACGTTGGCTTAGTTGATAGCTAGGTTAGGGTGGTTAGGATGAGTTGTATGTTAGAGTTGTGCCTTAGGCACTTGTGTTGATGTTGAGAGTATGTTATAGGCCTATGTGAGCTTGTGTTGATATTTAGGTTGTAGGTTGGTTCTGGTTATGGAGACGAGTCTCCTAACCCTTTCAGGTTGTGATGTGGTGTGCCTTGCTCTTGCAGGCGTTGGTTTCTTCCTCGAGGGGAAGCTGTGACGTGGTAGAGGATACGAGTGTATCAGGTAAGTCCATAGGATTTACTTAGCGGATGGTGGTGGATTGTATGATTGTGATGGTTGTGTGTGTTCATATGTTTGTACATTTATAACTTAAACCGGACTAGGACGACCATTCATTACATTTATATGGCCCAAGTGTATTATAACGGGCGGTAACCACCGGTCTCCGCCTGCGGGTTAGGAGGAGGTGCCCTGAAGATGATCTCATAGGAGGGGACGAGTGACGGTCACCCCCATGCAAAACTCCTGTGTTACGTTGGATGGGGCGGGGTTCTTGAGGCTCCTCGTGTTACAAAAGAAGTTGAATTAGTAATGGTATAACGTAATTAAAGATAATAAATGAATGTGTGTGGCATTGCATGTATGTGATGTTGTATTGTGTTTGTGCTATTACTTCATACTTATCTATTGTTGTAGCTAACGGTGTATACCGTGTTGTAGATGATCTGCAGGTTAGGAAGACTACAGAGTGAGCCAGATGGTGTGACCAGCCGAGGACTTCTGTACATTAGGATGAGTGGGTTGGGGATCTTTTGTATCAGTTGATGTTGTTGTTATGGTTTTGTACTCGGCTTTGAGTTTGTAAAATCTTTTGTTGTAACACCCCGAATCCGCGGGACTCGGGATGCCACATTGGGCTAGGATCTCACAATGGATCCTGACCCTAGCCTGACAACAAGTTCACTGGACCTTACAACATGGCACTGACAGATATAAAACAAATACATAAAATAGTATAAACTGTACGACCCAAAGTAAACAACAACATAGCCGAGTATATAAAACGACATCCTCACATAGGAGGTACAAAAGATCATCCTCACGTAGGAGGGAAACACAACAACCCCAAACCAACCACCTAATGTACGAGAGTCCTCGGCCTGTTACCCTGCCAGATCACTCAGCAGTGCCTAACCTGTAAACATCTACAACACGGTATGAAACCGTTAGCTAACCATACATATATGAGGTAATGCATAAGCACAATCACACATAGGAAAATATAAACATATCAGCATGATTTCACTCATTTACCCATTTATTCATCTCAATATAATGGTCATTCACTCAAATCGTATAAATATAATATATATGAAACTAGGTGACACGAGGACCGATACATCCTCGCCTCTGAGCCTGCTAGCCAGCCGTACTAGTATCGGTCACACAATCCGTGTACCCTATGGGAGTGGATTGCGCCCTTCCTGTAAACCGGTCTGGCCTGACATCAGAGAACCTCCCAGACTCCACGGCGGGATGAAAGGGAAAGGTTATCACAGCCACGCAGTGGGGCAATCAATAAAACATAGGTCGGTACATACGACATCACATGCTATCATAGCAAACATATAAGGCACACACCACTCATACAAACACCCAATATAAGGATGGTAGCTAAGTAAGTCCTACGGACTTACCTCAACCTCGTACAAAATCAACCACGATCACCTCTACACTGGAGGGACAACACGGCCTATAAAAAGGCATAAAGAGATATATCAACCTCTATTCATCAAAGGGGTCACACCTAGACCAAAAGGGATCCATAAGGATCATACTCAATCTATGAGCCTCACAACCAACTAAACCTCAGTATCTCAACATAGCTCACAATTCCTCAAATCTCAAGGTAGTATCTAATCAACATTCCTCAATCTCAATTTTAATCATAATTTAATTAATTAACCTTTAATTAATTAATTAGATTTCGCCAGAATAACGTTTTGTCCGCAGGCAATTTCTAAACCCCCTGTCATCAGATTTCATCAAACAAGAATCCATAATCACCAGAATAATATAACGACCATAATGGAATTTCTAATTGTCCTATTTGACAAGCCTAAAGTCAATTTAGGCCAAATCGCAGTACGGAAAATGAATAAATTCATAACTTATTCGTTACTAACCCGATTGACGATCTGAAAGAAGATTCGGAATCACAACAACGCAGGCTACGCATGGACAGCATCAAACTCATCGGAATCTGAGCGACGGAACCGTCCTGGTGACATATATGCTCGACCAGCCCTCCATATACTCGGAAATGCAGAAACTCGGTACCGTTATGAAGAGAATGAAGAGAGGAATCCAGAAACTCAAACGGAATTGAAATCGGATTAGAAATGGAGAGTAGATCTGAGTTTGAAGGTTGAGAGAAATCAGAGCTTTTACGAGAAAACGTGAAAGGAAATGAATTAATAAAGGATTTTCCGCTATTTATAGTGAAGACGATAATTATCCTTTAGTAAAGTCGATAATTATCCTTTAACCGATCCAAAGGCGGGTCGAACCTCTTTCTCCAAACTTCTCGAGATTGGAACATTAAATCTGGAATATTGTAGGGATAATTATTCCACAACTGCCTCGGAAAACGTGTATTCCTAAGCCGTCTTTCTTAGCCATTAAGAAACGAAATAGCGACTCTTTTGGCCGTTTTGCCTCTCCATGTTATTTCATATCTAAGACATATCCGATGTCCTGATCATTTCTCTCAACTGCATTTTTATTAATTGGAGCTCCCAAATGCTCCAAATAACACCGGAGGATAAAAATAATTATCGGGGGGAAAAGTAAAAATTTCCCCAAACGTCCAAAATTACGCGAGGAACATAACGGTGGGACTCATACTCATCACTTGCGAAATCTTCGCGAGTTATATGTCAATTACTATGAACGATTAAGTTAATCAACATTAATTAGAATTCGGAAATTCTAGCTATTACATCACACACCCCTTAAAAAAAAGTTTCGTCCCGAAACTTGAACAATTCCCAAATCCTCTCGGACCCATACGCCGAGGTATAACTCTCACTCTTTCTATCGGAGGTATCACATCTCCGTTCAAAAGATCACAACCTATAACAATCTATAACCTCAAGTATAAACATGGATTAATCATCACTCCAGGAAACAGGGCCATAACGCTACCCAAAGGCGTAGAGGAATCACGTCTCTCGCCATACCACATCACAAGGCATAGAGGAAGCACATCTCTAGCCAAAACATATCACATGTATAGAGGAAATACGTCTCTAGCCAACCCATAAACATATATATCGCATGGAGGAATCACATCTCCACTGAACTATGTCCATCAAGGTAGCATGGAGGAAAGAACCATCTCCAGCTGAATCCTAATCCCACTCAAATAGCATGAAGGAAAGAACCATCTCCAGCTATAAATATGATCATACTCGGGTAGCGTGGAGGAAGTAATCATCTCCAGCTATAGCATACATCACGCTAGCACATCAAGATCTACTAAGATCATAAATCACATCACAACTAGCATAGAATAACACATCAAGGCATATAAGCACATAAGCACATAAGAACAACATTCATCAAGATAGCACTAAGATATACTCGTGCTCCCACAAATGGGTATGTCCTAACATATACTCTGGATAGTCCCTCAGGGCACTATCCTAAGTCTCTCACATAGCCTCTTCAAGTCTTCATCTCGACCATCATAACCTCAATATGAGAATGTCTTTCGAATGCAAGCGTTTCATATCTCATTCCAAGAATGTAATCGAATGCTCAATAAAAGTGTGGTCGGACTCAACCACCAAATCATCGTAACTCACAAGGTGTCTCGAATCTGGTATATACTTCCTTAGTTGAGACATATGGAACACTGGGTGGATATTCTCTAATCTAATAGGCAAAGCTAAACATCATGCTACCTTCTCCGTACTGGTCGATCTCAAATAAACTATCATATTGGAAACTCAGTTCCCTTTCCATATTAACACGTCTAACGTCTCGCAGCTGAGATACTTACAGCCGGACATGAACTTTTGCTTGAACTTTAGAGGTTAACGCCTCTTGTCTACATATAATATCTGGTGACTCTGTACATCCAGCATTCTTCCTTCAATCAACGTTACTTGAACTATAAAATCCTGAGTCTGGTCAGGTGTTATTCCACTCTACTGCTAGATCACTTCTAGCATAAGGATATACGACATCTATGTCTATATATATTGCCTCATAGGGCCATCCCAGAAAGATGCACGTCCTTCATTATTATATAATAAACTCATTAATGGAAGGTAATATAACCATCCACGTTTCCCATTTGACTTTCAACTTATAATAGATCTTTAAGATCTAGATGATCCTCTCTAACTGACCATCTGTCAGGGGGTGAAGTGTAGTCATGAGGTACAGACTCGTCCCCAAAGCAGTCTGAATCTGCTGCCTAAAATCTGAAAGTAAAAACATCCATCTCGATCAGAAATGATCGTTCTCGGTATACCATGGAGTCTCACTATCTGTCTAGTGTACTCCTCAACCAATTCATTCACTAGCCACGTCCTTCTGATAGAAATGAAACGTGCCGGTTTCATTAATTTGTTACCAACAATCCAGATAACATAAATTTTCTACTGGGTCACAATCCCATAAAAACGTCCATAGAGATGTCGTCCCAAATTCTACTACTACACTGGTAGTGGGTGGGGCTTATCTCTAGATCGGAAATACTCTATCTGGACCTGTTGACAGGTCACACACTGTATCACAAATCTAGTTATATCGGCTTCATACAACATAATCGTCTCATCTCGTGGTACATCTTACTCGTACCTGAATGTACTGAATAAGGCGTACAATGGGTATACCGTAATATTCTCTGTCTCCATCTGTATCAGCAGGTACACAAAGTGGTCATGACTCTTCATCAGTCCATCTACTCCCATGGAGAACTATGGTGCCTCAGTACGAGACATTCTTTCTCTAAACCTTGTCAAGGCCGGGCAGGTCTCCTGCTTCTGTTGGACCTCATCCAACAGACTAGGTAGAACCTCTGAGGTATAACTGGGTATCCTCATCAAGGAACTGATTGTCTAACTCTAGCCAAGCTAGATCTCTCTGAAGCTGAGGCTGAACTATCAGTCTCACAATCATCTTCTCTTGGAGCGTTTTTCTGTTCAAGTTGTTGGCGACAACGTTCAACTTCTCTAAATAGTATGGAATCTCTGGGTTAAAGTCTTGATCAACTCGAGTCCTTAACGCTGGTGGTTATTCAACTCCGTTGCTAACTCTAAATCAGGCGTCAGATAGTTCTCCTCACACGTCTTCAACTGTAGACCCACATATCCATAACTTCACTCCTCTGTATTAATATGCGTCTTAAACTTACTTGGGATGTATCACCGTAAATCACGGGATCCCAAAAATCTTCTGACTATAACAGAATGGAAGCAGAGGTCAAATGCCTCCTTAACTCTTCAAAACTTAGACACACTGCTTTCATCACGTAGTTATGGTGGTCTTCTCAAAAGACTCGCAAATGAATACGTAATCATATAAAATCCTTCCTCAAAGCATTGGTAGCAGTCGGATGAGCCGAGAAAACTACGTATTCCTTAATGTTCATCAGTATCTCCCATGGTACAACATACTAAATTATCGCCTGGTCAACCATGATCCCACTGGCGGAGACAACATGGCCTAAAAAGGCTACCACTGGCATCTCAACTTACACTTAGAGAGCGTAGCATCAACTCTCTATCTCTCGAAATCTACAGAACGGTCCTCAGACGATCGGTCTACTATTCTCTGCTATGAGAGTATACCGACATGTCATCAATGAAGTCCACCACCGACTAATCAAGGAAGTCGATGAAGATATTGTTCATCAACTCCATAAAAACTACTAAAACATTCGTCAACCCAAATGACATCACTACAAACTCGTAGTGTCCATAGCGGGTATGGGATGTTATCTCATACACATGCTTCTCTCTCATCCATGACTAGGGATATCTTGAGCACATAGGAATCCTGAAAACACAATTGCTTCTTGAAACTAACTCATCAGGTCGTTAATACGGAACATGGAACCTACTAAAGTAAAAGAAGCCCGTTTCAGTCAAATTTTCAAGTTATCAGTACAATATCTCAACAAGCACCATATAGTGTGGCTTTCCCATTCAATCTTGTATCATACTTCAACTCGATAACAATGTCCACACTCCGCTGAGGTGGCAGCTAGACGGTTCAGTAACATGTCTATAAACTCATAAACAGCTGGAATACCTTCCAATGTTGGACTATCTCGCTCCTTCATGGTATAACACTAGAAGGCGTCACATCCCTGTGCTATCAGCTCGTTGCTCGTACAATCTTGATGACAAACCCGTCTCCTAAAAGGTCTTAACCTCAAAAGACCTCTATTTAACTCAACTCAGTAAAGACTATAATAGTCTTACTATTAAAAGCTAACACCACATGATATCTATTCATCCAAACCATACACATAGTGACTTCCTCGTGCACCTAAGGCATGACAAAAAAAAAATCTATAAACCATACACAAGCCCCTGAATGAATGGGACAATCACAATCTCGTGGGTACCTCAGACCCCTAACTGGTAATCATGTAAAGGAAAGTCTATATTCTATTGTTTACACAATCAACTATTAACGCATGCATCGAAAGACATGAAGTGCATAGCACTCACAACAAACAAAACTCCACTAGGTAAACCATTAACGAGAATGGTACTTATAACAGCTAACACTCGTAGCTCCTCAACATATCATCACTCAATGTCAAATCTATGCTCCTCAGGTATCACTGAGGTCATTACTATAGCCTCCACTTCCACTCTTTCTGCACCGGAAAGAGGAAGGTCTTGCTGAAAAGAAACACCACCGTGCTGACAGAAAGAGTCAGATGGCCTAGGTCACCACAAGTGAAACAAGCTATCAGTGCCAAAGGGCACACATAACGCTAATGATCTGGATAGCCACAACTGAAACATAATCATCCCATCCTTGCAACCTGTGCAACTGAAGGGTAACTCGACCTTCGTCGTCCACCTGGAATGATCTCACTATTGAAGGGAACCTGTAAAGGCAATGTCTTGCCCTGTCGACAAAACTTCGCTCTATGCCCTGCTTTACCACACGTAAAGCATATGATGGGCACCTTTGGGTACACAGCTCGCTAGTGTCCCAACTTCCACGCAATTAAAACATTGTAGTTCCTTGCCAGTCATCTTCATGGCCAAAGAATCACTAGATTGTCCTGATATCGGACTTGGTTCCCCATTCATCATCTTTGCTTCTCCAGTAACTGATTCAGTCCACTGGTTCTTTCCGGATCCATAAGCTTCAGTTGATCTCACAATTGTTGGTAAATCCGGTGTGGATCTACCAGCTATCATCGCTTCATATACTTGTTACATATATTCTTGAAACTCGGATCTACTCATGGAGACACGATCAGCCTCTTCAAACTCGTTCTTTGCCATAGGCGAAACAACAGCGGAAACTGGTCCCTAACTTATCACCACTGGAGGAAGAGGGGGTGTACCCCTACCTCATCCCACTACAGATACTACTCTAGTCTGAGTCATCTGTAGGATATACGCACCTAATCTTAAAAGGCTATATATATATGCCATAGGTATCGATATGCATATAATACATCCACATAATCCATAGTACACACAGATATATATACATATCTACGCTGCAGAGATCCATGGCAGAGGTGACGACTTCTCGTACAATCTATCCCAAAACCACACTTAAAACCAAAACCTTTGAAAACGTCAGATCCCATGTGGGCTCTGTTTATTTTACCTATCAAACCCCATTGCAGGTAGCAAGTGCCATTGTTGTCAACCTGGGCTCTGATACCAACTCTGTAACACCCCGAATCCGCGGGACTCGGGATGCCACATTGGGCTAGGATCTCACAATGGATCCTGACCCTAGCCTGACAACAAGTTCACTGGACCTTACAACATGGCACTGACAGATATAAAACAAATACATAAAACAGTATAAACTGTACGACCCAAAGTAAACAACAACATAGCCGAGTATATAAAACGACATCCTCACATAGGAGGTACAAAAGATCATCCTCACGTAGGAGGGAAACACAACAACCCCAAACCAACCACCTAATGTACGAGAGTCCTCGGCCTGTCACCCTGCCAGATCACTCAGCAGTGCCTAACCTGTAAACATCTACAACACGGTATGAAACCGTTAGCTAACCATACATATATGAGGTAATGCATAAGCACAATCACACATAGGAAAATATAAACATATCAGCATGATTTCACTCATTTACCCATTTATTCATCTCAATATAATGGTCATTCACTCAAATCGTATAAATATAATATATATGAAACTAGGTGACACGAGGACCGATACATCCTCGCCTCTGAGCCTGCTAGCCAGCCGTACTAGTATCGGTCACACAATCCGTGTACCCTATGGGAGTGGATTGCGCCCTTCCTGTAAACCGGTCTGGCCTGACATCAGAGAACCTCCCAGACTCCACGGCGGGATGAAAGGGAAAGGTTATCACAGCCACGCAGTGGGGCAATCAATAAAACATAGGTCGGTACATACGACATCACATGCTATCATAGCAAACATATAAGGCACACACCACTCATACAAACACCCAATATAAGGATGGTAGCTAAGTAAGTCCTACGGACTTACCTCAACCTCGTACAAAATCAACCACGATCACCTCTACACTGGAGGGACAACACGGCCTATAAAAAGGCATAAAGAGATATATCAACCTCTATTCATCAAAGGGGTCACACCTAGACCAAAAGGGATCCATAAGGATCATACTCAATCTATGAGCCTCACAACCAACTAAACCTCAGTATCTCAACATAGCTCACAATTCCTCAAATCTCAAGGTAGTATCTAATCAACATTCCTCAATCTCAATTTTAATCATAATTTAATTAATTAACCTTTAATTAATTAATTAGATTTCGCCAGAATAACGTTTTGTCCGCAGGCAATTTCTAAACCCCCTGTCATCAGATTTCATCAAACAAGAATCCATAATCACCAGAATAATATAACGACCATAATGGAATTTCTAATTGTCCTATTTGACAAGCCTAAAGTCAATTTAGGCCAAATCGCAGTACGGAAAATGAATAAATTCATAACTTATTCGTTACTAACCCGATTGACGATCTGAAAGAAGATTCGGAATCACAACAACGCAGGCTACGCATGGACAGCATCAAACTCATCGGAATCTGAGCGACGGAACCGTCCTGGTGACATATATGCTCGACCAGCCCTCCATATACTCGGAAATGCAGAAACTCGGTACCGTTATGAAGAGAATGAAGAGAGGAATCCAGAAACTCAAACGGAATTGAAATCGGATTAGAAATGGAGAGTAGATCTGAGTTTGAAGGTTGAGAGAAATCAGAGCTTTTACGAGAAAACGTGAAAGGAAATGAATTAATAAAGGATTTTCCGCTATTTATAGTGAAGACGATAATTATCCTTTAGTAAAGTCGATAATTATCCTTTAACCGATCCAAAGGCGGGTCGAACCTCTTTCTCCAAACTTCTCGAGATTGGAACATTAAATCTGGAATATTGTAGGGATAATTATTCCACAACTGCCTCGAAAAACGTGTATTCCTAAGCCGTCTTTCTTAGCCATTAAGAAACGAAATAGCGACTCTTTTGGCCGTTTTGCCTCTCCATGTTATTTCATATCTAAGACATATCCGATGTCCTGATCATTTCTCTCAACTGCATTTTTATTAATTGGAGCTCCCAAATGCTCCAAATAACACCGGAGGATAAAAATAATTACCGGGGGGAAAAGTAAAAATTTCCCCAAACGTCCAAAATTACGCGAGGAACATAACGGTGGGACTCATACTCATCACTTGCGAAATCTTCGCGAGTTATATGTCAATTACTATGAACGATTAAGTTAATCAACATTAATTAGAATTCGGAAATTCTAGCTATTACATTTGTTGTATCATACAGCTTTTATGTATTTGTTTTTACTCTACTTGTGCCTTGTTGTAAGATCCAGTGAACTTGTTGTCAGGCTAGGGTCAGGATCCATTGTGAGATCCTAGCCCAATGTAGCATCCCGAGTCCCGCAGATTCGGGGTGTTACAGCATATAAGTAGTTTTTCCCCTTCTTTTGCATACATAGACATACATTCATGACATTTATGGTCATATTCACTTATTATGTCACAATCGAGATCTACACAAGCTTTATGATGATTGTAAGTGAATTGGCGCTGATTTGGAGAAGAAATTGAGCATTCATGAACGGTTGATCAAGGTGGACTTTGAGGAAAGCATTGGAGAGCCTAAGGAGAAGTATAAAGTCAGGTTTTGGAAGATACAAAGAAGAACAAAGAGAAAACAAGCCTCAGAGAAGAAATCTCGGACAAGGACACCTTTCCACGGCCGAGATTTTCTTTGGGCCTGACCGTGGTTTCTACGTCATCAACCCAAAATTAGATCTTTTAAACCCTAATTTTATTCTATTAGAGAGAGGGCGGCGGGAAGGTCGAGGGATGACGCATACGGCTAGAGAGAACATGTTCTACATTACGGAATACGACATTGAAGAGCATTGGATTCACACTTGGAAAGGGATTGACAACCCGTACTTGGATTACATTGGAGATTGAGAGATATTTGTGAGATTTTCTAGTTTTTGATTTTTTTTTTTCTGTAGAACACAAGAAAGGAGTTTGTTATTAGATTGATTCAGTTTATGATATTTGAGAATACGTTGTTTGGCAATTCTTGTGTGTTTTTGGGTTCTATTGGTTTCATTCCATTCTTGATTACATATATAATTGTTGATTTGAATATGATTGTTGGCTAAATCCTTGCGATTCTAGGATGATTGGTTGAAGGTTGTGGTTTAGATGATAGATTGACCTTTACAAACAAATTGGACCCTGAGAGTTGAGATTTAACCTTCGCAGAGAGTTTCCACGGATTGTTCTTGAGAATCTCGGCCGAGATTTCTCAAGATCCACCCGTGGTTTCTTCTGTCGAGAATACAATGTTTTATCCTTGAACTCTGGTTAAAGATTGCCAAAACCCTAGCCTTGTTGAGCCTTTCGAACCTATATCCAAGCTTGGGAAGAGACTTACCCGGTGATTCTCTTGCTTGGTTGCCAACGGTGATGAGTTCTAGGTAATAAAGGTTCATCGTTTATTAGGTTTGAGTGTGTCTTCCTCTTGTCTTTGTGAGTCCACTTGAGACTTACCTGGTGATAAGTTTTATCGGTTTGGAATAGCGGATAGTGAGACCTCCCCCGTGATTTATCCTACCTTCAAAACACCTTACCTTTACAATCTCAGCTCTATCCTATGCATCTTTAGACATCTTGAATCGAAAACCACCATTGGATACTTTGCTCTCTAGAATCTGCGTTTCCCAATTATATTACATATTCTTATCTTTGCTTTTGACCATTGCTTTTGCATGCTTTCTAAGTTGGATTGCTTTACTAAAATTGCTTTAACCAAATCTCAGTGATCGACTCCGGAATATTTGTTACTACGATTGATCCGTACACTGCGGGTTCGCATATCGTTCAGGCTTATATTTTAGGATGTAAATTTAAGACTTTTTTGGACACACATTTTGAAGCGAACAATAGTCACCACAAGAAGATAACACAACGTGTTACACAAATTTATATTCCAAGTTGAGAAAA